>CM054124.1:9121250-10567500 GCA_028751855.1 Ambrosia trifida | reverse complement strand
AAATGTCAAACACCAAAGTAGAACTAGGGGTGAGCAAAAGTCTAGAATCGACCCGACCCGAGAATACCCGAATAGAACTGAGAGCCGAAGATATTATAATTACAGAACCGAGAATGAGACTTGAAGACGGTTTGGTCATTGGTCCCTCGACCGACGATTCCCTCGGTTCCAAAAGCAAAAACCGACCAGAGAATGAAGACCTTGAAGACACCTCTGTCTGTGATTTGCGGCGATTGTGATTACAGGAAAGACACTAATTGTATCATTTAGTTATGGTGGGTGAGCATAAACAATAACGATCTTCGTCGTCTTCCCCCTTTCCAAGCTGATCTAACAAACACTGATGCTTACATCATTTGGTTCCTCATGATTGGTTTTTCCTTTGCATGATGTTTAATTAGTATTTATGCTATATGGGTTTATACCATCTTTTTTGTTTGTTTTAATGGGCTAATAATACAGGGTCACACCAGGTGTTCGACGTAATGTCCAAAACAAGGCATTAGCCTTTTTGTTGCACAATCCTACTATACTACTTGTATTACTTAATACATAACGGTAATAGCCATGAGGGTATTGCTAACACAATTGGAAACTGAGGCATACATGCTTAAAGAATGTTGGTCAGATTGTCTTGAATAATATATGATTAGTCATTAGTTAAGAAATTATTATATTGATAAGGTTAAATCTTTGAATAGTTCTGCAAAATATTTGAAATTATAATCGCACTTGGGCTATTTTTTTTGGTTTTTAACCAACTCAGAACCGACCCGAATCGAGACCCGACTTGGGGGGTATACGAGAACCGGCTACAGAACCTAAATGGCATACCTGGTTCGGTCCAGGTCCAAAATCGGTTTGGTTCTCGGTTTTAATTCGATCTGAGTCGATTATGCCCACCCCTAAGTAGAACAAATTTATCAAGTCTCAAAATAAAACATAACACCAAGTTTGTTTATTTCATCTAAGTCTAAGCCTATGTGACAACAAATTAAGCATTCCCTAAAATATGTACAAAATAAAATGTCACCAATAATGCTGGTGAGTACACTTAGTTTGTATACGTAGTATAAATATAATAAAATGTTTTACAATTCATGTGTCATGCTTCATCAAGGCAATTATGTAAACACGAAAGTACGCACACGAGACAAAATCAGACCTAAACGTTGACAAAGCGGTCCAAGTTAAAGCAATAAAAAATGACCTAGGGCTTCCCTCAAAAGGTACTTCAACTAGGCAGGTTGTGAGTCCAAATAGCGTTATCCATTGTTAAAATCAGCGTGATCAATGTTAATGATTTTGTTTACATTTGTAATTCTACTACGTTTACGTTTAAGCATAAAGCATAAGAATTCAAGCATAACACGTATATGAATTGTATGTAAAATGCTTATGAATGTGTGCACGTTTAATATGTGTACATGTTTCACCCCAAAAATGTAAGAAAAGTCAAAATGGAGATAAGTGTACTCATAGTTTGCTAAAGCAAATACTCTAACTTAAGTTTGTCGTGAGCTAGAAAGGGGAATTCCGAAGAATTCAACCTATACGTATAAGAATGCTAATAAGAGGGATGTGCTAAAAGTTTAAGGTATCTAAAATCCCAAGGCATTAGGGTTTGCTAAGTTGATTTAGGAAATTAGAGTTTTACAATTAATCGAATTAGTATTAAAATTAGAGTTTTACAATCAATCAAATTAATATGAAACTTATATATAAAAAACAATATGATAAAGCTTATAAAAATGATTAGCTATTCTAATTATTACCAAATAAATATTTAGTTAAAATTTAGTTCAAAATAATTCAGATAGTTGTTTTAGTTACAATTCTAGCACAATAATTAGAAATAAATAAATAATCAAGTATAATTTATATATATAATTCAAATAAATTAAAATTATGATTTTAAAGTATGAAAATATTTTTTATACAAATTAAATTCATAAACCAGAAATTAAATATTATTTTTTAACAATTTATATATAATTTTTAATTAATTATAAATACAATTAAAATACAAGATATGTTATAAAGATACAATTTTTATGAAAAATAGTTATATTATAATGAAAAATATTTAAAATAAAATTTTCATAATTATTTATCATTTTAGTTTTATTTAAAGCTGATTTATTAATTTAAAAATGTGTTTAAATGATTAAAAATAGAAAAATCTATAAAAACAAAATAATTCTGGTCAAATAAATTAGAACTAAGTTCCTGGTATAAAATAATAATTCCACATACAGTTTGGTATTAAAATCATTTAAAATGAATTTTTAATTAATTTACCATGATTAAAATAAGTTAAATTAATAAAAATATGAAAATAAAATATTTTCGAAAAAATAAAAGTTTGAATTTTTTTTATGGTATCAAGATTCTACATCTAAATTTTTATAATTTTTGGGCAAAAATAGGATTTAAAAAATAATGAAGCTAAGTCGTGGGTTGTGGGACTTGAACCCGGGTGGACTATGGGCACACACACAATCACTCCACCACAAGTGCATTTTGTTGAATAAGTTGGTTTTCAATTATATTTAACATGTTTCAAACCTCATCTTCTTCCCTATAAATAAACCCTAACCCTAGAAAACTCATAATCTAAATTCATATAATATGGAACCCGTAATTTACCATGGGACTTTCAAAGGGTAATGTACAAAAAACAAAACGGCAATGAAAATTAGAACTTATAAATTGTAATATGATCAAAAATAGGGTTGCACGATCCGAAATAAAAACCGAAAATTGGAATGCTTTATAGGACGATTTGCGGTAGTTTTATAAGTTGTTTGGAACATTTACAGGTGTAGAAAATAACTGGCGACCTCGGTTTATATAGTGTCTAGAGAAAAACAGACATTAGCTTCGATTTAATATCCGGTCGTTACAAGCTTTAGATTCGATTATAAAAACATTAAATCTCATTAATACGCGTTATAAATCAATGGAAATCATTGGTATAATCTATACTACATTATAAAGGATGAGGCATGGGCAAATATGTCCAAATTGTCCAAAGTTAAGATGGTATACCAAAGGTTTCTTTACAATTTCCTAAATTTTACCACTTTTCATCCCTAAATGCCCTAGAAGATAATCAACTTTTATATGAAAATGGAACTCACCCAAACTAAATAAACACACGAGATAACAATATTTTTTTAACAAATTTCATATAATGGCGGTGAGAGATAATAATTTATGTTACCACAATGAATAATCTTATCTCATCTAAACTTGTATGAGTTTTAAAACTTTAAAATATAGTGACTGAAGTCTTCCTAGAGTTAAAGTCAAGCTAACCAGAGCATCTTTTTTATATCATTCAACGCAATCATTTTTGTTTTTAATTTTAATCATGATAAGTACGTGAAATTAGGCTCTATAGCTTTTATTAGGTGATTAAATTTAGGCATTTTATGATATATTGATGATATGATATACCTGTTGTTCATTAGGTATTGATTAAAGGATTGCCTGTTTGTTTAGAAAATTTAAGGTTGGTGTAGTCTTTTATTGATCTGCTTTGGTAGGAGAAATTCCATGGTCTGAAAATTATTATTTCAAATATATCCAAGTCCAGTCTTTGTTCTTAACAATTCAGTCTATGTGAACAACTCATCTTTACCAGTGAAACGTACTCCAATTACTGAAAAAAATGCCTAATCGATCATTATCTTGGATTACAAACTTGTAGATGATAATTTTTTTTTTTTAACCAAAAGTCTTTTTTCATTCCAGGACAAAGAAAATTACATTAAGATAGCGGGCAGGCGGGCAACAAGCTGCGCCGCCACCCCTTTCTGGATAGCAAATCCTAATCTACTAAAAACATAACCATGTCCACCCGGAGCCGAGACACTACTGTGAATAACCCGCTGGACCCTGGTCAGGAAACGGGTAGCCTCCGGTGCCAATGAGCCAAAGGTATCAAAAGCCAAAGGTATAAAAACGTGTTGGTTCTCCTCGCAGGCTGTAGCATGTTTTTCTACCTTCTTTACTAATTACTTTGGAAATAGTAAAAAAAAAGCTCAAAAGTGTATTTTTAATTAACAAAAGTACAAAACCATATATGCTACACCAATTATTAACAAAAAATGTTTTTAATCTACTTGGCTGACCAATTTCAACCTGTACCCTAACATCTCTTAAAGATGTTATATGGATGCTAACTCCCCCCCCCCCCCCCCATCTCTATACACACACACACACATTAGTTCTTTTTTGCTTTAGTTTTATTCCAAATTAGAGAAATAATAAGCATTGGAGGTAGACAATTAAATGGGAGGCAAGAACCAAGGTTAAATTTCTATGACCTTTATCAGTTAATTTTTTTCATTTATTTTCAGTTTGAAGTTTATATTTTGTGTTAAAAATGAAGAAAAGGAAGCAAACCTGAAGCAACTCAAAAAGATTTTGTTATTTAAGGCAAACCCAATGCCAAGCTTCTACCATGAGGGTCCACCGCCAAAGGTTGGGCAAAGAAGGTAATTAAAAAATCATTTAGCTTCTAATGGTTTGTTAACACATATATTGTTGTCACTACAAAGTATTGATTATATTCATACAAGATCGATGTGTTCTATTTAACTCAACAATTCTAACGAGCATAAAGTCTCCCAAAGTCTTATCTCCAGTTCATACAATCTCGCTAAGAAAAAAATCCACTATTAGCTTTATGAGGGTGTTTGGAGTGCTTTTTCCAAGTTATTATTTGATTATTTGATTTTGGGTATTTAATATAACAATATCACTTTTGCAAATACATATCCGAACGGTCCTTAAATGTTAAAATTTTTAGGTGGAATTGTGGAAACATCCTAACTGGAGCCTTAGCTAGAGGAGTGACGGCTGGGGATACGTAGCTAGAGGTTGACCCTATAATTGAAGGATTATCTACCAGCATGTAACTTTCAAGCTGTAAGTAATTACCATTCATTTGAAAGGTACTGAGATATGTAGCTAGAGGTTAACCCTATAACTTCTTTTATTGTAATTGACACATTAATGAATAGTACTTAGTGTGCACACTATGGGCAATGGGTTCAGTTGTTGCCAAGATGCAAGGGGCAAATGTGACACCCGGCAAATTCTGGTTAACAACGTTGTCTAGATGAAAGTCTACCTTAGCGAGTCACGCGTATATTATACTTAACTGGGTTAGTTAAGTCGTGTTATGGTTCGGGAACTATCGGTTTAGTATAGAAGATCATTGGATGTTGGTCTAGAGGTTCATTAGATGTCAGTCCTTAACCAAATGTACAAATGGTGACGATCCGTAGAATCGTCAGGGCATACAGAACATACAAGTCTCGAGTCCCGGGAATTGGTGAACGAGTGTGAATATGTTTGTTTGCAAGTGTTATGTGTTTACAATCATTATGTGACTTGTCGGTATGTGAATATGTGTTAACATATGTTAAAACGGGGTTTAACGCGCAAAATACATCGAACCAACCCCTATAGGCGATTAAGGGAGGCTAATCGCCTATAGGGCATGCATTTAGGGAATCATTACATGCGATTGGGGGCCACTCGCATGTAATAACAGGCAATTAGGCCCAATTGCATGTAATGTCATGCGATTAGCAACCCTAATCGCATGTAACTGCTGCACAATCGCGTGTTACGTGCTGGACGACTAAAAACGACTATAAATACAATGCTTAACCTCCTAAACTTCATAATATCAACCCTAGTCGTCCCATAACCCGCCCCAAAACACACACAACCTCTGGAACGTGATTTTGGATCAAAACACAAGGTTTCAAGCTTATTTCATCAAACTATCACAATCTAAGGTGTGATTTTCATCCATGAAATCTTTATAAACATTTTTATTAAATCCCTAACGGTCCAGACCTGTTTTAAAACGTACGAGTCTTCTGAAAATCGTTAATAATCATTGTTAATTGGATTCTAAGTAGCATGCATGATGTATGTGGGTTTTCAATCAAAAGCTAGGGTTTTTATGATTCATGATGGATGATTACATGTTATTAGGTTAGTTTCAGATTAATAATGATGGCATGATGATAGGATCTGAGTAATTGTTCATTAGGGTTATGATTATGCATGTTAAGATGATGTTTCATGCTATGTGTATTATGTATGGATTACATGGTTACATGCAGGGCTGATAGAACGAGGTTAAACGAAGGATTTTGGTTTAAACATGTTTGGTATAGTTATTAGATTGATATTTGATGTTTACACACGTTCCGGATCTGATTTGGAGTGTTAAACGCGCGAAAAACCGGAACAGCTGGGTTACTGGCGATTAGCAACCCTAATCGCCTATGTTAGGGGCGATTAGGAGGCCAATCGCCTGAATGGACTGCCCAATCGCCTATAATACATGCATTTGGGGGCTAATTGCCTCTGTTACATGCAATTGTGATCCTAAATGCTAGTTAAGTCCTGAAATACATGTCTTATGACCTAATCGCCTATAAACTCATGGTTTACATGTCTTATGACCACTAATCGCCTATATTATAGGCGATTAGCCTTCCTAAATGCCTGTTGACAAACCTAAATGCTAGTTGACTTTTCCTAATCGCGTGTACTGCTGCTGTAAGTGTAAATTAGCATTCCGAGACCCGATTTGACATCTAGGAACATGCTAGGAACCTCGTAACATATCCAATAACTTGGTAACATGTGTTCGGACTTATTTACGTGATACTTGAACTACGTGCTGTAACTTGTTGGACGTTAACGTATGTTAAGTGGGATTGCATGATTGTATGTTTGAGAGTGTAAGCATAACACGGGGAGTCTCGGGTCACCAATGGGATGTCGAGTCTTGTACTTTGGGTTAATTTAACAGTCACGGTGTTTTCAAACGAACTTGGTTATGGTCTGGACATCTAGGGACTAACTAACCAGCGGGTTATTAGTCTAAGTACTTGTAACTGTCATATGTTAGGTCGCCGCTTTACGGGACTAGCATAGCTTGCTGAGTTTATTCGTATTACGAAGTAACGCAACCTAAGGTGAGTTTACGGCCCCTCTTTTAACTGGTTTCACTTTTCGGGGGAGAAAACATGTGTTAAAACTTATGTTTGGTAACTACTGTCATACTATGGGTTTTCTATGGTTTACTATACGATCTTTGGAAGTCCCGGGGGGAACCATGAATGTGCGGGTTTGCACAACGGGGAAATGTGAATAGCGCTATTGGGAGTGACCAACCCCGCTCGTCGACTTGGAGGGTCGGCAGGTGCATATTGTCTCAAACAGGAACAACAGGTTTACTACATCGGGCACGACATCTGGTTTGCGAGTTAGTAATGGTTTTCCAATCGTAGTAGTAACAAAACATACGCCTAGCTAGCGTACTTTGGTTTTCGATTTGTTATAGTATGGACAGGTTGAACTTGGTACTTGGATTACAAACCTGTAAACTCACCAGCATTTTTGTGCTGACGTAAACTTTTACATGTTTTCTCAGGTCGCTAAGGTAGCACAATGGAACTAGGGCGCACGCGTCTGCACGGGGTCTAGTTAGGATTACATGGTTTTCAAACGTTGAACACTCAGTTTATTTTGGATTATGCTTTGAATAAGCTTCCGCTGTATTTGGGGATTTTTAAACTATGTTTTTGAAATTGCATATGTTCATTTAGACTTTTTATTGTAATCGTTGGTTTGGATCCTGGTTTGTCATGCGCCTCGCGGTAAAACTCCGCAAGTGGATTTTGAGGGTGTGACAGATTGGTATCAGAGCCAATGGTTATAGTGAACTAGGACTGCATGTAGAGTCTAGTCTATAGCCGAGTCGCACACACTAGACGATCACATAGTACTAAACATTTTGATGGATTACGAATGGGCTTGTCGGGGTGTCTCTAAATCATCTGACCTTCTATGTTACATCATCCGTTCTATCCTAGGTCGAGTTACTTGCTTTCTAGGCAGTGCGGTATATTGGGGTAAATCGTGTACTCTTGAGATTTGTCCAAGGCTCGGACATCTCCCTTTCATACTCCAATAGAAACACTTGCCATAAACTACCGTAGTATTACGGTGTATAGCTAAGAGTCTATGTTCGGTGATTTGAACTTTGAACTAGGAGAACACTTGGAGGACCATGTAGAGCGGTTTATCATTTTGGGTGCACACAAAATCATAAACCGAAATGCATGAAAGCCCTAGTGAACTCTGGGTTTGAATGGATAGTCCTGAGTTGGATCTGGCTTTGATCTTGTGAATGCTAGTGATTATCATTAGCTGTGAAACTAAATTTTCTCGTTCTTTCTGTCAGAATCATGTCTGGAGTACGAGGAGGACGTGGAGGTGGTCGCAATGGTGGACGTGGTGGTGGTCGCGGTGGTGGTGGTGGTCGTGGAGGTGTGAACCTAACGCAAGACGACCTGAACAACTTGCTGCAAGCTGCCTTTCAGCTAGGGCACAATGGTGGCGGTAAGTTGACTTATTCACTTTCGCCTCATTGATAAATCTTGTTTACATACTTCGTGGTTCCTCGTGCGTTTCATTTTAGGTGGTCCTGTTAACCCACCCCCACCCATGTGTACCTACAAGATGTTTCGGGACTGTAAGCCCCAGGAATTCTCTGGCACTGAGGGTGCGGTGAGCCTACTCAGGTGGTTGGAAAAGGTGGAGTCAGTGTTTCTGATGTGTAACTGTCTCCCAGAGGATCGAGTCAAGTATGCTGCTGCGTTATTCCAGGATGTTGCTTTGACCTGGTGGAATAACATCACTCAGAACATGGGTATTGGGGAGGCTTATGCTATGCCTTGGGAGAATTTTGTGCAACTGCTGAAGCGAGAATACTGTCCAAGGGAAGAGGTGCAGAAGTTAGAGCACGAGGTGTGGAACCTCAAGATGACTGGGTCCGAAATTGAAAAGTATATTGTAAGGCGTAATGAGTTGGCAGTACTGTGTCCTGATCTGCATGTGCCAGAGTACAGGATGATCGAACACTATATTTCGGGGCTAGTACCAGAGATCGCAGGGTTGGTAGCTGCGGGAAATCATCCTACATACTCAGAGGTGGTCCGTTCGGCTCATAGGATGACCAACTTGAAGGTGAATGAGGGTATTTTGCCTGCTAAGGGTTCGACTGTCAAGGCCCCGGAGAATAACAAGCGTAAGTGGGAAAACGAGGGGAAAGGATCTGGGCCAGCACAGCAGGGTAAGAGGTTCGATAACGGGGGTTCTTCTTCTTCTGGAAACAAGCAGGGTGGTTATGCGGGGAAATTGCCTAAATGCAACAAGTGTGGGCGTCATCATCAGGGGGACTGCGACCGTAATCGCTGCCATCGCTGTCAGCGATTTGGGCATTTTGCTAAAGACTGTCGGGCGACACTTCCATCGACCCAGGCTCCGACTACTAACTCGGCTCCTACCACTCAAGGAACTACGGGAAGACAGGGATGTTACAACTGTGGAGAGACTTGTCATTACAAGAAGGATTGCCCGAAACTGAAGCAGGGCGGGAACAATGGTAACGGGAACAACGGGGGCGGCGGCAGAAATGCACGTGCCTTCGTCATTGGAGCCGCGGAGGCTAGACAGGATCCTGACACAGTTACCGGTACGTTCCTTCTCAATAATCGCTCTGTTAGTGTTTTATTTGATTCTGGTGCCGATAAGAGTTTCATATCCGTGGAAGTTAGTCGACTGCTTGATGTAGTACCCGTACCATTAGAGGCTAAGTATGTTATTGAATTGGCTGACGGTAAAAAGATTGAAGCTACTTGTATCCTTCGGGAGTGTCAACTAGAGTGGTCGGGTTTGTCTTTTCCCATCGACCTTATGCCGGTACCTTTGGGTAGTTTTGACGTTGTTGTAGGCATGGATTGGTTGTCCTTGTATCGCGCGGAGATTGTTTGTTACGACAAGATTATTCGGATTCCTCTCCCTGATGGAGAATTCCTTTCTGTGTACGGTATCAAGGGTGGTGTTCCGCTAAATATCATCTCTAGCATGAAAGCCCTTAAGTATCTTCGAAAGGGTTACTCGGCCGTTTTAGCACTTTTATCTGTTTCCTCTAGCGATGAGAAGAAGATCGACGATATTCCAGTTGTACGCGAGTTTCCTGATGTTTTTCCCGATGATTTATCTGGTCTTCCTCCCCATCGTCAGGTTGAGTTCGGTATTGATCTTGTACCAGGGGCTGCTCCTATTGCTCAGGCCCCCTACCGTCTTTCACCTCCTGAGATGCAAGAATTGTCCAGTCAGTTACAGGAACTCTTGGACAAGGGTTTCATTAGACCGAGTTCTTCCCCTTGGGGAGCCCCGATTCTGTTCGTTAAGAAGAAGGATGGAAGTTTTCGACTGTGTGTGGATTACAGAGAATTAAACAAGGTGACCATCAAGAACCGTTATCCTCTTCCACGTATTGATGATCTATTCGACCAACTCCAGGGTTCTAGCTATTACTCAAAAATTGATTTGAGGTCCGGTTATCACCAGTTGCGCGTAAGGGAAGCTGACGTTGCAAAGACTGCCTTTCGTACACGTTATGGCCATTATGAGTTCTTGGTCATGCCTTTCGGTCTCACTAACGCACCGGCGGTTTTCATGGATTTGATGAACCGTGTTTGCAAACCATATCTTGACAAGTTCGTCATTGTGTTTATTGATGATATTCTGATTTACTCCAAGAACGAGACCGAACACGAGGAACACCTGCGTTTGGTTTTGGAACTGTTGCGACGGGAACAACTTTACGCTAAGTTCTCAAAGTGTGACTTTTGGTTACGCGAAGTCCAATTCCTAGGACATGTGGTTAATGAACTGGGAATTCATGTCGATCCAGCTAAGATCGAAGCGATTAAGGACTCGGAAGCACCAAAGACGCCAACTGAGGTGCGGCAATTCCTAGGCCTTGCGGGCTATTATCGTCGTTTCATTCAGGGGTTCTCGAAGATCGCTCAACCCCTCACCACTCTCACACAGAAGGATAGGAAATTCGCCTGGGGTGAACCACAAGAGTCAGCATTTGAGGAACTGAAGTCTAAACTGTGTTCTGCTCCTATTTTGTCTTTACCTGAAGGCCCTGATGATTTCGTTGTTTACTGTGATGCTTCTATTCATGGTCTCGGGTGCGTGTTGATGCAACGCGAGAAAGTAATTGCGTATGCTTCTCGTCAACTCAAGGTGCACGAGAAGAACTACACCACCCATGACTTGGAGTTGGGTGCAGTGGTGTTCGCGTTGAAAATTTGGAGACATTACTTGTACGGTACCAAATGCACCATCTACACCGATCACAAGAGTCTTCAACATATTTTCGACCAACAACATTTGAACATACGACAGCGTCGTTGGATTGAACTTCTGAATGACTATGATTGCGCCATTAAGTACCATCCTGGCAAGACGAATGTGGTAGCAGACGCCTTGAGCAGGAAGGAATCGATTAAACCTCGTCGCGTTCGGGCGTTGCAACTCACCATTCATTCATCTCTACCTGATCAACTCCGTTCTGCTCAGTTAGAAGCTTTGAAGGAGGAAAACCTTAAAGCTGAAACTATGCACGGTGCCGACAAGCACCTCGAGCGAAGGCCTGATGGCCTGCACGACTTCGCAGAACGCATATGGGTTCCTTTATTCGGGGGACTTCGGGAGCTTGTCCTTGATGAGGCTCACAAGTCCCGGTATTCTATTCATCCTGGTTCGGATAAGATGTACCAAGATCTGAAGGTGCTTTACTGGTGGCCAAACATGAGGTTGGATATAGCCTCAAACGTGAGCAAATGCTTGACCTGTGCTAAGGTCAAAGTGGAATACCAGAAACCGTCGGGTCTCTTGCAACAACCTGAAATTCCGGAGTGGAAATGGGAACGGATTACAATGGATTTTGTCACGCAACTTCCTAAGTCACCAAGCGGGAATGATAAGATATGGGTGATTGTTGATCGGTTGACGAAATCAGCCCATTTTCTCGCTATTAAGGAGACCGACACCATGGATCGTTTGGCTCGTCTTTATCTGAAGGAAGTTGTTTCTAAGCACGGGGTGCCGGTTTCTATTATCTCGGATCGTGACTCCCACTTTACTTCTCACTTCTGGAAGTCTTTGCACAAGGCTTTGGGTACCCAACTAGACATGAGTACAGCTTATCACCCACAGACTGACGGTCAGAGTGAGCGCACGATTCAAACTTTGGAAGACATGCTGCGGGCATGTGTGATCGATTTTGGCAAAGGTTGGGAAGCTCATCTACCGTTAGTAGAATTCTCTTACAACAACAGTTATCACACGAGCATCAAGGCGGCTCCGTTCGAGGCACTGTACGGGCGGAAATGCCGGTCTCCTCTTTGTTGGGCTGAGGTGGGTGAGAGTCAACTCACTGGGCCTGAGCTAGTGTACGAAACTTTGGAAAAGATCATACAGATTCGTAACCGGTTGGCAGCGGCACGGGATCGGCAAAAGAGTTATGCTGATCAACGTCGCAAACCATTGGAATTCCAAGTTGATGACAAGGTACTTCTGAAAGTTTCACCGTGGAAGGGCGTCATACGCTTTGGGAAGCGTGGCAAACTCAACCCTCGGTTTGTCGGTCCATTTACAATCCTGGAACGGATTGGACCGGCCGACGGAGCTCGGTAACGTACATAACGTCTTCCACGTGTCCAACTTAAAGAAGTGTCTGGCTGACAAGTCTCTCATTGTTCCACTGGAAGAGATCAAGGTTGACGATCGTCTTCGGATTGTGGAGGAACCTGTTGAGATCCTCGATTACAAGATTCGTAGCCTACGTCATAGCAAGATTCGCATTGTGAAGGTTCGCTGGAACTCGAACCGGGGACCAGAGTACACTTGGGAACGGGAGGATCAGATGAAGTCTAAGTATCCTCATCTCTTTCCTAAGGAAGCATTCGAATCGAGATACGTCTCCACTGCTGCTGAATGAATCTCGGGGCGAGATTCCTTTTAACGTGGGGATGATGTGACAACTCGGGTAAATCTCTCTCTTGGTTTCTATCTTTTGTCTGTTTCTTTTGATATTCCTTTTGGGTACTGTGAAATTTTCGGGACGAAAATTCTTTTAACGTGGGGATGATGTGACACCCGGCAAATTCTGGTTAACAACGTTGTCTAGATGAAAGTCTACCTTAGCGAGTCACGCGTATATTATACTTAACTGGGTTAGTTAAGTCGTGTTATGGTTCGGGAACTATTGGTTTAGTATAGAAGATCATTGGATGTTGGTCTAGAGGTTCATTAGATGTCAGTCCTTAACCAAATGTACAAATGGTGACGATCCGTAGAATCGTCAGGGCATACGGAACATACAAGTCTCGAGTCCCGGGAATTGGTGAACGAGTGTGAATATGTTTGTTTGCAAGTGTTATGTGTTTACAATCATTATGTGACTTGTCGGTATGTGAATATGTGTTAACATATGTTAAAACGGGGTTTAACGCGCAAAATACATCGAACCAACCCCTATAGGCGATTAAGGGAGGCTAATCGCCTATAGGGCATGCATTTAGGGAATCATTACATGCGATTGGGGGCCACTCGCATGTAATAACAGGCGATTAGGCCCAATTGCATGTAATGTCATGCGATTAGCAACCCTAATCGCATGTAACTGCTGCACAATCGCGTGTTACGTGCTGGACGACTAAAAACGACTATAAATACAATGCTTAACCTCCTAAACTTCATAATATCAACCCTAGTCGTCCCATAACCCGCCCCAACACACACACAACCTCTGGAACGTGATTTTGGATCAAAACACAAGGTTTCAAGCTTATTTCATCAAACTATCACAATCTAAGGTGTGATTTTCATCCATGAAATCTTTATAAACATTTTTATTAAATCCCTAACGGTCCAGACCTATTTTAAAACGTATGAGTCTTCTGAAAATCGTTAATAATCATTGTTAATTGGATTCTAAGTAGCATGCATGATGTATGTGGGTTTTCAATCAAAAGCTAGGGTTTTTATGATTCAAGATGGATGATTACATGTTATTAGGTTAGTTTCAGATTAATAATGATGGCATGATGATAGGATCTGAGTAATTGTTCATTAGGGTTATGATTATGCATGTTAAGATGATGTTTCATGCTATGTGTATTATGTTTGGTATAGTTATTAGATTGATATTTGATGTTTACACACGTTCCGGATCTGATTTGGAGTGTTAAACGCGCGAAAAACCGGAACAGCTGGGTTACAGGCAATTAGCAACCCTAATCGCCTATGTTAGGGGCGATTAGGAGGCCAATCGCCTGAATGGACTCCCCAATCGCCTATAATACATGCATTTGGGGGCTAATTGCCTCTGTTACATGCAATTGTGATCCTAAATGCTAGTTAAGTCCTGAAATACATGTCTTATGAGCTAATCGCCTATAAACTCATGGTTTACATGTCTTATGACCACTAATCGCCTATATTATAGGCGATTAGCCTTCCTAAATGCCTGTTGACAAACCTAAATGCTAGTTGACTTTTCCTAATCGCGTGTACTGCTGCTGTAAGTGTAAATTAGCATTCCGAGACCCGATTTGACATCTAGGAACATGCTAGGAACCTCGTAACATATCCAATAACTTGGTAACATGTGTTCGGACTTATTTACGTGATACTTGAACTACGTGCTGTAACTTGTTGGACGTTAACGTATGTTAAGTGGGATTGCATGATTGTATGTTTGAGAGTGTAAGCATAACACGGGGAGTCTCGGGTCACCAATGGGATGTCGAGTCTTGTACTTTGGGTTAATTTAACAGTCACGGTGTTTTCAAACGAACTTGGTTATGGTCTGGACATCTAGGGACTAACTAACCAGCGGGTTATTAGTCTAAGTACTTGTAACTGTCATATGTTAGGTCGCCGCTTTACGGGACTAGCATAGCTTGCTGAGTTTATTCGTATTACGAAGTAACGCAACCTAAGGTGAGTTTACGGCCCCTCTTTTAACTGGTTTCACTTTTCGGGGGAGAAAACATGTGTTAAAACTTATGTTTGGTAACTACTGTCATACTATGGGTTTTCTATGGTTTACTATACGATCTTTGGAAGTCCCGGGGGGAACCATGAATGTGCGGGTTTGCACAACGGGGAAATGTGAATAGCGCTATTGGGAGTGACCAACCCCGCTCGTCGACTTGGAGGGTCGGCGGGTGCATATTGTCTCAAACAGGAACAACAGGTTTACTACATCGGGCACGACATCTGGTTTGCGAGTTAGTAATGGTTTTCCAATCGTAGTAGTAACAAAACATACGCCTAGCTAGCGTACTTTGGTTTTCGATTTGTTATAGTATGGACAGGTTGAACTTGGTACTTGGATTACAAACCTGTAAACTCACCAGCATTTTTGTGCTGACGTAAACTTTTACATGTTTTCTCAGGTCGCTAAGGTAGCACAATGGAACTAGGGCGCACGCGTCTGCACGGCGTCTAGTTAGGATTGCATGGTTTTCAAACGTTGAACACTCAGTTTATTCTGGATTATGCTTTGAATAAGCTTCCGCTGTATTTGGGGATTTTTAAACTATGTTTTTGAAATTGCATATGTTCATTTAGACTTGTTTATTGTGATCGTTGGTTTGGATCCTGGTTTGTCATGCGCCTCGCGGTAAAACTCCGCAAGTGGATTTTGAGGGTGTGACAGCAAAGGCGTCGTTTGACCCATAATAAAGCATAACTACGACTTGGGTATTTGCTCATATATGTATATTTATTTCTATTCAAATTGAGGTTATCATTTTCTTTTATTTATAATGTTTGTCATCCTATTCAAGATTGTCATGGTCTCAACATTGAAGAACAAAAATCCTGTTGAGCTGTGTGGAAGGAAATACACGTGTCTTGGCTTATGAATTTGCAACCACGGGATCTTTATATGACATATTGCATTACATGAACACTTGTTTGTACTTTTGTTTTCGTGTTTAAATTAACAGATATATAAGTTGAAATATAATTGGTGTTGGGTTTAAAATATAGCAATGTGTTGATATTTGATGATTTAAGAGCCAAGATTGCCGATTTTCAACCATTCAAAACAATCACCCCGATATGGCTGCACACTTGTATTCTACTCATGTTTTGGGAATTTTTGGCTATCCCGTGCCATAATAATACTTATATTATAAACCATTTTCATATATATGCATCTACCCAGCGGCAAAGTGGACGGGATGGTTCGGCTCACTGGATACATTGGGCAATTTTTTAGCTGCTGGGTCAGGTTGGACAAGTCCATTACAAACTTACAAATCACAACTTTTAATTTCTAAATGGACAGTGACTTTCATATGATAGTGTATACAGTATCATATTATTACTACATGCTTTTGTCATGTAAATGAACTTTATCATTTAGCAAGGTGTCTTCAATGGCACGGTTATGACTTACGTAGATATGCAATGACCGGACAACTTACACAAGAGTGATGTTTATGTTCATATTGGTCTGTTACAGTAAAATAACTTTGGTATATTAAGATTTGTTTAATAACGAGTACATGGTTTTTGTGGTGAACTGCAATCAGTTATAAGTGGCGGTGCACATTTCTTTTCTTTTTCTTTCTACAAATACTTGTTAAAACACACTGTGCACTTTTCTGTTCTTTTTGCGTAACTTACGGCTAAAAATCTATGTATCATAACGTTGTATTGCAACCAATTTGTGGATCCCGCTGCAACACGCGGGTAAACCCACTAGTGTGGAGAAACGTATGGGATTTGAAATCGGATGATAACAGACATTAAAAGGTGGTTTAATATGGTCGTCGGAGTTAGCCGGTTTCCGGCCGGAGGAACTCACCGGAAAACCGTGAGTGGGTGGGAAGATAGGTTTTCAAAATTCAATTTTACAACTTTACACAAATGGCCCCTTAACTCTTAACTAGGTTAGTATTATATATTAACTTACCTTAATTAAACTAACAAAGTATGATAATTTAACTTTTTAAAATTTTTAAACTTTATAACTTTAACTTTTAAAACATTAAACTTTATTTACCTAATAACATAATAAGCTTGTACTTTTATACAATTATAACTTGAAATGTTTAAAAAAACTTAAACTTTAAATGTTTAAAATTTACATTTTTAAATAACGCTTTTTGTTTAAATTAAATAACTTTTATAAATGCCACTTTAGTATACGTTTACGTATACGTATTCAATTAAAATGCAACCACTTCATAACATAAAAATGTAACGATTTAATGAAACTCAAACTTTATTATTAAATTTGAAAATATGAAAAGTACAAGGATTAGAATTGTAATTACAAAATATTATAGGAAACGTGAAGACGTTACATATGTCATCAACAAACTGTCCCAATTCATGCATAATCCGTGACAAGCTCATTGGCAAGCTCTTAAACGAGTCCTTCGTTATCTAAAGAACAATTCATCATGTCCTTTTCTTTAACCATGACTCTCCTTTCACACTCTTGGCCTCTTCAGATTCTGATAGGGGTGGGGTTGATGATGTCGGCCGGCCTGGCACATTTTATCTTTTATATCTTGGTACAAATATTGTCTCCTGGAAATCCACAAGGCAAAAGTCAATCTCCAGATCCTCTATCGAAGCTGAATACAACGCTTTAGCAAATGCTTCGGCTAAACTTATCTGGCTCAAAAATCTACTTAAAAAGAACTGGGTGTTCCAATCAACACCATGCCTACCCTTTTTTGGGACAACCTAGGTGCTATGTATTTATGTGCAAACCCAATTTATCATTCACGAATGAAGCATGTTGCCCTTGACTATCACTTTGTAAAGGAACAAGTCTCAGCCGGTCTACTACGAGTTCTTCACATTAACACTCAAGATTAACTTGCCGGTATGGTTATCAAGTCGTTTTCACGAATTCAATTTTTGAAAAATTGATCCAAGATAGGCGTATCCGACGGATCCTCCATCTTGCGGGGGCATATTAAGACCCCATTAATCAGTCAACATAAATAGTCAAACCATTAACTAGTAAACATAAATAGTCAAACAGATTAACATATTTTGCGTGTAGCATTTATCTTTCTTGTATTTTGCCTATATAAAGGCTTGTAAATCCTTTGATTAAAATGTACAAAAACATTAACATTTCATTTGTCAAGGGTGGGACTGTAAATGAACACGAACAAGGTTTGTTCGTGTTTGCTTGTTAAGGTTTATTGGACAAGCGAACGGTTCATGAACATACTAACGAACGAAATCTTATGTTTGTTAAGGAAATTCATTTGTTTGTGAATTGTTCATGAACACGTGGGTTGAACACAAACAAACATTTAATATGCAACTAATTAAAAGAAAACATTGTTAACATTAACTATTAGACAAAGCACATTCACTAAATGATCGGTCAAATTATACTTGGACATAATTATCCAAAATTACTTAGACATGAATATATGATAATCCTAATACATAAGTTCATAATTATCCCAAAAGATGTTTTGATTCTTGTATGCCTAACTTCTCTAAATTTTTTATACATCTTCGATTTCTTAAGAACATTTAAAAACAAGTATTAATTAGATGGAATGGGATAATATGAGAACTCAATCAAGTTGTGAGAACTAGGAAACCCATGTGAACTATTGATCTTGTTGATCCAATGGTTCACAATCAATCTTGATGCTTTTTTGTTTTTTAGTGACCTTTTAATGCTTTTTGATTATTTTATAATAAAAGGAGAGCTGTAAGGGTATTCTGGGTATCAAAGGAAAATAATACTATCTCGTTTCTCTCACCTCTGACAAACGTCACCATATATAAACCGTTCGTTTTTTTATTTGAAATTCAAAATCTCAGTCTCATTCTCTCTCTATCATTGCACAAAACACACATTGTAGCGGTTATTTCATCCAGAAACCGTCGTTACGATCATTTTACAGGATCGATTGCATCGTTTGCCCTGTGTCTCCGATTGAAGGTTTTTTTTCTTATAAGTATGTGGTTTTTTTTTTTTGTGTTTTTTTTAATATGTTCGTCAGTTCAAATGTTTTGGCCCTTTTTATATTTGTTTATGTTTTTTTTCGGATTGTTTTTTTTTTTTTTGCTTGATCTAGGTGTATTTAAATTAGGAAGTTGTTCTACTATGTGCCATGAATGACGATGAACAATTAAGGCTTTTTTAAATTAGGAAGTTCTTCATTAGGGGTCTGTAGGATGGGGGGAGGGTGGTAAAGGGGCTTAGCATCATCCGTATTGGTTCATGTTTTGTGATTTTGGTTTTACATTGGGGTAAAAGGGGCGGAAGATTTGTTTTTACAACGGGGTAAAACACACACTAAGGGTTTGTCTGCTGTTATTTGCTTTTTGATCTCTATGCTTGATTTTTTTTATGAGTTTTTTTGCCTAGGAGTGTCTGTGGTAAGCAATAAGATGGTTGCTGGAACACGAAGTTCTAAACGAGGTCTGTCGCAAGTTTCAGCCCCTGGTGAGGTTATTTGCCTCAGTTCTAGTCGACGAGGTATGATTTTTCATTTTTTTCTATAAGCATCCCTTTTTGATTTTTTTATTCGTGTGTGCTCGCATCATCGCCTTTTTTATTTTTATTTTTTAAATTTGGTGATTTGTGCAGGGGACCACACAACTAGTTCGAACCGAAGGAAAAGGAGGAACATTGGTCCACTTGAAATAATAGAGGTTGGGTCGTCAACTAATGCTACAGGGGTTAGTAAGAAAAAGAAACCTTTAACGGGCCTAGAAGCTGCTGATGGTTACGTATCTGACACACTGTCGCGGAAGCGAGTTCCCAAGAAGTCATGGGGAAGCTTAAAAATCCGTTCATCCCCCGGCAACTTTTCTTGGGGATTTCAAGGCTAAGTGGCCGGCAACAAGAGGTGGTTAAGCAGATGGGCTTCGGTGATATGTTGCGGTTCATTTTGGATGGGATCCCGGTAAAACTTGCACACTATGCAGTTGACGTATTCCAGCTTGAGAGAATGAGGATGCGGTGTCGAAAATAGGAAGTGAGTATAGACGCAAGTGTTGTGCATAAGGTTTTTGGTGTGCCGTGTGGTGGTACTAAATTCTTAAGTCTTGAAGAACGAGAGCAGTGGCATCCTGCGCTAAAGGTCTGCCGTGATCACTACCCAAAGAACACCTACGTTTCTACCCCATCGATCGTGAATAACATACACGCTAATGACTACGAAGATATGTTTTTGTTTAAGATTGATTTCATTATGTTGTTTGTTACAACGATGATCTCCTCTCACGGGAATGGCCTTTGTAAAGAGGAAATTGCTAAGCGGTTTACGAGTGAAACAAGTTTTGAGAACATTGATTGGTGTGACTACATGGTTACCTCTCTGAAAACATGCAAGCAGAGATGGAGGCGCGGTGACCCAGGGTGTGCTTTGGTGGCCCGTTGATTCTCTTGACGGTACGAACACTTTCAGCCGTACACATAAAAAAGTTTATTTTCCCCTTCTTTTTACTCACTCCTTTTTTTTCCGGCAGCTATTGTATGTCGATTGTTTTGCAGTTGATGGTATGAACACACCACCAGGCGTGCGGGCGATGCACTATTGGACGCAAGAGTTACTGACTAGACTCCAGGAGCACGAGATACGGCCGGGTGGGTTTGGGTTGGGAAAGTAAAAGCGGTGACAATGGCTGATGCTGAAGGTGACATACGTGCTGATGGTGACATTGAGGTACGACATGCCAAAAAAATATAATTCATTGTCATATAGTTTATACTTTTTTGTATTTGTCCTACTATTCGGCATTTTTTTTGTCTAATCAGGTGGAATTGCGAGCCGCACGTGCTAGCTTGTTAGAGCTCAGGGCATTGAAATTTCGGGTTGGGACAATTTTGTCTTCATTGACTTCTAGATATCCAAGTAATAGTAGCGTTGCGGAGTTGGACGCTGAGTACAGAAGGGAGTTATGCTCGGTTGGTGCGTCAACTAGTGGGAAGGGGAAAACACTTGAGACACCAACCAAAATTATAAAGGATGTTTTGAAGACTTAGCCAGCAAGGGAAAACAGGTGGCACCGGTTGATGAAGCGGACAACTTTGAAGGTATACACAAAGAAAAATGACCCCTTTGTTACAGTGCCAGGCCAATTTTTTTATGTCCTTTTTGTTTGTTTTTGGGTGTTCAGGGGTGGAGGGTACGGATAGCGAGGAGTACTTTCCAGCAAGATCAGATTCGTCCGAGCCACTTGGCGATGGGGAATGGTTGTTTAGCAACATTGAGCCGGCTGGCACTGATAAAAAGTCAGATGCTGTGAATGTGGAGGCGGTCCACCCGGTTGTTGACAGCGAATGGTGCCCCGCCTTCGAATTTGTTACTGCACCGGTGGCTACAACTGTTGGGAGCCCAGGTGTCGAAACTCCCAAAACAACCGTTGTTGATGTTGGAGTTAGTGGCAGCGGAGCAAGAAGTTTAGCGGAGGCAATGTATGCGCACAGGAAGAGGTTCGGGCTTGGATCTGTACACAATATTGGGGATCGTAAGTGGCTAAAACCTCTGTTTTGAATATAGTATACATAAAAAAATAGGTGCGTATTGTCACGGAGTAACTTTCTTGACTCACGTGCGGCGACTTAGAATGCCTCTAAGTTAAGCCTTTGATCTGGTTATGTAGTAATTCACGCTAAGTGATGCGGAAGCGTTCAAGTTATGAAAGATTAACTCTTTATATTGATACAATAACAAAGTTACAAGAAGCTTTACAAGTGATTTGGGTAGTGATCAAGTTATGAGGGGTGATTACAAATGATTCCTTGATGACCTATTTATACTAGTGCTACAAGATCTAGATTGTTCCATATCTAGATGGATCTATACAAAAATCTACTACGGAGCTTCTAGGTTTTTCTTTAGTAATATCATGATATTTTTGGTACTATCTTGTGGGATCTAGAAAGTTCTAGGGCTGCACTTTTAAGGGTGTTTATTACTTGCCTTTTCCGGACTTTTCTAGATCGTTCTTAATTAGATCATGACCCTTGTATGTGCACCATGATGGCTGGAAATTCGTAGGCCAATCCGAAGACTTCCGGACGTCACTAGAAGTGTCAAGATGGTCCCGGAAAGGCCTTAAAGCTGAAAATTTAGGGCTGAATTTTGGTGGGTCGTGACATTCTCCCCCACCTAAATCCACGACGTCCTCGTCGTGTTTGCGGGACACGCTCGTTTTTCCTTCCTTTCTGGTAATGATGGATGGTCCTAGTGATGAGCTTGTGCCTGAACATCTCTTGGAATCGATTTCAAGGCGCATTGATGTTATTGACACACCCTGTATTGGATCAGACTCCATCTTGACTGTGTGGAGGCGATCTTCAATCATGATGCAAAACTTATTTGCGAAAGGCATGGGAAAAGCTGATTCCTTGTCGAGGAAATCTTGGCCAATCACAAAGTTATGATCTTCCATTGGGACAACGAAAAGGTCTATCCTTCCCTTCTATTTCCCAATTGTGGCTTTAACGCCATATGCCACTCCAATTATTGGTTGTATTTGTCCATTTGTGGCCTTCATTGTCGCGTTATGTTTGGTTACTCGAACACCGAGTCTTATGGCTTCATCAATTGAGATGAAGTTATGGCTTGCGCCTGTGTCAACTAGTGCTTTTACGGGTCTTCCGTTTACCACCATGTTGACAAGTTGAAGTCTTTTCTCTGACTCCGTTCTTGGTTTTGAGTTTCTTTGGCTTGTCTTGCCATTGTTTATGACTCCTCTCTTTTTGTGTTTTGATTTGGTCTTTTCTTTTTGATGTAAAGTATTGAATTTTTGTAATTGTATTGACCCCAAACATGCTTCTGGTTTTGTCTTATTGTCGTTTTCTTTTGCTTTCATTTCAGCAAAATTTGTGTATAATTCTTGGAGTTTGTTGTCTACCTCCCCTCGGAGCTTTGCAACCTCCTTTTCGATCATGTTTTGCATCTCAAGACGTATGACTTCAATAGTATCTTTGAAGTCGGTTTTGATTTCCTTTAACTCAACGCGTAATGGTTCAAAAGCTTCTAGCTTTTTGAGGTAGCTATTGACTAAATTTCCGAGTTGTGTGACCGATGCGTCAACATTGGCCATCATTTTGTCTAAGGACTTAACTAAATCCATAGACGTACCTTTGCTTGTCTCAGCTTCTTGTGGAGTCTCGTTTTGATGTTGTGTTGCTTTGTTGGTAGTAGCGTTTCTCTTGGTCTTTTTGTTTGCCATCCCGATGAACCGACGCGGCTCTGATACCACTTGTCACGGAGTAACTTTCTTGACTCACGTGCGGCGACTTAGAATGCCTCTAAGTTAAGCCTTTGATCTGGTTATGTAGTAATTCACGCTAAGTGATGCGGAAGCGTTCAAGTTATGAAAGATTAACTCTTTATATTGATACAATAACAAAGTTACAAGAAGCTTTACAAGTGATTTGGGTAGTGATCAAGTTATGAGGGGTGATTACAAATGATTCCTTGATGACCTATTTATACTAGTGCTACAAGATCTAGATTGTTCCATATCTAGATGGATCTATACAAAAATCTACTACGGAGCTTCTAGGTTTTTCTTTAGTAATATCATGATATTTTTGGTACTATCTTGTGGGATCTAGAAAGTTCTAGGGCTGCACTTTTAAGGGTGTTTATTACTTGCCTTTTCCGGACTTTTCTAGATCGTTCTTAATTAGATCATGACCCTTGTATGTGCACCATGATGGCTGGAAATTCGTAGGCCAATCCGAAGACTTCCGGACGTCACTAGAAGTGTCAAGATGGTCCCGGAAAGGCCTTAAAGCTGAAAATTTAGGGCTGAATTTTGGTGGGTCGTGACATTCTCCCCCACCTAAATCCACGACGTCCTCGTCGTGTTTGCGGGACACGCTCGTTTTTCCTTCCTTTCTGGTAATGATGGATGGTCCTAGTGATGAGCTTGTGCCTGAACATCTCTTGGAATCGATTTCAAGGCGCATTGATGTTATTGACACACCCTGTATTGGATCAGACTCCATCTTGACTGTGTGGAGGCGATCTTCAATCATGATGCAAAACTTATTTGCGAAAGGCATGGGAAAAGCTGATTCCTTGTCGAGGAAATCTTGGCCAATCACAAAGTTATGATCTTCCATTGGGACAACGAAAAGGTCTATCCTTCCCTTCTATTTCCCAATTGTGGCTTTAACGCCATATGCCACTCCAATTATTGGTTGTATTTGTCCATTTGTGGCCTTCATTGTCGCGTTATGTTTGGTTACTCGAACACCGAGTCTTATGGCTTCATCAATTGAGATGAAGTTATGGCTTGCGCCTGTGTCAACTAGTGCTTTTACGGGTCTTCCGTTTACCACCATGTTGACAAGTTGAAGTCTTTTCTCTGACTCCGTTCTTGGTTTTGAGTTTCTTTGGCTTGTCTTGCCATTGTTTATGACTCCTCTCTTTTTGTGTTTTGATTTGGTCTTTTCTTTTTGATGTAAAGTATTGAATTTTTGTAATTGTATTGACCCCAAACATGCTTCTGGTTTTGTCTTATTGTCGTTTTCTTTTGCTTTCATTTCAGCAAAATTTGTGTATAATTCTTGGAGTTTGTTGTCTACCTCCCCTCGGAGCTTTGCAACCTCCTTTTCGATCATGTTTTGCATCTCAAGACGTATGACTTCAATAGTATCTTTGAAGTCGGTTTTGATTTCCTTTAACTCAACGCGTAATGGTTCAAAAGCTTCTAGCTTTTTGAGGTAGCTATTGACTAAATTTCCGAGTTGTGTGACCGATGCGTCAACATTGGCCATCATTTTGTCTAAGGACTTAACTAAATCCATAGACGTACCTTTGCTTGTCTCAGCTTCTTGTGGAGTCTCGTTTTGATGTTGTGTTGCTTTGTTGGTAGTAGCGTTTCTCTTGGTCTTTTTGTTTGCCATCCCGATGAACCGACGCGGCTCTGATACCACTTGTCACGGAGTAACTTTCTTGACTCACGTGCGGCGACTTAGAATGCCTCTAAGTTAAGCCTTTGATCTGGTTATGTAGTAATTCACGCTAAGTGATGCGGAAGCGTTCAAGTTATGAAAGATTAACTCTTTATATTGATACAATAACAAAGTTACAAGAAGCTTTACAAGTGATTTGGGTAGTGATCAAGTTATGAGGGGTGATTACAAATGATTCCTTGATGACCTATTTATACTAGTGCTACAAGATCTAGATTGTTCCATATCTAGATGGATCTATACAAAAATCTACTACAGAGCTTCTAGGTTTTTCTTTAGTAATATCATGATATTTTTGGTACTATCTTGTGGGATCTAGAAAGTTCTAGGGCTGCACTTTTAAGGGTGTTTATTACTTGCCTTTTCCGGACTTTTCTAGATCGTTCTTAATTGGATCATGACCCTTGTATGTGCACCATGATGGCTGGAAATTCGTAGGCCAATCCGAAGACTTCCGGACGTCACTAGAAGTGTCAAGATGGTCCCGGAAAGGCCTTAAAGCTGAAAATTTAGGGCTGAATTTTGGTGGGTCGTGACAGTATGCTACCTTTTTTTCTTTCCTTACCCATGTTTCGTGTAGGTGCAGAAGGCACGTGAGCTAGGTCGCCCGTCAGCTTGAGCCAGCAAACATTTAGCTTAGGCTTGACGCAGTTAACTACGCCGTCCCAGCCTCGTGTACTAAGTTTGGAAAAGAAAAGCTTCAGCCCGCCAACTTTTAGCCTTGGGCTCACACAAGACAGTGCAACCGGGGTAGAACCGAAGGAACCCAGTGTAGCTGTTGATATAGATCGACCAACCTTTAGCCTTGGGCTTGGCCTCACACAAGGCAGCTCACCCGTTTTAGCAGCCAAGGACCCCAGTTTTGTTGCTGATATAGGTCAACAAACCCTTAGCTTGGGGCTAACCTAGGAACCAGCAGGGGTTGCGGATGCGGGGCCGGATGACTTGAAAACAGCGAGTGCGGATGTTTTAGACGGAGCAGACAGGGTTGAACATGGTAAGGGTTTTCGTTTGGTATTTTTGTTTTTTTTCGTTTTACACTGGTATAATTGTTTCTTGCTGTTAACAGTACAGGGGACGGCGTGTGGTGTCTCTGGCGTCCCAACGCCTAGTGTAGCAACAAATACCAGTACCGTTGTTGCGCTAAACGTTGTCGTACGCCGTGGCCCATCAAGGAGTATGGTAGCGAGGTTACCCCCGTGGTCAACAGTGCTGATGAAATACCCACCAAGTCAACGAGGAGGGACCTGCTGGTATGAGATTTCCTATTTAGGACAACTGAGAAGACAGAGCTGATGGAACAGGCGATCCTTGAAGCTAAAAAACGGTAACATATTTGGTGTTTTTGTTTTTTTTGTTGTTGTTTTGATGTATGTTTGTTTTGTTTTTTTCACCTTTTTTATGTGTTCTTTACTGATTTTGTAGGAAAAAGATTCTTGGGGCTGTCGTAGATGACGCGGATATTGACCCCACTGAGTATTACCCGTAAGTTGGTTAATTTTTTATCATACACACTCAACAACAAAAAAAGTGTTAATTTATGTAAATACAGCCGGTACGTGATGTTTGAAGACCGTTACGGGTTCCGCACTGAAGCCCCGCTACTTCAGTCCTTAACGATCGGCAAGAGGTTGTACGGTTTAGTGGTTGACGCCTGGGTGATGTCCTTAATCAGGATCTGGTGTACCGGTTAGCTGGGGGACTGCGTCACTTGTTTGTAGCTACTAGCACCATAGTGAGTAAAACGTCGCTTTTTTTTGTTTTCCCCCCTGGTTCCCCTGCTACTAAACATGTCGTTTTGGATTTTTTTCCAGATTCCATGGATGTTAAAGTTGGATGACGACCCGGGGGGGCACTCGAGTTTCAGCTTTTAGGAATGGTCTGTTGGGCGCACTGTGTGGGGATGAGTCGCAGCTGAATCTGATCACAGTGGACATGGTTTTTGTGCCTGTGCTGGAGAATGAACATCACTACGTTTTGATGTTTGATTTGAAGAATGACGATGCTTGCGTGATAGATAACATTGTGCAGAGGAAGTCGCCGATGGTACTATCAGAGAGCAGCCTCTACATTGTAAAAAGCAGCTCGTTCAAAGTGTTAAGAAAAATAAATGGTTGTTTTTATGTTTTTTTTCTCTACAACTGTGTACCTGATTAAAAACCAAAAATTTTTTTTCCTATGCAGAAACATATTTTTGCTGATTACCTTGACACAGTGAACCACCCAAAGGCAGCAATCATTCGCTCGTGCACTATACGCCGGGTACCTCTGCCTTGGGCCACCACCAAGAACACTAGCGACCGTGGCGTGTTCTTGATGAGGCACATGAAGAATTATTGCGGACCTTCCGCCCCTTTCAGGTGTGGGTTTAGCCTAAATGGGAAGCTCAAGCAAACACGGCTCGACATCTTGAGGAAGCAGTATGCCGCAACTATCCTGTTGTCATCCACAAACATCTACAACGATCGCGTCTGGCATGCTAGCATCTGATAGGGGAGGCTTTTGAAAAAACATTTTGTGTTCTTTTTTTGTGTTTCTTTGTCCGTTTTTAAATGGGGTGATTATGTAATGTTTAACACTACTACGAAACACTGCTAGGAAAAACACTGGTGCCCATCTGATGGGTTCTTATTTTTTTGTGTTGTTTACAACAGTGTAAAAGAAACTCGAACACCTGTGATTGGGGACGAATTACAAAAAAAAAAAAAAATTGTATGTGGCCCCCACTTTCTTAACTCCCATATGGGATCTATTTAAAAAAAAATTAAATAAATAAATAAAAAATCCGGTGGAAAAACATTTTTATTGTATTTTTTTACATCAATGTAATGGTTACCAACAGTTATTTAAAAAAAAATGTAATGTATGTGTATGCCCCCATTATATGAGGTATAAAATATTTTTTTAAAAGAACAAAAGTTACCAAAAAATGTGTATGTGGGTCCAGCAGATGATTTACCACCCACATGGGTCTTTTTTTTTTCAGCTTATTTATGATTATTCTCATAAAAGGACAATGAAATAACATTTCAATTTTGCGTGAGGCCCACGTTTTTTTTGTTTCTTTTTTTGTTTACACCGGTGTAAAAGAAATTCAAACACCTGGGAACCAATTACAAGAAGAAAAAAAAAATTGTATGTGACCCCACTTTCTTAACTCCCACATGGGATCTATTTTTTGTGAGAACTTACTATCATTTCCCCACCAATGAAAAAACAGTTATTTGTCGTTTTCCCTGGCACAAAAAAAATTAAGAAATAAATAAAAAAACCGGTGGGAAAACATTTTATTATATTTTTTTACACCAATGTAATGGTTACAAACAAATGTAATGTATGTGTATGCCGGGTTATGTTATTCTACACAGTGTAACAAAAATGAGAAGGGTGAGAAAGATACAAAAAACACAATAGATCACGGAATATGACACAATGAACCACAAAATATAACACAATGCCGAAAAATATAACGCAACGCTGAAGAAAAAAGACACAACAAATTGCAAAAATGACACAATGATGAAAATAAGAAAAAGACACAATGCTACATAAAAGACACAATGATATAACGTATATTTTAAAAACAACAAGCTAAAAATCCAAAAAAGCGAAGACCTAAGAACTAACATGTATGGTTCGATGAAACGGTTCCAATGTCGTTTGAATGAGTTCAATCGGAGTCTGTTTGATACCCTTCCTACGACTTTGTATTTTTCTTTCACTGTGTATTTGTTCCTAACCCTGTGTATGCCTCCCATTTGTCTGAGATATAAAATATATTTAAAAATAAAAATTACCAAAAAAATGTGGCTATGTGGGCCCCCAGTTTTTTTTACTTCCCACATGGATCCTTTTATTTTTTCAATTTAACTATGATTATTCTTATAGAAGGACAATGAAATAAGATTTTTAGTTTTTACGTGGTCCCACAAAAAATATTCTCCCATACACCCCCTCGAATACCTTTACACCAATATAAATATGTATTACCTAAACCACACTAAACGACAAAAATAGGTACACGCCAACTTTTACAAATCCTCCAAGTTTACGCCAGCTTTTACAAATCCTCCAAGTTTACACCAATGTAAATGCATCTGGTCAATATCCTTTTTCATGTGAGTCCCTTTTTGATGTGATTTTTTTCAACACCTATAATAATTTCGTCCATTACAACAAGTACACTAAATCTGGGTATTTATATGCTAGGCCACCAAAATGGGAATTCACACTACTTTCCATTCGACAAGCAAAAAAAACTGAAAGGTATTTTTTCACCGTTTCCGTTAACAAAAATACCGGTGTAAAAACAAAAAAAGACACCGCAGCTCCTGTTTAATAATGATTACTTGTATTTTTCTGTTAACAAAAACACCGGGGTATAAAAAGACGGTGTAAAAAAAGTACAGAGAAATGGGATAAAAGTGTTACCTTTTTATTTCAAAACACCGATGTAAAAAAAAGAGTTAAGTTTTTTTTTTTTTTTTTGCTTTTTTTTCCCTTTCACGTTTTTTCCACCGTTTTTATTGTATTTTTTTGTTGCCTTTTTTAACAATTACTACTTTTGTGTTTTTTTAATAATTATTACGTGGTTTTTTTTTTGGGCAGGATGGGTGGCGGCGAAGAAGAAAGGCCTCACAAATTCCCGCGCAATGATGAAAGTTGGTTCATGTTTGGCAGCGTTCCCAGATGGGGATACAACCCGGCAGCACATTCCCCCCCCCCTCCATAGTAACGAGACCAGCTACTACTGCGGTTGCGAGCACGCCGACGTACGGTGGTGCGTACAGCCCCCAAACTAGCCACGTGCGCCCGCCGATGTACGTTGGCGCGTACAACCCCTGACCAACCTACGGACTACCGCCAGTGTACACAGGCAGTCAGGCCCCCCAACAAACCTACGCACCACGTCAAAACTATGGTCCCCTCCCGGTGTAGAAAGGGTGCGAGACGAAACTGCTAGACCTGGGATATGGTACGCCGCTCTACCCGATGCCCCAGACGGTTCCTCGCTAGTGGTTGGGAGCTCATTCAAAGCAACTCGCACGCCAGCCCCACCACGTAAAACATGTACCAACGTCACTACGTCAAAAGCGATAACAGACGAGTGTGCCTCGCAACAGCTGCCAGAAGATGACGATGATGACGACTGGGTGGGCTATGACTGGCCATCTGAGGACGAGACGTACTTCGATGCAATTATGTCACTGAAGGGGCGCGACTGAAATTATCTATGACAAGTTAGGCCAATGTATCTAAATAAGAAGAAGTGCAATTGTGGTTGATGGTACTGTCTTTTTATGGTCTGGGAAGGCCTTATGGTGTGTTTATGTTTAATATATTAAGTGTTATGTTTGCGTCTGTCCAACTTTACACTGGTGTAAAACAAACCCATCATGTGCCTTTTAAAAATACATCCATATAAGAAAACACAGATGCATAAATATATCCGACATACTATATAATATATACCACACACCATACCATATATAAAACGTTTTATGAGACAAGCATAAAAAAACCAAACCCCCCACTGTAATACAAAAACCACCAAACCCCCGCGCGCGACCTTTTTTTTTTAAACAGTGGGCTAGTCCACCCCCGCGCGCATTTTACATGGCCTTAAAAAATGCCCGTTCCACACATGGTGACACAAGATACGCGGAACGGACATTTACACCATGAAAACCAAAAGACGCCCAAAAATAAAAACCGCCCCCAACAGAGTCGATATAAGTTGTTCGACACACAATAATTATATAATTACCCTACATATTTATCTAACCATCAACGGGTCCGGTGCGGGGGGACTGCTGCAGAAGCTAAGATTTTGCGTCTTTCTTCTTTGTCGGGCAGTTCCCAGGTTCTGCACGAAATGTCGACATCTCCTGGCACACGTAACAGATTTGCAATCACAGAATCATCCGCAACCCCAGTTTCCGTCACCTCGACCCTTTTCCCTAACACTTCATCTCTCAAACCCTTGAATTGTTCCGAAAACGCACTTAAACGATCAGGTGACACAGTTAGGCGATGCACACATTGGTTAAACATGCCAACCAATTCGTTTCACATAACAGCCGTATCACTTTTGTCCACTCCATAGCGAGCATCAACACTGAAAACAGACTTTGGCAGCACATTGCGCCTCCAACGATCCATAATATACTTCTCGGGGATAGCCTCAAGTTTGGTGTACCTAAAAACATAGAATATATGTCGGCACAGGTATCCAATCCAAGTCCACGAATTACAGCTACATGTAGTATCCCCCGACACAGCGTCAACCTTAACCTGTATATTTAAACAGCAAACAAACAGTCGCAAAAAAATCAAAACAAAAAAAAAAACAAAGTTTTTTACACAGTGATGAAGTGATTTTCTGGATAAGAAAGAAACATACAGTGTATTCATTGACAAGTCTGTTCGCTTGTCAGGGTGTGTTACAGTGTACACCTTCACATCATCAACTTCTTCTTGGTTTGTAATGAAACACAACAACAGCCCTTTCTGGATTTCCTTCCGGACTTCATAGAATATGGATTGAGAATAGACCAGCGCACACTGTTTCTCAACTGTCATACCAGTTTTCATCTCAGGGAACCGGCAATCAGTTTGGTACTCCGCAACCCGCTGTCTGTATCTTTGGGAGTCCATTGTCGTGTCAAAGCATAACAAAAACTGTACAAGTGTGTTGGCCCAGCTAGAGTTCACCTTAAACGACGCATTTGAGCTTTCACATCTGGATGTGGTCTTCATCAGACACGACATGGGGATGTCGGGAAAGTACGCTGGCACCCAAAGTTCTTTGATGTTGAACATGTCTCTTAGCCACTCGTTTTCTGTCAGTCCATACTTCTCAAGTAACTTCACCCACCACCTTTCAAATGTCTCCGGTTTAATATAAATATTCCATACCAACTTATGTATGGCTGCCCTTATTTCTGCATTCTCAATGCCAAACCCTACAACCTGTAAAACAACAACTTTCTGGTCAAAAAATGGTCAGCTGGCGGGGTTGAAAGGGGATGAAGCAATTGATAAAAACAGCGTCACTACCTTTGTAGGCAGCTTCTTCATAATATTCCACATACATAGGCGATGCCTTGAGTCCGTGAACACAGCAGCCACTGCTTGATTCATCGCTGGATCTTGGTCTGTTAATATCAACGTAGGTTGCTTGCCATCCATGCACACCCAGAAACGTATTAAGCAACCAAGTATAAGACTCTATAGTCTCGTTAAACAAGAGGCCAGCCCCAAACGTGACACATCGTTTGTTGTTATCCACACCAGTGAAGGGGACAAAAACTAGATTGTACTTGTTAAAACATCGAGTTAGCTCTTCTTTGTTATACAGTTTCATATATAAAAAAAGGGGTCAACAAGTGTTTTGCGTGTTAGTTTGGTATGTCGCGTCAAAAGCAAGCACTTCACCGAAATGCTGATAGATGATCTTCATTATCTCATCCGCCCAAAACACATATCTAAGCTCCCTATTCACCAGGCTGTACTTAAAAGAAAATTTTGGCAGGTGCTTAACCCTATCATTCAGCTTGTCGATCAACATTGACGAATCCCTATCCCCAATGAACATACAGATACTTTTTGCAAAATTCTTGTAATCCACAGGGGTACTCTTCACGTTGTGGTGTCCGCCTTTCAGGCTCACCTGCATCCTATGCGCGACTGTCGGACCTACTTTATTTAGGCTTACACGGTGAATAAAATCCTTGGTTGCAAAATCTAGCTTCCGGCCTATCTTCGTTAAATCTCTATTGTACGTTGGAACAAGCATGTGATTATGTGTCGCCTCAAAGTCATAAATTTCCCACAGTGATGTAACATTGCACAGCTTCGCTCGAATACTCGCCTTACAATCCGTACGCTGGAATGTTGACTGCTTAAACTTCAGCGAGCTTTCCTCCAATGAGTCAAACTTCCATTTGCTTTGCGGTTTCCCGGCGTTCGAGCATAGTATGTACCTGTGTGTGATGACGCCATTCACCCTCTTTACAGTACCACACCTTGTAGAAAACCCACAATTTGAAGCGTACGACTCGTACATTGCAGCGACATCTTGCCACTCTCTATACTTAGCCTTCATGTTTGGTTTTAGGGAGTCGTCTACTATTGGCCTCCAATAACGACTACCACTAGGTGTAAACCAATAATCACAACCAGGCCCTGCATCACCAAAAAAACAATATATATATATATATATATATATATATATATATATATATATATATCACAATTTCTTTCATAGTCACATACAAGTACAGACTTCTAAAAACAAGACCAAAAAATTATCTCAGACCTAATAAACAGAAACCCCTGCAAACACCACACCACCAACTTAACTATTTTTACACCGAGGTAAAATGTAAAAAAAAAAAAAAGAAGTAAAAACATTGGCTAAACATTTTCCGTCAAACATTAATACATTTAAAAAATTCCAATCATTTGTTTACCCTTATACTAGTGTAATAAAGCAATTCAAAAAAAAATTACAAAAAAAAAAAAAAAGAAACTTGACATTACCGTCATCGTCACCGCCCACGTGGTGGCCAATGGGGGATATGTTCATTGTACCAGCAGATGATCCACCTTCTTCAGAAGCAAAATGGCCACCTTCAACGGATAACTGCAACACACCTATAGTTTCTTTAGATTCATCAACCGCCCGTTTCCCCTTATCAACTTCATTGGTCCTCACCGAAGACCCCTCCCCTACTCCTGACTGTGTCTGTGGGTTCTCATTAACAAAGATAGCAACATCCTGCAGATCTTTGTCAGAGAAAAAAAATCCATAACACTAGCACAATCAGTCGACTTCTCCCTCCTTGTTTGATTGTTAGGGTTTTTATCGATCATTTTTTAGGTGGGGGAGTTTTTTAGAGTGTGTAGAACAGCTTTTTTGCATGTATGTGTTAGGAGCTTTTTTGTGTGTGTTATATAAAACAATCTGATCACATAATAATATGGGCGGGAGAATTATACAGTGTTAACATTGGGATGCTAATTTACTGACATGATTAAGATTATTATATTGCTAATTGTACTAATCAACTTGGCTTGATAGTCTTTTATTGACAGCTAATAAAAGATATTACCCAAAATACCCATTAATAAAAAACTTAAGAACCTCCTATGTGTCACTTGGTTATTGGCCCATTTAAGTTCTCAAGTTCTCACAAAATAGTAGAGTTCTCATATTATCATAGCTCTTAATTAGATAATGGTAATTAATTAAACTTTAGTAGATAAATAAGGGAAAATAATTAATCTTTAAGAGGAATTAAAATTTAGGAGAGAAACTGGAAAACTCTAAACTTTTAAGGTTTAACTAATCTATACTATATTATAAAGCATGAGGGAAGGATTCCAACCAAATTTAAGTAATTACAAAATATAATGCATATGGTACAATAACTTAATGAAGGTAGTAAAAGGGTGAAGTTGTCTTTTTACATTAACAATTAAGTTGATTATGAAATAATAAAGTTATTAGTGAATATTCATGTTTTTAACTCCTTTATAAGTTACTAGTAGGGAACCCGCGCGTTGCTGCGGGGAGACAATTTGTCGTGCGATACTCGTTGATGTTAGTTTATCGATTCTCTCATGATATATTGTGTAGTATTTGATTTGAAAGGTGTGCTAGATCTAGTAAATATATTGTTAATGGGTTTTATTTTTAAGATGGTTCTTGGGCTTGTAGAAAATAAATATAAAGAAACTATTAATTAGTTAACAAACTACTAACTTGGTTGAGAAGACGATAAAAAATTATGCCATGTTGTCATTACCGTTAAATATCATATTGTCATTACTGGTAATATTGTTTTTATATGTTTTATAAAACTTTATTTGTAACTTTTAATAAAACAAACAAGTTAAGTGGTTTTTAGTTGTTAAATAAATATATATTTAACCCATTTGTGAAAAATAGGTTATTACCCAAGATTTAACCACCACATATTCTTTGCATTCATAACCAATATGTATTAATGCATCATGCATTATGCCTCTACAATTGACATTTATAATAAAATCAAATCAATACAGTTGTATAATGCGTCTCCGGACCAAGAAAAAAAACAAGAATTGAAAATATTACCGAATTGAAAATCATGTTATAATTATGCTTAAACTTAATTTCTTCAACAATTTAATATTTGGGTAGAAAGACAATTTACCCCCTAAATGACTTCAACAAGCATTGTACTATAAGCAATAAAGATTGTATTTACTTAAATTTTGCGGGTATCCTTCACTCATGCTTTATAATATAGTATAGATATAGTTATAGATATAGATAGTATAGATTAGTGACTATCCATGTTTCTAATTTCTTTATAAGTTATTAGTGACTATCCATGTTCCTAACTCATTTATCTCAATTATGTCATACCTTCTATTAGAGCCCTATAAATAATGGCCATTGTATTGTGATTATATACATCTCAATTAAACAACCCTCTCATTCCTTATTGTTTTAGAAGACTCATTCTTTGTGTTTGCATAAATATACCGTCTTTAAACATTATTATATAGTATTTTTTTTCACGCCTAAGCAAAGTAAGGTTTGTTTGCTGCATCTAAAATGTCACCACTCACCAATGTATTTATGTGCATGAAACATACTTCTAAAATAGCTACACTCCCCTTCACCCATCGTGCACTCCTCATCATACTCTTTCACTAATCGCATTCTAGACCAATATGCACGTATGGGAGGACTCACACCCAATCTAAGGGGGGCGGGCGTCCACCTTGAAAAAAAATTAGTGGAAGGATTCCATCAAATTTAAGTAATTATAACATATAATGCATATGGTACAATAACTTAATAAAGGTAGTAAAGGAGTGAAGTTGTCTTTTTTACATTAACAATTAAGTTGATTATGAAATAATAAAGTTATTAGTGACTATTCATGTTTCTAACTATTTTATAAGTTATTAGTGACTATCCATGTTTCTAACTCCTTTATAAGTTATTAGTGACTATCCATGTTCGTAACTCCTTTATCTCAATTATGTCGTACCTTCTATTAGAGCCATATAAATAGTGGCCATTGTGTTATTATATACATCTCAATGAAACAACTCTCTCATTCCTTATTCTCTTTATAATCCTTGGTTTGTTAGTAGGTATTGTCACCGGCTTTTTTCTTCAATTTGTACCTTTATGAGGCCTTATTCTTATCGATATCTTATGGCTTCCTTCTACCATGAAAACAATTAATGAACAAATTTCCTTTGTTTCTGCATATTCATAAGGGATCTTGTGTACGAGAATATTATGGATAACCGTTATGTTGTATTTGGTCGTTCAAAATTTTGTGAAATACATGGTACTAATCATAAGGTAATCTTTTGCTCACCATTAAAACAATATTCTTGCAAACATTATGTATTTACACCCCAACCAATCCATACTTTGTTTTTCTTATAATCTTTTATACAATTAATATCTAGGGTTGTATAAAATTTTATATTTAGGAAGTTCATAAAAAAGAAATCGAATAATATATTGATGCATGGAACTATCGTAGTCGAGCATAAAATTGATAGATAAGGTACAAAAATTGATAGATAACATAGAGTGAGATGGTTTTGTATGTTTAGATTTGACATGCATGAGAAACATGACCATATTATGGCCTTACTCATGGGTTAATGTACAGAAAACTCTTAAGGGTTGCCATAAAAAAAAGTTTTTGCATTTAAAAACCACAAAGTATCCATATGATCTGAATACAATATATAACATCTTACAATTATATAGTGGTATACACAACTGGGTTGTTGGTTGACAAAAGACACCAATTCATTACATGTCATATATTATGGACAAAAACTTGCATATGGACCGATTAATCAATGTTATATATTTTTTATTATTTAAACCGGCAATGCCATTTGACTTTTTATAATAAAATGAGAAATAAACATGGCATAAAATGAGGGAAGCTTACCACGTACTTGTAGAGTAAAACAATAAATGAACTATGCTTATGGTACTAATCTTAAGTTAATATTTTGCTCACCATTAAAACAATATTCTTGCAAACATCATGTATTTACACCCCCAACCAATCCATACTTTGTTGTTCTTATAATATTTTATACAGTTAATATCTAGGGTTGTATAAAATTTTATATTTAGGAAGTTCATAAAAAAGAAATTGAATAATATATTGATGCATGGAACTATCGTAGTCAAGCATAAAATCGATAGGTAAGGGACAAAAATTGATAGATAACGTAGAGTGAGATAGTTTTGTATGTTTAGATTTGACATGCATGAGAAACATGACCATATTATGGCCTTACTTATGGGTTAATGTACAAAAAACTCTTAAGGGTTGCCATAAAAAAAAGTTTTTGCAATTAAAAACCATAAAGTATCCATATGATCTGAATACAATATATAACATCTTATGATTATATAGTGGTATACACAACTGGGTTGTTGGTTGACAAAAGACACCAATTCATTACATGTCATATATTATGGACAACAACTTGCATATGGACCGATTAATCAATGTCATATATTTTTTATTATTTAAACCGGCAATGCCATTTGACTTTTTATAATAAAATGAGAAATAAACATGGCATAAAATGAGGGAAGTTTACCACGTACTTGTAGAGTAAAACAATAAATGAACTATGCTTATGTTTTGTAAACAAGAGAGTTAAAATAAAAAATAGAATGAAAATAAATTAGTAACAATCGAGTAGGTAGTTTAAGTTGAATAATTTTGAACGTAAACAATGTCTATAAATTGAGACATAAACATAGCATGGATTGATGGTAGCTTACTACATATTTGTATATTAAAACAATGAATGAACTATGTTTATTTTTTATAAAAATGAGTGTTAAAATAAAAAATGCAAAAAGTAGATCAAAAATAAATTCGTAAGAATCGAGCCGGTAGTTTAAGTTGAATAAATTTAAACTTAAACAATAAAACTATATCATTCAAAACAATAAAGACAATAAATCTTTAGTAGTAACTAAAGATGTGGAAGATATAATAGTTTAAATTTTCTTCATACTTGTGGAAGATACAATAGTTTAAATTTTCTTCTTACTTGTGGAAGATACAATAGTTTAAATTTTCTCCTTACTTGTGGAAGATACAATGGTTAAATTTTCTCTCAACCAACGTGGACAATACTTGTACATACATGACTATAAGAGTTAGACATAGAGAATTTCTAAAATGCTTTTATCTATATCTATACTATATTATAAAGTATTTAGAAAGGTTACCCACAAAATTTATAAACAATAATAGGAGATGACAATTAAACTTCTCTTTTTTCAACCTTACATTACTATATGTTTATCAAAACTTACACGCATATCAAAGCTTGGTCATCGTGCCAAGCCTTCATGGTGAGTCTATAATGTCCTTCTTTGTCTCATGTAAGAGGCAACAAGAACATATGACACGTGTCATACCCTTGTTTGCATTTATCATCGCATATTTATTTTTGTTGTTGATTCATTTTTAGTAAATGATGTGCTCCCTCCGCAACGCGCGGGCACCCCACTAGTTAACATAAACAAACAAACACGATTGGATATAACACTACTAGAAAAACACCCTTCCTTGACATTCATTTTATGACATACATGTATATAATGACATAAAAATGTGTATGTCATAAAAAAAGTGTCATATTTGATAAAAACTAATAAATTCTTGACGTTTTTCTCTGCGTGTCAACAATTTTCTGTCATAAACTAAAAAAGCATGATAGTAAACACAAATGAATATCATGGTTTTGTGTCACGAAAATTTAAATTTCCTCCACTACACTCCTCTCATCCATCTATCAGATCTAACATCAAAACTTAATCTGCTCCCTCTTCTTCTCTCTCTCACTCTGGCGATTCAAGAATGTGACAACCGGCAATTTTCGATTTATGCCGATGTGATTTTTATTATTAAAAATTAAATATTTATTTTAAATATTTCTAATTATTAAGTTTCGGAAGTTTACTGACCGTTTTACGATCAAAACTGCGACCGATTTAATTAACGCGATTTAAACGCGTGTTCTGAAAACACGCGTCGGACATCGAAGATATTTATATTTATGCTCGGTTTTGTATTTCGAACAAAACCGACTAATTTTTATAATTAATTATCGAGCCTAAATCTAAACCGAGACGTTTACGTTTAAAACGGGTTAGATACGCGGTATTAACCTACCTACCAATAAACCCTAGCTATAAAAGGAAGCTTATCCCCTTCCTTCTTCATTTCAAACCCGCAGCCATACCCCCCCCCCATCTCTCTGCAACCTCTCTCTCTCTCTCACGAGCTCTCTCTCTCTCTCTCTTTACTCTCTCTCTTCATCTCCCTTGTCCCTCTTCTCCTCCCCTCTGTTACAAAAGCTGGCCGGCCACCATGAGGGTGGTGGCGGCGGCGTGGTGGCTCGGGAAGCCCACAGGGGGCCGGGTTGGGTTGGTTGGGTTCTGATCGGGTTTGGGTCTCGAGTTGTGGTGGCCCGGTTAAGGTTAAGAAGGAGTGTAGCAGATGGTGGTTCAAGCCGGGTCCTAGGTGTGGTGGTCCGGTTATGATGGTGGTCGTGGTGGTTGTAGAAGGTAGCTGCGGCGGTGGTTCATTGGTCCAGTTCAGGATAGCGTGGTCCGATGGTTTCAGTTTGGGACTCAGGTTAGGTTCGGGTCCGACATGGTGCTCGGGTTCGGGGTTTTGGTCGAGTCCAGATGATTCAGATGTTGGTGCGTGGTCTTGGTTATGGCAAGGGTCCGATGGGTTGGGTCCGGCTCGAGTCAGATGGATTGTTGGGGGTTCGGGTTCGGGTCAGTTTGGTAGGTTCTGGTTCGGCCCGGTGGAGGTGGTTCGTGGTGGATGCCGGTTAGTAGGGTGGCGTTTGGTTGTGGTTTGGGTGTGTCGGGTCAGATTCGGTTTTGGGTTCGTGTTTGGGTTCGGTCAAACATGGTCAACGGGTCAGATCTGGTTGGTTCGCGTCTGGTCAACGCGCGGTCAAAGCTGGCCAAACTTTGGTTCCGGTCTACACGCAGTTCGAGGCGGCTTCGGGTTACTCGCGTGTGATTCGGTATACTTGAATTCGTACATATTTCATTATTTCATTTTTATAAGCATTGTATTTTTATAAAAATATAAATATATATAAATGGTTTTGACTCGCGAACGAACCGAATAATAATAATAAATGTTAACTACATATTATATCGGACGACCGGTAATAGTGACTAAAATGCGTGACTTATAATATCGATATCGGACTAAATTGGTTGGACTATAATATATATATATATTGTCGTGTCTTTATATAAATAAGTATAGTTTTCATATAAAAGCGTCGAAACGTATAAGTCTCGTCTGATTTGGAATTGCGGATAAACAAAATGTGGATTTGTGTTTGATATTGATTTTTGGGAAAAATTGTAGGCGACTTGTGTTGCCTGGTTTGTACAAAAACAGAGGAAACTCTGCCGAAATTTTATAAAATTTATAAGCATGAACGAAAGCGATAATTGTTGCATATTTCGTTATAAACAACCTCCAAGTATTTTGACAAATGTAGTTTTCTACAATATCGTAAAAGGTTTTCGACAAATGATTTCTTGCAACATTTAAAGAAAAACGTCGAACAATATTTCCAAAACAAATACATAATATTTGTTGAGCGTCACATGTGTCAATCTCCAAAGATTTTGGTAACTAAAACATTTCCATCTAAGCGGTTTTGAATTATAAAACGCTCAACCTATTTGAGAAAGAATTATATAAAACGTATGTTCGAAACCTTTAAAGATTGGAAAAGAAGCGATATTGTTATGAATCGATTTTAAATAACTATACTTATATTTTCATCAAAGAATATTCTCCTAAAATATAATTATAAGACGAGCTACGGCTCGGGATAAGTTATACGTTTCATAATATAGTCCAACGTGGTGTGTACACGAATAGTGACAAGTGCGCAGCTTGGGTACTATGTCGTGTGTTAACGCATAAGTAAGATAAGTCACGATCGGTTCGTCGAGTTAAAGCATATTAGTACTCGAGTTACACACGAGTCTAGATAGTTGGATAAACTACCTTTTAGCCGGATTATAGGCTAGGTTTATATGTGTTAGACTTTAAGGTGTCCTTTGTTGTAATAGGGCACAAGGAAGCCGGTCGAGGCTTGGACTTTATTTGCTAGCTTAGCATGGAAATTGAGGTGAGTTCATGACCCCACTTTTTACTGTTTTATAAATGTTTACGGGGTGGAAGACATGCTTCTTTTATGAAAACCTGAGGAATTCCAAACGAACAAGTTTTTGAAAAATGAAATGGGTGCGTGAGTGTCACGACCCTACTTTTACTGGTTTTACTTTCGGGGAAGAAACATTTTACATACTTACTTACTAAAGGTCATGTTATACTATGGTTACTTTACAAATACTATGCGGCTTTTATGGAAAGTCCCAGGGGGGAAACCATGAATGTGCGGGGATGCACAACGGGGAAAATGTGGATAGATCTATTGGGCCTCACAAACCCCACTCGACGGCTGGGCCGGGCGGGTGCATATTGTCTCTTATTACTGGCTCGCCGAGGCATCGGTTATAGCCAAAACTGCTGGGCAAGCTTCAACAACTTATAAACGTATAGTAATGGGTTTCCAACCGCAGTAGTAAACAAACACTTAACGTCTAGCTAACGTTCTTATAACCTAGTAGTAACGGATATGATCTTTTCAAACTTATTACAACTCTTTTATAAAACTTGTGAACTCACCAGCATTATATGTTGACTTTTTAAGTATGTCTTTCAGGTTTAAACTTTGGTAACGGCACGGTTGGAGTAGGTGACAGTTGGGATCGGGAATCCTAGAGGTTTAGAATTGGCGTTCAGGGAACCAGAGTCTTAGATGCATCTTTCCGCTGCGCTGGCAAAGGCACCAAACGTCGCAACCGACGAGGGAAAAGTCGGGGTGTGACAGTTTGGTATCAGAGCCATAGGTTTTAGCGAATTAGGTGTCTGTATAGATATCTAGGCTTTAACCTGAGTTTGTTTCGAGATAGGGACCAAAATTTCTAAGACACAGTATTTAGCACGAACGCCTAGGAACTTAAATTCCAACCGTTGCCAAGTGTGTTACATGACTATTAGTGTGTTAAATCACACTAAACTCAGCGTACATTCCTTCGGCGCAAGGAACATTTATTTTTCTTATGTGAATAGGAAGTCAGTATTTTCTATAGTTGTATATAGAAAGGACATTAGCACGTGGTGGCTAGGCATACCTCACTAGTGACTGGTGAGTCATCGCTTTAGATATCAGAGCATTTATTCACATAGAGTTAGCTGAGTCATTGTTTCTTGGTAGGAGGAACAATCTACTTGTATACTACGTGTATTTATGTAAAGTATATATTATACGTATCGTCAATGGTTGTCGACCCAAGCTTGGACGTATTTACGACGCTCACACGTGTCACGTGAGTTGGACGAGTTGGCAAAGGGATTGTTGTAGCATCTGCGGTCTCGCATCCCGTGTACGGAGTATACTATGTCATCAAGGCCGGTTTGGGCCGAAGACATCTTGATGAGGCACCTCATTCTGCCGATGATGCTGCGAAGCTGGAATGCGGACGGGAAGAGCACTTGGGAAAGTGACGCACACGACGAACATTATATTATGTTATATATACGTGTTACTATATGAATGTGACGAGTGCTCGTGATATAGCTTATGATGGAGGTTGATAGGGTGATCTGGTGAGGTAAATTTTCGATAACGCAGACGTCACGTTATTGCGAATTTACAGGCACCTGATAGTTCTAAGAACATCTATCGTGAGGGTATCTATGCTATTAGGTTGTTGTATATACATATATATATATATAAATAATGGATAAGGGTTTTTTTTTTCATTATTTTGTTGTACGGACGTGATTGCCAATTCTCCCCTGTTCGTGTCATTTGTGACTTTGCTTTTCTAAACCAGTTTAAGATCTTGATGATCTTGTTTCTTGAACTTCTAAGGTTCATGTTGTAGAACCTAGTTATATCTTTTTGAGTACGATCTACATCTCTCTCCTTTTGTATTTGTGGCCTTCAACATTCAATCGTAAAGGAATTTAATTTTTGTTGATTCCTTATTCTTTTCACCAAATTAGGCACGTATTTTTGTACGCGTGTCAATTGTCATATGTTTGAATTCTTTAAACCTGTGAAGGTCCATTGTAGGGCTTCGCATCAAACAATTGTTTCATTAGTGATTTGTTTTATCATTACGTTGCTCGTAATGCTTGTTTTCTAATCTTGATGTGCCAGGCCATTGTGGGCAATGAACCCCTTGATATTTCGTCGATGAGTTTCTTCAAAGTCGACATTTCAGTTGAATCGAATTGTTGGAATTTGATACAGCACCTTGCGGTGAATATTCAATCTACTTGGAATAACGAATGATTTTTATTGACATGTCTCACTTTCCTCAATGTGTTTGTTATTGCCTTAAATGCAGACACACCTTGTGGTGTGTAATGAAAAGTTAGTGCACTAGTTGCTTCGTTTGAGGTGTGCCAATAGTATTTGTTGATAGAGTTATTGTTTACGCTTTGCATTCAGTTGATTCTGAAACCTTATTTCGTGCCATTTGTACCGGCAAGTCCGTTGACTATTTTTTTTGTACTACCATTGGTTCTTGGATGATAGCCTACCTCAAATTTTGAGGACAAAATTTCTGTAACATGGGGAGGATGTGACAACCGGCAATTTCCGATTTATGCCGATGTGATTTTTATTATTAAAAATTAAATATTTATTTTAAATATTTCTAATTATTAAGTTTCGGAAGTTTACTGACCGTTTTACGATCAAAACTGCGACCGATTTAATTAACGCGATTTAAACGCGTGTTCTGAAAACACGCGTCGGACATCGAAGATATTTATATTTATGCTCGGTTTTGTATTTCGAACAAAACCGACTAATTTTTATAATTAATTATCGAGCCTAAATCTAAACCGAGACGTTTACGTTTAAAACGGGTTAGATACGCGGTATTAACCTACCTACCAATAAACCCTAGCTATAAAAGGAAGCTTATCCCCTTCCTTCTTCATTTCAAACCCGCAGCCATACCCCCCCCATCTCTCTGCAACCTCTCTCTCTCTCTACTCTCTCTCTCTCTCTCTCACGAGCTCTCTCTCTCTCTCTCTCTTTACTCTCTCTCTTCATCTCCCTTGTCCCTCTTCTCCTCCCCTCTGTTACAAAAGCCGTCCGGCCACCATGAGGGTGGTGGCGGCGGCGTGGTGGCTCGGGAAGCCCACAGGGGGCCGGGTTGGGTTGGTTGGGTTCTGATCGGGTTTGGGTCTCGAGTTGTGGTGGCCCGGTTAAGGTTAAGAAGGAGTGTAGCAGATGGTGGTTCAAGCCGGGTCCTAGGTGTGGTGGTCCGGTTATGATGGTGGTCGTGGTGGTTGTAGAAGGTAGCGGCGGCGGTGGTTCATTGGTCCAGTTCAGGATAGCGTGGTCCGATGGTTTCAGTTTGGGACTCGGGTTAGGTTCGGGTCCGACATGGTGCTCGGGTTCGGGGTTTTGGTCGAGTCCAGATGATTCAGATGTTGGTGCGTGGTCTTGGTTATGGCAAGGGTCCGATGGGTTGGGTCCGGCTCGAGTCAGATGGATTGTTGGGGGTTCGGGTTCGGGTCAGTTTGGTAGGTTCTGGTTCGGCCCGGTGGAGGTGGTTCGTGGTGGATGCCGGTTAGTAGGGTGGCGTTTGGTTGTGGTTTGGGTGTGTCGGGTCAGATTCGGTTTTGGGTTCGTGTTCGGGTTCGGTCAAACATGGTCAACGGGTCAGATCTGGTTGGTTCGCGTCTGGTCAACGCGCGGTCAAAGCTGGCCACACTTTGGTTCCGGTCTACACGCAGTTCGAGGCGGCTTGGGGTTACTCGCGTGTGATTCGGTATACTTGAATTCGTACATATTTCATTATTTCATTTTTATAAGCATTGTATTTTTATAAAAATATAAATATATATAAATGGTTTTGACTCGCGAACGAACCGAATAATAATAATAAATGTTAACTACATATTATATCGGACGACCGGTAATAGTGACTAAAATGCGTGACTTATAATATCGATATCGGACTAAATTGGTTGGACTATAATATATATATATATATTGTCGTGTCTTTATATAAATAAGTATAGTTTTCATATAAAAGCGTCGAAACGTATAAGTCTCGTCTGATTTGGAATTGCGGATAAACAAAATGTGGATTTGTGTTTGATATTGATTTTTGGGAAAAATTGTAGGCGACTTGTGTTGCCTGGTTTGTACAAAAACAGAGGAAACTCTGCCGAAATTTTATAAAATTTATAAGCATGAACGAAAACGATAATTGTTGCATATTTCGTTATAAACAACCTCCAAGTATTTTGACAAATGTAGTTTTCTACAATATCGTAAAAGGTTTTCGACAAATGATTTCTTGCAACATTTAAAGAAAAACGTCGAACAATATTTCCAAAACAAATACATAATATTTGTTGAGCGTCACATGTGTCAATCTCCAAAGATTTTGGTAACTAAAACATTTCCATCTAAGCGGTTTTGAATTATAAAACGCTCAACCTATTTGAGAAAGAATTATATAAAACGTATGTTCGAAACCTTTAAAGATTGGAAAAGAAGCGATATTGTTATGAATCGATTTTAAATAACTATACTTATATTTTCATCAAAGAATATTCTCCTAAAATATAATTATAAGACGAGCTACGGCTCGGGATAAGTTATACGTTTCATAATATAGTCCAACGTGGTGTGTACACGAATAGTGACAAGTGCGCAGCTTGGGTACTATGTCGTGTGTTAACGCATAAGTAAGATAAGTCACGATCGGTTCGTCGAGTTAAAGCATATTAGTACTCGAGTTACACACGAGTCTAGATAGTTGGATAAACTACCTTTTAGCCGGATTATAGGCTAGGTTTATATGTGTTAGACTTTAAGGTGTCCTTTGTTGTAATAGGGCACGAGGAAGCCGGTCGAGGCTTGGACTTTATTTGCTAGCTTAGCATGGAAATTGAGGTGAGTTCATGACCCCACTTTTTACTGTTTTATAAATGTTTACGGGGTGGAAGACATGCTTCTTTTATGAAAACCTGAGGAATTCCAAACGAACAAGTTTTTGAAAAATGAAATGGGTGCGTGAGTGTCACGACCCTACTTTTACTGGTTTTACTTTCGGGGAAGAAACATTTTACATACTTACTTACTAAAGGTCATGTTATACTATGGTTACTTTACAAATACTATGCGGCTTTTATGGAAAGTCCCAGGGGGGAAACCATGAATGTGCGGGGATGCACAACGGGGGAAATGTGGATAGATCTATTGGGCCTCACAAACCCCACTCGACGGCTGGGCCGGGCGGGTGCATATTGTCTCTTATTACTGGCTCGCCGAGGCATCGGTTATAGCCAAAACTGCTGGGCAAGCTTCAACAACTTATAAACGTATAGTAATGGGTTCCCAACCGCAGTAGTAAACAAACACTTAACGTCTAGCTAACGTTCTTATAACCTAGTAGTAACGGATATGATCTTTTCAAACTTATTACAACTCTTTTATAAAACTTGTGAACTCACCAGCATTATATGTTGACTTTTTAAGTATGTCTTTCAGGTTTAAACTTTGGTAACGGCACGGTTGGAGTAGGTGACAGTTGGGATCGGGAATCCTAGAGGTTTAGAATTGGCGTTCAGGGAACCAGAGTCTTAGATGCATCTTTCCGCTGCACTGGCAAAGGCACCAAACGTCGCAACCGACGAGGGAAAAGTCGGGGTGTGACAAAGAACATCAAGATGATTTCACCGGATCGATGAATATTTCACCGGATTGACAAAGATTCCGACCTTCGTCAAGGGTAAGTCACATTTTGTTTTGATTCTGATCCTATTTCAGCATTATCGCAGCCACAGCCGATGTACAGTAAGTGTATCGCAGCCACATCCTAATCGTAGCACCATAACCATGGCTAGATACCATCCAGTACCACCGCCTCTGTCATCGGCATGGATTTTGACTCGCTTTTTTTCCCGTTGATGATGGTAGGGTTTTCTGAACCCTAATTGTTATGTGGCGTTTTGGTGTTGTGGCTTACGGTGGGGATGATGTAGACCTGTTGTCTCAGTTGATGACGGTAACCGCTGCTAATTTCTGTTGCCTCTCTCTATTCCCTCTGTATCTGGATTTTGATTTTGGGGATTTTCTTACTTCATGCTTCTGATATATTTCTAATTTAACAAATATAAATAGATTGATAGTTTTGTTTGGTTTGAGATTTTTGCCGCTATGGTGACTAAAATCTGTTTATATTTTTGTCGCTATGGTGCCAAACACTTGCCCCGTACTTCCTTGTTGGACCTCATATTCAGATGCATTCTTCATTGCATCTCCTACCGACTATTTTCGTTATTTAGGACTTTGGTGAGGCTGTGATGAGTCATTTTACCTGAATGTACACTTGATGAGGTACTCTCCTTGGCGTTACAGGGTTCAAGGATGGCAATTTCTTTCTTGCAAACTGACCTGCAACCATGGTGCTTTGGATTATATCATATGCAGAAAAGGTAACCTGTTGTATGGCTTTTACCTAAACATTTATTAATGTATCATTTGCAATCACACGGATACTAATTGCTGTTTTTTTTTTTTTTTTTTTTTAAGGTGTGTAGCAAGACTATTATGCTTTTCAACGTTTCTCATAAAGGGAAATTTTAAAGATGTTTGTTTGGGAGTTAACATCTGTTACGTCTTTATAGAATCTTTTTGTTGAATGCAGTAACAATGGAATAGCTCCAACACTTGTCACAACCATCTGCTCAGACTTGTTCATTCACAAAATGTGGTGTTTATGTCATGAAATTCATGAAAGAGATAGTTCACAGAGGAGTCGAGATATTGGGCAAGGTAAGTTAAGGCAAAATAAATGCAGCGATGCGCTATTATTTATGTAAAATAATTGTCCGGCCTCGACTAATGTATTAATTTTATTGTTGTCTCAGGTTGGGGGAGGAGCGGATCATTACGGGGATGAGGACATGGATGTCGTATGCGAAGAATGGTTAGGCTACGCCGCGACATTTATTTTCAAATGATCGAAACTTGTTTGAAGGCAATGTAATGTCGATACAATATATTTTTGTAAACGTTAAACGTTGTCTTGGATTAGTTTGTAATTAGATAAATATGGATTATATAATTAAATGATGTTTTTGTGATTAGTTTGCTAATTATTTTGCATATAATAAAAGGGCAATAAATCCAGGAGGGTAAATATGTAATTCTAAGGGTTTTTTTTTAGATTAAAAAATTATGACACGCAAAGAACGTCATAAAATTGTCATAAAATGTGTCACTAAAAACTGTCATAAAAATGTGTGTCATCACGTGTGTCAATAAATGCTGTCATAAATGTGTGTCATAAACTGATGACCCGTGAAAATATGTCATGTTAAATTTATGACACCGCCATCCTTAACATTATTTTTCCTGTCATCAGACCCTTTTCTTGACACGCAATGCGTGTTAAGAAAGGGCTTTTTTCTAGTAGTGTAAACGAACTAACATAAACAAACACATTGTCGAACGTTCACGAACGCAATTGAACGACGAGACCTTTGTTCATGTTTGTTTAGTTAATCGAACGAAATTTCTTGTTCGTGTCTATTCATTTATTAAACAAACGAACATAAACAAACTTCCCGCTAAACAATGTATGAAAACGTTTGGTTTGCTTACAACCCTAGTCAAGGGCAAGCGTTCTGCAGTAAGCAACCGCCTTGACGCGACAATGATGGGGCACGAGTACTCAACCAGGCTCTCTTAGTTTCTTACGAAAGAACATAAACTATGCTTACAGATTCTGGAATGAACTTAATCAGACCTTAGCTTACTTCCCAAAGAACTTAAGGCGGCTCTTCATGCAGGATCATTCTGGGTAATGGGTATAATTGAGAATTGAAGGCATTCATGAAACAAAACTGGATATGCAGCTCTTCCATTATCAACACATGGTTAGTAAGTTATTATTTTTACACACAGTTATTTTTTTGGGTGGTTATAATTAAACCCCCCACCTTCTATTTTCACCCCCTCAAAGCGCCTCGCTTAGGCCTAAGCGAGGCGCTTTGAACTCATTCCGAGGAGGTCAGTACGAGGGGCAGAAAAATCTGATTTTTAAATTCGAAGCGCCTCGCTTAGGCCTAAGCGAGGCGCTTCGAGGGGGTAATTTATTTTGGTAGTTGTTTTGATGTTTTGAGTTGGTTTTTTTATTTTTTATTTTTAATTTAATAATTATAAAAAGTTAAAAAAATTTAAAAACCAAAGTAATAACCCTAATCATTGTCAATGACTTAAACTTGACATCATCAACCACGTATAGTCAATGAATGCGGTATGCGCGTTAAATTTCATTAAATGCGGCAATACTTGGATCCGGTTGGAGTCTAAAGCTTCGTGTGTCATCTTGGTCCAACTCATGTTGCAACATTCGTCTTGTGTGTCAACGATGAAGGCAACATACTTGAAATCAATGGGAAGATAAACAATCCTCATCCACAATGTTCTTACCTATAGCTACCAACCATCCGGTTGTTTTCAGGTTGTCTTCTTCGTTGACCGCTATCTCTCGGATAACAACTGAAAAGTTGTCTTCAATGATTATAAAGAAACTTGAAAGTAATTTGTAACATCCGGCAAAATTAAGGTAATCCCGTACTAATTAATTAAACGCGATTAACGTAATTAAACGTAATTATGTGTTGATTGTTTAACTGAGGCCTTAGAAAGATAGCAATTCCCAAATAATGCATAGGAATGCATAAGTTTAATGACAAAGCATGATAAGATCGTGCACAAGCAAATCTATCCGGTATGGACACTGGCGATTACCCGGTAAAAATTAAATAAGCGAAACGAACCCCGGACACCCGGAATATATTATAAATGATATTTTCACAAAATATAATGAGTTTTGGAAACCCAAAGCCATACGTGAAAGCTTATTGTACAAATCTCCCAGTAACGAATAAAGTGCGCGTACCACACCCGATACGCGCGTAACACGTAATTTCACCCGGCAAAAGCCGAAATAAATTATCAGTAATTGAACTGGACTAAATTTAAGGAATATTAATGGTATTTTAATATTCGGGTGACACGCGGTTAAAAACCCAAGAATACCCGGACGGTACCCGAACGAGAGTGACTTAAACATAATAATATTGGGTAATATTTAGCAAGGTGGACCCCACCCAAGACACCAAGGGGCCGGCCTAGGGGGCCCACCCAAATGGTAAAACACTTAATTATCTTCTTTAACCTTTCATCTCCTTAAAAATCTAATGATTAGAAAGATAAACAATAATATTAATGCATGTAATTGCATTGGGTAAAAAAAATTAACTAATCACACACTCTCTCTCTCTCTCTCTCATAAACTCGGCCTAAACACCCCTAATATTATCAAGATCATTTCAAATCTTCCATAATCTTATACAAAGATCTCCATCCAATCCAAGCAAGATATTGGTGATCTTGGAAGATTTGAAGGAAAGATAATATAACCCACTTGAGAATACTTGGAAAAAAATCACAAACTCCTTCTTCCTTCTTCCTTGTGGCCGTGAGTTTACACCCCTACATTAACATCTTTCTTTCAATTTTTACACTAACAAATCATCTCTAAATCATCATCCATCAAAACCCCTTTTGTGTGTTCAAGAGCTTGGAGCTTAACCCCTTTGGAAAAACACACTAAACCCCATCCAAACCCAAGGTTGTTGTCTTCCCTAGCCTTGAGCTAGTAGTAAGTATTACCTTGTTTGATTCTTAAATGTTCATATTTTGTGCTTTTGAAAGCAAGTTGTACATTGATGGGTAATGAAATGGATTTTATAGAGATAATGTGTTTTGTTAGATTAAAAATGGAAGAGTAATAATAACATAAATAAATCTTGGATGTATATTAATAAATGTAATATTTGGAGAAAACATGATAAAATGGACATACACTTAAGTTAATGGATGATTTGAGCATGATTGATGAGAAGGACTTGAATATGATGGAAGATGATTTTAATCATCATAAGATGATAAGTTAATACCAAAAATATATTAAAATGGGTTAGATAATCATAAGTGAAAAAGTTCCATATTCAAAGTCCACTCACTTGAATAAGTGAAAAGTTGATATTTTGGATAAAAATATGAAACAAACATGTTAATAGCATCTAGGATGGATTATAAGATCATTAAAAGTGGAATGAAGTAAAAGTAATCAAACATTAAGAAAATGGTTCTTCAAAGTCCACTAAAATGGAAGAAAAAGCCAACCATGAGAGATAAGATGAAAAATGCAACAAATATAAGTTAAAGGACTAATATTATAACTTGGAAAGTCGAGGGACTAAAATATGTATTTTAGAAACTTTAGTCCAAAAATGCATTAACAAAAAGTTCGGTGTCAAAAGCATAAATAATAACTTTTCCAAGTGTAGTTTTTGATAAACACGAGAAACTTACTTGTGTATAAATTAAAAGAAGGCATTTTTATAAAAATGGAAGTTTTATAAAAATAAGAGGATAAGTTAACATAAGGATTTTATAAAAATAAGATTTTATAAAATATTAGTAAAGACTTGGAAAAACTTGTACAAAAATGGATACTTTTATATAAATGGGAATATAAAAGTATCGGAAACATTTTTGGGTTACAAGTTGGACAAGTTGGGCTAAACGTACAAAGTGTATTTTCCAAGAAATAAACGTTCGGAATTGGAAGTAGGAATAATATTTCCATAGATCGCGTAATGGAAATAAATGTGAAAAACGCTAACTAACGAACTTAGTTACATGAGCTAAACGGACATATGGGAAAAATGCCATTACGACAAGATAAAAAAATATACATATATATAAAATATATATAACAAGGGTGAAACGTGCGTAACACTTTCCTAAGTGTAGAAAGAATATTCGGGGGAAAAGAAAACACAACGTAACGAATCAAAAACGCTAAACGACACATGAACTTAACAAGTAGTATCCACGCGATGGTATATGTACATATGCTCGTTTTCGACGAAATTCTAGTATATCTATTTGAATGGGAAAATAGATATGCGAGAAGGAAAATCGAGACGAGTAGGTGAAATATATCTACGAACGTGTGAATACCGACAAGATCCTAGTACATTTATTTAAATGGGAAAATAAATGTACGGTGTGGTGAGTCTAGTCGGGCGTTAAGAATATGTTACCGAACGACAAGAACTTAGCATATTTATTTGAATGGGAAAATAAATATGTGGCAAAGTGAGTCGGGTCGGATAATAAGAAATCACATTATATCGAGCGAAACGATCCTAAGTATAATTATTTAAATGAGAAAATAATTATACGTTGGGTAGAGTCGCGTCGAGAATAATAATGTACAAGTCACGAAGAATATTAATAAGAATAATATATGACTTGTAAGGAAAGGGTAATCCATCGCCAATGAACCTAGGATACGAAACTATTAAACGGGAATTGGGATAAAGACGTGGTCGGGAAGTTGGGTGTACAACTTGCCAAGGCACATACACCATAGGTGTAGTGACTTATACGCCTAGAACATTTGTAGGTGCGGGATCACAAACTTTACTATTTTCTTATTTGAGCCGAGCACAGTTACAGGTGAGTCTCACGGCCCCATTTCTAAACTATTTAACGTTTTTACGGGGGAAAGATATGTTGGGATTTGTTTGACGGGTTGGACACTTGAGTTGTGATCGCCACTCGGGGTTGAGACCTCCCCACTATAATCATTAATTCAGGAAAGTGAAACCGAAGGAATATTTGGATAGTACTATTGGTGCCTGACAAGGCCCACCCCTAATCGATAGCGTCGATTATGCATCGGCGTATGCCTGGGGTGCACGTATTCTGAAATCAAGTCGTAGGAATACCGAGTAACGACTTGGGGCGGGGGCATTGTTAATTGTCTTGGTTTGGTTATAGGCTCAAGTAAATTGTAGGACTTTGCAACTCCTATAAATGTCATAACAAGGATATTCCCACTTAATAAAGTTTTATTAAATCAAAACCTGTGAACTCACCAATATTTATATATTGGCGATTTTTAAACATATCTTTCAGGTAATTGACTGATGAAGGTTAACGTGGCGAGCAGGGTCGGGGGAATCTCCAAGTCGGGCGTTGGATATCATGAAGGGGACTCGTCTCTCTATCCCAAGGATTTCGGGATATAGGGAGGAGCCTCCCCATTTATTTCAAAAACAATTTTTAGATTATGTATGAATAATTTGACATGATTTTCAACGTTGAATAAATACCCGTTGTTTAATTAATATTGTGGTTTGCATTAATCTTGGCTTAATCCTCTTGAACCGTCGCGCCACGTGTTTCCGCCATAGGCATGGTGTGACATAATTACAAGAAGATGATCAAAGATGCTACAACATAACTTGCACCGGCTTGAGATATGAGTTTGATTAGCTTAAATCTCTCTGATCCGTGGTATCCACTTTCAGGTTGTCTTCATCGTTGACCGCTATCGTTGACCATGGATCAGAGAGATTCAAGCTAATCAAACTCATATCTCAAGTTGGTCTAACAACTGAATTTGACTTGCTTGCATAGGAATCTTGTAGAAATCATTCTCACATGTCACTGTGAGTACACATTGTGCATGACATTACATTCTGCATGTGTCATTTCATAACTTGCACCGGCTTGAGATATGAGTTTGATTAGCTTAAATCTCTCTGATCCATGGTATCCACTTTCAAAGGATCCATGACATTACATTCTCTAGAAGTTGCTAAAATAGTTAAACAAAAGCTGAAATTATACAGTTATTTGGAATGTTCCTGATCATTACAGTGAGATTGATAACTTCTCTATGGAAGCAACAAATTCAAAACAGAGGTAGGTTTGCCAGAGGGTTACTATTCATACATAAAGAGTATAATCAAACAAGGGTTGTTATCGGAGAGATATCGGTCAACGATGAAGGCAAACCGTAGCGAGTGTGAAGATCAAGATCAAGAAGAACAGTACGGTCAACGATGAAGGTGTGTTGTATGTATAAAATTGTGAATAATTGTGAGAGTCGATATGAGAGCAATAATCCATCGAGAACTAGAGAAACAGAGAATAAGACTATGAGTTTGATTATTATCGTATTTGCAACTTAGTTCCTTTCTCTCGAAAAACAATCCGATTGTTAAAAGTATCAAGACTATGAAATTAGTAAAACAACTGAATTTTACTTGCTTGCATGAAAAGTTATTTTTAAATGTTTGGTAATATATTTTTAAATGTTTGATCTGCAATATTTGAAAATTATCATTTCTTGACATGCATGGTAACACCTTGATCTGTAATATCTGAAAATTATCATTTCTCAAAAAGTAATTAAAAACACTTAAAAATGAATTAAAAACAATTGTTGCGAGTTAGGTTTAGTCGGAGGACCACGTACAATGATTCATCAAAGTTGTACAAAGCTGGATGTTTTTACTTGAAAACCAAAACGAGCAATTAACGAAGCGCAACGGAGAGATATAATTTTCTTGGCTTGGAAACAACTTAAAAGAACCAAAAATGAATTAAAATTATTTTTTGGTGATTAACAGATAATTTTAAAGAATTAAAAGAAATTCAATTTTTTTTTAAAAAAAGCCAAAGCGCCTCGCTTTGGTCAAAGCGAGGCGCCTGTGGTCTAATCAAACCACTCAATCGCCTAGCTTTGGCCAAAGCGAAAGTTCATTGTACATATACCTCCTTATCTGAAACAAATCACATCATTGTACATATACCTGATTAGACCACGTATAATGATTCATCAAACTCATCGTTAGCGCCGATCCGATTGTTAAAAGTATCAAGACTATGAAATTAGTAAACAACTGAATTTTACTTGCTTGCATGAAAAGTTCATTGTACATATACCTCCTTATCTAAAACAAATCACATCATTGTAGAGGTTACTAGGTTACTCATTACCGTTGGACGTTGAAGGTAAACATGGACAGTGAGAAGTGAGATTGATAACTTCTCTATGGAAGTTGCTAAAATAGTTAAACAAAAGCTGAAATTGAACAGTTATTTGGAATGTTCCTGATCATTACAGTCTTACTTGGATCCGGTTGGAGTCTAAAGCTTCGTGTGTCATCTTGGTCGAACTCATATTGCAACATTCGTCTTGTGTGTCAACGATGAAGGCAACATACTTGAAATCAATGGGAAGATAAACAATCCTCATCCACAATGTTCTTACCTATAGCTACCAACCATCCGGTTGTTTTCAGGTTGTCTTCATCGTTGACCGCTATCTCTCGGATAACAACTGAAAAGTTGTCTTCAATGATTATAAAGAAACTTGAAAGTAATTACAAGAAGATGATCAAAGATGCTACAACATAACTTGCACCGGCTTGAGATATGAGTTTGATTAGCTTAAATCTCTCTGATCCATGGTATCCACTTTCAGGTTGTCTTCATCGTTGACCGCTATCGTTGACCATGGATCATCGTTAAAATAAACTTTTCATGCAAGCAAGTAAAATTCAGTTGTTGGACAGTGAGATTGATAACTGGACAGGTTAGCCAGACGTTTGTCAAACGGACAATTAAAATAAACTTTTCATGCAAGCAAGTAAAATTCAGTTGTTGGACAGTGAGATTGAAAGGTGGCAGAAAAAAGCTGACATTTTGTTCCTTGTTGCAGAAAGAAATCAACAGTCGGATTGACGATTTTGTTTACCCTCCCATTGACATAAAAAATGTTCTTTTGAAAAACGTCTGACTGCAAAAAAAAAACAAAAAAAAAACAAAAACCAACTCAAAAGACCAAAAAAAAAAAAAAAAAAAAATTTGATCCGAAGCGCCTCGCTTAGGCCTAAGCAAGGCGCTTCGAGTCAAAAATCAACTTTTTCTGACCTCGTACCGAGGTAGTTAAAAAGTAAAGAAAGCGTCTCGTTTAGGCCTAAGCGAGACGTTTTCAGGGGGTGAAAATAGAAGGTGGGGGAGGGGGGTTGAAATAGACGGAGCCATTTTTTTTATCATATTAGCTAACACTTTAAACCAAGTGGGGTGTATTTACTGTTTTGGTATAGGTTATGATCCAACATTTCTCTACAATCAGAGTAGAGCTAGTTTCACACTATCTTCATTCTTAAAGCACTGGCAAAGTATGCGATATTTTTGTTAATTATTGTTAATTCATTATTGTTAATTACGAATTTACCCTTACATATTTAATTCACTATTGTTAATTACGAATTTACCCTTATAAGAAGGCTGTGATTTTTAAAAGCGATGATCACTACAAGAAATTAAGCATTAGCGGCGATAAGCCACGGGTCACCGCTAATGCTCAATGATCCGTGTGGGGTTCATCAAATAAATGTGAGCTGTTGATCAACTGTATATGAGGCAATAGCAGCGATATGTAATAGCTAAAATTCAAAATTATTGTATAATTATTTATTTTGAAGTTGGTGAAATATGGTATTCTTTTAGTGAAGGATATGAAGAAAGAAAACGACATTTGCTTAATTATGTAAAGCACTCGTACTATATCAAATTTAAAATTCATGAAAAAAAAATTATTTAATTATTTTATTAGTGAAAACAAAAAACTATGTTTTCTTTATCAACTCAAAATTTGTCCTATTTACTTGAAAAGTAATCTTAGTCGCTGATTATCTCAGAGGGTCCCGGGGTTGAAAAATCTAATTTTACGTGATAACCTATTGCAAATGGTTCAAGTTAACAAACCATAAAATCTCTCAATCATTGCATGTTCATAGTATTTTAATCAGTAATAACTCATATTCCCTAATCTAAAACCTAATCAGTAATCATCTAAAGAATCACTTATGTAAGCTGCAACTATTAAAAAACTCATCTCATCTCTCTAATTTCTCACATTTAAATGGCTCTTATAATTCATAACCTAATCAACTAAACAAACACTTAAGTTGGAAGTTGTAATCATTGCATCTCATTATGCCACGTGGCATAATCAAGAGATGGTTGAGGCCGCCATTGAACGCCATGTCAGCAACTATCAATTCTTTCCGGGAGCGTCCCAGGGTTGAAAAATATAACAATTCTAATAATACTAATACTAATAGTAATAATTATTACTCTTGTAATTAGATAAATAAAAAAATAACCTTGCTATAAGGTGACACCATGTGTTGCAGTGTTGCGCGATTCTTTCTCCTAACTTCTCTTGATGAAGTATACCTAGTAAAATTCCAATGATAACATGGCGATTGTGCTGATTTTCAACATCGTAGATAAGAACCTGCTTTAAAAGAAAAAACATGATTAATGAATAACATGAACACTTTGTGTGTTTTTTTCATGTATGAACGAAACCCCACAAAAAATAGTCGATTTTTCTCCGTTTTTTATATAGGACTATGGTACTCGTTGGAAAGATAATAAAACGCTCGTTAATTTGGTGTAATTTTTTTCTTTAAAATCCCGTATATAAAAGATATAAACGTTTAAAAATTATGGAAGGATACATGAGAGAAAATTTTAAATTTATTTTTAAATTCTTTTTTTCCTAAAATAACTCAATTTAATTTAGGGTTTTATGTTTATCTTTTTTTTAATTAAAAAAAAAGTTCAAAAACACTAAAATCTTTCAATTATGATATCACGTGGCACTCTCAAGGGAGGTTGAGGCGTCCATTACATGCCACGTCAGCATATACGTTTTCTTTTATATATATAGATAGATATGAAGATAAGTGTGACGAAAATGTTTTTCAAAGACTATCATGTTCCGACTTTCGCGTACCGTATATGGTTGTTACATAATTAGTTGTACTTTGGTCACATCATAAATTAGTTATATTCATTACTAGTTTTTATCCCGAGAATGTCCCGGATTGAAATATCTAATATGACATAATAAAATATATTATTATTATTATTATTATTATTATTATTATTATTATTTTAAACAAATATCTGGCATAAGTTATCATATTCAAATATAAAAAAAAACCGAATCTCTGCGCCGGGGTATAAATCTAGTGCCATTACAAATGAATTTAGAAGTTTGTAATCGATCATTCTAAAGAGAACTAATATAAAATAACGAAAAAAGGTTAATTATTGAAATATCCAACGTATTAGTCTAATGGTTATGTGATGCGTTAAAAAATTTATGGGTATATGATCGGGTATATAGTTCGGGTATTTGAGTATGTTGTTTCGGGTAATTGGGTCGGGTATCACCTAATCCCAGACTCAACCCAAATCCACAATTTTTTTTAAACTAATCCCAAACCCGACACAATACGTGTCGGGTTACAAAAAATAGTCATTTTTTTCTTCGTTTTTTATATAGCACTATGGTACTCGTTGGAAAAATAACAAAACGCTCGTTAATTTGGTGTAATTTTTTTCTTTAAAAAATCTCGTATATAAAAGATATTAACGTTTAAAAGTTATGGGAGGAAACATGAGAGAAAAAATAATAAAGTTTTAATATTTAGATTTAGTAGATTAGGTATCTAATAGATTCGCTTAAAGATTATAATAGATTAGGTTAAATCATATTTATTCCTTTTTTTTAATTGGTTTACACTTGCCACATCACATCATATTTGGCATCTCTCAAATGAGAGATTGCATAAGAGTATGACATGTAGGATTAATCCCTTTGCAATATATATATATACTAGCTGATTACCCCGGGAAGGTCCCGGGGTTGAAAAATTTAATATAATTTAATAAAAGATGATAAAAGAAGAAAACTCAAATCACGAAAAGAGTAAATAACTTAAACATAATCAATCTTAGTTAAAAAAACATTTATTTAAAAAGTTAAAAAAATAAAAAGCATAAACCATATTAAACATAATACAGTATTAAAAGGATAACCTTCAACATATAATCATCTTCACGTAATTTAAAATATTTTACAATTTGACTTTAACTTATATAGATGTAGAATTCATGATGGGGGTTGAAAAATATAACCATTCTAATAATACTAATACTAATAGCAATAATTATTACTCTTGTAATTAAATAAATAAAAAAATAACCTTGCTATAAGGTGACACCATGTGTTGCAGTGTTGCGCGATTCTTTCTCCTAGCTTCTCTTGATGAAGTATACCTATCCATCTTTAGAAGAGTAAAATTCCAATGATAGCATGACGATTGGGCTGAATTTCAACATCGTAGATAAGAACCTGGTTTAAAAGAAAAAACATGATTAATGAATAACTTGAACACTTTGTGTTTTTTTTCTGTATGAACATAACCCACAAAAAATAGTCGTTTTTTTCTCCGTTTTTTATATAGCACTATGGTACTCGTTGGAAAGATAATAAAACACTCGTTAATTTGGTGTAATTTTTTTATTTAAAAAATCTCGAATATAAAAGATATTAACGTTTAAAAATTATAGGAGGAACATAAGAGAGAAAAATTTAAATTTGTTTTTAAGTTGTTTTTTTTTTCTAAAATAACTCAATTTAATTTTAGTAATTGAGAATTGAGAGATAGAGAGATGAATTTAGGGTTTTATGTTTATCTTTTCTTTTTTTAATTAAAAAAGGAAATAATTCAAAAACACTAAAGTCTTTCAATTATGATGCCACGTGGCAGTTTCATAGAGAGGTTGAAGGCACCATTGCACTCCACGTCAGCAATGTTCAATTCTTTTATATATATTAATAGATAATATATATATATATATATATATATTAATATATATATATAAAAGAAAATGAATATGCTGACGTGGCGTGCAATGGAGGCCTCAACCTCCCCTTGAAAGTGCCACGTGGCATAATAGGATGCATTTTTTTTTAATTTTTTTGATTTTTTAACCAAATTAGATAAAACCCTAACCCTCCCACCCATTCCCTATTCTTATTAAACAAAACACACAAACACACGCTTTAGAGAGAGAGAGAGCGGCGGAGGAGGATCCTAGGCGACCACCCTCTACGGTGGGCTCCGACGGCAACCGATACACAAACCCACCCAACCAGTTCATATTCTAGAGAGAGAGATCGGGACAGAGGAGAGAGAGAGACGCGATGGAAAGAGAAAGAACCGAGAGAGAGAAGCTGAGATGAGAGAGAGTTTCAGATCTGTTAGAAGGGAAAGATAGAGAGAAAGAAACCGAAAGAGAGAGAGAGACAGACGGAGAGGAGGAAGACGATGACCGTGATGGCGGCGACTGAGGTCTAGGGTTTCGATGGTGATGGTTGTTCGGTGGTTGATGGGCTACTACTGTCAAGAAGATGATGAATGGTGGTGGCGGCGGTGACTATAGGTGGTCTCAGGTGGATTGTTAACGATTGGTATGTTTAGTTTAATTTTCATCATCGAAGTTTAAGGATTATGTTGTTGTTTTTGTGCGTGTGCATGGTTTTCTTTTTTCTTTTTTTGTGTAAATTAATAATAAACAATCACAGGTGAAATATCAGGGCAATTAAGATTATGGTTGTCGCTTCTTTTGTTGTCCATTGCTTATCGTTTTGTTCTTCCTTGAATTTATTTCAAAGTTTATTAATTATATTATATAGTGGATCACCAAGAAGTCTAACAAGTAGAAGAAGGAGATATGAATTAACATGTATAATTTCTTACAGATGAGTAAGTTGCTGGCTAGGACTGACAAATAAGAAGCTGTTTAATTTCAGTTATGGTGAATAAAGAAAAACCTTTGGAGGTACGCATTTTCTATTATACTCTTTTTCATGAATATTAAGTTCAAATAAAGGGTTTTTTTTTGAGTCAATAATCTTGCTTTGTAAGCCTTGGTCAGCGGGTGGTCAACAGCACGGATACATGCGGGTACATTTCAGTTTACACAAAATGCGCAGAGAGGTATCAGTTGCAATATTATAGCTATTATTTTATAAATAATAAAAATGTTATTTTGGGTTTATGATCATTTTCTTTGTTGGTTGCATATTACAAGTTCCTTATGTTTAGATTGTTAGGTTTTTATCCATGTTCTGTATGCATATGGTTTGATACTTTGATCTTGAAATTGAAATGATTGTGGCCAAATGAATTTATTTCTTTTGATAATGTATGTTGCTAGCATGAAATTTTACAATCACTTCAAAACTATTCTTCTCGGAATACATTGAAGAAGCCAAAAAAATATGACCACCGAGAGCTGGAAAAGAAGCAGGAACTTTTCTTTTTCAATCCGGTTAGGTATGCTGCAATTAAGAAATTTCTAAAGATGGGTCCAAACGGGTCGAAAGTTGCCTGAAGTGTTTCTAATGATTAAAGTCCAAAAGTATTTTATTCAAATAATCACATTTGACACTCATTATGTATATTTCAGTCCGGGAAGTTGTTTCTTTCTTCCCCATGGTACTCGAATAACTAAGAAGCTAATGACATTCATAAGTATAGAATATCGTAAAAGAGGTTATTTAGAGGTGATTATTTTTTCGTGTATACTTCTCTTCATGTTTCATGTTATAAAAGCTCATATATTGTGGCATTGCTTTGGCAGGTTACTACACCAAATATTTACAATATGCTATTGTGGGAAACATCAGGTCATGCTATAAATTACAAGGAGAACATGTTTATATTTGATGTAAGTCTATTAATTTTGATAATGTTAACATTTACATTTTCTTTGTTTAGATAGTTTTATAGCTTTTGCTGATAAGTTTTTTGCCGATGGAGTTTCACGTTTATACATGTCTTTTCTTGCAGATAGAAAAGCAAGAATTCGGGCTGAAGCCGATGAATTGCCCAGAACATTGCTTGATATTCCATAACAGAGTTCGTTCTTACAGGGGTTAGTTTTTTATTAGTACATTTTAAGGATGTGTTTTTTTTTATTCAAAAGACTATTATTAGAAATGATGTAAATCATAACCTATTAAAGATTTCCAAATTTTCGTTCTTCAGAGCTTCCACTTCGTATAGCTGACTTTGGAGTTCTGCATCGCAATGAAGCCAGTGGTTCATTGACTGCCCTGACTCGGGTCCGAAGGTTTCAGCAGGTAATTCAGTTTTTGTTATATTTATAATAGCTTATTGTCCGATTAAGTTGCATTGGTCTCGACTTTTGTTCAACATGCCTAAATTTGAGGATGTGTTGAGCTGTGCAATGCTAGATAGAGCAATTCATTTTCCTACCTGTATGAATGTAGTCTTTGTAAGATCACCAAGACTAAGTATCAGAAGTTGTTCAAATAATTATTTGCAGAATTGCCAATAAATATTATATAAGTATGTTTATGGCTCACTGTATCAGCAATTGGTTACTATGAATTAATTTATTAGTTGTATGGGTGTGTATCCAAATATGATTGTGTAGAGGTTGACATGAAGTAAATGAACTCTTTTTTTTTCATATCTATAACTTCTTTATTTTGTAAGTTCTGTTGGCAAATGACAAAAAGTGTTGCATTGCATTAATGTCCAGTGGTTGAATGCTGACTGAGTTTACGTTTAGTATGTTTTCTTCTTTTATCTTTTTTTTATTAAGTCATGTAAGCTGTAGGGCCACACATCTCCACCATATACACATGCTGCCCATTTTTTAGATTGAATACTGGTTCAGGCCAACTGTGTCTAGAAAAAAAAAACGTGTTCTGCCCAAATGGGTTCAGGTTGAACATGCTTTTAGAAAAGACAAACTATCAAAAGAGTCTACATGCTAAAGTAAGAACAATAATAGATCAGTTAACCATAAACCAAGAGGGTGTGGCTTTGAAATGTATCAGTTTGTTTTACAACAATGACTCATTTTGACCCATTATATGTTTGCTTGCAAGTGTAGATCAAGAGAGTTACCTCAACCGAATGGGCTTTTTTGTTAATTAGTTTAACATATTCATATGGATTCAAATAGGCTATAACTATGAAGGTATTTAGATTTACATGTCACCTGTTTAACACTTCTATATCCTTTTACAAATGATAAAGATATATAATTAACATAATATGATTGCATTTTTTACAGTTCAAGTGTAAGCTTCAAGAACTAAACCTTTGAGAATTCACTTCTGAAGTGTGAGCATCAACAATACAACTTTTCGCTATGTGTCGGCATGAAGTAAGTCTGTGTACAAAATAAACTATCATTGTCAAGAATGTGTACAACATGTTGACACGTTACATAACACAAAAGGTATTTTATTAATAAATTGATTGTGGACTTGTGGTATATGCATCACCTGTATTAAGTGCCATACGAAAAGCAAAAACATCTCTAGAAATGTTGTTACTTTGTCCAAATAATTCAATTTCAATTTCTAGAGAAGATTAAGTAACCTTCTTTGAAGAGGATGGAAAATATAGTTACCTTTACTCTTTTTTAACTTCTTTATATATCATGTAGCCTACTCATTAGTTATTTTCCCACCTTAGACCATTCTAGCCCTTTTACTTTTACTTTTACTCTTACGTGGAACCCATTTCTCCCAAATATTCAATCTTACACTTAATGTTTCTCATGAAAAAAATGGCATGATTTTTATTAGACCGCTAAGTAAAAGGCTTATAAGGTTTCATCAGACCTGTATAGAAAGAAAGGTGTCAAAAGCTACTATTGTAAAGCATGTTGTTTATGAACTTACACGTTTGTTGAGATTTATAATTTAAACATCACACTTTCACATCATGGAATAAATCCCGTGATTGGCAGTTATTTTTGTTTGTTGGACACAGTTCTTATGCATAACTATCCTAATCATGATACCAGGAGACGAGATTCATTAGGATGGTTGGAGAGAAGCACCACGTATCAACCATGGACATGGACCACGAGTAATCATGGAACTTATTATGCACCTGATGTTGTAAGGTTTCTCCTTACTCGGTTTACGCAATTTTCATGTGTTCGTCGAACCAGTTTATATCAAGGTTCATTTTGTAATTGGGTTCATGTGACTATCAAAGTCAAACTTTGTGGAATGTTATGGACTGTTGAGTTGTACAGTCTAAGCTTAAATTGAGACATTGTGATTGATTGTATTAGTAATATCACATCTATATATATATATATATATATATATATATATATATATATATATATATTGCAAAGGGATTATTCCTACATGTCATACTCATATGCAATCTCTCCTTTGAGAGATGCCATATAGGATGTGATGTGGCAAGTGTAAACCAATTAAAAAAAGGAATAAATATGATTTAACCTAATCTATTATAATCTTTAACCTAATTTATTAAATACCTAATCTACTAAATCTAAATATTAAAACTTTACTATTTTTTCTCTCATGTTTCCTCCCATAACTTTTAAACGTTAATATCTTTTATATACGAGATTTTTTAAAGAAAAAAATTACACCAAATTAACGAGCGTTTTATTATCTTTCCAACGAGTACCATAGTGCTATATAAAGAACGGAGAAAAAAATGACTATTTTTTGTAACCCGACAGGTATTGTGTCGGGTTTGGGATTAGTTTAAAAAAAATTGTGGGTTTGGGTTGGGTCTGGGATTAGGTGATACCTGACCCGATTACCCGAAACAACATACCCAAATACCCGAACTATATACCCGATCATATACCAATGAATTTTTTAACGCATCACATAACCCTTAGACTAATGCGTTCGATATTTCAATAATTAACTTTTATTTCTTATTTCATGTTAGTGTTTTTTAGAATGATCGATTACAAACTTCCGAATTCATTTGTAATGGCACTAGATTTATACCCCGACGCAGAGATTCGTTTTTTTATATTTGAATATGATAACTTATGGCAGAGATTTGTTTAAAATAATAATAATAATAATAATAATATATTTTATTATATCATATTAGATATTTCAACCCGGGACGCTCCCGGGATAGAAACTAGTTAATAATATTGCATTTTTCTTATGGTAATTAGGATTTATACACCCCCTATTTAGGATTCATACACCCTGACCCACATCACATATCAATAGGAGGCTTCCACATACCCCAAAATGTGATGTCACACCCCCAAAATGTGACGTCACAGGGTGTATGAATCCCATAACCCTTTAATAGTTACTATCACATGTCAGTATACATGATGAAACTGAGTTCATTTGACTAAAGTAAAACTTTATGAAATGTTGACTTCTGTATTCTAACAAAGGCCCAACAATTGAAAATTTTCATATTAGATTTTTTAACCACCGGGAAATGACAATTATATCAAATACTATATAAAATAATAAAAAAAATCTCTCAACCCCGAGACACTCCCGAATAATCAGCTAATAGATAGATATAGATATAGATTCATGTCATTCTACAAATTGAATTATGCCAAGTCCTTGTACACATCAATTAATATGGCAAGATCGACCAATAACGTAAATAAATCAAGCTGCTTGAGATTTACTTAATATTTATTTGTTAAAAGTTTGAAACATATAGGTCGTGCCTGAGTTACTTAAGACCAACTCATAAAAAGCTCAAAACGAGTAAAGCTTAAATGAGTTTATGTCGTAGCTAAGACCAAAACTATAGCTCATTTAATAAACGTGTTGAGCAAGTGCTTCACATACCAAGCTTAGGTTTGTGTTTCTAAATAAGCATTATGATAACTTTAATTAGTTTTGTAAAATTAAGATAAAAATAAATAAACGATATATAGACACACACATATGTGAGTTATATGGTTATAATTATACAATAAACGAGTCAGACTCAAGATTGAAAATTAATAGAGTCAAATCCGAGCTTTAATATAGTAATAGTAAGAAACACGCCCAACTCGAGTTTCATCATTTATTTAAGTTGAAGTCCATTTTAAAGTAATAAACTCGTGCTCGTTTCGAGTCTTTTGGTTTACAACTCTAGTCTCTAAGTAAGAGTACCATTAATGGAATTCACATCTTCTTTGAATTTTTATATTAAGACAAAATTACACAGATTGTCCTTTATATATTGCTCAATTTACAGATTATGTCCCTTATCTTTCATTTGCACTTATTATGTCCTTTATTTTCCCAGTTAGCTACACCCTCTATCCTTTAGCCTAACTAAGTTAAAAAAGTTGGTTAACTTTATTTTCTAACTTTACAGTTTTAGCCTATGTAGTTTTCCTAAGTCAAAAAATTAAAAAAATAAAATCTGGTAAATTCGAATTCATCCGAATTACGTAAAAAAATAAAAAAAAAATTCATCCATTTCTTTCGCTTCCCAGGCCTTCCAAAAATCCAATAAGAAAAGTGATCGAGGGTGACGGCTAGGATTCAAGACTGAATACTACTACGACTTAGGGTTTGTTAAATTCACTAATTTAAAAGTCCAAAAGTTGTTGGTTAAAATGCATGATGCTCTAGGTGATGTTGCCATGGTTGCTTTTTTCCGTCAATTTCGTCATATGCCGCAATGTTTGGTCTAGATTAACCATGTTCAAGTGCAGTCATTGGCAGCTGCAGCAGTGTTACGTGTTCAATTTGAATGTCAGTTGTGCTCAATGGTCACTTCTAAACAACTTGTTTTCACAAATGATATCATCACAACATCAAAGAGGATAACTATTGCACTGGTTGTGTTATTGATGACCTTTCCAACGATGCATTACCTATGATGTTAATTAGAGATTATAAAGTTCTTTTATTGAACCTTCAAACAACAAATCTTAACATCTTAATTTTCATCGTGGAATTTAACCAAAAGCCTAGTGGGCTCAAACCTAATACCTTCACCAAATTGAAACCCAATGATTTGATTAAAAAACCTCGTAAACATATAAGAAAAAAAAACTTATATTTAAAGTTTCTAGATTTTCCAAGTCAACTAATATCTTAGATACACTAATGATAAATATTACATTCTCTTAACTAAAAATCTCAACAGACACATTTACGTAGCAATCTCAAACTATATATGTAGATTTTGCTTCAACACAATTATTTCCGTTTAAAGTACAATTTGAGATAATATCATAATACACTAAACAGAGCTAGACTGGCCGATCTGGTTGCTAAGGCGACCTTTTGCAGATTAGTTTTGGTCACATCTCACTTTGTTCTGGTTTTGTCCCAGATTCACAAATGTATATATTACCACCACATTTGGATTATTAAAAAACATTGAACTTTGGGTATGTGATGTATTAAAGAGAACCATTTGCTCCACCATCTTATCTAAAATGTGATATATGAGCCCGAGAAATTGGTAAGACATTTAACTTCGGTTATATATATATGTGTATGTTTATATATAAAATGAGTTTTTGTAAAAACAATATATGTTTTTCATCAATCATTTTACTTCAAAATTATGGTTATGATCGAAATTGAGTTAATTGCCAATTTAGTCCCTGAGGTTTGTCAAAAATTGCCAATTTCATCCAAATCTTTTTTTTTGGTCAATTTAGTCCCTGTGGTTTCATTTTTTTGTCATTTTAGTCCTTGAGGTTTGTCAAAAATTGTCACTTTCATCCAAATCTTGTTAGTCCACAGGGACTAAAATGACAAAAAAATGAAACCACAGGGACTAAATTGACCAAATAAAAAGATTTGGATGAAAGTGGCAATTTTTGACAAACCTCAAGGACTAAATTGGCAATTAACTCGATCGGAATTTGATGTAGTTTAAAAGCCCTATGATTTCGTTTCATGTCGTGCCTTAGTTTCGTCGTTTTATTTGTAGTATTGACTTAGGAAAACTACAAGGGCTAAAAGTGTAAAGTTAGAAAATAAAGTTAACCAACTTTTTTTTTTTAACTTAATTAGGCTAAATGATAGAGGGTGTAGCAAACTGAGAAAATAAAGGACGTAAAGAGTGTAAATGAAAGACAAGGGACAGAATGTGCAATTTGGATAATAAATAAAGTAATTTTGTCTTATATTAATGATCATACATTGTATATAATGTTCTATAACTCCAATAAATGTTTGAATTTTATGTATATATTATTTCACACATATTTTTTTTCGAACGATCAACAAAATATTATTCCACCAGTGCTAGCGGGACACTAGCAAATACACCGTACAAAGTCGATATATACAAAACACCAAAGTAAAACACAAAGTAAATCACCAGCCAATATTCGAAAGACTAAATTTACGCCAAGTTTCCCAATTCAGATTCTGCGCACCTGCCCTTGCCTTTACCCAAAATAGACTAAGGGATTTTATATCACCAAGTATCCTATGAAGTGAGACTTGTCCTTGATTAAAAACCGCTTCATTCCGATGTTTCCAAATACACCAAATCGTAGTCAAAACCACCGCGTAGAAAGCCTTTTTCGTCTTCAATGAACCACCAATATGATTATGCAACTCTAAAATATCCTTGAAATGAAAGATAATAGGAGAGGTCACTTTACACCATTGCGCCACTAGTAGCCAAACAGTTTGAGAGAACGCACATGAGATAAATAGATGGTCCGTCGTTTCAGCGTAGTCACCACAGAAATAGCAAAGATCTGATCCAACAGAAATGTTTCTTCGAAGTAAAGCAGCTTTCGAGGGTAATCTGTCAAGTTCGGCCCTCCAAGCAAGGATTATCGTCTTCCTAGGAACCCATGAATTCATCTGAACCACATAAGGGGCCTGCACAAACCTGTGTGAATGCAGAATAGACTTAAAATCAGCCACCGAAAATATTCCAGAACAGTTCAGCTTCCATTTCCAGCAATCTGCACGGTTAGACAGCAGCAGAACAGGTACGCTGCAGCGAAACCTGTGCAGTTCATCCAATTCCACAGTAGTGAACGAGTCACGTCACCAGTCCCAGCCCCACCCCAAGCCCGATTGTACCACTCGGTCAGCAACGCACACAAACTTGTTCCTTTCGAGCTCGAACAAAGCTGGAAACGCAGACGCTAAAGGTACGTCCTCGGCCCAACAGTCCAGCCAAAAAAAAACACCCAACCCGTCCCCGACCAACCCTTGAATAGCCCAACCCACGTCCACCCCAATTCTTTTAACCCACTGCATAGAGGAATGAATCTGTTTCTAGGGACCGGGAACCGAGACTTTTGATGGAATCGGATTCCAATCCCTAGACGAACTATGGAACGCCCAAATGACTTTCCTCCAAAGTGCGTTAGAGTCAACTTTAAATCGCCACCACCACTTAGCAAGCATAGACGAATTCGCATCCTGAAGAGAGCCGAAACCAAGACCACCAAGTTCAACCGGGGCTCTAACCCTTTGCCACGCAACCCAATTCATTTTTGCCTTTTCTTCCGAACCACCCCAAAAAATACCCTTCTCAACTTATCAAGTTTCTCAATAACCTTACCGGGCGCTTTAAAAATAGAGAAAAAATACGTCGGTAAAGCATTCAAAACAGATTTTAAGAGCGTCACCCGTCCCCCAAAAGATAGTGATTTCGCCTTCCAAAGAGACAACTTATTCTTAAAAGAATCCACTACCGGTTTCCAATTCTTGTAAAGATTCATATTCGCCCCTACCGGAATACCAAGGTATGTGAATGGGAATGTACCAGCCCTACATAAAAGAACATCTGCCATTTGCGAAACCTCATTATCATCCACCCCCAATCCAAACACACAACATTTCCCGAGATTGGCCTTAAGCCCCGATACTAGATAGAAACACCTAAGTATCCGCTTCAAGTTTTTAGCATTGGCGAATGACCACTCACCGAGGAAAACATCATCATCGGAATAAAGCAAATGTGAGAGAGTGAGACCACCCGAACCGCACACCAATCCTCTAAAAAGACCCACCTCCGTAGCCCTCCGCATAACCCCGGACAAGGCCTCCATAGCAAATAGAAACAAGAATGGAGATAGGGGATCACCTTGCCTAAGTCCATGACTACACACAAACTCATTAGTAGGCGAGCCGTTAACTAACACCGACGCTCTAGCGGATCTAACAATCGTCATCACCCAATTGCACCATCTAGACGGGAAATTCATTTGTAACATAATGGATTCTAAGAAATCCCAACTTAAAGAGTCGTACGGCTTTTCAATATCCACCTTAAAAATCATCCCTTGACGTCTCATCTTCTTCAACCACCCAACCACCTCATTGAGCATAAGTGGCCCATCCGTAATATTTCTACCGGCTAAGAAAGCCGATTGCTCAGGAGATATTAATTTCCCAATGATCGGCTTAAGCCTATCCACTAGAACTTTAGAAAGGACCTTATTGACGCATCCAACCAAACTAATGGGCCTGTAATCCTGGAACCCCATTGGGTCATTTTTCTTCAGGATTAGAGCGATAAACGACGGGGCACAACCCGACCCCAAACCAGCCCCATTATAGAACTCATCAAAAATTCGTACAAAATCTTCTTGAAACCCAGCCCAACATCTCTTGAGGAATTTAAAATTGAACCTATCGGGCCCTGGTGCTTTGTCGCCTTCACAATCCCACACCGCATCCTTAATCTCCCGCAAAGTGAAGGGACGACATAGAAAACTAGCATCAGAGTCCGAAACTTTGTTAAGATGCGGACATACAATCTTAGGTCTCACCAAGGTGGGTTCCCTAAATTTCTCCTGAAAAAACGTGTAAGCACTATCTTTAATGAACGTAGGAGAAGTCACCCAGTCACCATCAACCAGTAGACCATGAATTCTCTTGCTAGATACATTAGAATTAATAATCCTATGGAAAAACTTGGAATTTTCGTCACCATCGATTGCCCACTTCACCCTCGCCTTTTGTTTAAGATCCATGTGTTTACGCCTGTCAAACTCTAATATGAAACTCCTCGCACTCGATCGCAAATCAAGTTCTTGTGGCGACAAATCCCTGTCATCTGCCAATGAGTCAAGTCTTTCAACCTCTTTACGTTTTACCTCATATTCACCATTCAATTTCACCCTCTCCGAACCAATCCAATCCTTCATCCTATTTTTAAGAAACTTTAACTTGGTGATGATGGCAAGGTCAGAAGGACCAGAGAAAGAGAAGCCGCCACAAAGACCAAGAACATAATCAATGAACCCTGGAAATTCAAACCATGAATTAAAGAAGCGGAATGGGATGTGCCCAAAATCTGAGAAAGCCACCGACAATATAACCGGACTATGGTCCGAGGCGAATCTAGATAAAGCCGTCACTGAAGCTTCCCCCCATTTGGACATGAAATCGTTGCAAACTAAATACCTATCCAATTTACTCAATTTCTCACCACTATCCGACATATACGTAAACTTTAGCCCCCCATGTTATACTCTTGCAAATCCGCACTCCTAATGAATTCATTAAAAAAATCAGCATTCAAAGGCACAAATTCCGTGTTCTTTCGTTCCTGCGGACATCTCACATCGTTAAAATCCCCAAGAAGTACCCATAAACCAGCCCTAGAGTTCTTAACCCCAAGTAAATCATTCCACAACCCCAAGTAAATTATTCCACGCATATACTTTATAGTATTGTCGTTAATGCCATACACATGCAAAGCGGTGTTTACTGACAACCCAAATGTTTTGACGGCCGGATCAACTCAATTACATTGAAATGCTTTAGGTTATTGACTATTCTTTCACTATCATCATGGAGAGCCTCTAAGATTAAGAAAAATCGTACAACTGATTAACTGAAAGGCTTACGCTTTTCGCATACATTGATTGTAAGCTATGACCACTCTCCTAATTAGAGGTGTACAAAAAAACCGGTTTTTAAAACCGGTCCGAAATAAAACCCGGTAAACTGGTTTGGAAAAAATCGGTTTGGAGAGAAACCGGTCCGAACCCGACCCTATACATCGGTCCTATGAGCGGTTTGTGGTTTCGTGGATCGGTTTGGTTTGAAAACCGGTTTGGGGAAAAACCGGTTTAATTTTGAGAAAAAAAACCGGTATAAGCAAGGTATTTTGGATATTGGAGGACCGGTTTGGCAAAAAAACTGGTTTTAAACCCGGTCCTAATCGATTCCAATAGATGGTAGTGTTTAGTTCTAAAAACCGGTTTCAAAACCGGACCGGTTTGGATAAAAACCGGTTTTATCTTCATAAAAAAAAACCGGTTTGTACATGTCTACTCCTAATGAGTCTATAACTAGACAAAATAAATGACCCGTATCAAAATGAAATTTATGCTAGAATGACTCTCAGGGGTACCACAGCGACTCTTAAAAAAAAGACCACCGCGGAAAAATTTGTATTCATTCAGAATTAATAAATTTAAACAAAACACGCAAACTTATTTCAAGATAGTTTGATAGTCTTTTTAATGGTCATTAAAAGATTATCAAACCACACTGTGTTGTTGATGTATTCATATTTTAATATTTTAAACTAAATTTGGTCTAACCGGGTGAAGCTCCGTTCACAAACAATGACACAAAACCAACTCTGTAATTTGATGTGTCATCGGTATTACGTCATATCTTACTTTCGAGAAAGTTAAATGCCACGTTTTAATAAACTAATATTAATATACATGTAATTGTAATTAGGATAATCTAAATAATACTAAATAAATAACATTAATAGTCATTTCAGTTGTAACTGTCCATTTGTTTTCGTAAGGAAGATTTTTTTTTTCTGAAAATAAACGTTCATTCAATACCATGGTCGGTCCTCAAAACGAGGGCTGCCGATCCACAAAACTACACCATATACACAGACGGCTTACACCAGTTTTCTCAAATCAACCTCCTATACTGTAACCAAAAGAAAGACAACCGCTTGATGTTGTAAACAACATATCTAGGGAAAAAATGCAGACTTCTAAAAATTTTATTATTTCTCGCTTCCCAAATGCACCAACAAGCCACCAAGAAAACGCCTTGAATTATGACTTTCTTCCCCATGGCCCGGCCATTGCATATCTTTCGCCACTTCAAATAAGTCTCGGACCCCAAATTTCCTAAGGATGATATCGTATGAACCTCACAAAGGTTATGTTATGTCCTAGATGTCAACTCTTAAATGAACATGCCCTCGATATAAACTTAAATAGCTAACTTTTTTTTTTTCGAAAGGTAGATTTTATTTAAAAAGTGCAACGGGAAGTCCTCGAAGAGAGGACACTGTTACATTAATTTTATTTTTAAAGCACTACTGTTACATTAATTTTATTTTTATTACTTAAGCAAAATATTCTTTTTTTTAGCGGTAGGCTTCACTATGTGTGTGCACACACCTAAAATTGTTTATGTGGTTTGATGAAAGTTGCCACCTGCGTATTAACTTTTGAATTTTTTTTAATAATCGTACTATGGTTTCAATTATTTGTCACTCTCGTCCTTGGCACTAACGACATCCAGTTAAGTAAGGGGTAAAATTGTCAAATCATATTTATTTTTATTTTTTTTTTGCCAAAGTCGTCGCTCCCCCAGTTTGAAACCTATTAAACCAAAATTTTTAACTTAACATTTTAGCTCCTCGTAAAAAAAACCCTAATTAATCACATTCAACCTCGTCGTTTACACACACACACTCTGATTATGGACGATCTCTAGGAAGCTCGAGACCTAAATGTTGAATTCGATGTTTAATACGAATACACACATACAAACGCCAGTAATAATTATCCCTGTTTTTTCCTATGTTTTCAGTTGATCAACCTGAAGTTTTCACAATAGAGATGCATCATGGAGGTGAACTTTTAGAATTTCCAGAAATAAGCTACATTAACGGTACAATGACTCACATTGATATAGTACATTCTAACATTTTATTTCATATAACCTTGTTTATGAAGCTGATGTAACATCCTGAAAATCCGTTTCGCTTAATTACGCTATTAGGCGTGAATAAGAAATGACAAAACGAATTAAATAGTAGAATGAGCCTTTTATAGATAATAAAACGGGATGATAAGAATGTGGGTTATGTTTTAATATGAAAAATTCCTAGTGAAAGTTATTATCTTTATAACGGGAAAATAACACTAGAAAGAAACTTGCAAAGTTAAGTTTTATAAAAAATGACAATTGGGGAATATTGGGGGACCATTATTGTAAATGTGGGTCAAATAAGATGGGCAAGAAACACCCATTTGGGTGAAAAACGTGGGCAGCCCCAAAGGGGGTTTTATTGAGCCAAAACAAACCCCGATCTCATCAAATTGAAGAAAATTGTTGCAAGAGGTTGAAGTAATGGATGAAGTGGTTGTTCTAGAGGGTTAATCTTCAAGGAATAAGCTTTGGTAAGAACCCTAAACCCCAAATGCGTGTAGGGTTCGAAACCCATGTGTGGGTTTTGACCAAATGATGTTAAATTCGTATTATTGCATGATTGTAGGTGATATTGATCATCTCTAATGGTTTAGAGATGAGCTAATTACTAGAAGTTGTTTGGTTGCAAAAGATGATGATTTTAGGTCTTCATTAGTAGCTTAAATGTTGCTAAAATTCGTTGTAAATCCATGTAATTGTAGGAATAATGTGTAGTTGATGATATGCATGTAGAAATTGGTCATGATTAAAGGTGATTATGCGTTTTGGTGGAACGCATGTATTAGGAGCTTGTACATTGAGCTTAGGATGTTGTATGCACACCAATTGTGTGATGAAATGTCTAGATGAGTATGATGTATGAATTTGTATGCAAGACTTGACAAGCATGAATGTATTGTGATAATTGGTGCAATTGATAGTAGGTTAACATGAGGATTGCGTCTTAGAGAGTAATCACGTGGGGATTTAGTTGATTGTAGGATTTTGTAAGAAGTATGCATTAGTAGTGTATACACTATGCTTAAATATCATGATGCACACCATGTGTTGGTCAATTGGTATGATGAATGATCTTGTATGTTAATGAGATAGGAATATGATGTTTATGATGAATTTCATACGATCTAGCATAACAATATGGGCATATGTTTGTTAGAAGAAAGCTTGTATTGTTGAAAGTTGACTTTCTGGAAAGTCAACTGATGTGGAAATAATGTGGTATGTGTTCTAACATGATTGTGAGATTGAGGATCTCGTGTGAAACACATTAGTTCGGTTATGTGACATATACAATGTTGAGTTTAATTACTTGTAGGGTAAATCAAAAAGGGTGGGAAGCTATGTTATATGCACGTTAGAAATTGACCTATGCAAGTCAATGTGATATATGAGTTGGATATGATTGCTTATGAATGAACATGTATGCTAACAATGATGTGAACATGATGATATGAAATGATAGAAATGATGGACTCAAGCATGGGAAGCTAATGGATCAAGATGAGGCAAGTAATTAAAGCATGAACTTGGAGAACCTAAGGTAAGTGATTCCTATTCCACTTAGAATAACGAATTTATTCATGTATATGTATGTGTAAGTAGAATGGGAAATGCAAATGATGGAACGTTAATAATAATGCCAAGGAATGTTAGGAAGCTTATAATAAGAAAAACGCAGCTTCGAATGGACCGGCGTGGGACGGATCAAGGAAGGATGGAAAGGGAAGCAAAATGGGGATTTTCAGGGCCCCACCGTAAGTTACGGTGGCCCCTGGCACTTTCTACCCACCGTAAAACAGTGGGTATCCACCGTGGGTTTCTTGAGGCCCACCATAACTTACGGTGGCCACCGTAAGTTACGGTGGGACCTGGGATATTTTGTTACTTTTTATCATATGTTGATATTTCGCCGATGTGCGCGACCCGTAATTGCGTTTAGCGCATTGAATAACATCGTTGGACCTTGTGGAATGTTAGGTATGGGTGTAGCAAGTAATAGGAATGTCGGATTTGCCAATATGACTCAAGTACGGAATGATGTAGGTGTATATAATTTAAGTGTTACGTTAGCATAACGGTAACAAACATGGTAAATAGATTGATATGTTTTGTAGATTGAGAAAGTGAGGTATGTATAGGTACTCATACTCGGGTAAGAGAGAGAGAGTCTTATGTATGCAAAGGTTGGTCATCATGTGTAGAACGATTATAGGATTGGAAATGTCATATTTGTCATAGAGGATTCATGAAGAAAGAATAACATGACGGGTCATGGTAGGTTGGGTGTGGGAATTGTACGTTTGTATGTATTGTGAGGTTATTAACCATTTATATTGAGAATGGCAATGAAGATGCATGTATGTAAGTATGAATGCATGGGATTTGGAGGTTCAGATTGGGGTATCACACCTGAACTTGCAAGAAGGCGTTTGAACAGGATCACGGAGTATTGTTGGATGTTATTTCCACATTGTGAGTATTTTACATGAAGTCACCTATTGAACTAACGGAATGGTTATGTGGTGATTGCAGGGGACGCACAACGGGGGGAATGTGGATAGATCTATTTGGGCGTGACCGGCCCTACTCGTCTTACTAGAGGTATTTCGGGTGCATATTGTCTCTTAGGTATTCAGTATTCAGTATTCATTCGGGCAGTATTAATGTATTCACAGTATTCGAGTTCAATAATGGTTTTCCAATTGCAGTAGTGACAGGTATTCATATGATTTGCATGCATGTGGCCTCGTTTGGCCAAGGGTATTCATTGAAACTTTTGGAGTCGGTCTTCATGAAAAACCTGTGAACTCACCGGCATTATTTGCTGATGTTTTTAGCATGTTTGTCTCAGGTCTCTAAGGTAGTAGCTGTCGATAGGCACACGGAGTCTCACGGCGTCTAGAATTCATATGCATATTTATTAAACATTTTCAGACTTTATGTTTTGCTTTTGGGTTGTAATAACATTTTATGTTTTCGCCGTGTTAGAATGATTTTGTAACTTAATGGGCAGTTTGCGTTGTTTTCATATCATATAATTGTCGTTTATTGTGACCGTTGACTTGGATCCTGATGTGTCACGCGCCTCGTGGTAAAACCCCGCACGTGGAAATTTGAGGGTGTGACAAAGATAGAAATGAAATGAAGAGGATTGTAAAACCGTATGCTATAAGAACTAGAAGGTAACTGTATATATGCAAGAATGACACAGTTAGATTAAGGGTAGTTTGTCATGGCACTATACCAAATCTTGGATAAGGTAATTCAGTAAAACCAACTGTTGATTAAGGAGGGCAAAATAGTGAAATCAAGTTCAGAACCAGTTAAAACAATAGTAGATGGTGGAACCATTGATGTTGGGTCTTCTAAAAAGCACAAAAAAGTAGAATGGGACGAATATTATTCCAACGTGTCCTTGGGTTTTGCACATTTTAAGACCTGAAGTAGAGGCAAATGGATGGTCAAGACCTACATGAAAGACACACAAATGTTTGCAGACTAGAGATGTCAATTTATGCACCATCAATTGGATATCACATGAAATTGAGCCGATTGTTCAAGTTAGTCCATAAATCAAATCAAGGGCCCTTGTAGATATTCTTTAGAAGGGAAGTATCAGGTATGTACTGATTATATGTTATTATCATTTGGTAAGTGTGAAAAAGTCTCACATGTTTTTTTTTTCAAATACGTAGATGGGTCTGAGCTTGAGAAAAATGGTTGTCAATTTAAATGAAAGGAATTGTGCATGTAGGAATGGGTGTACGTATCTAGAACATGGCCATGAATGGAATGGGTGATGGTGTGCCAAAACAATAGGTTGATAAGGCTTATTAGCTTGGAACATGGAAAAAAGGTTTATGCTCACTATTGAGCCAATAGATGGTAAAAAAAAAAAGTTTTAAACATGAGTGGCCAATTTTACCCCTGACTTAACTGGATTTCGTTAGTGTTAGAGACGAGAGTGACAAATAATTGAAACCATGATACGATTATGACAAAAAATAGAGTTAATTGCCAATTTAGTCCCTAAGGTTTGTCAAAAATTGCCACTTTCATCCAAATCTTTTTTTTTGGTCAATTTAGTCCCTGTGGTTTCATTTTTTTGTCATTTTAGTCCTTGAGGTTTGTCAAAAATTGTCACTTTCATCCAAATATTGTTAGTCCACAGGGCCTAAAATGACAAAAAAATGAAACCACAGGGAATAAATTGACCAAATAAAAAGATTTGGATGAAAGTGGCAATTTTTGACAAACCTCAAGGACTAAATTGGCAATTAACTCCAAAAAAATATAATTGTAAATAAGTGACAGTTTCACCAAACCACAAGGACTATTTCAACAGTTTACTCTAAAATTTAATTTTCTAGTATTTTAGGTTAAAGAATGAAGCCCAAATTAATATTTTCACTCCCTTTTAACCTATATCACCTTAACCACCGGTATAGATTATTAACATCAATGGATAATATTGGTGAGACGGTGGAGAAATATTAAATTCCATAATTCATGCAAAAGAAATGACATAGAAGACGACTACATTGGCACTAGTCAAAATATTTAATTCCATAACTAATGACATATTTTCACGTGGCTATCCACACCGCACTATAAATATATAAATACCAGCTGCTTACCTATTAACACATAACACTCATTTTAACATCCAAATTTATATATCCTCTTCTAAAAAAAATGCAGTTTCAAGGTGAAAGTTCACCCGACGATTTAGGGTGTTGTCTTAGTTTTAGTTGCTACTTTTCTGATAATAATAATAATATTATTGCATCAGCAGCTGCTAAAGTTATCCGCGATTTCAAACAGGATCATGCAGCTCAGTTCTATGATGTTGATGAAGAGGAGTTTGAATTCTCTTCTGATCTTTCCAACGAACAAGTTTCCGCTACACAAATCGATGATTTTGAGTTCATTTTTCCTGTTTTTGACGGCGCGGTTGAAGAGAACAATGATGCAGCTTCTGCAGTTAGTATTCAGTTACAGAAGTCGTCTGTTGATGAACAGGAAGTATATTCTTCGTCTTTCTCGTCTTCAGAAGCGGATGAAAATGATTGTAACTGTAAACCATCTCGAATATTATGTATTTGGATGCCTAAGACCGATATCCTGTCGTCGGTTTTTGGTAAATTACGTAAGAAGAGAAGTTCTAAGAAAATAGACGCCTCGAAAGAGGGACGTCAAGTTGCGAGAAAGCTGAAGACGACGTCGTTTCATGAAGTGTTTTACGTGCAGAAACGAGCAGAACAGAAAGGGGATAAGATGAAATCGTTTCTACCGTATAAGCATGATATGTTAGGGTTCTTTGTTAATATTAATAGATTCGGGAACAAGAAATTATCATGTTGAGTTACTCACTTACTCAGCTAACTTCGTGTTTTAGAACTCAATTTATATTTTTGTTTTTTATATGTAAATGTAGATAATATTATCATTCTAGCTACATTGATCTGCAAAGGGAATAATCTATATCTTGAATTTTGTTAAGTAGTGTAATTACGCATTTTCTTATAGCTGTTAGGAGATGTAAGCAAAAAATGCATGAATCATATGTGTAAGATACATCACAATTTTTTAGTGTAATACAAACATATTAAATTAATCACAGTGGTGTGTTTTTTCTTCTGAAACTTGCTAAGCGTGTTTACATGTACAATTACAAGAATCATTTGCAAAAATAGTGGGTTTATTATTTTACAAATTACTTTTGGGGGGTATTGGGGGAAAAAACCAAAAGTGGTGATATATGGAACTCAAATGGCGGCATCTAATTAACCTAAGCTTGATGCCGCCAATTGAGATCTTGACATTGAAGCCGCCAATTTAGTATAAGGGTTTGAAGCCGCCAATTGAATTTAAGTGTTTGATGCCGCCAATTCATTTCTAACTTTCATTTCTTATATAAGTCGAGGCCTCTGCCCATTCTCTCCATCCCATTCCACACCTATACAAATACATTATAACCACAATAAACCCCCATTTACAACACATTGTAAAAAACTAAACAAAATAACAATATGCGATATAATACTTTCCCGCAATTGTTTTGGAGGGTACGGTTTTTCATTGATATTGGGTCGATGTTACATTCACATGGAGTTTTAACAGTCTTGGGCGGGGATGAGCTGTGCTTAAAAGCATCCACTCCTGTCTCATCCCCTCCTTGGCATCGCTTTTCTGGGGTCCAAAAAAGCGGTGCCTTTGGATCGGTGTTACATCCACATGAAACTACTTGGATCGATGTTACATCCACACGTGGTATAACACGTGTAGAATGCAACGTTGTCACTGTAGTTTATAATATTTTGCCGTTGGTTGTCGGTGGTGCTCTCAATCTCTAGTCTACCAAACCCGGACATTCCAACAGTCTGTTTAGGGGAGTCAACTTTCTAGACAAAGCCTGTAGGGCAAGGCCATCCGGTGTTGAAGAATCACATCATGTGATTAGCGACGTCGAAGACATCGGATGATGCGGTTCTTCACCGTGCTACTTTGGTATGGCAGCCTGGGTTGACCATTGGGTACCTGTAGATTTCATACACATGTTCAACAGATTGATTGATGTTCCCCTGTTTGATTCAGATGGGTTCCCCTGGAATGTGGGAAACGGAAACTTAATGAACTCGGTAGATTGTATAGTTTTATTGAGTAGTTTGGAATTTGTGATCTCGGAAATAAATTGTCTTGTAACTCGGTAGGCTGTATAGTTTGATTGAGTAGTTTGGAAAAATAGTTGTTAAGTAAATTTGTATTATTTGTTTTAAATAAATCTATCATTATTACCTGGCCCGTTTTCAATCGTTGGGTGGTGGTCCTTGATTCCCGTACTGATCATCGGGAAAGAGGTTTAAATTCAGTGCGGTCGAAGGTCCTGGCCGGGTCGAAGGTCCTGGGTCACACGAATTATGCGGGGGATGGTAATGTAAATCACTAACATCGTTAAACATTGATAGGAGAAACAACAATACATAATCAAGTAACATGACGAGAAGTTGCTTCACAACGGCATTTGTATAGCTCATCTGCCATGTGTCGTCGATAATTCACACAAGCATCTTCGACGTCGATTTCTAGCGACAACGACTTTTTTCTCACAAGCCTCTCCATCATCATACAAACCAAGACACCAGCATTATCAACCTTTCCCTTGTCTTGGGGCACATCTAATTCAACTAAACCAACAGAAATTGGTGTTTTGTCCACACGATTAGACTTCAGCCAGTAACGAATACGTTTTAGAAACCATTCGAAAAAAAGCCTAATCATCTCCATATAGTGAGAAACTTCGCGTCGCCTTTCGTTTCTCCATCTCTTATCAGTCCAATAGTGGGTAATTACCATGTTTCTTAGATCAATTAGGATAAGCAGCCAGTCTCCCACCCCCATCGATAAAGGAAGGTAAACGCGGTCAACCTCCCAGAATGGCGGGTAGGGTTCCATTCTTCCAGCCATGTCGAGGGCAACTGAAGAATTCGAGTCCTTCATTTCATCATAGAAGGCAGGGGGTAACACTGTCCAACGTAGCTGTGAAGCAGGATCTCTTAAAAGCTTTGCTTGTCTAAGTCGCATCAGTCTTACCGTCCACGCCTCAACGTGCTGTGAAGCAGGATCTCTTATAAGGTTCGTTATTGAGTTAAGCAAATCAATTTACTTTCAAGTTAAATTAACGTGAAAATTACCGTTGCGGATAGCGCCCTGTTGGGTTGGCACCCTAGAAGTGTACCCCAAAAATTTCTGTCTAGTTTGGCGGAAATGAAGCGAGTGTAGCAAAATGGGGCATCCCCGTTTGTATAAAAGTCGACAACATCAGCAGACCAGTTGTTTCTGCATTGTTGGTTTTCTTGCGGGTTTTCTTTGGGCTTGTCTTGGTCGTTTTCGGCTGCTTTCACTTGTGGGTTACTTGAAGTCGAACCACCCGTGAATGTTGTTGATGGCTTGCGTAAACGCCTCCAAATCTGCTCGGTCGATTTTACCGTTTTAGGAGCTGGTTGTGAACAGTAAAAGCCTTCTCCATTGTTTTCCATTGTTATAGATTTCAAATATGAGTAGGTATGAGAGAAAGAAGTTGAGTGAGTGTTGTTTGTGAATTAGCTAGCTGCTTGCTTTTAAAGAGGTGAACCCTTGTAATGGTTTGGCTGCATCTACATGAAGCCTCGTAATGGTTTAGCGGCTTCTATACCTCGTAATGGTTTGGCGGCATCATAAAAAGTTGAAGCCTCTAAATGGTTTAGCGGCTTCTACATCTCGTAATGGTTTGGCGGCATCATAAAAAGTTGAAGCCGCTAAATGGTTAAGCGGCTTCTACATGAAGTGGAAAATGCCCAGCCTGACGTTTTTGGCTCTCTATACAGTCTGGCAGGGCCTGCCAGTCAGGTAACCGGACCTTCGGACGCGTTGTCCTTGGCTAGTACACGGGTGTCGCACCATGTCCGGGCCGTTTTCGGGTCTCTGGGGCCTGATCCAGGCGGCCCGAAAACGGCCAGGAGGTCATTTTTCAAAAAACCAACAAAGTGGAAAATGCCCCAGGCTGACGTTTTTGGCTCTCTATACAGTCTGGCAGGGCCTGCCAGTCAGGTAACCGGACCTTCAGACGCGTTGTCATTGGCTAGTACACGAGTGTCGCACGATGTCCGGGCCGTTTCCGGGTCTCCGGGGCTTGATCCAGGCGGCCCGAAAACGGCCAGGAGGTCATTTTTCAAAAAACCAACAAAGTGGAAAATGCCCCAGGCTGACGTTTTTCGCTCTCTATACAGTCTGGCAGGGCCTGCCAGTCAGGTAACCGGACCTTCGGACGCGTTGTCATTGGCTAGTACACGGGTGTCGCATGATGTCCGGGCCGTTTTCGGGTCTCCGGGGCCTGATCCAGGCGGCCCGAAAACGGCCATGAGGTCATTTTTCAAAAAACCCACAAAGTGGAAAATACACAATACATAAACACATAATACATAAATCCTAATCCCAACGAACTTATTTAAAGCTTACATAAACGCATACTAAAATCCTAAATTACTTGGGAGTAGCCAGTGGTGATGGTGGTGATGGCCTGCTGGTGTAGCCTGCTCGTGGGGGGGTTGGCTATACCTTGGTTTTGGGGGATCTGTGTACTCTCTTGCATCCGGGGGGTGGGTGCTGACAACCTTAAACGGTCCAAATCCCTTAGAGCCATGGCATAATCCACAACCCAGACCAACTCCTCTTCCGTTAACTCATCATCTGCTAGGGGAGTAGGATGACTTGTATGAGTAGGAGCAGGAGGAGGAGTTATTTGAGTAAGAGCAGGAGTAGTTATTTGTGCAGTAGGAGGATTATAGAACGAAGGTTGTGCAGGAGTAGGAGGAGATGAAAATGGTAGTCGCCGTCCCCGACGAGAGTATCGCCGGACATTTGAAGATCCGTCACATTCGTGATAACCGCCACCCATAGTTTGTAAACCCGATGAACAGAGGAAATTGTGACTTAGATTGAGACTTGATATGGTATTTATAATAGTTAAAGCATTGTAATGGTTTGGCGGCATCATGAAAAGTTGATGCCTCAGAATGGTTTGGCGGCATCATGATGCCTCAGAATGGTTTGGTGGCATCATACAAAGTTGATGCCTCAGAATGGTTTGGCGGCATCATGATGCTTAGAATAGTTTGGCGGCATCATACAAACTTGATGCCTATTTAAGGGATACTCATCCCAATCCATCAACACACCAAACTTTCTTCCTAAACTATCTCTATATCTCACAAACCTACTTTCTCCCCCCCCCCACACCATAAAAAAAAATAACCTTCAAATCAAATGGCTTCTTTCGTTCCATACCTGGTTAGATTATACTGGGGTGGTAAGTTTTCATACGTAAACGGGGTTGTTCAAGATGATAACTCGTTGGAATCATCGAGCTTTATTATGCGAGAGAAGATGTCTTTTGAACAACTGGTTGAATGTGTATGTGCTCATGTTAATATCAACAAGGAAGCTGTTACTGTCAAACTCCTGCTCGGATACACTTATGCTGGGTACTCTCAAACCAGCCAAATTTTCAACAATGACGGGGTTGATATGATGGATTATTTAGCCGCTGAGAGACGTGGCGAGTTTGTTGCGGAGGTCTATGTTGAATGGCAACAAGACCCTTCGTTACAACAGCTTACTTTTACTAACCTGCTACGTGACGTGTCGAATGTAAATGTTGTACCACCCTTTGGGTCTCAGCATGGTTTCCCCCCAATGGAACATGATGCCGATAACGAAGTAAATGACGAGGCAGGATCCCCTATGACGGACGAAGAATGTTTACAAGAACCTCAATATGTTGCTGGTAATGACAACAATGACGGGTTTGATGAATCCGGAAGCGGAGACTCTAAAGACACGGAAGATAGTGATGACGAACAACCGGCATCAGAAGACTATGAAGACTCCGCAAACGAGGCCGATCCTAGTCAGGCGACGACCCAACAGACACCACCAAATGACAACCTGGCTCTCCAGTTAGGTCCACGTCAACACTACGATCCTCAAGATGATGTGGAGCTAACAGATTACATGGTTCAAGAATACGAAGAGGATGACTTCGTGTTATGGAACCCAAAAGCAGGTGACAATATCCGGCTTAGTATGTATTTCAAATCAAAAGAAGAGGTAGACCGTGCGGTTAGACAGTGGAACATCCGTCGTGGAAGGGAGATGTATGTCAAGGCAAGCAAACCGAAGGTATACACGGTCGTATGTTACACCAGACACCCAAAGTTTGTAAATCCTTTCTCTAGTGGCCGCAAGTGTGAGTGGCGTTGCACGGCATCGATTCGGTCTGACTCACATTACTGGCGAATTACTGTATGGGCTACAAAACACAGCTGTTATTCTTCGGCCGTACGTAATAGCAACAGAAGTTTAAAAGCAAAGGATATTGCAAAACACATCTTACCGCAAATTCGTACGGACATCAAGCTTAAGGTAAAACATATCCAAACCCATGTCAAGCAGGCCCTGAATGTTGATGTTTCGTATTCCAAGGCGTGGCGAGCAAGAAGAAAGGCCATAGAAACTATCTATGGTGACTGGGACAGCAATTTCAAGGAGTTACCCACATACCTTATGCGGCTGCAGTCGAGGAACCCATGTACCGTTGTTACGTTCTTTAATCATCCGAACGGGGATCCGAATTACCCCACGTTTAAATATATTTTTTGGGCGTTCGGTCCTTGTATCCGTGCATTCCATCGATGCATGCCTGTCATATCGGTGGACGCGACTCATCTGAAAGGACCCTACCGGGGTAAGCTGATCCTTGCGGTAACAAAGAATGCAAACAACTACATCCTGCCTGTGGCGTATGTTGTCGTTGACGAAGAGACTGTACACAGCTGGTGTTGGTTTTTCCTAAACCTTTCTGAGTACGTTACCCTTAATAGCATGGGGCCTTTGTGTGTGATATCAGACAGACACAACGGCATAATTAATGCTATGGAAAACCTTCCACAGTGGAAGGAACCCAACGCCTACCATCGTTACTGTCTTCGTCACATCAGAAGCAATTTCAGCGGGAGGTTCCGAAACAAAACCCTATGGAAACTGTGTTGGTCAATTGGTAGCACATCTCAGCACGTAAAGTATCGCTGGGCTGTTAACGAAATGAGGCTGAAAAATCAAGAGGCATGGGACTACCTCAACAACATTGATAAGACTAAGTGGACGGTTAGGTATGATAAAGAGCGTCGTCGGTGGGGTAACCTAACGACGAACATTTCGGAGTCCATGAACAACGTCTTGCGTGAAGCGCGACTACTGCCTATCACAGCTCTCATTGACTACACCTTTCGCAGAGACGTCGAACAATATGTTAAGCACACTCAAATTTCGAGCGGTTGCAACACACCTCTACCCCCTCGCATATGGAGCAGGTATGAGAGCCTTTTGGGAGTTGCTATGCAGCATGAAGTGACGATGTACGATGCGAATGCGTTAAGGTGCAATGTTCTTTCAAGGGTTGAGACAAATGACAGGGGCGGAAATGACTACACCGTTGAGTACAAAAAAAAGGTATGCTAGTGTGGAAAATGGCAAATGCAAAGATTTCCATGTTCACATGCAATTGCTGTTTGCAATTGGTTGGGTAAAAGCCCTCACAGTATTACTAGTTGGAAATTCCACACAGACACCTACATTCAACAGTACAACAGTCATTTTTACACCTTGGGGCATAAGTCTGAATGGCTGGCGGAAGAGTGGAGAATTCAAGGGGACCCGTCGATGATTACTACACATCGAGGCAGAGTACGTCAGAGAAGAATACAAAATGAGATGGATGTGAATTATGACGATCGCCCGAGGCGTCATGCATGCACTCGATGTGGAGAAACATGCCATAACAGGAAGAGTTGTGGAAATGCAAGGCGTCAACGAAATCAGTGAATGACCCTACAGGGTTGTGTCAGTCCTATCATCATGGTCATCTTTTTTATGTTGTTTAGTTTGCATTATCTGTATCGTCAATCACCTTTTGCTTTCATGGATGAGTTGGGTGACTCATCTCATCATGTTCTGTACTAGCTTTATTTAATAATGGCAGAATTATTATGGTACTGTTAATTTTAATACCACTACTATTATTATCAGAACTTTTCTAATATAAAAGTAAATAAACACATGTAGTAATGATAGATTTATTTAAAACAAATAATACAAATTTATTTAACAACTATTTTTCCAAACAAGTCAATCGAACAAACTATACAATCTACCGAGTTACAAGACAATGTATTTCCGAGATCACCAATTCCAATAGCTTGTGTGTAAGTTTATTTTGCGTAAAGACATCATTCTACATATACCTCCTTATCTAAAAGAAACCATGCCCGTAGTGTTTGAAGCCTAGTTCTTTTGGACACAGGTACAGTGAGATTGATAACTTCTCTATGGAAGTTGCTAGAATAGTTAAACAAAAGCTGAAATTGAACAGTTATTTGGAATGTTTCTGATCATTTCAGTTATGCCATCATTATTCCAGTCTCCCGAGATCACCAATCCCAATATTCTACCGCTGCTTCATTGAGTTTCTATTTTGCGCCTTCCATCTCCATTGCTTCAGTGACATCAACAATTGCTTTATTGAAGTCAAACCTGTAGCTGTGGACACAGAAAGGCGTTCTTCCAGTCAGCGGGAAATAAGGACCGCATTCAGATTCAAACCCATCTGAATGCGGCAGGGGAAGCATATCAATATGTTGAACATTGGTACCAAATCTACAGGTACTTAATGATCAACCCAGGCTGCCACACCGAAGTAGCACGATGAAGAATCGCATCATCCGTTGTCGCCAACGTCGCTAATGACTGACCGTGATTCTTCAACATAGGATGGCCTTGTGCTACAGGGTTTGCCTGGAAGGTTGTCCCCCCTAAAGAGTCTGTCGCCATGAATAGAGGTGGTACACTGGAGATTGAGAGCACCACCGACAACCGACTCTATAATATTATAAACTACAAAGACAACGTTGCATTCTACACGTGTTATACCACGTGTGGATGTAACATCGATCCAAGTAGTTTCATGTGGATGTAACACCGATCCAAAGACCGCGCTTTCTTGGACCCCAGAAAGAGGGACGCCACAGCATGGCTTATCCCCGCAGAAAACAGTTAAAACTCCATGTGAATGTAACATCGACCTAATATCAATAAAAAACCGTTCCCTCCAGAACAATTGGTATTTTCTTTGGTTTTCTACGATAGGTGGCATTTGAGTATGTGTGATTTGAGTGTGTGGTGTGGATATGGATGGAGAATGGTAATCTGGTGGGAGATTATTTATATGAGGGATGCCTCATTATCAATTGGCGGCATCAAAGGGATGCATTACATTGATTTGGCGGCATCAGGTTTCAATTGGCGGCATCAAGAGAATACCTCATACTCAATTGGCGGCATCAAGGAGGGATCCCTTAAAATCAAATGGCGGCATTTGACTACAAGATCTCAATTGGCGGCATCAAGCTTAGATTTATTAGATGCCGCCAATCCATTTCTATACATCACCAATTTTGATTTTTTCCCCCAATACCCCCCAAAAGTAATTTCTAAAATGATAAACCCCCTATTTTTGCAAATGATTCACAATTACAACTCAAAAGTGACCCGAACTCGTTTACATTAAACTTAAGACGGAATTCTTTTTACTTAGAATAGGAAATAGGAATTTTACTGAATGATTCTTTCATTATCAAAACTCCCTATAAATAATATAAGAGTAGCCACTATCTAGGAAACTAGTTAAAGTCATACAACAACTTTCCTAAGATAATGCAATTAACCATATTTACACAATAAATGCTATTAATTGCTATTACACCCCCGCAGTCGAATCGGGAGGTTGGCGAACGTTGAGACTGGAGCGAAAGTCATCGAATAAGATACGTGGTAAGCCCTTGGTGAAGATATCAGCAACCTGGTAGCGAGAAGGCACATGTAAGACTCGAACACACCCCCGTTGTACCTGCTCTCGAACAAAATGGATGTCGAGTTCAATATGTTTGGTCCGTTGGTGTTGAACAGGATTATGTAACATCCCGTGATTTTTACTTTTCATGTATTTTAATATCTATAGTTAACGAATTCCAAGTTCGCCTTTATTGGTTTCTTTTATGTTACTCCTACCAATTCATGACGAGTCGTCATTATAATTTACCCTATTCAGTTTAGACGTTATAATAAAAAACTCATTTAGTCAAGATCTTAATATATATTTATTTTATTTTAATAGAAATACTCTATGATCAAAAAAAATAAAAAAAGACCGAAATCTTTATTGACTTTTGCTTCAAAACAACATAGATTTCAATGTCCATTGTGCCTTTTGTATCCCATATATCTTTCGTAGAGAAAGGATATTTTTGCCATTCATCTATTAAATAAACTATGAACTAAAAGCTTACTTCATTCTTTTTTGTTTTGTTACGACAAGTATAAAATTAAAAGTAAAGTAAATATAAGAAGATGAAATTTAGTGTCAAGATTTAAATGCATCATATTTTTATTGCCGTTCACTTTTTATTTATTTATTTGTTTTATATTTTTTTTTCTTTTTTCTTTCTTTTGAGATATAACTCTCACCTAATCTCCTCCTAACCACCCTAATAACTCCATTTAATACCTAACCTCCTTACCTCAACTATAAATACACCACTCCATACCCATTCTAACACTTGCTCAATCCTAAATCACTCTCTAAACCTCCAAATTCTTCAAGAAATCCTAAGTGTTGGAGTCCACTTCTAAGTGAGTTTTCTCATAAACTCCAACTTTATTCTTCTTTATTCACTTCTTTTCTTCTTCTAACCCCTTGTAGAAACCTCTCGGACCTAACTCTTGCTTGCTATGGCAAATGAATACGAGTAGGACACCAAAATGAGGCCTCAAAGGTGGTTCATCTTCTATTGTTTTTATGCACTAGAAGGTTAGTTGAAGTGATACCAACCAAGTTCACGAACAACTTAATGTTGCATGGACTTGTGCTATGGTTAATGGTTGACAAAGGAAAGCCAAGGTTCTTCCAAACTAAGTCACCATACACTACTTTAACCCTATAGTTATATTATGTAAATACTAAATTATATACTTTTAAAACTCTATTAATCTATTTACTTGGAAGGTTTGTAGATACATCCCTACCTTACCAATACTTGACTATCTTGACCATCTGAATCACCTTTATGGTGGTTTGTGTTTTGGTTAGCCTTAAAGGCACTACTTGACTCTCATGACCATCCGAATCACCTTTATGGTGGTTTGTGTTTTGGTTCGCCTAAAAGGCTTGCATGATTCTCTTGAGCCTATAATCTAAACTCGAACCTAAGACCCTTATTTCTCTAATTCTAGTTAACCAAGGCTAAGGGACTAATCTCCCAAGACTCGTCTTTGGAACCTTACTAAACGCACCCAAAGGTGAGTTCATACTTGTCCCCCTTTTATCCTTTATTCTTTGGGGCTCAACATGTATCACTATCAAAACTCAAACGATTTTAAACTCTACAATCTATTATGCTTAGTCTAAAGTCTTATCATATTCTAAATTCTATCATGCGCAATCTAAAGTCTATTATATGCTTGTACGCTATGCTATGTAGAATTATTTACTCTAACATACAAATGTTCATATAGTTGACAACCCACCTTGCATGTATAGCTATAGGATTGGCTATCTGCCCCCTACATGGGTCATGTTAAGCAAAATTCTTCGTGACTAGTCGTCGTTTGTATGGTTCTCTTGCATATGCCTATAAGAAAAACTTTATTATACTCTGTATGTATGCCAAAACTAGTATGCTCACCAATGCTTTATGTGTTGACGGATATTTTATACATGTTGCAGGAAATATTTATTGCAGGACATTCAAGAAAAATATTTAGGATTGGACATAGAAACTCACTCTAGTTCAAGTTATCATATTCTTGTTGTTGTATTTTTCGTTATTTGAACTACTTGTATTTATATTTTTAGACAATAAATGAAATTGTATCTTTAAACTATATTGTCACAAAATCTAGTGTCATGAAGTCTTTGAACAATCTACCACTAAGTCTCGCCCTGATGTATTCCGCCATCGGTTGGGGTGTGATAGATTGGTATCAGAGCCATGACTATAGGGATTTAGGAAAATTGCCATGATTGTCCCAGACTATAGTTAGGAACCTATTTGACCATTCTTTTATCATGCTTAATATACTTGTGCTCCCTAATTGCTTCTACTCTACTCTTTTGGTCCTAAAAAAAAAATTACCTTCCTATTTGGTGAATGATGCTACACTCGAAGACACTCTTATACCACCAACGAAAGGACTCACTAAAATAGGCGTGAAACCCTCACTTTGGTGATAACTTTCAATCCGCGTAAATTCTTTAAGTTTTTTTGAAACTACACCAAGATAGGAGTGATATCCTCACCTCGGTGGAAATTTCACAATTCTAGTTCTAGTGGACACTTACCAATTGAAGGTTAGAATTAATTTTCTTACCACGTTGGACAAAGTGTACAAACCACACTCAAAGAAACGACCTCGCTAAGATAGGAGTGAAATCCGCAACTTAGTGATTTGTTTCAATCCTTGATATATTTTTTTAAATCTCGCCAAAGTCTCAAATTTACTAATGACAAGAAACATGTAGTAACTGGAAGGGTGAATATCGTTAACCGAAAGTTTCGGCGAGAGTATTTCCACCTATTAGGCCAAAGCATGTTTTCAAACTCAAAGGTAAATTCGAATCACTTTGGTTAGTCTTAGTTCCGTTTCGGAACACTCCAATTGCTACGTGCTCTATACTTGCTTTTACAATCTACTCTCGCGATCTCCAAACAATACTAATAATCGCAAAACTAACACGAATCGAAACTTCCTTATGATTAACTACGTGCTCTATACTTGCTTATACATACGTGTTATGCTATTTTAACAATGTGAAACTTGCGTCCTATACGTGTAACTAGAACTTGCATATTAAATCCATGAGAACAACTTGAGCTTACGTATTTTGTTTATCTAAATTTGCATTAATCCCACTGATCTAATCTTACCCACAAGCTTTTCATTGTCAACCAAAATCCTAGTAACTTATTTCCTAAATTCAAAAGTCACCTTGTTTAAAAACGCTTATGCAAATTTTCTTATGATTCTCGTAGATGTCTTCCCGTCTCAACAACATCGATCTCAACCAACTGGCGAGCCTTATTGCCCAAGAACTAGTCAAGATTCTCCCTAACCTAGAAACACCAACAAACCCAATTCCAAACCCCGACGATACCATCCAGGACAGCACACACCATGTAGATACTAAACCTTCTACCCATACCCCTACCAAACAAACAAGAAAGGGTAACCGAAAACATAAAACCCTCAAACGAAACCCCACTTCGATAACTCCTGAGACTCCGAATTCCAACAAAAAGCAGTACCGTGGAACCTTTCCGCTATGCGACAGTTGTAAATATCACCATCCCACTCACACACAATGTCGCATATGCGCCAACTGTGGTACATATGGTCATTCAGCCAAAACATGTCGCCGTACCACTAAACCAGGACCCAAAAAACCTACTAGTACTACCTCATTCACTAAAGCCAATGGATGGATATGCTCCGAGTGCAACGATCCGACCTATGGACGCAACCAGTGTCCAAGACTTGCCATGGTGATCTACGATGCTGGAAGACCCACTCACCACACTAAAGAAGATTGATTTATCTTTTCTTTAAAAAAATGAGAATTTCTTTATGTAATGTTTTCAAGAAATTGTTCGGATTTGAAATTTTCTTTTATGACTTAAGACATACTATTGTTATCTTAGGTTACAATCGTAATTATCGGCAAAATTCAGACATCGCAAAACCCTTTTCTCCTCGCGTGCAATCTTTTTCAAATTTTTGAACAAAGTTCTTCCTACTATTCCTAAGAGGATGCCTATTCTTATATAAAATCCTCACTTTCAACCTTCAAACCACTAACAAATGTGTGTCAAGTGGGTATAACAAACGAGATTTTAAATGGTAAAAGTGTTAAAAATAAATTTTGTTTTCAGGACGCCTAATGTCGTCCATAACAAAAGAATTTTTTTAGCAAACAGGACTTATGAGCAAAGACACGCTAAATCAGACAACCTACTTCTTTATAATCTCAAAGCCTTTTCTCTTGAAATCATATCACGAGTCAAAATATTCAACAACGCCAAACTAAAATTGTCAATAAGCTATTTTCCTCACTTAATAAAATGGTTTTTTCATAAATCAAACGACCATCTTCGATAAAACTTTTACACTAAATTTTTTCCCACTTCAATTAAATCCATTTTTCTTTAACATCCAACGGACTAAATTCTTCTACCATCAAACTTGACTCTTAATCTTGAAAAGCTAAAATTGCTCGCGTACCCATAAACTAAATTTGTAATGAACTCAAATTTTATGTTACTCTTAGTGAAAACATCTTACGCGTGAATGTTTTCATTAAGAATCCAATTGTCCATACTTTTGCTTGATATTATACAACTAAACGTAACCGCAAATGCACAAGCCTACAACATTATGTCATGAAACCATATATCTACGCCAAAAACACGTACGGTTAACACCATAAAAAAAACTTGCTTAATGTCTTTTCACATTATGTGCTTGCATGTCACGTTGCTTGCTATGTTTACAACATCAAAGCTATTTAATGTCTTTTCCTTTGTGTATAAATATTATGTGTTCACTAGCGACCCACACATAACTAAGACAAATTATGTGGACCATACGACAATTGGACTAATTACGGGTGCACACGTAATTACAAAAATTTGGCGAATGGAAAACATAACGAGTCCCAGTGTGTGTAACCTATCATGACTTGAATAACAACACGGATGAGGTATGATAATGGCATGGTGGATACGCCGCCGGTACATCCTATACATAATTGTCCTGTCATACTACCAAAAGTAGAGTTATTCATGCCATGAGAAGTTTTGGGCGTCGAGTTAAAATTTTGACCAACACTTACGTTATTTATCTTTTAAGATACCATTTATGTTATAGGTTACTAGTCTAATTACGCTTGCATCATTTGTCTTTTATGCATATCATAACCTTGTTTTGAACCACACTTCCCACTATGCAACATCATCCTTGCTATGAATAATCTATACTTGCAATCTCCATCGAACTTCGTTCCTTCCTCGTGCTTTCCTTGCTTAATCAGCAATCCTTCCATTATCAAGAATCTCTTTCTAAGACCCGTAAACTCTAGCCTTAACCTCTAAAAGCATTTATACACTTAAAACAAGATTCGTCTCTCACCTTCTTATATTTTCTTGACTAATTATATACTAGATTACAAAACTAAATAACTACTATTTATTTCGCCAAAAAGCCATTTTCAAATAGTCTAATTTATTGTTTATTTTAGTCGTCTTCAAAAAAAAGAGAGAGAGATTTTTCTAGTAAAATCTTCGACCTTGTGCAAACCAAAAATCTATTACTAAATACTGTTCATTCCCACATCTAGTCACTCGTTATACCCACATATTTACTATTCCACCCAATTACCCAATGACATTTTTTTTTACAAGCCAAAACTTCCACTACTTCTTATATGTTATACAGTGTATTTACTTATTTTTCCAAATGTTTGCTACTTCATATATGTTATACCGTATATTTACTTATCTACCCGAAATTTGTTACATTAACCCATACTCAAGCCTACCTATATGTACCCTTTTTCTTTCACTAATCACCAAAAATGCTTTAGTCGGTTAGACTTTCAAATTTCTACGTATAGCGTTGGGTTAAAATTTTTAAAAGTACTTCTCCTACGAGCATAATTATCGCATAGTGACTATATACAGTATTTAACTTACGCATAATAAACTAACTAGTTTTGTTTTATTTAAACCCGTATCAACCACTTACCTATTTTTCAAAAGGTTGACTATTAATTAAATTTCGAGACGAAATTTCCTAAAGTAGGGGAGACTGTAACATCCCGTGATTTTTACTTTTCATGTATTTTAAATTCTATAGTTAACGAATTCCAAGTTCGCCTTTATTGGTTTCTTTTATGTTACTCCTACCAATTCATGACGAGTCGTCATTATAATTTACCATATTCAGTTTAGACGTTATAATAAAAAACTCATTTAGTCAAGATCTTAATATATATTTATTTTATTTTAATAGAAATACTCTATGATTAAAAAAAAAGACCAAAATCTTTATTGACTTTTGCTTCAAAACAACATAGATTTCAATGTTCATGTGCCTTTTGTATCCCATATATCTTTCGTAGAGAAAGGATATTTTTGCCATTCATCTATTAAATCTATATCTATAATAAACCAAAACATTTTTGATGACATGACACTCAAGGAGACATTCTCCTTTTTGAGTGTGCCATGTGTCATGCCATGTGGCAAATTAAAATAATAAATAATAATATAAAACATAATCTACTAAAATTAAATTGAGTTATTTAAAAAAAAAAGAATTTTAAAACAAATTTAAAATTTTCTCTTATGTACGAGATTTTTTAAAGAAAAAAATTACACCAAATTAACGAGCGTTTTATTATCTTTCCAACGAGTACCATAGTGCTATATAAAAAACGGAGAAAAAAACCGACTATTTTTGTGGGGTTTCGTTCATACAGGAAAAAAAAACATACAGTGTTCAGGTTATTCATTAATCATGTTTTTTTTAAACCATGTTCTTATCTACGATGTTGAAATTTAGCCAAATCGTCATACTATCAATGGAATTACTCTTCTAAAAATGCATAGGTATACTTCATCAAGAGAAGCTAGGAGAAAAAATCGCGCAACTTTATTCTTCTTTCTTCACTTCTTTTCTTCTTCTAACCCCTTGGAGAAATCTCTCGGACCTAACTCTTGCTTGCTATGGCAAATGAATACAAGTAGGACACCAAAATGAGGCCTCAAAGGTGGTTCATCTTCTATTGTTTTTATGCACTAGAAGGTTAGTTGAAGTGATACCAACCAAGTTCACGAACAACTTAATGTTACATGGACTTATGCTATGGTTAATGGTTGACAAAGGAAAGCCAAGGTTCTTCCAAACTAAGTCACCATACACTACTTTAACCCTATAGTTATATTATGTAAATCTATACTACTATATAGTGAGTTCTAGATGGGCAAGGAAGTCATTTTATAATCATCTATGTGGGCAAAATTGTAATTTTATTATATTAACAAGACAATTTTAATGCAACTATTAAATAACTTTGTAGTAATTAAAAACAACAATTAAATTATGCTTTTTATTTATATTTAATTAAATTTTATTATAACTTATATAAATACATTTACCTTGTGGTTAAAATAGTAACTTAATAACAAAACAAGTTTTAAACCTGTATGTACAACCACTTACAACATCCCATGAGTAAGACGCGTCTCTTGGATTCTTTCAAGACGCCAATTCTGATCACCCGCATCTTTTTCTTTTCAATTTCCCTCACTCTCAAGACCAATTGAATGGGATTCAAAGCAAAATTCAATGTGGAGCGAATCTCAATCAATCGCGAATTGAAGGAGTAATTACCATCACATTAAATACATGAATTTAATCGGCCTATTCGTTTTAATCGTTCGTTGTTCTTATTTTTCCGAAACCTACACACTTCGATTTGATCGTCTTTCTTCATGTTCTTCTTCTTCCAAACTTACGAACTTCAATTCAATTGTTATTCATGTGTAATCATTCAAAAAGTATTGTAGGAGGCCATGGGAGGATCGATCGGTACACAACAAACTTGAATCAAGTTACAGGTTACTTACTTCCGTTGTTTTTTAATCAGGTTTTTATTTTAAGTTATTGTTAGGATTTTCACCTCGATCAATGTACTCTGTACTGTATATCGAAATATTGTTTTTTTGCTTATATTCGGTAGACATTGGTTGGTGGCTAAACATATACAATGTGTGAATGGGTGGTTGCATCATCAAAAAGAAAGAATGTATGTTGTCTATCTGCTCGTATTATGAACTATATGGAGTTTGAAAAATGAAACAATTTTCAAAGACAGAAACGTCTCCATATACAAGGCGGTTGAAGAGATAAAGGTAACGACATATGAATAGATATTGATCTGACCAAGAATCACAAGCCCAACTTGGGAGGAATGGTGACATTTTGATTTAGTTTAGTCATACTTTATGTATTGTAATTTACCTCAAACTTTGCTTCATATGTGTGTTTCATTATAGCAACTTGCCATGTTGAACTAGATGTTTTGATGGAATAAATTTGTCGTTGTCATTCCAAAAAGAAATTTTATTGAATTTCTAATGCCTATTGTGCAACTTCTTAATTTTCTTACTATTGCACTTTGATTTTCCCTTTTTTTGGTCTTAGGCTTGAGCCTTTTTTCTGCCTTGTTCTTATGAAACATAGATCCCTTATAGTCTTGTGACTATTATCATAACACTAGAGGGTAGAGTTAAGTGATGTCAATTAGTCGATGTATGGTTAAGTTAGATGATGAAAGATGGCATATAGTTAAAAAAACATACATTTGAATGTTATTGTTGCTTATGCGTATTATTAAAATGAGCATATGGGTGCTTTAATAGTTCTTTGGAAGTCATAAATTTGGAAATAAAGTTTTTGTCGAGAGGATTCTAGAAACGAGCAACAATGAGTTCAACTACAAATTATGTCATGTCTAGAAACGACCAACAACATCTACAAATTATGTTACAACCACTATTTTTATGCTATGTATAATCGTTATAACATTTGTTACACCCTAAAACAACATATTACACATCCTCAATCTGACAACCAAATAAAAACACCCGCAAACCTAGCTAACCCCGCCGCAACGCGCGGGTTCTTGCTAGTACTAAATTATATACTTTCAAAACTCTATTAACCTATTTACTTGGAAGGTTTGTGGATACATCCCTACCTTACCAATACTTGACTCTCTTGACCATCCGAATCACCTTTATGGTGGTTTGTGTTTTGGTTAGCCTTAAAGGCACTACTTGACTCTCATGACCATCCGAATCACCTTTATGGTGGTTTGTGTTTTGGTTCGCCTAAAAGGCTTGCATGATTCTCTTGAGCCTATAATCTAAACTCGAACCTAAGACCCTTATTTCTCTAATTCTAGTTAACCAAGGCTAAGGAACTAATCTCCCAAGACTCGTCTTTGAAACCTTACTAAACGCACCCAAAGGTGAGTTCATACTTGTCCCCCTTTTATCCTTTATTCTTTGGGGCTCAACATGTATCACTATCAAAACTCAAACGATTTTAAACTCTACAATCTATGATGCTTAGTCTAAAGTCTTATCATATTCTAAATTCTATCATGCGCAATCTAAAGTCTATTATATGCTTGTACGCTATGCTATGTAGAATTATTTACTCTAACATACAAATGTTCATATAGTTGACAACCCACCTTGCATGTATAGCTATAGGATTGGCTATCCGCCCCCTACTTGGGTCATGTTAAGCAAAATTCTTCGTGGCTAGTCGCCGTTTGTATGGTTCTCTTGCATATGCCTATAAGCAAAACTTTATTATACTATGTATGTATGCCAAAACTAGTATGCTCACCAATGCTTTATGTGTTGACGGATATTTTATACATGTTGCAGGAAATATTTATTGCCGGACATTCAAGAAAACTACTTAGGATTGGACATAGAAACTCACACTAGTTCAAGTTATCATATTCTTGTTGTTGTATTTTTCGTTATTTGAACTACTTGTATTTCTATTTTTAGACAATAAATGAAATTCTATCTTTAAACTATATTGTCACAAAATCTAGTGTCATGAAGTCTTTGAACAATCTACCACTAAGTCTCGCCCTGATGTATTCCGCCATCGGTTGGGGTGTGACAGATTACTGGACAAATAAATGGCGCTGACATTGTCACAGTAAATGAGTGTAGCCTTAAGCAGTGGTTGGTTCAATTCGAGTAACAGGTTGCGAAGCCAACATATCTCAGAAACTCTATTAGCGACCCCTCTGTACTCAGCTTCCGCACTGGAACGTGACACTGTTGGCTGCCATTTGGATGACCAGGAAAGTAAGTTGTCTCCAAGATAGACACAGTAGCTAGAAGTAGAACGATGTGTATCTGGGCAGCCTGCCCAGTCAGCATCAGTATAGGCATGGACGGAGATGTTTGGAGCAGGATTGAGAGATAGGCCGTAAGTTGTAGTTCCTTGAATGTACAGGATGATGCGTTTGAGAGCATTCCAGTGATCATCTGTGGGAGAGTGCATGTGCATACATATCTGCTGAATGGCATAGGAGATATCAGCTCGCGTGAATGTAAGGTACTGAAGAGCACCTGCCAGACTGCGATAAGTGGTAGGGTCATGAAACAAGGCGGATCCAGATGTGGCCAGTTTGGGGCCAGTGTCGACCGGAGTAGCAACTGGTTTGCAGGAGTCCATGGCAGCTCTGTGGATGATGTCCCTGGCATAGGACTGCTGAGACAAGAATATGCTGTCACCATTGCGTGTGATAGAGATACCAAGAAAGTGAGATAAGGGACCCAAATCCTTCATGGCAAATTCAGCAGATAATGATGTAATAATACATCCACGAAGAGCAATGGAAGACGTGGTGAGAATGATGTCGTCCACATAGAGAAGTAATTATGCAGTGTCCTGACCATGATGATAAATGAACAGAGATGTGTCAGACTTTCTTTGTATGAAACACTGCAATAAAACAAAGTCAGTGAAACGCTGGTACCAGGCACGTGGTGCCTGTTTCAAACCATTAAGAGATTTCTTCAGCTTGTAGACATGACCCGGTAATTTTTGATCCTGAAACCCCATGGGTTGATGCATGTAGACGGTTTCCTCTAAGGTGCCATGAAGGAAGGCGTTAGTGACATCTAGCTGGTTTGTCACCCATGAGCGAGATAAAGCCAATATTAAAATGAGCCGAATCGTAGGCGGTTTAACAACCGGACTGAAGGTGTCACCACAATCAATGCCTACCTGTTGGCTGCGACCATCACAAACCAGTCGAGCTTTATACCTTTCCAAGCAACCATCTGATCGAAACTTATGTTTAAATAACCACATACACCGAATAATATTCATGTTAGGTTGACAAGGAACTAACTCCCAAGTCTCATTTTTAATAAGTGCACTAAACTCATTGGTCATGGCATTGAGCCATTCAGGTGAAGATAAGGCAACCTGTTGGGATTTGGGAATAGGCACAATAGTGGTGGTGTGGAGATTGAAGTGGTCCTTGGGTTTGGTGATACCATCCATGGCACGAGTGCGCATGATACGGGCCATGTAACATTTCGCATTTAAACTTGTACGTTACACAATTATTATTAATAAAACGTCAAGTTTCGTTATTCTCGTGTGCAATAATTATTTTTGTCGCATTTTTGGAACCTTAATACTATATATATATATATATATATATATATATATATATATATATATATATATATATATATATTATGCATATGTATTTAATGTGAGATAACTATAAAAATAAAAACTGCTTGGGCCGGGAATCGAACCCGCGCCCAAGCCGGCCCAAACACACATCAACGAGTTAACCAGCTGGGCTGGCCTTCACACTTGTTTAAACCCAGACACGTTTTAATCTTATACTTGATTTTAAAACTTCACAGTTGACTAAGGAAAGTCAACTTTGGACGCGTATGCTTCAAATCAATCCAATTAATCACGATTGATCCAAATTTGGCAAACACACTTGATTCTCGGCCATTAGTGACTCACCAATACGATTATTACCTATCAATTGTCCACCAATTTAACTCGTTTACGCGTATAGACTTCAACTCTTGGTCAAACATGCCGATTTGATCACTGATGCATCCTCCCTATAAATTGAACCTCTGCGATACATTACAACTCGCCAATAATCTCTTCTCAACCCCCAATCTTCTTCAATTCACTCTGTTTGTGCTTCACGAATACAAGTTTGACTTTTATTCTTGATCGGCCAATCGAGCATCGAAACAACACTGTAAGCATAATTATTGTTGTGGGGTTTGTTCATCGGCATTCACACATCAAAAACCCTAAGATTAATCAGGTTATTGATGTGTGAATCGCTTGATTGGAAAAGCTAGGGCTCGTAAATCTGATTTGGGGATAAACTGATTTGGGATAAGTGTATTTATTTTATTAAAACAGGGCTAAATCACAACCACAGGCCTAGGCCAAGTGGTTGTGATCGGTGTTTGAAACCAAGGGCACCCGGGTTCGAGTCCCGGCTTGGGCGCCCCTTTTTCCACTTCTTTTTCACTTTTTTTAAACAAACCAAATTATATATATTACATTTAAACTTGTAAATTCATTTTTAAATATTAAAACCTTTTTATAAATTCTAAAAAAATTATGTTTATCAAATCTGATGTAAAAGATTTATCTACAATTTTTAGTTTTCTGAAATTCATTTATTTAATATTTATAATAATTAAATCAGTTTTATACTATTATATTTATAAAAATCCATTAAAATATCAAACTAATTTTATAAATTTCTACAAAAATTATCCTATGTTTGTACAATGTTAAACTTTACTGAAATGATTTTTAATTCAGAAAAATCATTTATTTTATATTTTTAATCAATTTTTGTTAGTTTTAATCATAATTAAATCATAATAAATTCAATTTTTATTATTTTTGCACCAAAATTTTATACAAATTATTTCTGAATATTTAGAACAGAAATATGATTTTTAAAATAATAATTCTTTAATTTTAGTATTTTTATATATTAAAGTTAAATTTTGGCAATTTGTAATAAATAGATTTAAAAATCTATTTTAAAGAAAATAATTTTATAAAAATTATTTTTATACTACAAACACATTATTGTGAACATTCTAAATTCAAATTTTATAAAAAGACTTTCTTTTATTTAATTATCAAATTTCCCTTTATTTAAGTAACATTTTATTATAAATTCAACAATTGGATATCCCCAAATCGAAACCCTAGAATATACTTATAAACTAGTTAGACTTAGACTTATTTGTTGCCTTATACATAGGGTAATACTTGGCAATATATTGGGCTACACTTATACTATTCCTCAATACCTAATACTATACCAAGGTGAGTTTACGTAACCATGTTTATGCGATTCTTTATACTTGCAACATTTTAAGCAATTCAACATGCATGTCTAGTAGTAAACTTTATTGCCTCATGAATTAGTCAATAGTTTCAACGAGTTTCAACAAGTTTCAACATTACATAATCATTAGCTATGGCCAAGCCGGCGATACTCAATAATAGATCTATTGGATTGACAACCCCACCCGGATACGTATACCTCCTATATAGGTAACGTGGGTGATTGTTATCGTTCCAACATATTACTAAGGTGAACCGTAGATGACGGGATGGACCTAAACTAGTCGGAGGTTTGATTATGTCAACATATTATACTATTCATGTAGACTTAAATTTACGATAGACATACGAATTGCTAGACTTTTATACTTAAACTATTTGCTTAACATGGATTATGTATTCTCACCAACTTCTAGTTGACCCCCCCCCCCCCATTTTTACAACTCAACAGGTAATAATGATGCATGAAGATTAGAGTATTTATGAAGACAATAAGGAGTCTATGCATGCTTGATTCTTGTGTGATATATTAGATTTCCACATTTAAAACTCTTATGTATTTCTATTTTTGGATATTTGCAATTTAATATTTATTTCAATTAAAATTTGGATTACCATGTGCTACTGTATACTCATTCTTACGTGACACCTCGATGTTTCCGCCATCGGTTGGGGTGTTACAGATTGGTATCAGAGCCTTGGTTATAGGGAATTAGGTTATTAGAAAATAATGTAGACTATAACCTTAGGGACTTAAACAGTACTTGCTTCTCTTACTTGTAACCCTAATTGCTTCCCTAATCCTATCCTTATCCTATACTGTATGCGCGTGAAAGGATCGATAAGCTACAAAGACAATCAAACAATTTAGTTTTGGGTGCGGAATCCCCAAAACCAGCACAAAATGATAACTAATCAGATAAACACACACAAATCATCATTTTCAAACGTTTTCATTAATAATCAAACTTGAATACACGTAGAAAAGTGATTACAATCAAGGATTAGACGCAAAACAAGTTTATAAAAAGTTACAGAGAGAATTCAGAAAGTGGCGAGAAATAAATGACTCAAAGTTAACTACAAAAACTGAGTTTGCCTATTTATAGACTGCACATTCGCCCACTTTGTTCGTGCGAATGTGCAGGTTCGCCCACTATGAACAGTCGAACCAAACTTCATAATAAACAATCTTCATTCGCCCAAAATGCTTCCTTCGCACCTTTGAAAACTCTCCTTCGCACCTTCCAAAATCTTCCTTCGCACCAACGACAGGAAACAAAAACATATGATTTATTCAATCCAAAGCATTAGTCGCACATATGCACCTACAAACTCCCCCTCGACTATTGCTTGGATTGTAGTCTTCTCTGTTCATCCATGTGCTTGTTCATTATTCTGATGTGTCGGATAATCTTTTGTTCTCTGGTCAATTCCGGTTCTTGAAATGTTTTCTTCTTTGATTTCTTCACAGGCACAACCTTCTCAACAGTTTTTCCCAACTTCTGTTCATAATCACATCCAGCGTTGATGTCATATGCAAAGCACAGAAATACCACACGTTGGTATTTTCCTGCTTGTTCAGCATCTTTTGCGTCTGAGTAGATAGGATTATAAAATAACATAATGATATCCTCATGTGAGCAATTGATTAGCCACATAGGATCAAAAATAAGCACTTTCTTATAATCCTTCTCACCATCCTTTAACACAATTACGGCCTCTGCTCTCTTCCAATCATAGTACCACCAGATAAAGTCTTTAGCGAAATGCTGAGGAATATGCAACAATGGAATTTTCTTCAGCACTCGCGGTGGTTTATACTTCAAAGTAACCTTGGGCAACCCAGTTATCTCGTTAATCTCCTTCTTGTGTTCAATCCTCTTTGGATACTGGGGTCTAAACAGATTCCACTCGGTTCGACTCTCGCGGGTCATCTTCTCAGCAAAATAATCAATCTGGCTATTTGGCGCTCCCGTTAGACGGTGACGACAAATATCCCTGATTGCCCAGTAAGGAAGAGTCTTTAAGTGATGAAACTTCTCAAAGTATAAAATACCTTTCTCCCATTTCACTGCAAAACGCCTAAGCTCTTTGACAAACTTCCAGGCCAAGGCACGGCCTTTGAACATACTGCTATGAAGTTTGTAGAAGCTTCCCTGAATATCAGCTTTAGGGCGGTTATTCTCCTTCTCCTTTAGCTTCCTTAACAACTCCTTCAAACTATCTGTTTGTTCGAACCGAGGCTTCTCATGCCCTTCAAAGATTTGATTTTCAAATATCTTACTCTTCTCTTTGGCTATTTTCTCAGCATGGTTTAGCAATTCGTCTGAGAAATAAAATCCACATTCTTGATTTGTTCTGAAATATTGTGGATATTCATCGCTCGTAATATCTTCCATCTCGACTTCCTCGAATGCAGGAACATCACGATCATCTGAGTGATTTCCAGCTTCTTTCTCAGGAATCTGAGGAATAAAATTATCAGCAAGTAATTCTTCTAACGTCTTACCCACTTGCTTTGCTAAACCTTCCAAAATTTCTTTTGAAATAGCTGCTGACACTTCCCCATCTTAAAGATCAGGGTCATCATATTCCAATTCGAAGAGTTTATTATCAGATTCAAATATTTCAGGAAACCTGCTAGTCATGTCTATCGTCCAGACTCGATCGGTTAACATCTGACGATACTTAGTTTTATCTTCTTCAGACAATGACTTTAATCTTTCGTTCCAGAAAATATCGTCATCATCTACATTCTCTCCCGGAGCTTTCGAACTTGATTCTCCACCCTTACCTGTTTCACGCTTTTCATATGAAAACTGTTCAGCGTCATCATTATCATCATCACTATCATCAGAAGCAGAGCCGCTTTCACCTGAACCATCACTCGAATCATCATCACCATCATTATCGTCTTTCTTCTTCTTCTTAGTATCATTTCCAGCATCTTCATCTAATTCATCATCTTCCTCTTCATCTGATGGTTCATAATCAACCTGTTGTTCATCTAACTCTTTGTCTTCCTCACCAGCTTGAAGTTGAGGAGCTCGATTGTACAAGTCTTGAATCAGATTATCCATCTTCTTGTTATTCTTCTTCAGTTCTTTGTTCTCCTCCTTCAAAGCCATTATCCTTCTTGTATTTCGTTGCTCATGCTTTAGCAACTTTCTGTTTTCCCTCTTCAACCTCTTAATGGTTTTCTTCATCAATGCATTATCATCCGCTGATGTGACTACAACCTCTAACATCTTTTTGTCAGTCGATTTTAACTGTTCAATCTCACTCTGCTGTTTGTTAATGATATTCATCATTTTAGTCAGTCGTTGATTAACAGCATCCATAACATCACTATCAACAGAAACCTTTTTCTTAACAGGTTGTTCAACAACTTCTTGCATTTTGCCTTTTCTCATTTTCTTCAGCACATTATCCAATGCTTCATTCACATCATCCATTGGAATTCCTTTAGTTTGTGGTGTGCTTGAAGTTATTGTAGTTTTCTGTTTCTTCTGTGCCTGCTCAGCAACCGGTGACTTTGAACTAGTAGCTGGTGGTAAATTCTTTCCAGCCATCAACATTTCTAGCTCTTTCTTTCTCTTCAAACTTGGTTTCTCCTGTTTCTTCTTTTTCTTTGCTTGAACAGGAGAACCAGCTTCAATATCATCCATATTCAGAATAACTTCAATTTCCTCGTCCTGAATTGGACTCTTATCTCCTTGTACTTCAGCATCAGCAGACGCACCAGCCTCAGTGGCCTTGGGCAAGGTGGTCTCAACGGTTTCAGCTTCAGAATTCCATCTCTCATCTTCTTGTGTCTCTTCAGAATCAATAGACACCTCATCAACCAAATGTAAACCTTTCTGAGCTTTACTCTTCTGCCTCCTAGGTACAGACTGTTGTTTCTCTTTTTCAGGTTCAACAACATTCAATACCACCTCTTTCTTCTTCATTTTGCCACCTTTTGCACCCACATTCACTATCTGTCTCTTTCGCTTTGCATCAGGATCAATATGATGTAAAGGATCATCAGTATCAGAATTGCTATCATCATGTCTCACTAACCCTTCTCCTGGATCTTCATAATCAAATCTTGCTAAGTGTCCAAATAAACGCCTAACAGGAGGACGTTCATTAGCTGATAAGCCTTTGTAAGCTTTCATTCTGGCAAGTGTGGTCAATGTCATGTGTTCTTGAACAACAATTTGTTTGGGATCCTTTTTCAAGTCTTTATATTTGTTGTCAAACACCATCTGTAAAAAGCGAGGATATAGCAAAAACTTCAGTGTTCTCGTGCCATTTACCGGCTCAAGTAAATGATCCATAAGCATGCCAGAAACATTGAACGGTTTGTTCAATATTAATGCAACCATCATAGAGCTTATGCTTTTCCTCATTAAGTCATATCCACCCGCAGCCGATCCAAATACATGAATCAAAACATGTGCCAAATATTTAAACTGAGGGCACAGTTTTCCTTTATGTAGAGAACCATCGGTGATAGGACCATTATACTTCATCCTCAAGAAACACTTGCGCTGTTCCATGAATCCCAACTCTTTAGGGTCTGTCTTCTCATCATTCAAATTCAACGCCTCCCTAATATCATCTTCACATACGATAATTCTCTGACCTTGGACTTTGCTTATCAAACAAGATTCGCACTTCCAGAAGTCCAGCTTAGCATTCTCCCAAAACTCTTGCATAATGTCTCTGTAAATGACGGCAGGTGTAGCAATCGCGTCAAGTACTCGGCATCTCTTGAAATACTCAATGATCTCAGCGAATTCAACGTGCTTCTTGACTTCTCCCAGATAAGCACAACAATTGTGTGCATTCTCAAAATCCAACTGTTTCTTCTTAGCTGGTTGGGAAGATGATCCGGCTTGCTCGGTGGTTTTCTCCTGTTCAGACATGTTTAAAATCTGCAAAACAAATCAAAACACAAGTTAGAAATCGTAAAATTTCAAATATTGAAAATTTTGGAATAACAATCTCATTCGCCCAATCGGGGGTGCGAATGAGTGTTTTATAGGGTTCGAATGTGAGTTTTTGGTTCGAATGTAAAAGTTTGGACAAAAATTTTTCATTCGACCGAAATTTCTTTCCTTCGCCCACACGTGAACAGACGAAAGAGTCTGAACATTTCAAAATTTCAAAAATGAGATTTAACCATTCTAAACCTGATTATTTGATTGTACCATGTCCTAAACAAACCGATTAATCTATTACACTAACAATTTTTATTCTGTGATCATTATATATGTGTTTTCAATTCAAAAATAGGGTTCGACAAGGGTTTTAATCAAACTCATTAATCTGATGTTAATGAACCCGATTTGATTGAATGTTCTCCCCCTAAAACACATATACAATGATCCTAGACAACCAATTGTAATAAAAAACAACCATAGAACAGTTTGTAGATCCTAGGGTTCGAGATTTTTAACGAACGATTAACCCCTGAAACCTTGTTGTTTACCTGTAAGATTAGGGGCAAAATAATCAGTAAAGCAAGGGGAACACAATGGTAGAATGTAAATCAAACGAGCAACAAGGTGACTTAGTGTTAAAATTCTGAGAAAAATTATAATGGGTTCGAATGTGCAGAGTTTGCTTATATAGGCAACCTCCTTCGCCCATATTGACCATACGAAGGAGATACTTTTGGCTCCTTCGACCCTATTGAAAGGGTTCGAATGAGGCAAAAGGGTTCGAAAGAAGAATTGTTTAAGAACACTCTCCTTCGCCCGTCAATACATTCGAATGAGATTGAAAAATTCCACATTCGACCAACCGAATGGGCGAATGTAAAATGGAATTTTTGAAAATTTTCAAATTGCAAAAACGAATCCCGGTTCAATTATTTCTCAACTTTTAAGCATCCAATCATCATATTTTCACATTTTAAAGATCACAAAACTCAATTGGTGTACCAGGTTTTAGAAAATCGACATCAACCACCATCAGTTATAAAAAGAAAGATGAAAAAGAAAAATCTTTTTGGATTTTCTAAAGTTTATGCTAAAACACACCTAAAATCTTTTTGAGTTTTGTAATTTTTGACAGTAAAGTAAAATGCAAAAATGTAAATGAAAAACTGTAAATGTTTTTGTGATTCCGGAAAAGGGATCATATCAGTTTATGAGAAATCTGATCACACCGTTGATCTTTTTGAAATTATTATCATTAAAGACAATGTGTAATCTGGCAATTGCTGATATTGTGATCCACATAAACTCACATGCAGACTTTTGTGCAGTGCTTTATACTGATACAGATAGTTATAGTATAAACTCAATTGTTTGTGGTTCCCACACACATGACATACTCCCGTATCAAGAAGTAAATGCACAAATACTCATTGTAAAGCGTGATTATGCTTTTGTTGTCTGTAATTTTACAAGATATAATGCATAGAGGTATACAGGTCAGCAAATTAATGCAGCAAAGTAACATATGCACTATACCAGGTTGAGGACTGATATTAATCATGATTTGCATCAGTGATCAATACGATGTAATAGATAATCTTTGATTATCATATAACATGAAAAGTTCCTCAATTCGGTAACTTTAAAATTTGGCATATAGCTCTTTTATAAAGACACCCTGTCTGATCTAGGTCCGTAATGACTTACAGCAGAAGATCAGAGAGGCTATCTCCAGACAACTAATAACATAACGACCCTAAACCTCCGAGTTTTGTACAGATACCCTATCAAACGAAATTACGGTACTAAGACCATATGCCCATGAGGAGTTCATCCACACAACAAATCGTTTGATATGTATGTATCAGACACGCAGTAATAGGTCTACGAAGCCTATCAGCACATCGCACAGACTCAGACACACGCCCTATATAGCATTACATTAGTTAGAATGTGTCAGATCCCCACTGATGTACTATCATTTCCCTTTATACTCCAGGAAATCATTTTAGAATTTTCTGATTTTTATAGATTTTCGAATTTACTGTTCCCAAGGATAAGCTGGAGCATTTCAAATATGTGACTGCCCAGATATCGTTTGTTCACAGAAATCTGACAGCATTAATCTAAGGGAAGAAGATATAGCAGTCAGCAAAGAAATTTTCTAATTTTTATGGATTTTAAAATTTTTAATGTTTTTGGATTTTCGAAATTTTTCTGAAAAGCAGTAAAAATTTAAACTAAAAAGTGATAGACTGAGGTGGTGATCAGTCCTGTTTTTCTTTAATACCATTAGCTTTTAAAAGATAATCAAATCTGGATTTGTCAAAAGCTTTGGTAAAAAGATCTGCGCGTTGATAATCAGTGTGGATTTTGACCATATCGATCAACTCTTTAGCGTAACAATCACGGATAAAATGATATTTAATCTGGATATGTTTAGCCTTTGAGTGATTTACTAAGTCTTTTGTTAATGCGATTGCGGCCTCATTATCACAGTAAATAGGGGTTTTAAGAAATTGCAAACCGTAATCCACCATCTGCTGTTGGATCCAAAGAACCTGTGAGCAGCAGCTCGATGCTGAAACGTATTCTGCTTCACATGTGGATAGTGCAACTGCGGTTTGTTTCTTGCATTGCCAGGTCACGAGCCTGCTCCCCATAAACTGACATCCAGCCGTTGTGGATTTGCTGTCTTTGTCACAGCCGCCCCAATCTGCATCACTAAAAGCAATTAGGTCAAAATTATCATCATGAGGGTACCATAGTCCTTTTGATGGACAACCCTTCAGATATCTAAGGATACGCTTCACGGCTGCTAAATGACTTTGTTTCGGCTTCGATTGATAACGAGCACAAAGACATGTCGCGAACATTATATCAGGCCTAGACGCTGTTAGGTACATCAGAGATCCGATGATTGCTCTGAATGTAAATGGATCTGTCAGCTCCCCCTTAAGGTCAACTCCAATCCCGTGATTAGGTTGTATCGGGGTATCCATCGGCTTGAATCGTCCATCTGGAATCGGCTCAAGACTTCAGATACATATTTGGTTTGGTGAATAAAGATCCCCGTTGGTCTTTGCTCCACCTGCAAGCCGAGGAAAAACTGCATTTTCCCCATAGCGCTCATCTCGAACTTCTCCTGCATAACTTGTTCAAATTCCCTGCACAGAAGTTCGTTAGTAGACCCGAAAATAATGTCATCAACATAAATTTGTACTAGAAGCAAGTCATCTCCTGATCTTTTCGTGAACAGGGTGCAGTCAACCAATCCGCGTTTGAATCCTTTCGAGAGAAGATACGTGCTCAGCTCCTCATACCATTGCCTCGGAGCTTGATGCAAACCATACAGTGCTTTGTTTAAAACATAAACCTTATCCCGGTGGATTGGGTCTTCAAAGCCCGGTGGTTGACCTACGTAAACTTCCTCTTTGACCACACCGTAAAGAAATGCGCTCTTTACATCCATCTGATACACCTTAAATTTCTTCCATGATGCAAACGCAAGGAACATTCTGATAGCTTCCAAACGTGCAACCGGTGCATAGATTTCATTGTAGTCAATTCCTTCAACCTGATGAAAACCTTGAACCACCAAACGAGCTTTGTTTCGCACAATGACTCCTCTATCATCTTTCTTGCACTTAAACACCCATTTAGTGCCTATCTTCTTCCTTCTAGGAGGTAAATCAGTCAGGGTCCATACACCAAGTTTCTGGAATTGTAATAACTCTTCCTGCATTGCTTCCACCCAGGCGTCATCCAAAAGAGCATCCTTGTATGTCTGCGGTTCGACCTGCGAAACATAACAAGCAAATGACCAGTCATTCTGAAAACCAGATTTCTGAATTTTGGCATATAAAGCAAGATTGCCAATGTTTTCTGGTGCTTGAGCATTCTTCAGCTGTCCTCTTGTCATCACACTGCTACCAGGATCACCAATAACTTGTTCAAGCGGGTGTATCTGATGTATCCGAGATTCCGGATAATCAGGTACTTGTACTCCCGTCTGAGTTGTCAAATTCTCTGTAGAATCCAGATCATTACCCACATTCGATGTTGAAGCATCAGTAGTAGATGGGTTCACTGGTGGTGTCACTGTAGCATCGTCCAGAATAGCTTCACTTGTTGCATCATCGTCTTCGTATTCTGATTCGGATGAATTAAGCGATGTAGAAGCTTCTTGGAACACCTCTTCTTCCAATACAGGAGCAGTGGCATCATTAGAAGCTGCTTGGGGGTTTACCGTGATCGGACGCACTAACGGTGAAGTTACGGCGTTTTCGACCTCGTAGTATAATCGAAGTACAGCTTCTTCAACCATGCTATCTAGATTGAATGATTCAAAGAAATCTTTGTAATCAAACATCCAATCTGGTCCTCCACCCTGTACATTTTGTGTATATCTCTGAACTTCGACATTAGCCCACTCCTCGACTTTTCTAGTTCTTTTGTTGAATACCCGTTTTAATGGGGTTGCATATCCAACAAAATAACCTTCTTCAGCCTTTGGTGCAAACTTTTCCGAAGGATTCAGCATTGTACATGGGGCACCAAATGGTTCTAGATACTCAAGATTCGGCTTGCGACGGTTCAACAGCTCATAAGAAGTCTTACCAAACTTCTTCACTGTCAAAACACGGTTAAGAGTATAGCATGCTGCGTAAATAGCTTCGTTCCAGAACATGACTGGAAGATTTGAATCCGCAAGCATAGTTCTCGCCGTCTCTATAAGAGTCCTGTTCTTTCTCTCTGCGACACCGTTCTGCTGGGGTGTGTACGGAGCACTATATTCATGATGAATTCCTTTGTTTGCACAAAGATCCTCCATCTGAGCATTTTTAAACTCCATCCCATTGTCACTCCGGATTCTTTTGATCTTCAGACCATATAAATTCTCCAGACGTGTAAACAGAACCTTCAAGTTGTCAAAAGTGTCGCTTTTCTGATGCAAACACATTACCCATGAAAATCTAGAATAATCATCAGTCACCACAAGACAGTATAACTCTCCGGCATGACTTTTACGTCTGACTGGACCGAATAAATCCATATGCAAACGTTCTAGTGGCAGCTCAACAGAATTAACTTTCTTTGGTCTATGGGATTGTTTGTGCTGCTTGCCCTTCTTGCAACTGATACATTTGTCATTCAGATGGAAGTGTTTGACATTAACTCCCGTGACAAGTTCATTCTTCACAAGCTGATTCATCTTTCTCAAATGGATGTGTCCCATTCTCCTATGCCACATAATGGATTCTTTTTCTGTGGCTTTGGAGAGGAAACACGTGACTTGGCCATGGGTGGTCATTGCTTTAGACATGTCGAGAATATACAAGTTGTTAACTCTCGGTGCCTTCAGCATCACCCACTCTTTTGGTAACTCAAACCCAGGTTTCAAGATATAACAGGATTTGTCATCAAAATACACTGAAAATTGTTTATCACAAATCTGACTAACACTGAGCAAATTATAATCTATTTGTTTCACATAAGAAATCCGCTCAAATGTTACGACCCCATTGCTTACACTCCCCTCCATAGTGATGTAGCCTCCCTTATTTCCAGCAAAAGCCACATAACCTCCGTTAATGTTTTTGATGTCAAAGAGTAGCGCGAGGTCCCCTGTCATGTGACCAGAAGCTCCACTGTCAACAATCCATAGACTGCTAACAGGGCCAGCTGGAGCTCCCTGCACATTTAAAGTAGATCAATTAGTTCTTTCGGGGGACCCAAGCCTGTTTGGTCGTGGGTCTTTGAACAGGTTGTTTCAAAGAATCTTTTGAATCACAAACAACTTGGGTTACTTCAACCCCTTTCTCCTTACTAACAATTTTCTCTTTCTCATTCTTCTTGCTTTGTGAAGTAGAGGCTCCTTCAGATTCCTTAGATGACCAAGATTGCTCAGATCTTTTCAAGATCCGAATCTGAGATTTTGAAGTCTCAGTCGGTTTCTTTACTTCTTCCTTAAAAGCAACCTTCTTGGTTACCTTCTCTGATTTAACAGAGACAGGTCCAACTGATTGTGTACCATTAGGTTTAGAATTAACCTTTTTGGAATCAGCAGTTGAGTTCATCTGAGGTTTCTTACTAGATTTATCAGTGATCTTCCGGTTGTGCTTATCATACGTCATCGGTCGATTTTCCCCTTTGTTGTAATGATTGTTTTGATTATAAAAATGTTGTTGGGGAAAATGCCGCCTCTGTTGATAGCCATAATTGTCAACCGGATACTCATGATATTGCCTCATTTCCACCTCGTGCCTTTTGTGTCGTACGTATGGGCAGGCGGCAAGTAAATGTCCCCGTTCCCCACACTTATAACACGCACGGTATTCCTCGTAGTTTTCCTTGATCGGCGACTTGGAAAAACTAGCAATGGGATATCGATCGACCATGCATTGTTTCCTTAAACTCTCAGGAGCTGGATCCTTCGAGTAAGTCGGTTCAATAAAACTATTTTCTTTATGCACAGGCAAAACAAACTGTGTGACATTGACCTTTGCATCCTTTTCCGAATAAATTTTGTCTAAAATCTCTTGAGGAATGTCGTTGGTCCTTTCAGATTTTGGGAACCAAATCGTACTTTCCTGCCAGATCTTTTCGATTTTTGTGTAATTGACAAACTTAATCGGAAACTCATCATCAGACAAAATCTTATCGGAACCTTGCATCCGATAGAAGATTTTGACAGGTTTATCACACACTTCATTGCTCACATCATTGTTTTTCTCAGATTTTAAATCATTTTTCTTCTCAACCGGTTTTACCATATTTTTCTCAGTTTTAATTTCAACTTTCTTTTCAACCGGTTTTCTCTCATTCTTTTCAACCTTTTTAACCTTTTCCTTTTCAAAACTTTTACCAACAAATTTATCATTTTTCTTACTCTCATGTTTGCGATGAGCATTTGCCATTGGATGGATTATCTGAGACGGTGAGACTGGCTCAGTAGTGATTATATGATTTTCATCATGGATATCACTATCACTTTCAACCGTCTCAGATGATTCATCTTCTTCATCTGAATCATCCGTAGCGACCACACCCTCTGTATTTCCCAATACTGGTCTCACATCAGAATATGGATCCCCGACACTGGAAGTGTTAGGTTCATTTTCTGGTGTGGGATCAGGATGAATTAAAGTCTCCGGTGGTATTGCATGTAAAGTGTGATTCTCAAACAATACCGGAGATGGAACTGACTTATAGTTTGCACTATTTGTCTGGGAGGGTTCTTCAATGATATGATCAACTACGTATGCAATGTGCTTGTAACTTTCTAGTTTCTTGTTAACTTTTTCCGCAAAGCACTTGATGGTTGCCATTTCTAATTTAGTGTTTTCCATTTCATTTATGTAATTATTAATGGCAAGTTGTTTAATAGATAATGTCTTTTTCAATTCTGACACATCCTTTTTATAACCATCAAGAACTTTGTTGAAATCTTTTAAGTCCTTTTGATAAATCTGACAGTTGAGTTTTGCACTCTCAAGTTGAACCTTGAGAAGCTTATTTTCATCAGTCAGTTTTTCAAAATCAGCACACTTATCACATTTAACACAAGATTGAGTTTCAGAACTTACCGGCTTAGGAGGTTCTGTCATGGCCATTAGAGCAAAATGAGCTTCCTTTCCTGCAAAAAATTTGGAGTAGTCAATCTTGGTGCATGCATCATCCACCATACATGACTTGCGAGTCATCAGGAAGTCAGCTTCAGCTAGCAATTGGTCAATATCATCATCTAGTGAATTCACACTAGTCTCTGAGTCAGATTCGCTCTCCATATCCGAGTACGCTGAGTCATATTGATCTCCAACATCGGTGACAGAATCAAGAATCATTCCCGATCTCTTGTCATCACCTTCAACAATCACATCATCATTCACTTCTTCAATCTTCAACTCTGACACTTTTTCAATCACAACCTCTTCTTCAACTTCCTCATTCTCATCCAACTTCATCTGCTGTGCCATACACGCAACATTCCCAGCAGTGATTTCCTCTACCCCCAATTGCATACCAGTCCAGTCAAAACCTTCATCCTTTTGAATAACAAGTGCTTGGTTTTGAGTATCAGTTTGGTTTTGGTTTTGTGTGTTGGGTGTAGAAATAGGAACAATAGTTCGGTTTGAGTTTTGTTGAGGTTGGTTTTGTGTTGTGGATTGTCTGGTGTTGTTGTTTTGTTGACGGTTCTGGTAAGTGTTTTGATTTTGTGGTTGAAAACTTGATATGTTTGGACTATTGTAAGACACTTGATTCTGGTTTTGGTTTTGTCGGTTTTGGTATGAAGAATTGAAAGGATTTCGGTTACCTTGTTGTGCTGGTTGTGTGCACTCCCTTTTAAAATGTCCCTTTTCACCACAGTTAAAGCAAGTAACCTTTGCTTTGTTGAATCCATATGTGGTATTGGGAGAGGTTGAGAGATCAGTCCTGCCAGTCTTCTGAATGAAATCAGTAGCTCTTCTCATAATGCTTGCAAAAGCCCACTGAATGTCCATCAACTCCATTTCCTCTTTATCGATTTGAGCATAATCCTCATTGGTAAGATTATTGTTACCAATTTGACTTGCTACCAAACCGTTGTAAGAAGCAACCATGGCAGATACTAGAGCAACATGCTGTTGAGCAATTTCAACAGTCACATTGTTAAGGTTTGATGTCTCTAACACAATCGGATTTTGACTTGATTGTGCTTGAGTAATCTGCATCTGGTTCACTTGAGGAGGATATTGTTGTTGTTGCTGTTGACTTGATGTAAAGCATGCGGCTTGTTGTAATGGTGAAAATGGTGGAATAAAGTTTTGTGTTTTATATGGTTGTTGTGGGTATGATGGTGTGTAAGATGAAGTTTGAGCAAGGTAGTTAATGGGTGCTTTTGTTGGTTCAACAATGTTAGACACACATGCTATGTGAGGTGCAACAGTGGATGTGGTGCTTGAAGCAGAAAGAGAGTTAGATGTTCCACTCACATATAAATCAGGATTCTGTGGAATCTGAGCTCTCTTAGCTTTTCTCTTTTCCTCCATCTCTTTGTTTTCCAGCTTTTGGATGAACTCATTAATGGTCCAATACTGGTAAGCATCCTTCTCCTTCAACACTTCAATATGTTGATTCCAATAGGGTGGTAATGCATCAGCAAATTTATCAACTAATTCCGTCATTGGAATGCTGATTTCATAGCTCGACAATTCGGTGAGCAAATGGCAGTACCTTGGAACCAACTCTTTTAGGGTCTCATTACCCATATAACTAAAGTTTTCAAACTCCTTTCGAAGCTCCTCCATCCTAAGCTTCCTGGTCTTCTCATTTCCATCATGACGATTTCTCAGCACATCCCAAAGTTGTTTGGATGTAGTGCACGATCCAAACTGATGTAATAGATCAGTGTTGATCGCCCGAGACAGCTGAGAAAATGCTTTCTTCTCTATAGCAAACCTTTTCTTCTCGTCATCCGCCAAATTCTCCAAAGGGATTGGTTCTCCAGTATTCTCTAGAATAGGAGCAACGTAACCCTTCACAATCATTTGCCATGCTTCTGCTCCTTCAAGTCCTTGTCCCTCAACGTGAATCTTAAACTTCGTCTTCCAAGTGTTATACTCCTTCATGTCCATTAACTTCGGTGGACGATTGCCGCTTCCAGAAGATAGATCATGAATAAGAGTAGAAATAGCGTTGGTCGTCTGGGAATGGACTGCTGTTGCGGCGACTCCCCAATAGTTATCAATCGGTTGTGGTACTGATTGAACAACTTGTTGTGGTGCCGAACTAGTCATAGCCATATAATTGATCGGCTGTGATGGTTGACTAGTCTTTTGTGCCGCTACTGTCCACGGATCTTGAATCTGTTGTTGTTGTGGTGCTTGAGTTGGTCTAGGGGTTGTTGGAAAGTTCCACATTGTATCCTGCAAACAATCAAACAAACAAACACGAAACGATTAAGAATTTTTCAAAAAACAGAAACCTCCTTCGTATGAACGGAGGTGCGAATGAGAAAAATCTTCTCTTTCGACCAAATAATCTGATACGAATGTAGAAAACAGATATCAAATCTTCTTCGACCGCTTAAGTCTTCCTTCGACCGTTCTACTAATCTCCTTCGACCGAACGATTATACGAATGAGACACAATAGTGCGAATGAAAAATATAAGCAATCAAAGTTCACTTTCGACCACTAAAATCACTCTTTCGACCACAAAAACACTCGTTCGACCTAATACACTCCCACTTTCGACCGAATTCTCTCGTTCGACCCCTGTGATTTCAAAAACGGTTATTCTTTGAAAATCAGTTAGATTTGATCATGTTTATCAAAAGTTGATGGAATTTGATGATCTTAATCAGGTTTTGAATCGGATGAAATTTGAAACAACTTTAATAAAGTGAATTATCCAATTCAAACTCAAAATCAAGGTGAAATCAATCAAAAACACATCATTTCAGTTTGTTCACTTAAAACAGAAAATTTTTGATCAATTTTGGGTCAAAATCAACTGAGAAACTATCAATTTGTGGTTGTTTGATTCAGAATGGCTCTGATACCACTTTGTATGCGCGTGAAAGGATCGATAAGCTACAAAGACAATCAAACAATTTAGTTTTGGGTGCGGAATCCCCAAAACCAGCACAAAATGATAACTAATCAGATAAACACACACAAATCATCATTTTCAAACGTTTTCATTAATAATCAAACTTGAATACACGTAGAAAAGTGATTACAATCAAGGATTAGACGCAAAACAAGTTTATAAAAAGTTACAGAGAGAATTCAGAAAGTGGCGAGAAATAAATGACTCAAAGTTAACTACAAAAACTGAGTTTGCCTATTTATAGACTGCACATTCGCCCACTTTGTTCGTGCGAATGTGCAGGTTCGCCCACTATGAACAGTCGAACCAAACTTCATAATAAACAATCTTCATTCGCCCAAAATGCTTTCTTCGCACCTTTGAAAACTCTCCTTCGCACCTTCCAAAATCTTCCTTCGCACCAACGACAGGAAACAAAAACATATGATTTATTCAATCCAAAGCATTAGTCGCACATATGCACCTACATATACCTTATATAACCCTAAGCCTACATATGACTACTCTTATTCGTCTGCTGCAATCCTGATCCACCATTAGATTAATAGGACAAAATCCTCAGGTTTAACCTGAACCCCCTTGAGATCCCGTCGAAGTTCTAGATTTTAATAACGAACACGTGCAATCTGGAAGGGTGAACGCCTGTATTCTGAGTCTTCTGTCTAGGCTGGCATTGCGCATATATCCCAATCAGACGAGGGACCCGGATGCCTACCTGGGAATTCTCGGGATGAGTGTTCATTTATAGGCTAAAGCATGTCTTCATATGTTATTAGAATTTAGAATCTTTGATAAGTCAACGTTTTCGTTTATTCGTTTTAATTAATGAATAAATGATTACATTCCTTATATAATCTCATTCATTTCATTGTGTCTATTACAGATCATGCCTCCACGTAGCAGCACTCGCAACAGCAATGGTGAAAACCACGAAGAAGGTGGTGACAACCATAACCATGACCAAGGTCCTAGCCACAACAACAATGGTATCGATGCCCAACTGGCTGCGATCATTTCTCAACAAATGGCGCAGCAAATCGCAATTCTGGTTCCCAATTTACTCGCTCAGGTCATCCAAATGAACGGCAACGGGAATGGTCACGGCAACGGGAACGGGAACGGGAACGGCAATGGCAATGGAAATGGACCCCCAGCCTGCACCCTTAAGCATTTCAACTCTTGTAACCCTCCAAAGTTTAGTGGTGAAGAAGGAGCTACAGGACTCCTCCAATGGTTCGAGGGTATCGAGAATACCTTCATCAACAGTGAGTGCCCCGACAACTTCAAGGTTCGTTACGCCATGAGTGTTCTCCACAAACGAGCACTCACTTGGTGGAATGAATAAAAGCGCACTCGTGGGGCCGAAGTTGCTCTTGCTATGACATGGGACCAAGTCAAGGAGGTCATGAAGGAAGAGTTTTGTCCTCGCAATGAAGTTAAGAAGCTTGAGGATGAGTTCCACACCCTAGCTCAAGATAGTGGGGAAAACCTTGCCTACAACACCCGCTTTCACGAGCTTAGCTTATTGTTGCCTCACAAAGTTACTCCTCTGCCGGTAGCCATCGAGAAGTACATCGGTGGTCTGCCCATGCAAATCCAGGACACCGTTTGGGGAAGGAATCCTGCAACTTTGGAAGAGGCCAAACGTCTAGCGGCCACTCTTACTGATAATCACGTGAAGAACGGTACTCTCTTCCGCAAGGGCACTAAGAAGACGGTTGCCAAAGACACTCCACAGCCTGCAATTGAAGTCAAGCCTGAGACCTCAAGCAACAAAAAGCGCAAGGCTAGAAACTACATGGTTGCTGCTACTCCACCTGCTACCCAAAACCCAGCCAAGAAACCCTATGGTGGGACACACCCTCTTTGCAACACCTGCCAGTTCCATCATCTTCCTGGTAGACAGTGCCGCCAGTGTAATAACTGTAAACGGTATGGACACTACACCAACGCCTGTCAAGCCCCTGCTGCCCAAAACAATCAAAATAACCAAAACAACCCAGCCAGAAACAACCCAGCTCCCAACCAACAAAACAACAGGCCTACTCGTGGTCAATGCTACGAGTGTGGCAGCCCTGATCACTACATCAACAACTGCCCTAATCGTAACCAGAACCAAAACCGAAACCAAAACCAAAACCAAAACCACAACCAGAACCAAGGTGCTCGAGGTCGCGCCTACAATCTCAACGCTAACCAGGCTCGTGACAACAACGAAGTGGTGAATGGTACGTTCCTCATTAATAACCACTATGCATCCATATTATTTGATTCGGGAGCTGATAAGTCATTTGTGTCACTGAAGTTTGAACCTTTACTTAACTTACCCCACACTAATCTAGAGGAACCTTTAGTGGTAGAGGTAGCTAACGGGAACTCTATTTCGATCGACTCTATTATTCGTAACTGCTTGTTGAACCTCGACGATCATACCTTCTCTATCGATCTCATCCCCATGCATCTTGGTAGTTTTGATGTTATAGTAGGCATGGACTGGTTGTCAACTCATCGTGCCGAAATTCTGTGCTTCGAGAAAGTCATACGCATTCCTCTCGAATCTGGTGAGATTTTGAAGATCTATGGTGAGAAACCCTGTGGCGAGCTTAAGCTTATGTCTTGTACTACTGCCCAAAAGTACCTACGAAAGGGGTATACAGCCTTCTTAGCTAACGTGATAGAGAAGAAGGACAAAGGCAAAAGTATCCAAGACATTCCTATTATTCGAGACTATCCTGAAGTCTTCCCAGAGGATTTACCTGGTTTGCCTCCTGCTCGACAAGTTGAATTTCGAATTGATCTTGTTCCTGGTGCTAATCCTGTCGCTAAAGCTCCTTATCGTCTTGCACCCTCTGAGATGCAAGAACTTGCCAGTCAATTACAGGAACTTTCTGATAAAGGGTTCATTCGCCCTAGTTCTTCTCCATGGGGAGCCCCTGTCTTATTCGTTAAAAAGAAGGATGGTTCTCTTAGAATGTGTATTGACTACCGTGAACTCAACAAACTCACCATCAAGAATCGTTATCCACTTCCTAGGATTGACGATCTCTTCGATCAACTTCAAGGAGCAACCCACTTCTCGAAGATTGATCTCCGTTCTGGTTATCATCAGCTTAGAGTCCATGATGAAGATATTCCCAAGACAGCTTTTCGCACACGTTATGGTCACTACGAATTCATGGTTATGCCTTTTGGATTGACCAATGCTCCCGCAGTGTTTATGGATTTGATGAATCGGGTTTGTAGACTCTACCTCGACAAATTTGTGATCGTTTTCATCGATGATATTTTGATTTACTCTAAATCAAAATCCGATCACGAGCAACATCTTCACTCCATCTTGGGTCTCCTAAAGAAAGAACAATTGTATGCCAAGTTCTCAAAATGTGAATTTTGGCTTAAGAAAGTTCAATTTTTGGGACATGTCATTGATATGAACGGGATTCATGTTGATCCCGCAAAGATCGAAGCTGTGAAAAATTGGAGTGTTCCTCAAACTCCAACTGAAGTCCGTTCTTTCCTTGGTTTGGCTGGTTATTATCGTCGATTCATCGCCAATTTCTCCAAGATCGCTGTTCCTCTCACTACTTTAACTCACAAGGGTAAACCCTATGAGTGGGGACCAAAGCAAGAGGAAGCATTTGAAACTCTTAAGCTGAAACTTTGTGAAGCTCCTATCTTGTCTCTACCTGATGGTAATGATGATTTCGTGGTCTACTGTGATGCATCGAACCAAGGTCTTGGTTGTGTTCTCATGCAACGAGGAAAGGTTATTGCTTATGTGTCTCGACAACTCAAGACTCACGAAAAGAATTATACCACCCATGATCTTGAATTGGGAGCTGTTGTCTTTGCACTCAAGATTTGGAGACATTACCCTTATGGGACCAAATGTGTGGTGTTCACAGACCACAAAAGTCTCCAACATGTCTTCGACCAAAAGAATCTTAACATGAGGCAACGACGTTGGGTTGAATTACTTAACGACTATGATTGCGAAATTCGCTACCATCCTGGCAAGGCGAATGTTGTTGCGGACGCACTTAGTCGTAAAGAGCGTATCAAACTCCAATGTGAGAGAGTTCGTACTGATCTTCAAGATCGCATTCTCCAGGTTCAACACACATCAGTCACCCAAGGTAACATGTACGATGAAATGTCTTGTGGTGCTGAAACTCAACTTGAAACCAAACCTGATGGTCTTCTTTATTTCCTTAATCGACTGTGGATTCCCGACCGTGATGATCTTCGTACTTTCCTCATGAACGAGGCTCATAAGTCTCGTTATTCTATTCATCCTGGAGCTGACAAGATGTACCAAGATCTTCGTTATTCTTATTGGTGGCCTGGTATGAAGAAAGACATTGCTCTTTTCGTTGCAAAATGCCTCACTTGTTCCAAGGTCAAGGCTGAACATCAACGACCATCTGGTATGCTTGAACAACCAGAGATTCCTGTATGGAAATGGGAGAGCATAGCTATGGACTTCATCACCAAACTCCCTCGTACACCCAAAGGTTTTGACAGTATTTGGGTTATTGTCGATTGTTTGACCAAGTCAGCTCACTTCTTACCTATTCGTGAGAAGTATTCTGTGGAAAGGTTGGCAAAGATGTACGTAAGTGAAATCGTATGTCGTCATGGTATACCTTTAGACATTATCTCTGATCGCGATGGTCGTTTCACCTCTCACTTTTGGGATTCTCTACAAGATGCTTTGGGTACCAAGTTGAACCTGAGTACTGCTTATCACCCTCAAACAGATGGTCAGACTGAACGGACCATCCAAACACTTGAGGATATGCTCAGGGCATGTATCATCGATTTTGGTGGCGCATGGGATTCTCATCTTCCTTTGGTTGAGTTTTCATACAACAACAGTTACCACGCCAGCACTAACATGGCTCCTTTCGAGGCACTCTATGGTCGGAAATGTCGTTCACCTGTCTGTTGGACTGAGGTTGGTGAAGCTCGTATTACTGGACCCGAACTAATCCAGGAAACCACAGACAAAATTCAGCTTATTCAGGATAATCTTCTCAAGGCTAGAAGTCGTCAGAAGAGTTATGCTGATAGACGTCGTAAACCCTTGGAATTTCAAGTTGGGGACCTTGTACTACTTAAGGTATCCCCTTGGAAAGGAGTAATTCGTTTCGGTAGAAAGGGAAAGCTAGCTCCTCGATACGTAGGCCCCTTCAAAATTCTTGACAGAGTTGGAAAAGTGGCTTACAAACTTGATCTTCCACCTGAGCTAAGCAATGTTCACCCGACCTTCCATGTTTCGAATCTCAAGAAATGCTTAGCGGATGAGAACCTTCATGTTCCTCTTGAGGATGTGCAGATTGATGAAAGCATGCACATTATCGAGAAACCCGTCGAGATTGTTGATACTGGAGTCAAGAAACTCAAGCGCAGTCGCATTCCGATCGTTAAGGTTTGTTGGGAATCTAAACGAGGCCCAGAGTTCACTTGGGAACGTAAAGACCAGATGAAGTCGAAGTATCCACATCTTTTTCCACCAGACTCTCCAACTCCAACTTCGGGACGAAGTTCCTAAAAGTAGGGGAGACTGTAACATTTCGCATTTAAACTTGTACGTTACACAATTATTATTAATAAAACGTCAAGTTTCGTTATTCTCGTGTGCAATAATTATTTTTGTCGCATTTTTGGAACCTTAATACTATATATATTATGCATATGTGTTTAATGTGAGATAACTATAAAAATAAAAACTGCTTGGGCCGGGAATCGAACCCGCGCCCAAGCCGGCCCAAACACACATCAACGAGTTAACCAGCTGGGCTGGCCTTCACACTTGTTTAAACCCAGACACGTTTTAATCTTATACTTGATTTTAAAACTTCACAGTTGACTAAGGAAAGTCAACTGTGGACGCGTATGCTTCAAATCAATCCAATTAATCACGATTGATCCAAATTTGGCAAACACACTTGATTCTCGGCCATTAGTGACTCACCAATACGATTATTACCTATCAATTGTCCACCAATTTAACTCGTTTACGCGTATAGACTTCAACTCTTGGTCAAACATGCCGATTTGATCACTGATGCATCCTCCCTATAAATTGAACCTCTGCGATACATTACAACTCGCCAATAATCTCTTCTCAACCCCCAATCTTCTTCAATTCACTCTGTTTGTGCTTCACGAATACAAGTTTGACTTTTATTCTTGATCGGCCAATCGAGCATCGAAACAACACTGTAAGCATAATTATTGTTGTGGGGTTTGTTCATCGGCATTCACACATCAAAAACCCTAAGATTAATCAGGTTATTGATGTGTGAATCGCTTGATTGGAAAAGCTAGGGCTCGTAAATCTGATTTGGGGATAAACTGATTTGGGATAAGTGTATTTATTTTATTAAAACAGGGCTAAATCACAACCACAGGCCTAGGCCAAGTGGTTGTGATCGGTGTTTGAAACCAAGGGCACCCGGGTTCGAGTCCCGGCTTGGGCGCCCCTTTTTCCACTTCTTTTTCACTTTTTTTAAACAAACCAAATTATATATATTACATTTAAACTTGTAAATTCATTTTTAAATATTAAAACCTTTTTATAAATTCTAAAAAAATTATGTTTATCAAATCTGATGTAAAAGATTTATCTACAATTTTTAGTTTTCTGAAATTCATTTATTTAATATTTATAATAATTAAATCAGTTTTATACTATTATATTTATAAAAATCCATTAAAATATCAAACCAATTTTATAAATTTCTACAAAAATTATCCTATGTTTGTACAATGTTAAACTTTACTGAAATGATTTTTAATTCAGAAAAATCATTTATTTTATATTTTTAATCAATTTTTGTTAGTTTTAATCATAATTAAATCATAATAAATTCAATTTTTATTATTTTTGCACCAAAATTTTATACAAATTATTTCTGAATATTTAGAACAGAAATATGATTTTTAAAATAATAATTCTTTAATTTTAGTATTTTTATATATTAAAGTTAAATTTTGGCAATTTGTAATAAATAGATTTAAAAATCTATTTTAAAGAAAATAATTTTATAAAAATTATTTTTATACTACAAACACATTATTGTGAACATTCTAAATTCAAATTTTATAAAAATACTTTCTTTTATTTAATTATCAAATTTCCCTTTATTTAAGTAACAATTTATTATAAATTCAACAATTGGATATCCCCAAATCGAAACCCTAGAATATACTTATAAACTAGTTAGACTTAGACTTATTTGTTGCCTTATACATAGGGTAATACTTGGCAATCTATTGGGCTACACTTATACTATTCCTCAATACCTAATACTATACCAAGGTGAGTTTACGTAACCATGTTTATGCGATTCTTTATACTTGCAACATTTTAAGAAATTCAACATGCATGTCTAGTAGTAAACTTTATTGCCTCATGAATTAGTCAACAGTTTCAACGAGTTTCAACGAGTTTCAACATTACATAATCATTAGTTATGGCCAAGCCGGCGATACTCAATAATAGATCTATTGGATTGACAACCCCACCCGGATACGTGTACCTCCTATATAGGTAACGTGGGTGATTGTTATCGTTCCAACATATTACTAAGGTGAACCGTAGATGACGGGATGGACCTAAACTAGTCGGAGGTTTGATTATGTCAACATATTATACTATTCATGTAGACTTAAATTTACGATAGACATACGAATTGCTAGACTTTTATACTTAAACTATTTGCTTAACATGGATTATGTATTCTCACTAACTTCTAGTTGACCCCCCCCCCCATTTTTACAACTCAACAGGTAATATTGATGCATGAAGATTAGAGTATTTATGAAGACAATAAGGAGTCTATGCATGCTTGATTCTTGTGTGATATATTAGATTTCCACATTTAAAACTCTTATGTATTTCTATTTTTGGATATTTGCAATTTAATATTTATTTCAATTAAAATTTGGATTACCATGTGCTACTGTATACTCATTCTTACGTGACACCTCGATGTTTCCGCCATCGGTTGGGGTGTTACAGGACGGGGGTTGCGGGTCAGGTTAAGGTGTGGGGGTCGGATTGGACTGTTGGGCCATGGAATGGGGTGGGGATAGTGGAGGAGTAGGACGTTGGGTTGTATGGGAGGGTGGCTCGGCCGTATGGGGAAGCCGGGTGGGGCTAGTGGGCTGGGCATTGGGTGAGTGGGATGGTCAGTAGATGGTTGGGCCGGTCTGGAGCGACGGGCATAGGTGATGGTGGGCTGAGAAATGGGAGTGGAGGGAGTTGGTTGTTGTGTAGATGAGGGCGTGTTATTGGGCTGAGTGTTGGGAAGGGTAGGAGGGTTAATATGATCCCATAGAAGTGGGCTGAGCCCACTGGCCAGGATATCATAGGAGTCAAGTTTGGGTGGTAGGGTAGTAGAGAAGGGAAAGATCGTCTCTTCGAATTGCACGTGTCGAGAGACGAAGATGGAGTTTGTGGTGAGATATAAACACCGGTAACCGCGATGGTTAGGCGGGTAACCGATAAAGACACAAGGTTGGGAACGGTAAGTGAGTTTGTTGATGGTAGTAGAGGGAGCCAAAGGGTAGCATAAACACCCGAACACACGAAGGTAGTCAAAGGTGGGGTCACATTTATATAAACGTGAGGTGGGGGAAAGGAATTGAGTATGTTTGTTGGGGATGATGTTAAGAAGGTAGGTGGCGGTTTCAAGAGCATAGTGCCAAAAAGATGGCGGGAGGGAGGATTGGGCTAGCAGGGAGCGTATCATGTTGTTGATTGTTCTAATTGTACGCTCTGCTTTCCCGTTTTGGGAAGAGGTGTATGGGCAAGAGAGCCTAAAATGCATTCCGTGTGTACGGAAAAAGGTATGAAAAGCATTATTATCATATTCTTTGCCATTATCACATTGAAATTGTTTGATTTTAGTGTTAAATTGGGTGGTAATGTGGTTGCGGAAGATGTTGAAAATGGAAAACACATTGGATTTATTAGTTAGGGGGAAGGTTCAAAGATAATTTGTAAAGTCATCTAAAAACAAAATGTAATACCGGTGGCCCTCAGTGCTAGGCACCGTAGATGTCCAAAGGTCACTGTGAATGATATCAAATGGTAAACAAGTACGATTACAAGAATCAAAAAATGGCAAGCGCACACTTTTACCAAAAACACAAGCCTGACATAATGTTTTGTCATGTTTATTAGAGAACTAGAAACAGATAAAGGAATTGAATTCAAAATGGAAAAACTATTGTGTCCAAGGCGTTGATGCCAACGTTCCTGAGAGGTGGCCACAAAAGCTATAGAGGTGGTGGTGGAAGGAAGCGGTGCTGTCAGTGGGTAAAGATCTCCCGAGCTATTGCATCGGAGGAGGTGTGCCTTGCTGTGACAACCTGCACCCTTCACTATTCATAAATGTGCATAATTGGTCCCTCAACTATTTCAAAATTTTCATTTTTAACCCTCATATTTTAATAGGACCAAAAGTCACAATTTAATAAAACTTATAATTTTTATAAGTAAAAGTATGCACGTTTTATACTCACATCTACACTCGAGCACGTATGTTTCAGACCTTGATACTCAAAACCCTTAAATTTTTGTCCTAAAACAACATAGAAACCGAAAGAAACAAGTTCAGAACTTAAAATTTATTTACGTTTTGGTAGGAATATGTTAAGACATATGAAATGTGTAGATTATTTATAATTTAAGTAAGAGATTAATTAGAATTCTTTATGGTGTGTATATGTACTTAATTAGTAAAATGTATATTATAAAGAAAAGTTAGTGAGACTTTAATGAAATTATGGTCTTTTAAAATGCAGCTTACGTTTTTCTTTTTGGGAATAAATGCTAACATTATTCTTGGTGGAAAACTATAATAAAAACCTAAAGTAACCATTGATGGTATTCATTTTTTTTCTAAGAACATCTATAATCAGGCAACTTTGTTTTGAATTTGTGAGAGCACACAACAACATCATTCAAAATCCGATAATCCTTTTGTAAAACATTGTTTTTTTAATGTTTGAAAGCTACACAAATCGCTACCCCAATCAGAAGTTGCGCTAACAAACCGTGCCAACCGTCGGCAATGGTCATCACCTTTAATTGTCGGCTTCGAGACAACACTTTGACAACGACCACACCATTGTTCGCGACCTTCCTACCATCGCCCTTGCTCCTGTCGTTCGAAGCCACCCACCATACGTGATTCGAATCCATGAAACTAACTTGTTATGTTTGCTTGTCAATGAAGGTAAATAGTTGACCCTCTTGATTTTAGTTCGATTAAAGATTTGAACCAATTTTCTCCGGCGACTAAGAACTCTATTAGATAAATTTATTTGTGAAATCTTGCATATCTGGTTTTTGAGAAATGTTTAAGTTTGTCTATGTTCGTTGTTAATTAGCTGAAATCACATTATCGCATACATATATGTGCATTAACATGGCCAACTTATTCAATATAAAAAAAAATAGCAAAGTATGGTTTCTTTATTATTCAACAGAAGTGAAATTTTATATAAAGTATGTCATGCCTTTTTCTTATGAAATAATGTCACCTCCTGTTATTTGACGCAAGAATTATATTTGCATTTTTTATTGAGAAGATGTGTCCGATTGGATCAAACTCAGGTTACAAGACTAGTACCTTAACTAAGTTGTGAGTTGATTTAAATGGTTGTGTTAAAATCACGTTTTATAAAGCTGATAAATTTTAATTGCCACTGCTAGCTAATGAAATTATTTATTCTTGCTTAATATATGTTCTTATAATATTTTGACATTTTTTTATATTGAACAATTTCATAGTATATATTATTTATAATTCGAATATTCATATGAGTGGTAAAGAATTAGTTTCTATGACTATTTTATAAGTTACGAATTTATATTTTTTTTTCCTTTAAACGTTAAAATAAATATATGGCATGAAAGGATTAAGTATTAGGGTTCGGATTCTAGTCGCCGGAAAAATATAACGAACGGGTCAATTAATGTAGTTAATCTATTATAAACTAATTTGGAAAAGAATGAAATTTAGGTTCGCGTACTCGTTGAAGGCAATTTGTTTTTGCTTTTACTTGATTAACTAAGGTTCAACAAAATTCATTGATTCTCGTCGATTCCTTGCAAATTCATCGTCGAAATCAAAGTGAGTATATCTTTCCCCTTTTTACTGTTTTAATACTTTGGGGTGACTCATGTACCTATATATTAATCACGTTTCAATTTCTTATACTTAATGCAATTCTCATGTGTGTTTGCTTTATGTTAATTGGTGTGTCTATGACTTGTCAAAATCATTAACCGTTGGGCGGCCTAGCTTTTCAATGAATTGTACTATGGTATACCCCCTTGAGACTCTGTTGAGAGAATCTTGGTCATTGTCTTGTTAATTCATTATTCAGTTGGTTAGTCATGTGTTAGTCATTATTCTCAGGTTTGGTTTTGAACGGATATTACTTATTGCATAATTGCAAATGGTACCGCACATGAATTGCTAAACATTTTTTCTACTATATATATTCAAACAGGGTATGCTCACCAATACATTTATGTATTGACATATACTATTTTCGTACATGTTTCAGGTTATTTATGAGATGACTTTTAAGCCTTTGGAATTTTTACTTAGACTTTGGATTCATTGTATTTCAGTTTTAGTTGTCACTTTAGAATCATTGTATCTTGTATTTTTCTTTCAATGTAATAAACTAGTTAATCAATATATAAAAATTTACACTTTTAGTCCATGAGCTATTGAACAATCGTCACTACGTGACACCTCGATGTTTCCGCCATCGGTTGGGGTGTTACAGATTGGTATCAGAGCCATGGTTATAGGGAATTAGGTTATTAGAATGCCTTTTAGCCTAGTCTATAACTAAGCTTACATTCACGAGTCTTATCATGTATACTTCTCTTTATACTTATATTTTCATTCAAGATATATATTTTCGCTATGATTCTTTCTTGTTATTCTTTCGATATTTTACTTGGAGAAGAAGACACTCGTATTTCACAAACGAAACGATATCATCAAGTTAGGAGTGACATCCATACCTTGGTGATTAGTTTCATTCCTCTATATTTTATACATCTTTTGGATATACATTTGGGATAGGAGTGACATCCACACCTCAAAGAGTATTTCCTTTAAAAAGGAACTTAACCACTAAGCTGGGAGTGATATCCTTAACTTAGTGATTGGTTTCATTCCACAATCGTTTTCAATTTTGAAATCCATCTTTGAGTTAGGAGTGAAATCCACATCTCAAGGATCTGTTTCTACATCACGTTTTTAATCCCGCTAAAGTTTTGGAAATTACTAGTGATGGGGCACGTGCAATCTGGAAGGGTAAGCGCCTGTATCCTGAGTTTTCTGTCTAGGTCTGGTATTTTATATAAATCCCAATCAGACGAGGGACCCATATACCTGGGTTTACCATTTGAAGTACGCCCCACAAGTCACTAGTAAATTTCAAATACTTGGGTTAGTCAAAGTTTCATATGGAAACAATTCCAATGTTTTATACCAACGATATTTATGTTTGTTTACCATTTGAAGACTCAATTTAATCACTTAATGTTTCATATACCCTTATTCATTGATCATTCGCTTTTTGATTCCTTATCATCCTTATTAAAACTTTTGCATTAAAATTTACATTATTACATTTATGTTTTGTGAATTTTACACTATAAAGCATTATTTTCTTGTGTTAAAACATTTTTCACATGACTCAAATCTTAAACTTCAAACTTTGATCACATTTTGATTTTTTTGAACGCTGCGTCTTCATACACAGTTAAACACGAATGTGGTTTCAAAACTTATTAATCAACTTGTTTTATATCGTCATGTTTACAAATTCACTTGATCGACAGTATATCATTAAACTATGACCTTTAGTATCCCCTAGTGTCTCCCATAATACTTATAATATCATAAATGTCTATCTACATAATACGCCTTGGTACACTACTCTTTAAAACGATTAACTTGGCAACTTATCATGTATGTCTTTTCACAAAGCCTATTCACTAGATTAGTACCCACATTATTTACACCTTGTGCCTTGAAACAAGTAGTCTGCTATGAGCCTAAAGAGATGCCTTAACAATCCTTATCAACAAATTATCTTTCAATGTACAAATTTCGTAAAAGTTGATAACTAAAAGGTTTCAAGTTTACCCAGTCCTGACGAGTAACACTTAGATTCTCTTAAATATTTCATAACAATTAAAAAATTTCGACTTTAATGAGATTTCAACCTATAATTTAAAGAAATGTTTAAATACAGAAAATTCTATTTTTTCCAAAATTTGTCAAGGCATCTGGGATCATTCACAACCTTCACGCCATTTTAAATCTTGGTCTTTTGAAACACATTAGAATTACACATACTTCATGAAATGATTTAATCTTGCTTTTATAGACTTGTATTGCATATTTTACAAGTCAAATGTAAATCTGCTTGTTTTTATATGACGTATCCAATATATGTTTTCGGGAGAAATTTGCAACTAATAATAAGCTTTATAACATTTTTCAAACTCGACTTCTGATAAACACATGACAATGTGTACCTACGAAAAATTTTCAAGTGAACCTGTTTTGAACTTAAAACATTCTTCGGTTTCTAAAACGTTACCCTCATGACCAGTAGACTATACACCTATTCCGTGCACTTTCACTTGTCGTAAATTTCATTATTTTATTCTTACACCGTTTTATTCATAGTTATGTTTGCATATCATTTTATTTATAATTATTCTCGTATTATTCTTTTATTGGTGGTTATTCTCACGCGTTATTTGCAATTATTCTCGCACTAGTTATTAGTAGTTATTTTTTTTACAACACTGATTTTGAGCATTAATTCAACTCGTTTACTTTTATTTTGTGCAATTGTGCGATTTACTAGATTTATATTATACTATTCTTTCAATCGAAATTTTGTGTTATACTTATTTACTTACGCATATTTGGTATGCATATTTTCTTTCCTGTTTTGAGCAAAACCCTGTTATACTTTACATTATTTTGTTCATCATCATGGCCAACGAACATACTAGTTGATAACTCGTATGAGATCTAAGCCAGTGCCCACGTACGACTCGGATTAGAGTATTTCTTCAATCCGAGGGGAACTGTGTAAACCTCAGGGTCTATTAATATGAGTGTTTAGAGCCAACGATGTGAACAAAAGTTACCGGTTAAAGGGAAAACCCGAAAGGGAAGGACCTCTAACCATGTCATGATTAAACATTATTTCATTACAGTGGCTATTACATATTGGTTGCACACATTTATTTCATGTTAGGGTTATGGAAAAGCATAACACCCTAGTGTAAGGTAAATCGATGATTACGGTCCGGAACGCAATCATGGGCTTACAGGTACATGAGGGTGGTGTGTAATTCTAATCAGACTATTGGTAGACAATCAGTACGAATCCAAAGTATCGGGAGTGTGGTGGGTCAGCTGCGGTACACCCTATATATAAGCATAAACGATACTGCGGGAACGGACTAGGAGTCTAACCAAGAACCTACCCATTTCTCTATAATTAGCTCGTCATTAGATCGTTAACTAATAGCTAGCATTGTCGATAAGAACGTTCTTACGTGAGCTTTAATTCATCCTCCTAGAGTCTTTCTCTTGACCACCTCTATAGAAAACTTTAAACTTTGTATACTCTTACACTCTCTGTTAATCTAGTTGCATGTCCTTAATTAAGTTCGGTCGGAAATTTTTCTAAAGTATGGGAGACTGTTTCATTAATGCCTCTGTCCCTCACCAGTTATACATTCCCGAAACCTTTCTCATTTAAACTCTCAACTTTCTAACTTTAAGTTAACTGTCAAAGATTTTAAAACTTTTATTTTGGATATTAGACAACTACTTTAAATTTTGTCAAATCATGACTAATGCAATTTCTTTAAAACCTACATGACTTTTACAACGCCTCTTGTTACATAGAAGCCTCCACTTGAAAGAAATTTCGAGACGAAATTTTCTAAAGTAGGGGAGACTGTGACAACCTGCACCCTTCACTATTCATAAATGTGCATAATTGGTCCCTCAACTATTTCAAAATTTTCATTTTTAACCCTCATATTTTAATAGGACCAAAAGTCACAATTTAATAAAACTTATAATTTTTATAAGTAAAAGTATGCACGTTTTATACTCACATCTACACTCGAGCACGTATGTTTCAGACCTTGATACTCAAAACCCTTAAATTTTTGTCCTAAAACAACACAGAAACCGAAAGAAACAAGTTCAGAACTTAAAATTTATTTACGTTTTGGTAGGAATATGTTAAGACATATGAAATGTGTAGATTATTTATAATTTAAGTAAGAGATTAATTAGAATTCTTTATGGTGTGTATATGTACTTAATTAGTAAAATGTATATTATAAAGAAAAGTTAGTGAGACTTTAATGAAATTATGGTCTTTTAAAATGCATCTTACGTTTTTCTTTTTGGGAATAAATGCTAACATTATTCTTGGTGGAAAACTATAATAAAAACCTAAAGTAACCATTGATGGTATTCATTTTTTTTCCAAGAACATCTATAATCAGGCAACTTTGTTTTGAATTTGTGAGAGCACACAACAACATCATTCAAAATCCGATAATCCTTTTGTTAAACATTGTTTTTTTAATGTTTGAAAGCTACACAAATCGCTACCCCAATCAGAAGTTGCGCTAACAAACCGTGCCAACCGTCGGCAATGGTCATCACCTTTAATTGTCGGCTTCGAGACAACACTCTGACAACGACCACACCATTGTTCGCAACCTTCCTACCATCGCCCTTGCTCCTGTCGTTCGAAGCCACCCACCATATGTGATTCGAATCCATGAAACTAACTTGTTATGTTTGCTTGTCAATGAAGGTAAATAGTTGACCCTCTTGATTTTAGTTCGATTAAAGATTTGAACCAATTTTCTCCGGCGACTAAGAACTCTATTAGATAAATTTATTTGTGAAATCTTGCATATCTGGTTTTTGAGAAATGTTTAAGTTTGTCTATGTTCGTTGTTAATTAGCTGAAATCACATTATCGCATACATATATGTGCATTAACATGGCCAACTTATTCAATATAAAAAAAATAGCAAAGTATGGTTTCTTTATTATTCAACAGAAGTGAAATTTTATATAAAGTATGTCATGCCTTTTTCTTATGAAATAATGTCACCTCCTGTTATTTGACGCAAGAATTATATTTGCATTTTTTATTGAGAAGATGTGTCCGATTGGATCAAACTCAGGTTACAAGACTAGTACCTTAACTAAGTTGTGAGTTGATTTAAATGGTTATGTTAAAATCACGTTTTATAAAGCTGATAAATTTTAATTGCCACTACTAGCTAATGAAATTATTTATTCTTGCTTAATATATGTTCTTATAATATTTTGACATTTTTTTATATTGAACAATTTCATAGTATATATTATTTATAATTCGAATATTCATATGAGTGGTAAAGAATTAGCTTCTATGACTATTTTATAAGTTACGAATTTATATTTTTTTTCCTTTAAACGTTAAAATAAATATATGGCATGAAAGGATTAAGTATTAGGGTTCGGATTCTAGTCGCCGGAAAAATATAACGAACGGGTCAATTAATGTAGTTAATCTATTATAAACTAATTTGGAAAAGAATGAAATTTAGGTTCGCGTACTCGTTGAAGGCAATTTGTTTTTGCTTTTACTTGATTAACTAAGGTTCAACAAAATTCATTGATTCTCGTCGATTCCTTGCAAATTCATCGTCGAAATCAAAGTGAGTATATATTTCCCCTTTTTACTGTTTTAATACTTTGGGGTGACTCATGTACCTATATATTAATCAAGTTTCAATTTCTTATACTTAATGCAATTCTCATGTGTGTTTGCTTTATGTTAATTGGTGTGTCTATGACTTGTCAAAATCATTAACCGCTGGGCGGCCTAGCTTTTCAATGAATAGTACTATGGTATACCCCCTTGAGACTCTGTTGAGAGAATCTTGGTCATTGTCTTGTTAATTCATTATTCAGTTGGTTAGTCATGTGTTAGTCATTATTCTCAGGTTTGGTTTTGAATGGATATTACTTATTGCATAATTGCAAATGGTACCGCACATGAATTGCTAAACATTTTTTCTACTATATATATTCAAACAGGGTATGGTCACCAATACATTTTTGTATTGACATATACTATTTTCGTACATGTTTCAGGTTATTTATGAGATGACTTTTAAGCCTTTGGAATTTTTACTTAGACTTTGGATTCATTGTATTTCAGTTTTAGTTGTCACTTTAGAATCATTGTATCTTGTATTTTTCTTTCAATGTAATAAACTAGTTAATCAATATATAAAAATTTACACTTTTAGTCCATGAGCTGTTGAACAATCGTCACTACGTGACACCTCGATGTTTCCGCCATCGGTTGGGGTGTTACACTTGGTCTTGAGTGTAACATTTCGCGTTAAATAAATATACGTTACGAATAAAAACGACAAGTTTTATTGTTTATTTTGTGACATTTTAAACCCTAATACCATTATTCATTATATATATATATATATATAGGTTTCTAATAATAATAATAATAATAATAATAATAATAATAACAATAACAATAATCTAAATCTGATTATTTGATTTTGATAACCCAACCCCAAAAGCAGGCCCAACCAGACCCAGCCTAACAGCTGAGAACAATAACCCGGCCCAACTCTTCCTTCATCATTTTTTTTAAAAAAAAAGGGGGTGGACTGCTTGTGCTGGGTATCGAACCCGAGCAATGAGGCGGTTCAAACTAACACACACACACCACAACCACTGGTCCAAGTTGCCATATGTTATCAGTTCTGGGATCAATATATATTTATCACATTTCAAATAAGGAGCTGTCATCTTCATGCTGCTCTGTGCGTGACTGTACACCATCAAACCCACAATCATTTCTTTTAATTGATGATAATCAAGGAAACCATTGACCATTTGATCTCGCCAACGCCTAACACGTTCAATACACGTCAATTACACGTCAAACAACCATTAACACGTATCAATTACGCGTATAATTATTGATTCGTGGTCAAACTTTTCAATTATACAACCTGGACCTAGACATTATAAATTGAACGTTGCTGGACAATCACAACTCGCCATTACATCTTTCTCATTCCCCAATTCATCATAATTATACTCTGTTCTTGATTCACGATCGCGTTTTGACTTTTCTTGGTTGACTGAGCAATCTTATACAATCAAACATTGTAAGTGTGATTTTTATGATGGGTTTTAATCTTTGGCATCCACACATCAATAGCCCTAAGGTTAATTGGGTTATTGATGTGTGGATTGATTGATTGGAAAACTAGGTTTTCCGAACACTTTATTTGAGGAAGAACATATAATCGCGTATAATTATAAATATATAACGCACAGAATCCAAACACAACCACTGGTCTAGACCAAGTGGTTGTGCTTGGTGCTTGTCAAGCCGGCCACGCGGGTTCGAAACCCGGCAGCCACATCTTTTTTTTTTTCCTTTTTCTTTGTTTTACTCAAAAACAATCAATTTTATATATATATTATTTATATCTTATAAATTCATTTTAAAATACTAAAACAATTTTAATAATTCTACAAAAATTATTTTTAGTTAAACTGATAAAAAGGTTTAACTCACAATTTTTAGTTTTCAAAAATTTATTTATTTAATTTATTTAATAAATAAATCAATTTTATTCTATTATATTTACAAAATTCTATTAAAATATCTAAACAATCTTATTAATTTCCACAAAAATTATCCTGAGTTTTTATAACATTAAGCTTTTCAGAAATGATTTTTATTTCTGAAAAATCATTTTTTTAATATTTTTAATCAATTTTTGTCATATTTAATCATATTTAAATCATAATAAATCCAATTTTTAATATTTTTACACCAAAATTTTATACAAATTATTTCTGATTATTTGTAACAGAAATATAATTTTTAAACTAATAATTCTTTAATTTTAGTATTTTTTTAAATATTAAAGTTAAAGTTTGACAATTTGTTATAAATAGAATTAATATTCTATTTTAAAGAAAATAATTTTATAAAAATTATTTTTATACTTTAAATACATTCTTGTGACCATCTTAGGTTTAAAATTCATAAAAAAGATTTTTGGTTATTTATTTACTAATATTCTCTCAATTATCAAACATTTTTAATATTAATCAAACGAGCATTATCCCCAAATTCGAAACCCTAGAACGTGTACGTTTGTAGACTAGATAGACTTATTTATTACCTTATTATAGGGTGATACTTGACACATTTGGGCAACACACTATTTTTTCAAGAGATAACATTTTGCTAAGGTGAGTTTACATAGCCCCTTTACTCTATTTTCACTATTTTTGGGGTGAAACATGTTCAAATATTTTATACTATCATTTACTCATATTTACTTGTGATTCAATTACAACATCATTCTATCATTTGACTGTAACAAAAAGACACAGTACAATCATTAACAATGATCAAGCCGCCTGTTTAGATTATAGCGCTATAGGTCTGACAAACCCATCCCCCGCATAAATTCAGGGATGATCGATAACAGTAACAACATTTAACTAACTTGCGAGTTAGTCAACAGTCGACACAAGGTTTGGTTGTACAAAGACGCATTGTTACATGTCGGTATCATACTCCATCACCATACAACTCTGAGTGTTGTACAAACTATTGTTATCAATTATTTTTCAAAAACCTATGTAATTCTCACCAACATTTGTTGACCCAAAATATTTTCAACTTAACATGTTTCAGGTTCTACTTGCTTGAAGATTTGCTTGAAGATATGTGCACAGTTTTATTCAATTTGATGTACGAATTCTTGTAGAACCATTGTATGTAAATTATTTAAATCATTTAATGAAATTTATTATTCACCATGAGCTACTGAACAATCATCACTACGTGACATCCCGATGTTTCCGCCATCGGTTGGGGTGTTACATTGAGATCCTTCACAGTAAAACCGAAGGGGTCAAATTCAATGGACAATAAATTATCAGTAGTAAGTTTACGGACAGAGATAAGATTTTTGACAAGGTTTGGGGCATAAAGGACATTGTTTAATTTAAAGGGCGGGAATGGAGGCGGTAGGGTGAGGTTGCCTTGACCAATCACGGGAATGGTCATACCATTACCAACGACAATAAATTTGTTAGTGCAAGTATTAAATGAAGACGGAAAGTTAGTACCTTGTGGAGATTTCATATGGCCAGATGTCCCGGTGTCCATGAAACCATGTGGATCTTGCTGCTGGAGAGACAAGGCATATAGGGCCTGTTGGATGTCTGTCGGAGATAAAGTGGCCGTATAGGCCTGGTCAGGAGCCGCTCCAAAAATGCCGGCTGAACTGTTCCTCGGGGCCGAAGGGTATGGACATGGTGGGGTACCGGTTTGTGCGGACGAGTTGTTAAGAGCAGATTGCATAACATAACTCCATTGGTTAGCAGCCCAAGAATTAGGAAAAACAATATAAGGGTGTTGAGTGGGATTACCAAAGTTTCGTCCACCCCAGGAACCACCCCTGGTACGGTTCTGAGATCTGGATCTGCCACGGTTTTGGCTGCGGCCACGGCCGCAGCAGCATCTTGGGTGACAGTGGCAGATGTGGTCACAGCCCGGGCAGAGAGCGACTTCTTGGTGGATTCAGCCATCGTGAGGCGGGAGCGACATTCACTAAATGCAGGCAAGGGATCCCGATTCTGCAGAACTGTAGAGATACTTTCATAGGTCTCCGTAAGGCCTGCCCGAAGCTGTGTGACGAGGCGTTGGTCAACGACAGGGGCACCCACACTGTTTAATTGTTTAGCGAGGTGCTTTTCCTGTTGACAATATGCAGCCATATTAGGAAACGCCTCAAGATGAATGCTGGAGAACTGTTGTTGAAGATGGATTTGACGGGCAAGTTTATTATCATTAAAGTGGTCGGCGATAGCCAGCCACGCTTCGTGGGCGGTCTGGCCCGGAATCAGGATAATATGAAGGAGAGGTTTAGAGATGGTGCCATATATCCACTGTAAAACAAAGGCGTCAAGACGAGACCAGAGAGCATCAGCCTCGGCCTTGGCTGCCAGGGCTTTGGCAGCGTCCGTGTCAGAGGAAGAGCCGGGTATAGGGGCGGCTGCGGGACGGGGCTGCAGGTGGTTGTACACCTGGTAGGCACGACAATGCACCTCAAAGAAAAAAATTACACCAAATTAACGAGCGTTTTATTATCTTTCCAACGAGTACCATTGTGCTATATAAAAAACGGAGAAAAAAATGACTATTTTTTGTAATCCGACAGGTATTGTGTCAGGTTTGGGATTAGTTTAAAAAAAATTGTGGGTTTGGGTCGGGTCTGGGATTAGGTGATACCCAACCCGATTACCCGAAACAACATACCCAAATACCCGAACTATATACCCGATCATATACCCGTGAATTTTTTAAACTCATCACATAACCCTTAGACTAATGCGTTCGATATTTCAATAATTAACTTTTTTTTTTCTTGTTTCATGTTAGTTCTTTTTAGAATGATCGATTACAAACTTCCAAATTCATTTGTAAATGGCACTAGATTTATACCCCGACGTAGAGATTCGTTTTTTTTTTTATATTTGAATATGATAACTTATGGCAGAGATTTATTTAAAATAATAATAATATATTTTATTATGTTATATTGGATATTTCAACCCGAGACGCTCCCGAGATAAAAAACTAGTTTAACATAAAAATAAATGACCACTATATATTAACAGCGTATTGCATCATATTCTCTTCCTTATTGCATCAAACTCTTCCATACTCATACAAGCTTTTTTTTATCATCCATGAATTATAATACGCAAAGTTTGTCTCATCAAGGACAATAACTCATTATTTAAATTAAAATTAAGAAGCGTCCACATTTAGTCTAACCGGGTGAAACTTCATTCACACACCAATCAGTTGTATTAAATGTATCACCGATATTACGTCATATATTTCTTTCGAGAATGTTAGATGCCACGTTTTGATAAAGTAATAAATAACAATATATCCGGATTTGGGAGGATTCGTTCACATGTTTAAAAACACTTACGGGTTGTTTCTTTTCTATAAGTAGGTGTTTCAAGGTAATTAAGGAATGGTCGTCTAAATAATCTCTTTATACTACGTGTTGTATGGGAAAATTATATTTCTTTTTATGACACGATAATTATGTTTATTTTAGTCTATTTATGCTATAGAAAATTGTGAGTTTGATTACTACTAATTTGTTAATGATAAAAATATGAAGAATTACTAAAAGAAGAAACTATTTAACATACATAAATTAAAATATATTATCTAATCAGTATTTGTATCTAGTCACAAAATAAAACAACGAAAATTAGTCATGTAACACAACTAGTATAGAAAACATAATAATCTGTGGGCTAATAGAAATAAATCAGGGAATGAAATAGATCATTATCATTGTCTTGTTTGATTACCATGAGAATGAAATATATGTTGGAATGTGAATGTGAGTTTGTCCCACGTTGATTGAGAAATAAAAAATAGGTTGTTTTATAAGAGGAAACCAAATGGAAGAGATTAAATTCTTTAGTCACATAGTACTTGAGCATCTACCCGTGCGCGCAGGGGGAGGGTACAAAAATGGGATGTGATTTGAGAAAAATTCTTGACCCAACGCGACGTCCGCACGACCTGCAGACACGAATGCAGCTCGAAAAACCCTGGCCCTGGTTTTTGCGCACCGTAGGGATAAAATCGGTGAAGAGTGACTGTGGCAACGACGGTCAATGGTGGTGATGGTGGATGGTGATAGGCGGACGACAATGGTGGGTGGTGCTTGTGTAAGGGGGCAGGGGCACAATCCCCATGTAGTCTCATCCTAACCAATCACACAGTGTCACGTCTTTTTTACCTTCAAGTAGTTTAAACTAGCCCAAACACTAAAAATGCCTAACCTAAACTAGGATTTTTTATTTTTATTTTTATTTTTTATTATTATTTTTTTTTTGCCAAAATGGAGGTACAGTACACGAAATTTGTACATTTGGGGTGTGTCAGGTTGAAGTTTTTTCTTTTGGTGTAACCGCAACTTGGACTTGCGGTTTGTGCATACGTGGAGTTTACTAGGAGAGATGCAACGAAGGAACCTTTGGAGGATGATGAGTTGGAAAGGAAACCGCAAGTTCAACTTGCGGTTTCATTCTCAATCTGACAATCGACCAGTTGCTACACATAATCAATGTTAATATGTTAAATAACATGACAGATCAATGAAATATTAATGGGAAGCTACTTCGGTGGTGAAGAATGCTACTTCGAACAACACAACGATATTATCACCGATGGTAACCAAATTACCGTTGATGACTTGCTCCTTGACTTCCCTAACGATGAAGACGCTGTCATTAACGACGCTTTTTATGACACATACAATTCCAATTCAACTGATTTTTCTAGCTCTAATTCTTCTGTTTTCGGTAGTGATGTTCAGTTTTCTGGCAATATCAGCTCCTATAGCCTCTCCGGTGGTGAACTTTACATGTGATCGTGTGTGAGCAAGACTCATTGTACATGTGATTTTATAGCCTTTAACTTCATTCATCAGAGCAACAACATGCATAGCAGATAGGCAGAAAGAGAGAGAAGAAACCGCAACTTGAACTTGCGGTTTCAATTCCATGTTATCGAGCATCTCGTTCCATCTCTCCTATTGTACACCTTCATCGAAAGCTCTCTCCTAATCAGCTCCACGTATGCATAAACCACAGGTTCAACCTGCGGTTACACCATTTGTAAAAGTCCGATACTAACAGCCCCCAATTGCGCAAACTTTTTGTACTATACCACTATTTTGGCAAAAAACTCCCTAAACTAGCCAAAAGATTTTTTTATTAAAATGAGAGAGAGAGAGAGAGAGAGAGAGAGAGAGAGAGAGAGACAATCAGCTTCACTAAGCCGAATTAATTCCTTGGCCAAAAATCCAAGCTCCGAAGGTCGGAATCGTGTAGCCCCTTGACTTCACAAGCCCAAACCCAATAGCCAAGGGTGCCCGGTCTATTCCATTCCTACATTTATCTTAGTATATTAGAGTAAATTGTTATTTGCGGGCTTTGTTTACTTTCACCACTTTTATATATCTAAAACAATCTCAATAGTTTCTAAAACTTATCATTTTCATCAACGTGTCGTAAGTTGTATTTTTTGTCTTTTACCCTTCAAAGACTAAATTTAGTTATTTAAATGAGAAATAAAAACATCAAGAACAAAAAAACAAAAATAATATAAGTAGATTAACCACACCCAAACCCTTTTCTTCTACAAGTCGGCACACCAACTTCCTCGCTGGCCCCCATATCGGCATTTCATTGTTTGAAATGTCCTCGCTCCATCTCTAGCACAACCTCAAATTTGAAATAAAAACAGGCTTTTTTTTTTTGGAAACTCTCATTTCCAGCAACTCTTGCCTAATCTCAGTCGTATTTTTTAACAAAATGTACAATGGTGCTAACCATTTCTTGAACGAAAAGCGATGGTGGTTATGGTGTCCACGAATTAATTTGGACAACGGTGAGATTTGGTAGCGAGAATGTGATTGTTTGGCGGTTTCAACAACCGCAAGTATGTGGTGGTGGTGGCTATGAGTTTTATATTTTTTTATAATAACTTTAAGTATGTTAATTGGTAAAACGCAAATGTTCCCCTCATTTAACGGTAAAAATTGGATAGAGCTACGACGTGAATGAAAATGACATGTTTTAAAAACCAGAAAGAAAGTTAGGTGGAATTTTTTTTTTAAATAAAAGTGACCAAACAAAAATACAAAAACAACAATTTACTCTCAATATAAATACTCAATTTAAGTATTTAATAATAAATATCAAATAGAAAAATGTTTAAAACTTAAACTATAATTCTAAGTTAAAATACTAATTTTTTTTTATAAAGAGGATCAGTCAATATTAAAACATTTCGGTGTGTATTATTAAATATTCAGGAACTTTACAAAAGTTCCTTTTTTACTTGTGTTTTTCTCTTTAACTTTTTTTTAATAATCTAATCCAAAATTAACTTTACAATTATTTATCTTAATAAATCATATTTGCTTAACCAGATGAATTAGTTTACAATTATTTTTTTAATAATCTAATCCAATCCAAGAACAATTATTTATCCAAAATTAACTTTACAATTATTTATCTTAATAGTCTATACAAGGCTCCTAAAGTGGTAATTAAGAAGATTGAAAAGATTATGCGTAGATTTCTTTGGTCGGGGACAAAAGAGGTTAATAAGGTTCATTGGGTTTCATGGGACCGGGTTACTTTGCCTAAGGAGGGTGGATTGTGGATAAACAATTTAGAAGTCACTAATAATGCACTTTTTTTTTTAAATGCGTGTGGCGATATCGAGTAGAGAGTCATAACTTATGGAGAAAGGTTATTGATGTGTGTCATGTGACAAAGGTTTGCTGGTCATCCATGCAGTGTAACAAATACTTATCGGGATGTTGGAAATCAATTGTGAAGCAGGCTGATGGTCTGAGGTCGAATGGCAAGAGTCTTACTTATCAGATTAGAGGTACAGCGAGGAAAGGGATGAAAATCCGTTTCTGGTATGATGTGTGGATGGGAGATAGACCCTTTATGTTGGAGTTATTTGACTGCTGTGACGCTTTGTTTGGAGTTATTGTGGGTACCGGATCGGATAATTGGAAGTGGACAGGTTTAGATGAAGATGGTTTTTCTGTTAAGGCGATAAAGAAGGAGCTTAGGAATAAACAAGAAGCGAATATCTTCGTCATGAAGTGGATAAATTGGGTTCCTCTAAAGTGTAATATTCATGCGTGGCGAGCGGAAATGCACCGGTTACCTACTATGATGGAATTGCAAAAAAGAAATATTGTTATAGGGGAGCCGTGGTGAGTTTTATGGGTAGAAGGTTACGACTCAGCGCTGCATGTATTCACAAAATGCAGTTTTTCTATGGAAGTTTGGGATGGGATCGGGAAGTGGTGTAACTTACCGCCAATGTTTATTTTTGATGTTCGAGATCTTTTATGCTTATATAAAGATGCAACAGGAGGAAAGTGAGGCAAAAGACTTATTCTAGGAATTATCATTGTGGCGGTTTGGTGTATATGGCTAGCTCGAAATGAAAAGATTTTCAACTAAAGGAACGCCAAGGTTATGTAGATTGTTCATCAAATAAAGGCAAGAACATTTTTTTTGGTATAAAAATAGATTTGATTGTATTAGGTTGGAGTGGAATGAGTGGTTTTTGAACCCGATGTACATATTATAGTTGTTTGGCTTCTGTGCGCGTTTTGCGTTCAGTTGCCTTTTCTTAATGAAGTATAATTTAAAAAAAACATAAAGATGAATTAGTTTATTGATTACTGCCAAATGCATACGATATGACGCAGAAGACGATTACGTTCGAAGTGGTCAAACGCCACGTGTGCATTCCACTATCTAATTTCACACCATGAGTTAGTTTTCCGGTCCACACTGTACTATATATACCAGCTGCTTACCAATTAAGAATGGCTCCGGATATTTGCACAAGTAGTAAATATATTCACACAACCCTATATGGGTCGTAGAGGGCTCTACGGCCCGTAGACCTCATTTTTTGAACATTCTACGGGCCGTAGAGGCTTCTACTGTCACACCTTCAAATTCCACATGCGAGGTTTTACCGCGAGGCGCGTGACACACCAGGATCCCAGTCAACGATCACAATAAACAAACAACGAACACGCATACATATATATATATATATATATATATATATATATATATATATACTAAAACCAAAACATCATGTTTTGAGCCGTAAACCAGCAGCGGAAACATTTCTTGTTTACAACCAAAAGGCATATTATAGTTTACAAAACATGGTTTAATATGCATCAAAATTTTAGACGCTGTGCAAGACTCCGTGTGCCTAGTCCATTAACTGCTACCTTAGCGACCTGAGAAAACATGCCAAAAATGTCAACATATAATGCTGGTGAGTTCACAGGTTTTCTTTAATAAAAGAGTTGTTATAAGTTTGAAAATATCATTCCCGTTACTACTAGGTTATAAGAACGTTAGCTAGACGTTAAGTGTTTTTACTACTACGGTTGGAGAACCATTACTAAACATGTACCAATGTTGAATCCAGCCCAGATTGACTGGGTTACCGATGCCTCGATAACCCGAGAGTTAGAGACAATATGCACCCGCCCGGCATCCCCGCCGTCGGGTGGGGTTTGTGAGGCCCAATAGATCTATCCATATTTCCCTCGTTGTGCATCCCCGCACATTCATTGTCTCCCCCTGGGACTTTCCGTAAAAGCCGTATAGTAACATGAAGTAACCTGTGACATCCGTCACTTTTTCATTATATATATATATATATATATATTTTTAATAATTATAATAATAATAATAATGATAATAATAATAAACACTAAATCTCTAAACCTTACATTTTAACCCATTATCAAACCATTTATCCTAAACCATCTATCTTAACTAAGTCCACCCAACCAAACCCAACCTATCTCTTCTTTTTCTGGTCTGGCCCAGAACATCCGGCCCAGAACACCGGCCCAGGCCCAGGTCCCTTCCTTGTACCTGTTACAAAAAAAAAAAATAAAACATTTGGCTCTGCCGGGATTCGAACCCGGGCAGGAGCCGGGTCAACCAGACATCCACACGCACCAATAACCACCTGAGCCACGTCTCACTGTTGGTTTAAACTCAGCCCATAAAATATTTAACACCATCTTAACTCCTGTCTGTTCCCTTCCCTGTGCGTGAACCAGCAGCAGCGCACCAGCAGATTAAATACAATTAAGTTTTGGTCAACCTCTTTGACCCTTAATTTGATCTATACTTGGCAAATTTTTTTACAATAAATTCGTTCTTATGCATTAGCGTCCATAGGGACGCATCACCAGCTCATCAATTGCATGATTTCAGGACCTAATTAACTCGCTTTTGACCAAGTCTAGTCAACCTTCCATTTTGTTCGTCTAAGCTTTTCACTATAAATTGAACCTCTGTGAATCTTCTCAACTCGCCAATCCTCTCTTCTACATCTTTAATTTCCCTTAAAAACCTCTGTTCTTGGATTGACGCTCGAAGCTTTGACTTCCACGTTGACTTACCATTCGTATACGATTAAGCATTGTAAGCACGATTACTGTTATGGGTTCTTTTAATCGGCACCTACATAGTGTTTGCCCTATGATTAATTAGATTAACATTTTGTATTTTGCACGATTGAATGATCTAGGGCACGTATTCAAGGATTTGGGGATAAAACTGATTTTTCATTGTATATTTATTTTATTAAAACAGATCTAAAACACAACCACAGGCCTAGGCCAAGTGGTTGTGACTGATACTTATAACCCTTGCCAGCCGGGTTCGAGTCCCAGCTTGGGCACCCACTTTTCACTTATTTTTTTTTTTGTAAAACAAATCAATTATATATATATTTCATTTAAACTTGTAAATTCATTTTTATTATTAAAACCTTGTTATAAATCCTACAAAAATTATTTTAACTTGTTCTGATGAAAAAGTTTAACTTACAATTTTTAGTTTTCAAAAATTTATTTATTTAATATATATAATAAATAAATCAAGTTTATTCCATTTTATTATAAAAATCTATAAAAATATCAAAACGATCTTATTAATTTCCACAAAAATTATTTTAAGTTTTTATAACATTAAGCTTTTCAGAAATGATTTTTATATCTGAAAAATCATTTATTTAATATTTTTAATCAATTTTTGTTAGTTTTAATCATAATTAAATCATAATAAATTCATTTTACAATATTTTTGTACCAAAATTTTACATAAATTATTTCTATTCATTTGGAACAGAAATACCATTTTTAATTCAAGAATTCTTTGATTTTAATATTTTTAGATATTAAAGTCGTATTTTGACAATTTGAAATAATTAGATTAAATACTCTATTTTCAATAAAATAATTTTATAAAAATTATTTTCATACTTAAAACCTTATGTTGTGATAATATTCAACTTAAAATTTTTACAAAAAGACTTTTGTTTATTTATTCATTAAATTTCTTATATTTAATAAACAATTTGTTTATTAATCAAATAAACGTTTATCCCCAAATTCGAAGCCCTAGAAATACATGTATCCTAGAGTTATTTCACTTACACATTATCAATTACTTTAGGTTAATCATTTGGGAGTAATCTCAATTCATATTTCGTTGTCCAAGTTCAATTTCAAGTTATTACGTGAACAGTGAGTACTTCCTATCCCCTTTTTGCTTTCATACATTTTCGGGGTGTTACATGTACACTATTACAAATTTCAAATACAAGTTTACACTTTTACAATACAATTCTAGTACTATGTGCATTGCTTACAACGTGCTTTATGCTTAGACATTACATGTGGATTACATTTGTACTTAGTGAAATCATTAACATTGTACAAGCCGACCTTAACATTGGATAGCGCTATTTGGATTGACAACCCGCCTAGATTGATTCTCCCCCTTTTTCATCGGAGAATCCGTGGCCAGTGTTAAGTTATCATCCATTCATTGGTTGAGTACACTACAGTTCATACAGTACATTATACAGTCACAGGGTTGATTTCGCTCATTTGTATGATACATAGTTTACATATTTGCACTGTAGCTTGCACTTGAATTGTATAACTTTTTAACCTACTATATATATCAAATCTAGGAATGCTCACCAACATTTCTTATGTTGACCAAACCTATTTTTGTACATGTTTCAGGTGCAGTTTGATCTAGTGCTTTAGCAAGAGACATCTAGTGTTTTATTTAAATTCAGTTATTTCAATATTTACATTTCATTTAGACAATGTAATTTCCATTTCCCTGTAAGACAATTTTGATTATTCAATAATATTTACATTTTAGTACCATGAGCTTTTGAACAATCGTCACTACGTGGCACCTCGATGATTCCGCCATCGGTTGGGGTGTTACAGATTGGTATCAGAGCCATGGTTATAGGGAACTAGGTTATTAGATAAAAAGGCCTAGACTATAACCGAATTTCAACTTTCATGCATTATATTTCCTGAATTACCCTACTCCTCATTTCTCCCTACTTTCCTCCTCCTATCTTTCCTTTCTTCCCTCTCTCTATTCTTCTTATCTTTCATCATGGTGCATAGAGATGGTGTCCTACAAAGAGTGGAAAGCTTACATCATCATGGAATGGGAACAGTACCTTTTATGAAGACACTCTTAGATATAATATCTACTCTTATTGTTACTCCTTCGAAGTTGTTGAACTTTAATGAGTGTGATAAGGACACGTGCAATCTGGAAGGGTGGATGCCTGTACCCTGGGTTTTCTGGCATAGGCAAGCATAGCGCATAAATCCATTTACGGACCTGTTATGCTTACCTGGGGATTCCTGGAGTGAGTGTCCACTTATAGGCTAAAGCACGTCTTCTTTGATCACCATTGGGTTCAATTCCTTTGAAAAGTCAACGTTCTTGTTGGGCTTTACAGCTAGACAAGGGCACTCCAAGCATTTTATGCAAGCTTTTTCAATAATACCCTCTCGTTTCATATACAATACTTTGCATAACATGATTGCTTACAAGATCACATCTTCATAATCATCTGTACGATTATACACTTACATTTTCTAATCTCATGATTATTATTTGACTACCTCATAGATGTCTGCTCGCCGCATGCTCCGTGATGCCAGCCAACGCCCTGTTCGTGCTTCGGGACGACGTTCTGATCGTCGCCTCGCATCTTTAGTCGCCGAACAAATTGCTGCAGTTATCCCAAACCTTGTCAGTGAGATAACCCAGAATAGTAACAGTGCCAACACAGGAAGTACGACTCAATTTCGGTGCACTTTCAAACACTTTAACTCCTGCAACCCCACAAAATTCACTGGTGAGGAGGGTGCTACTGGCCTCCTCCAATGGTTTGAAAGCATGGAGAGTACTTTTGTGAACAGTGAATGTCCTGATGAACTCCGCGTTCGCTATGCTACCAGTGTCCTTCAAAAGGGAGCGTTAACCTGGTGGAATGGCGAAAAACGCAATCGAGGAGCTGATGTTGCTTTATCTTTATCTTGGGCTGAAGTTAAGGAACTCATGATCACCAAATTTTGCCCTAGGAACGAAATCAGGAAACTGGAGGAAGAGTTCCATGGACTGAAACAAGACAGTGGGGAGAATCTTGCGTATAATACCCGATATCACGAACTTAGCATACTGGTTCCACACATGGTCACCCCAGTCTCTCGAGCAATCGAAAAATATATCGAGGGATTACCTGACCTGATTCAAGACGTTGTCACTGGAGGCAAAGCTACTACGGTAGAAGAAGCCATCCAACTTGCAGCCACATTAACAGACAAACACGTAAGGAAAGGAAACTTGGTTAGGAAGGGCACCAAGACACCTACTGAGAAAACCACCAATGTTGTCGAACAACCTAAGATTGTTTTAGCAAAAGTCGCCACTACTGCTTCGAACTCTAAGAAACGAATGGGCGATAATCAGAACCATGCTGTTGTTGATCCGGTGGCTCAGCCTCCTAACAAGAAAGCCTACACGGGAATCCATCCTCAATGCAACACCTGCAAATATCATCACCCTGCAAATCTTCCATGCCGTCAATGCACTAGATGTGGGAGGTTTGGACACCTTGTTACCACTTGTCGAGTAATGGTTGGAACACAGAGTAATCATCAAACAGCTGCCCAGGGACCACTACAGATTACTAACGGTCGGGCATGTTATCATTGTAGAGACCCTAATCACATGCTACCCCAATGTCCCAAATTGAACAATGTAAACCTGGTGGCACATGGACGAGCTTTCAATATCAATACCAACGAAACAACTGATCAGGATGACGTTAATCCCACTGGTTAAGCCATGGATGAAATCTTCCCAAGACTCGAGAATCCAATACTTGTGTTTTCATTTTCATAATTCTATTTTCATTTTGTATCCAATTTTGTCGCACTCATTAGCATACAGCATCTAGAAATTTCCTTGCGTAGTATTGTGTATTAACACAGATTGGAAATTTATTATATTTATCATACAAGACGCTACCTTGCATTTATTTGAAACGTTTGGACTTGATACTTGATCTTACAGATGCTTTTCTAAGAAAACATCATTGGTTATTACATGAAACTAGATTTTTCTCTTAATTAGACTACGCATTGAACACCTAATTATTCATGATACTCGTAAACATTTAATTATTCATGATAACACTTACACTTAATGGTTGTAGTACTTACAAACTTGCTTGCATAAACATGCTATCAATTTGCAATCTATGTGAATAATAATTGCTGCACTTAATAGAGGTCATCATGCCTTTTTCAACAGTCGGGAGAGGCCCTACAACCTGCTCCACAACTGGTAGAGGCTATTGAACATACTCAACGATTGGTAGAGGTCGCTATGCCTTTTCAAACAGTCGGGAGAGGCCCTACAACCTACTCCACGGCTGGTGGAGGCTATCGAACCTGCTCAACAATCGGTGGGGTCATAGAAGGACGCAAAACTTTAATGTAAGGTAAATTGATGATTCCGGTCCGGAACGTAATCATGAATTTACAGGTACATTAGGGTAGTGTGAAATTCTATTAGAGTTTTTGGGAAGGCGTCCAGTACATTTTCAAGGTATCAAAGGTGTGGTGGGTTAGCTGCGGTACACCCTGTATACAAGCACTAATGATGCATTGAAAGTGAGATTGGGAGTCGGACCAGGAACAAACTCTGGTTATTTGGTAATCTATTTAGTCTTTCTGTAGACAATCAACACGTACATATATCTTAGGATTCCTAAAACTTGAAATTTATTTACTAGATTCTTATTCTCTTTACTATTCGGGACGAACCTAATCCAATCATTAACTCACACCTATCAAACCTCTTATCCAAATCATTCAAATTTTTTTTTTTTTTCAAACCACAGTTATCTTAACTTTACCCGAACATCCATGTTTTCTAATAACTTCGGGACGAAGTTTCTAAAAGTAGGGGATGCTGTGACATCCGTCACTTTTTCATTATATATATATATATATATTTTTAATAATTATAATAATAATAATAATGATAATAATAATAAACACTAAATCTCTAAACCTTACATTTTAACCCATTATCAAACCATTTATCCTAAACCATCTATCTTAACTAAGTCCACCCAACCAAACCCAACCTATCTCTTCTTTTTCTGGTCTGGCCCAGAACATCCGGCCCAGAACACCGGCCCAGGCCCAGGTCCCTTCCTTGTACCTGTTACAAAAAAAAAAAAAATAAAACATTTGGCTCTGCCGGGATTCGAACCCGGGCAGGAGCCGGGTCAACCAGACATCCACACGCACCAATAACCACCTGAGCCACGTCTCACTGTTGGTTTAAACTCAGCCCATAAAATATTTAACACCATCTTAACTCCTGTCTGTTCCCTTCCCTGTGCGTGAACCAGCAGCAGCGCACCAGCAGATTAAATACAATTAAGTTTTGGTCAACCTCTTTGACCCTTAATTTGATCTATACTTGGCAAATTTTTTTACAATAAATTCGTTCTTATGCATTAGCGTCCATAGGGACGCATCACCAGCTCATCAATTGCATGATTTCAGGACCTAATTAACTCGCTTTTGACCAAGTCTAGTCAACCTTCCATTTTGTTCGTCTAAGCTTTTCACTATAAATTGAACCTCTGTGAATCTTCTCAACTCGCCAATCCTCTCTTCTACATCTTTAATTTCCCTTAAAAACCTCTGTTCTTGGATTGACGCTCGAAGCTTTGACTTCCACGTTGACTTACCATTCGTATACGATTAAGCATTGTAAGCACGATTACTGTTATGGGTTCTTTTAATCGGCACCTACATAGTGTTTGCCCTATGATTAATTAGATTAACATTTTGTATTTTGCACGATTGAATGATCTAGGGCACGTATTCAAGGATTTGGGGATAAAACTGATTTTTCATTGTATATTTATTTTATTAAAACAGATCTAAAACACAACCACAGGCCTAGGCCAAGTGGTTGTGACTGATACTTATAACCCTTGCCAGCCGGGTTCGAGTCCCAGCTTGGGCACCCACTTTTCACTTATTTTTTTTTTTGTAAAACAAATCAATTATATATATATTTCATTTAAACTTGTAAATTCATTTTTATTATTAAAACCTTGTTATAAATCCTACAAAAATTATTTTAACTTGTTCTGATGAAAAAGTTTAACTTACAATTTTTAGTTTTCAAAAATTTATTTATTTAATATATATAATAAATAAATCAAGTTTATTCCATTTTATTATAAAAATCTATAAAAATATCAAAACGATCTTATTAATTTCCACAAAAATTATTTTAAGTTTTTATAACATTAAGCTTTTCAGAAATGATTTTTATATCTGAAAAATCATTTATTTAATATTTTTAATCAATTTTTGTTAGTTTTAATCATAATTAAATCATAATAAATTCATTTTACAATATTTTTGTACCAAAATTTTACATAAATTATTTCTATTCATTTGGAACAGAAATACAATTTTTAATTCAAGAATTCTTTGATTTTAATATTTTTAGATATTAAAGTCGTATTTTGACAATTTGAAATAATTAGATTAAATACTCTATTTTCAATAAAATAATTTTATAAAAATTATTTTCATACTTAAAACCTTATGTTGTGATAATATTCAACTTAAAATTTTTACAAAAAGACTTTTGTTTATTTATTCATTAAATTTCTTATATTTAATAAACAATTTGTTTATTAATCAAATAAACGTTTATCCCCAAATTCGAAGCCCTAGAAATACATGTATCCTAGAGTTATTTCACTTACACATTATCAATTACTTTAGGTTAATCATTTGGGAGTAATCTCAATTCATATTTCGTTGTCCAAGTTCAATTTCAAGTTATTACGTGAACAGTGAGTACTTCCTATCCCCTTTTTGCTTTCATACATTTTCGGAGTGTTACATGTACACTATTACAAATTTCAAATACAAGTTTACACTTTTACAATACAATTCTAGTACTATGTGCATTGCTTACAACGTGCTTTATGCTTAGACATTACATGTGGATTACATTTGTACTTAGTGAAATCATTAACATTGTACAAGCCGACCTTAACATTGGATAGCGCTATTTGGATTGACAACCCGCCTAGATTGATTCTCCCCCTTTTTCATCGGAGAATCCGTGGCCAGTGTTAAGTTATCATCCATTCATTGGTTGAGTACACTACAGTTCATACAGTACATTATACAGTCACAGGGTTGATTTCGCTCATTTGTATGATACATAGTTTACATATTTGCACTGTAGCTTGCACTTGAATTGTATAACTTTTTAACCTACTATATATATCAAATCTAGGAATGCTCACCAACATTTCTTATGTTGACCAAACCTATTTTTGTACATGTTTCAGGTGCAGTTTGATCTAGTGCTTTAGCAAGAGACATCTAGTGTTTTATTTAAATTCAGTTATTTCAATATTTACATTTCATTTAGACAATGTAATTTCCATTTCCCTGTAAGACAATTTTGATTATTCAATAATATTTACATTTTAGTACCATGAGCTTTTGAACAATCGTCACTACGTGGCACCTCGATGATTCCGCCATCGGTTGGGGTGTTACATAACCATAGTATAACATGACCTTTAGTAGGTAAGCAAGTAGCATGTTTCTCCCCAGAAAGCAAAACGGAAAGAGTGGGGCTGTGACACTCACCTTAGATTGCGTTACTTTAAAACAGTTAAATAAGTATGCTATGATAGCCCCAAATAGCGGCGACCTATCATAAGATGTGTATAAGTATCCGGACTAATAACCCGTAGGTTAACTAGTCCCCGAATGTCCAGACCATAACCATAAACGTTTGAAAACACCTTTGACTGTTAAACCGACCGTACCAGACAAGACTCGACATCCCATTGGTGACCCGACATCTCACGTGTTAGCCGAATACAAGACATGATGCAACATATGCAATTAAACACTTAATACGCGCAAGAGTTCACCTAGTCTAGCATAACGCTCAATTAACACATAAATAAGTCCGAACACGTGTTACTAAGTCATTGGACATATCACGGGGTTCCTATCATGTTCCTATCATGTTTCGGGATGTCAAAATACGCTTACAACAGCAGTACACGCGATTAGGAAACTTACATGCAATTGGGAAAAGTCAACTGGTGATTGGAGAGAGTCAACGGCGATTAGAGGCCTAATCGCCTGACTGAAGTGGCGATTGGAGGCTAATCGTCTGACTGAGGTGGCAATTAGAGCTCTAATCGCCCCGTGCAGTTCTGTCCCGAATTTTCGCGCGTTAAACCCTCCAAATCAGATCCAAAACATGTAAAAACACCCAACATCAAGCCTAAACTATTAACCAAGCCATCCCAAGCGAAAACCCCCAATTTATCTCTGCTCTAACGGCCTCGGTGCGATTATTTTCAAAAATGGCAAAGTACTAGGTTTCATTAACTATGAAATCTTTCCTTAAATGGTAAAGACCAGATTACACCTCCTACAACTTGCAAATCATCATCTCTTTGTTATAATATCATCCTAGTGTGATTCTTAACAACAAACAAGCATTGAATCATATCATAACATCCTAATTCTTCAAGAATCATCCGAATGGGTCAAAATGCATATTTTCATCATAACACTATAACAATAGCTCAAATCCTTAGATAATCATCCTAATAACTCCTACACATCAGAAGTACATCAATTTCATAGAAACATTCATGATATAACCATAAAAAATCATCATATGCATAAATACTTCATATATAGCAAGTATTATAGTGTAGACTTGTTTTAGAACTCATTTCAAAGGTTTTTAAAGACACATACTTAGCAAAACAAGGTCTGGACTTTTGAGGAACCAAAACAATAACATTACAAAGGTTTGGGATGAAGAATACAGCTTGGATTTTATCAAAGGAAGGTGTGTTAGCTTGGAAATGGTGAGTTTTGAAGCAAAATGAGTTCTAGAAGTGTTTTGAGGTGTGTGGGAGGCTTAGGATCTATTAGGGTTGCACTAAGGGTGTTTGGGGAGTCAAGGGTTGTATTTATAGGTGTTTTGACTCGTGCACAACAAGTCAGGCGAGTAGGAGAGCAGATTAGGCGATTAGGAATCCTAATCGCCTATATACTGGAGATTAGGAGCTCCAATCGCCCCTATTCTCTCCCAATCGCCTATAATACTGGCGATTAGGCAACCCTCTGGTTCCTAATCACTTATAGCATACCAGGTTGGGTTTTTGGCACGTTAAGCACTATTTTAACATATATAAACACGTATTCACATACCGATAAGTCATATAATGATTACAAACATATAAAACAAGTCTACGGGTCGTAGAGGGTGTCCTCATTTATTACACTGATACCCTCTACGGGCCGTAGAGGGTGTCCTCATTTATTACACTGACACCCTCTACGGGCCGTAGAGGCCTCTACGGCCCGTAAAGGGCTGTGCAAACCTAATTTTTGTTATTGTGTAAATACATACCTCTTAATAATTAACCATTAATTAATTTCACATCCACATTTTTATATCTTCAAATCGTTTAAACACAATGCAGCTCCAAGGTGAAAGTTCACCCGATGATTTAGGGTTTTGTCTTAGCTTCAGTTGCTACTTTTCTGATAATAATAATAATAATAATAATAATAATAATAATAATAATAATAATAATAATAATAATAATAATAATAATAATAATAATAATAATAATAATAATAATAATAATAATAATATTATTGCATTAGCAGCTGCTAAAGTTATCGGCGAACTAAAGCAGGAACAAGTTTGCGCAAAACAAATCGATGATTTTAAGTTCATTTTTCCTGTTTTTGACCTTGCGGTTGAAGAGAACAATGATGCAGCTTCTGCAGTTAGTATTCAGTTACAGAAGTCGTCTGTTGATGAACAAGAAGTATACTCTTCGTCTTTCTCGTCATCAGAAGCGGATGAAAACGATTGTAACTGTAAACCATCTCGAATATTATGTATTTGGATGCCTAAGACCGATGTTCTGTCGTCGGTTTTTGCTAAACGTAAGAAGAGAAGTTCTAGTAAAATCGACGCCTCGAAAGAGAGACGTCAAGTCGCTGGAAAACTGAAGACGACGTCGTTTCATGAAGTGTTTTACGTGCAGAAACGGGAAGAAAAGAAAGGGGATAAGATGAAAACGTTTCTACCGTATAAGCAGGATTTGTTAGGGTTGTTTGTTAATATTAATAGATTTAGGAACAGGAAATTATCATGTTGAGTTACTCACCTTACTTTGTGTTTTTAATTCGATTAATATTTTTATTTTTTTTAATATGTCAATTAATGTAGGTAATATTATCGATCATTCTAGCCAGGAACGAAGGATTTAAAGGGCCAGGGGTGGCCCTGGCCCCCCCCTGTTTTTTGGCGCAGTAGTGGAAATTTGCGATTTTCATAGGTAAATTGAGTGCGGGTTGAGTCCGGCCCCCGCCGATTTGCACTACCGATCGAAAAAAATTGAGTCTGGCCCCCTCCGATTAGAGAACCAAGCTTCGCCCCTGATTCTAGCTACATTGATCTGCAGTTTGCAAAGGGAATAATCTATATCTTGTATTTTGTCAAGTAATGTAATTACATATTTTCTTATAGCTGTTAGGAGATGTAAGCAAATAATGCATGAATCATATGTGATACATCACAATTTTTTAGTTTAATACAAACATATTATATTAAATTAATCACAGTAGCTTGTTTTTTTCTTCTGAAACTTGCTAATTAAGCGTACGTGTTTACATGTACAACTTGGATTTGGAAGCGATCCGAACATGTTTACATTAAACTCAAGACAGATTTCTTTTTACTTGGTATCCTGCCTAGCGTGTTTACATGTTCAACTCGGAAGCGATCCAAACTTGTTTACATTAAACTCGCGATTTTTACAAAAGTGTGTAGGGTGGGTGATCTAATGTTGTGATTGGTTTTTTTTTTTTTTTTTTTTTTTTTTTTTTTTTTTTTTTTGTGATTGATGGGGATGATTTAGTGATGTTAGTGATGGTGTGATAGATCGTTCTATTTTTTTAGTTATGGATGTGATAAAATGTGAAAGTTGAGGTGACACAAAGTGATTGAGTATGATAAAATGAGTTTAGTTATAACGTGGTGACCCCTAGCATTGAAGAAAAAAGCGGGGTTAAAATCTTTATTTTGAAGTAACGTTGCATCTCCTAAGGCAACTAAAAGTGAAATGTTGAAATTTATAGATTAAATAATTTCTATGTATGGCTATTTAAATGAAAATCAACTAAATATATTATATATATGAAGTTTATTAAAATACGTAGGGTTAATCATAATAATTTTACATCTAAATTTATGTTATTCGATCACATGTTTCCTGCTAATCATATTTTATATTATTTACTAAATCAAATATATTTTAAATATATACGGAAGAGGATTTGCTTCACACGAAGTTGTAACCTGCAAGTTACGGGTTTCGTATTCATTCTAGAAAGTCCGTAAATTAGCATGTTACCTCGAAAAAAAATCTACTATTATTATTTTTATTATATCAACAGTTAGTACTTAGGAGGCATGGATGGAATAACAACCAAATCCATGTTAATTTAACATTTATTTTGATGTCCAAGAAAATTAAAAAAAAAAAACATACTTACAATATGGCTCTGTCTCTTAGTTGACAACAATTGTTACCAAAATCTCTTTTGTGTTAACACGCTTTCCAGGTCACATTAAATCATTTTTTAGTTTTACTAAGTTAGAGCACCACAATGGTGATGGTAGTTTGAAATTCCAAACTGTCACATCCAAATAAAAATGATATTTTTCGACATTAACATGCTAAAATTAAATCATTTACATAAATGGGGGTTTATTATTTTACAAATTACATTTGGAAGGTATTGGGGGAAAAAAACAATATTGGTGATGTATATAAACAAATTGGCGGTATCAAAAAAATAAAAAGTAGATGCCGCCAACCCATTTGGCGGTATCAGTTAGGCTTTTCTCAGTGTCTTTAATGCCGCCAATTGAAGTAGAGGGATCAAAAAAAATAGCTAGATGCCGCCAAATGAAATGGAGGGGTCACCTCTTGATGCCGCCAATCCAGTTAGAGGTGTCATTGATGCCGCCAATTGATTTGGTGTGTTCTTCAATATTGCCGTCATGATCCCGCCAATCCATTTTCATGCATTAAAACCAGCAAATGAAAATCAGTCTTCACCTGCAAACCATGCAGCCTATAAGACACACTCACAAGGTCTCTAGCATTGCATGCAATGGTCTTGTAAGTTGCAGATGATTTGATAGGCAAATAGTGTTCTTGGGAGTGTAAGAATTCAGGCTTTGAAGGTTATAAAATGGAGGTTGAGGTGAAGAAGGAGCACCACCCACATCCAAGAACACACCATCAACACTACAATCTCCATCTGAAACCTTTGAAATTTATAAAAAATCATACCAACCAAATTCCTCCCACCATGAATCAAAACATGAACTTACACCCTGGTCCCTAAACGACGATGTGTTGTATCTGCGTGATCGACATCGTGCCTTTCACGTTTTCACAGACGAGGAAAACTTCAATAGAGTTATGATGGTAAAGCGTAGCGATAGAGCCATATGGAGGTTACTTCGTGACCACCCTGTTGTAGGACGGGTTCGTCACCTTATCGATGCTGCAGGGTTTGGTGGCCTCATAGATTGTGGTTATCGATACGTTGACCACTCCTTGACAACAACTTTGGTGGAACGATGGAGGCCCAAAACTCACACGTTCCACCTTCCATTTGGTGAAGCTACTGTCACCTTACAAGATGTTAACGTCTTGTGGGGGTTACCTATTGAGGGAGCTGTTGTGTCTGGGGTAGATGATAATTTGTCTACTGCCGACGCAATAGCGTTGTGCCGACGATTCTTAGGTGTTACGCCTACAGAGGCCCAAATGTCCGGCAAGTCCGTTTTGGGTACTGTTATTATTGATAAACTAAAGCAGGACTTTGTTGAAGCAGAGGCTACGGATGAAGAGTGCATTTTTCGTGCTCGTTTAATCCTTTTCTTTTTGATCGGTTCCACCTTACTCCCTGATAATAATAATAATAGAATAAATGTTTTTTACTTAAGATTTTTACGAGACCTGAACCGTACATCATCTTATAGCTGGGGCAGTGCGGTTCTGGCTTGTTTATACAGGCGGCTTTGTGATGCCACCCAGCCGGATATGAAAGCCGTGACCGGACCCATGATGCTCCTTCAAGTATGGGCATGGGAGAGGATCCGGTGTCTCGCGCCACGACCACCCTCAAACCGGTTTGATTATACTTGCCCGATAGCGGCTCGGTATATATCGCAAATCCCAGTTTGATTATACTTGCCTGCATGGCATCCCTTTGTATTTTTTTTTCTGAACACGTTTTTTAACATGTTAATTTTGTAGGTGGCGAGACCGGCGGTTAAACTTCGCGGAGGTGGCCACACACTGCCTCAAGGCATACCGTTCACAGCTACAATCGTTGGACGAGGAGATGGTATGTTAGTAATTATTTTTAGTTTTTTGTATGTATTAATCATGCATTTATTGTGTTTTGTTACTGACTTAAGTGTTTGTTTTTAGTTCAACTGGACCCCCTACAACTTGGTTTTGGACCGACTGCCGGCAATGTGCTCAAACGGGATGGAAAGCTGGAGGAGTTGATGTCCCCTTATATGCTTCGAGATCGTTGAGCATCATTACCCTCAACGGGTTTTGAGGCAATTCGGCATGGTCCAGTACATACCTCCCCAGATAACCTTAGCCGTACCCACGGCTCGGCTTGAAAAACTGCATGCTTTGGGGCGGCAAGGACACAACGGGGCGGACTGGATGAGTAGGCATGAAGCCTACGTCAATGCATGGAATAACCGTCGTAACACGGTTATCCGCTCTGAACTCATAAGGACAGCTTCAACCGAGCCCGGTTATATGCAATGGTATATGGGGCGTACCGTTGCATTTATTGGAAATCCGGGTGTAGCACCGGCCCCAGCTGGCGGTTTCCAAGACGACGGTGCTAGAATCCAGTTGATGGTAAAGCATTTTTACGTGCCTAATTCATACATTAATTATTTTCGCAATTTGGTGTTTCTAACTAAAAATTTTGTTTGCAAAGGGATGCCATGGGTGATATTTACCGGTCATCTCAGGAGGCCTTTAATAATCCTCAGGCATTCGCCACGCAGCTTGAGCGCATACAAAACACGGCGTTTCACAGTATGATGATGTCACACAATGCCAGACACTTACAAAATCCGACGCATCTTACCATGGACACCGTTGACTTGTCGGCACCTGCACGGCCTCAAAGGGTGCGCCGGCGACGCGCTCCCCGTCAGGTGCCGGAAAATGAAGACCAAGCTGCTGGAAGTCACTATGACAATGACGTTGGGTTTCGTGCATCTGTTGCGGCCAGCAACAATCAGAACCAGACCGGGGGATATGTCCCGCAATTCATGGACATGGGATTGGACCAGATGGGAACTCCATTTGGATTGGGTGGATCATTCGTACAGGGAACTGGTCATGTTGGTGGGTCCGGTGGCAGTCAACCGGGGGAGATGGGTCCGCTAGCTAACTTTCGTGCAGGCGGAATTGGCATCGGAGATAGTTGGGCGTTTCCTTCATCACCGGGTTACGTGACGCCTGTTGGACAGGGGTTGGCACGGTTTGATCACGACCTTTTTAGTGAATTTCATTACCATGCCCCGCATAATTCGTGTGATGAAGGACCTTCAAGCCGGCCAGGACCATCGACCACGCTGAATTTAAACCTCTTTCCTGATGATGAGTACGGTAATGAAGGAGCACCACCCGCCAACCAACCACCCAGGAGGCAATCTGAACGTCTTCAGAATCAGGGACCCTCGAACGATCTGGACTGGTTTAACTAGTAACATTGTCGAATTCAAGTGTGTTCATAATTACTTGTTGTAACATTTTGATTTGCTTTTATAACATTAATTATTGTTTTGCTTTATAAATATATGAATATATGAATCGTTTAGCCACCTGTGATTCGAACATTGATTTGCTTTATAAAATTAAAATCCAAATAAAAGCGTTAAACACTAAAACAAGATTACGTAATCATTTATCGGTGGCCCGAAAACGGCTCGGAGGTGTTTTTCTCAAAACCCACCCTATGTTGAAAACGGGCCAGGCTGCCCTCTTTGGGCCTCTGTGCAGCCTGGCTGGGCCTGCCGAACAGGTAACCTGACTGACGGACGCGTTGCCCTTGGGTAACACACGGGCGTCGCACGAAGTCCGGGCGGTTTTCGGGTCTCCGGGGCCTGATCCCGGTGGCCCGAAAACGGCTCGGAGGGATAGATTTATTTAAATCAAATAATAACACACAGACATAAAATTTTTGGAATGTCTCAAACAAATAATACAAATATGATAGATTTATTTAAAACAAATATTACAAATTTATTTAACAACTGTTTTTCAAAACTAGTCACTCAAACTATACAATCTACGGATTTACAAGACACTATATTTTCCGAGATCACCTATTCCAATATTCTACCACCGTTTCTTGTTGCATAGTTCATTAAGTTTCTGTTTCGCACCTTCAATCACAATTGCTTTGTTGAAATCAACAATAGCTTGTGTTGTGCACCCAGAAACTTCTCTTTTCCAATCAGCGGGAACTCAGGACCGCATTCAGATTCAAACCCATCTGAATTTGATCCAGGAGAACATGGTTCTACCTGTTGAATATGTGTACCAAATCTACAGGTACCCAATGTTCAAACCAGCCTGCCATACGAAAGTAGTACGGTAAAGAATCGCATCATCCGTTGCCGGACAGGTCGCTAATGACGTGATGTGATTCATCAACACCGGATGGCGTGGGTTTGCCTGGAAAGTAGACCCGCCTAAAGAGCCCGTTGGAATGTTCAGCGTTGGTAGACTAGAGGCCCAATACCCCCCAACGATCCATAACTCTCTAATATTTTAAACTAAACCATCAATGTTGCATTCTACACGTGTTATACCACGTGTAGATGTATTGAGAGGTGTAGTTTAATGTGGATGTAACACCGATCCAAAGACACCGCTTTTTTGGACCCCAGAAAAGCGATGCCAAGCGGGGGATGAAACGGCAGACGATGCTGTTAAGCATGACTCATCCCCGCCGAAAACAGTTAAAACTCCATGTGAATGTAACATCGACCCAATATCAATAAAAAACCGTACCATCCAGAACAATTGCAGGAAAAGTATTATATCATATATTGGGGGGGTTTATTGTGGTTTGTAGTCTGAATGGTTTGGAGAGAATGGGCAGAGGGCTTATATAAGAAATGAAGCCTAGAACTCAATTGGCGGCATCAATGTATAGGATTAAAATGGCGGCTTCAATGTCAACAACCCAAATGGCGGCATCAACTTTATTTTGTTAGATGCCGCCAATTGGTTTCTACACATCACCAATTTTGGTTTTTCCCCCAATACCCCCCAAATGTAATTTGTAAAATGATAAACCCCCTATTTATGTAAATGATTCGCTAAAATTTACACTTCTATGGAAGAACAGGATCAGAGCAAATAAAAGAACAATATCGATCTCTCGTATGTTTTTGTTACACATAAATATCATTTAACTTTTCTCTTGTAATGACGTGAACTCGCACTACTTTAGTAGAGGGAAAACAATATGCTTAATTAGTACTCATTTCAACTAATCGATACATTCTATACTATATTAATTTAGAGACACCTTAATAGTGTGCTCTACTAAATTGCGCCAGATTTTTTTATTATATTTTTTGGTCAAACTGCTTCAAAAGAGCAGGTTATGATTGTGCTTATTTTTCTTTTTTCTTTTTTTTTTAATATAACAACTTATTAAGTATACTAAAATTAATTATTACTTATGTTTCAGAATTGGGCATATTGTCACGGCCCAATATATGATAGTCGCAATGCTATGGGATGTACTTGCACGCTTGGGTTACTAGCCGAGTACCTTCTACAGGAACGACCTTAGGGGAATAAGGCGAGTCATGTCATGACATTTCTATTTGTCGAATGCACCACTGGTCGAAAGCTGTTGAACACAAAGCTCCATGGGTGCTAATTAAAGTGAACAAGAGGCAACCCAATTATATATACATGAGCTGGTCTAGAACTTAATGGCCCGCGATTATTTTTGTGAAGCCCACGCGAGAATAACAGTTACCTTAATGTTATCTCTAATGTCCACTAAACCCTCAACGAAACAGGAGCTCCCGCGGCGAAGCGCGGGGAACTAACACTAGTTACAAACTAAAAAAGGACTTAACAAAGGATAAAGGTAAAAAAATATATATATTTAGTTCATGATTAAATTCAACATTTACTAAAATAACAAAAAGATGAAACTATCAAATAAGATTAAAAAGAATAAAGAGGTTAATGAATTATATATGGTTATAAGAAAATCACGCTAATGAATTCTATATGACTGATGATAAGTGACGATTGTGAGAGTTAAGGAGTCTTATCATGGGTTAATGAGTTGTTTAATTTATGTTATAACAAATTATGTTAAATGGTAGGTGGTGTACGTTCCTCATCGGTTTGAGTTAAGTAAGAATAAAGTTCGTCGCTTCTCCAAAGATCGGTTTAAAGAGATGTTAAGTTGTAGACCGAAATTATGACCTAGTAATTTTCATGTGACAGGAACATCAAATCATGTGGTTTGGTCTTCTTACATGGTCATCGTGACTAAAACAAGGGACCCTATATCATTAGATGAGCTAGTAGCGTCCAATTAATCTTGTCAAGGTCTATTAACAAAGAGGTCTCAAAGGTTGTTAGCGAATAGGCTGAAAAAGCTGGTGATGGGCTAGCTAGCTCTATTATTTCGGACACACAATCTGCGTTTTAGAAGGCGATATCAGTTCTTGATGGTCCATTGGATGTTGTTTATGAAATTTTTTATTGGCTGAGACAGAAGAAGAAAACATATACGTTCGAAAAAGCGTACCAACACTTAAATTGGAAGTTTATGGATTATGTTATGTTAAAGATGAGCTTCCCAATGAAATGGTGACATTGGCTGAGGATGAGCACCGGCGCGACTACAGCCTATAAAATCCAACACAAATTCCTTTCTTCGTGCCGTGAGCCTGCTCGCGTTGGCTCGGGTTAGCATGGGCTTGTTGTGTCTGGGGTGAGCGTGGGGTTATTTTGGCTGCTCGCGCCAGGTTGCTCGCGTGTCCACAAAGTCTTAGGCCTTTATTCACTTAAAACGTCCAATACAGCCCTCCAGTGGAGATATAAACGGGAAGGCTCGAATTTATGGAGAGCATTTATAGAGGCAGTCGGCTATACCCCTAGATCGTGGTCAGCCATTTCGTTTAATAAAATCTTTACAAGGACGTGGGAAACTATTGTATCTGTTGTAATATATTGGTGGCCTCTAATGCCTCTTTGGGAAAGCATATAGAAAGGAAGCTAGGGAGAGGATAGAGTTCTAAAAAATAACAATGTATTAGAGTGTATTTACCAATGGATCGAAAAGACATATATATCGTGGGTGATGCTATCTAGACATCCCCAAAAAAACCTTAGACACTCTTAGAATGGGTCATTGAGACCTCAATGGGCCATTGAGGCCAAATCTGGGAAAAACGACGGGTCATTGAGGCCTCAACGACCCATCCTTTTACAAAAAAAGTGAAAACGATGGCCCATTGAGGCCTCAACGACCCATTGAGGTTTGCCAATTATTGGTAATTGTAAAAAAAGAAGTGTAGTGTGGGATTTATTTTTTAACTGATTGGAGAAGCAAGTTTTGTCTCAATGACCCATTGAGAAGCTTTGTCTCAATTGCCCATTAAGGCCTCAATGGTCCGTTGGAATTTTTTTTTTAATTTTTAAATGATTGAAGAAGCTTTCTCAAGAAGCTTTGTCTCAATGGCCCATTCAGGCCTCAACGACCCATCTTTGATTTGTCTCAATGGCCCATTGAGGCCTCAACGGTCCATTACTTTTCAAAATTTTGGCCTCAATGGCCCATTGTGGCCTCCACGACCCAGGTGTTTCATTTTTTTTTTAGTTTTTTAGTGTGTTTTATATATTTTAAGCTTGAAATTTGTGTTTTTTATATAAAAAAAATAAAAAGTGCATTTGTATCATAAGACCTCTCAATGAGCCATTTAGACAAACCTTGCTTCAACGGTCAGTTAAAAATAAAAAAAATAAATCCCAATCATTACCAATCATTGCCAATGATTGGTCAATGATTACCAATAATTGGCAAAACACAACGGGTCGTTGAGGCCTCAATGGACCATCTTTTTTTCAATTTTTGGCCCTCAATGGGTCGTTGAGGCCTCAATGGGGCATTGATTTTCTCTGTTTGGCCCTCAATGGGTCATTGAGGCCTCAATGAGCCATTGAGGGGGGTGTTTAGATAAAAAAAAAATCCTAGTGTGTGAATATCCTAAGCCTATATCGTGGGGGTGGATCTTTGTTGATCTTGGACCAGCTTCAAGACAAATGGATATGTTTATGCTCCGGTTATATACACATTAGGGTTTTTTTATCTACACAACCCTCTATGGCCCGTCAGGGCATCCACGGCCCGTAGAGTCCCCACCCGACAGAAACGACGCCCCATCAAGGCCTCGACGACCCGTCACCAAACCCTAAATGATTACCAATCATTGGTAATCATTGGCAATGATTGAATAATGATTGTTTGGTTTTTTATAAGTGTAGTGTGGGTGTTTAAGATGGGTTAGAGATGTGAATATAAATGTTTGGTTTTTTATAAATGTTTTTTTTTGTATTTGTATAATATGATTTTTTTTATATGGATGTGAATATGAATGTTTGGTTTTTATTAACGTTTATATTGCCGAACTAAACAAAACCAAAGATACGAACAATAAAATAAAATAAAGCATAACATTCAAACATTTACATACAAAATAAAACACGTTCAAATAAAAAAACGATAATATTCAAAATACAAGATCCAAAATATACAAACTAAGGACCCGACCCGTCCGGCTGACCCGACCTACCCGGCTGACTGGTGGACGCCCCACCCTGCTGACCGGTGGACGCCCCATGCGGCTCCATACCAAAATGTGCTCTCCTATCATTCTCGCTCTGCACCAACCACCGTATATCCACCCGCATCCCCGCCATATCAGCCCGCATGGACCCCATGTCAGCCCGCATCGACCCCATCTCAGCCCGAAACGACCCAATCTGATCCAGAACTTGCTAAAGTAGCTGGCTCGTGGTCTCAGTCAACCTAATAGTGTGATAAACGCGGTCTCGATGTTGTCGGGCATCAGGGGCGACCTCTGGCATCGCTACATCCTCCGGTGGATCGTCATCGCCAACGTGTGGCATCTCCACCTCCTCGGCACGCGGCCACTCAATATGTACCAGCGGCTGTGGTACAAAATGCTCGCCACGATCGCCAGGTGGACCCCAAGCGCGCTGGAAATATGCGGGTGGTTTGTTGCCCTGGACCCTGCTCGCCACCTTCATCTGCTGCCTATGAGGGTAGCCGGCAACGTACTCAGCAAAGCACTTGTGCAATGCAACCGGCCTCCCCCTGATTTCCAACCGTCTTTGCGTAGCCTCCCTATTAACATAAATGGACAGTTAATCTTTTTGCTACCCGAAACCCGTACTGTGGCTGTATATTGGTATTCGTCACTACGGTCGCATCTCAGGTCTATCCTAATTTTTTTTTTTTTTGCATTATTCCCCGTGCCTTTTGAAACAGAACGTCCAGTCACTAGGACGTAACCGCTAGCAAGGGCTCTATTGTAAGCCCATTGTTTCATCTCTTCAACAGACCCGAATACCTGAAAATTTATACAAGAGTATAGTCTAAATTCATACTACTCTAAATTATATACTACTGTAAATATATACTATTTCAATCCAACAACCCCTAAAATATGTAAATATATACTAGTGTAAATAAATAAACGCACCTGCTCGGTTTCATACGAAACATCCGGGTTAGGTTCCACTTTTATGTTAACACCTTCATAAGCATTTTTCTGGTTGTTATCATCCGGGTTAGAGCTGTTATCAACTTCCTCAAAGTCCTTAGTACCACTCCCGCGCGAATGGTAAGTCCCGTACGTGTACTGCGGGTAGCTTGGTGGCTCGAAAAATGACTCCTCTTCCTCGGTTGAGATCGGGCAGCATCTTCCCGTCATTACCACGAAGCCCGGATTTAACCTCCTCTTCATCAACTTGAACCCTGAGTTCATACCCTACGCTTTCAGAGACGTAAGACTCGTTCTCAGACAGGTCAACGGTTGAATAGCTATGTAAATATGTCATCGTGAAACCGGGAAGTCAAGATGGGACGAGGGTTTTGGTGGTGGTGATGTTTTAAGTTTTGGTTCAAATGAGGAAGAAGCTGATCACGTTTTGGTTAAATCTGATATTATTACGGGCCGTCGAGGCATTAAATTTCCAAAACCTAATTCATTTTGACAGGCCGTCGAGGCCTCCATGGCCCGTGGTGAAATAACAGACTCGTCGTTTTTCCCTGATTTGGCCTCCACGGTCCGTAGGGACCTCGACGGTCCGTAGAAATGTTGTTTAGGGTTTTTTAGAGGTTGTCTAGATAGCATCACCCTATGTTTATAGGTTAAACCTATGGATTATTATTTCTCTTCCTTAAAGAAGTTGTTGTCCCATAATACTTTGGTTCCGTTCGATTAGGTTTGGGAATGGAACATTTGGGTTCCACTCAAAACGTATGTTTTTGGATGGAGACTATGTCCATATAACTTTTTCATATGTTATATGTTTTTTAAAAATTACACCATATCACTATATTAACACTATATTAACAGTATTTCATTCTTTTTAATATTTTTTAATATGAGTATGTTATTGTTATAGTTTTTTTAATTTTTATTTTTTTTATTTGCAAGCTATGTAATTACGTGTTTCTGTATAACATTACGTGATTATGCACAAATACATAATCACTTAGTAGGTGTTTACATAATATTACAATCAACATTACGTAATCATGTAGTGGGCATTCAAAATCATGTAATCACGAAATAATACACAACGTTATGTAATTATGTATCGTACAAAATTACGTAACATTATACTTGTTTCTGAATAAAATACATATTACGTAATTACTTACCAGTATAGAATCACGTAAATTTACTTGCTTTTGAATAAAATACATATTATATATGTAATTACGTGCTAGTACAAAATCAAGTAATGTTATACTTGTTTCTAAATAAAATGCATATTATGTAATTACGTACTAATACATAATCTCGTAATGTTATGTAATCAGTATACACATAGCTTGTATTTTCTTAAATTAAAAAGTAAACTATAGCAATAGGCTACTCAAATTAAAGAAAATTAAATGTTTGTTAATACAGTGTATTTAAAAGAAAATATCGTATGAAAAATTACAGCCGTTTAAATATGGTGGGGGAAGTTGATTGAAAGTCAACAATAATGGATCTTCTTATTTTTCGCTTCCCACTTGTTTTCTTCTACGTGATTTATAGATTTAGGGGACAAATTCAATCTCAATTATTGGATTGTAAGATTAAGAACATAAAACCGCTCCTACACTTCGCACGCTAAGGAATCATGTATTTAAACATTTTCCTACAATTATATTACATAGCATTAAAAACATTATTTTCATATAGAACATACATAATAGGTTTGGTTCAATTTTGGCATCTATAAAAAACCTTGTTAACCATAACCGACATACTATTGGCGGTTTTCATAAAATTATTAAATCGAACCACCAGATTTGGCATACTTTTTAATGGTTCTATTGATTCAGTTTCACGATGAATTCAGTTAATTCACTAGGGAATAACAAAAAAGTAAGAACTGAAGAACCATGAATCTTACACGTAAAAACTTATAAAAGCACATTTTTACATACAAAAGAATTATTTTAGATATTTGTTTTGAGTTTTTGCATTTAAACAAATGAAGAATGCGTTCAAATAGAAATGCTAATTTTAAAAATAATTTATTTTTTATTTTTGTATTTTTATTAAAACATCCTCTACATATAAGATTATATGTTAGCTTTGAAAACAATTGTGTAAAAATAATTTTTCTACATATAAAAATGTTTTTATAAGTTTTTTACATGTTTCAAACTATGGTTTCTCAATAAACTTGTCTCTACCATAAACTCATAAACTCACGATCGATTCGATTTTAAAGCATTAACCTTTGATGTAAAGGAGGAAGGTGCACCTTAGGCAAGTATTCTAGCCCTATCTAGTCCTCTAGTGCCATGTCAAATTCCCGCACATATATCCTAGAACCTTTTGGTTTTTATTTAAATAAATTAACCAATTAAATATAATTAAATATTAAAGTTCATTAAAATTAAAAATGTCATATAATTGAAAAAAAATACAATCATTCAAAAAAAGAATACGACAATTTACAAAAAAACTTATTATCCTTTAAATGATTATTCGGCCAATTATATTTTTTCTCAAGTTGTCATTTACAAGCTATAACGATTTTGTGCACCTTGTACTCTAGATGATCGTGTGGTCGAGTATACATCTTAAAAACTTCTATCCATTGTCAATTGGGCGACACTTTCACGTGGTTCCTTAATAACGCTCTAGTTTCCAAAAGAATTTGTTTTTTAACATCCACCAACACTTGAAACACTGCTTCCTTCTTTGACGTGTACGTGTCTAATTTGTTGGCCAAAGCACTTTGGTTTGACGACCTGCCAGGTTCTTTACCATGTTGTTTACCTCTTTCTTCTATTGCGTTGGAGGGATTTTGTCGTTCGCCAAAGATTTTCTCTTGCTGAAACTACAACTAGATTCCTCGTTCAACAAGGGATCTTGCTCCATTTCTCATGTTCTTTAACAATCTTCCACGACGCAATCCACTCGAAAGCATTTTTGTGTTTATCTCGGTAAGCTTCAAGCTCTTTCCATAACATCCAAATCGTTGCACCCAATTTATGTATATGATCCTGTAGGTTAAAATAAAAATAATATAACGAATGTAATTAAAATAATTATAATTAGCTATAAACCAAAATTAACTAAAAAATAATATAACGAATGTAATTAAAAATAAATATAAACCAAAATTAACTAAAAATTAATATATATTGTACCACTAGTATGAAAAAACTATTGAATCAATTCAATTTTGTCAACGTATTCTTTCATTCTATGTTAATTGATCAATCATCCACTCGCTTCTTCCCCTAAGCTCATTGAAGTGTTTAAGAATGACTTTCCACAAACTTTCTTCTTTTTCTTAGTTAATTTCCTTTTTCCCGATCGATCAACATACGAACAAAAGCTTCAGCTAAAATTACTTCTTCCTCGGGAGTCTAATCTTGTCAATCGGCTCGATTAGTAAGTTTTCCTATTTTTCTTCCGTTTAACAACTTCAACTACCTCCTCTTATTCTTCAAACCCATCACATTGCACGTTTATTGCATTCAAATTTGGTTTGAATTGCGTTTCTAGCACATGGTCGTCATTATTAGAGATGTACCAAATTCTCATTGTTGTAATTGTATATTTTGGATATGTATTTCTATGTCAAAGTCATAGTCAAAGTCTTGGTTAAGATCATAGTCAAAATTTTTATTAGTATTTAATATTTGTAGGTTATGCCTTTCTTCATTGTGTATATATATATAGTGTATGAATTATGAATAAAATGTGGTTGATCATTCTCTTATATGGTATCAGAGCATTCTTGCTCCAACGAGTACCGATCCCTCTCCCTTCTTGAAACAATGTCTTATTTTTCTTAATCTAAGTCACAACTTCCATGCCAACTTTCAACCCCATCTTCTACTTTGCTTCAAAACACTCATGTGTTTCAATACCTTAGCCACTTATGTGCTTCTTACATCTTCTACTATGTCGTGATCACCACCACCCCTAAATTTCTATAAAACATCCCCCACTATTTTGTTTTATCACCTCTCCAACATCTCCAAAACTCACATCTACCAACATCTTCAAAACTCTAATCTCATCTATTTCCTTTTTTCACATCTCCAACATCTCCAAAACTCACATCTACCAACATCTTCAAAACTCTAATCTCATCCCCTCAGCAACATCAACCTACCTAACTATTACACTTAATTTGTTACTCCTTCAAAGTTCATACATAACTTATTGAAGAAACAATAAGTATCCCGGAGATTAGGACTAATCACCGGGGGGGTTAATACCTATGTTACTGTCAGATTAATCCTTTACCCAAACCGTGGTGGTAACCCGTATGGATATTAATGTAAGCGAGTGTATATGAAGTGTGTGAGAACACGAGAGTTAAGTGGTTCGGTCGTTAATGACCTACGTCCACTGTAAGTACACCGGAATATTATTGATAATAAGGGAGATTACAATGAGTGTAGTAGTGATGGTTATTTCTGAATGAATCTACAAGGGTTGCATGCGATCTTATTTATAGAGACCGTGGTGGGCTGCATGGGGCGGCCCACGGATGACGCAATCAGTTTGGGCCCGGCTGAGGCCCAAGCCCACGGCCCTTCTGATAATGGCGGGAAAGGACCAGTTACTGTTGATGTCGTCATGGTATAGTGTGGTCGTTGTAGTAGCCTGACACGTGGCGGACTTCTGGTGGTGCACAGTAACGTCGTACTTGCTACAGTGCTCAGGCTATCCATGCTGCCTGATGTGACGTCTGACAGTTGGCGAGGTAATGCCTGTTGGTCACTATTCACGACAGCATGTACAGTGTAGCCGTTCACCTTTTGTACCGTCTGCCACATGTCCTTCTCCAGTTGGTATGTACTCTGTCATGGATCTTTATGAATCTTCCTTCTGCCATTCCTTGTACTTCATATGAGAGGTGTCAAGGGAAAATTCCGCGCGTGGTGGCACGCGCGTATCAGGTGTTGTATGTTGCTTATCGTATGCTTTGGCGCGCGAGACATGTTGACTGCTTGTCTCCGCGCGAGTGTGTTCCCGCGCCATGATCTGGCGTGGGTTTGCCGTTGTTCAGGGATAGGGACGCCTTTCAGATTAGGCTCCCTATCCCTTCAAGTCCCCCTAGTCTAGGACTTCTCCTGCTCGCTGATGAGGAGGTGGAGTGCTAGACTCAAAATGTGTTAGTCGCTGATGAAAGCTTATTTGCTCGTGTTGTAGTTTGTTGGCGCGGATTCTTGGAAAAACTCAGCGGGGAACGTCTTTTCCGGTTTTACGTCAAAGTTGCGCTGAGAAGGACGTGCTCCGCCTTACCCTTGCAGGCGTTGGGCGGGGAACGTCTTTTGCAAACTTACGTCAACTTTGCGCCATGCAGGACGTTTCCTGCCTTGCCTTTGCAGGCGTTGGGCGGGGAACGTCTTTTGCAAACTTACGTCAGGCTTACGCCATGCAGGACGTGTTCCGCCTTAACCTTGCAAAATTTTAGGCGGGGAACGTCTTTTGCAAATTTACGTCAAGTTTGCGCCCACGAATTAAATGCTATTGGAGTGATTTAATGCGGGTCCTGAGTTGGTAATAAATTCTAAATCATTGGCATTCAATTTGTTTCTCATGAGCTGGAGTGAATGCGCCTGGAATTCGAATGATCAGTTACTTCTGATGGAAGTTTAATGGTTGCTGACGTGTTCAGTGACTATCTGGTTGTGCAGACTGAGGCATGTCACGTCATGGTTGCAGTTACCAATTTCTCGTCTGTGTCAGGAGCGTGGGACGCCACGCGTCTGACGCTTTGTCTTCGTGGTTGAGATTGTGCCACGTGTCAGTGGGCACGTGTTTTCTGTCAGGCGCGTGGGTTACCACGCGCTTACTTTATTATGATCGTGAGATCTGTTGACACGTGTCGATCATCCGGCTCATGTGTGGCACACAACTGTCACACACTACCATCTAGGCCGCCCGTTTGTGTTAGTTGACACGTGTCGCCATCTGGTGTCTGGAATTTGAAAAGGTGTGACGTTTGGCGCTTCCTAGGTGGGTCCCTCTGTCATTAATGCGATGAGTATATAAACCTCATCGTGGTTCATTTGCACGGTTATTCTCTCAAAATTTCCTTCTTCTATTCTTTGCTTTCACTTTTCTCCCAAAGTTCCGGTCGTCCTCCGTTGAAGTTTTCGTTCAATCTTCGAAGACTTCCTTTGTCTTGGAGATTTATTGTTGAAACTTCAAGTGTGTTTGCCTTTTGTTTGCTTTTCCATCCTTGAAATCTGTTCTTCTTGTATTTCTTTTGAAGATTCCGGTGAATCTTCATATTCTCCGGCGTTCTTTTTCCAGAATCGTTATATTTTCCGGCGTCATTTTTCCAGAATCATTAAAATGTCTGAGATTCCGGTGAGTCCCCCATTGTCCGCCGAGGATGTTGTGATGGGGCCGACTACGGAGGAGGTGGTGGAAGAAGAAGTTCTTGTCGAGCATGGCAAGATAAAAGAGAGGAAGTTGATGTCCAACACTTATTGTGTTTGGAATCAGGAGGCCTTCAACCGGTTTTGCATCATGTATGGCATTTTGCCGGAATGGGAGCCTACCCTTCCTTCTCCGACCAGCACCGTGCTTTCTGCCGGTAGCGGTCAGTTAGCACTGTACGAGGCCCACTTTGCTAAGTGTGGGTTTTGCCTTCCCTGTACGCGCTTCTAGGTAGATACTATGGTGGCCTATGGTGTTGGGCCCACACAACTAACCGCCTTCGGGCTTCTGAGGTTAGTTCATTTTGAAGCTTCATGCCGCGCTCTGGACATTGAGCCAACCGTTGAGCGGTTCAGTGTCTTCTACTTCATGGCGCGGGACGAGATGTGGTTCTCGTTTAAGCCACGCCCGAAGGTGCCGCCGATGGCTACTCACACTCCTAAGTCCTTACATTGGGCTAAGGAGAAGTTTTTCTTTGTGAAGAGGGGTGTGATCCCCATCGGTCTCCCCTGGAAGGTGATAGGGGATGGGCAGCGGGTGGCCGACATGCCTGTGCCCAAAGACTTTAAGAAGCAGGCGTGGTTCATCGCCCTTACTTCCAACGCCACTAAGCTGGAGTTCCACAACCTGACAGAAGGCATTTTCTTCCTTCTTGGGATGAGCCGCAACGGAATTCGGGCGAGCAAAGAGCCTTATATTGCGGAGGAGGGTACGTTTGTTTATTATCATTATTGCCATTATTATTTTCTGTGTCCTTCCTCTTACCTTGTATGTTTGTAGGTGTGAGCAAGTTTCAGTTCTTCGCTGCCCGCCAGGAGAGGGGTATTAAGTGGAGGCTTTTGGCGGATGGTCAAACCTCTTGTTTGGACGAGCTTGCTGACCGCTTTTATTACCCGGATCTGACCACCGCGCCCAAGCCTTATTATACAACCGGTGAGTCTTCAGATCCCTTCGGCCCTAGCATTTTTGGAGATGATACTACTGGATTTTCAGTAGGGATGGTCCCGCCGGTGAGCTCATCCGCGGGGCGTGGGCGTTGGAAACACGCGCCGCGGAATCATGGGTACCGAGCGAAAGTTGTACTTTCTGACTCGGGTTCTTCCGTTTCAGCAGGGGAGGTTGTGAAAGGGTGTCGACGGCGTAAGGATGGCCCGCCTTCTGAGGATGAGGAGGAGGTTGAGTCTTCTCAGCTGGAGAAGAGGAAGAGGGCGCGTGTTGATAGCGCTGTCACTAGCAGTGCTGCTGCTGCTATGGAGAATGTGTCTGCTGCCCCAGCAGGTGGGGGCGAGAGTGGGGGTACCACTCAGATGACTGAACCAGTGACAGCTTCTGAAGGTGTTACTGATGTTGCTGGTATTCAGAAGACCAGCGCTGCTGAGGGGCAGTGTAACACCCCAACCGATGGCGGAAACATCGGGATGTCACGTATTGATGATTGTTCAGTAGCTCATGGTGAATAATAAATTCCATTAAATGATTTAAATGAATTACATACAATTGTTCTAGAATTTGTACATCAAATTGAATAAAACTATACACATATCTTCAAGCATCAATTCAAATCTTCAAGCAAATAGAACCTGAAACATGTTAAGTTGAAAATGTTTTGGGTCAACAAGAGTTGGTGAGAATTATATAGGTTTTTGATAATTGAGTAAAAATGATGTGCAATTCATGTGTCATGTCAATCTAGTCCATATGTGAGAACATACTAGAAATAAATCGAGTGCATAATCAACCCTGATGACTGTTATACTATGATACATACCATACGCTCATGGTCCACTTGAATATGTTATACGATAACAAACACCCACGCTACCTTTGTAGGAGGCACGTATCCGGGTGGGATTGTCAGTCCAATAGATCTATCAATGTATACCGTCGGCTTGTACGGAGTTAATGATTATGCTAGAATGGTGCTTACTCTAATCATGCTCAAGACATAATGCAACATAGAAAACACATAGACACATTGATGATTGAATTTGCATAAATGATGTTGTAACATGTCTCACCCCAAAAATGGTGATAAATAGAAAAGGGGCTATGTAAAACTCACCTTGGTAAAATGTTATATCTGTTGAGAAATTTGGATAATTGTGTTGCCCAAATATATCAAGTATCACCCTATAATAAAGTAATAAATATGTCTAAGTCTATCAAATCTACAAATGTATAAGTTTCTAGGGCTTCGAATTGGGGATAAACGCTCGTTTGATTATTATTAAAAATGTTTGATAATTGAGAGAATATTAGTAAATAATTAACCAAAAATCTTTTTATAAATGTTAAATCTAGGATGGTCACAAGAATGTGTTTAAAGTATAAAAATAATTTTTATAAAATTATTTTCTTAAAAATAGATTATTAAATCTATTTATTACAAATTGTCAAACTTTACTTTAATATCTTAAAAATACTAAAATTAAAGAATTATCATTTTAAAAATTATATTTCTGTTCTAAATGGTCAGAAATAATTTGTATAAAATTTTGGTGCAAAAATAATAAAAATTGAATTTATTATGATTTAATTATGATTAAAACTAACAAAAAATTGATTAAAAATATTAAATAAATGATTTTTCAGAAATAAAAATCATTTCTGAAAAGCTTAATGCTATAAAAACTTAAAATAATTTTTGTGGAAATTAATAAGATCGTTTTGATATTTTAATGGAATTTTATAAATATAATAGAATAAAATTGATTTAATTATTATATATATTAAATAAATTAATTTTTGAAAACTAAAAATTGTAGATGAAACTTTTTCATCATATTTACCTGAAATAATTTTTGTGGGATTAACAAAAGAGTTTTAGTATTTTTAAACAAATTTTAAAATACTAATGATTATATATATATTTGTTTGTTTTGAAGAATAATAAAAAAAAAGATTGCCACAGTCCGGGCTCGAACCCGCGTGCTTCTGTTCTTGGGCACCAGACACAACCAGTTGGTCTAGACCTCTGGTTGTGTTTGAATGTTGTCTGTTAAAAATAAATACCAAACGTTCAAACGTGTTCTTCCCCAAAAGTATCAATTCGAGCCCTAACATTGTAATCAAACAATTTAACAAGCAATAACCCGATTCATCATAGGGTTATTGCTTGTTGATAGCCGATAAACAAAACCCATAAAGAAAATCCAACTTACAAAGACGTTATGTACACGATTGGCCGGTCAACGAAAAAGTCAAAATTCTATCAAATAACCAAATCAGAGTATAACTGTGAAGAAATGGGGGTTGAGAAGAGATTATTGGCGAGTTGTGAAGGCTTGGGGATGTCCAATTTATAGTGTTATTCACTGGATTGATGAATGGTAAGGGTTGACCAATGTTTAATGTCAAACCGCGTAAAAGGGTAATTGATTATCAATCAATTGATAATCAACGTGTTGGTGAGTCAATCTAGGCCGGCAATCATGTATTAGTAGTCAAAGATAATCAAACATGCCTTAATATGACCATTTACGATAAAAAAAAATAATAATAATAATCTTGCTGCTGATTCGCGAACAGCAGAGAAGGCAGCAGCTATCATAAAAAGGCTATATATATAATATAGGTTGGGATTTAAACCAAGAATGAGCATAGCTCAACTGGTTGAGATGGGTGCGGGTGTGGAAGTGGTCTCCGGTTCGAAACCCGGGGAAGACAATTTTTTTTTAACAGATTTGAGGGCAGTGGGCTGGACCAAGGGAGGGGTGATGGGGGTTGGGCCAGTTGGGCTGAGTGAGGGTGTGGGCCAGTATCAGTTTGGGCTCAGCATTTGGAAGAGGTTTTGTAAAAAAAAAAAATAACCCAATGTTTATTATTATTATTATTATTATTATTATTATTATTATTATAAATCTATATATATATATATATATATATATGCGAAATAATTATCATTGTATTGGGGTTCAAAATATAACCAAAAATAATAAGGCTTGTCGTTTTAATCCGTAACGTATATCTATTTAGTGCGAAATGTTACAGTCTCCCCTACTTTTAGGAACTTCGTCCCGAAGTTAAAAGGAAAACCAGGGTTACAATTGGTCAACTACCGGGAACCTTGATAAAATTTCACACTACCTTAACGTACCTGTAAATTCATGATTACGTTCCGGACCGTAATTACCAATTTACCTTACATTAGGGTTTTGCGTTCTTTTATGACCCTACCGATTGTTGAGCAGGTCTGATAGTCCCCACCAGTCGTTGAGGAGGTGGTAGGGCCTCTCCCGACTGTTGGAAAGACATGATGACCTCTACAAATCGTTAAGTAGATTGTTTGGTAGTCAATTATTTGTTGTACAAGTAAGCAAGTATATATATAGCAATCAGTTCACATTCAAACAAGCATGCACACAGATGTTATGATAATACTTGAATTTATTACTTGAAAATAAAAAATGTCAATACATGGAATTAAAGAGAAAATAGATATTATTCAAATGGTAGGGTTTGCTGTTAAGTAGTTGGAGGATCTCAAGCGGGATTATTTGGAGCATCAAGAGCGTCGGTAGCAGGGATTCGACAAGCATCTGCAAGATGCCCATATCTTTGACAATTGGTGCACTGTCGGCAGGGTACTTGAGTTGGATGGTGATACTGGCAGGTGTCACACTTAGGTAGGTTCCCATTGTATTGTTTCTTGGTGGGTGGGGCAGTGGTGTCTATTGCAAAATTCCTGACCTTGTTCTTCCCGTTGGTTGAGGCCTCAGTTTTGATATCAACAGCAGGTTGGGGAGTATCCTTTTTCTTTTCCCCTTTACGAGTCAGGGTTCCTGCCTTCACATGGTTATCTGTTAGGGTGGCAGCCAAACGCTTTGCTTCCTCCAAAGTAGCAGGGTTCCTTCCCCACACTGTGTCTTGAATCTGCATCGGTAAGCCACCAATGTATTTTTCGATCACAATGGGCAAAGGGGTGACTTTGTGGGGTAGCAGTAAGCTAAGTTCGTGAAAACGAGTGTTGTAAACAAGGTTTTCCCCACTGTCTTGAGCAAGATCATGAAATTCATCTTCCAGCTTCTTAATTTCATTACGGGGACAGAACTCTGCCTTCATAATGTCTTTAGCTTGATCCCAGGTTAAGGCTAGTGCAGCTTCGGCTCCGCGAGTGCGTTTTTCTTCATTCCACCAAGTGAGTGCTCGCTTATGAAGAACACTCATGGCATAACGGACCTTAAAGTTGTCGGGGCATTCACTGTTGATGAAGGTATTCTCAATACCCTCAAACCATTGGAGGAGTCCTGAAGCTTCTTCTTCTCCACTGAATTTTGGGGGATTGCAAGAATTAAAGTGCTTAAGGGTACAGGCTGGAAGTCCATTCCCGTTGTGGTGTCCATTTCCATTTCCATTCCCGTTGTCGTTGCCGTTCCCATTGCCGTTCAACTGGATGACTTGAGCTAGTAAATTGGGAACCAGAGTTGCGATTTGCTGCGCCATTTGTTGAGAAATGATTGCAGCCAGTTGGGCATCGACACCATTGTTGTTGTTGTTGTTGTGGTTAGTATCGTGGTTGTGGTTGTGATTTCTACTTCCTTCATCATGATTTTCACCACTGTTAAGACGAGCACTGCGACGTGGAGGCATGCTCTGTAAGAGACACAGTGAAATGAATGAGATTATATAAGGAGTGTAATCATTTATTCATTAAAACGAATAAATGAAAACGTTGACTTATCAAAGATTCTAAATTCTAATAACATATGAAGACATGCTTTAGCCTATAAGTGAACACTCATCCCGAGAATTCCCAGGTAGGCATCCGGGTCCCTCGTCTGATTGGGATATATGCGCAATGCCAGCCTAGACAGAAGACTCAGAATACAGGCATTCACCCTTCCAGATTGCACGTGTTCGTTATTAAAATCTAGAACTTCGACGAGATCTCAAGGGGGTTCAGGTTAAACCTGAGGAATTTGTCCTATTAGTCTAAGAGTAGATCCACTGATGGAGAGCAACCTTCTTGTAGGAATGAAAGTAGGGATAAGAAGTAGGAGGGAGATAGAGAATAGCAAGTAAAGGAAGCAAGTACTTGTTAAATCCTATGGTTATAGACTAGATTATTTTTCTAATAACCTAATTCCCTATAACCATGGCTCTGATACCAATCTGTAACACCCCAACCGATGGCGGAAACATCGGGATGTCACGTATTGATGATTGTTCAGTAGCTCATGGTGAATAATAAATTCCATTAAATGATTTAAATGAATTACATACAATTGTTCTAGAATTTGTACATCAAATTGAATAAAACTATACACATATCTTCAAGCATCAATTCAAATCTTCAAGCAAATAGAACCTAAAACATGTTAAGTTGAAAATGTTTTGGGTCAACAAGAGTTGGTGAGAATTACATAGGTTTTTGATAATTGAGTAAAAATAATGTGCAATTCATGTGTCATGTCAATCTAGTCCATATGTGAGAACATACTAGAAATAAATCGAGTGCATAATCAACCCTGATGACTGTTATACTATGATACATACCATACGCTCATGGTCCACTTGAATATGTTATACGATAACAAACACCCACGCTACCTTTGTAGGAGGCACGTATCCGGGTGGGATTGTCAGTCCAATAGATCTATCAATGTATACCATCGGCTTGTACGGAGTTAATGATTATGCTAGAATGGTGCTTACTCTAATCATGCTCAAGACATAATGCAACATAGAAAACACATAGACACATTGATGATTGAATTTGCATAAATGATGTTGTAACATGTCTCACCCCAAAAATGGTGATAAATAGAAAAGGGGCTATGTAAAACTCACCTTGGTAAAATGTTATATCTGTTGAGAAATTTGGATAATTGTGTTTCCCAAATATATCAAGTATCACCCTATAATAAAGTAATAAATATGTCTAAGTCTATCAAATCTACAAATGTATAAGTTTCTAGGGCTTCGAATTGGGGATAAACGCTCGTTTGATTATTATTAAAAATGTTTGATAATTGAGAGAATATTAGTAAATAATTAACCAAAAATCTTTTTATAAATGTTAAATCTAGGATGGTCACAAGAATGTGTTTAAAGTATAAAAATAATTTTTATAAAATTATTTTCTTAAAAATAGAATATTAAATCTATTTATTACAAATTGTCAAACTTTACTTTAATATCTTAAAAATACTAAAATTAAAGAATTATCATTTTAAAAATTATATTTCTGTTCTAAATTGTCAGAAATAATTTGTATAAAATTTTGGTGCAAAAATAATAAAAATTGAATTTATTATGATTTAATTATTATTAAAACTAACAAAAAATTGATTAAAAATATTAAATAAATGATTTTTCAGAAATAAAAATCATTTCTGAAAAGCTTAATGTTATAAAAACTTAAAATAATTTTTGTGGAAATTAATAAGATCGTTTTGATATTTTAATGGAATTTTATAAATATAATAGAATAAAATTGATTTAATTATTATATATATTAAATAAATTAATTTTTGAAAACTAAAAATTGTAGATGAAACTTTTTCATCATATTTACCTGAAATAATTTTTGTGGGATTAACAAAAGAGTTTTAGTATTTTTAAACAAATTTTAAAATACTAATGATTATATATATATTTGTTTGTTTTGAAGAATAATCAAAAAAAAGATTGCCACAGTCCGGGCTCGAACCCGCGTGCTTCTGTTCTTGGGCACCAGACACAACCAGTTGGTCTAGACCTCTGGTTGTGTTTGAATGTTGTCTGTTAAAAATAAATACCAAACGTTCAAACGTGTTCTTCCCCAAAAGTATCAATTCGAGCCCTAACATTGTAATCAAACAATTTAACAAGCAATAACCCGATTCATCATAGGGTTATTGCTTGTTGATAGCCGATAAACAAAACCCATAAAGAAAATCCAACTTACAAAGACGTTATGTACACGATTGGCCGGTCAACGAAAAAGTCAAAATTCTATCAAATAACCAAATCAGAGTATAACTGTGAAGAAATGGGGGTTGAGAAGAGATTATTGGCGAGTTGTGAAGGCTTGGGGATGTCCAATTTATAGTGTTATTCACTGGATTGATGAATGGTAAGGGTTGACCAATGTTTAATGTCAAACCGCGTAAAAGGGTAATTGATTATCAATCAATTGATAATCAACGTGTTGGTGAGTCAATCTAGGCCGACAATCATGTATTAGTAGTCAAAGATAATCAAACATGCCTTAATATGACCATTTACGATAAAAAAAAATAATAATAATCCTGCTGCTGCTGATTCGCGAACAGCAGAGAAGGCAGCAGCTATCATAAAAAGGCTATATATATAATATAGGTTGGGATTTAAACCAAGAATGAGCATAGCTCAACTGGTTGAGACGGGTGCGGGTGTGGAAGTGGTCTCCGGTTCGAAACCCGGGGAAGACCATTTTTTTTAACAGATTTGAGGGCAGTGGGCTGGACCAAGGGAGGGGTGATGGGGGTTGGGCCAGTTGGGCTGAGTGAGGGTGTGGGCCAGTATCAGTTTGGGCTCAGCATTTGGAAGAGGTTTTGTAAAGAAAAAAATAACCCAATGTTTATTATTATTATTATTATTATTATTATTATTATTATAAATCAAAAATAATAAGGCTTGTCGTTTTAATCCGTAACGTATATCTATTTAGTGCGAAATGTTACAGGCAGGGAGGAAGTGCCCCTGTTTTCTCTATGGGGATTCGCGCTGCCCCGACTAGGCAGCCATTGTTCCAAAAACTGATAAAGAAGAAGGCGCCTGGTAAGCGATTTTTGCTGTTTTTTTTAAGTCTTTAACTTTGAATTCTTTCTCTAATGTTTTGTTTTGTTTCCGCAGTGTCGCCCAAGATAACTCCCACTCCTCCTCCTTTGTCTCCATCTGCGGAGGCTGCTCGTGTGGAGGAGGAGCGGTTATGGTAGGAGCAAGAGGTTGCTCGCAAACAGGCGGAAGCTGATGAAGCCTTGCAAAAGGTTGAGGCTGACCGTGCTGCCGCTGCTGCAAAGAAGCGGGCGGAGGCCGATGAAGCCTTGTTAAAGGCTGAGGCCACTAAGTCTGCTGCTGCCAATGAAGCCAGGCAAAAGGCTGAGGCGGAGAAGAAGGCGGAAGCTGATCGCCTTCGCCTTCAGGAACAGCAGTTCCTGGAGGAGCGGGCTAGGTTGGCCAAGGAGCGTGAGGCCAAGGAGCGCGCGGATGTTGAGGGCCAGGAGGTGGGCCTTGGAGGTGATGGCTTTGAGAGGGCCCTGTTTGAGTAGGGCGCTTCTGTGGCTGTTGGTTCGCGCCCGGATAGGCGCGAGTCTTCGAAGGTTGGTGAGGCGTCGGGGGCCTACGATGGCTCCTGCTGGGCTGGTGGTGACGCTATTTGGCGCCCTCGCTGGGCAATCAGGGAGAATACGTTATTCTCCAACTCCCTGGCTGCCGAGGAGTTTATCAGCGAGGTGGTGCCTCCCTATGAGCGCACTCACCAAGACATGTTGAGTCGTCCAGACCTTATTACTGCCTTGTGCGTTAATCAGGCGACTCAACTGTCAATGATGGACTCGCTGCGGCGCCGTGATTCGGCGTTGTGGCGAGATATGGAGAAGGTCGAGGCAGAGAAGGCGGACCTTGCCGAAAAGGAGGCTGCCTTCAAGGCGGAAATTGCCAAATACCGCTGCCGTGCTCATGATGCGGAGGCAAAGGTCTCCAAGCTTGAAGAAGAGGCTGCTGCTTCCAAGCGCCGTTGGGCAGAGTCCTGGAAGAAAGCTAACCTTGAAACTATGAAGGTTAAGGATACTCTGGCCGAGGTGCAGGAGGAGAGGCGGACGGCGGTCCGCCAGCTAGAGGAGAAGAGCAGGGCTCTCACAGAGAGGACCGCCAAGTATGTGGAGATGCGGAAGGAGTTGGAGTCTAAGGACTCGGCTCTTGTTGCAGCCACAGAGCATGTCTCTTTCTTGGAGCAGGAGAAGGTTCAGATCCTTGGCGCTAAGGAAGATCTGGAGCGGGATCTGGACTCTTCTGATCAAGCTCGCCTCGAGGCTGTGAAGGAGTGCGAGGCGGCGAAGGTATTGTTGGAGGAGGCGGTCTCTGCGCAGACCCAGATGCAAAGTTCCATCAGCTGGTTGATGACGGATGGAATGAACGGGGTGAGTTTTCGCACTTTTCTTGTTCTTGATAGTTGCTTTTCCTGTCCTCATATTAACTTTATTTTCTTTGTAGGTCTTCAAGAGGTTTTGGCAAGAGCCCAAGTTGGGCGATCAAGTTGCCTCTATCGCTGCTGCCGCCCAAGCCTTTGGATATGGCGAGGGCTATGGTGATGGCTTCTCCAACGCGCAGAATGATGGGCGGCTTGAGGATGCGGAGCATTATGGCAAGCCGCTGAAGGAGAAGTATGAGGCGGAACTTGCCAAATTTGAAGAGATTGATTTTCCCATCCTTCAAGTTATAGCTGACTGCAACAACAATGCGGATCCCCTTGCTGCCTTGAAGTACTTTATCGACAAATCTGACGAACTTGCAAGGGGTTCTGGTGGAGAGGCCTCGGGGGCGGGTAGTGTTTAGGCGCTGTTTTTGTCATTTGTAATCATTGTAAATATATGAGGGTTTTTAAGTCCCTTCTTTTTAATGAAGTTTTTTAAGTTTGTTATATCGTGTTGTCTCGTACTTAACTTACTTATTTAACCAAGTCGTCACCCGGTGTGTAAGTAGAAGTTAAGACGGGCTCTCGGCTAGACAGTCCGGCATTTAAGTGTTAACACTTTTGCCTTGAAGACCGTAGCGGAGACCAACTTGAGCCATTGAGTCTGACTTAGGCGCACGATGGCCTTGCCTAGAAGACCTTTTATCGCGTTTCGCGCTGCGCGCTGTTTTCTTGTCCGAGTTGCAACGACTCTAGAAGACAAGTGTTTATGCGCGTGGCGTTGTTATGCGTGGTTGCAGGTCCGGCAAGTAAATCCGTCTTCAAGACCATGCGCTGTATAGCAGGTGTAAGCCCGACGCGCACGTGGCGCATCTTGAAGGCGGACCTTGCTTATCTAGCGAGCGGCTTTGGTCCGACGTCATTTTGCCTAACTCTTGAAGACTTTTGGCGCTGAAAATGCAAGTAGAAACACAGATATAGGAAACGTTTTCATTGATAGTGTGGCATGTGTAGCCATGTTACATGATTACAAATAACAACGTCGCAGCTGTGCGCCATTCCATGATCGCGGAATGGGAGTGCCATCTAGCCTTTCTAGCGCGTAGGCGCCTTTGCCTAACACTTCTTGTATCTTGTAGGGACCTTCCCAGGTTGGGGCAAGTTTCCCCGGCTTTTCGGCGTTGGAAGCCTCGTTGTTGCGGAAAACGTAATCCCCCACCTTGAAGGTTTGCTTTTTGACGCGCTTGTTGTAATATTGTTCCAGCTGAGTCTTGTAGCTGGCTTCTTTTATTGCCGCGAGGTCACGGCGCTCTTCTAGTAGGTCGAGGTTTATGCGGAGTTCTTTATCAGTGTCGGTTGTGTCAGCCATCAATACTCTTGCCGTTGGGCAGGTGATTTCTGCGGGAATTACCGCTTCGGAACCGTATGTTAGGCTGAACGGTGTTTCTCCGTTGCTTGTTTTTGTGAGGGTGCGGTAGGCCCACAAGACGTGTGGGAGTTCGTCTACCCACCCTTTTCTTTTTGTTCCCAACCTTGTCTTGATGCCTTCTACAATTGTGCGGTTGGCCCTCTCTACTTGACCGTTGCCTTGCGGGTGCGCAACGGATGTAAATATTTGTTTGACTCCCATTTCGTCCAACCATTGCTGAAGGGATTGGTCCTCGAATTGTGTTCCATTGTCGCTGACCAATTGCATTGGCAAGCCGAACCGACAAATGATGAATTCCCAGAGGAACTTTTTCACATGTGCGTCGTCAATCTTGGCCAGGGGCTTGGCTTCAACCCACTTGGTGAAGTAGTCAATGGCCACTATCAAGTATTTCACGTTGCCTGGCGCCGTCGGGAACGGACCAACCAGGTCAATGGCCCATTTTTGGAATGGCCAAGCCGCTGTAACCGACACCAGGTTGTTCTTTGGGCGGAGAGTATTTGGGGCGTGGCGTTGGCAGCTGTCGCATTTGCGTAATTCATTAACCGCATCGACATGCATGCCAGGCCAGTAATACCCTGCGTTCATTAGTTTTGCTACCACCATTCTTGGGCCTGCGTGCAGCCCGCAAGTTCCCTCGTGTACGTCTCTGAGGAGGAAGGAGGCTTCTGCGGGGTCCACGCAGCGCAATAGCGGCCCTAGGTAGGAGCGGCGGTACAGGATGTCTCCTGTGAGTTGGTATTGCAGAGCTTTGTTCTTGATTTTCTGGGCTTCTAACTTGTCGTTAGGTAAGGCTCCGGAGGATAGAAAGGCTTTGATTGGCGTCATCCATGACGCGTTGCCTGTTTGGGTGACGTTGACTTGGCGCGGGGGAACAGATGGTTTATCTCGGACCTCGATTCGGACCTCTTTGGCCATGTGCTCGAAGACTGTGGACGCCATTTTGCTCAGCGCATCGGCTGGTTTATTTTCGCTGCGCCTGATGTGTTCGACAGTGCATGTGTCGAATTGGCGCATGAGTTTTTTTGGCTTGCTCTAGGTACATAGCCATAGTCTCGTCTTTTGCGTCGTAGGTCCCGTTGGTCTGCCGCGCTACTAACAGTGAGTCCACGTGCGCTTCCAAGTGCCTGGCCCCCATTTTTTCCGCTATGCGGAGGCCTGCCAGCAATGCCTCGTATTCCGCCTCGTTGTTTGTGCTTTTGAACTCTAGGCGGATGGCATATGTGAACTCGTGCTTATCTGGGCTGATGAGGCGGAGCCCGGCGCCAGCGCCATCTCCATTGGAGGCCCCGTCAGTGTATAGGGACCATTTTTGTGACGGATCGTGCGCTGGCGCGGGCGACTCTTCTTCAAGGCATTCTTGTATTTTGTCGACAGGGATTTCAGTGGCGAAGTCTGCTAGTATTTGGCCTTTGATTGCGGGTCGGGGCTTGTAACTGATTGTGTGCTCTCCCAGCTCGATAGCCCATTTCGCTAGCCTTCCTGATAATTCGGGTTTGGCCAAGATATCGTTGATCCGAAAGTCCGTGAGGACATTTATCGGGTGGCCTTGAAAGTATCTGCGTAGTCTGCGGGATGCATGGACGAGGGCGAGGACCAGCTTTTCCATAATTGTGTATCGAGTTTCCGCATCTAACAGCGTGCGGCTGATATAGTAGATTGGCGTTTGCACACCTTTACGATCAACCAGCAGAACCGCGCCTATTGCTCGCTCTGTGACTGAAAGGTAGAGCGTGAGCGGCTCTTTGGGGAGCGGCGCTGTTAGCGTGGGGAGATTCATTAGGCACTGTTTCATTTGCTGAAATGCTGATTCCGCCTCTGGGGTCCAGCGGAAGTTGCTCTTCTTCAGACAGTTCTTCAAAGTGTCCACGAATGGAAATGACTTTGAAGCATAATTGGATAAGAAGCGGTTTAGGGCGACTAGTCGTCCCATGAGCGTTTGTACTTCTTTGACGGAAGCCGGGGATGGCATCCTTTCGATTGCTTGTACTTTGTCCGGGTTAGCGCGGAAACCATCCCGTGTGACAATGACGCCCAAAAATTTCCCTTCTTCCATCCCGAATGAGCATTTGCTGGGGTTCAGCTTCATGCGCACTTTGCGCAATTGGCTGAACGTTTGCTCGATGTCCCGCAGCATGTCGCTTTCTTCCCTGCTTTTAATTACCAAATCATCGACGTACACTTCGAGTCGTACGCCGATTTCGTTCACAAAAGCCGTGTCCATTAGCCGCTGATATGTTGCGCCCGCGTTTTTCAGACCGAAGGGCATCTTTGTGTAACAGAAGATGCCTGTCTCTGTGCGGAACGCTGTTTTGTCTTCATCCTCTTTGGCCATCTGTATCTGGTGGTACCCCTTGTAGGCGTCCAAGAAACATTTGAACCGGTAAGGGGCGAGGGAATCCACTTTTAAGTCGATTTCCGGTAGAGGATAGCAATCTTTGGGGCATGCCTTGTTGATATCTTTGTAGTCGACACACATGCGCCATCCTCCATTTGCCTTGGCGACCATGACAGGATTGGCCACCCATGTCTGGTATCTGATGGGGCGGAGGATGCCCGCGTTGAGCAGCTCGGTGACTTGTTCATTCATGGCCTTTGTTTTCTCCGGGCCCATACTTCGTTTCTTTTGCACTATCGGTTCTGCGGAGCGATAGACATTGAGCCTGTGTTCCGCTATTTCCCGTGGAACGCCCACCATGTCTGCTGGTTGCCAGGCGAAAATATCCATGTTAGTGATCAAGAGTTGTTTCAGGTGACTACGTATGGTCTCGGAGATTGCATGGCCAATGATCACCGTTTGCTCTGGGAATTTAGGGTTGAGTACCCATTTTTCCGGCTCTGAGCGGGTATCTGTCTTGACCATTTTAGGCGGTTTGGCTGTATCCGTGACATGGCAATCCTTGTTTCCCCGGATGAAGGTGTAACACCCCAACCGATGGCGGAAACATCGAGGTGTCACGTATTGATGAGTATACAGTAGCACATGGTAATCCAATTTTAATTGAAATAAATATTAAATTGTAAATATCCAAAAATTGAAATACATAAGAGTTTGAATGTGGAAATCTAATACATCACACAAGAATCAAGCATGCATAAACTCCTTATTTCTTCATAAGTACTCTAATCTTCAAGCATCATTATCACCTGTTGAGTTGTAAAAATGGGGGGGGGGGGGTCAACTAGAAGTTGGTGAGAATACATAATCCATGTTAAGCATATAGTTTAAGTATAAAAGTCTAGCAATTCGTACGGCTATCGTAAATTTAAGTCTACATGCATAGTATAATATGTTGACATAATCAAACCTCCGACTAGTTTAGGTCCATCCCGTCATCTACGGTTCACCTTAGTAATATGTTGAACGATAACAATCACCCACGTGACCTATGTAGGAGGTACACGTATCCGGGTGGGGTTGTCAATCCAATAGATCTATTATTGAGTATCGCCGGCTTGGCCATAGCTAATGATTATGTAAATGTTGAAACTCGTTGAAACTCGTTGAAACTGTTGACTAATACATGAGGCAATAAAGTTTACTTCTAGACATATATGTTGAATTGCTTAAAATTGTTGCAAGTATAAAGAATCGCATAAACAGGATTACGTAAACTCACCTTGGTATAGTTTTTGGTATTGAGATATAGTATAAGTGTAGTCCAATAGTTTGCCAAGTGTTACCCTATGTATAAGACAACAAATAAGTCTAAGTCTAACTAGTTTATAAGTATATCCTAGGGTTTCGATTTGGGGATAACCAATTGTTGAATTTAAAATAAAATGTTAAATAAATAAGGGAAAATTTGATAATTAATAAAAGAAAGTCTTTTTATAAAATTTGAATTTTGAATGTACACATTAAAGTGTTTGGAGTATAAAAATAATTTTTATAAAATTATTTTATTTAAAATAGATTTTTAAATCTATTTATTACAATTTGCCAACAATTAACATTAATATTCAAAAATACTAAAATTAAAGAATTTCTATTTTAAAAATCATATTTCTGTTCTAAATATATAAAAATAAATTGTGTAAAATTTTGGTGCAAAAATAATGAAAATTGAATTTATTATGATTTAATTATGATTAAATCTAACAAAAATTGATTAAAAATATAAAATAATTGATTTTACTGAATTAAAAATTATTTCAGTAAAGTTTAACATTGTATAAACATGGGATAATTTTTGTAGAATTTAATAAGGTTGTTTTGATATTTTAATGGATTTTTATAAATATAATAGTATAAAATTGATTTAATTATTATAAATATTAAATAAATGAATTTTTGAAAAATAAAAATTGTGAATAAAGCTTTTAACTCAGATTTAATAAATATAATTTTTTAAGAATTTATAAAAAGGTTTTATTATTTAAAAATGAATTTATAAGTTTTATAAGAAATATATATATATATATATATATATATATATATATATATGTTTGTTGTTTTAAAAAAAAGAATAGAAAAGAAAAGGGGAGTCAGAGCCGGGACTCGAACCCGGGTGACTGATGTTGCAACCCTTGGTCACAACCACTTGGCCTAGGCCAGTGGTTGTGATGAAAGCCGTTTATAATTAAATAAATACACATTGGCAATCCAGTTTATCCCCAATCTAAAACCCCACGAACCCTAATTCTGTAATTGTGCGATTCACACATCATTGGCCCAATTAATGTTAGGGCTTTTGATGTGTGAACGCCGGTGATCAAAACCCATATAAAACATCGAACTTACAGTGATGATTCGTGTATAATTGCCGGGTCAAAGATAAAAGTCAACTGTTTTGATCGTATAGCACAATCAGAGTGTTTCAGAAGTAATTGGAGGTTAAGAGAGAGATGTGAGCGAGTTGTTATGCTGTGCCAAGGTTCAATTTATAGTGGGGATCAATGGGTTGGGTTAATTGGTAAGTTGACCTAAGTTTAATGTCATACGCGTATAATTATTAATTTGGTCAACGATTGATTTGTAATAGCGTGTAATCGAGGTTGTTTGAGGCCGGTAATCACATAAATTTGCCATATATGGATCAAACACGCGTTAATGTTGATGAATTTGGCAAGCCATTCATCACAGTTGACTTTGCGAGTCAACTGTGAAGATTTGAAGTCCCCTTATAATTAAAACGCGATGGTTAAAAACCAAGAGTGAAGGCCAGCCCAGTTGGTTAAGCTTGTGTGTGTGTGTGACCCGGTCTTGGCGCGGGTTCGATTCCCGGCCAAGACATATAATTTTTTTTTTGATATTATTTCAATGTTATAACATATATAATATATATATATAGTATTAGGGTTCCACAAACGCGACAAAAATAATTAATGCACCCGAGATAAACGAAACTTGACGTTTTATTAAATGTGATGGTGTAACGTACAAGAATAAATGTGAAATGTTACAGTCTCCCCTACTTTTAGGAACTTCGTCCCGAAGTTGGAGTTGGAGAGTCTGGTGGAAAAAGATGTGGATACTTCGACTTCATCTGGTCTTTGCGTTCCCAAGTGAATTCTGGGCCTCGTTTAGATTCCCAACGAACCTTAACGATCGGAATGCGACTGCGCTTGAGTTTCTTGACTCCAGTATCAACAATCTCAACGGGTTTCTCGATAATGTGCATGCTTTCATCAATTTGCACATCCTCAAGAGGAACATGAAGGTTCTCATCCGCTAAGCATTTCTTGAGATTCGAAACATGGAAGGTCGGATGGACATTGCTTAGCTCAGGTGGAAGTTCAAGTTTGTAAGCCACTTTTCCAACTCTGTCAAGAATTTTGAAGGGGCCTACGTATCGAGGAGCTAGTTTTCCCTTTCTACCGAAACGAATTACTCCTTTCCAAGGGGATACCTTAAGTAGTACAAGGTCCCCAACTTGAAATTCCAAGGGTTTACGACGTCTATCAGCATAACTCCTCTGGCGACTTCTAGCCTTGAGAAGATTATCTTGAATAAGCTGAATCTTGTCTGTGGTTTCCTGTATTAGTTCGGGTCCAGTAATACGAGCTTCACCAACCTCAGTCCAACAGACAGGTGAACGACATTTCCGACCATAGAGTGCTTCGAAAGGAGCCATGTTAATGCTGGCGTGATAACTGTTGTTGTATGAAAACTCAACCAAAGGAAGATGAGAATCCCATGCGCCACCAAAATCGATGATACATGCCCTGAGCATATCCTCAAGTGTTTGGATGGTCCGTTCAGTCTGACCATCTGTTTGAGGGTGATAAGCAGTACTCAGGTTCAACTTGGTACCCAAAGCATCTTGTAGAGACTCCCAAAAGTGAGAGGTGAAACGACCATCGCGATCAGAAATAATGTCCAAAGGTATACCGTGACGACATACGATTTCACTTACGTACATCCTTGCCAACCTTTCCACAGAATACTTCTCACGAATAGGTAGGAAGTGAGCTGACTTGGTCAAACGATCGACGATTACCCAAATACTGTCAAAACCTTTGGGTGTGCGAGGGAGTTTGGTGATGAAATCCATAGCTATGCTTTCCCATTTCCAGACAGGAATCTCCGGTTGTTCAAGCATACCAGATGGTCGTTGATGTTCAGCCTTGACCTTGGAACAAGTGAGGCATTTGGCAACGAAAAGAGCAATATCTTTCTTCATACCAGGCCACCAATAAGAATAACGAAGATCTTGGTACATCTTGTCAGCTCCAGGATGAATAGAATAACGAGACTTATGAGCCTCGTTCATGAGAAAAGTACGAAGATCATCACGGTCGGGAATCCACAGTCGATTAAGGAAATAAAGAAGACCATCGGGTTTGGTTTCAAGTTGAGTTTCAGCACCACAAGACATTTCATCGTACATGTTACCTTGGGTGACTGATGTGTGTTGAGTCTGGAGAATGCGATCCTGAAGATCAGTACGAACTCTCGCACATTGAAGTTTGACACGCTCTTTACGACTAAGTGCGTCAGCAACAACATTCGCCTTGCCAGGATGGTAGCGAATTTCGCAATCATAGTCGTTAAGTAACTCAACCCAACGTCGTTGCCTCATGTTAAGATTCTTTTGATCGAAGACATGTTGGAGACTTTTGTGGTCTGTGAACACCACACATTTTGTCCCATAAAGATAATGTCTCCAAATCTTGAGTGCAAAGACAACAGCGCCCAATTCAAGATCATGGGTGGTATAATTCTTTTCGTGAGTCTTGAGTTGTCGAGACGCATAAGCAATAACCTTTCCTCATTGCATGAGAACACAACCAAGACCCTGGTTCGATGCATCACAGTAGACCACGAAATCATCATTACCATCAGGTAGAGACAAGATAGGAGCTTCACAGAGTTTTAGCTTAAGAGTTTCGAATGCTTCCTCTTGCTTAGGTCCCCACTCATAGGGTTTACCCTTGTGAGTTAGGGTGGTGAGAGGAACAGCGATCTTGGAGAAATTGGCGATGAATCGACGATAATAACCAGCCAAACCAAGGAAAGAACGGACTTCGGTTGGAGTCTTAGGAACACTCCAATTTTTCACAGCTTCGATCTTTGCGGGATCAACATGAATTCCGTTCATATCAATGACGTGTCCCAAAAATTGAACTTCCTTAAGCCAAAATTCACATTTCGAGAACTTGGCGTACAGTTGTTCTTTCTTTAGGAGACTCAAGATGGAGTGAAGATGTTGCTCGTGATCGGATTTTGATTTAGAGTAAATCAAAATATCATCGATGAAGACGATCACGAATTTGTCGAGATAGGGTCTACAAACCCGATTCATCAAATCCATAAATACTGCGGGAGCATTGGTCAATCCAAAAGGCATAACCATGAATTCATAGTGACCATAGCGTGTGCGAAAAGCTGTCTTGGGAATATCTTCATCGTGGACTCTAAGTTGATGATAACCAGAACGGAGATCAATCTTCGAGAAGTGGGTTGCTCCTTGAAGTTGATCGAAGAGATCGTCAATCCTAGGAAGTGGATAACGATTCTTGATGGTGAGTTTGTTGAGTTCACGGTAGTCAATACACATCCTAAGAGAACCATCCTTCTTTTTAACGAATAAGACAGGGGCTCCCCATGGAGAAGAACTAGGGCGAATGAACCCTTTATCAGAAAGTTCTTGTAATTGACTAGCAAGTTCTTGCATCTCAGAGGGTGCAAGACGATAAGGAGCTTTAGCGACAGGATTAGCACCAGGAACAAGATCGATACGAAACTCCACTTGTCGAGCAGGAGGCAAACCAGGTAAATCCTCTGGGAAAACTTCAGGATAGTCTCGAATAATAGGAATGTCTTGGATACTTTTGCCTTTGTCCTTCTTCTCTATCACGTTAGCTAAGAAGGCTGTATACCCCTTTCGTAAGTAATTTTGGGCCGTAGTACAAGACATAAGCTTAAGCTCGCCACAGGGTTTCTCACCATAGATCTTCAAAATCTCACCAGATTCGAGAGGAATGCGTATGACTTTCTCGAAGCACAGAATTTCGGCACGATGAGTTGACAACTAGTCCATGCCTACTATAACATCAAAACTACCAAGATGCATGGGGATGAGATCGATAGAGAAGGTATGATCGTCGAGGTTCAACAAGCAGTTACGAATAATAGAGTCGATCGAAATAGACTTCCCGTTAGCTACTTCTACCACTAAAGGTTCCTCTAGATTAGTGTGGGGTAAGTTAAGTAAAGGTTCAAACTTCAATGATACAAATGACTTATCAGCTCCCGAATCAAATAATATGGATGCATAGTGGTTATTAATGAGGAACGTACCATTCACCACTTCGTTGTTGTCACGAGCCTGATTAGCGTTGAGATTGTAGGCGCGACCTCGAGCACCTTGGTTCTGGTTGCGGTTTGGTTTTGGTTTTGGTTTCGGTTTTGGTTCTGGTTACGATTAGGGCAGTTGTTGATGTAGTGATCGGGGCTGCCACACTCGTAGCATTGACCACGAGTAGGCCTGTTGTTTTGTTGGTTGGGAGCAGGGTTGTTTCTGGCAGGGTTGTTTTGGGCAGCAGGGGCTTGACAGGCATTGGTGTAGTGTCCATACCGTTTACAGTTATTACACTGGCGGCATGGTCTACCAGGAAGATGATGGAACTGGCAGGTGTTGCAAAGAGGGTGTGTTCCACCATAGGGTTTCTTGGCTGGGTTTTGGGTAGCAGGTGGAGTAGCAGCAACCATATAGTTTCTAGCCTTGCGCTTTTTGTTGCTTGAGGTCTCAGGCTTGACTTCAATTGCAGGCTGTGGAGTGTCTTTGGCAACCGTCTTCTTAGTGCCCTTGCGGAAGAGAGTACCGTTCTTCACGTGATTATCAGTAAGAGTGGCCGCTAGACGTTTGGCCTCTTCCAAAGTTGCAGGATTTCTACCCCAAACGGTGTCCTGGATTTGCATGGGCAGACCACCGATGTACTTCTCGATGGCTACCGGCAGAGGAGTAACTTTGTGAGGCAACAATAAGCTAAGCTCATGAAAGCGGGTGTTGTAGGCAAGGTTTTCCCCACTATCTTGAGCTAAGGTGTGGAACTCATCCTCAAGTTTCTTAACTTCATTGCGAGGACAAAACTCCTCTTTCATGATCTCTTTGACTTGGTCCCATGTCATAGCAAGAGCAACCTCGGCCCCACGAGTACGCTTTTCTTCATTCCACCAAGTGAGTGCTCGTTTATGGAGAACACTCATGGCGTAACGAACCTTGAAATTGTCGGGGCACTCACTGTTGATGAAGGTATTCTCAATACCCTCAAACCATTGGAGGAGTCCTGTAGCTCCTTCTTCACCACTAAACTTTGGAGGGTTACAAGAGTTGAAATGCTTAAGGGTGCTGGCTTGGGGTCCATTACCATTGCCATTCCCGTTCCCGTGACCGTTGCCGTGACCGTTCCCGTTGCTGTTCATTTGGATGACCTGAGCGAGTAAATTGGGAACCAGAGTTGCGATTTGCTGCGCCATTTGTTGAGAAATGATCGCAGCCAGTTGAGCATCGACCCCATTGTTGTTGTGGTTAGGAACTTGGTCATGGTTGTGGTTGTCACCACCTTCTTCGTGGTTCTCACCATTGCTGTTGCGAGTGCTGCGACGAGGAGGCATGATCTGTAATAGACACAATGAAATGAATGAGAGTTTATATAAGGAATGTAATCATTTATTCATTAATTAAAACGGATAAACGAAAACGTTGACTTATCAAAGATTCTAAATTCTAATAACATATGAAGACATGCTTTAGCCTATAAGTGAACAGTCATCCCGAGAATTCCCAGGTAGGCATCCGGGTCCCTCGTCTGATTGGGATATATGCGCAATGCCAGCCTAGACAGAAGACTCAGAATACAGGCGTTCACCCTTCCAGATTGCACGTGTTCGTTATTAAAATATAGAACTTCGATGAGATCTCAAGGGGGTTCAGGTTAAACCTGAGGATTTTGTCCTATTAATCTAATGGTGGATCAGGATTGCAGCAGACGAATAAGAGTAGTCACATGTAGGTTTAGGGTTATATAAGGCATAGGATAAGGATAGGATTAGGGAAGCAATTAGGGTTACAAGTAGGAGAAGCAAGTACTGTTTAAGTCCCTAAGGTTATAGTCTAGATTATTTCTAATAACCTAATTCCCTATAACCAAGGCTCTGATACCAATCTGTAACACCCCAACCGATGGCGGAAACATCGAGGTGTCACGTATTGATGAGTATACAGTAGCACATGGTAATCCAATTTTAATTGAAATAAATATTAAATTGTAAATATCCAAAAATTGAAATACATAAGAGTTTGAATGTGGAAATCTAATACATCACACAAGAATCAAGCATGCATAAACTCCTTATTTCTTCATAAGTACTCTAATCTTCAAGCATCATTATCACCTGTTGAGTTGTAAAAATGGGGGGGGGGTCAACTAGAAGTTGGTGAGAATACATAATCCATGTTAAGCATATAGTTTAAGTATAAAAGTCTAGCAATTCGTACGTCTATCGTAAATTTAAGTCTACATGCATAGTATAATATGTTGACATAATCAAACCTCCGACTAGTTTAGGTCCATCCCGTCATCTACGGTTCACCTTAGTAATATGTTGAACAATAACAATCACCCACGTGACCTATGTAGGAGGTACACGTATCCAGGTGGGGTTGTCAATCCAATAGATCTATTATTGAGTATCGCCGGCTTGGCCATAGCTAATGATTATGTAAATGTTGAAACTCGTTGAAACTCGTTGAAACTCGTTGAAACTGTTGACTAATACATGAGGCAATAAAGTTTACTTCTAGACATATATGTTGAATTGCTTAAAATTGTTGCAAGTATAAAGAATCGCATAAACAGGATTACGTAAACTCACCTTGGTATAGTTTTTGGTATTGAGATATAGTATAAGTGTAGTCCAATAGTTTGCCAAGTATTACCCTATGTATAAGACAACAAATAAGTCTAAGTCTAACTAGTTTATAAGTATATCCTAGGGTTTCGATTTGGGGATAACCAATTGTTGAATTTAAAATAAAATGTTAAATAAATAAGGGAAAATTTGATAATTAATAAAAGAAAGTCTTTTTATAAAATTTGAATTTTGAATGTACACATTAAAGTGTTTGGAGTATAAAAATAATTTTTATAAAATTATTTTATTTAAAATAGATTTTTAAATCTATTTATTACAATTTGCCAACAATTAACATTAATATTCAAAAATACTAAAATTAAAGAATTTCTATTTTAAAAATCATATTTCTGTTCTAAATATATAAAAATAAATTGTGTAAAATTTTGGTGCAAAAATAATGAAAATTGAATTTATTATGATTTAATTATGATTAAATCTAACAAAAATTGATTAAAAATATAAAATAATTGATTTTACTGAATTAAAAATTATTTCAGTAAAGTTTAACATTGTATAAACATGGGATAATTTTTGTAGAATTTAATAAGGTTGTTTTGATATTTTAATGGATTTTTATAAATATAATAGTATAAAATTGATTTAATTATTATAAATATTAAATAAATGAATTTTTGAAAAATAAAAATTGTGAATAAAGCTTTTAACTCAGATTTAATAAATATAATTTTTTTAGAATTTATAAAAAGGTTTTATTATTTAAAAATGAATTTATAAGTTTTATAAGAAATATATATATATATATATATGTTTGTTGTTTTAAAAAAAAGAAAAGAAAAGAAAAGGGGAGTCAGAGCCGGGACTCGAACCCGGGTGACTGATGTTGCAACCCTTGGTCACAACCACTTGGCCTAGGCCAATGGTTGTGATGAAAGCCGTTTATAATTAAATAAATACACATTGGCAATCCAGTTTATCCCTAATCTAAAACCCCACGAACCCTAATTCTGTAATTGTGCGATTCACACATCATTGGCCCAATTAATGTTAGGGCTTTTGATGTGTGAACGCCGGTGATCAAAACCCATATAAAACATCGAACTTACAGTGATGATTCGTGTATAATTGCCGGGTCAAAGATAAAAGTCAACTGTTTTGATCGTATAGCACAATCAGAGTGTTTCAGAAGTAATTGGAGGTTAAGAGAGAGATGTTAGCGAGTTGTTATGCTGTGCCAAGGTTCAATTTATAGTGGGGATCAATGGGTTGGGTTAATTGGTAAGTTGACCTAAGTTTAATGTCATACGCGTATAATTATTAATTTGGTCAACGATTGATTTGTAATAGCGTGTAATCGAGGTTGTTTGAGGCCGGTAATCACATAAATTTGCCATATATGGATCAAACACGCGTTAATGTTGATGAATTTGGCAAGCCATTCATCACAGTTGACTTTGCGAGTCAACTGTGAAGATTTGAAGTCCCCTTATAATTAAAACGCGATGGTTAAAAACCAAGAGTGAAGGCCAGCCCAGTTGGTTAAGCTTATGTGTGTGTGTGACCCGGTCTTGGCGCGGGTTCGATTCCCGGCCAAGACATATAATTTTTTTTTTTGATATTATTTCAATGTTATAACATATATATATATATATATATATATATAGTATTAGGGTTCCACAAACGCGACAAAAATAATTAATGCACCCGAGATAAACGAAACTTGACATTTTATTAAATGTGATGGTGTAACGTACAAGAATAAATGTGAAATGTTACAGAAGGCAACGCCTGTTTTGGTGGGGAACCCTACCATGGCGTGTGCCGTGGAGGCGTTGGCGTTAAAGCGTGCAATGCCTTCTCTTCCCAGCAGTATGTCGTGATTTGATGTGGTTGGTAAGACCATGAAGTCGCATATCTCTGTGCGCTCATGTGTACCATCGGTCCAAGTTACGGGCAAGGAGAGCATGCCGCGGGGCATGATGGTCTCATGGATGAAACCGGAGATGGGCTCGTTGAGTGGAATGAGCCTTGACTTGTCTTCGCGATCAAGCTGTTGAAAGCATTGATCGTATATGATGTCTGTGCTGCTGCCGCCATCCAGGAACATATACCGCGTGCGGTAATGTCCAAAGACGGCGGTTATCACAAGTGGAGCTGTGCAAGAGGCGCCGCCTCTGACCCTTGGCATGAGGATGTCAGCCTCTTTCCAAGAGTCGTTCAAAGGTTGTACCCGGGTCCGTTTCCCTTGTTGGGTGTTGTTTCCTCGCCTCGTCATGTTGCATTGGTGACGGGGAAGCAGCGTGACTGCATGTGTATTGAGGTCCCGGATTTTTTTCCGCGACCCTTCGCCCTGGGTTTCCTCATGAGCATTACCTTTGCCAGCTCGGTGAACGTTCTTAACCAAGTGGCCCAACTGGCCTGACTTTAGCGCGGCTTCAATCTCCATCTTTAGGCTGTAGCAGTTGTCCGTGAGGTGACCGTAGTCGTTGTGAAATTCACAGAACTTGCTACGGTCCACGTTTCGCCGCTTCCCTAGAGGGTTAGGCTCTTTTAGGGTGACCTGCTCGGTTTTCAGAACTTGGGATGGTGTTTTTGTTAGCGGAGTCCAATCGTAGTTTTTCTTGGAGTGTCCGCGTTGGTCCCGCGTCTGTTTGGAGCTGATGATTTGGCGGACATCGCCGGCGGAAGAATATTTCCCTTCGTCGGTGGTGCCTGTGATGCGGTTCCAAACGTATTTGTTTTTGTGTTTAGTATTATTATTATTATGGTGTTGTGGTTGGAAACCATGTTGCTGATTGAAAGATTTTTCGGAAGAGGCATATATTTTGGCTGAGCGGATGAGCTCATCCCAAGACTCTGGGATGCCATCCTTGCCGGTGAGGCATTTCATGAGGTCTGGACTGCGCACATTGTGGATGAACGCAGCCCGTGTGAGCTCTTCTCCGCAGCCTATTTGCAATGCTTCTTTGTTAAACCGAACTATGTAGTCCTCAATTGTTTCTCGGTCGTACCGCCGACACAGCAGAATGTCCGCTTTGTCTTTCTTGTGTTTACGCAAGTGCAAGAAGTGGCTACCAAATTTGTCTGTGAGGTCGTCGAAGTCTTTTACGCTTCCCGCTGGGAGGCTGTCAAACCATACCCTGGCGGCCCCCGTGAGGGTTTGAGCGAAAAGATGGCACCATACTTGGACGAGCCAGTCCACAGACATACCTGCGCACTCGAAGTCGTGCACATGGTCGTCTGGGTCACGCAGGCCATCGTATCTACCAATGCTGCTTGGGAGTTTGGCCTTTCTTGGGATTTTGGCAGCCGCTATGCGGGTAACAAACTTGGATTTCTCGGCAAAAGCCTTTGGTCGGAATGGTTTGACCAGGTCATCATCCATCTCACTGTCTCGCGACGTGTGAGCGTGTTTCTTTCCTTTGTAGCCTGAGTCGCTGCTTGACGATTCGTAGCCATCTGGCTCATCACGTGGTTTGGCGTAGCCCCGAGCTCTGACGTTTCCGCCGAGCTCCCCGCTACGACCATCACCGTGATCGGCCGTGTCTTTTTTCTTGTACTTTGCTTTTGCCGGTGTGTCAAAGGCAAGTGTCTTGCCCTTCTTCTTGGCTTGCTGTAGGAGCTTCCGCTGGTAGATTGCAGCACTTTTGGCGTTTTGACGGAGGAGCCATTGGTCCGGGTCCTCCTCGGCGAGATCTTGGCTGTCATCGTCTGACTCGACGTCACGGATCTCGACAGCTGACCTGTCGAGCCGCGAAGTCGTTTGTTTGACGACGGTGTGTGGTGTGGTTTGGTTCTCCGGTCGTTGGAGTTCATCCTCCCCGGCTCGGTGTACGTCGGAGGTGTTGGGGTTGGGTTCAGCCATGGGTGGGTTAAAAGATGAGTGAAAAAGAGCTGTTCTAACCGTTGGATGGCGCCAATGAAGAAACAATAAGTATCCCGGAGATTAGGACTAATCACCGGGGGGGTTAATACCTATGTTACTGTCAGATTAATCCTTTACCCAAACCGTGGTGGTAACCCGTATGGATATTAATGTAAGCGAGTGTATATGAAGTGTGTGAGAACACGAGAGTTAAGTGGTTCGGTCGTTAATGACCTACGTCCACTGTAAGTACACCGGAATATTATTGATAATAAGGGAGATTACAATGAGTGTAGTAGTGATGGTTATTTCTGAATGAATCTACAAGGGTTGCATGCGATCTTATTTATAGAGACCGTGGTGGGCTGCATGGGGCGGCCCACGGATGACGCAATCAGTTTGGGCCCGGCTGAGGCCCAAGCCCACGGCCCTTCTGATAATGGCGGGAAAGGACCAGTTACTGTTGATGTCGTCATGCTATAGTGTGGTCGTTGTAGTAGCCTGACACGTGGCGGACTTCTGGTGGTGCACAGTAACGTCGTACTTGCTACAGTGCTCAGGCTATCCATGCTGCCTGATGTGACGTCTGACAGTTGGCGAGGTAATGCCTGTTGGTCACTATTCACGACAGCATGTACAGTGTAGCCGTTCACCTTTTGTACCGTCTGCCACATGTCCTTCTCCAGTTGGTATGTACTCTGTCATGGATCTTTATGAATCTTCCTTCTGCCATTCCTTGTACTTCATATGAGAGGTGTCAAGGGAAAATTCCGCGCGTGGTGGCACGCGCGTATCAGGTGTTGTATGTTGCTTATCGTATGCTTTGGCGCGCGAGACATGTTGACTGCTTGTCTCCGCGCGAGTGTGTTCCCGCGCCATGATCTGGCGTGGGTTTGCCGTTGTTCAGGGATAGGGACGCCTTTCAGATTAGGCTCCCTATCCCTTCACTTATTCTCCTTCTGCCTGGTTTTGCAAAACCTAAAATTCTTTTTGTGCCACAACCTTTATGTTTCGGGCCAACTCTACCTCTAATCTTCTATCACCTATTCCGTTTACCCTCTGATCATTCTTCTCCATTTCTCTTTTATGACTTTTAACCATCTCTATTTCATTGATATTAGAGATGCACCAAATTTTCTTTTATTCATATTTTTCACGTGCAATATATATATTCTTTTGGTTCATGTTCTTCACCAACTTTATCTTTCTTTACATCTTCAACTTCATTAACTTATTCTCTTGCTCAAATAACGACATCATCTACTTCTATACAAGATTGGACTTATTCCAAGGACGTCCATCTTGCGGGGGCATATTAGAGATGTACCAAATTCTCATTGTTATAATTGTATATTTTGGATATGTATTTCCATGTCAAAGTCATAGTCAAAGTCTTGGTCAAGGTCATAGTCAAAATTGTTATTAGTATTTAATATTTGTGGTTGATCATTCTCTAGCACATGGTCGTCATTATCTAGGTATTCAAAAAGTGGAGGTTCTTAATGAAGATTTTCACGAGGACATTGTTGGGGTGGTGCGCTCCTAGACGATCCAAATGGCTCGTAGTTATCAAGAGCTTTTTGAGAGAAATAAAGTTCAACAGGTGCAACCATAGGTTTTGAAACTATATATAGGTGGTGAACAAAAATTATGTACGTATATATTGGCCATAAAAATAATTTTGTGGCAATGGTTTTGGTTGTGTGGGTGGTTGTGGTCTATAAACGTCAACATCAAAAATGCCACCTCATGGGTTCGAATGGTCCCCTAGTGGTTTCAAATAAGGCCCTTGAGTTTGGTCAAACCACCACCTCGTTTGCTCAAACCGACTCTGAGGGTTTTTTGTTTGAACAACGAAGTATATTTTTTTGTTTATCCATGACTTGAGTTGGCTAAAAATAGTAGAGGTTTTTTATTTTATTTTATGAGTGTAAATTTGAGTACGTGAATGAGAAATGGTTTGAGTTGGTTAATATATGAATGTTTTAAATAATTGAATAAAAAATCATTTAAAAAAAAAATATGATCGCTACCCACAGTCAAATTGGCATTGAAATTTGTGTTTGCCTCTCGTTAACATGTAACCGAGATCTTCAATTATTTGAAGTATCTTAGCGGTGGCCTCAGTGTTACCTGACCACCACCAAACGACCAACGGGTAACAGAAAAGATGCCCTGTCCCCCAGGAATAATTGAGCGCGCGCTCTCTCTCTCATTGAGCACCTTGTGACTCTGATCCATGAACTTGTGAGTCACGCACTCATGTGTTGACGGTGTAGTATCATTTACAAGTACACTTGGATATATTAACAACCTGTCATGGGTGGGTCTATTTTGACACCGTTGGTGTCTATTTTGACAATATTTTTACTCTATCTTTCTATATGTTTATATACATATATTCGTATAACATATCTATACTACTATATAGTGTATTCTGGACGGGCAACATTGTTATTTTATATTTATTTATATGGGCAAAAATGTAATTTCATTAGATTGGTAAGACAAATTTAATACAAGTCAAATTTCATTTATAATCTCTTTTTTTTTTAAATTTTGTTTTTGTTTTTGATATATATCAATGATGCATTTTTTAAGACGATTATTTTTCTAATTTGACAAAATTACAAAGTCGTCCTTTATGTTTATAGCGAATTGCAAACCATGTCCTTTAGAAACACAAATTACAGAAAACGTACTTTATGTTTACAAATCTTTACATGTTATGTCCTTTGACACTAAGAGCATGTTTGGATGTCCATTCTTTCACCTCCTTATGACTTATGACTTTTTCAAAAAGTGAGTCATAAGTTAAAAAAAAAAAGTGTTTGAGTGATGGTTTGAAAAGGACGTTTTAGGCACTGAATAAGGTGAAAAGGAGGTGGAAAAGGAGATTAAGTTACCATTTGTGACTTTTGGGATTAAGGAGAAGGAGAGCCAAACATGCCATAATTCAGTTAACTTTTCTTGTTAAATATGGCCAAGTGGACCCCATGTGAGGGTAGATTAGTCTTTTTACACATTTATTATAAAAATAGTTTTTTAATACATAAAACTATACACACACACAACTCTCTCTTTTCTCACCCTTAAGTTTAATCTTTCCCTCACTCTTTGCCAACCGACACTATCACCCACCACCACTATTGGCACTATACCCTCAAATGAGGCCCCATTGGTCATATTTTAACGAGAAAAAATAACTAGGTTAAGGTAAAAGAACGTAACATGTAAGTGTTTGTAAATACAAAGTACGTTTTCTGTAATTTATGTTTTTAAAGGACATGATTTCCAACCCGCTATAAACATTGTAGGATCCACTTTCGGGTCATCCGACAATCATGAGCTTGACTATTTAGAGTGCGGAATCCTCTGAAAAGGTTCAGATAACAGAAACGACAATGAAACAAACACAAACGAGGTATCAACACACACAAAATATGGTCAAAGGTTGTATTGATTAATAAGAAACAGAGCTCAGGTGTTTACAATGATAATCTCAGACCTTCAGACCTTAGGAAGAATGTTTGGGGGCTGTGTGATGTGACATCTAATGATTAGGGCAATAATTGGATGCTTATATACCCCTACTACTCGTGCAATACCTTACACGCGAGTAGGGATCCTATGCCATATGAAAAGCATGTGAGTAGGGCTATCACACATGATAGACAGGCGATTAGCAATGCTAATCGCCTCTTAGTAATCCTACTCGCCTCAAGCATTCAATTTGTCCCAAAACGCTTCCAAGCACACCCAAACACCCTAAAGACTATCCAAACATCATGTATACTAGCCTAGGGACATCATGTACTAACAAACATAAAGGACGATTTTTGTAATTTACTCTTTTAATTTTTAAGACACTCATTAACTATGTATATACACACATCTATGTCAGTTCCTCATTGCATAAACATTTTCTTTGATACTGCAATTTATCACCTCTCAAAAATAGCTAGAGTGAGAACTTCAATTAGATAGAATTAGAATTAGAATGATTTTTGTTGTTTAACTTTTGTACATTGACAATTAGTTAATGGATGTTGATTGTTTAACGAGTAAGGAATACATTTTTATTACGCTCACCAAAAAGAGGATCGGCAACACCCACTGCTGTAAATTACAAATTGTCGACTCCACTGCAACGCGCGAGCTCACAATACAATATCCCACCCGCATAAACAAATTTTGTACCAGAAACACACGTAGGGGCTCGAATGTAACATATTATAACTTAGGTGCTTTAATCAACCGGCATAGATTGTCACCTTACTTTCCTCACTGTTTAGACGGCGCTTCAAATCAAGCAGAAAACAAACTGCGAGCTGATTAACCAAACAACGTGCAGTCCCGCTGCAACGCGCGGGCTCCTGCTAGTATAAAGAAAGATAAAATGGGGGTGTAAATATAATATATGACGCTTATTAATATTCTTGATATTAACTGGTATTTTATGACAAATTGCACTTCATTGTTACTACCGTTAACTAATACTTATGGACCCATTATAATAAACACTCAACTGGTAAACGATTAGTATACCAAATGTACACATCACATTTATTTACACGTTGCATTTTTCATTCGATTGACCTTCCTGTTTTCTTACAATAAAAGATAAAGTTTAAAAACCAATTAATTTGATATTTTAGTTTTCGTGTACGATGAAAATTTCATTTGAAAGGTTTCATTGTCATTATCTGGCAAACAAGTAGTAGCATTGACTCTTTATTTAAAGTTTGTACTAAAGAATGACCTCAACGATGACATATGCAAGCGCTTGTGAATATAGATTTCCAGAAGAAAAAAACTCATCCTGATCATGTGGCCTAGTGATAAAAGGGTCTGTTCTCTTTTTGGGGGAGCCGGGTTCGATTCCCACGGGAGGCATGTGATGGATACCCCCATCCTTGTGATGGGGTAGGTGGTTGGGAAGTGATGGAGAGACCCTTGACCCTTGTGGTCATGGGTTCGACTTCTGATCCCTCTAGGTTTTACCAGTTCACTACCGTTGTTGGATCAGTATGCTCTTTGTTTAAGTAAGAACTTGCTATCTTTGACACTTAAGTGTTTAGCAAGCTCTTGTATATCAGATTGTAAGCACAACGGAATGTATAAGTTAAAGCAACACTTTTTATACTTAAGAGGAGTTATTACTCCCTCTTGATGATTGAAACTAATAATGATAAGTATTTATTATGAATCTAAGCAGTAAATGAGAATTAGATACTTAGGCAGATTCACAATAAATACTGAAATGGAATAGAACAGTGAAAGTGTTTGAAGGATTTTTCTCTTAAAATCAATGTCTAAAATAGAAGGTTGAAGCCTCCTATTTATAGACGTTTACATACATGTATCTTGCCAATAAAGCAAGTACAGAAATATCAGAAACAAGTTGCACAAGTTGCAACATTGAAACAAACAATTACAGCTAAAAGTAATAATAAACAATAAACTACTGATACAAAAGGCGGTGGAAAATATCTGATGCGAAGTGCTGATGAATGACAAACTACTGATGAGTAGTTTGTCTTCAGTACTTCTGAAGTGAACTTGTCTGGTTTGGACTTCAGAACTTCTGATGAAGTTTCTTCTTCAGCACTTGTCATATCTTCTCTTCAGCAGTTTCTTGTCTTCTCTTCAGTACTTCTATACTTAGCCAAAATTTGCAGAAGTGAATTAGACTAAGGTTTTCAAAAGTGGTTTCACCAATCCTCTTTGTCCTAACAATCTCCCCCTGTATTGATGAACCCAAAACCTTACTAATTCCTTATGATCTTCTTCTGTCTTGAACAATCTTCCATATTTCTTTATACATGGTGTTCTTTAGCTGGTTTAACTGTCTATCAGATAGAGATCCTTTCTGTGGTTCCAGATGTTGAATTGTGAGCAGGTCTTGTGTTGACAGTTTCTTTAGATCACTGATCTTCTTGTAAGCCCTGCTTGAAAGGTCTCTTCTTGTCAATAATACTGAGTTGTTAGCAGTAAGTGACCATCTGATGATAGGTACCTTTGACTTGTTAAAGTCAGAGGTATAGGGAACCAGACTTGTCCCTTGGGTTGATGATCCTGAGTGTTGGATGCTTTCTATTTCAGTAAGCCTCAGGTGGGAGTCTCTTCCTTGTTGTTGTTGTTGTTGTTGCATATCAGGCATCTGAATAGTTGGGAGATGGTGTTCAGTCACTACCTTGGTATGCATCTTTTCTTTGATAGTCTTTTGAATTTGGTAGGCAAAGGTGGAAGGATCCCTGAATTGTGTTATCAGAGGTTTCTCATCAATGTCAAAATCTGAGTGAACTACTGAACTTCCTTCAAGTAGTACCATTTTGAAATCAATTTTGACATTGTCCTCTGATTTCTTCCTTTGAGTAGCAGGCCTTCTTGTTAAAACACCAGAAGTTTGAAACTTCTCTGGATTTGCAGCCTTGGCAGCCTTATATTTTCGATAAGTATCCACCAGTCTTTCTTCTTTCCATCTGGATACTGAGGCTTTTGAACCATAGCCATCTGCTACTAATTCATCTATCATCTGGGCTCTCTTGGCCTTTCCTTCTTTACTTGTGGCCAGTCTGTCTGCAATTAGTTGTGCCCTTCTTGTCAGCTCTTGCATAGAGAGTCCCTTGAGTGTGTAGGCTTTAGTCTTGCTGTTCTTTGTGATGTAAGACACCAGTTGTTGTCTTTTGTCTTCTTCAGCAATATGATCAATTTCAGCCTGTCTTTCCAGTTCAGCTTGATAAGCTTGGAGCTTCTCTTCATACTCTAAGTCATCCCTTTGTTCCAGATTTTTCCAAATCTGGTCTTCCTTGGCTTTTTGTTGAACTGCCTTTAACCTCTGCTCAAGAAGTTCAGTAGATTGAGAGATTGGAGCAGGGGTTAAGACAGTCATAGTAGTGGTTGTTGTAGGCCTTGGAGGAGCAGAAGTTGGTTTGATTTGTTCAGTGGATCTGGAAGGTTTAGTTTGTTGAGATTTGGAAGTGTTAACCTCTGATGGGTTGACAACTGCTGATGGTTTGTCAACTACTGAAGGATTGTCTTCAGTATCTTCTGAGTCATCAGGACTTTGACCATCAGAGGTTTCTTTATTATGCCTTAGGGATTTTTCAGAAGTTTGGGTCTCATCTTCCTTAAAAGTGGCTTCAATATCTTCCACTGAGACACCAAACTGTTTGGCCAATGCTTCTTTTCTGGCCTGGTTTTTCTGATCTCTCTCTAGGATAGCAAGTCTTGCCTTTCTTCTGGCTTCAACTGTATCCATTGGTTCCTTCATCTTCTCCCTCTTTTTGGATTCATCAATAGGCTTCAGAGGTTTGATTTGATCTGTCAGATTGGCAATTTGTTTGCTGTTGAAGTCAATCTTGGTCTGCAGATCATTCATCTTCGTCTGAATCACCCCAAATTGGTTCTTGATGGACAGCTCCAAGTTAGCTGTATAGGTTTGGAGGTGATTCTTGATGAGGGCATTCATCATAAGATAAAGGTCACCACCTGGGCTGCATAGTTGGTTCATGTCTATGCTTGAAGGCCCAGGGAATTGGGTAGGCATTTGATGTGAAGGGTGTGTTTTTGGGAGATCCTCATGTTGTACAGAGGATGCCACTCTAGGGGTTTTAGGGATTGAGTGGACTTTAACCTGTTCAGGGGTGACTAGCTTCTTGAGCTTGGATACCCCTGAAGCAGGACCTTCATAAAGTGCCGTCAATTCAGTAGTTTTGGTTGTTGAATCATCATCCAAATTAATGGAATCATCTGAATCCCTGATGTTGTCCTCAATGAGGACTGTCTCAGTTAAATCATGAGCTGAGCCCAACTCAGTTCTCTCATGAACCTTGTTCTTGGTTTTGAGGATTTCCTACCTCAGGCATTAAGCCTTCATCAGTAGTTGCCACATCTGAGGTCTTAGCTGTTTTACTTCTATCCTCAGATCCACCACTGGGTGGTAACTGAGTAGTAGCAGCCTCATATGCCCCAAGAGTCTCTAAGATTGGGCTTAAAGACCCTGGTCCACCCTCATCTCTTGGGTTAGGGCTAGTGATGTCCATATCCATGTCTGATTCTGTGGTTATGTCCCCTGTTTGTTGTGGTTGTAGGGGACTGACATTATCAGATGGGACTATCTCTTTTAGCCCAGAGAGAAGTTTGGCAATCTCTATTGCCTCTGGTTCAGAAATTTGAGGGGTTGGTTCAGAAGTTTGGGCAATAGGTTGAATAGGTTGGTCAGCAGTTTCAAAAGAAGTGTCAGTTACAACAGTTTTTCTAAGCCTTTTTCTTTTGAATAAGATTGTTATGGGTGCTCTTGGTGGGGTTTGAGATGGATGAGACTGAGAGGGTGTTTCAGTCTCACCTATTTGAAGAGCAGATTGCTCATGAGCATGTTCAGGCATCTCAACCTCCTGAACAGCTTTTCTTTTGGGTTGGTGGGTTTTTGTCTTTGTTGGCTTGGGCTTTTTGGCTTTTGATGGTGTGAGTTTGGAAGATGTGGGTTTCAGGGGGACTTTTTGTTGTTCTCCCTGATCATCTTCTGGCCAGGTAGCCGGTTTGTTATGTCTAGAGTATGCTTGTGAGGTTAATGGATTTAAAGTTGAAACTTTTCCCACAAGCACCTCATTACTTAGTTCCCCTATTATGCATTGCATAATGAACCTTGGGTATAACAAAAACTTTTTCTTGGTATTATTATGATGTAACACCAACTCATTGAAAAATAATTTTGATGCCCTGAATTTGGTTTCATTCACTATGGAATGAAATATTGGTTGAAAAGTAGAGGGCATCTGGTCATAAGACCCTGTCTTTGGACTCAAACACATAATAATATAATGAAACAAAAGCTTGTATTTTGGTTCAAAATATTTTTTGAAGATAGTAGCATGGGAGAGAGTACCTTGATAACCACACTCTGTCATGGTTAAGTGAATGTCAGAGTTAGCAACATGATCAGGGGCAACTACATCATTCAGGCCCAGTCTTGTTGCCAGTGTGGCCGGTGTGATGGTCAGTGGTTTCCCTTTTATTCTTGAGTTGAGGGAGATAATTTCACCATCAGCCGTCACCGTCTCAGCATTAGCCCAGAACTCATTTAGAGTTTCAGTATGAATTGGTGGGTCGATTGTGAGAGCAGTAAAATATTGGGATTTTACGACAAGATCAATGATCTCATCGTATTGGGACCAGCCTTCTTGTTTTTCAAGAAAGGCTCTGAGATTGTGTCCCTGTTTGAGAACTAAAGCCATGTGGTTTGTGTGTGTGTTGATGAATCGAACAGTGATTTGGTGCTGCAGGTTCGGGGGTTTGAGAGCTTTCTTGAGAGAGAAGGAGGGAATTTTTGAGTTTGAAAGGATAAGTGTTGAAAAAAAGATATTTATCAGAAGTTTTTAACCGCTTGGATCTTCTTTATTAGAAGTTTTTAAACCGCCTAGGTTAAAAATCTCTTTATCAGAAGTTTTAAACCGACTAGGTCAAACTTCTGATGATGGGAAAAGTCAGATTTGCCCTTTTTGACTAAACTGCTGATGAAGGATTATCTTCATCAGTAGTTCCCATTTCCTCTTCAGTAGTTTTAACAGCTGATGAGAAATGTTTTATAAATACTTTTATTCACAACTTCTGAAGGTTATTTTATTAGAAGTTATTCACTTTTCAGAAATTATCCCCATACTGATGTTTTGTTCATCAGTAGTTTCTCTCTTTTCGTAAGTTTTTCAAGTGTTTTGAAAATAGATGTAAGTGAAAAACAAAAAATGTGCAGAAAAATAAATAGAAACACTTACAAATTTAGCATCCCTAGCATGGATACTAACTTCTGAAATGTTGATGTGTCAAGGGGTTTAGTGAAAATGTCGGCTATTTGATTAGCTGTTGCTACATGTTTCACTTCAATCTTGCCTTTTTCATAGCAATCTCTTATGAAATGATACCTGATCTCAATGTGTTTAGTTTTTGAAAACTGAACAGGATTTTGAATGATGCTAATGGCAGATTTGCTGTCTACAAGCAATGGTGTCTTGGTCTCTTTGATTCCATAATCAAGAAGTTGATATTGGAGCCATTGTATCTGTGATGTACAACTTGCAGCCGCAATGTATTCAACTTCAGCAGTTGAAGTTGCAACAGATGTTTGCTTCTTTGATTGCCATGACACTAGACAGTTACCCAAGAATTGACAACCACCAGATGTTGACTTTCTTGTCATCTTACACCCTGCATAGTCACTATCTGAAAAAGCTGATAACTTGGTATTGCTTGAAGCAGGATACCAAATTCCAAGTGTTGGAGTTCCTTTCAGATATCTGAAAATTCTTTTGACTGCTATAAGGTGTGATTCCCTTGGTGCTGATTGATATCTAGCACAGACACATGTTGAAAACATAATATCTGGTCTAGAAGCAGTTAGATATAAAAGGGAACCTATCATGCATCTGTACATGGTTTGATCAACCTGTTTTCCTTGATCATCAGGTTCAACTTGTGTGATTGGTGTCATGTGAGTGGAACATGATTTACAGTCTTGTAAAGAAAATTTGTCTAATAATTCTTTAACATATTTTGATTGATGTATAAAAGTTCCATTTGTTTGTTGCTTGATCTGCAGTCCCAGAAAGTACTGCAGTTCTCCCATGGTACTCATCTCAAATTTTGATTGCATGAGTTTCTTAAAATCATCACACAGTTTTGTGTTTGTTGAACCAAAAATGATATCATCAACATAAATTTGAACAAGTAGGACATGATTTCCAACATGTTTAATGAAAAGAGTTTTATCAATGGCACCTCTTGTAAAGTTATTTTTGAGTAAAAAGGTGGAGAGTGTATCATACCAGGCTCTTGGAGCCTGTTTGAGCCCATAAAGAGCTTTGTCCAGTTTGTACACCCACTCAGGATGAGAAGGATCCTCAAACCCAGGTGGCTGACAGACATACACCTCCTCTTTTATCTTTCCATACAAAAATGCACTCTTTACATCCATTTGATAAACTTTAATTTTGTTGGAAATGGCATAGGCCAGAAATAACCTGATGGCCTCAAGCCTTGCAACTGGAGCAAAGGTTTCATCATAGTCAATTCCCTCTTCTTGAGAGTACCCTTGAACTACCAGTCGTGCCTTGTTCTTGATTATCATACCAGCTTCATCTTGTTTGTTCCTGAAAACCCATCTTGTGCCAATTGGTTGCTTGTTTGGAGGTAAGGGACAGATTTCCCAGACCTGTTGCTTGTTGAACTGAAGCAGTTCATCTTGCATAGCTTGCACCCAATTATTGTCTTTGAGGGCTTCCTGGTACTTCTTTGGTTCCAACTGTGAGATAAAGGCTGAAAATAGGCAAAAGTTGGAGAGCTGGTTTCTGGTAAGAACACCTGAAGCTATATCACCCATGATTTGATCAAGTGGATGATCTCTGTGTTCAATCAGTTGTTGTAAACCACTGACAGGTGTAGGTGGCTCATGTTCTTCAAACAAACTACTGAGGTCTATAATATCTGGTTCAGATATTCCTTGATCTTCAGTAGTTGGATCTACTGAACCAGAAGTTTGAGTTTGTTCCTCAGTACTTGTTTGATCAGAAGTTTGTGGAACTTCTGATGATTTTGAAGTTGACTTGATAACTGTTTGAGGAGTCCATGGTGTGGGATCCTCATCATCAAACCTTTTGTCACCATAATAAGTAGGTTTTGATGAAGTAACAGCCTTCTCAGGTCCAAAATGGAAGTTGTCAGGGTCAAAAAGTTCAGCAGGATGTGCTGGAATAAGAGTGTGTTTTGACTCATTGAACTTGACATTCAATGTTTCTTCTACTATCCTGGTGTGAGAATTAAAAACCTTGTAGGCTTTTCTAGTTGAAGAGTCACCAAGAAAGTAACCTGAGTCAACTTTGGCAGCAAACTTTGAAATAGATTCCTTGATGTTCAAGATGAAACATTGACACCCAAAAGCCCTGAAAAAGGAGATAAGGGGCTTCATGCCATGAAGAACTTCATAGGCAGTCTTGGAATGTCTCTTGACCACAAGAACTCTATTCTGAACATAACATGATGTGTTAACTGCTTCTGCCCAAAAGTACAAGGGTAGCCCAAAATCAGCTAACATTGTTCTTGCTCCCTCTATTAAGGTTCTATTCTTCCTTTCTACTACACCATTTTGTTCAGGAGTTCTGGGAACACTGTATTGTCTAATAATCCCTTTAGACAAACAGAATTCATCCAGAGTTTTGTTCCTGAACTCTGTCCCATTATCACTTCTAATGGTTTTGACAGGTAGAGAATATTGTTTCTCTACTTGTAGAATGAAGAACTTGATGATTTCAGCAGCCTCATCCTTGGAGAATAAGAAGAATACCCATGTGAATCTTGAGTAGTCATCAATGATGACTAAGCAGTACTTCTTCTTACCAAGGCTCATAATCTTGACAGGTCCAAATAAGTCCATATGGAGTAGTTGAAGACATGCAGTTGTTTTTGATTCTTCAATAGACTTATAGGAGGACTTATGCTATTTTCCCTTTAAACAGGATACACAGTGTTCTTGACACTGGTATACTTTCAAAGGTAGACCTCTGACCAAGCCCATTTTTGTGACTTTATTTATGGTTTTAAAGTTCACATGGCCAAGTCTCCTGTGCCAGAGATCAGTTTCTGAAGTTGATGCCCTTGAGAAGAAACAGGCAGTGTTGTTCAATACCTTGTCTTTCTCAATGTCCACTGCATAGACATTGCCACATCTTTTGGCAATCAGCAAAGTATGATCTTCAATGATCTTCTCTATCAACTTCTGGCCTTCTGGTGAGATGATCTTGCATGCTGTCTTTGTGAAAAAGGAAGAATATCCTTTATCACACATTTGTGACACACTTAGCAAGTTGTATTCAAGGTTTTCAACCAGATTGACCTTGTCAAACTGTATTTTGCCAGAGGCACATATCCCTTAGCATTGTTCCCAAAGGATACAGATCCTTCTCTTTGGCTGATAAAATTGTTTATCAGGTATCTGCATCCAGTCATGTGCATAGAGCCTCCACTATCAACGTACCATATGCTGTTTAAGCCCCTGAAAACTCTCTGCACACAATAGCAAATTAGTTAGATTTAGGAACCCAAGCCTATTTGGCTTTGGGTTTGCTCTTGAGAACAGTTACAGTTTGTTCTTGACCAGGTTGAGAAATCCATGTCTTTTTGGCAATGGATTTTTCATTAAGAGCCATGGTGGTATCCTTTTCAGGACCACCATCAACCTTGGTCATCAGTAGTTGTACCAAGTTCATTAGATTTTGAATCTCAGCAGTTTGTGAAACTGCTGATGATTCAGGTCTAACTACTGACAAAGAATTTTGAGAAAAAGATTTTAGTTGAGATTTTATCTTTTTCTGAGAAAAGGTGTTTTCAGGTTGTTGTTTCTTGGGATTAAAGATTCTTTCATAATCATTTCTGATTTGATTTCCCACAACCTGTTGTTAAATTTTTTGATTGAACTGAATTCCTTTTCTGTATCTACAAAACTCTGTTTTGTGGTTGAACAGACCACAAATTTCACACTCTTTTGCCTTTTGTTTTTGATCTAAAGGCAAATTTCTGACATTAGTGTAAAGATTTTGCTCATCAGTAGTTTTTAGGGTCTCAACTCCTGATGTAGATGAAACTACTGATGGCTTGTTGTCAGATTTTGTTAATACTTCTAAAGTACTTTCTTTGAAAATACCAGGATTTCTGTTTAGAAAGTTTTCATGGAAAGATGTGCAGTCTTTCCCTTCAGAAGTTTCATTTGAAACAATTTTTCTCCCATCTTCAGTAGTTTTGGGAGAGAAATCTGTTGCTGTTTCAACATGATTGTACCCTATGCCAAACTTAACATTTGAAGCACTCTGTTTGTTTAGCAATAGCTGGTACCCCTTACAAGAATCCACCCATTTTTTCACAACTGATCTTGGTGTCAGCAAGCTCTTTTCTGACATTCCCAAGATCTTCTATCATCATTTTAATTTGTGCTTGGGTTTCAATAGCTGAGTTAGTTAATTTAGAGACTTCTTTTGTTTTAGTAGTAAGTTTTCTCTCTAAATCACATTTCATCTAAGTGTATTTTCTTTCTAAATCATTGGTTTTTCCTTGTAAGTGCACATTTGTCTCTCTTATGAGAGCAAAAGATTCTTTGCAAGAATTTGAGCAAAGTTTTGTCAAAGACTCTTTTGATACCTGTGACAATGCAGATTTTGAAGTACAGCCTTCAAATGCCATTAAGGCAAAGTTCTTTCTGCCATTGTCTGGTTCTCCCCAGTTGATGTCAAACAACTTGTTGTCTGCATCAGGATTGCACTCTGTGGTGTCAAAAGGAAGACTGCTCCAGTCAACATACCCTGAGGTGAAAAGACTTTGTTGAGAGGGTTGTTGAGGCTGTGGAGGTTGTTGAGCAGCTGGAAAGGGAGGGATTGATTGTTGGCTCTGCATCTGTTGAGCAGGCATTTGAACATATTGTACTTGTGGCATGTATTGCTGTTGAGGAGCTTGTGCCTGTACAAAATGAGCACTCCCTTGAGTTCCATTATTCCTATTATAATTGGGGTTAAAGTTATTTCCAGATTGTGATTGGTTAAAGCTAGAGTTTCTACACTCTCTAGCAAAGTGTCCCAACTTCTGACACTTGTGACATCTCAGTTTAGATTTGTCAAAACCAATTTTTGTATTACTGGTCAATCCTGGAAATTTCCTTCCTGACCTTTTATAAAACTTGTTATTTTTAATGCTTAGCATGGCCAGTTGGTGTAAAATGTCCATTTCTTCTAAGTCATCACTGCTAAAGTTTTTCAAATCATCCATGATAAAACATAGATTATCAGCAGTTTGACTTTGGTCATCATTGTCATAACCTGGGAAAGATCTTTCTGATGAGATCCCAGTTGTTATGTCAATGTTGTCATAAGATCCATAGGAACAAGTTGGTGAGTCTTGTCCCAAAAGTGCTGTACTACCTGGTAGGTAGTCATCAGCAGTTTTACCAGATGATTGTAATTTCTTCTTTTGATCAATTTCTCTCTCAAAAGTAAGTAATCTCCCATGGAGTTTTGTAAGAGTGAGGGAGCCAAAATCCGGTGAGGATCTTAAAACAATGGAGTATGTTTCCCATTTGTCTGGTAAAGACCTTAAAAATCTATGTAGCATAGATATTGTTGTATAGGTCTGACCATTTAACTTTAGCTCAGATATTAATGAGGAGAATCTTTCAAATTGTTGAGTTAAAGTTTTCCCATTAATGTGAGCAAATGTCTCATATTGTTGAGCTAAAATCTCTCTGGTGTTGGCAATCACCTCTTCAGTTCCTCCAAACTGTTCTTTAAGACAATCCCAGAGTTCTTTGGCACTTTCACAATGTAAAAGGCCAGAGTATATCTCATTTGGGAGAGCCATTGCCAACATAGAGAATGCTTTTGCATCTAGCTCAAGTTTTAGGAAATCATCATCTGTATATTCTTTTGGGTCTTTAGGGACCTCAACTTTAGTTTCAAGATTGATATTTACTGGTTTATGTGGTCCATATATCACAGATTTCCAGCAACCTGTGTTGGTCTGTGATAATGTATGCGTCATCCTTCTTTGCCAGATGTTATATTCATTTCTTACTAGCATAGCAGGTTTTGTCGCAGAACCAGTATTATGTGGATCCATTTTAAAGAGTATTGATTTGTCAGATGACTCTTTTAAGTGATGGATGTTGATAAAAAGTGAACTTTTGTTCTTTTATTGAGTATCAATAAGAGCTTTGTGTCTGATTCTCAATTTGTTAGATTGATATGTGATCAGATAAACCAAAGCTCTGATACCAATTGTTGGATCAGTATGAAACTAATAATGATAAGTATTTATTATGAATCTAAGCAGTAAATGAGAATTAGATACTTAGGCAGATTCACAATAAATACTGAAATGGAATAGAACAGTGAAAGTGTTTGAAGGATTTTTCTCTTAAAATCAATGTCTAAAATAGAAGGTTGAAGCCTCCTATTTATAGACGTTTACATACATGTATCTTGCCAATAAAGCAAGTACAGAAATATCAGAAACAAGTTGCACAAGTTGCAACATTGAAACAAACAATTACAGCTAAAAGTAATAATAAACAATAAACTACTGATACAAAAGGCGGTGGAAAATATCTGATGCGAAGTGCTGATGAATGACAAACTACTGATGAGTAGTTTGTCTTCAGTACTTCTGAAGTGAACTTGTCTGGTTTGGACTTCAGAACTTCTGATGAAGTTTCTTCTTCAGCACTTGTCATATCTTCTCTTCAGCAGTTTCTTGTCTTCTCTTCAGTACTTCTATACTTAGCCAAAATTTGCAGAAGTGAATTAGACTAAGGTTTCCAAAAGTGGTTTCACCAATCCTCTTTGTCCTAACAACCGTCGTGCTTTCGGCGGGTTTGTGGGCCGGGTTTCCCCTGGAACAGGAGACGGGTGGGCCGAAGGGCTCTGTCCGTACGGATTAGAGGCCATCTGGGCCCCTTTCGGCCATTGGACGCCGCGTACAGAGTACCCGACAATACTTTAGTTGATCGTTCAAAAAAAAAAAAAGAAGAAAAAAACTCACATGCAATACATGTGATCAACGTACAAATATTAAATAGTAAAAATACCCGCACCCACCCGTTATAACTTTTACGAGCATTCACATCTCATTCTTTATCCTGATCCATTAAATTTCTTTAAAACAACTATATTTTCTCTCTTATTTTTAATAAAATAAGGGGGACGGTGCGCTACCATATTTGCGCACGGGTACCATACTACCAGCACGGTAACACCGTCGCCACCCGTGCTGGTAGGATTCCCGTAGACCCATTTCTGGTTCTTGTTACCGTGCTGGTATAAAGAAACGGTCATTTAATTCGACCAATAAAACCTTGTCACTTTTTTTCACCTTTGACCGTTTTTATTTTTTGACGGTTTTACCAAGAATATATATATATATATATATATATATATATATATATATATATATATATATATATGGAAATTATAAGTAGGAAACCTTAGTGAGTTAAAGAAACCTTATATAAGGTCCTAATTGATCCACGTCACTCTTTAAGCAACCCATTAGAAGGGCATTTTCGGCACAATATTTATTCATCTTTGTAAAGGTGAAAAGTGGGTCTGACACAAAAGAAATACTATGTTGCAGCACTCTCTCTCCTCTTTCTCCTTAAATATTATCCTTAACCTCATTTACTCTCCTACACATCCACCATAGATTCTCCTGATTCTCCTAAACACCCTCTATTGACCTTAATTTGACTCAATCATCATTAATGGTTTCTCCTATTTCAGTTGTTCCTCAGAATCTCACATGTTTTTCATTTAATGAACCCAAAGTCCTTTCTCGATTGCATTCCAGTTCTGATACTTCTGACTCGGATGGTATGTTATATTATGTATTTCTCTGTTTCCTTTTTGATTATTTTGGTCTTATGTGTTTAATGTGTGGCTGTGTTTAATGAAACGTGTGTTTTTTTAAGGCTAATCACTTGTTTTCTTCCTCCTTTTACACCCACTTTTCTAGGTAAATCATATGTTTTGTTACACTACAGACTATTGTTGACATGTGTTTTGTTAGTTTGGTTTTATGTGTGTAATGAATGGTTGTGTTTATTTTGTTGAAGTATTTTTTAGTGAGTTTCTCCATTTTTATACCTTTTTTTTTGTGTTTATCCACTTGTAGGTAAATCATGACTGTTGTTTAGCAAATCATGAACATTATTTTTGTTTTTATCCACTTGCAGGAAAATGATCTGTTGTTCACGCGTGTTTTGTTATCTTGGTTTTTTTTTGTTACATTGAAATGGCTGTGTTTATTGTTCACATTATTTTGTTTAAAAGAGTTTGTTTCCATATGCTTTTTTAAATAAATTTTTTTTGTTTAACACCTAGAACTTATTTGTTTCAATATTTTTTGAACATAAAACATTACAACATTTTTTAAATAGTTTTTGTTAGTTAGCCAGATGAAAACAATCCTTTTTTTCTTCATAACAACCCACTTGTTGGTAAATCATGTGTTTACCTAATGGTACTCCAAATGACTTCAAAATCTTTAGCCAATCTATGAGGTTATTCATTGGTTACCGGGACTCTCAGCTAGTAATCGATCGTTTTCGTGATCGCAAGGAAAGTTTACCTAATTTTTACTACGACTTTGTTCTCGAGAAGGGGAGGTTGAAATCCTTGTTTTGGGCTGATGAAATATCGAAGTTAAATTTCCAAGTATTTGGTGAAGTTTTGGTATTTGACGCCACGTATCATACCAACAAGTAAGGATTTTCAAATGATTTTTTGTTTCTATAACTGTTGTTGACCATTATAATTTTTATGTATTTAATTTATTAATTAACTGTTGGTTATTATTTTCCCCCCTTTTTATTAGGTACAAAATGATATTTGTTCCTTTTACGGGGGTTGACCATCATAAATAATGCGTAACCTTTGGGGCTGGGTTGATAGCTAATGAAACTGTTGAATCATATGTGTAGCCTGAATCGTTCCTAAAGGCTCATTCTGTGCAACCCAAACTGGTTCTAACTGACCAAGACCCCTCGATGAAACAAGCTATATCAAGGGTGCTTTCACAGTCTCGCCATCATTTTTGTTTGTGGCACATTATGAAAAACTTCCTTTGAAGGTATTCCTCTGAGTTACACCACATTCTAAAATAGTTGCTAAAACACCTAGTGACCTAGACGTTTTTTAAGTACATAAGAAACTTTTTAATTGAGTCTTATTTAAGTTATATGTTACATGTGGTTCAGTTAAGAGTCTTTATTAATTCTCATGTTACAGGTTATAAAAGTAAGACAGTAAACATGTTTCAGGTGTTAACACCTATTAAATTTTCTTAAGAAAACTTTTTAAATATACTTTTTTTAGGTAACACCTAGTGCAAGTGAGTTTCATGTTACAAGACTCTTTAAACTTTTAAAACCCAACGTTTTTTGCTAAAAAAGTTTTTTCTTTTGTTTTGTTTAATACGTAGTTATGCACACATCTTTTTAATTTTATGTTATCTAAAATAATATTTTTGATTGTTAAAATGTTAATACACTTAGTTCTTCCTATAATAACCACATTTTTTGAATGATTTTCTATATTTGCTCATGAAGTTTTTTTATTTGATAGATTTCTGGTAATTTTTTAAACAGTTCTGATATAAAGTCATGTTTACATCGCCTTGTCTGGAACGTTTATATCAAGCCAAGTACTTTTGAAAGTCGTTGGCAAGCCTTATTGGAAAAGTTTGGGTTACAAGATCATGATTGGCTGAATGATATGTATGCCATTCGTGAGAGTTGGGCGCCAACATATTTCGATGAGATCCCATTCAGTTGTTTAATGAAGACTACCTCCAGGTGTGAAAGTTCAAACTCAGCGTTCAAGGTCAATTCATCAAGTGCTAATACCCATGTACAATTTGTAACACCCCAACCGATGGCGGAAACATCGGGGTGCCACGTATTGATGATTGTTTTCAGTAGCACATGGTATAATATAAATTTTAAATAATTTATTCAAACATAATATCCAAAATGTGAAATGATGTCTAAGAATTCAAATACATAAGAATCAAATAACAACTTCAATAACTTCAAATAACTTCAAGTAAAATCTTCATGCTAACTCAAGCCTCAGCTTCATTGTTACCTGAAACATGTTAATTTTGAAAGTATTTTGGGTCAACATAAGTTGGTGAGAATTACATAGGTTTTTGATGATAAAATGAATAAAATGTTGTGCAATTCATGTGTCATGTTAATCTAGCCCATATGTGAGAACATATTAGAAATAAATCGAGTGCATAATCAACCCTGTTGACTGTTATAAAATGATACATACCATACACTTATGGTCCCAATGAATATGTTATGCGATAACAAACACCCACGTAACCTTTGTAGGAGGCACGTATCCGGGTGGGATTGTCAGTCCAATAGATCTATCAATGTATACCGTCGGCTGATCAATGTTAATGATTATGCTAGAATGGTGCTTACTCTAATCATGCTCAAGACATAATGCAACATAGAAAACACATAGACACATTGATGATTGAATTGCAATGATAATGTTATAACATGTTTCACCCCAAAAATGGTGATAAATAGAAAAGGGGCTATGTAAAACTCACCTTAGCAAATGTTAACTTGTTGAAAAGATGTAATAATTGTGTTGCCCAAAATGATTCCAAATATCACCCTATAATAAGGTAATATATAATAAGTCTAAGTCTAATTAACTTACAAGTGTATCCTAGGGTTTCGATTTGGGGATAATCAATTGTTGAATTTAAATTAAAATGTTAATTAATAAAGGAAAATCTAATAATTAAAGGAAGAAAGTCTTTTTATAAAATTTGAATTTTGAATGTGCACATTAAAGTGTTTGAAGCATAAAAATAATTTTTATAAAATTATTTCATTTAAAATAGATTTTTAAATCTATTTATTTATAAATAGCCAATATTTAACTTTAATATTCAAAAATACTAAAATTAAAGAATTCTTATTTTAAAAATCATATTTCTGTTCTAAATAATTAAAAATAATTTGTATAAAATTTTGGTGTAAAAATGATGAAAATTGGATTTATTATGATTTAATTATGATTAAATCTAACAAAAATTGATTAAAAATATAAAATAAATGATTTTACTGAATTAAAAATTATTTCAGTAAAGTTTAACTTTATAAAAAGTCAGGATAAATTTTGGAGAAATTAATAAAATTGTTTTGATATATAAATGGATTTTTATAAATATAATAGTATAAAAATGATTTAATTATTATAAATACTAAATAAATGAATTTCTGAAAAATAAAAATTACAAATAAAACTTTTATCTCAGATTAAACAAATGTAATTTTTTTAGAATTTATAAAATAGTTTGGATATTTTAAAATGAATTTAAAAGATAAAAAGGTTTTAATATATATATATATATTTATAATTGTTGTTACAAAAAAAAAGAAAGGAAAAGAACAAAAATAATGGTCAGAGCCGGGACTCGAACCCGGGTGACCTCTGTGGAGAACCAGGGTCACAACCACTTGGCCTAGGCCGGTGGTTGTGATATCTTCAGTTTAAAAATAAATAAATACATTAGGCTCGTTTCAGTTTATCCCCAAATTAAACACGATTAAACCCTAGAATTTGCAATCAGATGATTTAGACAACATGAGCCCGATTAAAGATGGGGCTTTTGTTGCTTGATTGCCGATGAATAAAACCCACAAAAGAAATCATACTCACATTGATGAATTGAGTATTATCTTCGGGTCAAAGAAAAAGTCAAACAACGAACTCGATATTCAAATTCAGAGTGTATCAGAGAGATTGGGAGGTTGAGAGAGAGTTGTGAGCGAGTATACAAGGTTCGGAATGCATCTATTTATACTGAGGATTAGGGTTAAGGTTAATTGGAAGGTTTGACCTTCGATTGAATACATACGCGTATAATTGATCAAATGGGTCAACGATTGACGTGTAATAGACGTGTAATCGAGTTGTCTAAGGCCGGAAATCACAAAAATTTACCAATAATAGATCAATTACACGTTAATTTGATGGATTGATCAACAAGGTAACCCACAGTTGACTTTCCTTGTCAACTGTGAAGGTTTTAATGTGTGTATATAATTATAACGCGTCCGGGTTATGTCAAATAAGATGGTCCAGCCCAGATGGTTGTGTATGTGTGTATGTGTGGCTTTGGCGTGGGTTCGAACCCCGGCCAGAGCAGATTTTTATTATTTTTTGATTATTATACAATCCAACACACATATAATATATTATAATATATATATCATATTAGGGTTCCATAATCGCGACAAAATAAATAAATGCGAATATAAAAATGAAAACTTGACGTTTTATTATTGATGAGCGTGTAACGTACAAGTATTAAATGCGTAATGTTACACAATTCATGCTTTGTTATCACACTAGGATTGAGAATCAGCGGTATAGACAAAGGACTGCTGAGTACAACCTCTCTAAGTACAATAAAAAATTCTAGTGAATTAGCAATTGAGAAACATGCATTTGAAACTTACACTCATAGTATTTATGAGGAAGTTAATAAAGAGATAATCAAAGGGAAGTTTTCCTGTTTCATATCTAACACCGTAACGATTGATGATGTTATCAAGTATGATGTGTGTGACACCCGGCCTGTTTGGGTCAACATTTTATAAACACATAAGTCTACCTTAGCGAAAAACGTTTATTAAACATACTTGACGCGGTTAGTAGAGTCGGAACACAGTCCGTATTGTCCAGGGTCCAATGATTCGGGAGATCATTGGGTTAGTCACACACACACACACACACACACGATACGAGTCCCGTTGTTGGTGAATTACATAAACTAATTAAGTGTATGTGTAGACTAATCGTCATATGGTGGATTATATGCTTAGATGTGTTTAAATGGTGTGTAGATAATCATCCGTGCTTAAATATGTTAAACATAGACTAAGGTTGCATGCTCGTATGGTAGGGTGCGTTAAAATGCGTTAAACACGACAAATCGGAAAACTAGAAAAACGTGAGTCCTGGTTCGACCAATCGAATGGGCAAACTTGTATAATACTCCTGGTTCGACCCTTGTAAAAGGGGCGAACCTGGGATATGGAATTAAAAGAATTTCATTCGACCAAGTTAGGGTACATTCGACCCTGTGAAAGGGTCGAAGGAGGGTACATTCGCGCAGGTGAAAGGGGCGAATGTGGACATAGTATAAATACCACACTTTGTCATTTTTCACCATTTCACAAATCCTAAACGCCTCTAAACACTCTCTAGCAACTTTAAACATTGGGGAAGGAGTTTTTGCCCTTGTTTTCTATAATCTAACCTACAAACATCTTCTACACAAAGATCTAAGGTGTGTTCTTCATTCTAAATCATTTTTAAAGCCTTTCAATTCGTTTTCATTAAACCCCAAGAGTCCAAATCTGATTCAAACATGTTTTCATGGATAAAAACCTTCCTAATATCTTTCTAAACAAAACCTATTCATAAACAATGAGTTTTCATATAAATAAACATGTGTTAATGGTGTTTTATGTGGTGTTATGTATTGTTTGATGATTGATTGTTGTATAGATGTCATAACAATGATCTAGGACTGTTATTGATGATGATTTACGATTGAGATAGGTTACAATTGATTATTGATGATGTTTTGTTCATTTTGGGGATTTTGGGTTAGATCTAGGGCTTGTTCATGATGATAGTGATAAGGATATGATTGGGGGTTTATTGTTCATGATAATCTGAATATATTAAGTTGATTATTGATTGATTTCAGAAAGTTTCCTAATTGGGTAAAGATTGCATGCGTTTGATGTGACATCTCCATAATTTGCTATTTCGGGTAACTTGTAAAACGGACGGATTTCGAGATAAAATTGGTAGGGTTTTGTAGGAATATGTTAATGATAGTTGACTGCTGTGATTGGTGATGTTTCGTGATGTTTTCGGACCGTTTAGATGCGTTTTGGTGCGTTTTATAAAATGCTGATGAAAACGGGCGAACGTGGAATAAAATTGGTTCGAATGGGCGAACATGGAACAAAATGTGGCTCAAACGGGCGAACGTGGCTCAAACGGGCGAACGTGGAACAAAACGTGGCTCAAACGGGCGAACGTGGAAATGGGAAAAACCACATTCGACCATCTGATGTCCGGAATGAGATTTTTTATGCAAACTAAGTGTTTTATGCTTGAAACTTATGTGTTAAACTTATGTTCATGACTAATTGATGTAATAGGTCACCAACGGGATGTCGGGTCGGTCTGGGATGTCCGGTTAACGTTTAAACACACTTTTTAACACACGTAGTCAAGATCTGGACAATCGGGGACTAGTTAGCCTTCGGGTTAATAGTCATCACACTTATGTAAACTCATTGATAGGTTGTCATTAGTTGGGATTATCATACACGTGTTGGAATTCTAGTTATCAGAAGATGCAATCTAAGGTGAGTTTCACGGCCCCTCTTTTATACACTTTTTCTCGGGGGAGAAGCATGCCACACATTTTAACAAATACAACGCTTATGTTTTATAACGCGACGCTTTTGAAACACAACGCTTATGAAACGCAACGCTTTTGAAACACAACGCTATTGGAAACGCAACGCTTTTGGAAACGCAACACTTGTTTTAAATTACTATACGGCGAAAACGCAACGCTAAGTCCCTAATAAAAACCATGAATGTGCGGGGCACAACGGGGGAAATGTGGATAGATCTATTGGGCTTGACGAACCCCACTCGACGGCTGGGAGCCGGGCGGCTGCATATTGTCTCTATTTTCGGCAACTCAAACACGGGCGGCAACACACGCAACGCTTGTCAGTAATGGTTTCGGCAACACAGTCCTAGTAGTAAGGAAACGCTTGTTATCTACTTAAGGTTTTGCATACTTGGTACTTTTGAGATGAATCTCTTTACGCTTGAAACGCTTTGTGAACTTAAAACCTGTGAACTCACCAGCATTATATGTTGATGTCTTTTTGGCATGTTTTCTCAGGTCGCTAAGGTAGCAGCATTGAGTATAGGCGCACGGAGTCTCACGGCGTCTAGGGATCATATGCATGTTTTGTTAAACATTTCAGACTTTGAGTTTTACTTTTAAGTTGTAATAATACATTTTGCTTCCGCTGTGTTAGAACGGTTTTGAAACTCAATGGTAGTTTACGTTGTTTTCTTATCATATAGATGTCGTTTATTGTGACCGTTGACTTGGATCCTGGTGTGTCACGCGCCTCGCGGTAAAACCCCGCATGTGGAAATTTGAGGGTGTGACAATGTGACACAACTTGATAAAATGAATGCAGCAACCCATGTTTTCACGGTATTTTTTTCACACTAGGTACTATTTTTATGTTAGCAACAAATGTTAAGAACATTAAATAAGTGGGTTTTATTTTTGTTTTTTCAGGTTTCAGCTAGATGGAACGATGCAAATGTTTCTTACTCCTGCAATAATTTTATCCGAATTGGGTTTCTGTGTAGGCATGTTTTCTGTGTTTTCAGGTTATCTAAGGTTGAAAAAATCCCTGCACGGTACATTTGTAATCGCTGGAAGAGTGATGTTTGACCCAAACACATCTTTGCTATTGAAAACCGTTATAGAGTAGATACTAGCCCCCAAGGCACTTTGAGGAATGAGATAAACGACATTTTTTCTGAATGTCTGGAGTTTTTGAGGTCTGACCCTAACGGCTTATATGCATTTGCAGAGCAGGTACGTGAGATCAAGATGCAGGTCTTAAACAAAGGTGTTCCAGAAACGGATGCTACTAATCACAATACTTCTGTTGTTGAAGACTTAGTAGGCCAATCTCTCGATGTTTATGTGTCACTCAATAATCCTGAAATCATTAGGAACAAGGGTCGTGCTAAGCATCGCCGTTTACCTGGAGGTTATGAAAATTGAAATGTCGCTAACCGGGCCAAGCGGGTCAAGGCCCCCAGGCTTTGTCACACATGTTGAGTATGTAACAGATCATGATTCAAGGAACTGCAAGTTGAAGGAGAAAGTTGACAGCGAAGAAGGAGAAACAAGTTCTGCGGACAACAACACAGAGGCGGTTGAGGCTGAGGTTTAAGTGTTGTGTTTATTGTTGGTTTTGAAGACATTTGGAATTGTTATTTTGGTCTCATGAGTGTAATGTATGTATGTGTGTAACGAACTAATTCTACTGCTGTTTCGCTGATGTAACTGTGTTACAGGCACAACAGTAGTTTTGAAGGCACAAATGGGTTTTGTAAACTCAAAATGCCTTAGATGTCATGTTTATGTTAATTTGTATTAGGATGTTGTAATCCCCTTTTTTGGGTTAACTACTTATCTTCAATTCCAAATGTCATCAAATTTCTATTTTACATAGTGTTTTTTATATTTTTTGTATGTTTAGGTTGTTCTGTGTTACAACCTCTTTTGCTTTTTAAGTTATCACGTGTAACATTCAGATAGCTTCATAGGGATAAAGTATTACTAGTACACCATAATTTGTTTTTATAAGTATCTTCACATGATTATTTACTTAGCAACATATTCGTAATGGTAGTAACATTATGCGTAATGCTGCCTATGTAACCATTAAACTATTTTTTAGTTTTTTGTTACAATATATTTTATTTTTTTACATATTCCTATTGCTTCACAACTTGTAATTCCTTTATTCAAACCCGTGCCTTTTTCTAGGTGTGTTACAACATATTCATTTTGCAACTCCCGAAGCATAGAATCTGACTTCAAAAATATAAAACTAGTTCCTAGGGATAAAGTATACCCTAGTACACATTAGACATTAGGTATATTGTTTTTAACTGTACATGATGACGTGACTAGACACCCCATTTTGTGAATGCTTTTTGTCATAAATATTTGTTTTAGATTATCAATTTGACAAGACTAGGCACTTCTAGTTTAACATTTTTTTCTTAGTTTAAAAATTTTGCAATAATGCATGACTCGTGACTTCCATAAGTTTTTTACACATGCTCGTAACATATTCCCAAGGCACCTTTTATGTAACACATGAATTTTTACATAACCATACAAAGGGGACCGCACAAATAGCAAAAAAACTTAGTAACCTGCATGGGTTTCTACCATATTACATGTTCTTCCTTTATGATATTTATTACATATAAAGTAATTTTTTTGTGGTACATCCCATAATATTTTATCCCAATATTATATTATGCTTAAACTTATTTTTTTTTAACATAGTCTTCAAGGGTCTTCAATAGGTCTTCAATAAAGTTTTTTATATTTTGATTTTGACATGACAACACAATGTCAAATTTACTTTTGCAATTTGAAAAGAGTACTTGCTCTTTAACTTTTCTGTACCGTTTTCTGACCTTTCTATACATAGATGGTTGAGTTGCCACATTATTTGACAACACACTAAAAAGGTTTTTTATAATGCATAATAATAGCATACGTTTTCCCAGGTTCTTATATAGTACAAATGGTAAGGTGGGTGTGTTAAATGTTTATTTTGACAAGATGAGCTGCCCCAAGTTGTTTAATCTTTTTTTTTGTACCACATTACTATACTTTTCTTGAAAATGAAAAACCAAGTCACTATACAATACTTTTCTATGTTAAAGGTATTAAATTAATGGTGTCAGGAAGTACAATAGTATACTTTTCTACTTTATGTGCACATTTTTCTAACCCATTTTTTGGTCAATGCTTTTTCTTTTGGTTGTATTATATTTTTCACTAGTTTCAGACTACTAGTATGATCCCTGTTAGACACAAATTTGAATTCGAATTTCCTTTTTTTTCAAATAAATTAATGAAATTATTACTTTATCGGATGTTACATAAACGTGAACAACAGTCCGTGTGTAAATTATCATGTAATAAAACACATGATTTACCTACAAATTGTTGATGCACTTTCTGTGGACGTCACTGTCGAATAGACTAGGGTTGAGTCTTTGTATTGTATTACATGAGATTGTGGTGATCCATAAGGGCATTTTATGGATCTGATGCTTTGTAAATATAGACCAAAAGTTAAGCCAGATTCGACCATTTGTGATGGTGCGAATGTGGAGAAGTTCCACATTCGACCTCATTAAATGGGCGAAGGTGGCTTATGGTTTTGGACTATAAATAGCAATCTCATGTGTTGGTTTTCATTTGTAGATTTGAGTTTGTGCTTTGAATGCTCTCAAGGGGGAGGTCATGCCCGACCTCCCCCGGCCCCGAGATAGATGTTTATCCTACTGATGACAGTGCCTGTAACCGTTTCTGAATTAATACGAATCTGTGATGACTTTGTTATCGTATGTTTCTGTCTCGTCTCGAATCTCCCGTCTGAAACCGAGTTGTTTTTGCGTAATCGATCCATGGATTCGGTTTCTAACCGGATTCGCAAATTGATCTGAATTGATGAAAATAGATTAGAATTCTGATTTAAAGATCAAAACCCAAGAAATTTTGAAGCTTTTCATAAAAACATGGTTTTTGATTGAATTGGAGTTGAATTTGATGTTATTTTCACAAATTCTTTCACAAATGTTTGTCTAAATTCAAATCCGAACAAAACCTATCAAATTTCATTACATTTGGTGAAAATTGTGTCAAAAAACGTTCAGATTCGTGTTCTTGAGGTTGAAGATGATGAACAGACCTGAAACGGTCGAAGGTGAGATTTGAGGGTCGAACGTAGCATTTTTTTGGTCGAACGTGGAGTTTTAACTGGTCGAATCTAGAGTTTATCAGTGTTATTTTGTTCATTCGACCATTTTGTCTCATTCGACCATTCGATCAGTCGAAGGAGAAATTCAAACGGTCGAAAGAGATTAGTGTTTGTCATACTTCTCTTTCGTATCTTTTCAAACGGTCGAAGGAGATCATTTTGGTTCATTCGACCACTCGAAAATTGAAAAGGGTCGAACGTAGAATCTGATTTTCAAAGATTTTGATTTTTAAGGTCGAATAAGACTGGTTACTTCCACATTCGAACCTACGAATATTCGGATAATATTTTTCAAATTTTAAGGTGTAAAAAATTTTTGAAATATTTTTTGTTGAAAAATGATGAATTACTTGGCTATGTCAAGAACTGATGATCAGATAAAAGCTGCAATGCAACAAAAGCTAACATGGGAACAAGTTGTTGCATCTAAGATTCAACAATCTGTTACACGATCAGCTGTGCAACCAATTGATGAAACGGTACATGTTGACAAGTGTGTTAACAGAGAAGGTGTTCAAAGTAATGTTGTGTGTTTAGTCAAACAAATGAAAAATGATAATTCCAGTGAATTATCAGAGAGTGTCTTGAGTTTTGATATGGATTCAGAACAAAGTGAATCAAGAGAGAGTGATATCTCAAATATTGATGCAAAATCTGATAATGGTAATAAATCAGATGATGAGGTAAGATCTAGTATTGACTGTGCTATTTGTTCTGAATGTGTAAAGTTGAAATGTGAATTGATGACACTTATTAAGGACAAACAGAACCTAGCAAATGAACTAGAAAATTGTCAAAACCAAAATAAAGATTTTGAAAAGAATGAAAAAGATTTGTTAAATAAAATTGAATCTTTAAAGCAAGAAATTTTAGAAATAAATAAAAGTGTTTCAATGAATAACACCACATCAGAGTTGAAAGACATAACATCTTGTGTTGAAGTTTCAAACTCTGAGGTGAAGTCCAATTCTAGTCAGAAAAATAAAAATGTGGTAGTCATTTCAGAACCTGAGTCTGAAGAGAAAACCATATTTAAATTTCCTGATGGAATGGAAGGATCCTATATGTTGGTAGGACATGACAAGTTGATTCTCAATAAAGATTTTCCAATTGATAATATCGAACAATCTTTACTTAAATGTATATATGTTGATAATATCGATTTGTTAAATCAATTTACAAATCAATTTGGGCATTTGTCGTTTGAACTAAATCCTAACCAACATGAGGATCAAAAGAAAAACATTGAAAAGAAAAATGTTGAAAATAAGAAAGGTTCTAAAGTAAAAGGACCGAAACCAAACAAATCGAAAGGTAATGATCAGATGAAAAATTCTCATCAAAAGAATTCAAGAAATTTTTCATCTAGATCATATGACTCTTATGATTATTCATATACCTCTCGATTTGATGGTTATTGGAGAAATAACTCACCACAGTATTCTCATGGTTATGTTGAATGGAGAAGCTGTTTTGAATGTGGTGAAGTTGGTCATATTGCTGCTCATTGTCCCTACTGGTATTGGGATGAAGGATATGCATGTGATTTTGTGGAATATAGGTCTTGTTATAACTGCGGAAAGTGTGGGCATTTAGTTGCTTCCTGTCCGTATGTTAAACAGAAAAAGACCGAAGTGAAATTTGCTAAAAATTCAAGCAATGTCAAAAAGTCTGTATCCCCAAAATCAATCAAGAAACAAAAGGGGAAACAGGTTGTGTATGACAATCGTAACAAGATTTCCTTGAACAAAAATGTAGATAGTGAACGGGTTGCTAAGGTAAGGGGGAGTTCTAAGGCTAAGCCTAAGAACAATTCTAAACCTGGGTCTTCATCAGTTAAGTCTAAGAAGGTTCCAAACAAAGTTCAGAAGCAGGTTTCAAATGAGAAATCTGAAAAGTCAACAATCAAAACGATTTCAACAAAATCAAAAATAAATTCTGAACGCGTTTGGAAACCCAAATCACTTTCTAAATCAATAGCAATTTCAACTTCAAATCAATCCATTGAAAAACAAATTGATTTTTCAAAAGGAGAATGTATTGATGTTCCGAGGATTGATGACCTTGGACGACCCATCATTGTGAAGGGATGGGTGCCTCTCTCGTACTAATTGTTTAACAAGTGTGCAGGTGGTTCCAGACAGTCCTATTAACTATCTTTGATAATTGATAGTGGAGCATCTGTATACAAGTTATTTATTGGAGAGGTGAAGGTCAAGGAAAGGATTTTGAGAAAGAAAGAATGATGTCAACAGAAAGAGAGTGTTTGTTGTCTGTTTCCTACCTGTGAAACCGGAAAACGTTGCAATTTCATGCAATTGCTTTCAGGTTTTGGATTTCTACAACAAGATACGACAAAACGGTTTATTCTAAACTCTCTTATCTTTGTTATTGATTTTACTAATTTGAAAGATCTTTGTGAGTAAAGTAATCTGAGTGGGAAAATGGTTTTTGAAACTCAATGAGTAAACCGCATCGGATATTATTTTATTTTGTTTTTCTTCAAAAGTTTAAAAAATCCAAAAATATGCTTATTTTTAGATTTTTGGGGGGAGAAAAAAATTTCAGACAAATCAAAATAAAAATTAGAAAACCAAAAATAAGTTTTCCTGGAGAAAAAGAGGAGATGATAGTACATCAGTGAACTGTTAGTCTACTCTGAAAACAAAATGATGTAACAACATTGAGTAGCCACTACAATTAGATATTGGTAGGCTTGAAATCAAAGTTTAAAGTTCAGCATGGTCATATAAACCTAAAAGAATTAACTGATAATCATGTGGATAAACGTCTCGTTGACATATGGTCTTAGTACCGAAATTTCGTTTGATAGATTGCCAAAATCAGAGGTTTCGGGTTGTTATATTGAAAGTTATCTGGGGATAGCCTAACTGATCTTTTGTCGTATTGATTTACGGACCTAGATCAGTCAGGGTATCTTAATAAAAGATCTTTAATGACAAATCCTTAAGTTACCGAATGAGGAACTTAACATGTGTGATGATAATCAAAGATTATCTAATGCATCGTATCAGTACTATGATGAAAATCATGTATGATATTAGTCCTCACCCTGGTTGAGTGCATAAGTCGCTTTGAAGCATTAATTTGCTGACCTGTCACCGCTGTGCCTCATACCTTGTAACTAACGGATAACCACAATATAATCACGCGTTACGATAAAACTTTGTGCAATTCTTGATACGGGAATGTGTCGCGTGTGCGGGGACCATAGATTTTTCAGTATCTAATATTACCATAATGTATCTGAAATGCTGAACAATGAATAATGATTTTGAGTTTAGGTGGACAAACATACTGGTAATGGTTGTAGGATGCTCAATGCCAAAAAGCAGAAAATTAGTCAAATAGAGTTTTGACTGACTGTTCCAATACTGATATGATCCTCTTACCGGAAAATTCGCAATAATATGTTCAGTTTACTTTTATGCAATTCCATTTGAAAATTCAAAAAGATTTTTGGTGTGTTTTAGCATAAAATTTGAAAAATCAAAATATTTTGTTTCTACTTTATTTTCGATAACCGATGATGGGATACTTAATGTGAATACTCAGATACTTAAAAGTTGAAAAAGACTACAGATTTTCAAGTTTCTGGTGCGTATTAAAAATGTTTAATAGTTCAGGGGGAGAACTATTGAGGGTCAAAAGGAATGTGAAGAGTACTTCCGAGATTTTTGTCGTGTCTAACGCTGGTTGTAGTTTGTGCAGTTTTTAGTAAATTTTTCTGCAGAATCAAACACAACAGGTGCACTGCTCAAGATTCATCGACAAAGTGTGTAACTGAAAAAGACCCAAACCTGAACATCTAGATCACCAGAACAACAGAAACCAGTCAGAGTTTGTTAATGAAAAGACTGAAGATCGAAGAAGTCAAGATTGATTTCTGTCTTCATCTCTGGACCAACAAATGACAAAGCCAAGATTTCTTGAGTCTGTCTAAGATTTCAAAGCTTACTGCAGAGATAGACAAGAACTTCGACATAAACGTGCATGAAAATGGAAAGTTTTCAATTAGTTCAAGATGATGATTGCAAGACTTGAAGAATTGATAGTTTTCTGATTTGGTACATCACTAGCTAGGTCCAAGGGGGAGATTGTAAGTGCATTATTCATGTATGTCCCCAGCTAGTGATCCAGTACTGAATGTCGAAGGTTCAGATAATCAGAAAAATGACCAAGACTTTAGCTTGAAGTTACATTCGACCAGTCGGATGGTCGAATGTAGTTATCTTTGGTCGAATGTAGATTGATTGTTATAGAAGGCTTCATTCGAACCCTTAAAGGGTCGAATGAACACCTTCGACCTTATGAAAGGGGCGAAGGTGGGAGCCTATATAAAGGGAAAAGTTTGTAATTTTTAGTAAGTGTTATCATTTGAGCCTTTTCCCTAGAGTGTGTATGTGTGTTTTTCTCTGTATTAGGTCTAAGATTTCATTTGTAAACATCTTGATTTGATCTAATACAAAGATTAAAGTTATGGAAATTGCTTGGTGATTTGTTATCTGTTTTCATCACGATCTTTATCGTTTATTTCTGAATCATTTTGCACGATCGTTGGGGATTCCGCACCCTACGGTTGATATTCGTGAGATCACGTTTCTTGATTACGATCCTGAAACGGATTCACACAAATGGTAACTTTTTTGTTACCTCCCAAAACTAGCATGAATAGCATGAATTAAAACATGATAAATCATTACTTTCTATGACAAACAAAAATATCCATAGTCCTAAACATTACATTAGCTTAAATAGTATTTTGTTACATTAGGTTGCCATAATTTCAAAAAGCGTAACACTGTCATAATTTAAAAAGCCTAAACATTACATACCTTAAATACCTACATGATAAAAACATTACTGTCTATGATAAACAAAATAACATAATGGGGTTACATAACATAATTCCAATTAAAAATATCCATAGTCCTAAAGATTACATTACCTAAAACACAACTTGTTACAATAGGTGCCCATAATTTCAAAAGCCTAACACTGTCATAATTTAGAAAGCCTAAACATTACATACCTTAGATACTACTTGTTACAATAATAATCCAAAATTAGCTAACCATTCTTTACTATTACATTACCAACAAAAGCAATTATCTTAAGCAAATGTCCCAACAGTCTATTCCCCAAGTGCAACTTTCTTGATGTCATTAAAAAGCTCATTTGCTTCAGAAAGCAAAATATGCGCGGCGATTTTTTTCCTCAAGGCCTCGAGTTGTGACTTCTTTCGTCCACCTTCCCTTGTAAATTGACAATCAAATTCTTCGCCCACTCCCATATACTTCTCCATATGTCTCATTGTAAAAACTCCACAATCCGTACTATTCGCTGTTGTAGCCCATGATATTTTCACCCTTGTAACGTTCACGTTGGCCATTTCTTTAGCTTTTAGGTGACCTTTCATCTCCAAGTATCGTACAAAAATATCCTTCTACAATATGCAATAACAATTAGAATTTTTTTATGAAAAAAACATGTTATGCAGCCAAAATTTTTATAGTTAACATCTTACCACTTTGTAAATTAGAATTTTTTTTATGATAAAAACATGTTATGCAGCCAAAAATTTTATTGATAACATCTTACCACTTTGTAAGGAGTGTCCTTTAGAAAGAAATCCTCATGGTCGTTGATACGAGCCAGAATTTTTGCTCTTGCCTTATTGTCGATGATTGATATCGCGGGACATCTCAGCTCAAATACAAGTACATAGAAGTGGGCGTGCTCCATGATAGGAAAGAATACTAAATCAAAGCTTCTTAAATCCGTAATTTCTGAGTTCTTATACACTGCACCAAACATTTTCTTTTCAAAACCTGAAACTCTTGTTTTTTCATCAGCACTTTGCATCTTGAACATCCATTCAACCTGTAAAAAGTTTACAAGCAAGTGAATACCCACTATACCGTAGGGGCCATACAAGATATCATAAATTAACTTACCAATGTATTTGTACCACAAAATAGTGTCCTGGTTGACCCTAGTTTTTTAAATGTTTCTTCAAAATTTAGGACATCTACCCGAGCATCAACCACAACATTTGTAACTAGGTTACCAGGCTCTAGTGACTTCATTAAGTACCTCTCAACCATGATGTTTTTCCCTTGAAAAGAAAGTCTCTAGATATCCAAATCCAAAGTCAATTTAATCAGTGTTTGTATCCAGCAAATTCTTAGTTTTACAGTTTATAAAATTATCAAAATACCCCTTACCTGGCTGATAATAACGGCGGTCTATTTTCGATTGATCTCATCATTATCGAACTGTAATATTATAACAAGTAGTATATTATATTTTGTAAAGTTCAACTTACTTAAAAATCCTAAAAAACGATATAGAAATGGGGATGGAAACATACCTCTTTGTTGTCCCATAACATTTAGTAAGGAATCCCCAAACTTTAAATTCTTCTTCTGTAATTGGTTCGTCAAGGTTCACACCAATTTTGATGTTACTACACACACCAACAGGTACCGCATTTCGATTTGTCACCGGTATGATCCTTGTGCTTTCCAATCTTTTCACCACATCATCAATTGATTGGCGTTTGTCACCGCCTACGAGTACAACTGTCTCTTTCACAGGTTCTACAATTTCACCAATAACCGTAGTTTTATCTACAATGTAACATAACCAAAAGGTTAGTGACCCTTGAATGTTTCTAGTAACATAAGCAAGATAGTTTATACAAGTGTCTAACATTACTGAAACACCCCAGTATGTCATCAGATTATAAGTGTCTAACATTACTAAAACACCCTAGTTATTGTAGGTGAGATTTAAGAGCGGAAAAAACTAACAAATTCGTCCGCCAGTGTGTTGGAGATGGTCGCAGATTATAAGTTTGATGCTAGTGATCATGTTTTTACAAGGGTTTTTAACTAGCGAATACAAGCATAACTATATATCTTTCATTTACAAATCCCTACAATCACTTGCCAACCACCTAATAGGATCTAAATTTAATCATACTAAATATCTTTCTGAACAATAAAAGATCTTACTGCTGGATTACATGTTAAATCAATACTACACCAAAGGACATGCTAAGCTACCATTCAATACAAATAACAAAATCAATATTTCAACATTATAATCTCTAATAATAGCAATATCATACGCTAAACTAAAGTTAATGATCAGTTAAACAATTTGAACTACAGTGTTATTAGGGTAACATACCTGTCGCCCTATGATCTTTGTCATTCACGTCCGCAGCACGCACTTCTGCCCCGTTTACAAATTCTGCATTTTTTTTTGTCAATACCACGTTGTGTTATCTAAAATGTAACGTACACAATTTTAAATGTAACTTAACAATATCATATTTATTTAAGGTTGCATACCTGTTCCTATATCAGGTAGATCTGTAGTGCCATCTGCACTCACACGCTTATCCACAATGTCAATAGCTTCTTTCACATGTTCTACATTTTTGTCAATACATGTATTGTTATTTAAAATGCAACATAAACATGTTAAAAGTAATTAACAATCGCATGTCAATAGCATGTTTTATTAAGATAACATACCTGACTCCATACCAGCGTTGTCATTCACACACTCAACACGCGATTTTGCCCCTTCCCCAATTTCTACATATTTTGGCAACAAACATAAAAAATATAAGTTACAAGTTCTTTATTAGCGACTATACATAAAAAAAAATATATCACATACGAACCTGAATCGTCATCATTTTCTTCCCCCGAACTATCTGTATCAATCTCTTCTTCATCAAAATTTACACAAATATCATGCAAGACATCGTCAATCTGTGTTTCAGCTGAGCAACTTTGTTTGTCGTTTGCTTGTCGCATCAAACAACGAATCATACTTTTTAATTAACTTTAACACATGTTCATTGTCTGGTATTATTTCTTCGATCTCTCTCCTAATTTTATTTCCACATTTTCCTTTGTTACGACCAGTTTGTCGATTAGTCCAGATAGTTCAGCCAATTTATCCCGTTACAACCAAAAAGTCATGTTGTTGAATTTTGTTTTTTTAGTATAACATAACTTGACTTTTTTTTCACAATCTTACCGAGTGATCAATTTCTTGAACATATTGGGTGTGTCATGGCTTTTTGGGAAAGGTCAGTCCCTTGTTGGTTCTTCCACCAAATCCACCTCTAATGATTTCCAAATCTTGTCTTCTTTTTAACTTTTTCATGTTCCAGAATGCTATTGATGCCATTGTATTATCCACTGTTATTCCTTTGCATTCAGTGTTTTGCACATATAAAAGCTGAGAAACAAAGGTTACATGTTAGAATTGCTCATGACAGCGTAGTCAAGTAACATATAGTAAACAAATATTTATAGCACAAGATTTAAATTTATTACCGTCAAGATAGTAAGTGGACCTGCAAATTGAGACCCTGGGTCACATCTACGCCAGTTCCGCTTACATGGCTTCATTCCTTGAATAACATATGCACACTAGTCGATCAGTGAGAAATCAATGTTCTTTGTTATCTTCTTAAACAAGAAATCCCTACATCTTCCTTGACTATGGCACTCCACCATAACCGTGATGAACATCATCAAAAAGTCTAAACGAAAGAAGAATGTGTCCCCATCTTCAGCTTGTTCTATGTTATTTACCATGTTAGTCACTGCAACAAAACGCCCCGGATACCTGTCCCTCCATTGTTTCACCTCGTATTCCATAAAGTCAAAGGGTTCCATTTTATGAATTTGTATCCCTTCACATGGAATTCCTAATAACCTATGGATAGCCATTTCATCTATTTTTATGCTTCCATTTTCCAGCTTTATTCCATTTTCTCTATTTTCTCTGGATCAAAATTGTCAACCACATAATGTACCAACTTCCCTAGAATTCCATCAACATTAAATTCCAAAATTTTACCGAAGCCCATTTTAACAACAGCCTCCCTTTGTTTTTATTTTAAATATTTAACGCACTTATACAATTGTATTGGCGACGAACGTGTGTTCAATGATAACCATTATCTTTGCCACCTTTTCTCGAACTTTGTTGAACTCTTTTCATCCTTTTTTTTTCCTGAAGCCCCTACTATACATGTTTCCATGTAATTAAAAAAAACATGTAACAAACATATATAAAACAGCAAAACAGTTTCCTTAACATACCCGTTGTCTGACTTTTTTTTGGCACTTTGGGATTGTTGTTCATCATCGAAGAAAGTAATTGTTTTCTTCCTATTTTTTTCCTGGAGTTCCTAGAATACATGTTTTCAAATAACTTTGAAAAACAATACCATGTAAAAAATATATATAAAACAGCAAAAGAGTTTGTTTAAAATACCCTTTGTCCTACTTTTTTCTGGAAGTTTGGGTTTGCTGCTCGTCATCGAAGAAAGTGACTGTTTTCCTCCCTTTTTTCACTGGAATTCATTCAACACATATTTTTCAAATGTAAAACTTGTAACATCCCTGTAACAAACATATATAAAACAGCCATAAGTTGATTAACATACCCGGTGTCCATTTTTCTGAAGAGTCCATAGGTGTATCCGGATCATTTTCATCAAAATCTGCATTAGTAAATTTGAGGTTATCTTTTTTATACGTTAGTAGATTCAACAAATGATGGCAAAAGAATTTTTGATAACATACCTAGATGCTTTTTAACGTTATTATGTTGAGTATTATACGGTTGATCCGGAGAAACCAAATTTATAGCATTTCCCGTTAGTAACAAACGGGGGCTTTTCCTTGTACTTTTCGTAGTCATCATGCTAACACTATTACTTTCCATTTGTGATTCTCAGACACTATAAGTACAAATTCAAAATACAATTACGAAATATAAATACAAAGTTTTTTGTAACAACAACCATCTAAAGCAAAGCACATCCCGAAGTTCCAATTAACGTATAATATAATTATCTTTTCAATGTGTTAAAACAGGTCGTCATTTTTCAGTAAATGTATTTCACTAAATGTATTTTAAAATTCTTTTGAAGGTGTTCTTTACACTGATAGAAGTATACGAAAATGATTTCTAAAATCCCTAAACTATATAAAAAACCAAACCATTTTTTTTTTGCAATGATTAACTTGTTCTTAAAACGTAACACCAAAGCAAATCATAATCGTATGTAATCCTTTAGTTACAGTTTGTGCCCGTTTGTTACAATAACACTAAACCACCAAACTCTATAGAAACCCAAGGGTTTCGTCAGCTAAGAAAAACAAAATCAGAAACCCTATGGTTACAGGTGGTGTCCTTTTGTTACATTTTTATAATCATTTTATATATTTATGGGTAAAGGGTTTCATCCCCTAAGAAAAACATAATCATAAACATAATCGGCTACCTTTATATAAATATGACCGATTAAAGGTAGAATAGTGGTAAAAGGCAACTAGATTACAACCAATACCATAGAAAGTTAGGGTTTCGATTCGATCGTACCTTTTGAAACATATTACAAACAATAACGAAGAAGGTAGCTTTTAAAGTTAGGGTTTCGTTCGATCGTACCTTTTGAATTAGAGTACAAGAAACAAAGAAGAAGGTCAGTTGGATTTTTGAAAAAGATGAGTTAGATTTTGGAAGAAGGTGTTTAGGTGAGATAAAGAAGGTGTTTAGGTGTTATAGGAGCCATTGGAAAAGGTGCAGTAAAGTAAAGCAAGAAGAACAAGAGAAAGTTGAAGTCTTATGCACAGTGTGGACTGTGTTTGGCAGATCTAATTTTTGTATTGCCCTTTTTGCCCTTATGCACCTTTCTGTTGTCCTTTTTATTGTTAATTGTAATAGAAAAAAGTTTCAAAAAACAGGGACCATTGATCAAAGGAAATGAAGGGACAAGATCTAGTTTTCAAAGTTTCTTTAACTAGGGGAGGTTTTCAATTTATCATCCCCCTATATATATATATATATATATATATATATATATATATATATATATATATATATATATATGGGGTGGTTAAAATAAAAACCCACTCAAAACGAAGAAACCCGGGAAACTCTGACTTCCCGAACTTTTTATCATCTGAAAAATTAGGGTATGTAATATACATGATTTTAAGAGTTTTGAGCCAAAAAATCAAAAAAGCGCCGAGTGGATAATTTTTAAAAAAAGAAAATAAGTTTTTTGTGTTACATATGTTACATGTCTGTTTTTGTGTAACATACGTAACACAAAAAAAAACTTATTTAATTTTTTTAAAAATATCCACTCAGCACTTTTTTGATTTTTTTGGCTCAAAACTATTAAAATCATGTATATTACATACCCTAATTTTTTCAGATGATAAAAAGTTCGGGAAGTAAGAGTTTCCAGGGTTTCCAGTATCCCTTTCCCCTATATATATAAACCCTTATTAACCCTCACATAATAAAAACAACAATTTTTAATATGGGTGGTGGTAGTATGTTTTCGAATACGTATCGTCGTCGATGATGACGATCAACCCGTCCCGCAACACATCAACCGCCCACACACACACCCACAACACAACCGACAATACACCAACCAACTACACACCCCACATTTGAATTTTACGAGCCACAAGATCCTGACGATTTGATCGCCGAAGAAATGGTTTATGCGTATGATTACGTAATGGCTCTAGTACAACTCGGAACAATATGAATTGGAGAATCTGTATGAGTGCCAGGGCGTGTCAATCCCCCTTTAGTGCGAAACCCACCGGTCCTGGTACAAAACCCCACGGTACAAAACTCCCCCGATGAAGATGATCCTAGGGCCGAATACGTAAATAATTCGGATGAAGAAATGTATTGCCCGACACCCGAAAGTGAGGGATATCAATATCACTACAAGAGGCCGGACGGGCGTGATAGTGATCATGACGTTTCTTCGCCCGAGTCAATTGCGTATTCGTTCTTTTTCTAGCTATGTTTAATTTGTATTTTAATTAGGTTTATGTTTATGTTTACTTAATGTTTTATTTAGGTTATTTATGTTTGTATTTTATTTTTTTTAACGGTTAACTTTCATTAATAAGTAAACAACATTAAACATTAAACAACATTAAACATTAATTATTAAACAAATGGCGCAACATTCGCCATGGCGCAACAAGGTTGAAGTTAGTCCCGTGTGCATGGTAATACCCGCCCCGTGTGAGTTAGATTGCAATGTCTTCTTGAATAGTAGGGTGCCTCTCCATCGTGGCTTCATAGAGGGTGTTCCATCGGATACACCTGGACCAAATAGCAACCCACTTACTAGCGAGCAAATCCTTGGGGCGGTCTTTTGTGCCGGTTATTTCATTGAATATCACCGACACTCGGTTCCAAAACGAATTTCTCTGGAAATCGACATTATGAACCCATGTATTTCGCACTATCAAGTATGACCTCGTTAACGCGATCTCCTCATTTACATTCCACCGGATGGCCATTTAACCGATTCGATGCAAGTATAACCGGTTTTGGTGTGATTTTCGTATTGAAGATATTGGGTTTTTTTAGCCCAAAATCTAACAGTAAGAAGAATTCTTGAAGGTTCAAACGGTTTAAATTAGTAACGGTAAGAAAAATAATTACGGTCTGACCTGACAATTAAAAACGGTTACTTTTTGAATTTAATTGAAAATATAAATTAAAAAATCAGTGGAGTGCTGCCTCCAAAAAAATGGTTCAGCTAAGTAAATCAGTGAAGTGATGTGGCAATGCAGGATTGGTTCAAATCAGTTAAGTGAAAAGCATAATCTACAGGCGCCCCTTGAGGCCTAATATTTTTTTTCATATATTTGTCATTACATTTTTTTCTCTCCTTTGCTTACAACCACCTTCTAAAAATATTAAAAAAAATTAATGGTGATTAGTAGCTTTTCAAATATATATATATATATATATATATATATATAATATATATATATATATATATATTATAAAAGAAAGCAATTTTAATGACATGGCATTCAAGGAGGTATTCTCCTCCTTGAGTGTGCCATGTGTCATGCCATGTGGCAAATTAAAAAATAATAATAATAATATAAAACCTAATTTACTAAATTTAAATTGAGTTATTTTAGGAAAAAAAAAATTTAAAAACAAATTTAAATTTTTCTCTCTTATGTTTCCTCCCATAATTTTTAAACGTTAATATCTTTTATATACGAGATTTTTTAAATAAAAAAATTACACCAAATTAACGAGCGTTTTACTATCTTTCCAACGAGTACCATATTGCTATATAAAAACGGAGAAAAAACGACTATTTTTTGTGGGGTTTTGTTCGTACAGGAAAAAAAACACAAAATGTTCAGGTTATTCATTAGTAATGTTTTTTCTTTTAAACCTGGTTCTTATCTACGATGTTGAAATTCAGCCCAATCGCCATACTTTCATTGGAATTTTACTCTTTTAAAGATGCATAGGTATACTTCATCAAGAGAAGCTTGGAGAAAGAATCGCGCAACACTGCAACACATGGTGTCACCTTATAGCAAGATTATTTTTTTATTTATTTAATTACAAGAGTAATAACTATTACTATTAGTATTAGTATTAGTATTATTAGAATTGTTATATTTTTCAAACCCGGGACGCTTTCGAGATAAAAGCTAGTATACAAATGAACAGTAGCATTTTCTCTCTGCTTCACTCACAATCCATAAAAATCACTTCTTAAAATATGAGAGATACACTCAAACTTTAAATGGACGGGTTCTGAACACTCTAACTTATTGAGTTATCGTATAAATTTCAAATCATTACTCTCAAAAACATCCTACTCACATTCTAACCCTACTAACAAACATGCAATACTAATATTTTCTCTCCCTGCACTCTAAACCCCTCAAAATTTTAAAAAACATTAATACACTCAAGCTTTTAGTAGACGACTTGTGAATGCTTAAGTTAATGAGTTATCCTATAAACTGCAAATCATTATTCTCTCAAAAACATCCTACTCACATTTTTCACCCTACTAACAAACATGCAAAACTCCGACGACTTAATATTGTCTCTGAGCTTCAACTACTACTCCACCGACAACGTCACCTCAATCGCGGCTGTATAAGTCAGCCGTGAGGTTAACGAACATATCTCTGAAGAAGAGGACTTCGAGTTCTCGTTAGAGTTCTCTAGCGAGAACTTCTTAACAAAAGATTTCGCGTCCGAAGGACGCATACTTTTACCTATCTTCAACAACGATCTGGTGATGAAGGACGATATAGATCACGTTGACGTCATCCCGTTGCAAAACCTGCTACCTGGTGACGTCAGTGATGAAACTCGGTCTTCTTCGTCATCAGATTAGGCAGATTTAGAAGATGCAAGTTTTGAAACTGGGAGATTTTGTGTGACGTGGCGTAAGCCCACACACAGATCACCCGGTTCAAACCATATTAAGAAGAGTAGATCAACTGGATTTTAAGAGTCTGAATCAAGGAGATGGAAGATTAAGGATATTATTTGACGAAAACAGTTTAGGGAAGGAGACAATATATGTTTTATGACCGAAAAGAGTTGAGTCTTCGTGTAAGAATTGGTCGATTGTTAAGTCCGTTGAAGCTCCAAAATCTGCCGGGAAAGCTAAAACGACGTCTTTTGCATCGATTCATGATCTGTTTTACGTGCAAAGGAGAGCACAACAGAAAGGTGGTAAGGTGAAGTCGTATCTTCTTTACAAACAAGATATTATAGGGTTCAAAGTTCATATCAATGGAGACTCGAATAAGAAGCTACCCTTCTAAATATAATCATATTTTCTTAATATGAATGTAAGGTTTTATATTATTTCATTGATGTGTTGATCATTTTTATATATTTTAACTTGGATCTTCATGTATTTCTGCATTTTTGTTTATATGTCGTCCACACATAGTCACATACACACCGACCATGCAATTGTAAATTACAGATGGTTGATAATAATTCCATGCGCGCTATTACAAAAATGTATTAAATTAAATATATATAATATTTGTATACATATCAATGTATCATTAAAATAAACACATCGTAGAAACGAGATTTTCGTTTAGTTAAGAGGAAAATAATTAACTCCGGATTAACGAGAGTTAAGGGATTGTTTGAAGATGGATTAAAGGTAATTGATTAGATCTGGTTAGCCTACAAAACAAAACACCGTTAGGTTCATCACAGGGGAGAGGAAAGATCTCTCTGTGATCACCCTCCGACGTGAGAATGAGTTTCTAGTGTAGAGAGATAAAGTAGAGAGAGAAAGTATTTGGTTTGAAGGTTTACCAGTGTAACACCCCAACCGATGGCGGAAACATCGGGATGTCACGTATTGATGATTGTTCAGTAGCTCATGGTGAATAATAAATGTCATTAAATAATTTAAATACGTTACATACAATTATTCTAAGAATTTGTACATCAAATCGAATTAAACTATGCAAAACATCTTCAAGCATCAATTCAAATCCTCAAACAAGTAGAACCTGAAACATGTTAAGTTGAAAATATTTTGGGTCAACAAAAGTTGGTGAGAATTACATAGGTTTTGATAATAGAATAAAATTGTTGTGCAATTCATGTGCCATGGCAATCTAGTCCATATGCGAAAACATACTAGAAGTAAATCGAGTGCATAATCAACCTTGTGACTGTTGTATTGTGGTACATCCCATACGCTCATGGTTCACTCGTTTATATTGCAGTAACAAACACCCACGTAACCTTTGTAGGAGGCACGTATCCGGGTGGGATTGTCAGCCAATAGATCTATCAATGTATACCGTTTGACTGATGAATGTTTATGCTAGAATTGTGCTTACCCTAGTCATGTTCAAGACATAATGCAACATAGAAATACACATAGACACATTGATGATTGAATTGCATAAATAATGTTGTCACATGTTTCACCCCAAAAATGGTGATAAATAGAAAAGGGGCTATGTAAAACTCACCTTAGCAAAATGTTATATCTGTTGAAAAGATTGAATAATGGTGTTGTTGCCCAAATGTGTCAAGTATCACCCTATAATAAGGTAATAAATATGTCTAAGTCTATCTAGTCTACAAATATATAAGTTCTAGGGCTCCGAATTTGGGGATACATGCTCGTTTGTTTAATATCAAAAAAATGTTTGATAATTGAGAGAATATTAGTAAATAAATAACCAAAAATCTTTTTATGAAATTTAAAGTTAAGATGGTCACAATAATGTATTTAAAGTGTAAAAATAATTTTTACAAAATTATTTTCTTTAAAATAGAATATTAATTCTATTTATAGCAAATAGTCCAAATTTAACTTTAATATCTAAAAATATTAAAATTAAAGAATTATAAGTTTAAAATTTATATTTCTGTTCTAAATAATCAGAAATAATTTGTATAAAATTTTGGTGCAAAAATATTAAAAATTGGATTTATTATGATTTAATTATGAATAAAACTAACAAAATTTGATTAAAAATATTAAATAACAATTTTTCTGAAATAAAAATCATTTCAGAAAAGTTTATTGTTATATAAACTTAGAATAATTTTTGTGGAAATTAATAAGATCGTTTTGATATTTTTATAGATTTTTATAAATAAAATAGAATAAACTTGATTTAATTATTATATATATTAAATAAATAAATTTTTGAAAACTAAAAATTGTGTGTTAAACTTTTTCACCAGATTAATGCAAAATAATTTTTGTAGAATTTTTAAAGGAGTTTTGGTATTTTAAAATGAATTTTTAAAAAATAAGAAAATATATATGTGTAAGTTTGTTTGTTAAAGAAAACAAAATAAACAAAAAAAAATGGTTGAGGCTGCAGGGAATCGAACCCGCGCCTGCTCGGTAACTAAGCAACAACACAACCACTTGATCAGGATCAGTGGTTGTGTTGAGTTGTATCTGTTTAATATAAATAACCAGTTCTGTGTGAATGTTCTTCCCTAAATCTAAGCTTCGAGCCCTAGATTTCCCAATCGAGCGATTTACCCAATGTTAATCTAATTAATCATAGGGTAAATACTGTGTAGATGCCGATTAAAGAAACCCATAAACAAAATCAAACTTACAAACACGTTTTGAACTCGCACGATCAGTCAATAGCTCGGGTCAAAATACGAATAGAGAACCAATAACAGAGGTTTGTTAATAGAAATTGGAGGTTGAAAGAGATTGAGTGGCGAGTTGAGATCGTTGTGTGATGTCTAGTTTATACTGATATTGCGTAGATGGAAGGTTTCAATTCCTTGACCAATTACATGGTCAAAACGCGTGATTGTCTAAGATTTTGGAAAGTTAATAATGGTGATTAGTATGTTACGCGTATTACTCTAATCACGAATCAAATACTCAGTTTGCTAAATATAGATTCAATCAAAAAAGTCAAAAAAAAAAAAACATTCCATTCCTTGGCAGCTTGTTGCAGCGAACCAGGAAGGAAACCAGACAGAAATTATAAACGTAATAAATAAATTACGCGTTGGGATTAAATCAAAACTGAGCCGTAGCTCAGCTGGTTCGTGTCTGTGTGGTGTTGTGGTGACTCGGCTAAGGGCCTGGGTTCGAATCCCGGCCTCAGCGTTTTCTCTTTTTTTTTTTTTTGAAACAGAATAAGGGGGTGTGGGCTTCAGCTTTTGGGCCTGGCCAGTGTTGGGCCACTTTCAGTTTGGGCTGGCCGTATCTGGGCTCCGAATAATTAAAAGGAAATGAGGGGTGGGCTTTGGGTTTGGTTTAGAGTGTTTTGGTTTTGGGTTGTTGTATAAAACTTAATGTATATATATATATAAAGTCTGAAAATTATTTTTATTATTATTATTATTATTACTATATATATGTACATATATATATATATAAATTGTGTTAGGGATAGCGTACGAAGTAAGGCTTTTACGTAGAGAAATTAGGGGAAATTTTTGCGATGTTACAGTCTCCCCTACTTTTAGGAACTTCGTCCCGAAGTTAAAGAAAGACATTAGGTTTACAATTGGTCGACTACCGAAAGCCTTGATAAAATTTCACACTACCTTAACGTACCTGTAAATTCATGATTACGTTCCGGACCGTAATTACCAATTTACCTTACATTAGGGTTTTGCGTCCTTTTATGACTTTACCGATTGTTGAGCAGGTCTGATGGTCCCCACCAGTCGTTGAGCAGGTGGTAGGGCCTCTCCCGACTGTTGGAAAGACATGATGACCTCTACCAATCGTTAAGTAGGTTGTTTGGTAGTCAACTAATTGTTGTACAAGTAAGCAAGTATGATTATAGATATAGCAGTTAGTTCACATTCAAACAAGCATGCACTCAGATGTTATGATAATACTTGGATTTATTACTTGAATCAAAAAGTGTCAATACATAGAATTAAAGAGAAAGTAGACATCATTCAAATGGTGGGGTTTGCTAGTTAAGTAGCTGGATTATTTGGAGCTGCAAGGGCGTTTGTAGCAGGAATTCGACAAGCATCCGCAAGATGCCCATACCTTTGACAATTGGTACACTGACGGCAGGGCACTTGGGTTGGATGGTGATACTGGCAAGTGTCACACTTAGGTAGCTTCCCATTGTATTGTTTCTTGTTGGGTGGGGCAGTGGTGTCTATTGCAAAATTTCTGACCTTACACTTCCCGTTAGTTGAGGCCTCGGTTTTGATTTCAACGGCAGGTTGGGGAGTATCCTTTTTCTTTTCCCCTTTACGAGTCAGGGTTCCTGCCTTCACGTGGTTATCTGTTAGGGTGGCAGCCAAACGCTTTGCTTCCTCCAAAGTAGCAGGGTTCCTTCCCCACACCGTGTCTTGAATCTGCATCAGTAAACCACCAATGTATTTTTCAATAGCAATGGGCAAGGGGGTGACCTTGTGGGGTAGCAGTAAGCTAAGTTCGTGAAAACGAGTGTTGTAAGCAAGGTTTTCCCCACTGTCTTTAGCAAGATCATGGAATTCATCTTCCAGCTTCTTAATTTCATTACGAGGACAGAACTCTGCCTTCATAATGTCTTTAGCTTGATCCCAAGTTAAGGCTAGTGCAGCTTCGGCTCCGCGAGTGCGTTTTTCTTCATTCCACCAAGTGAGTGCTCGTTTGTGAAGAACACTCATGGCATAACGGACTTTAAAGTTGTCGGGGCATTCACTGTTGATGAAAGTATTCTCAATACCCTCAAACCATTGTAGGAGTCCTGTAGCTCCTTCTTCACCACTAAACTTTGGGGGATTACAAGAATTAAAGTGTTTAAGGGTACAGGCTGGAAGACCATTCCCATTCCCATTGTGATTTCCATTTCCATTCCTGTTGTCGTTTCCGTTCCCGTTGCCGTTCAACTGGATGACTTGAGCTAGTAGGTTAGGAACCAGAGTTGCGATTTGCTGCGCCATTTGTTGAGAAATGATTGCAGCCAATTGAGCATCGACACCATTGTTGTTGTTGTTGTTGTTGTTGGTGTCATGGTTATGGTTGTGATTGCTACTTCCTTCATCATGATTGTTACCACTGTTAAGACGAGCACTGCGATGTGGAGGCATGATCTGTAAGAGACATAGTGAAATGAATGAGATTATATAAGGAGTGTAATCATTTATTCATTAAAACGAATAAACGAAAACGTTGACTTATCAAAGATTCTAAATTCTAATAACATATGAAGACATGCTTTAGCCTATAAGTGAACACTCATCCCGAGAATTCCCAGGTAGGCATCCGGGTCCCTCGTCTGATTGGGATATATGTGCAATGCCAGCCTAGACAGAAGACTCAGAATACAGGCGTTCACCCTTCCAGATTGCACGTGTTCGTTATTAAAATCTAGAACTTCGACGAGATCTCAAGGGGGTTCAGGTTAAACCTGAGGATTTTGTCCTATTGGTCTAAGAGTAGATCCACTGATGGAGAGCAACCTTCTTGTAAGGATGAAAGTAGGGATAAGAAGTAGGAGGGAGATAGAGATTAGCAAGTAAAAGAAGCAAGTACTGGTTAAATCCTATGGTTATAGACTAGATTATTTTTCTAATAACCTAATTCCCTATAACCATGGCTCTGATACCAATCTGTAACACCCCAACCGATGGCGGAAACATCGGGATGTCACGTATTGATGATTGTTCAGTAGCTCATGGCGAATAATAAATGTCATTAAATAATTTAAATACGTTACATACAATTGTTCTAAGAATTTGTACATAAAATCGAATTAAACTATGCAAAACATCTTCAAGCATTAATTCAAATCCTCAAGCAAGTAGAACCTGAAACATGTTAAGTTGAAAATATTTTGGGTCAACAAAAGTTGGTGAGAATTACATAGGTTTTGATAATAGAATAAAATTGTTGTGCAATTCATGTGTCATGGCAATCTAGTCCATATGCAAAAACATACTAGAAGTAAATCGAGTGCATAATCAACCTTGTGACTGTTGTATTGTGGTACATCCCATACGCTCATGGTTCACTCGTTTATATTGCAGTAACAAACACCCACGTAACCTTTGTAGAAGGCACGTATCCGGGTGGGATTGTCAGTCCAATAGATCTATCAATGTATACCATTTGGCTGATGAATGTTTATGCTAGAATTGTGCTTACCCTAGTCATGTTCAAGACATAATGCAACATAGAAATACACATAGACACATTGATGATTGAATTGCATAAATAATGTTGTCACATGTTTCACCCCAAAAATGGTGATAAATAGAAAAGGGGCTATGTAAAACTCACCTTAGCAAAATGTTATATCTGTTGAAAAGATTGAATAATGGTGTTTTTGCCCAAATGTGTCAAGTATCACCCTATAATAAGGTAATAAATATGTCTAAGTCTATCTAGTCTACAAATATATAAGTTCTAGGGCTTCGAATTTGGGGATACATGCTCGTTTGTTTAATATCAAAAAATGTTTAATAATTGAGAGAATATTAGTAAATAAATAACCAAAAATCTTTTTATGAAATTTAAAGTTAAGATGGTCACAATAATGTATTTAAAGTGTAAAAATAATTTTTACAAAATTATTTTCTTTAAAATAGAATATTAATTCTATTTATAGCAAATAGTCAAAATTTAACATTAATATCTAAAAATATTAAAATTAAAGAATTATAAGTTTAAAATTTATATTTCTGTTCTAAATAATCAGAAATAATTTGTATAAAATTTTGGTGCAAAAATATTAAAAATTGGATTTATTATGATTTAATTATGAATAAAACTAACAAAATTTGATTAAAAATATTAAATAACGATATTTCTGAAATAAAAATCATTTCAGAAAATTTTATTGTTATATAAACTTAGAATAATTTTTGTGGAAATTAATAAGATCGTTTTGATATTTTTATAGATTTTTATAAATAAAATAGAATAAACTTGATTTAATTATTATATATATTAAATAAATAAATTTTTGAAAACTAAAAATTGTGTGTTAAACTTTTTCACCAGATTAATGCAAAATAATTTTTGTAGAATTTTTAAAGGAGTTTTGGTATTTTAAAATGAATTTTTAAAAAATAAGAAAATATATATGTGTAAGTTTGTTTGTTAAAGAAAACAAAATAAACAAAAAAAAAATGGTTGAGGCTGCAGGGAATCGAACCCGCGCCTGCTCGGTAACAAAGCGACAACACAACCACTTGATCAGGATCAGTGGTTGTGTTGAGTTGTATCTGTTTAATATAAATAACCAGTTCTGTGTGAATGTTCTTCCCCAAATCTAAGCTTCGAGCCCTAGATTTCCCAATCGAGCGATTTACCCAATGTTAATCTAATTAATCATAGGGTAAATACTGTGTAGATGCCGATTAAAGAAACCCATAAACAAAATTAAACTTACAAACACGTTTTGAACTCGCACGATCAGTCAATAGCTCGGGTCAAAATACGAACAGAGAACCAATAACAGAGGTTTGTTAATAGAAATTGGAGGTTGAAAGAGATTGAGTGGCGAGTTGAGATCGTTGTGTGATGTCTAGTTTATACTGATATTGCGTAGATGGAAGGTTTCAATTCCTTGACCAATTACATGGTCAAAACGCGTGATTGTCTAAGATTTTGGAAAGTTAATAATGGTGATTAGTATGTTACGCGTATTACTCTAATCACGAATCAAATACTCAGTTTGCTAAATATAGATTCAATCAAAAAAGTCAAAAAAAAAAACATTCCATTCCTTGGCAGCTTGTTGCAGCGAACCAGGAAGGAAACCAGACAGAAAGTATAAACGTAATAAATAAATTACGCGTTGGGATTAAATCAAAACTGAGCCGTAGCTCAGCTGGTTCGTGTCTGTGTGGTGTTGTGGTGACTCGGCTGAGGGCCCGGGTTCGAATCCCGGCCTCAGTGTTTTCTCTTTTTTTTTTTTTTTTTTTGAAACAGAATAAGGGGGTGTGGGCTTCAACTTTTGGGCCTGGCCAGTGTTGGGCCACTTTCAGTTTGGGCTGGCCGTATCTGGGCTCCGAATAATTAAAAGGAAATGAGGGGTGGGCTTTGGGTTTGGTTTAGAGTGTTTTGGTTTTGGGTTGTTGTATAAAACTAAATGTATATATATATATAAAGTCTGAAAATTATTATTTTCTATTATTATTATTATTATTATTACTATATATATGTACATATATATATATATATATATATATATAAATTGTGTTAGGGATAGCGTACGAAGTAAGGCTTTTACGTAGAGAAATTAGGGGAAATTTTTGCGATGTTACAACCAGTGTCCTTTGATGATAGTGGAGTTCAGGTATTTATACCTTTGTAGATAGGCTTCGGAGGTTTACCAGTGTCCTTTTTATTGGCTCGAGAGTGCACGTGTGCACGTGATGATGGGACTTCTTCTACTGTTTTTTACTCCCTTCTTCTCCAATAGGCCTTTTACCTGATTCGGCTTTTTCTTGAATCGGTGCTTTGAGCCGTCAATCCTTTAAGATGGGTAAGAGTAACATGTTTTCGACTTTCAATGTTTTTTAACCGTAAAAAAATTGTGGAGTTTTTGGAGGAATTCCAGATCCCTCAGGATCTGCATCCGACCTTGCTGGAGCCAAACACTCCTATGTACCCCTTCCTTATTGGAAAATTTGCATTTTACACTCGTGTGTGTAACTATGCAAATTACCGAGTCCCCTTTACACGCTTCTTAATGAAGGTCCTCCAGCATCACAAGATTCATATCTCTCAGATGAACCCCTTCGGCCTGAGTAGGGGGAACCGGTTTGAATTATCTTGTCGATCCTTAGATAATGTTCCCGATCTTGACGTCTTTTGGGCATTTTACTGCCTGAATAAATCCGGTGACTGGTACACCTTCATGAAACTTTTGGTAAAGGATAAGAAAGTCGAAGGTCGGAAGGAGGACCATGAGTGTGTGGGTCGGGAAGTGTCCAGTCTCAAGGATTGGAAAGACATGTTCTTCTAGTTAGACGATCGTTGTCTGTAACACCCCAACCGATGGCGGAATCATCGAGGTGTCACGTAGTGACGATTGTTCAAAAGCACATGGTACTAAAATGTAAATATATTATTGAATAATTTAAATTGTCTTACATAGATGAAATGGGAAAAATACAAAAGTCCGAACGAAACATGAAATTTAAAATAACTAATTATAAGCAAGCACTAAAATCCAATGCTATGGAACTAAGATCAAACTGCACCTGAAACATGTACAAAATAGGTTTTGTCAACATAAGAAATGTTGGTGAGCATTCCTAGTTTTAATACATATAGTGAGTTGGAAAATGGTATACAATTCAAGTGCAAAGCTACAGTGCAATTATGTAAACTATGTATCATACAAATGAGCATGGATTCTCCGATGAAAATGGGGGAGAATCAACCTAGGCGGGTTGTCAATCCAATAGCGCTATCCAATGTTAAGGTCGGCTTGTACAATGTTAATGATTTCACTAAGTACAAATGTACTCTACATGTAATGTCTAAGCATAAAGCACGTTTGTAAGCAAATGAACATAGTACTAGAATTGTATTGTAAAAATGTGAACTTGTATTTGTACTTCGTATAAGTGTACATGTAACACCCTAAAAATGAATAAAAGCAAAAAGGGGATAGGAAGTACTCACATTTCGCGTAATAACTTGAAACTCTACCGAACAACGTGATATGAATTAGGATTATCCCAAAGGATTAACCTAAAGAATTAGATAATTTGTAAGGGAATGAACTTAGAGTCTAAGTTATCTAGGATAAGTAGTTCTAGGGTTCCTAATTTGGGGATAAGTAATTGTTTAATTATTAATTAGGTAAATTGTTAATAAATAAAAGGAATTTGGTAAATAATTAAATAAAAGACTATTGTTGGTTTTTGATTAAAGATGGTCATGTTATAAAGTTTTAAGTACGAAAATAATTTTTATAAAATTATTTCCTCAAAAATTGAATATTTTGTATATTTATTTCTATTTGTCAAAGATATAATTTTAATATCTAAAAATATTAAAATTAAAGAAATTTCAAATTAAAATTTATATTTCTGTTCTAAATGAACAAAAATAATTTATGTAAAATTTTGGGATAAAAATATTGAAAAATGAATTTATTATGATTTATTTATGATTTAAAATAACAAAAATCAATTAAAAATATGAAACCAATGATTTTTCTGAAATAAAATTTATTTCCGAAATGCTTATTGATCTACAAGTTTAAATATTTTTTGTGAAATTTTATAAAATCGTTTAGATATTTTTATAGAAATTTAAAATTATAAATGAATAAACTTGTAGTATTTATAATATATATTAAATAATTTATTTTTGGAAATCTAAAAATTATATGGTAAACTTTGTCATGAGATTTACCTAAAATTATTTTTGTAGAATTTTTAAGACACTTTTAGTATTTTAAAAAACCATTTTTAAAAGAGTATCCAAAATATAAATATAAAAGAAGGCAAAAAAAAATTAGTTTGCTTGTGCCAGGACTCGAACCTGAGTCCTTAACCGAGTGAGAGGTTTAAATCACAAGCCTAGACCATCTGGTCTAGACCCTGAGAACGATTATATTTGATTTCAATTAATTATATAGGTTATTTGTTTAAATGATTTGATTTGATTAAAAAAGAAAAAGAAAAAGTTGGGACGGGGCTCGAACCCGAGACCAGACGAGTTTCCATACTGCAATACCACCAACTGATCTACATCAGTTTTGGTGTTGGAATTTAAATAAAAAGCATATTATACATATTTGTTATTATATCGTCTTCCCAAAAAAAAATGATAAGAACCCTAGATTCTTAATAACTTACAATACGCGATTATAACTAAATTAACCATGGGGTTAATGAAGTATAAGGGCCGAATAATGTATATGATAAACGAATTGATTCATACCAAGTAAGATGACAAGGAACAAGCACGGTATAGTCTTCGGCTCAAAACTTAAAATTCTGATAGATCGCTTGTCTGTGGGTGGGATTTGATATGGGGAAAACTTTAATCGGCACATAGGGTTTGATATTGGGGGTTCAATTTATACTATTAACCACGTATGGAAGATTTGGAATGTTTTGACCCGTTCCTTTAATAAAACGCGTTTTAGGCTTATAATTGGAAGGTTTTAATGGTTAATTAGCGTGGGGATTAAGCCAATTAGGTCGGCCAAAGTCATTCCATGTATAACCATGATCAAAACGCGTTGATTGAAGGCGTATTGTAGTGTTATTGATTCGCAGTTGGCTTTCCAAAAGTCAACTGCGTGAACAAGGAATGTATTTATTGTTTTGATTTGATAATTATAACAAACAAGGGTGTAGCCCAGTTGGTCAATGAGTGTGTTGCACAAGGGGCCGGTTGTGGATGCGGGTTCGAGTCCCGGTCCACACAATTATTTTTTTATAATTATTTCACAAATATAATGTTATTTTATGTTTGTAGTATGATTATACGGGCCCAAAAGTACCCCAAAATATTTTTAAAACGTATAAGAATGATAAAAATGCGACGTTTTATTGATAATTTTAAATACGAAATGTTACAGTAAAAAAATAAATACGAAAGGTGACGGATGTCACATTGTCCTCCAGAAGACATGTCATGGAGGGAGCCGAAGATGCCGTTGGAGGGAGACCTGCCATAGAAAATCACCTTCAAAGAGGATCTGTACAAGGCTTTGGTGGCGAATAAGTTTCCTATTCGCCAATTTCCAAAGCATCTTTTGGTTATGGTTGTATTAGTTGGCTGTGGGAGTCTCTGGACCAGTGGCAATCCATTGATTACCAGGGGAAGGGTTAGTAGGCTTAGCTTTCGAACTTGTTTTGCCTTTTATTTCGTCACTTTATTATTATTGTTTTCTAGCTCTTTGTTCGTTCCTTTTTTCAAAGATGTCTCTGAAGGATTGTCTTCATCTAGAGTCCTACGACGATGTGCTCTTGGACTTTACTATCCTTCAACTGGAGAAGGGAGATAAGCTATTTTTGAGTTGCACGAAAGTTGATTCTTATAAAATCACACCGAAGAACGATGCTTCGGCCAGTCATGCTGATGCTGCGACCTCCTCATCTGCTGCTACTACTGATGCACAGGTTGAAGAAATGGTTGTTATGAAATCTAGTGTTTCGGCGTTTGATAAGGGTTCGCTCATCCATTCATCCCAAACCAACCCTGAAGCGTCTAGAGAAAAGGCTGAGAAAAAGCACAAGTCCCGTAAGAGGAAAAGCTCAAAGGATGTTGATTCATCTAGAAGCCATCAGAAGACCCCAAAGAGGGCGAAGACTCCTTTGTTTTAAAAATTGTCAAACCAATTTGCTTATTAAATAGTCTGGAGCAGGAAGCTTGGATATGACATGCAAGGGTGGGCCACACAAATTTTCAAGTACTGGAAATGATGTCAAAGAAGGGACTTATAAAGGGAATGCTTTGTATTTCACACCCTGCAAAAATATGTGAAGCATGTCTTGTTGTAAAACAAACAAGACAAAACTTTCCAAAAGAAGCCCAGTGGAAAGTAACAAAGCCTTTGGAACTGTTACACACTGATCTTTGTGGTCCGATAACGCCACAAACATGGGGAGGTAACCAGTATTTATGTTAATTGTGGGTGATTTTTGTTGCTATATGTCACACTCCGCCTAGGCGGAAACACAGGAATGCGACTTCAAAAGGTTTTCAAGCACAAGGTTTGAGCAACATATAAGATAGGATGAAATTGATACCAAACATTTCAATTGTTTCAAAAAAACAAGAAATCAAGTGTCTTAATGGCCAAGCCAACATGAAAACACATAAATTGTTCAAATGTTCTAAGATATGACCCGCAAACGCTGGTACCACATGGTGGTCGCTCAAATCTGTTTCTCAAGTCCCGACCGTCCATGAAATCAATTACATGAAAAACGTGCATAAAAGATTTGTCAACATAAAGCTAGTGAGTTCATAGGTTTAAATGTACACGATGTAAAGTTAGTGAAATTCGTGTGTGACCAATCAAAGCTAGCTAAGCCAATTATAACTGTGCCAATCATGAGTCCCATAACCAAACCTCTTGACTGTTGTGCCTCACGCATTGTACAATAAAGATAATTTATGAATCATAGAAAACTAGCACTCTTTTGTATGTGACAGGTTAGAGCGACTAGCCAAGAGTGGGGGTGTCAACCAAATAGATCTATTTAAGTGTTCCATGTCTATCTGTTTAGCTAATGGTTACAGTGTAATGTATGTATGAGGACTGTTGAACTCATGAACCGTTTGTCTCATGTTTCAAATGGTAGTCATGATAGAATTCACTCTAAACAAAATGTAACTTGAAATATGTAGCATGCCTCCCCCCCCCCCCCAAAAGTATGAAAAAAGTCACCTGGTGTCTGTGCGAGTGGTCTAGAAAATGCAAAAGCCTGAATGACTATAGTCTAAACAAAAGTGCCCTAGAATGTTAAGGACAACTTAAGTCTTTTGTACTTGGTTATTTACCATGCAAGTTGTTCACCCGATTAGTAGTTCTTTGGACCATGTGTACCTGGTGTTATAGTCCATACATGTGATGATTACTATGTATCATTTTTTCTACGTTTGAAAAGATGTATGATTTTAACTTATAGATCTTGAAAACTCTCGTTAGATCCGTTTGTTTGTAGTCATAAAATAACCAATCTTGCCAAAACCGGGTTCACAAGTTACCATATGATACCTTGTGTTAACACATGTTAGGAATTCTTATGTAAAATGGAGGTTTAACATATGTTTTAGAACTCTTGTGTTAAAAACATAGTTAACACATGTTTGACCATTTTTAACATATGTTTATGTTTGAGTTCAAAAACTATGTTTATGTATCTAGTTCGACCCAATACACACTCGTATGCACTTACAAGTGTATATGTGAGTATATACATACATTCGTGCATGTATATATATAATATGTTTGTGTACATGTGTGTGTATATAATATGTATTAGTTGCAAGTTTTGTAGGTTTTAGCCTATAATACTACTTTGTACTTGTGGGTTATTGTATGTAATAGTGTTGTGTAGTCGGGTGAACCGAGTTAATGAACGAAAAGAGATTATGGCTGGTTTAACTTACCACGGCTAGGAGTCGAAGGAAACAAAGAATTAAGATAAGTTCCTAGTCGATCCTTCCCCAATGTAGCTTCCTATCTCTTGAATAGCGATCGAGGATGGTTGGGATTCGGTGTCTAGCGATCAAAACAACTCGGGTAGCGGTGGTTTGTTATCGGTCAATGGTTAGAAATGGAGAAAGGAAGTGTGTGTTGTATGTTTAATATTTACAAGATTTAGATAAGTTTGGTGTGGGAAGAAAATGAGCAATACAGCTCTTATATAGCCGAGAAAGAGAGAGACGAGTGTAGGAGTTAGTTGTTAGTTATGGAAGGGTCAAACTTGTAGGACTTGTTGCTCAAAAAGGTAGTTACCATAACCATCAAAGAAGTTGGCCTACGGAGTTTTTTGGTGCATGCCTTCTCTTGATCCACGTGAGCCGATTTCTAGGGAAGCAAACATGATGGTTTTGGATGGTCAACCATGTGTAGGTAGGATGTATAGGGTGGCCATGGTTCTATGTGTGTGCAATTGTTGGATAAGCGTGTTTTGGATTGTAATGTGAGCGTACATATATATATATATGTATGTATGTATGTATGTATGTATGTATGTATCTTATGATATTTGTGTGTATACACATTTTATGAAGTGTCCAAATCAACATACACATGGATGCATCTGATCGTATGTGTGACAACCGGTAAAATTAAGGTAATTCCGTACTAATTAATTAATTGTAATAACGTAATTAAGTGCAATTTCGTGCTAATTGTTTTAACTAAGCCTTAGAGAATTGCAAATTCCCCATAATATGCATAGGAATGCACATGTCTAATGTTGAAGCACGACGAAATCGCGTGCAATTAAACTTGTCCGGAACGGATGTTGGTGATTACCCGATAATAATTAATTAACCGGAAACGATCCCGAACACCCGAGATATGAAATAAATGGAATTTTCATGAAATATTATGTGTTTTGGAACTCCAAAACCATATGTGGAAACTCCAAACACAAATCTCCCGGTAATGAATAAAGTGCGCGCATCGCACCCGATGCGCGCGAAACTCATAACTTCACCCAATTAAAGTCTAAATAACTTACCAATGCCTAAAATAACTTATATTTAAAGGTAATTGGGAGTAGCTCGAAATATGTCCGGAATAACTCATATTAAAGTCAATTATATGTCCGGAATAGCTCGTAATAAACACGCGATAAAACCCCGAAAACCCTAACCGAACTAATTGGATCTTAACTAATAATTAGGAGATACTTGGAAAAAGCATGTGGGACCCACACATGCCCTTTGGGCTTGTTCTTAGGGATGGCCAAAGCCACCATATGGTTCCTTGTTAAGGTCACTAAAATGATTATGCTTTAAGAAGCATGTTTACCTTTTGTCATATCCTAGTACAAGAGTGTTTATAAAATACTAGATACATCCATGATCTCACCACACATGAAACAAGAAAAACACATCCATATCCAATCCAAAACCCACGACCATCACCATTATCATCTAAACCATCCTTGTTTTTTTTTATCAAACACTTACAAAATCAATCCATACACACACCCTAATCAAGTGTGTACAAGAGAGCTTGGAGCTTAACCTTAGGAAGACGCACTTAAGCCCCATTTCCACTTGATTTTGAGTCTTCCCTAGCCTTGTGCTAGTTGTAAGTTTCTTAATCTTGCTACTTATTTATGTTAGTTTTATTTAACATGTGTTAGTAGCAAGTTGTACATGGGTTAGGATAGTAAACTTTCACATAATGAAACATATGTTTTACAAGACTAAAATGGAAGTGTTGATACATTCTTTAGGGCTGTGAGTAATGAGGAGATTATTATTGTTGTTTTTATTAGTTTTAAAAAGCTAACATAATCTTACACATGTTAAAGGTTTTAGCATAATGTTTAAGTAAGCTTTTGATCATGAGATAATACATGTTTTTACAAGTTTAACAAAAGTTTATAAATATGACATTATGGCCGTGAGTTTTATAAAAAGATGTTAGTGTTTTTATAATTTTTACAAGTTCATATACACATGTGTTAGAAGATGTTTTAGGTGATTTTCATAAAAATAACTTGAACATGTTTAAAAATGGTTCTAATCATCATAATATAACCATCTAAAACATAATAATATGATGGAACTTAAAAATGTTACAAGATATAAAAACTACATTTTTAAAGAACACTAACTTTGAAACTCTAAAAATGGACATATTGGACATTATGGACTTAACACACCAAATCTACAGATTATTAACCTTAATAAGACTATATTGGACTATTATTAGTGTTAGAACATAATAATAAGTCATGTTGACAAAGTTGATAAAAACAAGTTTACTAGTTTAGTGTAAAATTGTCACTTTTGAAAGATCTAGGTAGGAAAACTAACTTTTTGAAAGTTAAAGGTATTATTTTGTAACTTTAAAAGTTGAGGGGTATAAAATGATATTTTAGAAACTTAGATCTAAAAATGTAACTTTGGAAAGTTAGGTGTTAAAAATGAAAGATGTTAACTCTCCAAGGTTGTTTTGTGAAAAAGTTAGTAAACTTACAAGAATATATTTTTGTATAAAATTATGTATTTTTATAAAATAAAGTTTTATAAAAATATAGATTACCAAACATATTGGAAAATATAAAAACAAAGGTTTTTATAAAAATTTGGTAACTTGAAGACTTGGTAAAACTTTGTGTAAAAATGAACACTTTTGTATATATGGGAATACAAAAGTGTTGGAGTATTTTGTATAAATAATCAAGTCTTGATTTTGAAAATAAAATGTTATTTATAAAGTTTCCAAGGAAAATATTTAGAAAATAAAGGTTGAGTAATTTCAAAAAAACATATTGTCGGAAACTTAGGAAAAGTAACAAATATATATTTTGAGAAGTAGGAAAAAATAATATTTCGACGACAAGTATTTATTCCTAAAAAAATATATATAAACAACTTGTATTATTCGGGACATGAAAATATATAAATACAAGTGATCAATGTAATGTATTTATACCACGACGTGTTAACGGACTAGAATGTAAAACGGACGAATAAGTATATATTGTATAACTTTCTACAAGATACGTATATATGTTATTGCGTCGAAATGTGAAAATGAAAATATATATTTTAAAAAAATTAAAATATATAACTTGGGTGAAAGTACATAACTCTTTCCTAAGTGTTGAAAATCTATTCATGGGAAGAGTTAACGTAAATAATCTATCGCGGTTACACGTTTAAAGCAAGTGTATGAACTTGACAATGTTCGGCCCGACAAGATCCTAGTATATTTATTTAATGGGAAAATAAACATACGGTAAAGTGAGTTGAGTCGAGTGTTGACAATGTAATATCGATCGACAAGATCCTAGTATAATTATTAAATGGGAAAATAATTATTCGGTAAAGTGAGTCGAGTTAATAATGATATAAAACAGGTTAATTAATACAAGGGTATAAGCGTAACTTATATCAAGGGTAATCCATCACCAACGAACCTAGGATACACGTTTAATTAGACGGGGAATCAAACTAAATAGTGGTGTTGGGAGTTGGGCGTACAACCTGCCAAAACACGCGCGCTATAGACCTAGTGATTTATACGTCTAGGACATTTGTAGGTGTTTGACCTTGGACGAGCTATTCTCTGAGTTTGGATTGCTTGCTTTGCTTGAGGTAAGTTTCACGGCCCCATTTTACTATTTTACTTTTCGGGGGAAAGATGTGTTAGGGAAATATGTGATATGTTGAGTACTTGAGTTTGTTGTTCGCCACTCGGGGTGAGTCCTCGTTACTGTAACCATTTATTAGTGTGTATGTATAAAATCGAAAACCGAAGGAATATTTGGATAGTACTATTGGTGCCTGACAAAGCCCACCCCTAATCGATAGCGTCGATTTATGCAACTGTGTATGCTAGGGGTGCACGTATTCGGAACTAAGTTGTTATTTTCCGAGAAACAACTATGAACGAGGCATTATTAATCTTGGTTTGGTTATGGGCTCAAGTAGATTGTAGGAATTTGCAACTCCTACAATAGCCACTACTTGTGTTTATTTCCCAAAAATATTGTTGTTAAAATGATCTGTAAATTAAAACATGTGAACTCACCAATATTTATATATTGACGATTTTTAACATATCTTTCATGTAATTGATTGCTAGAAGCTCACATGGCTAGGGCGGTAGGGATCATACAAGCGTCAGAATCTTTTGGGGGTTTCGCTCTTATTTTCCACGGGTTGGGATATAGTTGAGAAACCTTAACTTTTGTTTAAACTATGGTTGTTAAATGATGTGTGTGAAACTTGAAACTACTTTTCGATGTATAAATAAATGATCCTTTTCTTAATTACTTATAGTTTGCGTTAATCTTGGTTTAATACTCTTCGAACGTCGCGCCACGTGTTTCCGCCATTGGCGTGGTGTGACAGTTGTATATGTATGCATATAGATTGGTTTGTTTGTTTCCATCACTTATGCACACACATATATGTTATCGCATGGATGTATATACATACATATACTAGTTGAATTTGATTTCACACACACATATACAATCGCATATGTATGTAGGTTCTAGAGGTTTTGGTTTGTTATAACATAGATGTGTATATAGGCCGATTATGTGGATGTACATATATATAATATACATTTTGAAATCCAACATGTCTATACATATATAAAACCGATTGGTTTGTGTTCATATGCATACATAGTGTGGTGTGTTTTGTCTATGGATACTACATGTATAGAATAATATGTTTTCATTTCCATAGAATGGCTTATGCAACTCGTGTAAACATACATTAGAATTAGACAATAACACACATTACATATATTTTGGATTTGAGTTAATCAATGATAAAACTCTATGTATTGACACGTCGAATATTCATAAAAATGTCCTATAAATACTCAGATTTTATATGGAATTGTATAGTTTCCAAACTAGATATTGTCACATGTAATCTTGTTTTGTTTGTACGTAATAATTGGACATTCGGTTGCTCCCCGTTGAGCATGTGATTGGCTTGATTGTTCATTGCCAATTGTTTCGGATTAATCGGGTGTTGCATGCGTAAATGAAAAATGTAACGAATTCCAGAAATTGTTTGGGCTTTGCTAGACTTGGGACGACTTAGTTAATGTAAAAATGTCTAATGCACAAATGAAAATGACATAGTTGTAAGGGTGTGTACGGATCTTGACCTAGAAATTCGACGAGTGTCGTACTATATGTGGGTCTATATGCTTAAAATGAAAGATGAGGCACTGGATAAATTCAAGATTTTTAAGACACGGGTTGAGAAGCAAAGAAAAAATAAGATCAAAATGTTGAGAAAGGATCGTGGAGGGGAATTCAACTCTCGAGCTTTTAGCGATTATTGTGATCAAGCGGGTATCAAGAAGCAAACAATGGCTCCCTACACTCCACAACAAAATGGTGTCATGGAGCGTAGGAACCAAAATGTGCTCGGGATGACACAATCCCTGCTAAAGTCAATGAACGTACCTAAACAAATGTGGGAGGAAGTTGTACGTCATGCAGTCTATTTACTCAACAGGATAACAACCAATGCAGTGCGAAATATGACACTATATGAGGGCTGGATGAATAAACAACCAACCCAATTTAAAATATTTGAAGGTATTTGGTCATGTTGGATATACCGTGAAATTGGGTGGTCATCTCAAAAAGTTAGAAGACAGAAGTCAACCTTTAGTTTACTTGGGAGTAAGGCTTATCGACTTTTCAATCCAAAGGAAAAGAAAATTGTGGTTTCAAGAGATGTCATATTTTATGAGGACAAAGCATGAAAGTGGCAGGAAACAAAAGTTGACAAGTCTCTCTCAACATGGACTTACTTATGTACAAAGTACTGATGTAGATGATGGTGGAAGCAATTCACATGGGGATGACCAAGTTGGCGCCCAATTCTGAAAGGCCCACATAAACTCCTCATTCACTAACTAATATTAATAAAAAAATTCTTCTTATGTTTCCATGGGTACTCAAGATACAGGAATTGGGTCAACTTCTACGGATGATCATCCAGTCCCATATGATGGATGATATACCTATTCAGGGGTTTCGTCTAATACAAGAGAGAACTACGACAATGAATGATGAAGAGATAAAAGATCTTTATGAAAGAAATTTAGATTTGTTGCTGATTGATGATGAGCCCTCTTCATATGAAGAAGCTGCAAGTGAACATGCATGGAGAGAAGTTATGAAGATTGAATTGGCTTCAATTAAGAAGAAGAAGACATAGACTTTAACCAAACTGCCTCCTAATCAAAAGGTAATAGGATTAAAAATGGGTGTATAAACACAAGAAATATGCAACAGGAAATGTGACGAAGCACAAGGCTCGTATTGTTACGAAGGGATATGTTCAATAGAAAGGAATCGATTTCGAAGACACATTTGCACCGGTCACACGACCAAGTTATTACTAGCCCTGGCAGCAAAGGGGGGTGGCTTGTGCATCACTAAGATGTCAAGTCCACCTTCTTAAACGGAGAGCTCAAAGAAGAAGTGTATGTGAAGCAACCAATCGGTTTTGAAGTAAAAGGCAAAGAAGATATGATATACAAGCTTCACAAGGCACTTTATGGGTTGCGACAGGCTCCGAATGCCCATCTCGGCATATCACCTTGGATTTTGGGTTTTCAAAGTGTACTCATGAACAGGCAGTTTATAAGGTACAAAATTCAGATTTTACTCTTGTTGTTGGCGTATATGCAGAGATCTTATAGTCACTAGTTCAAGCGAAGAAAAAAATTCCTGAATTTAAAGAAAGATGAAGTCAGTTTTTGATATGAGTGATCTTGTATTGTTGTCATACTATTTAGTTATTGAAGTCTCTCAAAATAAATAAAGATGGAATTACTATAAGTTAGGAAGGGTATGCAAAGAAATTCATGGAACACAAGGTGAATCTTACAAAAAATGAAGGCGGGAAGCCATTGTTTCACAAGTCAGAAGGTGCAGCAGCTACTAGTCGATAACAAATCTGCAATCGCACTCAAGAAAAACCCCATGTTTCACGGACGAAGTAAACATATAAACAATAAATACCAGTAAGATTGTCGATTCGATAACCAGTCTGATTATGAAAACATTACTTACTGACAATAACCAAACTACCTAACTTATAAGTTATATTTTACTGAAATAAATGCATTCATAAAAAAATGTCAACATTCACAAGAACTCACTACTAGAAAAAAGCCCTTTCTTGACACGCATTGCATGCCAAGAAAGGGGTCTGATGACAGGGAAAAAAATGTCAAGGATGGCGGTGTCATAAATTTAACATGACATATTTTCGCGTGTCATCTGTTTATGACACACATTTATGACAGCATTTATTGACACGCGTTATGACACTTTTTAATAACACATTTTATGACATAATTTATGACAGAATTTTATGACGTTCTTTGCGTGTCATAATTTTTAATCTAAAAAAAATTTCTTGTAAAATTACATATTTACCCTCCTGGAATTATTGCCATTTTATTATATGCAAAATAATTAGCAAACTAATAACAAAAACATCATTTCATTATATAAGCCATATTTATCTAATTACAAATTAATCCGAGACAACGTTTAACGTTTACAAAAATATATTTTATCAACATTACATTGCCTTCAAACAAGTTTCGATCATTTGAAAATAAATGTCGCGGCGTAGCCTAACCATTCTTCACGTATGACATCCATGTCCTCATCCCCGTAATGATCCGCTCCTCCCCCAACCTGAGACAACAATAAAATTAATACATTAATCGAGGCCGGCCAATTATTTTACATAAATCATAATGCATCGCTACGTTTATTTTGCCTTAACTTACATTGCCTAATATTTTGACTCCTCCTTGCACTATCTCTTTCATGAATTTCATGACGTAAAAACCACGTGACTCGTTGGCTCATTAACTTAATGGATCACCGAGCTAGCTAGCACGTGACTCGTTGGCTCGTTAACTTAATGAGTTAAAATGTTTAGCTTGAGCTTGGCTCAAGATAGCTCCTAAATCGTCGATGTATAAAAACAAAGAAACAAACATTGTATATAATGAAAATACTATTTTAAACATATACAGTACATGATACAAAATTTTATACTAGTAATTTATATATTAGTTACATATGGGTGTTATATATTAAATTTTTTGGTTCAATTAAAATAGCAAAACAAGCGAGCCAACGAGCCCATTAACGAGCGAGTTTTGGTTCAGTTTTTATAACTAAAATATAACTCAGTTAAAAATTTGCCTAGCAAACCTAACAATGCATAGTACTAAACTTTAGGCTTTGCACATTTAGATTAATGAACATATGTGCAGCATGTTTGCCGTAATTTATAACTAACTAGTAGAGTTGACCCCACGCTTTGCTGCGGGTAAATGAACCACCGTACCATACGTAGGTTCATATTGCAGTCACATGTTTTACCAAAGGTGTACATTTACAAAGAGATGAGTATTTTGTACCTGTTAATATTGTGCATTGGCCTAAGTATCAAATCCTCTCTGGCACCTTTTTGGCCAAACTGATGATGTTTTCACATGTCGCAAACCTTCTATTGTTGCTAAAGCTGACATAGGCTTCAGATCCTAGATGTAACAATACACAATTGAATATAGTTGTGGTAAAGACATTTTTTTTTAATTTCTAAACACAGATGTTGCTGGTAGGACCATGAAGTCACATATTTCTGTGCGTTCATGGGTACCATCTGTCAAAGTGACTGGGAAGCTGACTATGCCGCGCGGCATGATGACTTCGTCGATAAAGCCCGAGATTGGTGCATTGACTGGAACGAGGCGGGCTTTGTCATCCTCGTCCAGTTGTTGAAAACACTGATCGTAGATGATGTCAGTGCTGCTTCCGTCGTCTAGGAACATGGATTGCGTTCGATAATGTCCTACGACGCCGGTGACGATTAATGGCGCAGTTACGGAGGGTCCGCCTCGTACCCGGGGGAGGAGGACGTCCACCTCCTTCCAGGAGTCATTTGTTTCTCTCGGGCGCTTTCCTTTGTTCTGGCGTTTTCCCGCGGCGAAGATCATGTTACAATGATGATGCGGGGTATGCCTGATGTAACTTGTTTGCAGATTCCGGATTTGTTTCTTTCCGGGTTCTTCATGTTTGTCGTCTTGGTTGTTGCGCCCGCCTTTGTTAACGTTTTTGACAAGATGACTGAGCTGGCCCGTCTTTAGTGCCGCCTCTATTTCTAACTTTAGGCTGTAGCAGTTGTCCGTCAGGTGACCATAATAATCGTTATGGTATTCGCAATATTTGGTGTGGTCAACGTTCTTTCTTTTGCCCAGCACTTTAGGCTCCCTAAAAGTGACCTGCTCTGTCTTGAGCACTTGCGACGGAGTTTTTGTTAGTGGCGTCCAGTCGGTGGTCTTCTTGGATTGGCTTCTTTGATCCCTGGATTGCTTGTTGGTAATCGTCTGTCGAGCGTCGTTGGCGGGTGAGTATTTACCTTCGTCCGTTGGTCCTGAGATGCGTGACCAGACGGATTGCTTGCCTTTGTTCCTGTTAGAGTTGTTTGTTTGGTTGTAGCCGCGCTGCTGTTTGATAGAGCGCTCCGAGGATGCGTATATTTTTGAGGCTTTGATGACTTCCTCCCAAGAATCTGGGACCCCCGTTTTTCAGGATAGTGTTTTCATCAGATCCTCGCTGCGTACTCCATGAATGAAGCCTGCGCGTGTCAGCACTTCTCCGCAACCGATCTGCAGTGCCTCCTTGTTGTAGCGCACAATGTAGTCATCTATTGATTCGTTGTCTGTGCGCTGACATAGGAGGATATGGGCCTTGTCCCGTTTGTGCCGCCTGAGATGGGAGAAGTGATCCTTGAACTTCTGGAGGAGGACATCGAAGTCTAGGATGCCTCCTATTGGAAGATTGTCAAACCAAACTCTGGCTGCGCCTGTAAGGGATTGTGCGAACAGGTGACACCAGACTTGTACAGGCCAGAGGACTGTGGTTCCCGCACACTCGAAGTCGTGCAAATGGTCAGTGGGGTCTCGCAGGCCATCGTACCTGCCGATGCTGCTGGGGAGTTTAGCTTGTTTTTCTATAGGGGCGGTGGCTATTCGCTGACAAAATTTCGAGCTTAGAGCGAACGACTTAGGTCTGTATGGCCTGTTTAAGTCGTTGTCGTCTTTCTTGTGTGATGACGCTGATTGTGTTTTTGTCAGCTTCCGCCTTTTGGCTTTTGAGGTTGTTGTTGCATCTGAATCACTAGTTGGCTGGTAGCCGTCAGATTCTGACGCGGAGTCTACTAGGTCCTGGTCGCGTGTGTTCTTACTGCGACCTCCACCATGAGACTTTGGACGCGTGGTTTGCTTTTCTTTCCCCTTTCGACTGTGTTTGGCAGAAGGGGAGGCCTTGCTTTTAGACTTGTTGGTTTGAAGTTTTGCCAACATATTTTGGTAGATTTTGGTGTTTTTAAGCTGTTTGCGAAAAAGCCACTCGTCGGGATCCATTGGTGTGGTGGGTGCGTCGGATTTAGACGAGTCTGAGGCAGAAACCGCCCGTGGTGGTGTTTCTTCCCTTGTGGTTGCTTGTGGCGTGCCCTTATCTGGAATTTGGAGCGTTCCCGCTCTAGCGGTCTGAACGACTGTAGAGGGGGTTGCTCCTTTGGTTCCAACAGGGGTTAGATCGACCATTTTGTGAGTTTAAAAGATGTAGGTTTGAAAGTTTTTTGGGTCTTTCAGCCGGTACGGATGGCGCCAATGAAGAAACAACGAGTATAAATAGGGGGAGGTAGGATGGGATAATATGTGGAGTAACGACTCGTGTTCGCTGCAGGGTATAATCTTTGGCTCACAACGATGGTTGATCTATGGTTATATGCACGGATAATAAGCAAAGAGACACAATAGGCAAGGGTATAAGTGGTTCGATCACGTAAGATCTACGTCCACTGGAAAAGACAATCTTTATTGATAAAAGATACAAGTAATAGTACAAGTGGTGAAACAAGTATCTTAGTTCTAATTGGCTGATTCAACCTGTGAAGAAAGGAAGCCAAGTCCTCCTTTTATAGGGGAGGCATGGGCCCAAGGTCAACGGGCCCATTCTGGTCGTTAACGGGCTTGGGTTAGAGGCCCGGGCCGGTTGCTTTTGCAGGCCCCACTAGTTGGATTCCAATCCTTAGTTAGATAAAGTGATCCAAGTTGAGGAGGGCCTCTTTTGATTGGGCCACGTGTCGCCTCGTGGTTGGTCGGCTGGGCGGTGCTTTGTCCTCTACACACGTGGCGTATTGTGGCTAGGTCTGCAGGGGAGTCAGACGTCAGGCGGTTGACCACTTGTCAGCTGACACCTGACGGGTGGTAGCAAGTTGGGCTCCAAGGGGGATGTTCCCGAGTGTTTCCAACCGGTACCTCCGCGCAGGCGCTGCTGTGCATCTGTGTCTTCAGATGTGTTACTTTATGTGGGGGCTTTGGATAGTGGGTAGGGTGCGCCTAAAAGCGCAGGAGAATAGTACCCTACCCCTTCAGCAGTATTACGAACGAGATCGTGTATCGGCAAATGCTCGATTGATGAAGAATTACTTTGATGAAAACCCGACTTACCCCGACCCAAAGATGTTTAGGCGTCGTTTCCGGATGAGCAAACGTTTATTTCTACGTATATCCGGAGATCTTGAAAACGCGTTTCCTTACTTTAAACAAAAAGCGGATGCTAGGGGGTTGATGGGATTCACGTCTATTCAAAAGTGTACCTCGGCACTGCGTATACTCGCATACGGCAACACGACGGATATCAACGACGAGTATTTAAAAATGGCCGAGAAAACAACACGCGATTCTTTGGAGTATTTTTGCCAAGGTACATCACTTTTTTTAAAGTTAGATCAATTTTTTATATATGTTTGTATTTATTTTTGTATATTGTTAGATCAATTTTTTTTATATATGTTTGTATTTATTTTTTTTAGGAATAATAAAGTTGTACGGAGCCCGGTATCTTAGAAGGCCCACTTGGTACGACTTACAAAAAATTTACGAGGTGCATACGAATGAACATGGGTTACTAGGAATGCTGGGTAGCATTGATTGTCGTCACTGGCGGTGGTATAATTGCCCAACCGCTTGGCGAGGTCAACACACACGTGGTGACCAAAAAGGACCATCGATTATTCTTCAAGCGGTGGCTTCAGTCGATCTTTGGGTTTGGTCGGCCTATTTTGGTGTTGCGGGGTCATGCAACGACTTAAACGTTTTTGAGCAGTCGCCTATTATTGAGGATTTCATTTCTGGCAGGGTAGCAAAGGCGTGCTTTTATGCTAATGGAAACTACTACCCACACGGATACTATTTGGCTGACGGAATATATCCGAGGTATAGAATTATCGTTAAGACGTTTAGTAACCCGTACGATGAAAAAAGGGCACACTTTAAAAAGGTTCAAGAGGCGGCGCGAAAGGACATAAAGAGATGTTTTGGGGTTCTTCAACAGCGTTGGCATTACATAAGAAACCCTGCTCGTGCATGGACCACAGACAAGCTGCGAGATGCTATGTATGCATGTATAATCATGCATAATATGATATTAGAAGATGAAGGTAAAGCGATATGCCAAAATTATGTACCGGAAGCCGTTCAGGATCTACCGCAAGCTAATATGCAAGAAAGAATGCTCAACGCACATGAACTTCACGACCATGAAGTATATGACGCGTTAACGGCGGATTTGGTCCAACAAGCGTGGTCGGTTCGGTATATTCCAAACACAGGAGGAAACGAAGATGAAGAAGAAGGTGAAGATGAAGAAGAAGAAGAATGTGACGAAGAAGATGAAGAAGACGAAGAATATGAAGAATCCGAAGATGAAAATTAATATTAGTTGTAACTTTTTTTTAATATTACTTGTAATTTTTTTTAATATTAGTTGTAATTTTTTTTTAATATTATTTGTATTTTTTTTATATTTATTTGTCTTTTATTTTAATTATTTTAAGTTAAAAGATTAAAAAAATAATAAAATAAACAACCAATCAGAAACAGGGGCTTTATAAATAAAGCCCCTACCACTACACCCATTTTTTAGTTTCTCTCTCCATGCTGACTCAGCAGCCACGTGGACCAATCAGGAAGGGGGCTTTATTTTTTATAAATAAAGCCCCCACTACACATGGTCTAATATTTACATTTAGTAGATTAGTTATTTAATAGATTATGTTAAATCATATTTATTCCTTTTTTTTAATTGGTTTAGAGTTACCACATCACATCCTATGTGGCATCTCTTAAAAGAGAGATTGCATAATACTATTATGACATGTTATTAAAAATGTTTTGGTTTATTATATACTAGCTTATACCCCGGGAGCGTCCCGGGTTGAGAAATCTAAGTAAAGTGAATAAAATTAGAAGTATGTAAACTATAAATATGGCATCTATGTATCAACTTACATTAGATACTTTAAAAAAAATACCAAAAGATCCATTTCACCTTACAACATCAACACCTAAAACAGAATATTAAGATCCCAAGCACTTCAAGGGGACATAGATTGTTTAGCACCAATACATTCAGTCAAAGGTCCTTAACTGCATACAATAAGATTTGAGCTATTTCAGAATATGGTAGAAAAAGAAAACATAGCAATTACCTGTTGGAGAACGTCACGGGTTGAAATATCAAATATGACATAATAAAATATCTAATATGACAACATAATTAATGACTTGCGTATTAATGAATATTATTATTATTATTATTATTATTATTATTATTATTATTATTATTATTATTATTATTATTATTATTATTATTATTATTATTATTATTATTATTTTAAACAAATCTTTGTCATAAGTTATCATATTCTAATATAAAAAAGGGTAACTGGGTCGGGTATCACCTAATCCCAGGCCCGACCAAAACCCACAATTTTTTTAAACTAATTACAAACCTGACACAATACATGTCGGGTTACAAAAAAATAGTCGTTTTTTTCTCCGTTTTTTATATAGCACTATTGTACTCATTGGAAAGATAATAAAATGCTCGTTAATTTGATGTAATTTTTTTTTAAAAAATATCTCGTGTATAAAAGATATTAATGTTTAAAAGTTATGAGAGGAAACATTAGAGATAAAAATCTAATTTTGTTTTTAAATTTTAAATTATTATTTTCCTAAAATAAAGGTCTTACCATATGTGATAACACATGACACACTCAATAAAAAAAATACCCTCTTTAAATGTCATGTCGTTGTTTTATTAATATATGTATAGAGTTTGTCTAATCTTAAAGTTTACGTACGGGTCAACTAAATCTATTATCTATTATCTATTAATCTATTAATATATATAAAAGAATTGAACATTGCTGACGTGGCGTGCAATGGTGCCTTCAACCTCTCCATGAAACTGCCACGTGGCATCATAATTGAAATATTTTAGTATTTTTGAATTATTTCATTTTTTTAATTAAATTGAGTTATTTTAGGAAAAAATAATTTAAAAATAAATTTAAAATTTTCTCTCTCATGTATCCTCCCATAATTTTTAAACGTTTATATCTTTTATATACGAGATTTTTTAAAGAAAAAAATTACACCAAATTAACGAGCGTTTTATTATCTTTCTAACGAGTACCATAGTACTATATAAAAACGGAGAAAAAAATCGACTATTTTTTGTGGGGTTTCGTTCATACAGGAAAAAAACACACAAAGTGTTCATGTTATTCATTAATCATGTTTTTTTCTTTTAAACCAGGTTCTTATCTACGATGTTGAAAATCAACCCAATCGCCATGTTATCATTGGAATTTTACTAGGTATACTTCATCAAGAGAGGCTAGGAGAAAGAATCGCGCAACACGGCAACACATGGTGTCACCTTATAGCAAGGTTATTTTTTTATTTATTTAATTACAAGAGTAATAATTATTACTATTAGTATTAGTATTATTAGAATGGTTATATTTTTCAACCCCGTGACGCTCTCGGGATGACTTGATAGTTGCTGACGTGGCGTTCAATGGTGGTCTCAACCATCTCTTGATTATGCCACGTGGCATAATGAGATGCAATGGTTACAACTTTCAACTTAAGTGTTCGTTTAGTTTATTAGGTTAGGAATTATAAGAGTCATTAGAATGTGAGAAATTAAAGAGATGTGATGAGTTTTTGAATAGTTGTAGCTTACATAAGTGATTCTTTAGATGATTACTGATTAGGTTTTAGATTAAGGAATATGAGTTATTACTGATTAGAATACTATGAACATGCAATGATTGAGAGATTTTGTGGTTAGTTAACTTGGTTATCACGTAAAATAAGATTTTTTAACCCCAAGACCCTCCCGGGGTAATCAGCTAGTTAATAATATTTTAGTAAACTCCCCCTAGCTAAATAAATACCCAAAACACCCATTTTTTTCCCTTCGATCAAACCCTTTTTCCCTCAAAACAAACCCAAACAAAAAAAAAATAATATGCAACACTATTCCGATTCTCCTAGCTTTAACTGCTACTCCACCGATAACCCTACCTCCATAGCTGCCAACAAAGTCATCCATGAACTCAAACAACAACACGAAGAAGAAGAAAAGGAAGACTTCGAGTTCTCATTAGAGTTCTCCGGCGAACAATATTCAATCAAAGACCTCGCTTTGGAAGGCCGAATACTTGTACCGATCTTCAACACCGATGTAGCAACAAAAGATGAGATTGATCATGACGACATCATTCCATTAGAGAACTTGCTAATTCACAACAACAGCGAAGAAGAAACTGATACGTATTCATCGCCCGAATTAGAAGATACATCTTCTGGGACATTCTGTGTGAAGTGGCGAAAGCCCGAGTTACTCAGATCCCCTCATGTCAAGAAGAGCCGGTCCACGGGATCTTCTGAAGAATCTGTATCCAGAAGATGGAAGATTAAAGATATTCTTCGAAGGAGCAATAGTGCAGGTGAGGAGACCCTGTTTTTCTTGTGTCCTAAGATAGTCGAAGCTTTGCGTAAAAAAAGGTTAGGTAAGTCTGTTGAAGCTCCAAAATCTGTTGGGAAAGCGAAAACGGCGTCGGTTCATGAACTGTTTTACGTGCACAAGAGAGCGGAACAGAAAGGAGGTAAGGCGAAATCGTATCTGCCTTACAGGAAAGATATTCTAGGGTTTAAAGTTCATATCAATGGAGACTCGAATAATAAGAAGTTACCGTTCTAAGTAAGTAATTAACCAAGTCGTTGTTATGTTTTGATTAAAAATATGTATTGCTTGTAATCTTAAGATATTATTTTATATATATAATTCCGTGATTGATGATCTGCATGTGTATGTGTGGTGGTGTTGTACAAATTAATCGTCAACGCACACAACACACACTATGGAATTGAAAATTACAGAAAACGTTGAGAATGCTATTAAATAACTATTTTAGATGTGCAACGACTAATTAGGATTTGTATACTTGTTACATTGAAGTTGAAATAAAAATATAAAATACTAGATTATACCCCGGGAACTTACCGGGGTTGAGAAATCTAATATGACATATTAATCTTATATATAAAAATAGAATGATGCGCTTTACAGTTACATGCAGGAAAGCTTCGGATAGCACCTAACCTAAAACAATTAAAAATGTATCTTCAATGTTAACGCCTAAACTTAAACAATGTATAACTCTATTATTAATATCTAACCTAAAACAATGTATAACTCCAATGCTAGCACATGTTGAAAATAGAATTCATATTTACCGAAACATAATTAGTGACTTGCCTATACATGATTAATGATTTACCTGAACATTTTGTGTTTTTTTTCCTGTATGAACAGAATCCTACAAAAAAAAATAGTCGTTTTTTTCTCCGTTTTTTATATAACACTATGGTACTCGTTGGAAAGATAATAAAACGCTCGTTAATTTGGCGTAATTTTTTTCTTTAAAAAATCTAGTATATAAAAGCTATTAACGTTTAAAGATTATGGGAGGAAACATAAGAGATAAGAGAGAAAAATCCAATTTTGTTTTTAAATTCTTTTTTTCCTAAAATATCTCAATGCCACATGGGATGACACATGGCACACTTAAAGAAGAGAATGTCTTTTTGAATGTCATGTCATTAAAATAGCTTTGGTTTATTATGTGTATAGATAGATATATCGTAAGCAAGATGGTGTTCGTATTTTATTAGCGACTTCTGGTCACGAAAGGTGGCTAGATTATTTAAATAATTTGCCAACAATCAAGATTCTTTTGTGGGTACACAAATATTACAAGTTACAATATGTGGTAATGCTTTCACTACAATTGAAAAAGGTGTCATGTAATTAGTACAGGTCCAAATTTTGCACGTTATGGATGTAGTCAGTATGCCAAGTCCGCTTATTTGGTCCAGAATTCCGGACAGTTAAGAGAGTGACTAAGAGCCCTCACTTACATATAGTGACGAAGCTTGACTCGAAACTTCGGGGGGTCGGAAAAATGGAATGGCCGGGGCATTGTAACACCCCAACCGATAGCGGAAACATCGAGGTGTCACGTAGTGACGATTATTCAATAGCACATGGACTAAATTGTAAATATTAATAGCAAACAACTTTCATTATTCAAATTTGAAATACAAAAGTCTTAATAGAAATCTCAAACATAGATAATAAATGTTCAATATTTTATTTAAGCACTAAGTCCAGTCTAAGCGTGAAAAGCAAGCAAGATCAAACTTTCCCTGAAACATGTACAAAATAATTTGTCAACACATATAATGTATTGGTGAGTACATTCATTTAATACATACAATACAAACACGTTTCGCAATTCATGTGTTGTATACCGTTTGCAATTATGTAATTTAAGTAATATCCGTTCAAGATCAACGCTAGGAATCAAGAATCAAGAATAAAACCATTTTTTTAGTATCAAGAATCACAACGGGTATATACCATAGTACTATTCATTGAAATGCTAGGCCCTCAAAGGTTAATGATTTTGACAAGTCATAGACACACAAATTAACACTAGTAGGAAACCCGCGCGTTGCCGCGGGAGCGATAATATAAAATGTGATATTCTATATTTAGTGTTATCAATTCTCTCGTCTATCGTGTCCATGAGGATTTATGCAACCTAACTGAGCCTTAAAAATATGCTAAAACTATGTGGAATGCATATACATTTATTGGTAACTATAAATACTTTAAATCATTATGTCCACCATTCAAATTATAAGTTTTTTAATCAATTCAGAATCGAATATCATGTTTAAATAAGTTTGAAATTAGGAGTGGAGGTTAGTGGTCGATTGAGGGTGCCCCGCCCCGCCCCGCTCTCATTTCACTACAACAAAAAGGGCTTTTGAGGACCTTTTGTGTGGGACGCTTGTAAAATAGGGTCCTAAAAAACTAACTAATATGACGAATGAACTTTTGGGGTCCTTTTATAATATACGCTACTAAACAAGTGTCCTAAAAAGATATTTAATAGGATGAATGATTCTTTGGGGTCGTATTATCATATAACTTAATAAGACGCTTAAAATGTAGATCCTAATAAAGTAATTTGTAAGACATTTAGTCGTTGGTGTCCCATTATGTGGTAATGTAATAGGACACTTGATCACCAGGGGTCCTATTATAACATAACTTAATACGACACTTTGTAGTTAAGTCATAAATGTTCGATGTTATAGGACCCTTTCTAGTCGAAGTCATATTAGAACATAACTTAATAGGACACTTGACACATGGGTCTTATAACTTTAACCTTTATAAGACGCTTAATCATTGTGGTGTTATTATAATACACCATAATAGGACACATGATATTTAAGTCATAAAAATTAGTTTTTATAGAACGCTTATTCCCTAGAGTTTTATTATAACATAACTTAATAGGACACTTAACACTTGGGGTCCTATAACTTTAACCTTTATAAGACGCCTAATCATAGTGGTGTTATTAAAATACACCGTAATAAGACACTTGATATTTGAGTCACAATAAAAAAATCATGTGGTAAAATAATCCATTTCAGACAATATCTATATTACATTATAAAGGAGCAAAGATGTATCATATGGTAATTTTATAACCGTCCAACTTAACAAGCAACATATACAATACACTTAAGCTTACTTTAAAAGGGTATAATGGTAATGTGGTCATAACTATAAGATGTTTTAAGAGTAATAGAGGTATATCACTACACCTGGCAAAACGGGCGGGTTAGGTCGGGCGGGTGGTGGGTCAAAACGGGTCAATTAAAAAAATGAGTCATGTTGGTTCGGGTCGTAACGGGTCTGGGTCAAAACGGGTTTCGGGTCAGGTTGACGGTCAACCCGCCAACCCGTCCGGGTTGACCCGAACCCATTTAGACTAAACCCAAACTTGCAAATTTCGTGTTAGGTTCGGATCAGATCGTATTTTCAGCCTGTGTCAGAAATTGACACCCCTACCTATACCTGAAAATAACTTTATTTAATTAATATATTGCTTTTTATTATAGAATTTATGTAAAAAATTATTTATATGTTTTTTTTCTTTACTACTTTTCCCTCTAATTTTCAACAAAAAAAAAAAAAAATTGAAACTTCCCTCCTATTTATTTTTTATTTCCCCTAAATCTTCCCTCCTAGTATTTTTCACTGCCCCTCAAACTTTCCTTGAAACCTCCCCTTTTACAACCCTTACACTCTGTTCCAGAGTTTCATTAAAGGATGGAAGAGAAAGGATCTCCATCCTCTTCCTTTCCCTCCCCTCCTCTTCCTTCCAAATTGGAAAGATTAAAAATCACCCTAAAAACCTCTCTATTATCCCTAGGGGTGTAAATGACACGTAGCGGCTCGGGATCGGCTCGGTAAAAAGCTCGAACGAGCCGAGCCTTAACGAGCCTGAGCCCGAGCCCGAGCCTGAAATATGGCTCTGTCACACCCTCAAATTTCCACTTGCGGGGTTTTACCGCGAGGCGCATGACAAACCAGGATCCAAGTCAATGATCACAATAAACAACTCTATATGAAAAACGTAAAAACCATAAACAACGATTTTATAAGCGGAAGCATTAAAGAAGAATTTAATCAGCTACAATAGTATTCCAAAGTATTCAAAACACTTTTATTTCAAAACGTGCAACTAAGCCTAGACGCCAATGCAGACCCGTGCGCCTAGTTCCATTTGTTGCTACCTTAGCGACCTGAGAAAAACATGCCAAAAAGATGTCAACATATAATGCTGGTGAGTTCACAGGTTTGTTCAAAATGTTATCAAGATGTTACCAGAATGTTACCATGTCCATACTATATCCATGTTACCAAGTACGCTAGCTAGGCGTATGTTTTGTTACTTCTACGATTGGAAAACCATTACTAGACTGTTACCATGTGTTCAGCCTGATGTGTTGTAGCCATGCTACGAGTGTTACCAGTTCGAGACAATATGCACCCGCCCGGCCCTCCAAGCCGTCGAGTGGGGTTTGTCAAACCCAATAGATCTATCCACATTTTCCCCGTTGTGCATCCCCGCACATTCATGGTTTCCCCCGGGACTTTAAAAGATCGTATAGTACACAAGTTTAAAACCATAGTATGACATATGTTACCAAAATAGTTTAGTGCATGTTTTCTCCCCCAAGAGTTAAAGCAGTAAAAGTGGGGACGTGAACTCACCTTAGATAGCGTTCTTCGGTTATAAGTAAAGATGTTAAGCCCTTGATAATCCCTCTACCGGAGATCTACCAAAATGTTCACATAAGTGTTCCGACTAATAACCATAAGGTTATCTAGTCCCCGATTGTCCAGATCATAACCAAGTATGTTTTAAAACGTGTTTAAATGTTTAACCGACACACTAGACCGACCCGACATCCCGTTGGTGACCCATTTCTGCATAAAACACTTAGTTTGTATCAAAAATCTCATTTCTGCATCAGAACGGTCGAACCAGTCAGTTTAAGTCTCCTTCGCCCGTTTTTAATCTCCTTCGCCCGTTTTGTATTTCGTTCGACCGTTTGATGTTTCCTTCGCCCGTTTTACCACGTTCGCCCAAATATATCCCAGGTTCGACCCTGGACTCTCTCCTTCGCACCTTCGATCGGTCGAAGGAGTCCAGGTTCGCCCCTGTTGTGCAAATTTTCCTAAAAACGCTTCAAACACATTCAAAACGACTCGAAACATCATCAAACACAGCAGTCAAGCATGAATAACTTATCCCTACAAAACCCCACCGATTTCCCCCAATATTACGTCCGTTTCAGCCCTTTCCTAAAATGGTAAAGATTATGGAAACATCATTTTCATGCATGAATAATTTACCCAATTTGGAAACTTTTGAAATCGATCCGTATTCAACATAAAATGCTCAGTTTGTCGAGTGTTCGATCTTTCCCTATTAGTTCTATTGATCATAAATATCATGCATCAAATCTAGATTCGTTAAAACCCCCAAAATACCCATAATATCATTATTTATCCAATCCTAACCCTAAACAACAATAATGTAACATTACGCAATAAATTCTTGTACGTTACGCACCGACATCTAATAAAACGTCAAGTTTCATAATTATCCTCGCATTTATTATTTTTGTCGCTTATATGGAACCCTAATGATATATATATTATTATATGTGTGTGTGTGGTTATAATTAAAAATCAAAAAAAATGTTTGCCTTGGCCGGGGTTCGAACCCGCGCCAAGGACCGGCCCAACCTAACACACACAATGCACAAACCAGCTGGGCTGGCTTTCTGTTTGTGATAAACCCGGACTCGTTTTAATCTTATACACGCTTTTAAATCCTCACAGTTGACTAGAAAAGTCAACTGTGGGATTCCTTGTTGATCAATCCGTGTAATTAACGCGTGATTGTTATAATTTTGGCAAGCTCGTGCATTATCCGGCCCAATCCAACACATAAACACAACAATAACACGGCAATCGTTGCCCTAATGTTCAATTTGGCCGCGTAATATTATAAGGAAAGTCAACTACCCAATTAACCCTAACCCTAATCAATTAGTATAAATTGAGGCTCTGCGTACCTTGACAAATCGCTCATACCTCTCCCTCAATCTCTATTTCTCTCTATTACTGCTCTGATCGTTGTTTATTGCTCGTGGTTGACTTTTCTCCTTGACCCGACGATTATCTTTCATTACACACTGTGAGTTCGATTTTGTTGATGGGTTTCATTCATCGGCATCCAAGCAACTGTAGCCCTAACATTAATTGGGCTATAGTTGCCTGGATCATCTAATTGCATAGCTAGGGTTCATCGCGTTCATAAATTGGGGATAAAGCTTTTGGTTCATCGTGTATTTATTAATATTAAAACAGAAGTCATCACAACCACCGGCCTAGGCCAGGTGGTTGAGACACTGACCCTCCACAATGGTCACCCGGGTTCGAGTCCCGGCTCTGACCGGCTTTTACACTCTTTTCCTTTCTTTTCTTTTTTACTACATAATTAATTAATTATATATATATATTAATCCTTTAAATCTTTTAAATTCTTTTTAAAATACCTAAACTATTTTATAAACTCTAAAAAAATTATTATTGGTTAATCTGATATAAAAGTGTTATTTACAATTTTTATTTTTCAGAAATTCTTTTATTTAATATTTATAATAATTAAATCATTTTTATACTATTATAATTATAAAAATCCATTATTATATCAAAACAGTTTTATTAAATTCCACAAAAATTATCCTAACTTTTTATAAAGTTAAACTTTACTGAAATAAATTTTAATTCAGTAAAATCATTTATTTATTATTTTTAATCAATTTTTGTAAGATTTAATCATATTTAATTCATAATAAATCCAATTTTCATCATTTTTGCACCAAAATTTTATACAAATTATTTTTAATCATTTAGAACAGAAATATGATTTTTAAAAATAGATTTCTTTAATTTTAGTATTTTTGAATATTAAAGTTAATAATTGGCTATTTATAAATAAATAGATTTAAAAATCTATTTTAAATGAAATAATTTTATAAAAATTATTTTATTGCTTCAAACACTTTATTGTACTCATTCAAAATTTAAACTTTATAAAAAGACTATTTTTCATTAATTATCCAATTTTCTTTATTTAATTAACATTTTTAAATTAAATTTAACAATTGATTATCCCCAAATCGAAACCCTAGGATACACATATTAGTTACATAGACTTAGACTTATTATATATTACCTCATTATAGGGTAATATTTGGAATCACTTTGGGCAACACAATTATCATATCTTTTTCAACAAGTTAACATTTGCTAAGGTGAGTTTACATAGCCCCTTTTATCACCACTTTTGGGGTGAAACATGTTATAACACTTTTTCATTGCAATTCAATCATCAATGTGTTTGTGTGTTTTCTATGTTGCATATTGTCTTGAACATGATTAGAGTAAGCACATTCTAGCATAATCATTAACATTGATCAGCCGACGGTATACATTGATAGATCTATTGGACTGACAATCCCACCCGGATACGTGCCTCCTACAAAGGTTACGTGGGTGTTTGTTATCGCATAACATTATTCATTGGGACCATAAGTGTATGGTATGTATTATTTTATAACAGTCAGCAGGGTTGATTATGCACTCGATTTATTTCTAATATGTTTCTCACATATGGGCTAGATTAACATGACACATGAATTGCATAACATTTTATTCATTTATCATCAAAAACCTATGTAATTCTCACCAACTTATGTTGACCCAAAATACTTTCAAAATTAACATGTTTCAGGTAACAATGAAGCTGAGGCTTGAGATAGCATGAGGATTTATCTTGAAGTTTATTTGAAGTTTTTAAAGTTATTGTTTGATGTTATGTATTTGAATTTTTAGACATTATTTCACATTTTGGATATTATGTTTGAATAAATTATTTAAAATTTATATTATACCATGTGCTACTGAAAACAATCATCAATACGTGGCACCCCGATGTTTCCGCCATCGGTTGGGGTGTTACAGATTGGTATCAGAGCCTTGGTTATAGGGAATTAGGTTATTAGAAATAATCTAGACTATAACCTTAGGGACTAAAACAGTACTTGCTTCTCCTACTTGTAACCCTAATTGCTTCCCTAATCCTATCCTTATCCTATGCCTTAAACCTACATGTGACTACTCTTAATTGTCTGCTGCAATCCTGATCCACCATTAGATTTATAGGACAAAATCCTCAGGTTTAACCTGAACCCCCTTGAGATCTCGTCGAAGTTCTAGATTTTAATAACGAACACGTGCAATCTGGAAGGGTGAACGCCTGTATTCTGAGTCTTCTGTCTAGGCTGGCATTGCGCATATATCCCAATCAGACGAGGGACCCGGATGCCTACCTGGGAATTCTCGGGATGAGTGTTCACTTATAGGCTAAAGCATGTCTTCATATGTTATTAGAATTTAGAATCTTTGATAAGTCAACGTTTTCGTTTATTCGTTTTGATTAATGAATAAATGATTACATTCCTTATATGAACTCTCATTCATTTCATTGTGTCTATTACAGATCATGCCTCCTCGTCGCAGCACTCGCAACAACAATGGTGAGAACCCCGCAGAAGGTGGAGATAACCATAACCACAACCATGACCAAGCTCCTAACCACAACAACAATGGGGTCGATGCTCAACTGGCTGCGATCATTTCTCAACAAATGGCACAGCAAATCGCAACTCTGGTTCCCAACTTGCTTGCTCAGGTCATCCAATTGAATGGGAATGGTCACAACAACGGGAACGGGAATGGCAATGGCAATGGCAATGGCAATGGACCTCAAGCTTGCACCCTCAAGCATTTCAACTCTTGCAACCCTCCAAAGTTCAGCGGTGAAGAGGGAGCTACTGGACTTCTCCAATGGTTTGAGGGTATTGAAAATACCTTCATCAACAGTGAATGCCCCAATAATTTCAAGGTTCGTTACGCCATGAGTGTTCTCCATAAACGAGCACTCACATGGTGGAATGAAGAAAAGCGTACTCGTGGGGCCGAAGTTGCTCTTGCTATGACTTGGGACCAGGTCAAAGAGATCATGAAGGAGGAGTTCTGTCCTCGCAATGAAGTTAAAAAGCTTGAGGATGAGTTTCACACCTTGGCTCAAGATAGTGGGGAAAATCTTGCCTACAACACCCGCTTTCATGAGCTTAGCTTATTGTTGCCACACAAGGTTACTCCTCTGCCGGTAGCCATCGAGAAGTACATCGGTGGTCTGCCCATGCAAATCCAGGACACTGTTTGGGGTAGAAATCCTGCAACTCTGGAAGAGGCCAAACGTCTAGCGGCCACTCTTACTGATAATCATGTGAAGAATGGTACTCTGGTTCGCAAGGGCTCTAAGAAGACTGTTGCCAAAGATACTCCACAGCCTGCAATTGAAGTCAAGCCTGAGACCTCAAGCAACAAGAAGCGCAAGGCTAGAAACTATATGGTTGCTGCTACTCCACCTGCTGCCCAAAACCCAGCCAAGAAACCATACACCGGACCTCACCCTTTGTGCAACACTTGCAAGTATCACCATCCCACACAGGTGCCATGTCGATTTTGTACTAAGTGTCAACGATATGGTCACTTGGTGAACGTCTGTCGATCTCCTGCTGCCCAAGACAACAACAACCCAGCTCCCAACCAAAACCAACAAAACAACAGGCCTACTCGTGGTCAATGCTACGAGTGTGGTAACCCTAATCACTACATCAACAACTGCCCTAACCGTAACCGTAACCAAAACCAGAACCAGAACCAGAACCAAAACCAAAACCAGAACCGCAACCAGAACCAAGGTGCTCGAGGTCGCGCCTACAATCTCAACGCTAATCAGGCTCGTGACAACAATGAAGTGGTGAATGGTACGTTTCTCATTAATAATCACTATGCATCCATATTATTTGATTCAGGAGCTGATAAGTCATTCGTGTCACTGAAGTTTGAACCTTTACTTAACTTACCCCACACTAATCTAGAAGACCCTTTTGTGGTAGAGGTAGCTAACGGGAAGTCTATTTCGATCGGTTCTATTATTCGTAACTGCTTGTTGAATCTCGATAATCATACCTTCCCTATCGATCTTATTCCCATGCATCTTGGTAGTTTTGATGTTATAGTAGGCATGGACTGGTTATCAACTCATCGTGCCGAAATTCTGTGCTTCGAGAAAGTCATACGCATTCCTCTCGAATCTGGTGAGATTTTGAAGATCTATGGTGAGAAACCCTGTGGTGAGCTTAAGCTTATGTCTTGTACTACTGCCCAAAAGTACTTACGAAAGGGGTATACAGCCTTCTTAGCTAACGTGATAGAGAAGAAGGACAAAGGCAAGAGTATCCAAGACATTCCTATTATTCGTGACTATCCTGAAGTCTTTCCAGAGGATTTACCTGGTTTGCCTCCTGCTCGACAAGTGGAGTTTCGTATTGATCTTGTTCCTGGTGCTAATCCTATAGCTAAAGCTCCTTATCGTCTTGCACCCTCTGAGATGCAAGAACTTGCTAGTCAATTACAGGAACTTTCTGATAAAGGGTTCATTCGCCCTAGTTCTTCTCCATGGGGAGCCCCTGTCTTATTCGTTAAAAAGAAGGATGGTTCTCTTCGGATGTGTATTGACTACCGTGAACTCAACAAACTCACCATCAAGAATCGTTATCCACTTCCTAGGATTGACGATCTCTTCGATCAACTCCAAGGAGCAACGCACTTCTCGAAGATTGATCTCCGTTCTGGTTATCATCAGCTTAGAGTCCACAATGAAGATATTCCCAAGACAGCTTTTCGCACTCGCTACGGTCACTATGAATTCATGGTTATGCCTTTCGGTTTGACCAATGCTCCCGCGGTATTTATGGATTTGATGAATCGGGTTTGTAGACCCTATCTCGACAAATTCGTGATCGTTTTCATTGATGATATTTTGATTTACTCTAAGTCAAAATCCGATCACGAGCAACATCTTCACTCTATTTTGAGTCTCCTAAAGAAAGAACAACTGTACGCCAAGTTCTCCAAATGTGAATTTTGGCTTAAGGAAGTTCAATTTTTGGGACATGTCATTGATATGAACGGAATTCATGTTGATCCTGCAAAGATCGAAGCTGTGAAGGATTGGAGTGTTCCTACCACTCCAACGGAAGTCCGTTCTTTTCTTGGGTTGGCTGGTTATTATCGTCGATTCATCGCCAATTTCTCCAAGATCGCTGTTCCTCTCACTACCTTAACTCACAAGGGTAAACCCTATGAGTGGGGACCGAAGCAAGAGGAAGCATTTGAAACTCTGAAGCTGAGACTTTGTGAAGCTCCTGTCTTATCTCTACCTGATGGTAATGATGATTTTGTGGTCTATTGTGATGCATCGAACCAAGGTCTCGGTTGTGTTCTCATGCAACGAGGAAAGGTTATTGCTTATGCGTCTCGACAACTCAAGATTCACGAGAAAAATTATACCACCCATGATCTTGAATTGGGTGCTGTTGTCTTTGCACTCAAGATTTGGAGACATTATCTCTATGGGACCAAATGTGTGGTGTTCACGGACCACAAAAGTCTCCAACATGTCTTCGATCAAAAGAATCTTAACATGAGGCAACGACGTTGGGTTGAATTACTTAACGACTATGATTGCGAAATTCGCTACCATCCTGGCAAAGCGAATGTTGTGGCTGACGCACTTAGTCGTAAAGAGCGTGTCAAACTCCAATGTGCTAGAGTTCGTACCGATCTCCAAGATCGTATTCTCCAGGCTCAACACACCTCAGTCACCCAAGGTAACATGTACGATGAAATGTCTTGTGGTGCTGAGACTCAACTTGAAACCAAACCCGATGGTCTTCTTTATTTTCTTAATCGACTGTGGATTCCCGACCGTGATGATCTTCGTACTTTTCTCATGAACGAGGCTCATAAGTCTCGTTATTCTATTCATCCTGGAGCTGACAAGATGTACCAAGATCTTCGTTATTCTTATTGGTGGCCTGGTATGAAGAAAGACATTGCTTTATTCGTCGCAAAATGCCTCACTTGTTCCAAGGTTAAGGCTGAACATCAACGACCATCTGGTATGCTTGAACAACCAGAGATTCCTGTCTGGAAATGGGAGAGCATAGCTATGGATTTCATCACCAAACTCCCTCGCACACCCAAAGGTTTTGACAGTATTTGGGTAATCGTCGATCGTTTGACCAAGTCTGCTCACTTTCTACCTATTCGTGAGAAGTATTCTGTGGAAAGGTTGGCAAGGATGTACGTAAGTGAAATCGTATGTCGTCACGGTATACCTTTAGACATTATTTCGGATCGCGATGGTCGTTTCACCTCTCACTTTTGGGAATCTCTACAAAAAGCTTTGGGTACTAAGTTGAACCTGAGCACTGCTTATCACCCTCAAACGGATGGTCAGACTGAACGAACCATCCAGACACTTGAGGACATGCTCAGGGCATGTGTCATCGATTTTGGTGGCGCATGGGATTCTCATCTTCCTTTGGTTGAGTTTTCATACAACAACAGTTATCACGCCAGCATTAACATGGCTCCTTTTGAGGCACTCTATGGTCGGAAATGTCGTTCTCCTGTCTGTTGGACCGAGGTTGGTGAAGCTCGTATTACTGGACCCGAACTAATCCAGGAAACCTCAGACAAAATCCAGCTTATTCAGGATAATCTTCTCAAGGCTCGAAGTCGCCAAAAGAGTTATGCTGATAAACGTCGTAAACCCTTGGAATTTCAAGTTGGGGACCTTGTGCTACTTAAGGTATCCCCTTGGAAAGGAGTTATTCGTTTCGGTAGAAAGGGAAAACTAGCTCCTCGATACGTAGGCCCCTTCAAGATTCTTGACAGAGTTGGGAAAGTGGCTTACAGACTTGAGCTTCCACCCGAGCTAAGCAATGTTCACCCGACCTTCCATGTTTCGAATCTCAAGAAATGCTTAGCAGATGAGAACCTTCATGTTCCTCTTGAGGATGTGCAAATCGATGAAAGCATGCACATTATCGAGAAACCCGTCGAGATTGTTGACACTGGAGTCAAGAAACTCAAGCGCAGTCGTATTCCGATCGTTAAGGTTCGTTGGGAATCTAAACGAGGCCCAGAGTTCACTTGGGAGCGTAAAGACCAGATGAAGTCGAAGTATCCGCATCTTTTTCCACCAGACTCTCCAACTCCAACTTCGGGACGAAGTTCCTAAAAGTAGGGGAGACTGTAACATTACGCAATAAATTCTTGTACGTTACGCACCGACATCTAATAAAACGTCAAGTTTCATAATTATCCTCGCATTTATTATTTTTGTCGCTTATATGGAACCCTAATGATATATATATTATTATATGTGTGTGTGTGGTTATAATTAAAAATCAAAAAAAATGTTTGCCTTGGCCGGGGTTCGAACCCGCGCCAAGGACCGGCCCAACCTAACACACACAATGCACAAACCAGCTGGGCTGGCTTTCTGTTTGTGATAAACCCGGACTCGTTTTAATCTTATACACGCTTTTAAATCCTCACAGTTGACTAGAAAAGTCAACTGTGGGATTCCTTGTTGATCAATCCGTGTAATTAACGCGTGATTGTTATAATTTTGGCAAGCTCGTGCATTATCCGGCCCAATCCAACACATAAACACAACAATAACACGGCAATCGTTGCCCTAATGTTCAATTTGGCCGCGTAATATTATAAGGAAAGTCAACTACCCAATTAACCCTAACCCTAATCAATTAGTATAAATTGAGGCTCTGCGTACCTTGACAAATCGCTCATACCTCTCCCTCAATCTCTATTTCTCTCTATTACTGCTCTGATCGTTGTTTATTGCTCGTGGTTGACTTTTCTCCTTGACCCGACGATTATCTTTCATTACACACTGTGAGTTCGATTTTGTTGATGGGTTTCATTCATCGGCATCCAAGCAACTGTAGCCCTAACATTAATTGGGCTATAGTTGCCTGGATCATCTAATTGCATAGCTAGGGTTCATCGCGTTCATAAATTGGGGATAAAGCTTTTGGTTCATCGTGTATTTATTAATATTAAAACAGAAGTCATCACAACCACCGGCCTAGGCCAGGTGGTTGAGACACTGACCCTCCACAATGGTCACCCGGGTTCGAGTCCCGGCTCTGACCGGCTTTTACACTCTTTTCCTTTCTTTTCTTTTTTACTACATAATTAATTAATTATATATATATATTAATCCTTTAAATCTTTTAAATTCTTTTTAAAATACCTAAACTATTTTATAAACTCTAAAAAAATTATTATTGGTTAATCTGATATAAAAGTGTTATTTACAATTTTTATTTTTCAGAAATTCTTTTATTTAATATTTATAATAATTAAATCATTTTTATACTATTATAATTATAAAAATCCATTATTATATCAAAACAGTTTTATTAAATTCCACAAAAATTATCCTAACTTTTTATAAAGTTAAACTTTACTGAAATAAATTTTAATTCAGTAAAATCATTTATTTATTATTTTTAATCAATTTTTGTAAGATTTAATCATATTTAATTCATAATAAATCCAATTTTCATCATTTTTGCACCAAAATTTTATACAAATTATTTTTAATCATTTAGAACAGAAATATGATTTTTAAAAATAGATTTCTTTAATTTTAGTATTTTTGAATATTAAAGTTAATAATTGGCTATTTATAAATAAATAGATTTAAAAATCTATTTTAAATGAAATAATTTTATAAAAATTATTTTATTGCTTCAAACACTTTATTGTACTCATTCAAAATTTAAACTTTATAAAAAGACTATTTTTCATTAATTATCCAATTTTCTTTATTTAATTAACATTTTTAAATTAAATTTAACAATTGATTATCCCCAAATCGAAACCCTAGGATACACATATTAGTTACATAGACTTAGACTTATTATATATTACCTCATTATAGGGTAATATTTGGAATCACTTTGGGCAACACAATTATCATATCTTTTTCAACAAGTTAACATTTGCTAAGGTGAGTTTACATAGCCCCTTTTATCACCACTTTTGGGGTGAAACATGTTATAACACTTTTTCATTGCAATTCAATCATCAATGTGTTTGTGTGTTTTCTATGTTGCATATTGTCTTGAACATGATTAGAGTAAGCACATTCTAGCATAATCATTAACATTGATCAGCCGACGGTATACATTGATAGATCTATTGGACTGACAATCCCACCCGGATACGTGCCTCCTACAAAGGTTACGTGGGTGTTTGTTATCGCATAACATTATTCATTGGGACCATAAGTGTATGGTATGTATTATTTTATAACAGTCAGCAGGGTTGATTATGCACTCGATTTATTTCTAATATGTTTCTCACATATGGGCTAGATTAACATGACACATGAATTGCATAACATTTTATTCATTTATCATCAAAAACCTATGTAATTCTCACCAACTTATGTTGACCCAAAATACTTTCAAAATTAACATGTTTCAGGTAACAATGAAGCTGAGGCTTGAGATAGCATGAGGATTTATCTTGAAGTTTATTTGAAGTTTTTAAAGTTATTGTTTGATGTTATGTATTTGAATTTTTAGACATTATTTCACATTTTGGATATTATGTTTGAATAAATTATTTAAAATTTATATTATACCATGTGCTACTGAAAACAATCATCAATACGTGGCACCCCGATGTTTCCGCCATCGGTTGGGGTGTTACAAATAATCTAGCATCAATAACAATCCTATATCATGTTTCTATCATAGATACAGCAGCAAATCATTGAACAACACATAACACCACATAATACACAATTTACATATGTTTATCATCATAAAAACCTATGTCAAATGATAATGTTTTGGTTTAGAAAGATGTTTAAAAGGTTTTTAATCATAAAAACACCCTTAGAACAGATCTGGACAATTAGGGTTAGATGAAACGAATTAAAATGCTATTAAAAAGGTTTAGAATTAAGAACACACCTTGGATTCTTGTTCAGATGTTGTAGATAGGTTAGATTATGAAAAAGAAGAGCAAAAACTCCTTCCTTAGTGATTAAGATCGTTTGAGAGTGTTTTGGGATGGTTAGGGTTTGTGAAATGATGAAAAATGACAAAGTTTGGTATTTATACTAATTCTCCTTCGCCCCATATCAATGGTCGAAGGTGGCCTCCTTCGACCCTTCCACAGGGTCGAATGAGCCCTGTCCTGGTCGAAGGGAATTCTTTCAATTCCACTTCTCAGGTTCGCCCATCTACAAAGGGTCGAACCAAACAATTGTTCTCCTTCGACCACTCGAAGTGGTCGAACCAGAACTCATTTTTAACTAGTTTTCCAGTTTGTCGTGTTTAACGCATTCTAACACATCTTAACACATAAGCATGCATCCTTAATCTATATTTAACATATTTAAGAATAGATAATCATTTACACATCATTTAAACACATCTATGTATATAATCCACCACACGACCCATAATCTACACATATACTTAATTAGTTCATGTAATGTCACCAACAACGGAACCCGGTACTAGTGTATTACCAAAACGACTCCCAATGATCCTCCAGATCATTGTGCCCTGGACAATCCTAACTTGACCCGACTCAACTAACCCAGTTAAGTTCGTTTATAAACGCTTCTCGCTAAGGTAGACTTAGATGTTACTAAAATGTTTAAGCCGAACATGCCGGGTGTCACATCATCCCCACGTTGAAAGAATTTTCGTCCCGAAAATTGCGCAAAGCCCCACAAGAAAGAAACGGAAAAGAACAGAACGAAAAGAAAATTACCAGATGTCACAGGCTCGTTTAGTTATCGAGCCCGAGCTCGAGCCCTAGATACAAAGCTCGATTGGGCTCGCGAGCCTTAACGAGCTAGAGCCCGATGACCATTAAAGACTGATTTGGATATATTAAAGACTGACTTTTCAGTCTCAGAAACTCATTTTTTTTGTAGTGCGAGCCCGAGCCTAAGTTATAGCCTTAACGATTAGGCTCGCGAGCCTAAGTTATAGCCGAGCTTTTGCGAGCTCGAGCCGAGCTTTTGAGCTCGTTTGAGATTCTCAAATCACCTCGAGCCGAGCCGAGCTCGAGCTTTGGATTTTACTAGCGAGCTGAGCTCGAGCTCAAGATTGTAGGCTTGAACCGAGCCGAGCTCGAGCTCGAGCTTCACAAAACCTTAACGAGCTCGAGCCGAGCCCAGTCAGGCTCGGCTCGGCTCGTTTACACCCCTAATTATCCCTCTCATTCCCTCCCTTTCCCTCCTATAAAAAACTCTGAAACACATTTTTTCTCCACTTCCTTCCCAATCCTTTCTCTTCCATCCTTTAATGAAACTCTGGAATAGAGTGTTAACTCTAACAATCTAACATAACATAACATCACACCTTACACTCCTCCATTCAGTCATTCACATCAGACTCCCTCCAATTCTCCATCGACCATCGCCTCTCCCACCCTCCATCGCATCTCCTATCTGCTGTCGGCTCTATTCCACTCTTCGTCGACGCCGTTGTCCTACCTGTAAGTTTTTCGGTTTTTTTTCCATAGCTCTGTTTGTTTCTCGTTTTTTTTCCTCTCGCTCTGCTGCTTTTCCTAACCTATGTTGCACAGTCATTTAAGTTTCCATGTTAATAGTATTGTTCATTCTAAGATGATTATTAGTACTATTTTTTATTTGACTTTTAAATATGTTGTATCGTTCTTAACTTTCATTATTGCAAAGTTGTTTTTGATGATGTAAAATGTTATATGTATCCCATGGAATTAATAACTTAAAAAATAATAAGGCAAAGTTGTTTCTTGTGTCATGTTTTGTGATTCTGGGTTGGTATCTTCTTGATTTGAATCCATGTTTATAAGTTTAGTATTAAATATAGATATTCTGCTTTGGATGCTATGTATTGCATTGATTTGAAGATGCCATTATAAATACAAATTTTGTTTATTTTAACTCGTTGATAACATGATACCCGATAGTTATGCCCAATACCTGAAACCTATGAGCATACCCAAAACCTATGGGTATGGGTGTATATATTTTTACTAGTTGAAAATGGGAAATTGAATTTATCATAGTTATCAAAAGCCATCGTCTTGACCGCCTAGGCGACCAATTTACTAGAGGCAACAAGATTCCGCTTTTTCCCTCCTAGATAAAAAAAAGCCACGGTTTGATTTTTAAAACCTAATTCCCTAACTAACATAATCGACCAATACTTACCGATGTATAGAGATATATATAAATCTCAATCAAATCTTTTTTTTTAAATGTATTTGATTTTTGAAACACTTATAGATATTGAACTATTCTTCAATATATAAACACTTCAACTCATTGATTTAACATCAACTGATTTTGTCTACTAAGTTATCAAAGGCGGTTAGCAGGTATGGCTAAATCAGTCAGTTTATATTTATATTATTTTATAAGATGATTGTGATTTATAATAATTTGTTGATTTTTACATACCCTAATTTTTGCAGATGATAAAAAGCTTGGGAAGTTAGAGTTTACCGAGTTTCTTCGTTTTAGAGGGTTTCCGGTATCTCTTTCCCCTATATATATATCACGTCGCCAATTGTACAACAATTACCAATGCCTAATGTAAAGTTAATCATTTTATCAGGTCGCCAATTCTAGATCATCAAATATATCACGATTGATGTTTTTTTCCTCGCGACACTGGTAATTCAATTACATGAGACCCGCGTTCACCACCAAATATATTTTGGGTAGTTAACATGAAAAGAACAGAGAGAATGGATCCACGGAATACAACTGTGCTATCGTAAAGTAATCATAGACAGTTATCACTAATTGCGATCAAGGTGACTCACCGAAAGTAGACGCCGTTGGCACCAACTGACCACTGCATTACAATAAATTACTAATAACATTGTTATTTACCACCACCAACATAAACAAATTTCTAAAATCTCTTTACATTGTGTTTCAATTTAAGATGATTATAAGATTCTAGCATTTCTGCTTTATGATAACAATATTCAGATTTTCATGTGTGTTGACTTTAGTAAGTCTTGTTGACTTTTGCTCATACCCAAAATTTAGGTTTGGATTTGTGATAAAGTATTACCAAAACTTGTTCTAATAGCCCAGAAAAAAAGATGATGTCTGATATAATTAGTAAGTAACCAAGCTAAATCGAATACACAAGAAAAAACCCCACATAAATATATATGTGGATCTAATTTTACAAAGCAACAATTACCTTCTTTTGAAAAAAAAAAGCAACAATAGTTCCATCATCACAAAATAAAAAACGATAGACACACAACATAAAAACAAAAAATGAAAGTCATCCAACACACACTCTATTTATGTTCTTCAAACAAACTCTTTTTATATTCAACTTCATAACCTACTTCCAACCCTAACTTGATAAAACAACTAATCAACCACCAATTCAGCCCAATATCAATCAACGCAACCTATTAATTACAACATCAACCAAACATTACCGATATTACACATCAACCACTTAATTTTAGAACTACGTTCTGTTTGATTCTCTGTATAACCATCTACACTCTTCAAATTAACTGTTTATTTCCAACCCTAACTACAATATTAACCAAGCATTACTAATCTAACATATCAATCAACCAACACATACCAAACAAACTTACACCACTTGAAAAACACATAAATTTTACCAATTCACGCTGGTCATCAAAGAAATACGGCTCTGTTTCCCGTTTTGAGGCCTTCGCACGCTTTGTTTTCCAAACAGGCTTCTCAAGTTCCTTATTCTCCTCCTCCTGCTACTGCGGTGGTTCAACGGTTGCAGTGGTGGTGGCGCCATCGTCCTTACGAGTGGCCTTTGCTCGGTTCCATTAACATACCCTAGAGTATTACCACAAACAACGGATAAAAAAAACAAAAAGGCGTGAATCAACGAAATAAAAGAAAATAAGTCTTCTACACACACAATGGGGAACATAAACAAAACCCTAAAACAAAGAGGCGTGAACCAGTACTTGAAGCGACGGAGGTATGGTGACGGTGGTGGTGGTCAGACGGTGGTGGTGGTGGTCAGGCGTGAATCAATACCTCCAATGAAGAATGAGAGTTCAGTTGTGTTATGTTATGAGCAGATGTGCGTGTGAGATGTGTGTGTTTTGTTATGAGAGAAAAAGAGGGGGAGGGTTTATAGGGAAGAGTGTGGAGGGAATTTGAATTTTGGTGACACAAAATTATGACACGCAAATTTGTTTACCGTCATGCTTTTTAATTTTTGACGGAAAATTATTGACACGCATAAAAAACGTCAAGAATTTATCAGTTTTTATCAAATATGACATTTTTTATGACATACACTTTTGCATATCACTAAATTGGTGTATGTCATAAAAAGAATGTCATTAGTAGTGATAGGCACACCAATTCTTTAGCAACCTAATCCTGTACACCATAAATATTTGATGAATATAAGTAAGTGTATGTTTCCTACAACTAAAGGTATATTATTAACAATGTAACAGGACAAAAATTACAAATCGACAGTAAATCAAATTGAGCAATGAAAAATACCTCAAATTGGTTAAATGGCGTTTCTTTCTGTATGCGAAATCTATGAACTTTGTAATGGTTTGCATCATGAGTAACCTAGACATGTCAAGTAATGATATTAGTAAGATGAGTTTCGTGAAAAGTAAAACAAGTGTAGGAGACAAGAAAGCAATGAGTATTCAAGAGTAAGGAAATGAGTTTTATTGGGTATTATGAATGTAGGTTACATCTTGAGAGACATATAAAGTGTGTATTACACACATATACAATGTGCATAATATGTTATACATGAGGGGCAAAAAGGGTAGGAAATGACAAAAATATAGAGATTTGTAAAGAGGCTTTTTATATGCCATCTTAAAATTGAGAGGAAATTACTTTCATGGACATGCTTCCTCCTTAAGAAGGTAATCTAGATAGATAAAGCAAACACACATGAGAATTTCATTAAGAATAAGAATAACAATTGATAATAGCGTACATGGATAGCCCCAAAAGTGTAAAACATGAAAAAGGGGAAAGATATACTCACAGTTTTGCTAAACACGATGAATCCAAATATTCTTGTCACGAGTTAAGACTAGGAATCCTGAAGAATTCAACCTATACGTATAAGAATACTAATAAAGGATATGTTTTAAAAGTCTAAGGTGTTAAGGTTCGCTAAATTATTTGGGGAAATAATATTTTTATGAAAAATATGTATTTAGCGATAATATGTATCACGAATTTATATTATGTTTTAAGTTTCATAAAATGACTAAGTAAACTAATTATTATCAAAACATGATAAATATCAGATTACTAAAACTAATAAAAAACGATTTAAATAATCGATTAAGTATATGAATTGGAATGTGAACTTAGAAACTTTACGTTGGCTTTTTATAGTGAACCAAACAAAATAAATATAAAATAGTAGTAATATTAGTTTAGAAAACGTTTGTATGCAAACTATAAAATTTCATTTATTTCATAACCAAATTCTAACAATTTAACTCATGACTTAACTTTTATCATCAAGGGTCATATGTGGGTTTTCTAATCATCATTTTACACCCAATTTTCTGCTCAAAATCCATAATTTAAAGATCAAGTTTCATGTATTGAAAACCAATTTTTAATCATTCAAGTCATACTTAGTTTCCATTTTAACAATGTTAATCAAGAAAATCCCATTTATATACATACATACATACATATACACGGCATACATATATAATATGTATGTATAATTAGTTTTTGTTTTCCATTTTTAAACCCATACATTATCATTTTAACATCTAAAAATCATGTTTAGTAACTTGGATCTTGTTAATCATGGATTAGATCATATATGCAAGGATAGATTTAGAGTTAAAATTTAACATAAACATATATATATATATACACACACATACAGACGTACGGCCACACACACACACACATCCCATTCTCTTTCATTTTTATAAAACCATTTTTATCATCTCTTTGTTGTATGAATTATCCAAGTTTAGAAGTGAAAAGATTAAAATCAGAAGAACATTAGTTTGGGTTTTTACCTTAAAGAAAGTGTTAAAACTTGGAAGAATCTTGCTTCAAAAATCCTAGAATTCTTGCTTAATCTTCAAATGCTTTAAGTTACTTGGATAATTTTAGAAACTATGGATGATAGAGATGAGATTGTATTGGAAAAACAAGAGAGAGGGTGAGGGTGGTGGTGTGTGACAGTTAGAGAGAGGGAGAGGAAGGGTTGAAGTGGGGGTGGTGAAATGGTGATGTGAATATGAAGGGTCTTGAGTGAGTGTGTGTTTGTGAAGTTTTATAAGTATAATCATGTATCATGAATCATCACTCTAGGCCTTTGTGGCAGCCCCAACTCACGACACACACACACTAGTAGGCTAGATTACTTGTCAACATAATATTAATTCATCATATAGTGGGTATTAGGTGTAGATTAGCGGGTAACTAGTTAACATGGTACAGAGCTTTAACCGTTTTAAATACCTGACACACCAAAAAAAAAAAAAATTCGACTCAAGACATAATATTATACAAGCCAAGTTAATATTAGGTGCTATCCAGTGTAAAAATGGCGAATTGTCATAGTATAGGCGCGCAGATTGCGCGGTATCATGCGTTGTGACTAAAATCACAATTTTTATACTCTAAATATATTTCTCCCTATTTTTCAACTAAATATGTTTAGAAATATCGTTTCAAGCATAAATTTCGAATTTCGAACTTAAGCGTGAGTATAAAACGTGATTTCATAATAATCAAGTTTCAAAAAAAAAATAAGAACCAACATGCGAAACATAATAAATTTACAAGGGCTAAACTTGCCAAAGTTTCAAAGTGTAAGGGCTACGAATGTCACAGTCTCCCCTACTTTCAGAAATTACTTCAAGTGGAGGATTCTAGAAAAAGATAAGGATACTTCGTCTCCATTTGGTCCTCACGTTCCCATGTAAATTCTGGGCCACGTTTAGATTCCCAACGCATTTTAACTATAGGAATACGACTACGTTTAAGGGTCTTGACTTCACGATCCATGATTTTCACCGGTTTCTCGATGAAATGCATCGTTTCATCAATATGGATGTCTTCAAGCGGAACATGAAGATTCTCATCAGGTAAGCATTTCTTCAAATTTGACACATGAAAAGTTTGGTGAATACTGCTAAGTTCGATCGGAAGATCTAACTTATAAGCCACTTTCCCAATCCTTTCCAAGATTTTGAATGGGCCTACATATCTTGGCGCAAGTGTCCACTTTTTCCCGAATCGAAACACGCCTTTCCAAGGTGAAACCTTGAGAAGGACCTTGTCACCAACTTGAAATTCCAAGGGTTTACGCCTTTGATCAGCGTAACTCTTTTGCCTACTCTGAGCTGCCTGTAAGGACCCACGAATAACCGCAATCTTGTCTGTTGTTTCTTGGACTAGCTCAGGATTGGTAATCAGAGTATCACCGACCTCGCTCCAACACACAGGAAAACGACATTTGCGACCATTAAGGGCCTCGAAAGGTGCCATACGGATACTGGCATGATAGCTATTGTTATACGAAAACTCAACCAACGGCAAGTGTGAATCCCAATTACCACCAAAATCTATGACACAAGCCCGAAGCATATCCTCTAGCATTTGAATAGTACGCTTCGTCTGAACATCTGTCTGAGGATGGTATGCTGTGCTAAGATTTAGTTTGGTTCCTAACGCGTCATGAAGGGTTTTCCAGAAACGAGAGGTGAACTTTCTATCACGATCAGAAATAATGCTCAAAGGGGTTCCATGATGACTAATGATCTCAGCGATATAAAGATTTGCCAATTTCTCAGCCGAATAAGTCTCACGAATGGGTAAAAAGTGTGCATATTTGGTTAAACAATCCACGATGACCCAAATACTATCATGACCTCGTGTAGTGCGGGGTAATTTAGTAATGAAGTCCGTAGCAATGTTCTCCCATTTCCACACAGGATTCTCTGGTTGCACAAGCAAACCAGATGGACGTTGATGTTCAGCTTTGACCTTGGCACAAGTAAGGCATTTAGCCACGTAGTGAGCTATATCCTTTTTCATACCGGGCCACCAATACATCGGACGCAGATCCTGATACATCTTATCAGCACCAGGGTGAATGGAGTAATGAGACTTATGAGCCTCATCCATGATAAAGGTTCGAAGGTTATCACGATCAGGAATCCAAAGATGATTTGAGAGATATAGAAACCCATGTTTTGTCTCCAAAAGATTTTCAGCTCCACATGACATTTCATTATACATGTTACCTTCAGTGACCGAAACATGTTGGGCTTCATAGATTCGAAGTTTGAGATCATGGGTTTGAATGCAGTTAAGTTAAGTATACTCCTTGCGACTGAGAGCGTCCGCAACAACATGCTTTTCCAGGATGATAGCGAATCTCACAATCATAATCATTTAGAAATTCAACCCATCGTCGTTGACGCATATTTAGATCTTTTTGATTGAAAATATGTTGAAGACTCTTGTGATCAGTGAAAACCACACATTTAGTACCATAAAAGGTAGTGTCTCCAAATTTTTAATGCGAACACAACGGCTCTGAGTTCAAGATCATGGGTGGTATAGTTTTTCTTAGATGTTTTTAGTTGTCGCGATAAATAAGCGATGACCTTGCCTCGTTGCATGAGAACACAACCAAGACCTAGGTTGGATGCATCACAGTACACCACGAAATCTTCAATACCATCAGGAAGAGAAAGAATAGGAGCATTGCAAATCTTTCGTTTCAAAGTTTGGAAAGCTTCTTCCTGACTGGGTCCCCAGATGAAAGGTTTATCTTTGTGAGTCAAAGAGGTAAGTGGGACCGCGATCTTTGAAAAATTGGCAATGAAACGACGGTAATAACTAGCAAGGCCAAGAAACGAACGAACCTCAGTGGGAGTTTTGGGTACAATCCAGCTTTTTATGGCTTTGATCTTAGCAGGGTCTACGTGTATACCTTTGTCGTTTATTACATGACCAAGGAATTGAACTTCCTTAAGCCAAAATTCACATTTGGAGAACTTGGCATACAGTTGTTCATCACGAAGAAGGCTCAAAACTTGGCGAAGATGTTGTTCATGGGTAGTTCTGGATTTGGAGTAAATGAGGATATCGTCGATGAAAATAATTACGAATTTGTCCAAAAAAGGTTTATAAACTCGATTCATAAGATCCATAAAAACCGCGGGTGCATTGGTTAAACCAAAAGGCATCACCATGAACTCGTAGTGTCCGTAACAAGTTCGAAAGGCAGTTTTGGGGATGTCATCCTCATGGACTCGAAGTTGATGATATCCCGAGCGAAGGTCGATCTTTGAAAAACAGACTGCACCTTGAAGTTGATCAAAAAGATCATTGATGCGAGGCAAAAGGTATCGGTTCTTTATCGTAAGCTTATTAAGCTCGCGATAGTCGATGCACATACGAAAAGTCCCATCTTTCTTCTTAACGAACAAAACTGGAGCTCCCCAAGGCGAGGAACTCGGACGAATGTAACCCTTGTCAGTCAATTCTTGAAGTTGGCTGGCAAGTTCTTGCATTTCCGAATGGGCAAGACGATATGGGGCTTTAGCAACTGGAGTAGCACCAGGGACAAGGTCGATACGAAAATCAACAGAGCGAACAGGATGTAAACCAGATAAATCATCAAGAAAAACCTCTGGAAAATCACACACAACTGGAACATCTTGAATACTCTTGCCCTTGTCCTTCTTTTCCACAACGTGAGCCAAGAAAGATACATACTTCTTACGAAGATATTTTTGAGCTTAAGTGCAAGACATAAGTTTAAACCTTTCGATGAATTTTCTCCATAAACACGTAGAAAGTCACCAGACGAAAGTGGAATTCGAATAAACTTTTCAAAGCAAACAACCTCGGCATGGTGTTTAGAAAACCAATCCATGCCTACTATGACATCAAAACTACCCATTTTCATGGGTACAAGGTCAATAGAGAAAGCATAGTCATTTAGATTCAACGTGCAATTACGGATCACGGATTTTATAACAATGGGATTGTCATCAGCAACCTCCACAGTAAAAGGATGTGTAAGATGAGAACGAGCACGAGCAAGCAAAGGTTCAAATTCTAACGAGACAAAACTCTTATCCGCACCGGTATCAAACAAAATCGAAGCATACAAGTTATTAATAACAAAGTACCATTAACCACGTCATTTGCAGCTTGAGCTTGATTCACATTGATGTTGAAAGCACGACCACGAGCTGGAGCTGCTTGAATTGCCAGAACTGCTGGGGCTGCTGGGGTTGCTAGGGATTGCTGATGGGCCTGAATAAAAGCCGTAAGATGAGGGCATCTATTTTGCATATGGTTAGGATCACCACAAGCGTAACACCCTCGGACCGGGCTGTTTCTTTGGTTTTGGATAGCAGTCTGTGGGTTATTCACGGGTCGATTGGCAACACGACAGTAAGAGGTGGTATAACCCAGTCTTCCACAAGCATTACACTTACGACAAGCATATTGGTTGGATGATGGTAGTGGCAAGTAGCGCATTGAGGGTGCTTCCTAGTATAAGCCTTTAAGGTTGTTTGAGGTGCGGTAGGTGGGTTTGTAACAGGAACTTGGTTAAGGGGTGCAACTACAGCGTAGTTTTGGTTTCTACCTTTTCGTTTCTTATTGGAACTAGAGGTAGAGGCAGAGGTCGCTCTGGAAGGTTCAGTGGTAGCAGGGGTTGAAGCGGTTTCAATAGATCGTTTAGTACCCTTACGAGTTAGAGTACCATCCTTGACATGCTTGTCAATAACAGATGCTGCGAGACGAATGGCTCCTCTACAGTAGTAGGTTTACTTCCCATAACCGAATCATGAATCTGAGGTGGCAGTCCCTCACTGTACTTCTCAATAGCTAAAGATACCGGGGTTACCATACGAGGAATCAACAGACTTAACTCGTGGTAACGGTTGTTATAGGGAACATTATTTTCACTATCCTGCTTGAGGTGGTAAAACTCATCTTCCAATTTCTTCATCTCGTTTCGAGGACAAAACTCAGTGGTCATGATAGCTTTAAAATCGTCCCAAGACATAGCCAAAGCGGCTTCCGTCCCTCGATTGTGTTTTTCATCGTTCCACCAAGTGAGTGCCCTCTTTTGAAGAACACTCGAGGCATGACGAACACGCAAGTTGTCAGGACAGTCGCTATTAATGAAAGCATTCTCCATACTTTTAAAGCATTCGAGTAACCCAGTGGCTCGCTCAATGCCATTAAACTTGTCGGGATGACAAGAGTTGAAGTGCTTGAAAGTGCACTTGTCCTCTTTGGCCTTCCACCATTGCCACCCGCATTCCCGTTTGAGTTTCCACTCGAGTTACCGTTTGGGTTAAGGTTTGGGATAATAGCATTAATGATGTTAGGGACAAGTGTTTCCAATTTTTCATTAAGCATGGACACGATACGACGATCGGATTTCAGCTTAGCCTGATGCTTTGAGGCTCTCTTACGAGATTCACGATCAGACATCTACAAAAGTGCAACTAAAATTATGAGATTTGGTTCCAAAATCTTGAAAATGTCATAGCTTATATCAAGGCAAATAACTCATAACATGAGATAAACTAATTATAAATTGATATAAGGAAAATTATGAATATCATAAAGAAAATCATATTAAAACTTCAAATGATAACAATACCAAGAATAAAATGAGATATTAGGATTGTTTCTAAGGAAACTGGTGACTAACTAAAGTAATTGAAATATATTAGTGACTTGTGGGGGCGTACTTTGGCCTATAAGTGAATGCTCATCCCGAGAGTTCCCAGGTCGGCATACGGGTCCCTCGTCTGATTCGGATTTATGCGAAATGCCAGGCCTAGACAGCAAACTCAAAATACAGGCGCTCACCCTTCCAGATTGCACGTGCCCCGTCACAAATAAATTTCAAAACTCTAGGGAGACTTGAGATGTAGAAATAAATCCTTGAGATGTAGATTTCACTCCTAACTCAAAGAAGGATTAAAAAAAAAATACGGTAGAGTGAAACTTGTTACTAAGATAAGGATATCACTCCTAGCTTAGTGATTAAGTTTGTTTTGGAGGGATATATTCCTTGAGATTTGGACGTCTCCTACCTCGAAAGGAAAAAATTCCAAGATGAAATAAAACAAATAAGGAGTGAAACTATTCACCAAGGTATGGATATCACTCATAACTTGGTGTTTTCGTTTCGTTTGTGGAATATGATCTTCTTTGAATATAATGGAAAATAAAAGGAGACAATCTATCTAAAGTAATAAGAAGATAAAAGAAAGCATATAAAGGGTAACTTAGTTATAGTCTAGGTCAAAAGCATTTTACTAATAACCTATTTCCCTATAACCATGGCTCTGATACAAATCTGTAACACCCCAACCGATGGCGGAAACATCGAGGTGTCACGTAGTGACGATTGTTCAATAGCACATGGACTAAATTGTAAATACTAATGGCAAACAACTTACATTATTCAAATTTGAAATACAAAAGTCTAAATAGAACTCTCAAACATAGATAATAAATGTTCAATCTTTTATTTAAGCACTAGGTCCAGCCTAAGCGTGAAAAGCAAGCAAGATTAAACTTCCCCTGAAACATGTACAAAATAATTTGTCAACACATATAATGTATTGGTGAGTACATCCATTTGATACATATAGTACAAAAACGTTTCTCAATTCATGTGTTGTATACCGTTTGCAATTATGTATTTTAAGTAATATCCGTTCAAGATCAACCCTAGGAATCAAGAATCAAGAATAAAACCATTTTTGAGTATAATGAATCACAAGACAATGACCAAGGTCTCTCAACAGAGTCACAAGGGGTATATACCATAGTACTATTCATTGAAATGCTAGGCCCTCAAAGGTTAATGATTTTGACAAGTCATAGACACACAAATTAACATAAAGCAAACACATATGAGAATTTCATTAAGAATAAGAATAACAATTGATAATAGCGTACATGAATAGCCCAAAAGTGTAAAACATGAAAAAGGGGAAAGATACACTCACAGTTTTGCTAAGCACGATGAATCTAAATAAACTTTTCACGAGTTAAGACTAGGAATTCTGAAGAACTCAACCTATACGTATAAGAATACTAATAAATGATATGTCTTAAAAGTCTAAGGTGTTAAGGTTCGCTAAATTATTTGGGGAAATAATATTTTTATGAAAAATATGTATTTAGCGATAATATGTATCACGAAGGTATATTATGTTTTAAGTTTTATAAAATGACTAAGTAAACTAATTATTATCAAAACATGATAAATATCAGATTACTAAAACAAATAAAAAACGATTTAAATAATCGATTAATTATATGAATTCGAATGTGAACTTAGAAACTTTACGTTGGCTTTTTGTAGTGAACCAAACAAAATAAATATTAAATAGTAGTAATATTAGTTTAGAAAACGTTTTTATGCAAACTATAAAATGCCATTTATTTCATAACCAAATTCTAACGATTTAACTCGTGACTTAATTTTTATCATAATTGGTCATATGTGGGTTTTCTAATCATTATTTTATACCCAATTTTCTGCTCAAAATCCATAATTTAAAGATCAAGTTTCATGTATTGAAAACCCATTTTTAATCATTCAAGTCATACTTAGTGTCCATTTTAACATTGTTAATCAAGAAAATCCCGTTTATATACATACATACATACATACATACATACATACATACATACATACATACATACATACATACATATACACGGCATACATATATGCATGTATAATTAGTTTTTGTTTTCCATTTTTAAATCCATACATTATCATTTTAACATCTAAAAATCATGCTTAGTAACTTGGATCTTGTTAATCATGGATTATATCATACATGCAATGATAGATTTAGAGTTAAAATTTAACATAAACATATATATATATACATACATACGTACGACCATACACACACACACATCTCATTCTCTTTCATTTTTATAAAACCATTTGTATCATCTCTTTGTTGTGTGAATTATCCAAGTATAGAAGTGAAAAGATTAAAATAAGAAGAACATTAGTCGGGGTTTTTACCTTAAAGAAAATGTTAAAACTTGGATGAATCTTGCTTCAAAAATCCTAGAATTCTTGCTTAATCTTCAAATGCTTTAAGTTACTTGGATAATTTTAGAAACTGTGGATGATAGAGATGAGATTGTATTGGAAAAACAAGAGAGAGGGTGAGGGTGGTGGTGTGCGACGGTTAGAGAGAGGGAGAGGAAGGGTTGAAGTGTGCAGTGGTGAAATGGTGATGTGAATATGAATGGTCTTGAGTGTGTGGGAAGTTTTATAATGATAACCATGTATCATGAATCATCACTCTAGGCCTTTGTGGCAACCCCAACTCATGACACACACACATTAGTAGGCTAGATTACTTGTCAACATAATATTAATTCATCATATAGTGGGTATTAGGTGTTTAGGTGTAGATTAGCCGGTATACTACTAGTTAACGCGGTACAGACCTTTAACCGTTTTAAATACCCGACACACCAAAAAAAATAATAATATTTTTTACTCAAGTCATAATATTATACAAGCCAAGTTAATATTAGGTGCTATCCAGTGTAAAAATGGCGAATTTTCATAGTATAGGCGCGCAGATTGCGCGGTATCGTGCGTTATGACTAAAATCACAATTTTTATACTCTAAATTTATTTCTCCCTGTTTTTCAACTAAATATGTTTAGAAATATCGTTTCAAGCATAAATTTCGAATTTCGGACTTAAGCGTGAGTATAAACCGTGATTTCATAATAATCAAGTTTCAAAGTGTAAGAGCTACGAATGTCACAGGCATGGTTGCTACCATGAGCATAGGGGCTCACATCACGTCAACAAATGGGGTGGGACAAGCGTCAAAAATGTGCTCATGAAAAAAAAAATATCATTATACATTACTAGTAAAATGAGTATCATCAACTCATCAAATGTAGTCATACAAAACAAAAAAGAAAGCAAGCAAGCTGCATGCAAATACTCGTAAGCAAGCCGTCGGTAATTATCCATAGATAAAAACATGGTGTCGACTTAACATATGATACGGAAATTTGAATAGTGTCGAGTGATACCGTTGCATAGTATGTGGCTCCATCATTTAATGTTTTTAGAACCAGTTTAAAAATAGAATCTAACGTGATACTGGGTTACTGTTCGGATCAGTCAGACCAAATTTAAAAATCAGATAATGTTACTTTACTTTTAAATATATAAATATAGCAAAATAAAATGTATAAATTTAGCTAAAAAATTAGTTAGTTACTATGACCATTTTCATACACGTTCTGTGATCATCTTCAAGTTTCCATTATGTACCACAATTAATGGGAGCCAGACCGCATTCATATAAAATTACCTACAAAAATCGCAAACTTCCACCACTATAGAAAGGAGATGGCGCACCCCTGGCCTACGATCTACATCATGCACGTTTATTTCTGTTGAAAGTTTTAGCATTTGCATCTTGTATCTTAATGTAAGTTTGATATTAATAATATTCGTTGCTAGTTAACTGTCCTTAAAATCCTTTGATGTCCCGTCGGTACAAGTATAACCCACAACCAATATACATGCAAATGGTGACGGATCTAAGAATTTTTTCCAATGAGTTCACTGATAATCCGTTTTCATAGAACTGAACATAAAAAATTTCAAGTCAGTTCAATGGTTATGGTCGCGTAAGGTTCGTCACACAATAAAACACGGTACAAAGAAATCATCGAATTGGATATAAAAATTTCCATGTCGGTTCGATCGTGGGTTCACTGTTTTTAACGGTTAAATTACTAGTGATTGAATTCTATAAATAAATAAACGAAATGATTTCAACCTATTTCATCCATCATAACCTAGTTCAAATGTTAAACATGCCTAACTGCAAGTTGGTGAAAAATATGTTTACCAAAATGCACAAACGTGGTAATAGAGTATTAAGGGGGATGAGGCGTCACTAGATTTGGTCATGGGTACTTCACTATCAGCACGGTAACACCGTCATCGGTGATGCTGGTAGCGGATCTGTGAACCATTTTATGGTTCTAGTTAACGCACGGTAACCTGATTTCTCTCTCTCTCTCTCCCTCCCTCCCTCTCTCCCTCCCTCCCCCCCCCCCCCCCTCTCTCTCTCTCTCTCTCTCTCTCTCTCTCTCTCTCTCTCTCTCTCTCTCTCTCTCTCTCTCTCTCTTTGATTTCCCCCAAATTAATTAATATTATTATATGTGTGAAAATAATTGATTGTTGGGTAAAGAATCAGTGAAGTGTTGCCTCTAAAAATATGTTTCAGTGAAAGAAATCAGTGAAGTGATGTGGCAATGTAGGATTGGTTAAAATCAGTGAAGTTGAAAAAACCCACAGACAATACCCCTCCCCCCTAACATGAACGATTATAAGCTAGTGATAAAATGAACCATATATGTAGCGTGCTAAACTTGAATAAACATCTAGTAGAACACCCATCAACGTACCTGGATCCGTTAATGCATGCAAAGCATCAACAACATACGATATAGCAGACATGTAGCTCCTTATTGAATCAATCAGGAAACTAATGAATTAATTATGAATAACAACTAGTTCTTCGACAAAGACAAAAACTGTGGTTTGAGCTTGCTTAGATCATGGAATCACCTTGAATCAAAGCTACGTAATGAAATTAGCGAACACAACGTAAGGGATTAGGGAAGTGTAGTAGATAACACACATGCTTGTAACTTGGGTTTGATTTGAGTAAATAGAACTTTTTCAATGAACTTATAAAAAAATATTCTAATGATTAAGAACTCAACGGGACCTTCTCCCTCAAATCAGACAAACAAAGAAGGGAATTCGTTGAGTTCTTACGCTTTCATGTATACAACTCAATTCATCCGATTACTACAGGAATGAACCCAATCCGGAATTTATCTTTTAAGAACACGGGTAAAATGTTAATTGACACGAGCTTAACGTCCAAAACTAATCATGTTAACTTTTTCGACCATAGATAAAAGGGAAAAATGTGGTTTGTAACTACATCCGTACTTTTAAACCACATGGAGTAGTTTGGTGAAAAATACTAAGTTTTGGTGAGACGAAAAAAAAACCAAAAGTATTTATAGGTATCAAAATACAGTGTAACAAAAATGAGAAGGTATAAAAAACACAATATATCACGAAATATGACACAATGAGCCACAACAAATAACACAATGCTGAAAAATATAACACAATGCTAAAGAAAAAAATACAATAAATCACAAAAATTACACAATGATAAAAATAAGAAAAAGACACAATGTTACATAAAAGACACAATAATATAACGTAAATTCTAAAAACTACAAGCTAAAAATCCAAAAAAAAAAAATGAAAAACAAAGTTGTAGTTAAAAATTAAGCCTAGGTAGTTACTTTTTAAATAGTAAAATTTAAATCATTAAATGTCTCATGTTTTTCTAACTTTTTTAATGTAGTCTATACTTCTATATTTATCTATATCTATACTACTATATAATGGGTTCTGGATGGGTAAGATAGTAATTTTTATTTAATTTTAAGACATATAAAACATTGTTTTTGTATTTGGTACAAGTGTTAATGCATAAATAATTTCTCATTTACAATATTATTTGTCTACATTTTAACATTTAATAGTTTAATGTAATAAATGAAAAACAATAATGTAGTGTTATTACATCTAGCATTGATATTATAATGCAATACTATTTTATAAAAGTTTGTAAAAAACTTATTAACTTATACTAAAAATAATACATAAAAATTTGACTAACATATTCAAACTCAAATAAAAAAATGTGTATTGTCCCATTCGTGATTCACTAGGTCATTAGGAAAACTAAAATAATTGTCAAACAAGAATACATGATGACTTTTAGTTTAAAAGTACAACAATTAAATAAATTATTAACTTATACTAAAAATAATACATAAAATTTTGACTAACATATTCAAACTCAAATGAAAGAGATAGGCATCATCCCATTCGTGACTGACTCGGTCATTAGCAAAACCAAAATAATTGTCAAACAAGAATAGATGATGACTTTTAGTTTAAAAGTTATTGTATATGTAATAAAAGTTTACGGTTAAAAATTACAATAAGAGAAATGTTGTGTTAATCAAAAGCAACGACATGGTTATTGTGTTAATCAAGAGCAACGTCATGGTTTCTATGATCCGCGCATACAACACAAATTTCTCATTCACATCTATAGGTGTCTCATTAGACGAAACAATCGCCAACATGAGAAACGGTGTAATATATACGTTCGGAGCATATTCGGGAATATACCACAAAATCGACCAGTTAGTACCACGGGGTGGCAAACCCATCCCACGTGCCGTTCTTTATTTTTTATGGCTTCATTTAGAGTATCTTGCTACTTTTTTTTTACCAGATACTGAAATCTTGTCTTCTGCTTCAAGTTTTCAGTTTTCTCTTGCTTCATTTTATATTTTCATACGTGCTTTCAATATCAAAAGACTTTAAACAAAATAATTGTCAAACAAGAATACATGATGACTTTTAGTTTAAAAGTTATTGTATATGCAATAAAAGTTTACGGCTAAAAATTACACAATCGCCAACATGAGAAATTGAATATATAAGTTCGAAGCATATTAGGGAATATACCACAAAATCGACCAGTTAGTACCACGGGATGACAAACCTATCCCACACAACATTCTTTATTTTTTATGGCTCCATTTAGAATATTTAGCTACCATTTTTCCAGGGACTGAAATCTTGTCTTCTGATTCAAGTTTTCAGTATTCTAGCTCCCGTATCAATTTTTATTTTTTTATTCGTGCTTTCAATATCAAAGGACTTCCACCAAAATAATTGTCACACAAGAATACATAATGACTTTTAATTTAAAATTATTATATATGTAATAAAAGTTTACGGTTAAAAATTAGTGTCAGACAAATGTTGTGTTAATCAAAAGCAACGTCATGGTTATTGTATTAATCAAGAGCAATATCATGGTTTATTTGATCAAATGTGGTGGTTTCTTTGATCCGCGCATACAACACAAACTTCTCCTTCACATCTATGGGTGTCTCATTAGACGAAGCAATCGCCAACATGAGAAATGGCGTATATACATTCGGACCATATTACGAAATATACCATAAAATCGACAAGTTAGTACCACGGGATGGCAAACCCATCCCAGACGCCATTCTTTATTTTTTATGGATTCATTATAGTATTTCGCTACTTTTTTTACCAGAGACTGAAATCTTGTCTTCTTCTTGTAGTTTTCAGTATTCTCCTGCGTCGCTTTATATTTTCATACGCGCTTTCAATATCGAAGGACTTCTCTTACATATATTGTGTACATGAGTATTTCTTTTAATCATTATTTTTCACTTATGTTTTTTGTATTTAGAAAACTTTATGGTGTCATCTATTGTTTCAAACTATGGGTTAATTTTACACCGCATGATATTTATTACAAACTTAACGTGTTATTCTACTACAACATCTACACATACTTTCTACTAAAATTGTACGCCCTCCGATCATATATTACACATTATCAGTATGTTTGTATAATATACAACACCAACAACCTGATTGACCAAAAGCAACAGCCAAACACAGTGCAGCATCACCGCAACGCGGGGGTTCCTGCTACTAACTATTAAAGCTCATATTCAATTAATTCGATCCGACTTCACTGAGCCAATCCAATTTTGAATTCGAGTTATTATAATTATGGGTATCGAAAAATGACACAAAAGGAAAAAATTCCTTGCTTCGCCACCGAAAACAACGCTAACTAATCACATAGGATGCATGCTAAAAATTCCTGGCTTCTTTACTGCTTGAAACGAGTTGGGATTCGGCTCTCTCTTTTGGGCCGGGCATTGGTTGAGTACCCTCAGGCCTTCACCGACATTCTTTTTGTTTGTTATTTATACATACAATACAATTTGGATCTGGCATTTTATAAAATATTATTTAGATAAAACTAATATGCTATGTAGTTAAAATGACAATAGAATGTCGACATGCTACCTATCGCACAACATGCTATAAGAACTTTAGTTATTCATACTCCCACAATGCTTAATAATATCATACTAACATATATACCATAATCTATTATTTTCTCTTTGTTAGTTACAACTTATCAAAATCACAATGGCCTAGGTTCCACATATGAATCTTGACCCTTTGTGCCATGTCGAGCTTCCTTTCAAAAATGCATACCTGTCTTTGCATGTGTTTTGTGAAAATCTCATTTTCAGGCATTGAAATTCAACTGGTGTACGTTTAGTGTGAGAATTTACCCATCGTCAACATGCACTATCTTTATAACGATCACCACCGCCTCCACTGTCACTGTCTCCAAAAGCACTTGGGTGGAATGACCGTGGAGACGGCGATGATCATTATGAGGATAGAGGTAGTACTATGTGCAAGTAATTATAGGTACGTAGATCAAGAAAATTGTAAATATAAGGAAAAAGGTATGTAAAAGTTAAGTCTTTTTTTTTAAATCTTTTTGTTAGTAAATTATAATGTTCTGATGCAATAAATTTAATTGCGTATGTATTTGAATATGCTAGTTTGTTTCTCATGAAACCAACAAAAGAATTAAAAGTCAATATTTATTTTCAAAAAAGAGAAGATGAGGCTCTAGAAATAACGTACGTTATAATTTGTGATGTTAGAACAACGTCAAATACAAGATAATGCCACCACCATCTCTCACCACGTCCTATAGATAACACCTTATCCTTCTCATTATCACTCATTTCAATTCAACAATTTCCATAATTTCACTTATATAAAACGAGGGTATTTATATTATCGCAACATAATTTATCGCAAAACTAAAACTATATCTCTTGATATTTTAAAATAGGCTTTTCTGATTAATCAACATACAGGATGTTCAAAGTTTAGCCCATATATAATTAACCAATGGGGTGGTTGTCCATTAGCAAAGGCAATGCCTTTAAAACACCTAGGTTGTGGAAGGTCTTAGGTTCAAATCTCACAGACCACATGATTTAAAAGAAATTAACCTTTTAAAAAAAATATAATTAACTAATTTAATATGTTAGTTGCTTGCTTATTTGGTATATTAGTAACTAGAGTATAGTTTAATTGTTAGAGATATAAAAGAAATTTATCTTTTTTTTTTTAATGCCTGTAAAAGAAATTTATTTTGATTTATCTTTTTTTTTTTTTAATGGCTGGCTGATTCGAACCGAGAATATGTAATGTGTAGAGATATGGACCGGCGTAGAAAATTTCCTATCCCCCATTAAAATTTTTCGGGTCCGCCAAATCTCACTATCTTAGTTTTATTTTGTTTATTTTGAAAAATTGTTTATTCCTTAAAAATTCATAGTTAATTTTAATTTGATTAACGAATTATTGAATTGTTAGACAGTAATGGTTCAAATTTATATATAGAGAAAAATAAGAAGTCAAAGGAAATGTATCAAATGTATTCCGATTGAACTCATTCAAACGGTATTGGATAGGTCTCATCAAACCCTAAGATTTTAGTTTTTAGATTTTCACTTTTTTGAATTTTTAGCTTGTAATTTTTAGAATTTGTGTTAGATCATTATGTATTTTACGTAACATTGTGTTTTTTCATATTTTCGTCAATGTGTCATTTTTGCAATGCATTGTGTCTTTTTTCTTTAGCGTTGTGTTATATTTCTCAGCATTGTGTTATATCTGTGACTTAGTGTGTCATACTTCATAATTTATTATGTTTATTGTATCACTAGATTATACCCCGGGAGCGTCCCGGGTTGTGAAATTTAATATGATACATCAATTTTATATGAAATAGACTGATGTATAACTCTAATATTAATATCTAACCTAAAACAAATTAACAATGTACAACTCCAATGCTAACACCTAACTCTTAGCGATACATATTATTAGAGATAGAGTTTATATTTGTTATAGATATAGTTTGTTATTTAAATGTTTATCTATTCCATATTTATCTCTAGGGTTTTAGGGTCCCTCAATTGTTATATAAAGGGATCCTCTTCTATGTAATCATTCATTCAGAAATCAATTTAATAATATCTTTTATGGTATCAGAGCCTTGGCTCTTTTACCCGATTTGCTTCCTTTTTTTTCAAACCCTAGCTTCGGCTGCTATTACACAGCTTCGGCTGCTGATTCTTAATGACCTCCGGCAAACAGGAGTCTTCCGACTCCTCTGCTGCAGCACCCAAACAATCCCTCCATCCCGCGTATTCAGTCACGGACATTAATTCTAAGGTTCGGACACTTGATGGAAAGAAGGTAACCTATACATCATGGATCAAGCTGTTCCGTCTGCACGCAACGGCTTACCAGGTCCTTAATCACATCGATGGGACCCCTGCCCCACCCGAAACCGATCCGGCTTTTTCCAATTGGAAGGAACTCGATGCTTTGGTATTACAGTGGATATTCAGCACGGTTTCAGACGACTTGCTGCCCCGTGTTCAAGACATTGGCCCAGATCCTACCGCTCGTCTCGCTTGGGTCAAACTCGAAAAAATATATTTGAGCAACAAGAAGGCTCGTGCAGGTGCCCTAGAAACTCAGTTTTGCAACTTAAATCTCGTAGCCTGTTCCTCGTTGGACGACTATTGCCAACGCCTTAAGGAACTTGCAAACCAACTCGAAGATGTTGATCACCCTGTGTCTGAGGACCGGCTTGTCCTCCAGCTTGTTCGAGGAATCCCGGCAGAATATGATACTACAGCGGCCCTCATCAATGCTAACAATTCAGATTGGGATGAAGCACGGAGTTTATTGCAGGATGAAATTATACGTCTCGAGGCCCGGAAGAAGACCACTGGTTCGGTCATGATGGCACAAACCTCTAACCCCACTCAGAACCGTAGCCCACCTAACCCCTATAATCCATCTCCACAGCCTTCCCCTCAATACTATTCCCGCAACCGTGGCCGTGGCAGAAACTCACGCGGTCGCGGCTATGGTCGCTCTCAGCCTTACTACCCGAACCAACCTTCCTACTCGCCTTACCCACCTATCTCTTACACACCCTCCTACCCTCAATGGGCATGGTGGAACACTTCTCCGTGTCCATACCCGACCCAGCAGCATGTTAAACCTCCTTACCCCCACAACCAACTGCATAACCAGCCCAATCCCAACCCCTCTGCTGCCCACTATTCGTACAGCCCAAATCAGCCCCCGGCCCAACACTACACGCAGCAGCAGGCCTCAGCCCCTTCGGCCCCTTATTACCCAGCTGGTTACGGCCCATCTCAGGCCCAATCCAGCGGCTACACCCACCAGCCCACACCCTATGATGCATTAAGTCCATCTGACCTCAGTGCTGCCCTGGCGAGTATGAATCTTACGTATCCAGATCCAAACACTATCATGGATACCGGTGCCTCATCACACTCCGGAGATGACCCAGGTATGATTCAAATCTGTAACACCCCAACCGATGGCGGAAACATCGAGGTGTCACGTATGAATGATTGTTCAGTAGCTCATGGTAATACATAAGTTTAAATAATCCTTTATTTCATTACAGTATTGAATTATATTAAATGTCTTGAATGAAATCTAATACATCCAATAATCAAACAAAGCTTAAAACTTCAAATATCTTCTCATGCTAGCTCTAGACTTCAAGCATCAGTATTTCTTGTTGAGTTTGGAAAATATGGGGGGTCAACTAGAAGTTGGTGAGAATACATAAGCCAAGTCAAGCAATAAGTTTTAAAAGAATAAAAGTTTAGCAATTCATATGTCTAATGTAAGTTTAAGTCTACATGAATAAACAATAAGTATAGTATGCACATAATCAATCCTCCGACAAAGTTTAGGTCCATCCTGCATCCACGGTTCTCCTTATAAAGTTTAGGTCCATCCCGCATTCACGGTTCTCCTTATGAAGTTTAGGTCCATCCCGCATTCACGGTTCTCCATATAAAGTTTAGGTCCATCCCGCATTCACGGTTCTCCTTATAAAGTTTAGGTCCATCCCGCATTCACGGTTCTCCTTATAAAGTTTGGAACGATAACAATCACCCGCGCTCCCCATAGAAATGGTCAACGAATCTAGGTGGGGTTGTCAATCCAATAGATCTATCATTGTATATCACCGGCTTAACCACAGCTAATGATTATGTAAGTTGAAGTTTAAGTCTAATAGTCTTTGTTTAAGTCATGAGGCATTAAAGTTTACAACTAGACATGTATGTAGAATTGCTTAAGTATAAAGTTTCAAGTATAAAGAATTGCATAAACAAGGTTATATAAACTCACCTTAGCAAAGTGTTAAGTATTGTGAAATAGAATAAGTGTAGTCCAATGTTGCCAAGTATTACCCTATGTTTAAGGCAATAAATAAGTCTTTCTAGTCTACAAGTATTTCTAGGGTTCCTAATTTATTTGAAACGTAATAAAAGGAGTGTAACATAAATCATAAAAAAAACTAATCATAAAAAGTTTTAGTTAATTGTTTGATAAAACAAGTTCTAATGGAAATTGTTCAAAATATATAATCAATTGTATACATTTATAGAAAAAAATAATAATTAGATTTTAATCCTTTAAGGGCTTAGGATAATTATTTCAATTACAATGATTATCTAAAATGAGTTTCATATTAAGAGATTTACATGCTACGTAAATTGCAATGACTCATTTATAACAGTATGTTTTTTTTGTTTCATAGATTAAAATAATTTAATAAAATTAGTTTGAACAAAAACTTATAAGTATTAAACTAGTACTAAAAAAAATAGTTAATTGGATGACAAACATTAAATAATTTGATATGGGTTTATCATTTTAAATAATTATTAGAAAAAGAAAATGTTTTAAACTTCAAATAAGATGCAAAAGAAAAGTTGAGATATGAAGTTTATTTAGTATAAATGATATGATAGTCCGTGTGCCCCAATTATTAGTTTCTTAAACAACAACTTCCCAAACTTGACCAAATTAGGAACAAAGGGCACCTCAAACACATCTTCATATGTGTGTTTGGCAGGAAGCTCGAGATCAAGAAAAAAAAAATATAAGACTCACAGTGTCGGAGGAAGAGGCGGTGATGGCGAGCGCCTGAGATTAAGACCATTAAGGGACGGTGGTCTGGAGTTGACGGTTGTCGGTTACCGGTGGCTTGTCGGGAGGACGGAGCGGCGTCCGTTTGACACAAGCAGAAGGGAGGAGACCGAGAAGGTATGGAATGTGGTTCACGACGGTGGTGGATGTTGCGAAACCGCTAGTTCAATACGGGTTTGTAGACGGATTTATCCAGCACACGCCAACCCACAAGAGATCGATAGAGAGTTGGGTCAGGAAATGGTTGATATAAACTTTATGGTTCAACTTGTTTGTTTCATTTCTATACAAGACTATATATACACATACAAACACAACAAAGATGGAGATAAAAGCTCCTTTAGACTTTGACTCAATAATTATACTTTGACTCAATAATTACACATAATTCTTTGACTCAAGACTTTGACTCCAAGAATTATGTTGTCAAGACTTTGACTCTTGACTCAAGGCTTTGATATATATATATATATATATATACATATATTTATTTTGAAACGAATTTATATCTTCCTTGTTTGAGATTATAAATGTAATTGGAAAAATGATTAGCTTTAAATAAGAAATAAAAAAATCATTAGTTTGAATTAGAAAATAAAAACACCGTCTTATAAAATGACGATTTTATAAATAGAATTAGGATAGGACATATGTCATGATTGAAGATTTTTTTTTAAGTACAATGATAAAAGGAACTTAGAAAAATAGAGTGCACGGATAAATATAAGAATACTTAGAAATAAATTAGACTTTATATCATGGATCGGGAAATACTTTAATGCAAAATACATGGGAAAATTCACAAGGTTACAAAATCCCTGATCCTTTTCCTGTAACAAGTAAAATTTTAGTCGGTAATAGCGCGACTTTACCAATTCATGGGTCTGGAACAGGCTTCCTTAAACTACCCAACCGTACCTATATCCTGTCCAACATCCTTTACTGTCCACAAATAATCAAAAAGTTACTTTCTGTTCGTCGTTTTACTAGAGATAACAGTGTTTCTATAGAATTTGATCGTTTTGGTTTTTCTTTGAAGGACCTTCGAACTGGACGAATTCTCTCCCGCCACAATAGCACCGGGGATCTTTATCCGATTACACCACCTGAACTACCACCTCAAGCAAGCTTTATCACCACCATTAACCTTCCATGGCATGAACGTTTTGGCCACCCCGATGCTGAAGTTTTAAACATTCTTAGTCGTAATTTCAATTTAAATTGTAATAAACACAAAGATTCCAGTCTTTGTCATTCGTGTCAGTTATCTAATAGTAAAAGACAGCCTTTTTATTCTTCTAATTCTTTTACTTTTTCCCCATTTGATATAGTACATTGTGATTTGTGGACATCTCCCGTACCTAGTAATTCTGGGTACAAGTATTACATGGTTCTCATTGATAACTTTTCCAACTTTATTTGGGTCTACCCCTTAAAATTTAAATCAGAAACCTTTCCCACATTTGTCAAATTCCATAAACTAATCCACACACAATTTAACCGTAGAATCAAAACCTTTCAATGTGATTTGGGTGGCGAATTTGACAACAATGCCTTTAAAGATTTCGCCACTCAACACGGCCTCCTTTTTCGTTTTGCCTGTCCTCAAACCTCTTCTCAAAACAGTCGTGCCGAGCGTATGATTCGACGCCTAAACGACGTCATTCGCTCACTTCTCATCCATGCCCACCTACCCCCATCCTATTGGGTCGAGGCCCTTCACACCGCCGCCTATCTCCATAACATACTACCCACAAAATGCCTTAACTTTTTCACACCTACATTCGCCCTCTACCTTCGCCACCCCACCTATGACCACCTTCGGGTTTTTGGCTGTGCCTGTTACCCGAATACTTCCGCCACCCAACCCCATAAGTTGCACCCACGCTCAAACCGGTGCATCTTTTTGGGTTATCCGCCTGATTTTCGCGGATACCGGTGCCTCGAACCTACCACCGGGAAAGTATCAATTTCTCGTCATGTCACATTTGATGAACATTGCTTTCCCTTCAACTCCACCTATAACCCGACCTCATACCAATTTTTGGACGACCCAACACCACCCGGGTTTTCCTTCCAACGGCCCGTACCAGCCCCAACCCAACCCGTAACCCAACCCACAGCCCCTGCCCGTCCCACTACTGCCTCACCTCTCCAATTTACCTACTATCGCAGACCTAAACAACACACAAACACTACCCCTACCGTCCCATCGGGTTTTTATCCAGGCCCATATCCCCCAACACAACCGGCCCAATCAGCCCAACAACCCAGCCCGCCACCGCCTATACCCACGTCCAGTCGGCCCACAAACCGACCATCAGCCCAACAACCCACCTCTCACCACCCTATGGCCACTCGTTCTAAAACAGCCAACCTTAAACAATCCCATCCGACTTTTCACACCCATACCATTTCTCCATTACCATCGACCTATACCCAGGCCTTTACCGACCCGAATTGGTCGCGCGCCATGTAGGCTGAATTTACGGCCTTACAGGAAAATGAAACATGGGATTTGATTCCTCGACCGGTTGACCGCCCGGTCATTAGATGTATGTGGTTGTTTCGCCATAAGTATAAGGCGGATGGTACATTGGAACGTTATAAGGCACGTTTGGTCGTCAATGGGAAATCACAAACGGTTGGTATTGATTGCGAGGATACTTTTAGTCCGGTTGTTAAGCCGGCTACCATCCGTACAGTTCTATCTCTAGCTGTGTCTAGAAACTGACCTATCCATCAGTTGGATGTGAAAAATGCCTTTTTACATGGTCATCTAAATGAGACGGTATTTATGCATCAACCTCCGGGTTTTGTTGATAGGCGTTGTTCGGGTTATGTTTGCAGGTTGAAGAAATCACTTTATGGCCTTAAACAGGCCCCTCGGGCATGGTACACCCGATTTGCCACATACATCTTGTCTCGCGGGTTTCGCAGTAGCACGTGTGACAACTCACTATTTGTCTATACCAGGGGGACAGATACTGCTTATTTGTTACTATATGTTGATGATATTGTTCTAACTGCATCTTTCACTTCATTGCTTACTGACATTATTCAGCAGCTCTCTCGAGAGTTTGCGATGACAGATCTGGGTCAGCTTCATCATTTCTTGGGGATTAAAGTGACTCATAAACAAAATGGCTTATTCTTGGATCAATCACAATACGCCAAAGATATTTTGGCACGTGCATCGATGAGCGCATGCAAACCATGTACTACTCCGGTGGATCTATCATCTAAACTCAGTGCCTCCGATGGGTCCTCGTTCCATGACCCGACTTTATATCGCAGCTTGGCTGGTGCACTTCAGTATCTCACATTTACTCGCCCGGATATTTCATATGCTGTGCAGCAGGTTTGCCTTTTCATGCACGAACCTCGCGATCCTCATTATGCTTTCATGAAGCGTATTCTTCGATATATACAGGGGACTATTGACTATGGTATTCGCATGGTCCGTTCTAACACGGACTCTTTAACAGCATATTCTGACGCCGATTGGGGCGGTTGTCCAGACTCCAGACGATCTACGAGTGGATACTGTGTATTTCTTGGGGACAACTTAATATCCTGGTCTTCTAAACGTCAGCCAACCGTCTCTAGGTCCAGCGCCGAAGCAGAATATCGGGGTGTCGCGAATGCGGTGGCCGAGGCTACGTGGATCCGAAATCTCCTGCTAGAATTACGAGTGCCTCTTCAGCGAGCTACAGTTGTTTATTGTGACAATGTCTCGGCCGTTTACTTGTCCGACAACCCTGTACAGCATCAACGCACTAAGCATATTGAGATCGACATTCATTTTATGCGTGAGAAGGTTCGCGTCGGTGACATTCGGGTCCTTCATGTCCCCTCTGCCTATCAATACGCAGAAATTTTTACAGAAGGTCTATCACGCCAGCTGTTCCAGTCTTTCAGATCCAGTTTGAACGTCTGTCCTACGACCGCTCAAACTGCGGGGGGATCTTAGCGATACATATTATTAGAGATAGAGTTTATATTTGTTATAGATATAGTTTGTTATTTAAATGTTTATCTATTCCATATTTATCTCTAGGGTTTTAGGGTCCCTCAATTGTTGTATAAAGGGATCCTCTTCTATGTATTCATTCATTCAGAAATCAATTCAATGATATCTTTTACTAACCTAAAAGAATGTAAAACTTTAATGTAACTCTAATATTAACACATATCCTAAAGACTAAACAAATGTACAACTCTAACATACTAATATTGATACCTAACTTAAAACAACGTATAACTCTATTAACTTATTCGGCTCTGGTTGAAATTTTTTTTTTCATATTTACTGATTTAAACATAATTAGTGACTTGTCTATACATGATTAATGATTTACCTGAACACTTTGTGTTTTTTTCTTGTATGAACAAAACCCCACAAATATTTTTTTTTTCGTTTTTTATATAGATAGCACTATGGTACTCGTTGGAAAGATAATAAAATGCTCGTTAATTTGGTGTAATTTTTTTCTTTAAAAAATCTCGTATATTAAAGATATTATAATACGTTTAAAAATTATATGAGGAAACATAGGGGTGGAAAATCCAATTTTGTTTTTAAATTATTTTTTCCTAAAATATCTTAATGCCAAATGGGATGACACATGACACACTCAAGGAAGAGAATGTCTCTTTGAGTGTCATGTCATTAAAATGACTTTGGTTTATTATATGTATAGATAGATAGATATAGATAGATATAGATTCTCACTCTTCTCGTTATTTTATAATTTGAAGTACGTATATACCGGATGCATATGCAAATACACATTTTTAAGAAATGAAGATAGATAACGACAGTGATATATATGTTTCCATGCCTTGCAGACGCAGTTGCTTATATATCCACATATAAACTAGAAGTTAAAATGGTTGAATAGTTGACACGTGGAGTCACGTGGTACGTCCAAACCTGATCTTTCTAGAAAATCCATGCAGAAACCGAAGAAGTGGAAATATATAGTATAAAAGCACAACCAGAACTCACAGTTCGCCACTGATAGCCTCATCCTTGCCGGCCACCCCACTTGGGTACGTACATACTCGATCTGTCTCTTTGTGCTTTGCTATGTTAGCTGCGAATGGTATTGCGTTTGTCTCAATTAGGGTTTGTCTTTAGTATATCTAGTTTCGCTATTTAGAAAGAAGTGACGGCGCAGCTTTTGCCCGTCTGCCGTTTTGTTTTCAGTGAAATGAGAACAAATTGGAGTTTAATAAAAAAAAATTGTGAATGATAAAAGCGTTATTATGTTTTCTTTTAAGTCGTCGGTTTTTCTTGACGAAAACGCAGTCAACAAACTTGTTTTAACATTCAAGATAACATAGATATGTTATATGTGGATGTGTTAACAATGGCGTAGTGACAAATTAATTCATCTCATCACGAATTAAGGTTGTGACTAGTACGGATCTAGACCAAAATTTTAGGGTAACGTTTAGTGGTATTTCGGGGTAACGTAATACGAAAAACGTAAAAAATACGCAAATTTTCCACTACACCGGAAAAATTGAGGGGTAGCAGGCGCAACCCCTCGTCCTATGCTAAGTCCGCCCCTATGACTAGTGAATATGATCTTTTGCAGAGAGGAGACATGGGAAGCGAAATTGACAAGGCAATTGCTTCACTGAAGAAGCTTTTGAGGTAACCAAATCAATATGGCTTCTGATTCTGTTTTGCATGGTCGCATTTGCTATAAATGGTGGAATGGAAAGTGAAGTAACTTTTAGGTATCAATCACGTCTATAGGTACAACATGGGACACTTAAAATAGTCCCAAAAAGCCTTGTGGGTAATCCATTTATGTTCTAGTTAACATTCGAGGAGATTATCATACAATTATACTGCACATATATAAATCCATCCTATTATATTACACATATATAAATCCATCCTATTTATATTCTACACGTAATGAACATAAATTAGGACTGCTTTAAAAGAATATATAATTTAAAAATAAATTATAAGTTCATTTACAAAACACCAACAATTTATTTAACATTAAATACAATTATTAAATAAAAGATTTTGAAATTTGTTCTTTTTTTCTCATTTGAACTTTCCAATATATATATAGGGGGATAAAAATTGAAAACCCTTGAATTGAGAAAACCCATGAAAACTCAAGTTACAAAAGTTCTTTTTTTTTTTGAAAAAATTACACAATGTAACAAACATGTTTTTAAACATTTTGAGTTAAAAAAATAATTAAAAAGTGCCGAAGAAATTTAAAAAAAAAAATTTTGTGTTACATATGTAACTTGTCAGTTACAAGTATGTTACAACAAAGTTACAATTTTTTAAAAAAAATCTAGTCGGCGTTTTTTTTTTTTTTTTTTTTTGCTCAAAACTCTTAAAAACATGTTTGTTACATCGTGTAATTTTTTTAAAAACAAAAAAGTTTTGTAACTTGAGTTTTTATGGGTTTTCTAAGGCTATGGGGTGTGGAGACATGAAAAAGTTCATGTCTCTATGCCACCTAGGATGCTACCTCACCATTTTGGTGTGTCAAGCATTTTGAGACATGAGTGAGGTGTGGAGACACCAACACTCCCATGTCTCAAGCATTTAAAAAAAAAGAAAAAAAAAAAAGAAAAATTCTCATTGGAGACACAAACATGCATTTCAAAAAAGCAAAAAAGAAAAACTCTCATTGGTGCGTCCATTTTGTCCCGGTGAAGACGGGGGGACGGGAGAGGGGGCGGTGTGGGCATGAAGGACGGGGCAAAAAATAGAAGACGGGGGGGGGGGGGGGGTGGCGTCTGCACACCGTATGGCCTTACCTTAAGAGTGTTTTCAATCTATACTTTCCATATATATATATATATATATATATATATATATAGGTAGAGGTTCCTGTACAAAGGGGAGTTTTTGTGAGAAGGGTAAGAAGACTTTTGTACCATTAATTAGAATGATTAAAGGATGAGAATAAATCAGTGACACATTTGCAATGTCTATTATAAACTAAGTGATTAATTTGATTATTTAAGGGTAAATGTGTCAATTTAATGTTTGTTGAATAGTAACCACCAATTTAACATTAAATAGCTTTCTAAACAGAGGAGTAATGGAATTTGAAAAGAAAAAAAATTATGACAAGAATTTGGAAAAAAGACAATTCAAAAAGTTGCACATTGTGTGTACGTCAAGCTCCACCATTTGAATGTCAAATGCTTTTTTTGATTCACCCACCACCAATTTCATTCATACCACCTGTTCCGACTTCAAACCACCACTAACTACCCATCCAAGCACATAAAAAAAAACATTAAACAACTTCCAAACAAATATTCAGGGCTTCGTTCTTTGATGGTTCCATAACTCCTACGCCTTTTCTTTTTCTAATCGTGATGGGATGTTTTATCTTCATCCGAAGATTGTATTACATTCATAACAGTGTGTTATATTTTCATGATGGATTATTGTATTACATGGTGTAAAATATCATCGATGTGTTTTATCTTCAATAGTGTGTTTTATCTTCATCAGTGTTTTACATTCATATTGGCCACCGTCTTCATATCACGACTCATCAGTGTGTTTATCTTCATAAGTGTGTTTTATCTTCACCCGTGTGTTCATCTTCATCAAATGTATTACATTCATATCATGAGTCAACAGTGTGTTTTATCTTCATCAGTGTTTTACGTACATTCATATCGGCCACCGTCTTCATATCACGACTCATCAGTGTGTTTATCTTCATAAGTGTGTTTTATCTTCGCCAGTGTGTCCATCTTCATCAGTGTGTTTATCTTCATCAGTGTTTTTTTATCTTCATCTAGAATGGTGTTAGTCGAACAAAATTATATATAATACCAGAAAAATCGTGTAAGATGTACCTAATTGATATTTACCAAAATTAAAGCATTGTCCAAATTACTCTAATACCCATCAATTTAAATTTAATGGGTGTCATGTGTCATCACCCTACTCCTTCTTATCCTTCTCATAAAAACACTCCTCTGTACAGGATCCTCATCCTATATATATATATATATAGAGAGAGAGAGAGAGATGGAGTAAGATTCTTGTACAAATTAATTTTATCCCACAAATAGGCCTTAACGTGAGGTAAGACATATTTTACCCTTGAAATTTAATAAAGTTATCATACAGCTCCTAAATTTTAATAAAGCTATTTTTCTACTAATGTCGCCACAATACCTGAGGTAAAACACTAGTTTATACAGAAATGAGACGTTATTAATATATTTAATTAACATATTTCTAGAAGAGTTGATAAAAACTCTTACATATAAAAGTATATATAGTTCAAATATCTCTATAAGAATTGGTACTAAACCATTTTCTAAAATATACAAGGGGTCTTTTTGTTTCTTCAAAACAATACAATTGACAAAGTATCTATCATATGCTCATGACTTTTTGGTTATACAGTGAAAAGGCGGAGTTAGTACCTGCGGCTGCTGCAAAAATCGACCAAATCATAAGCCAAATTCAGAAACCCGAGATTGGTCCGGCATTCGTCGGCCCTGATGTGAGGATCATGTCCGGGTTTGCCAACTTCAAGGCAAATAAGTTTTTGTACGTTATACACTTAACTTGTATATATTAGAAATGTTTGTGCTAAACATACCCCTATGTTTTTCTTAATGCATCTCATTCCTTACTAAATCAGTCACATCATGACTCTACTTTTTTATAATAAAGGGGTTTGTTATGAATACACGCGGTAAGTTTGGCCTCACCAATTACAAATTTCAGTGTCCTTTTGAAAAGAAATAATAATATACTTAATGATTGTGTATGCAGGGCAAATCCAGCTTTGTACGATGAACTTGCCAAAGGTCAGAGCCCAAAGGTACAATACCCTTGAATATATCATCAAATATTTGATATGTTACATATTATACCTTTTTTTCTAATGCATATATATATATATACTTACCGTGCATGCAGTTTATGGTTTTTGCTTGTTCTGATTCACGAGTTTGCCCATCACATGTGCTGGATTTCCAACCCGGTGAGGCTTTTGTGGTTCGTAACATAGCCAACATGGTCCCTCCCTTCGATAAGGTTGACTCACGGTTGTAATTTGGACATACCACCATCAGCACTAACTTAATAATGGCTAATCATAATTAATTGAATTCTACAGGTTAAATATGTTGGAGTTGGAGCCGCTCTTGAGTATGCAGTTCTACATCTCAAGGTAATCCTTGTTGCATAAATAAAACCCGTAAACCCAGTCTAATTGAAAATTGAATGATACATATATATACCGTTGGAAAATAACTGTCGGAAAATAGGCCCTTGATCAAACACACAAACTCGACTCTTTTATCATTTATCAACGAAGGCACACAAATTGCATACCCCTAGCCATCTCTTTATGCTACACTCAGTTTAATCCTAATCTAACTGAAACTCTATTAAATTAATAAAATAAACCAGCTAGATAAAACTATCTAATTCAAACTAACAATAATCCCTTATTTAAATATAAAAGACTCAATAAATAATTCTCCAATAATTATCTATACACTTTGTAATCTTTATCTTCTGAATTCAAGATTGGTGTCTTCATTCTCCCCTTTAATCTTGAATGCGACCCATTCTTCATGCCCGCATCATTATAAACAACTTCAATCCTTTGATTAATCTTAGTATCTCCCTCTTCCCATGTCACCAACAGTGTTGCAAAACTTGGTTTGGGCTTGTACTCGGCGATTTACCCTGGAGCGAGTACTCGGTCTAATCAGGGAGTACTCGGTGCTCAAATTGACATATGCGAGGAGTACTCGGCTATACTCGACGACCTACCATGGAGCGAGTACTCGGGGAGTAATCGGTCAACTCGGCCTTGTTTTGCAACACTGGTCACTAGAACAACCACGTTTGTAATCACCGATCAAAGAAAAAAAACTCTTTGCTTGTACTATTTTCTTCTTCTTCTGCTAGACATAAAAAGATTTAAGCCTCCTGCTTTGACGAATCTTTTCCGTTTATCTACCCGCAATTCAGATCATATATCTTCTACTAAAAAAACAACTTGGTTACTCTGTTTTAATCCTTAGCGAGAAGGATCAGGTTTAAGTTGCTAATGCGAACAAGTTCATCGCCACTAAACAATCACTGAACTAAACATTGGTCACCAACGACTTCCCAAACGGTACTCCCATGTGAAACTAATTACCTTATACTCATCATTAACACCCGGCCAACGATAACCTTCACCGCCACTAGTTCACACTGAATCGCTGAATTGGCCATTCAAACACTCTAAAAAAAAACCAAACTTTTTTCTTTCTATCTTTTGCTCTTGATCACATCCCAAGAATGCGGGATGTAAGATAACATCTCCTTTTTGATGCATCTAGTCATGTGCCTGCCGTGTCAAAGCAAGCTAGCTACTTTGTCCCTTCCTTGATAACCGGCCGGCAATCGACCAAGCTAAAGAGAAAATATACGGCATCTCATGCATATAGTCGCATTGAAACACTCACTAGTTGCCTGCCATTGTGACTTTTTCCGTAACCACTAAAACCATTCACGTACGAGAAATCCATGCAAGTCTTGAAGACCCAACATTATAATCATCATTATCACCAAACCATTAAATTAAATTTGTATTCAAATCCAAATTCATTGAACTCTCGGTTAAGTCTACCCAACATAATTCACCATGGCATAAATCGTTTGACAATGGATATCGATCTTCATCAAACTTTTGACCACCCTTTTTTTCTTTAACCACTGTTGGTTTCTCAACTCCCCTTTCTCGAAAAACGACTCTCAAAATGTAGAAAACTTAGGGTTTCTCAACTCAAACAACAAACACAATAACAATAACACAAGAAATCAACACAAACACAGAGATATAGCGACTGAAAAGCGGTGACAAAATCTATTAGTTTAAACCAACCCAAAATCACCCCCCAGTGCCCAAATGATCTCAGCTAAATACTGAGATCTGATCAATAGATCAATATACAAAGTCTCTCTGCTGATTGATAAGATCAGCAGAGTAATAATACGAATGAATACAAGACTTACACCCTAAAAGGATATACAAGACGAGATACAAAACCAGAGAGAAACCCTAGAACAGAAATACAAAACAATAATCAGAATACGTCCAAATGAAGAGAGAGATAGCTTTATATACTAAGCTCCAGAAGCTTCTGCTGAGATGCCAAATAAACGATCAAGATCAATTCAATCCAACGACTCTTACTAAGTCTCGAAACCTGTTGCAACAAACATTAGCTGGGCTGGGCCATGGGCCACCAGCCTTACTCCCAAAGAGCCCAAAGACTCTAAAGCAATAATAACCCAACATCGATAAGTTAAATAGCCCAACATTTGAATTAAACTTGTTATGGGTCAACCAGGCCTTTTTAACACGCCCCCTTAATTCAAATGTCTATACATATCCTTCATGCCCAACTTAGAACACAACATATTATGTTGTTCTGAGCTTAGACCTTTGGTAAAAACATCAGCAAGTTCCTGATTTGATGTAACCTTAACAGTTTGAATAATACCACTTGATATTATTTCCCGGTATTCAGCTTCTGCTGAAGACCTTGCAATCGTGCTTTGCTTCTTACTTTTCCAGGAAATAAGATTATTTCCCAGAAAAATACCAAATCCTGTAACAGATTTACGAGTGACTAAGCATTTAGCCCAGTCAGCATCTACATACCCCTTAAGACTAAACACATCAAACTTCTTAAACACTATTCCTTTTCCAGGTGAACTCTTTAAATACCTTAGTAATCTAAGAGCTATTTGAAGATGACACTTGGTTGGTTTGTGCATTAACTGACTTAGAAATTGAACACAATAACTGATATCAGGTCTGGTAAGTGATAGATATATTAATTTGCCAATCAACTTTTGATAAACCAGTTATGTTGTCAAGCAATGAACTCTCTTTAGAGTTCTTTGCTGTAACAATATAACTTTGCTCTATTGGGGTATTGATAGGTTTACACCCCAAATACCCAAATTCATTTAGCAATTCTAAACAGTATTTTCTTTGAGACAAACATATTTCATCTTTTTCATATAAGACTTCAATACCCAAAAAATATTTCAACTTTCCCAAATCCTTGATTTGGAAACTAGACTTTAACATTTCTTTACAGTTAATGATCTCAGAATGATCATTGCCTGTAATCACAATATCATCTACATATACAAGAAGTGCAATGAAAACACTTCCTTTTGACTTAACAAATAATGAATAATCACAAATACTTTGTTTAAAGCCCATTTTTACTAAAACTTCAGTTAGTTTTTCATTCCATTTCCTAGGTGCCTGTTTAAGGCCATATAATGATTTAACTAACTTGCATACTTTCCCTTTTTCCTGAGATCCATAACCCTCAGGTAAAGACATATAGACACTCTCATCTATTGACCCATACAAGAATGCATTATTAATATCTAATTGATATAATGCCCAAGAATTTTGAACAGCTAAGCTAATAATACACCTAACAGTTACCATTTTTACAACAGGAGAAAATGTTTCTCCAAAATCAACACCCTCTCTTTGATTATAGCCTTTTGCTACAAGCCTAGCTTTAAATCTCTCAACCTCACCATTTGCTTTATATTTGACCTTATACACCCACTTACAACCAATGGGTTTCCTGTCTTTTGGAAGATCAGTCACAACCCATGTTTGGTTTCTAAGGAGAGCCTCCATTTCATTATTCATAGCCTCTATCCATCTAGGATCCTTAGAGGCTTCTGAATAACTACTAGGCTCAACAACTTTGTTTAGACTAGAAATAAAACAATAATTTTCAGAAGACAATACAGAATAGTTAACCACTTTTTCAACACCATACTTGACTTTACCTTCAATGATAAAGTCATCAAATCTCCTAGGTAAGACAGAACTTCTAACAGACCTTCTAGACTCTATCCTATGTCCCTCAGGAGTACAGTTCTCATCATTTGAACCCTCTACCCTTTGCGAAGGATCAGTCCCTCTAATACTAGACTCACTAGGTTGCTGATCTGAATGATCTACCTCACTAGTGGTCACACTAGAGTCATCTAATCCCTTTCCAGGGGAGTGTTCATGAGCAACACTAGTTCCCCCTTCATCATCGGGATCATTATTATTATTATTATTATTATTATTATTATTATTATTATTATTAGAACCCTCAATGCTTGTGTTATCATACAAATCAAAAAAGTTTAAATGATCAATGTTTTTATAAACAATTTTTTCAGAATCAGTTTTAAATGGATATATATTTTCATAAAACTTTACATCTCTAGAAAACTCAAATTGTTTTGTATCCAAACACCAGATTTTATAACCTTTCTTAAAAACAGAATAACCAACTAAAACACATTTGTCAGCTCTACTGACCAACTTATCTTTTTCATCTAAAACAGTTTTAAAACACAAGCATCCAAAGTTCCTAAGATGACTCATAACTGGGGGGAACCCATACATTTTTTCATAAGGACTCACACCATTTAGCACAGAAGAGGGAATCATGTTTATCAAATAGGTTGCTGTTAAAATACATTCAGACCAGAAATTTAAAGGCACACTACTTTGAAATAGCAAAGCTCTTGCTATGTTCAAAAGGTGTCTATGTTTCCTCTCCACAACACCATTCTGTTGTGGAGTATGAACACAGGATGTTTGATGTATTATACCTTTTGAATTACAAAAATGTGTCATTTGTTTATTAACAAATTCAGACCCATTGTCACTTCTAAATACCTTAACATTTTTCTTAAACTGAGTTTTTATCAATTCATAAAATATGACAATGTTGTCAAAGACCTCACCTTTCCCTTTTAACAAATAACACCAGACTGCCCTAGAGTAATCATCTACTATAGTTAAAAAAATATTTGAAACCTTCTTTACTAGTTACTCTATATGGACCCCACACATCTAGATGAATCAACTCACCTATTTCTTTAGTTTTATGATCACTCAAAGGAAAAGGGACACGAACTTGTTTAGCTTTATGACAAATTTCACATGGACTAGACCTAGTTGTATCAACATCCAGACACCCTTTCAACACAGTTAAAACTTGGTCAGAGGGATGCCCTAAACCTACTGTGCCATAAGTCAAAACTACTAGAACTATTAAAGCAAACAGAACTATTACTCACATTAGAACCAATAAAGTATAGACCATAATGCACTCTACCAGTCTCCAGGATTCTCTTGGACTTGGAATCCTGGACATAACAAGCATGATCATCAAACAAGACACTTAACTTGCTATCCTTAGCTAACTTGTTTACAGAAATCAGATTAACACAATAGTCAGGAATAAAGAACACATCAGTGAGAACAATATCATTTCCCAACTTAATGTCTCCTATTTTCCTGACCTTAGCACTAGAACCATTGGGATGTCTCACACTCACATCATAATGTGAGACATCTACCCAGTTAATCATGTATTCATCAGTACAAACCATGTGTTGGTTTGCACCTGAATCCATGATCCACTTCAACAGTAGTGCAGTTTTCAAAAGACTTGAACAATTTGAAAAATTTTCAAACACATTGCTCAACTTAGACAAGACAGAAGCACAAGAGAAACCACTAATAATATTTGAATTACCTCCTACATTAGCAGTTTGATTATCATTTCCACCTTTGTCACTAATTAGATTCATCAACTTGCTTATCTGTTCAGAAGTGAATGGAACAGAAGCACTAGAGGAAGCATTATTAGATGACAAATTACTAGACTGGTTGGACTTTCCACTGATTCCTCCAAAGGAATTAGGTCTTGAAGGTTGACCAGGATTTCCCTTTTTGAAACCAGTTGGATATCCAACTAACTCATAACATCTATCAGAAGTATGACCTAATCTATTACAATGAGTACATTTGAGGTTAGGATTAGGACCCCTAGTAGTCCTTCTCCTTGGATCAAAAGACTGATTAGTTTTAGCGACAAAGGATACATTTGTTCCTTTGTTCCCAGAACTAGTTCCTCTGTGAGACTCTTCTCTAGATACAATAGAGAAGGCAGTTTTCACAGAAGGTAAAGGGTCTTGCATCAAGAGATTAGTTCTAACAGGTTGATATACTTCATCTAAACCCATTAGAAATTGCATCAATTTTATTAGACTATTGAAATCATTGAATTTATTTGAAGCAGCACAAGAACATGAAGGCAATTGAACCATTGAGTCCAAATGCTTCCACATTGTGTTAAGTTTATGATAGTATTCAGAAACTGAACTTCCACTTTGAGTTAGAGAATTAATCTTTTAATGCAAGTTAAACACAACTGATCCATCTACTTTATCATATGTTTCTTTTAAATCTAACTATACATCTCTAGAAAGTTTAGAAAATACTTGACCAAGAAACAACTCCTCACTAATAGAATTAAGTAACCAAGACAATACCACAGAATTACACCTATCCCACTGTTTCCCTAAGAGATCTTCAACAGACTTAACAGTGGAACCATCAATGAAACCAAATTTATTTTTGGCTTCAAGAGCAAGTTTCATAGAGCTTGCCCAAACAGAGTAATTCTCTGTACCTTTCAACTTGACAGTGATAATAGATAGGGCACTAGTATCACTAGGGTGAATGTACAGAGGATCACCAATATCTAACTTGCTAATAAGAGTACCAGATGGTCCTGGTAGTGCTCCTCCACCAACAGGACGATCACCATCCATGATGAAAAAACAATCAATACACACAGATCAGCAAACAAACCAAGATCAATACAAATATGATATCCTAGAGAGCGAAGCTGTGTCAGGGGTCAGATCATGGGTTCATCACTCATAGGTGCCCACGCAAATCTTAACACAGGAGCTCTTACTAACTAGTATTATATAAGACTAATACACAAACAAACAGACAATACAGACAACAATTACACACAGATCACAAACAACAGATCAATGCCGGTCCACCCTAACCCGGCCAATGACATCTAGACACAATAGACAAAAAAGAAATATTCAGGAACAATCTCACCGAGAGGGGGAACCCAAGTTAGGGTTTCTCCAATCCCACAACCAGTACCTTCACTTAGGGTACTGAGTTATGGGAAGCAATTGAAGCTAATAATATTCCAATCCAAGAACACAATCCTTTTGCCAACAATGGTTGACTCCAGAGCAACCTGTACTGATCAAACCAATAACAACAAGAAGATAATAACAGACCAGATCTACAGAGACCAGATCTACAGAGATCAGATCTTAAGATCTACAATACTACACACACAAGAACCAGATCTACAGAGATCAGATCCTTGTAGAACAGACACAACCAAAAACAGCGGAAGACAAGAACAGAAAACAAGATCAAGAACCTGGCTCTGATACCATGTAGAAAACTTAGGGTTTCTCAACTCAAACAACAAACACAATAACAATAACACAAGAAATCAACACAAACACAGAGATATAGCGACTGGAAAGCGGTGACAAAATCTATTAGTTTAAACCAACCCAAAATCACCCCCAGTGCCCAAATGATCTCAGCTAAATACTGAGATCTGATCAATAGATCAATATACAAAGTCTCTCTGCTGATTGATAAGATTAGCAGAGTAATAATACGAATGAATACAAGACTTACACCCTAAAAGGATATACAAGACGAGATACAAAACCAGAGAGAAACCCTAGAACAGAAATACAAAACAATAATCAGAATACGTCCAAATGAAGAGAGAGATAGCTTTATATACTAAGCTCCAGAAGCTTCTGCTGAGATGCCAAATAAACGATCAAGATCAATTCAATCCAACGACTCTTATTAAGTCTCGAAACCTGTTGCAACAAACATTATCTAGGCTGGGCCATGGGCCACCAGCCTTACTCCCAAAGAGCCCAAAGACTCTAAAGCAATAATAGCCCAACATCGATAAGTTAAATAGCCCAACATTTGAATTAAACTTGTTATGGGTCAACCAGGCCTTTTTAACACAAAATCAATACCAAGCTTTGATACCAACTATTGGAAAATAGGCCCTTGAACAAACAAAACACACAACATGAGATTGTACGAACTCTTTTATTATTTATCAATGAAAGCCACAAATTACATATATACTCACACCATTTATTTATTTATACTATACTCAATCTAATCCTAAACTAACGGAAACTCACTCTATTAAATAATAATAATAATAATAATAATAATAATAATAATAATAATAATAATAATAATATAAACCAACTATATAAAAACATCTAATTCAAACTAACAGTATTAATTTCCTAATTTAAATATAAAAGACTTAATAATATTTATCTGTAAGACAAGACGTTTAATCTTTATCTCCTGATATATAGGTGGAGAATATAGTTGTAATTGGGCATAGTCGTTGTGGTGGGATCAAGGGTCTGATGACTTTCCCAGATGAAGGACCAACCTCAACGTAAGTACCCACTTTTACCTGCACTTCAACGTGATCTAACTCAGTCAAATTATAATTACCTGGTATGTATGTATGTATGTATACATTAGTGATTTCATTGAGGACTGGGTCAAAATTTGTCAACCTGCAAAGTCAAAGGTGAACGCTACGAATGCAAGTGCATCACTTGATGATCAATGTGTATCGTGTGAAAAGGTAAACGTTATTTAATTAGTGGAGTACTAATGGCAGTGCTTGCTAATTATGAGTCCAAAATGCAGGAGGCTGTGAATGTATCGCTTGCAAACCTATTGACTTACCCGTTTGTGAGAGACGGACTAGTGAAAAAAACACTGGCAATCAAAGGTGGGCATTATGACTTTGTGAACGGAAAATTTGAGCTCTGGGGACTTGATTTCAGCATTTCCCCTTCTATCTCGTCTGAGTAGTCATACTTTGATATATATGATTACATTATTACTCAACTCATGATTCCATCTGTTCTTCAATCCAAGCTTCATCTATGATCTCTACTTGTATTTCCCTTAATTAAATAAAAGAAATTGAACAACTTCAATTCTTATATAATAATTTTAGTCATTTTCCATGATTGTTATGATTTGATATATGTAAAAGTTATGTCCATCATTTTGAAAGCTCTAATTATATAAGGGTATGAAGTTTGATGCCACCATAATGTAAGGACTAGCATTATAAGGGTTGTAAACCAACCATACGTGAAATATTGGGTGTTTACATTAATAAACTATTAACTAATATGAACACAAAATTCAATTTGCTTAATTAAAGAATGTACACGAACAAATGTCACATTCATTTAATTGTATTCGATCGTAAAACGTTTGATATGTTCGTTTATATGGTCAATCTTTTTGTTTAGTTTATCTTCATTCATTAGAAACTTAGATATTTGAAAGATAATTTTTTGATATATAATTATGTTCATTCTTATTATGCCTAACTGTTGCCTTTGTTTTCGGATAACTATATATGTTTTTGATTATTATGTCAAGTGCTTGACAAAGGGATATATTATGTCTAATGTTCTTGTTAAAGAATGATTTTTTTTTTTTCTGTTTCACTTTTAAAATGGTATATGTACGTTTGTGTTCATGAACCATTCATGAATAAACGAGCACGCGCATGAATTTCGTTTGATATGTGTTCGTGAATTGTTTGTGAACAAGTTCAATACTAAACGAACGGACATATACAATGCTCCGTTCGGTTTAATTTGGTTTGTTTACGGCCCTAATCACTATATATGACGTATATGGGTAATTAAGCATTTGATTTTTTTTATTAGACTAGTTATTTACCTACATGTAATTATTGCATCCAGGGATATCTATGTGTAAATCTGTTCTCCATATGTAAGACCTAGTATAACCATATCCGATACACCATATATACAGGGGCGAAGCTTGGTTCGTCAATCGGCGGGGGCCGAACTCATTTTTTTTCGATCGGTAGTGCAAATCGGCGGGGGCCGAACTCAATCCGGACTAAATTTACATACGAAAATCGCAAATTTCCACTAATGCGCCAAAAAACAGGGGGGCCAGGGCCACCCCTGGCCCTCATAATCCTTCGTCCCTGCATATATAAATATACAATTACATTCCCTAATTATCATGGTATGAGGGCCAAATTCTACCAAACACAATATACTTACTTGCCTACTAAACCCGGGTCGCCGCCTCCATAACCAGCGATGACTGATATCACACCATTGTTGTCACTACCATCCACCGCTCAACCAAAATATTGACATTGAGTTCACATTTTTATAGATGATTACTCTAGGTTTATATGGCTTTACCCTTTTGCTACAAAAGTTTAAGTTCTTTCAAGTGCTTAAAGCATTTCTTACATTCGCTCAAAATCAGTATAGTGTATGGAGTGAATTATTTATAATCATACTAGATTATACCCCGGGAGCGTCTCGGGTTGAAAAATTTAATATGATACATCAATTTTACATATGAAATAGACTGATGTATAACTCTAATATTAATATATAACCTAAAACAAATTAACACTGTATAACACCAATGCTAACACCTAGCCTAAAAGAATGTAGAACTTTAATGTAACTCTAATATTAACACATATCCTAAAGACTAAGCAAATGTACAACTCTAACATACTAATATTGATACCTAACTTAAAACAACGTATAACTCTATTAACCTATTTGGCTCTGGTTGAAAAAAAAATTCATATTTACTGATTTAAACATAATTAGTGACTTGTCTATACATGATTAATGATTTACCTGAACACTTAGTGTTTTTTTTCCTGTATGAACAAAACTCTACAAAAAAATTTCTCTGTTTTTTATATAGCACTATGGTACTTGTTAGAAAGATAATAAAACGTTCGTTAATTTGGTGTAATTTTTTTCTTTAAAAAATCTCGTATATTAAAGATATTAACGTTTAAAAAATATGAGAGGAAACATGAGGGTGAAAAATCCAATTTTGTTTTTAAATTATTTTTTTCCTAAAATATCTCAATGCCACATGGGATGACACATGACACACTTAAAGAAGAGAATGTCTCTTTGAGTGTCATGTCATTAAAATGGCTTTGGTTTATTATATGTATAGATAGATAGATAGATATTTCTTTTATAACTATATATTATTTCCTAAGTTCCCACAACGTATAACATGTGTTGGTAGAACAAGGCCTAAAGTAGTAGAATGGGTGAGGCTATAAGTGGGTTTTGATAGGGAGATGTTGTGGGTGAGTTCCTTTTAATATAAGTATAGAGAAATAACTTTGTTAAATCCACATTTGAAACTTGATTCTAGTTCTAGAAGGGAAAGCATGAAGAGTCACGTATACACAAGATAAAGAAGGGTTTAGACATCGATAGCCTTTAATTAGTACTATAGCCAATGAAGATGCAAGATATGCTACGGGGAGCGTAGTCCCGTAAGTAAGGAAAGGCTCGAAATCCAAATTAAAGGCTGAAAACTTTATATTAAGTTTTTGTGTGATAAACAAGTTCAATGGGGATAGGATACGTCGTTTAAAAGTGGTGTAGGCAACCGATTTATAACATCAACTAATGATGAAAAACCATCTAACCGAAAGTGATGTTGGAGCATTCACAGCCAAAAAAACATAGTATGACCATGTTTTCTTCCAGCTTGGTTCATGTATGGACAAGATAATTGATAGTGAGTACCATTTTCCAAAAATAACGTTTAACATGGTTGTTTACCAATTCCGTGCCTCATCACTTTGAACCAAAAAAAAAAAAAAATTGAGTTTAGTAGTAAATAATATACGTCAATAACTTATTTAACTTTGAGTAAATAGCCAAAACCCTCCATGTGGTTTGATGGATTTTGTCTGTCCAGCCCATAATGAAACTAATTGCCTGAACAATCCAGTAGTTTGATAAATTGCACCAAAACAGTCCAATTATTTAGCGGGGTTAACTCAGCCCAGTTAAGTCTGGGACACCAAATGTCTATTTACCTTCTGACTTAAAAGATTTCTCTCCCTGCTTCTCACATATCTCTCTCCCCGTTATCACCACCACCATACCATTACCACCACCAATCCAGACCGCCACCACCATCACCACCGTCACCACCACCACACCATCACTACCTTCTCAGACCACCATCGTAACCACCCTGTTTCCCCACCATAAACCTCAGCCGATGATTATTACTAAACAACCCACAAGTCCTGGTGCTAAAGCAAGGCAGATCAGACCAACATAACAGGGACTAGACTAGAACACCTGAAGAAGCCATTAGTTTTTAAACTTTGCTACCCATTCACATCCATATAAATTTCATCCAATCATCAAAACCACAAAGGATTCTTGTAATATTACAGGTAAGATCACATGAAAAGCATGATTAATTACAGGCCATCAAGATTTTTACACATAGAAACTTTAACAACAGATGCAGAACAAACCCTCCTACACAAACTTGTTATAAAATCACCGTTTTTCTGTATATATTAGATATATAAAGATACCAATAAATAAGATGGAGATGGAGATGAGGTTGAGAAGATGGTGGGTGTGAAGAAGGTTGGAACAGCAGTTGATGGTGCGTGGTTGGTGATGCAGTTGTGGTGTATGGTATGATGGTGATTATAATGTTGTTGTAATTAAATAAATATGTTGTTGTAATTAATTTGTTTTTCTCAACGTTATGACCTAAGTATTTGAAAAACGGAGTTATATTCAATACTAACATTTTTTTTACAATTGAAATATCGTGAACAGTATTCATTTTTATGGATTGCAACCTTTATGTTACAACCTATATACATATTTTTAACCCTTTTATTTTTTTTTTTCTAAGGGGCTGCTTGGCAGCCTCTGCGCTAGCTAGTGTTGAGTTTCTAACAAAAAAACACAACAAATTGGTTCAAGGGAAAGTTAAAAGCAACACAGGTCGGTAACAAGGGTAAGGTAACTATAACAGCGTTCCTGGTAAATTACAACTATATAATTTCAGATTCATAGAGGCATGTAGACTATTTACAGGATCCCTATTAGGAAACAATGTGTCAAATAATACAGCGAGATGTTTCTCGTAATGAATAACACAAGTTTACAAGCTGACCTTACATTTTCAGGAATTATGATTCATCAGGCTTTGGCTCAAGCACTACAGGGATCTTCTCTACGTGGTCACCACGAAGCACCTCTACAGTAACCTGTTCGCCAAGATTGACGTTAAAGTATTAAACGCAATATATTAAGAAACCATTTAATGCAAAATCTGGATGGTAACTTACTGTTTCACCAACTTTACACTGGTCAAGAATTCTGTACAAATCACTTCCATTAACAACCTTTTTTCCATTTACAGAAGTAATAATGTCACCCAGTATGAGCCTTCCATAGGTATCACGTTTCGTTGATTGAAGACCCTGTATGTTCAAATCAATCAGCAACTTCTCAAGGTTGAAAAGGCATAGAAAAACACACACACAAAATTTACAAAGTTGGTAAAGGGGCATGATAACAGATTTACCGCTTTTCCAGCAGGGCCATTTGGAGGAGCGTCTAAGACGAGTACTCCACTGACTCCCAGTTGCTCCACAGACTGATCAGGTGCAAACTTAATTCCTAAAATAGGTCTGGTAACTTTTCCAAATTGCACTAACTGGTCAACTATTCCACCGACCTGGACAAATATGATTCAACAAACAAATTTCAGCGGCTTGGTATGTTTAGATGAGATTTAAATGGCAAGAAGAGTTATGTGACTCACTGTGTCAACTGGAATGGAAAATCCAACACCAGATGATGCACCAGAGGGAGAGTAGATAGCGGTGTTTATCCCGATAAGGTTTCCTGAGCTATCAAGAAGTGGCCCTCCACTATTTCCAGGGTTAATTGCAGCATCTGTTTGGATAACATCTTGAATTGGGCGGCCAGTTGCAGCAGAGCTTATTTCTCTCCTTAGCCCACTACAAACAAGGAAATAAAAACTCATGAAGTTGGAGGTCAAATACAACAACTACAACAACAACCGTACCCAGTAAATCCCACAGATAGCAAGCTACTGTTAGGGTCTGGGGAGGGTGGGATGTAGGCAAACCTTACCTCTATCCATAGGGATAGAGAGGCTGCTTCCAAAGAGACCCCCAACTCCAAAACAAATAGAAGACGGCACAACAACAAACTATATAGCAAGAAACTACCGGTACACAAGACAAACAAAGGAAGTTGAGGAAAGTAAATAATATATCTAAGCACTATGACATTATAAAAGAACTACACGCCTACGTTCGAATATGCAATCACATGTTAGTTCAACATAAAGTGGAGGAGAATACGCACAAAAACAAAACTAAAGACCCCCTACAACTAAAAATCTTTAACTTTAATCCTACTTCTCCACAAACTCCTATCATGGATCATGTCCTCAGAGATGTGCAACTCAAGCAAATCTCGTCTAAGCAGCTCATCCCAAGTCACTTTGGGCCTGCCTCTACTCTTACCCTCCACCGTGAGGGTTTCCACTGCTCTAACCGGTGCTGTCTACATGTCCAAACCATCTCAATCTTCCCTCCCTAATCTTATCAGATATACTAGTCACTCCTAACCTTACCCTAAAAGCCTCATTCCTTATCCGGTCTAACCTTGTGTGCCCACGCATCCACCTTAACATCCTCATCTCTGCTACCTCAAGTAGGAGGTCAAATGCCTAATAAAATTCTGATTTCTAATAGATGCTATAATAGTATCAAGACTTGCCCAATATCAGGCCCGTCCCTCCCTAAACCAAGGTGACTTTTGATATTAATTAATGCTTTTTGTTTTCTAGAGCAGTCAATTCTGACGTAAAGACAACCATGGATTTCAAAGAGAGATTAGATACTGCTTTACAGATGGTCAGACAAATGCAATCAGACATGAGTAAGTGTTTCCCATAATGCAGGAGCGCTTCACAGTCTGTTAAACACATATGCAACAAGAGTGCTCCAGATTCTCCAAGCAATCTGAGGTAGGGATCTGATCTCTACGACAGGCCGTGAAATAGGTAAAGAACTAAAGACAGAATATTAGACTATAACCTGAAAAAACAGCTCCAAAAACAGCATCAAACTTTAACCCTCATCATCACCATGGCTTTACCAAAACCAAGAATACAGCTCACAACTCTACAAGCTCACTTTCATTCTTTCTTCCATGCCCAGACAATGCATTTGAAAGTTGATTAATGATCAAATTGCTGATATATTTACAAAGTCGTTGCCAGTGCCAAATTTCTCTCTTTACGATCCAAGCTAGTTAATGTAGTTCAGGGGCGTATTAGACTAGTTATGTATTTAAATATAACTTTCAGTCTAGATTCTAGAGAAGTATCTTTCTGTAATATTAAACTCTATACATAGATCCTCTATGTAACCCTATTATACAGACAATTAACATGCAATACTTTTATGGTTTATCTTAGATAAAAAATAAGGATAAGTGGCACAAACTCACAAAGCCTGTTAGGAATTAGAGTTTTATTAGGAATAAAATACTTGGGGAGCAAGTTACATATCCAACAACTAGAAGTATTACTGTGTTAGGAGTAGGAATATTATAGATTAAAGTTAATGTTTGTAATTCTTTTATGCTTAATATTGATTAGTGATTTCATGTAATTGGGAATGTTGGTGTACCTCTTGAAAGTAAACTTCACTGGGTCTATCAACCTCTCGAAAGCAGTTTAATCCATCTTTATAATTTGTTTGCGTTCTAATATTGGTTAGCTTCTTAACTTCTTATCATAACTAGAGTTCAGTAGTCAGTTCACTTTAAGGCGACTTTATTATCTATGTGGTTTTAATGAATGTTGACTTTTTAACGGCAACGTTTGATTGCATGGTGTTCATGGTATTCTATATTTTTATTTTTCTAATTAATTATTAGTGTAAAGCATACGTACAAGTTTACGACTACTTTTCACCATATATATGCCAACACAGGTGTTGTGCTTGTCACCGTTGCCCTCATGGTATAACCATGACTCACCATAGTATTTTATAAACTATGTTGGGGACATATTTTCCCTGGAGTCCTGGACTATTGCAAATTAATGGAGAGAATAATAGAGAAGGATAATTTTTCTGAATGATTTGCTCATTATCATTAGGTCCATATATAGTTACAAATGTTATCACTAATAAGGGAAATACAACAATGTTGCCTATAATTAAGCAATCTACTAAATATACATTATATTGCTATTACACCCCCGCAGTCGAATCGGGAGGTTGACGAACGTTGAGACTGGAGCGAAAATCATCAAACAGTAGTCGAGGCAAGCCTTTGGTGAAGACATCCGCCACCTGGTAGCGAGATGGAACATGTAAGACACGAACGCACCCCCGTTGTACCTGCTCTCGAACGAAGTGAATGTCCAGTTCAATGTGTTTGGTCCGCTGGTGCTGAACAGGGTTACCTGATAAATAAATTGCGCTTACATTGTCACAGTAAATGAGGGTAGCCTTGAGTAGCGGCCGGTTCAACTCGAGCATCAGGTTACGAATCCAACAGATTTCGGAGACAACATTAGCAACTCCGCGGTATTCAGCCTCTGCACTGGAACGAGAAACTGTGGGTTGTCGTTTGGACGACCAAGAGATTAAGTTGTCGCCGAGATATACACAGTAGCCAGAAGTCGATCTTCGAGTGTCAGGGCAACCTGCCCAATCAGCATCAGTGTATGCACGAAGCGAAATATTCGGGGCAGGATGGAGATAGAGCCCGTAATCGGAAGTTCCCTGTATATATCGGATGATACGCTTAAGAGCGTTCCAATGATCATCAGATGGAGAGTGCATGTGCATGCATATCTGCTGAACTGCATATGAGATATCTGGTCGTGTAAATGTAAGATACTGAAGAGCACCTGCCAGACTGCGGAATGTAGTAGGATCATCAAACGGTGCGGAGGAGTGGGCACTGAGCTTTGAACCGGTGTCAACAGGAGTAGCAACCGGGTGGCAGGAGTCCATGGCGGCCCGGTGTATGATGTCTCTGGCATAAGAATGCTGTGATAAGAACATGCTGTCACCTGTTCGGACAACGGAGATGCCCAGAAAATGAGATAAGGGACCCAAGTCTTTCATTGCAAATTCCCCAGATAAGGAGTGCATAATGCGACCATGAAGTGCAGCAGACGAGGTGGTGAGGATGATGTCGTCCACATAGAGAAGGAGGTACGCAGTGTCCGGGCCGTGATGATAAATAAATAAGGAGTTGTCAGATTTGCTTTGTGTAAATCCCTGCAATAAGACAAAGTCAGTAAAACGCTGGTACCAGGCTCGTGGAGCCTGTTTCAAGCCATATAAAGATCTCTTCAGTCTGCAAACATGACCCGGAAATCGTGAGTCCCGGAAACCCATGGGCTGATGCATATAAACCGTCTCCTCCAAATTACCATGTAGAAAGGCATTGGTGACATCTAATTGGTTAATGGCCCAAGAGCGTGAGAGAGCCAATGTGAGAATAAGTCGAATCGTTGCCGGTTTAACAACCGGACTGAAGGTATCACCGCAATCTATGCCCACCTGTTGGCTACGACCATCACAAACTAGTCGAGCCTTATACCTTTCCAAGCTACCATCGGAACGAAACTTATGTTTGAAAAGCCACATACACCGTATAACATTCATATCGTGTTGACGAGGAACTAACTCCCAAGTCTCATTTTTAATAAGTGCACTAAACTCGTTGGTCATGGCGTTGAGCCATTCGGGCGAGGACAAGGCAACCTGTGGGGACTTGGGAATAGGTACAATAGTGGTGGTGTGGAGATTGAAGTGGTGCTTGGGTTTGGTGATACCGTCCATGGCGCGAGTGCGCATGGAACGAGTGGGTGGAGGAGCAGGGTCTGCAGTGGGCTGAGGTATAGGAACGGACGGGTGATTGTGTTGGGCCGTGGGAGGAGAAGGTGAGGGTGGGGCAGGAGGCGGATGGGCTGGACCGGATGAGGTGTTGGGCTGAACAGTAGGGGGTTGGGCCGTAGGGACGCTGGACGGACCAGCAGTTGGGCCGGCTGGCAGACGCGTCCGTCTGGAATAGGTGATGGGCTGGGTAGGTGTAGCTGCTGATGTGGGTTGGGCTGTTGAAGATGAGGGTTGGGATGTTGGGCTCGATGGATTGGGCCGATTAGAGGATGGTGAGGGGGTAGCAGGCTGAATGTGATCCCATAGTAGGGGATTTAGACCACTATCAAGGAAAGTGTAGGAGGATGGTTGTTGAGGTAGGGCGGTCGAAAATGGGAAGATTGTCTCCTCGAACTGGACGTGTCGAGAGACAAAAATAGAATTGGTGATGAGGTCTAAACAACGGTAACCACGATGATTTGGTGGATAACCGAGAAAGGCACATGGTTTGGACCGGTTGGCAAGCTTGTTTATGGTGGTGGAGGGGAGCAAGGGGTAGCATAAACACCCGAACACGCGAAGGTGCTCATAGGTGGGATCACATTTGTATAGAAGAGAGGTGGGGGAAAGAAATTGAGTGTGTTTGTTGGGGATGATATTAAGAAGGTAGGTGGCGGTTTCAAGGGCGTGATGCCAAAAGGATGGCGGTAAAGAGGATTGGGCGAGTAAGGAGCGAACCATATTATTGATTGTTCGAATTTTACGTTCGGCCTTACCGTTTTGAGAGGATGTGTAGGGGCAAGAAAAACGGAAGTGCATTCCATTGCTACGACAAAAGTTGTGAAAAGCATGATTGTCGTATTCCTTGCCATTGTCACATTGGAATTGTTTTATGTTGCGGCCAAATTGGGTTTTAATGTAGTTGTTAAAAATTGTGAAGATAGAAAATACATTGGATTTGTTTGTTAAGGGGAAGGTCCATAGAAAATTAGTAAAATCATCTAAAAACAAAACATAATATCGGTGGCCCCCGGTGCTAGGCACTGGAGAGGTCCACAGATCACTGTGAATTATATCAAACGGGAAACAAGTACGATTACAAGAGTCAAAAAATGGCATGCGCACACTTTTGCCAAAAACACAAGCTTGACATAATGTTTTGTCATGTTTATTAGATGAACTAGAAACAGATAAAGGTAACGAATGCAAAGTGGAGAAGCTCGGGTGCCCAAGGCGTTGGTGCCAACGGTCTTGAGAGGTAGCTACAAAAGCAGTAGGGGTTGTAGTGGAAGGAAGTGGAGCTGTCAATGGGTAGAGATCTCCCGAGCTATTGCATCGTAGGAGGTGTGCCTTGGTCTTGAGATCCTTCACAGTAAAACCGAAAGGGTCAAATTCAATAGATAATAAATTATCAGTAGTAAGTTTTCGGACAGAGATAAGGTTCTTTATAAGGTGTGGGGCAAAAAGGACGTTGTTTAATTTAAAAGGTGGGAAAGGTGGTGGTAGGGTTAGGTTGCCTTGACCAATCACGGGGATGGTCGTACCATTTCCAACGATTATATATTTGTTAGTGCAAGTATTAAAAGAAGACGGGAAGTTGTTACCTTGGGGTGTTTTCATATGGCCCGAAGCCCCGGTGTCCATGACGCCGTGCGGATCCTGCTGATTGAGGGACAAGGCGTAAAGTGCCTGTTGGATGTCCGTGGGAGATAAGGTAGCCGTGTAAGCCTGATCAGGGGCTGCTCCCAGAATGCCCGCGGAGGTGTTGTTGGGGCGAGGAGTGGACGGGTAAGGACACGGTGGTGTGGCTGATTGTGAAGACCATGCGGGCTGCTGACCTTGCATTAAAGAGCTCCATTGACTGGCTGCCCAGGAGTTAGGAAAGACGATGTATGGGTGCTGAGTTTGGTTTGCTGTGGGGCGGCTGCCTCGGTTCGTACCACGACCTCTGCCCCGGGTTCTACCACGAGATCTGTCATAAGAGGGAGCAGATGACGCAGCAGAAGCCGAAGGGTGAGACGCGGTTGTGGCAGCGAGGGCGGTTGCAGCCGAGGTTGCAGATCTGGCAGAGATGGTCTTCTTCGTTGATTCGGTCATGGTGAGGCGGGATCGGCAGTCATTGAAGGGTGGAAGGGGGTCTTGATTTTGCAAAACTGTGGAGATGCTCTCGTAGGCCTCGGTGAGACCTGCAAGCAATTGGGAAACAAGACGTTGATTGTCAACCGGTGCCCCGACACTATTTAATTGGTCCGCAAGGTGCTTGACATGTTGGCAATAGGCAGACATGTTTGGAAAGGCTTCAAGGTGAACATTGGAGAATTGTTGTTGAAGGTGTATTTGGCGAGCGGTTTTGTTGCTGTTGAAGTGGTCTTCAATAGCAAGCCATGCCTCATGAGCCGACTGGCCCGGGACAAGAATAATGTGAAGGAGGGGTTTTGAGATAGTACCGTATATCCACTGCAAAACCAGGGCGTCAAGACGAGCCCAGAGGGCATCGGCTTCAGCCCTGGCAGCAAGGATGGTGGCTGTGTCAGCAGCAGATGCCGAGCCAGTGGGAGGAGCAGCAAGGGGACGAGGCTGCAGATGTTCATAGACCTGATAGGCGCGACAGTGGACCTCAAAGAGGGCTGTCCAGGTGGAGTAGTGCGAGGATTCATCCTCAAGAATGAGGGGGATCATGGTTTTGATATTGGTGACCGCCATTGCGGGATGGATCTTTGTGTCCATGAGAAACAGAAGTGCAGAAAGATGGAAAGGGAAAAGGAAATGAGTACAGCAGCAGGGTGATAGAGGAAAAAGGTGAGGGGCGGAAGATGGTGGTAGGGCCGGCTGGCAGGCGGTCAGTTAGAGGAACAAGGAGATGGACCGATAATCTCTCTTGATACCATAATGGAGAGAATAATAGAGAAGGATAATTTTTCTGAATGATTTGCTCATTATCATTAGGTCCATATATAGTTACAAATGTTATCACTAATAAGGGAAATACAACAATGTTGCCTATAATTAAGCAATCTACTAAATATACATTATATTGCTATTACAAATGTTTAAATACAAAAGTCATCAATAAAGATTTGCTTGTGCGTATGATTAAGGAATAAAATGCAGTGTGGCATGCTTCAATTTAATTAACAGATATCGGCCTCTACTCTTAATCTAGAGGTAGGTACTTCCTACTAAGGGTATTCTTTAAATATTTCCAAATTCCTCAAAACAGGCTCTAGCTTTAAGAGGTATAAAAGTAAGTGCTGCAATAATGAAAGGTAACCCATTTTTGCTTGTAGACTTAATTCATACCTGATGACACCAGTTGTTAGAGTGTGATCCAGCCCAAACTGCAAAAAAGATATATGAACTGTCATATTAAGTCATCTAACAAGTACAAATATTTGGAAGGGGAGAAGTAGCTAAAAGTGAAAAAAGTTATATATTATAAGTTAAGATTCATTTCATATATGAGCAACCACAAGTCTCATTCAACCTCAACTTAGAGAACAGATTGAGAGAATCACTGCTCACTTCTTGACTTTCCTTGTTTGATTTTTGTTTCTATTATCTATAGTAATTGAGCCCTATATACCAGAGCTATCCAGCATTCAATAAAAAACGGAAAACCAAGGTCTGTGCAACCCTAAATAAGACCCAGGTTTTTCGTTTCGTGTAAAAAATCAAGGCTTTGATGTATGGTTCATCATTCAATGATTTATTTTATGTAACTTCATTTCACGGAAAAAAAAAATTCATCTGCCTACAAGAAGGGAAAGCCCTATGTCAGAGAAGTTTTTGGTTAATGTTCACACATGTTAAATGGACGAGGAGGGATACTACAAGGAATATTGATTTTTGAGCGGCTATTAGCTAACAGTATTGATTTCAATTTTCAAGCAGCTATTGACAGAACACACACGTGCACTCATGCTCATGCACAGAAATTAGTATATGCTCACTTACAGGGTTTCCTATAGCATACACTTTTTGCCCAACAAGCAAGTCTGCAGATACACCAACTGGTATTGGTCTCAATTTATCTTTCGGTGCATCGATACGCAGTACTGCAACATCTTTATCTTGGTCAAACCCAACAACTTTTGCATCGTATGTGGTCTGATCAGCAAGAGTTACCCTGAATATGTATACACACATCAACTCCATGACAGAAAAGAGAAAAAATAATGATATCATAGGCATTTCTAACAGAGCCTAATAATGAAGATAGACACTGCAACCCCATTACCACAGTGGACAAACTATATTAAGAAATTATTGGTAGGCCTAAAAATCTACATGACAAGGAGATTGAGGCACATGTCAAAAATCAAAGGTAAGTATGAGGAAAGATATGTTTTAGGTCTAACGTCTATGTATTGTTACTAAATCAAATACATCGTGTGAGGCTAACAAGAAAATTAAAGACTAAGATCAATGAGGTTAATAGTAATAAACACATGTTCATTCTTAAAATTAATTCATGTTATTCATCAAACTGCTGACAGATGATCCCAGATACAACATACTAGCCAAACAAAATTTCTTAGTGTTGCCACAATACGCGCTTTGCAGTGATTTAGATTGCCTTATAACATGGAATAATTAAACATTCTTCGGAGCTAGCAACTAGTAATTCAATGTACTTTTGTTAATTTTCAAGTCTCAAAAACTTATTATTCTTGTTAGTTAACTAACGAGAGTTCACAACGTGCAACCAATCAATCAACTCCTTATTCATAGTCAGAGCCTTATGTAACAAAACAACATTCACTCGTAAATTCCACTACATAAAACGAGAGGAAAAGGAAAAACTTAACCAACCTGAGATCAGACGCACCTCGAATAACGTGATAATTCGTGACAACATGACCATTCTTGTCCCAAACAAATCCTGATCCGGACCCCTGAGGCACCTCCAATACATCCAAAGTAAATGCATCCTGCCTAAATAACACAACTCCACTCAAAAACCAAACAAATTTATAAAACTAACTTCACTAAAAAAACATTTCCATATATCCATCCACTGATCAGGAACAAAACATCACAAAAACACAGAGTTTCTATCCAAATGAACTAGATCACCACATTTACTCCTTTAATCTAACCAAATCATCCCGTTTTAAAGTCAACAAACAAAATGATACATACACATAAATTACTAGTTACAGCAGTAGTACCTATCAGCTAAGTTTGTGATAAAGAAAACCGAACAAATTAACAGAACTGACTTTATTAGAAAACATTACCATCCACTGATCCAGAACAAAACATCACACAAATACAAATGTCTATCCAAATGAATTCCTCACCACATTTACTCCTTTGATCTAACCAAATCATCCCATTTCAAAGTCAACGAGCAAAATGAGAACCACAAGACCCGATATACACACATAAATTACTAGTTAAAACAGTACCTATCAACTAAGTTAAAGTTCATCATGTAGAAAACCGAACAAATTAACAAATCAGACTTGATTATAAAACATTTCCATATGTTTATCCAGTGATCCAGCGTAAAACAATTTCAAAAATTCAAATTCTCTATCCAAAAAACTAGAGTCTAGATCATCACATTTATCCCTAAATCTAAGCATATCATTCTGTTCCAACGTCAACAAACAAAACAAGAGCCACAAAAACCTACCTACACACACACAAATCACTAGCCATAACAGTATCTAGCAATATTTTAAAATCCGATTCAATACCGTACAGCTGAGGCTCAAAAACGGTTCAACCAGTAATACACTAATATCGGCCGGTTTTTGCTAACCTCATGCTGTAGATAACCGAACAAATTACCAAAACTGACTTCATTACAAAACATTTGCATATTTTCATTCATCCAGTGATCCAAAACAAAACATCACACAAATACAAATTCTCTATCCAAATGAATTAAATATTATCACATTTATTCCTTGCTAATCTAAGCATAATAGATATGATTCCGTTTCAAAGTCAAGAAACAAAATAAGAGTACCTAGCAGCTAAGTTGGTGATGTAGACAACAGAAGGAGTATTCTCCTGAAACAGACGAACAGTAGCTAGCTCATCCGTCTGCAGCTTCTTAGACGGAGTGACAACAAACGCAGCAGCGGAATCGATATCCGTCACAAACACAGACACGGATAGAGCTACGGACGTGATTAAAACCACGAACGAATCTATAAACTTGTTGAAGGCGTTGGATTCAGGGGTTGGTGAGTGAGCGGTTGGACGGAGTGAAGCGAGGATATGGAGGTTGCGATGAGCGAAGGTTGTTGTGGTTCTAGAGAGAGAAAGTGTGGGACGATTGGGAGAGGGGAAGCGAGGACAGAGAGTAGTAGAAGAAGAGGTGTGTGTGGAGAAGAATGAGTGTGCAGCCATTCCTTCCTTCTTTCTCGATCAGGAATGATGGAGAATATCAGCGATCACTTGTTTTATATCATCTGTTAACTTAAATACACATATTATTAACTGATTAATTTTGTGTTTTGATGGTTTGAATTGGTTTTTTATTATTATTATTATTTTTTTTAATATAATTATTATAAAAAAATTATAAAAATTAAAAAACAAAATAATAACTTACCTCGACATTTAAGCCGAAGACACTTTCCATCCAACACAGGGTTCACTAACAGTGGTGTGGTCTACCTTTTTGCTTATGATCTAACATCAAATCTCATTATCTAGTCAACGATGAAGGCAACCTGAAAACAACCGGATGGTTGGTAGCTATAGGTAAGAACATTGTGGATGAGGATTGTTTATCTTCCCATTGATTTCAAGTATGTTGTCTTCATCGTTGACAGATATCTCTCTGACAACAACTGAAGGCAACCTGCAACTAGGTGATGGCCATACCGACGTGAGGGTAGTCCATTGGTATTAATGGCAAAGTGATTTGTAAGGGAAGAAGAAGAGAATGTTATATATGTTTACCTTCCCATAAAAACTCTAAAGACCTTAACGGAGGTTTGCCAGATGGTCATTGGTCTTCAGAGTTTCCAACCCCTAATACACATTCATCAAAGGATATTCATGTGAGAATGATTTCGTACAAGATTCCTATGCAAGCAAGTCAAATTCAGTTGTTGGACCAACTTGAGATATGAGTTTGATTAGCTTTAATATCTCTGATCCATGGTATCCACTAACTGTAGCGATTATCGCGTGTCATGGATCCTTTGAAAGTGGATACCATGGATCAAAGAGATTTAAGCTAATCAAACTCATATCTCAAGCCGGTGCAAGTTATGAAATGACACATGCAAAATGTAATGTCATGCACAATGTGTACTCACAGTGACATCGAACACTTTATATGAGTAAAACGATCGTTTTACAATGCCGAAAACGACTATCGTCACTCTGTATGGGTGGCTTCTTAGCGCCGATCCTACTGTCGCTTTCTTTCCACAACCATTGCTCCAACATAACTTATTAGTTTCAGGTTTATAACAATCTCACTCTCTCTCCCTTCGTTCTTCTCTAACCTAGTATCTTCTTCCCGAACTTCAACACCATGAACCCTAATCTTCTAACCTTCATAACTTACTCAAATATTAACTATGGTGATTCATAAGCTGGGATTATGAAAAACAAGTGGACTTACCTAATGATTATGATACTGCAGGATAATGGTACAATCTGATGATTAACCATGTGGACTTACCTGAAGAAGGACTTGTGCTATTTCTTTTCAAACCCTTCCATCTTATGGAAGTTGCTAAAATAGTTATAAAAAATGCATTTGTGAATAATACATTCATCAAAAAGACCATCTCTTTGTTAGAGGGTCACTATTCATATACCATTGTTGTTGGATGTTCATGTGAGAATGCATAGTACAACATTAAAGAAGGACTTGTGCTATTTCTTTTCAAACCCATCCATCGTATACCTAACACACTACAATTATTCACTATTTTATACATACAACACACCTTCATAGTTGACCGTACTGTTCTTCTTGAACTTGATCTTCACACTTGCTTTTGACAAACGTCTGGCTGACCTGAAGTTCCTTTGCAACCAGGTAGAAAGGAACTAGGTTGCAAATATAAAAATCCATCACATCACGATTTTCGGTGTCGTAAAGCGATCGTTACTGTAATGATCAGAAAAATTCCAAATAACTGTAATGATCGCTACGGTTGCCTTCATCGTTGATCGATATCTCTCCGATAACAACCCTTGTTTGATTATACTCTTTATGTATGAATAGTGACCCTCTGGCAAACCTACCTCTGTTTTGAATTTGTTGCTTCCATAGAGAAGTTATCAATCTCACTGTAATGATCAGGAACATTCCAAATAACTGTATAATTTCAGCTTTTGTTTAACTATTTTAGCAACTTCCATAGAGAAGTTATCAATCTCACTGTCCAACTGAATTCATCTTCCTTGTCTTAAAACCCTTGACATCGCTGTTTGATTATACTCGTGTTCAGCCTTTATCAGGTTGCCTTCATCGTTGGCCGATATCTCTCCGATAACAACTGAAATCATCTTCCTTGTCTTAAATCCCTTGACATCGCTGTTTGATTATACTCGTGTTTAGCCTTTATCAGGTTGCCTTCATCGTTGACCGATATCTCTCCGATAACAACTGAATTCATCTTCCTTGTCTTAAAACCCTTGACATCGCTGTTTGATTATACTCGTGTTCAGCCTTTTATCAGGTTGCCTTCATCGTTGACCGATATCTCTCCGATAACAACCCTTGTTTGATTATACTCTTTATGTATGAATAGTGACCCTCTGACAAATCGCGTAATGATAGTCGTTTTCGGCGTCGTAAAGCGATTGTTACTGTAATGATCAGAAAAATTCTAAATAACTGTAATGATCGCTACGGTTAAAAAAAAATTAACTTGTTTTAATTCATTTTAAATAGTTGTTATTGATTAAAAATTAATTTTAATTCATTTTAAATTGTTTTTAGTTGTTCCCAATACAACAAAATTCGCTCGAGGCGTTACGGGTCGTTTATTGCTCGTTTGTATGTTTTGGCTGAAACATCCAAGTTTGTTCAACTTTCGTGAATCATTCTACTTGGTGCTCCGACTATACATTCGATACCCATATTTTTTCAAAACACGATTTTTGCATGTCTAATCGACATGCTGGACTTCCGATCTCTGTTTGACGCGTTTTGTAATGTTTAATTGATCGTTTGTGGTTTTCAGAAGTCACATCCGATCATTTTACTAATTCCCGATTCTTGATACTTTCATAAATCGTTTTACTAATTTTCGATTCTTGATAATAATAAATTATTATAATAATAAAACAAAGGAACTAAGTTACAAATATAATAAAAAATTATAATAATAATAATGTAATATAGTCATGGTTAATGCTCAAAAAAGTCAACCTTTGTTGACTCATAGGAGTCTTGAAGACGAAATGAATTTTACAAGATACTTGAAACAAGGTATGGATATGGAGAATATGCAATGAGATGATTTCGTACAAGATTCCAATGCAAGCAAGTCAAACTCAATTGTTGGACCAACTTGAGATATGAGTTTGATTAGCTTGAATCTCTCTGATCCATGGTATCCACTAGCGATTATCGCGTGTCATGGATCCTTTGAAAGTGGATACCATGGATCAGAGTGATTTAAGCTAATCAAACTCATATCTCAAGCCGGTGCAAGTTATGTTAGTGATATCTGTCATCTTCTTCTTCTTCAACCGGATGGTTGGCAGCTCTAGGCAAGAACATTGTGGATGATGATGATGATAATAACTTCTCTTCAGCTGTTAGCTTACTTAAATCAGGAGTTATGGCTCAGTTCAAAAGCAGCTTTGTTGCAGCCTCATCAAATTCTCAAAACCAGGCTTTAATCAACGGTAACAAGAAAATGGTTTTGCCTGGTTTTGTTTCTGGCGGTTCCATAGGTGGAGATGTACGAACTCCCTCTGCCACCTGTTCTCAAAGCTTGGCTCCCATGCCAGCTGGTTGGTAGCTCTAGGTAAGAACATTGTGGATGGTGATGATAATAACTTCTCTTCAGATTCTAATTGCAATGGTGGAATTGGAATTGGAATTGGAATTAATGTTAGGAATTGGAGTGGACAAACCGAGGCCTAAGGTGGATCCGTTTGGTGATGGTAAACCTAGAGAGGTTTTGCTTCAGGAGAAAGGTGTGGATTATCGGAATTGAATCCTTTGAGATGACACGCGAAGCTTTAGACTCCAAGCGGATCCCTTGATCATTCACTTGTTTAATTAAATTTAACGCGCATCCCGCATTCGACTATACGGGGTTTTTTATTTTTTCTAAAAGTAGAAAAAACTATAAAAACATTTAACAACTAACAAAAAATATTGTACAACAAAAGAAGAAAGTGTTCCTCTCTGTTACCAAGCATGTCAAGAAATGATAATTTTCAAATATTGCAGATCAAGGTCTGTGTTAGTACTTAACTAAATATATTTGTTAAAATCTTTGACTATACGTGGTTGATGATGTCAAGTTTAAGTCGTTGATTCATTTGGAAATCGAAAACGCCTATATAAACGTTTGATTAGAGTTAAGACCTTTGTTTGTGATTGATAATGTAAAGTTTAAGTCGTTGACTCATTTGGAAATCGAAAACGCCTATATAGACGTTTGATTAGAGTTAAGACCTTTGTTTGTGGCTGATAATGTAAAGTAAAGTTTAAGTCGTTGATTCATTTGGAAATAGAAAACGCCTATATAGACGTTTGATTAGAGTTAAGACATTTGTTTTTTATTTTATTTTAACTTTTTAAAATAATTATATTAAAAAAAATAAAAAAAAATAAAAAACCAATTCAAAACACAAAAAATACCCAAAATTAAAACTCTGATCCAAAGAGCCTCGCTTTGGCCTAAGCTAGGCGCTTTGGATCAGCTTTTTCTGCCCCCTGCCACCTCGTACGATTTGACCCCAAGCACCTCGCTTTGGCCTAAGCGAGGCGCTTTGAGGGGGGGGGGGGTGTGGATAGCCGGGGCCTTTTAAATATATAACACAGTTTATTATATTTTATTTTATTTATAAATCATTTTTTTAAGGTAAACTTTATTCGAACAAAAAACCCACCACAAGCGTCCTCAAAACAAGGACCCACTTATTCCAATCTATACCTTTATACCTAGATCTATTACGAATAAAAAAACGACATAATTTTAATATGTTCGACTAACTCCCTAGCTCTCCGCGCCTTATTATTAAAAACTCTAGCATTTCGTTCGTTCCAAATCGACCACATAGCCGTATACACAATACCTTGTAATATTCGAACTTCTTCTTTAGTCTTCGGTTGTAGATCCTGCACACAAATTAAATCCGCAGCACCAAACACGAAATTTGGAACCAACCTGCACCACGCCTCAAACCTTGTCCAAACTTCTGTCGAATAGATGCAGCCGGTAAATAAATGCAACGAAGAATCTTGGTCCGCTTCACATAAAGGACACAACATGTTGTCAAGCTGAACCCCGCGCCTAACCAAATTCGCCTTTGTTGGTAGTCTATCTAAGGCTGCTCTCCAAACAAGAATTTTACACTTGAGAGGAGACCATGTGCTCCAGTCTATTGTTCGCGTGATACCTGTCGGCGAGCCTTCATTAATCAATTTCTTGGCGCTTTTAACTGAAAAGATACGGTCCTTGTCTCCTTCCCATTGCCAACTGTCGCTGCCAACTCCTCAAGAGTAGTCATGTATTTCTGATAATAAACAATTTCGTAACCTCTTCATATGAACTCGGGTTTGATCGCCATTCCCAGTTCATAACTTTCACCCCTTGATGGTCCTGCACTCTATCTGCTATAGTAACCCATTTCTTTTTTTTCTAACCGGAAAATATTAGGAAATCTGATGCGCAACGGTTCGTTACCCGACCATTTATCTCCCCAAAAAGTTATCGTCGCACCATCGCCTACAATGCCCGTGAAAAAACTGTTGAGCATTCTCCCATTTATAATCTTCTTATCTCTGATTTTAACTATCTCTCTCCAACATCCCTTGGCCGATTGGTTACAAGGCAGCATACTCCACATTCTACTCGACCCATGACAACCAACCACAATCCTTTTCCATAAACAATTTCCACCCTTTCTAAATCGCCATGCCCATTTGAGAAGGAGAGCCTCATTAGTACCTTGCAATTTCAACGTACACCCCTAAACCTCCCTCCTTTTTAGATCTTGTAATAACATCCCAAGCGACCCAAGCAATCTTTTTCTCATCGGAGGAGCCAGCCCATAAAAATCTTCTCATGAGCGCCTCTATACATTCTATTACCTTCTTTGGGGCCTTATACAATGAAAAATAATAAATCAGTAAATTTTCAAGCACCGATTTAATGAGAACCAACCTCCCCCCCCCCCAATCGATAATGTCCTCGCTTTCCACGACACAAGTCTAGATTTTACCACATCTAAGACCGTCGACCAATTCGCAATCCGATTCATATTAGCTCCGACTTTAATCCCAATGTATTCAAAAGGAAAAGACCCTTTTTACACCCCAAAATTTGTATCATCTCATCAACTTGTGTGTCTTCGGTTCCAACCCCAATAAGGTTTGATTTATGAAAATTAATACGAAGGCCCGAACACAAATAAAATACCCGAAGAATGCGAGCCGTGCTTTCTAGATTCTCGCGCGACCAATCTCCCGTAATTAAGGCATCATCAGCATAAAACAAATGTGTGACATCATCTTCATTGTTAGTAAAATTAATACCCGAAAATTCGCCCATATCTTTCGCTTTACACACCACCCAAGACAGCCCCTCCATGACTATAAGGAATAAAAAGGGGGAGAGTGGATCACCTTGACGTAACCCTTGCTGACAATTAAATTCGAAAGTAGGCGAACCGTTCACTAGAACCGCAGAACGAGCTGACATCAAAATACCTCTAACCCATTTACACCAACGAGAAGGAAAGCCCATTTGAGCCATAATGGATAGCAAAAAAAAATAAAAAAAAAAAATCCCAGTTTACATTATCGTACGCCTTTTCGAAGTCTATTTTTAATAAAAAAGCCTTTTTTCCGCTTTTTTAACCACTTCGTTAACTCATTAATAACTAAAGGCCCATCAAGAATAAAGCGGTCCTTCAAAAAAGCTGACTGGTGCTCCGATATAACACTCCCCAACACCTTTTTTAACCGACTATCAAGAATTTTAGAAATAATCTTACTAATCATCCCAATAAATGTAATCGGTCTATAATCCTTGAGACCAATAGACGTTTTTACCTTCGGTATCAAGGTTATAAAAGAAGACCCACATCCCTGATTAATCGTACCTGTCTCATAAAATTCATTCAAAATTTGCGAAACATCTCTCTCCAACAAATTCCAGAAGCGTTGCACAAAACGAAAGTTAAAGCCATCCGGACCGGGCACCTTATTTGACCCGCAATCAAACACCGCATTTCGGAAAAATCTTAACACCTTTTTTTTATCAGTGAAGGTTTTGTAACCCACACTCCATTGACTTCCAAACCCGGGATTGCATTCCTCGCCTTTCGCCCATTAACCACATTATGAAAAAAAAGAAGTGTTCTCATCCCCAAGAGCCGCCCATTTGACACGCGGCTTTTGTTTAACATCACGAGCACGATAAAACTCAATTTCTTCTAGGTTCTTTTTGCATTCGGTCCATACCCATAGCTCAACTTCATCCAAATCTTTTTCCTCCATTAAAAGTTCCATATCATCCTTCTCTGTGCGAAGCCTAACGTCAATCTCTTCCTCTTTTTGTTGCGCTTGTTTAATCCAAGCTCGTAAACCGAATCTTAGTTTTTTCAATTTTTCTATTAACATAATATCCGCATGGCCGCTTCCTTCATTAGACTCTAGAATAGCTTTAACAATATCTATACACCCCGGTCTATCCGCCCACGAATCAAACCAACTAAAAGGCTTTTTACCAAAATTCGAATCAACCAAAGACAGAACCAAAGGGGAGTGATCCGAAAGCTCCCTATGTAAGGCACGCACCCACACATTTGGCCATTTATTAAAAACATTTTCGCATACTAGCACCCGATCAATTCTACTCATTTTACAATCACCACCTCTATTTGACAGAAAAGTGTATTTCATACCTCTAAGCTCATACTCACGGAGACCAGCCTCATCAATGAAATCGTTAAAATCCCGCGCACACATCGCGTCAAAAACATAATTCTTTCGCTCCTCCACGTTTCTAACAGCATTAAAGTCTCCCATCAATATCCACCACCCCTGACCATCATTCATCACCTGTAAGATTCTTGACCACAATCACCTTTTATCAACATTTTGCTGCGGCGCATAAACGTTCATTATATTCAATCTAATCATACCATTTGACATCATCCCAGAAACACATAAAAAACTTTCATCTCTCGTCACCGTGTCGTTGACAAAAACCTTAGGATCCCACATACTAACCAAACCTCCTGATTGACCATTCACATTTACAAATTCACAATCAAAACCAACACCTCCCCAATAACTAGACATCAATCTTGTATTAAAATTGCTTCACATAGTTTCATGTAATACTAAAAAAGAAATACCAAACTGATCCTTTACTATTTTCACCCAACTAGATTTACCACAAACCCCAATTCCACGAATGTTAATAGATAGACAATTCATTTTTTACCAACTTGTAACCCTTCTTGTTCAATAGACTCCTAGATCAAATGATCAAAACCTTCCAAGTTCACCCCAAGTTTGTTCCCCAAAACCTTTGTAGCTTCAACTTCAAACATATCATTTTCCTTCGATAATTCATTCTATTCAACTGATTGTTGTTCCGTGGAGTATTCTGCGTTCCTCCCGTCTTCTGAATATTGTGCCTCGGCCAATCTAGATGGTTGCTGATTAAGATCCAAACTTTGTTTCTCCATATCTGATAATATCTCCTCTTCACAATCTTCACAATCTGACTCAGATTCCTCATTATCATCTAAGCCCAATAAGCCATTGAGTTGAAAAGGGTCCGATTTTTTGGGCTTTTTAACAATTTTAAGACTTTCGTTACTGCTGGAGTAAAAATAACTGGGCCGGCCTACAGTTTCACCTTTTTTAATTTTCTTTCTTTTGTTAACGTTAATTGCCTCAAGTTGACCTACATCGATATTCTTTTGAGCATCCATATTTTCACCCATAAAATCTTCAAAGGGAAAGTCAACTGCTGGAGTAAAAGTCTCATCCATGCCCTCTAAATCATCCATCGACTTCTCCACAGACATTGATTGGATATCATTAATTTCATTATTTTCAAAATCAACGTTTTCCTTACAAGTCTCCACAAGATTAATGTCATTAATTTCATTAAAATTCTCCGGCTCCGACGTATCACCGGACTTATCATCGACTTCGTTGGCATCGTTCATCTTTTCCTGCTTAGAATCCTCATCTTCGTCATCTTCGTCATAATCAGAATCTACCGCCTCAACCTTTGGCTCAATAAAATCCGGGACCCAATCTCCCAATTCCTCCGTGACCCAGACTCGGAACTTCTTACCCTTCCATTGTAACAAAACTTCCTCGGAGATTCTTTTCACATCACCAATCAACACTCCTACATATTTAAATGATAAGTCAAGATCCGAGAGTGACAATTGGCCCGATGTACAATCTTCCCAAACGTACTCCCCACCTCATCTATGACCTCGTTGGTCAATAAATGAAGCGGAATGCCTTTAATTTTGAGCCATGCGAGACACTCAAAACCAAAGACCTGACCTTCCCAAATACTTATCATAGAAAATCTTCCGTCAACCAAACTCGCGGCCTCACGAACTGCATCTAACGTCTCGGCCTCTAAGAATGTGATCAACACATCTAACCCTCCCAAATATTGTATGTCAAAATCATCTGAATACAACTCTTTCATAATCACTCTGATATTTTTCAAAGCCTCCACATCCACCATTCTCACCACAAGTGCCCTCCCATATAGTTCATTAAAAGCGTTACTATCACCGTCAATATTAATCATCTTACCCATGAGCATATCTTTAAACGATATATCTCCAGCCTCAGTGCTTTTTGTCTTTCCTTCCCTGTTATCACCATGACCCTCCCCATGTTGCTTTTGTTACCTCTCATCCGTGTGATAGCCCTTCTTCATGTGATTGTTGATCTGTCCGTCCTCTAAAACAAAACGAGCCACACTGAACCACAAGTGATATTCCCCGATCCGAATACTACGTAAACATTTCAGCAACTCATCAAGATCTTTAAATTCCAAAATAGAAATAAAACCGAATCGATTTCCCCTTTTATCGCGTTTTCTTGCTATATATATATCAAAGATCTGACCAAAGAGACGAACATGGCTTGCTAAATCATTCCCACTGCATTTTTTCGGAAGTTTAGTAACGAAAAACTTGGTAATACGACGTTGAACTTCTACCGGAAGATTATTTATAAATCATTAAATCTTGTTCTTTTTTAGTTTGTCCAAAAAAAAATGGAAAACAAAAATATAATGGAAAGGTAGTCTTGTCTATACGAAGAACATGATATTTTCTATGTACATAATGTGTCAAGTAGAGTTAAATCTTTTAGTCGTAGAATACGGTGGTTACTGGTGTCATTCTCATTCTAGAATTCTACAACGAAGATGCAGATAAATAAGAAACATGATGAAGTTTAAGACAGATAACGAAAATCGAATGATTTTTTTTATGTGTTATAAATTTTGCGCAATATAAATTAAGGTTCTAAAGTTTTTCAAATAGGGTTTATGAACTTTTTAGTTTTTATTTTTATTGGATAGAAGACAGCAGAAGTAAATGTAGTTTCCTTTTTTAAAGGTGTAGTTTTCAAAATCCAATGATGAGTTTTCATATTTTACCATCAATCCTTATAATCAAGTTACCAAGATTTTATAATATTACAAGATTGATATAAGGGAATAAGGGGTGTTCTCGATAATGATCAATCAGGTACCCCTACCTGATTGGGAACACCGTCATCGGTGATTAGGGTGATGGAATCGGATAGTGGTAGCGGGTGGTGTTTACTAATTGATGAGAGGAGATAGGGTATGAAGAAACCTAAATTTGGGCAGGGGAAAACATCACCGCAGGCGGGAATGGTTTCCGTCGGGTAGTCTAGGTGGGGACCGGTTTATGGTGTTTTCGTTGGGGAGGACCCTTCCTCCGGTCATTAATCAATAGCGGAATTTTCTTAAATAAGGGATTGTCATATAAATTCTTTAGTCTATATCTATATCTATACTACATTATAAAGGGGGAGACATGGGTAAATATGTCCAAAATGTTAAAGTTAAGATGACATATGAAAAGTCACAAGTATAAATCACTAAATTTTATCCACTTTCTTCCCTTTATACCCCTACTCATAAACTCCAAAGCCAATTGTATAAGTCATTAATGCACCTTAGAAAGATTAACCAAGCCATTATCTATATATATATATATTATACAATCACATGTATTTTTTATAAATACACATAAGGGTACACAATGATAGCTATGTATGTCGTCCACCTAATTCGGTATGTATAAGGATATACAATGGATGGATAACATTTTGTAATATCCCCTGCCTTTTTTTGTTTGCTTTATGTATGTTTCATTCGGTGTTTACGAGAACAATTCTTGTATCATTTATTTTTGTGGTGCGGTTTAGACATGGGCAAAAATGTTCAAAATGTCAAAGTTAAGATGACATTTGAAAAGGCACAAGTATATAATATTATTACTATATGTTTTTGTCATGTAAATGAACTTTATCATTTAGCAAGGTGTCTTCAATGACACGGTTATGTAGATATGCAATGACCGGACAACTTACACAAGAGTGATGTTTATGTTCATATTGGTCTGTTATAGTAACATACCTTTGGTTTATTAAGATTTGTTCAATAATGAGTACATGGTTTTTGTGGTGAACTGCAATCAGTTGTAAGTGGCAGTGCGCATTTCTTTTCTTTTCTTTCTACGAATACTTGTTAAAACATAGTGTGCACATTTCTATTCTTTTTGCGTAAAATGCGGCAAAACACCTAAGTATCATAATGTTGTATTGCAACCCATTTATGGATCCCGCTGCAATGCGCGGGTAAACCCACTAGTATTTGTCATGCTACAACCAATATACTACACATTTATGTTTATGTTTATATTTTTATTTTGATCCATATAAAATCATAATTTAACTTAAACGGTCATTAAAAGTGTAAATGACCCAACTTTATAACCACTCTAGATGGGCCCAACTTCAAACCATGTTTCTTGCGTCTTCGAGAACCATGTGTCCATGACTCCATGTCCCTATCAAAAGTAGGGCTGTTCAAAATCGGATAATCCAAAATTCGAATCCGAAAAATCCGAAAATCCGAATCCGAATTATCCGAAATTTTGGATAATCCGATTTTCGGATATCCGAAAATCGGATTATCCGAAATTTCGGATTCGGATTCGGATCCTGATTTTGAAAATTTTCGGATAATCGGATTATCCGAATCCGAATATTAAAAATATATATATATATATATAAATATAATATTATATACACTACATAATACAATACACAATTCTAAATCCTTAATCCTTCTAACTCTAAGTCCATACTCCTCTAATCCATAGTTGTTGCTCTCTCTTCTCTCCTCTATAACAGCCCCCGTCCACCTCGTATCCGACCTCCACTGCCCCCTTCCATTAAAATAATAAGTTTTTTTTTTTTATATATTTGTTGTTCAAATTTCGTTTATCTAACTTCGATTTTTGTTTTTTTAATAGGTTCACGTTTTAGGCATAAAGGAGAACGTTTTTTATAGTTTTTTTTATTATTTTTTATTATTTTTTTAAATTTTTTTTAAGTTTCGGATTATCCGTTGGATGATTCGGATTCGGATCTCAATATTGACTATCCGAAATTTCGGATTATCCGAAATCCGGATATCCGAAATTCGGATTATCCGATTTTGAACACCCCTAATCAAAAGCCCACCATGTCTAAATATAAATAAAAAAAAAATTATATTAGGTTAAAACTAAGGGTATGTTTTACAAGGAGCTTTTAAAAAATTTTAGAAGCTTTAAGTTTCAAGCTTTTAAGAAAAAACTCTATATTGAAAAGCTACTAGTACTAGCGTTTAAGAAAAAATTACTACTAGCTACAAGCTTTTAATGAGTAAATGAAACAAATACCAATTCTATCATAAAAAAAAATACATACAAACTTTTAGTTAATATTTTAGTCATTTTATACATTTTATTAAAAGTTCAAGCTACTCTGCCAAACACCAAAATATATTTAAAGGCTACAGCTACCAACTTCTAGCTACACCTACCAGCCACCAGCCTCCAGCTTCCAACCACCAGCTAGTTTTGCCAAACATACCCTAAATAGTAAAAATGTGATTGCTACGGGATTTAAAATTCAACAAACAAAGTAATATGGATTTAACTTTTAAAATACATACAACTTCGTTATAATAGTGGGTTCGAAGCAGGGATAACCAATTACGGATCTTAAACTTTTGATTAGGTTGAGCCAAAAGTCACATGACCTAAAAAAAATTCTACCACTAAATTTTGGGTTGGCGATTCAGTTAAAATCAGGCTAAACAATAAGACTTCTAAATATCCATTTATCTTCGATAATTAAAATTACCATTTTTTGAATTCAATGCCTATTAAAAAATCAAAAAACATATAAATATTTAAGTCAGGTCATACCCCTATTCAAAATCCCCAAATTATATACCTATTATAAAAGAGTATTGAATTTAAATAATCTCAACATTTAGTTATTGGTTGTCACCGGTCTCAACCGGTGTTGTAAGAATCCCTATGCGCTAGTCGGTCGGTTAGGTACCGACTATCCATTAATCGGGATTAATAAGGATTAATTGGATTGGGATTTTATATGTAATTTCCAGGTTTATATATATACACACACATTTTATATGTATTTTTTTAAGTATGCATGTTTTAACCCCTTCATCGACTAATATCTTTAAGCATATAGGATTAAATCGCCAGAATTTACATGTTTTGGTCAGAATCTGACTGAAATTTACAGATTTTGGTCGGAATCTTATCGAAATTTACAAATTTCGTCCGAAATTTGACTGGAATCACTAGCCAACCACCGACTAGCGATTGATCGGTGTTTACTCGGTGAAACCCTGACTAGCGATTAATAAAAGATTAATTAGAGGCTAGGCAGGACTTTTACAACTATGGTCCCAACTCATAGAATGTGTGACGTCGTTCTCACCTTCTAACAAATACTAAGAAGGAATTTGACATGCAAGCATGCCACATCATTTGGGACCGGTGACGACCAATAGCTGATAGTCAAAAGGCAGACAATACGTTAGTCATGGTCCGTTAGTGTATAATATGTTAAAAGGTCGGCCCGTTAACACACAATTCAATAATTGGAACCAATAACGGCCAACAGTTGATAGCTGAGATTAGTCCAATACTCCATTAAAACCCCAAATCAAAACCCCAAAAACATATAGCAAATCAAAACCCCCAAAATATATAACAAATTAGCGAATTAGCTTTTCGTGAACATTGAACAGCCATCTCGACCTCGACGGAGTCGGCTCTCCCCTGTGAACAATCCTCTCGAACTCGGACAATTTGACCTTGTGAATCGTAATTTGTGAACATCCTTCTTAGTCAGTTAGTCTTAGGTGGTTGTGGTTTGTTTTGAGGTGGGGGTGGTGGGTTCCGTATTCATGACTCATAAACGAGGATATGTTATTATTATTTTTTTGGTCAATAGTAATTGATTAAATGTTTATAATATTTGTGGGGTAAGTAATTGTTTAGTTCGAACTCAAAAAATATAAGGTAGGGTCAGACTCAACAAATTGTAGGCTTTAGTAAATATTTTTAGAAAAATAAAGTTGGGTCGGACTCAAAAAATTAGGGCGGTCCGAACTCAATATATAATTTTTTTCGGTAATTTAACGCTTTTCGGCGAAAAGCTGCAGCTTAGCCCAAGCCAAGCTTTGCCAGTGGGGGTATCTAATGTAAATTATTATTACTGCTACTACTACTACTAAGGTGAATTTTGTATATGCCACACCCTCAAATTCCACATGCGGGGTTTTACCGCAAGGCGCGTGACACATCAGGATCCAAGTCAACAGTCACAATAAACGACAACTATATGATATGAAAACGACGTAAACCATTCATTAAGTTCTCAAAATGTAACCACAACAGCGAAAGCATAAAACGTCTTTACACCTCGAAAAGTAAAAGTTACGAGTCTGTTAATGTTCAAAACCATGCAAGTGAAATCCTAGACGCCATGTGACACCGTGCACCTATCAATAGCTGCTAACTTAGCGACCTGAGAAAACATGCTAAAAACGTCAGCACCAAATGCCGGTGAGTTCACATGTTTTTAAGTAAAGTGTTTCCAAAAGTTTCCAAGAGTTTCCAAAAGTTACCGAAGTTTCCAAAAGTTTTCGTTATGCTAAAAGGATTCCAACCCAGGCATATGAAACCACTAATACGATACCAAGTGCATGACACTCGTGTGTAACCGAACTGCTAACCCAGGCATAACTGAACTACCGATCCCCGGTGAACTGAACGGCCGAGCCCAGCCAACTAAACTACCGAACCACTGCTAACTGAACTGCCTTCCAACGACAAAACTAAACTATCGTATAGTAAGAACACAAAGTGACACTAGCATAACAAGATCAGCATAACAACGAGTATGTAGCATGTTTCTCCCCCGAAAACGTAAACACAGAAAGGGGGGCCGTGAAACTCACCTTAAGTTGCGTCTTCAAGTTAAAAAAGATCCTGACACGAACTTATCTTCCCAACTACCGGCGACCTATCATAATATTTGCATAAGTGTTTAGACTATTAACCCCTAGGTTAACTAGTCACCGATTGTCCAAATCGTGACCATGTACGTTTAAAAATGTGTTTAACCGTTAACCCGACACACCGGACAGATCCGACATCCCGTTGGTAACCCATTACACAAACTAATCAAGCATATAAGGTTTACACATAAGGTTCAGGTATAAAACACCTAGATTGCATCAAAAATCGCATATACGAAGTCGTAAGGTCGAATCAGAAGATTTTTGGGTTTGGTTCGACCCCTAGGGCTTTTGGTTCGACCCATAGTCCCGTGGTTCGACCCTCATGATGTTCATTCAACCTATTCACAAGTTCATTCGACCTAACACATGTTTATTCGACCCTAACACATGTTTATTTGACCTTAACACATGTTAATTCGACCCTAACACGTGTTAATTTGACCTAAAGAGTGTTCATTAGACCCTATGCATGTTCATTCGACCTATTTAAGGTTGGTTTGACCTATTTGAGGTCCATTCGACCCAACGGAGAGTCGAATGACTTTCAGGTTCAACCCTTTTCTGCAAAAACTCATAAAACGCACCAAATCGCATCTAAACAGTCCGAAAACGTCAAGAAACACCACAAATCACAGCAGTTCACTACCATTAGTCTATCCCCACGAAACCTTACCAATTTTACCTCGAAATCAGTTCATTTAACAAGTTACCCAAAATAGCAAATTATGGAAACGTCACATCATACGTATGCAATCTTTACCCGATATGGAAACTTATCAAAATTATCTATCAATTAGCTCAATATGCTCAGATTATCATGTGCAAGAAAACCCCCAATCATATCAATATCAATAACATCATGAACAAGCCCTAGATCTAACCCAAAATGAGCAAAACATCATCAATAACCAACTGTAACCTATCTCAATCATAAATCATCATCAACAACAGTCCTATATCATTGTTTTAACATCTACACAGCAGTAAATCATCAATCGATTCAATACAAGTTCATAACACATCATTTAACATCATTAACACATGTATTTTGCATGAAAACTCATTGTTAATAAAAAGGTTTTGTTTCGAAAGATGTTAGAAAGGTTTTTATCCATGAAAACATGTTTGAATCAGATCTGGACACTTAGGGTTTGATAAAAATGAATCAAAATGAATGAAAATGGTTTTAAATCAAGAACACACCTTGAATCTTCTCTTGTTTGTGATATGGAAGATCATTGTAGGTTAGATTATGAAAAACAAGATCAAAAACTCCTTCCTCAGTGTTTAAGGTTGAGAGAGAGTGTTTAGAGGCGTTTAGGGTTTGTGAAATGATGAAAAGTTTCAAAGTGTAGTATTTATACGTATTGTTCATGTATGCGCTTAGGATCGTCAAATCTACAAAGATATTAATCAAACAAGTTTGATTCAGGTGCGGAATCCCCGAATCAATCACAAAATGATAATCAAACAATCAAAACATAGAAATCATCTTTCAAAGCTTTTTCTCATTCATAAACAACTTGAATTACACGTTTTAATAATGTTTACAATCAAATCAGACGTGAAAATAAGTTGACACAAACACTAGGAAGAAACACAAAATAGGAGGGAATAAAATGATCAACAACTACATTCAAAAATGAGCTTAACCTATTTATAGGCCTGCACATTCGCCCATATTGCATGGTCGAATGTGCAGGTTCGCCCAAACACCATGGACGAACCAAGCTTTACATAAACATCTAAACTACATTCGCACTCCTTCCCTCCTTCGCACCATGAAGACTCCTTCGCACCTTTGAAATCTTTCATTCGCCCACTTTTATCTCCTTCGCTCGTTCGACAAACAACAAAACATATGTTAATAGTAATCCAAAGCATTAGTCGCACAAAATGCATCTACAAACTCCCCCTCGACTATTGCTTGGATTGTTTACGCTCTTGGTCCATTATCTTGTTCATAAGCTTTATGCGCAGTTGTTTCTTCTGTTCTAACGTCATCACCGGTTCAAATACTTGTTTCGGCTTTTTCTTTTTCACTTCAGGAACCTCTTGAACTTTAACAAACTTGCCAAGCTTCTTATCGTAGTCGCATCCGGCATTAATGTCATGAGCAAAGCACAGAAATACCACACGCTGGTATTTACTTGCTTGTTCAGCATCTTTCACATCACTGAATATCGGATTGTAATACAACATAATTATATCCTCATGTGAACAATTCACCAACCACATACGATCAAATATGTGTATTTTCTTGAAGTTCTTTTCTCCATCCTTCAATACTATCACAACCTCTGCAATCTTCCAATCGTAATACCACCAGATAAAGTCTTTCGCAAAGTGTTGTGGAATCTGCAATAGCGGAATATGTTTCAACACTTTCGGTGGCTTGTACTTTAGAGTCACCTTGGGCAAACCAGTAATAGAATCAATGTCTTTCTTGTGAACAATCCGCTTCGGATACTGAGGTGCAAAAAGATTCCACTTCGTCCTGCTTTCCCTTGCCATTTTATCAGCAAAATATGCAATGTGATCATTTGACGATCCAGTCAACTTATGACGACAAATATCACGAATAGCCCAGTATGGGAGAGTCTTCAAATCATGAAATCAATCAAAATAGAGTATCCCCTTCTCCCACTTCACGGCAACACACTTCAACTGCTTTATAAACTTCCAACCCAACGCTTTTCCTTTAAACATCTCGTTGTGGAGTTTATAAAAGCTTCCTTGAATCTCTGCTTTTGGACGATTGGCTTCTTTCTCTTTCAATTTCCTCAGTAACACTTTCAAGCTATCAGATTGTTCGATGTTCGGTTTATCATGCCCCTTAAACACTTCTTCAACAAACTTATCACTCTTTTCTTTTGCAAGTTTCTCGGCTTCATTCAATAGCTCATCAGTGAATGCAGCAAATCCAGAATCTTTATCTTTCTTAAAATATTCTGGATACTCTTCACTGGTTATATCTTCAACTTCAATATCCTCGAACGCAGGTACGTCACGATCATCAGAATGATTTCTAGCTTCCTTTTCAGGTAGATTAGGAATCTGGTTATCAGCCAATAGTTCTTCCAACGTTTTCCCAACCTGCTTCGCTAAGCCTTCTAAAATTTTTTTGTCATTGCTACAGAAACTTCACCATCTTCTAAATCTGGATCGTTATAATCCAATTCAAGCATCCTGTCACTAGATTCAAAGATCTCAGAGAATCTACTGGTCATGTCAATCGTCCAGACTCGATCAGTAAGCATCTGGCGATACATCTGTTTATCATCTTCAGACAATGACTTCAGCTTTTCGTTCCAAAAGATCGTATCATCATCAACCGATCCTCCAGGAGCTTTAGAACTGGATTCACCTTCTTTTCCAGATCCACGTTTCTCATACTTATACTTATCTGTATCGTCATCCTCGTCATCATCATCATAAAATGCAGAGCTGCTTCCATCACCAGATTCACCATCCGAACCATCATCATCTCCATCATCCTTCTTCTTCTTCTTTTTAGAAGTGTTCCCAGCATCTTCATCAAGATCCTCATCTTCCTCCTCCTCATTATCAGACGGTTCAAAATCAACCTGCTCCTCATCTTGATCTTTATCCTCTTCACCTTCTTTCAACTGAGGAGCCCGAGAGTATAAATCTTTAATCAGATTATCCATGCTTTTATTACTCTCTTTTAGCTTCTTATTCTCTTCCTTCAAAGCTATAAACCTTCTGGTGTTTCTTTGCTCATGTTTTAACAATTTCCTATTATCCTTCTACAACTGTTTGATTTTCTTTTTCAGCTCTTCATTGTTCTCATGTGATGTAACAACGACATCCAACATCTTTGAGTCATTCTTTCTCAATTGATCAATCTCTGTCTGCTGCTTATTTATAATATTCATCATCTCAGTAAGTTTCTGATTAACAGTGTTCATCACAGCGCTATCCGCTGTAACCTTTTGAGCAGAAACTTCAGCAACTTCAGGTAGTTTACCTTTCTTCAACTTCTTTAGTACATTATCCAATGCCTCGTTAAAAGCATCAACAGGTAAATCAGATCCATGTTCAGTACTAGAAGTGGTTGTGGTTTTCTGCTTCTTAGAAGCTGGAGCAGCAACCGGTGATTTCGAGCTTGAAGCAGGTGCCAACTTCTTTCTAGCTACTAAAGATTCAATCTCCCTAGCTCTCTTTTCTGTTGGCTTTAACACTTTTTCCTTCTTCTTGAATTGGGGCTTCTTTGGTTTTTCCCCTTGTACTGGCGATCCAGGAAAATCTCCTGATCCCTAACCTAATCCCTCATCATCTTCATCTAAGTGAATAGGGCTCTTCGTTCTCTGTTCTTCCACTGATCTATTTAGACTAGCAGACTCACCAGCCACAGTGGCCTTGGGCGTGGTGGCCTTTACTGTCTCAATTTCAGAATCCCAACGTTCATCCTCTTGCGTCTCTTTAGAATCGACCGACGCTTCATCCACAAGGTGTAAACCTTTCTTAGCCATGCTCTTATGCCTTTTTGACACACTCTTCTTCTTAGCAGGCTCAGTCTCAGAAACAACTTCAATCCTGATCTCTTTTTCTTTCGACTTTCCATTCTTGGCTCCCACATTCACAACCTGACGTTTTCGCTTCGCCTTAGGGTCAACAGGATGTAACGGATTGTCTTCATCCGATGCACTGTCAGCATGCCTTACCTCATCTTTACCAGGATCCACATAATCAATCCTAGCCAAATGACCAAATAAACGTCTAACAGATGGTCGTTCGTTCACCGGCACGCCTTTGTAAGCCTTCATTCTTGCCAAGGTATTAATGGTCATATGCTCTTGAACTATGATCTGCTTCGGATCCCTCTTCAACTTATTATACTTGTGATCAAATATCATCTGAAGGAATCTAGGATATAACAGAAACTTCCTAGTCCTTGTACCTCTAACAGGTTCCAATAGATGTTCCATAAGCATCCCTGATACGTTGAATGGTTTGTTCAATATCAGTGCAACCATCATCGAGCTTATACTCTTCCTCATCAAGTCATAACCTCCTGCTGCTGAACCAAAGACATGGATCATGACATGTGCCAAATACTTGAATTGAGGACAAAGCTTTCCCTTGTGTAACGAACCATCAGTAATCGGCCCGTTATACTTCATCCTTAGAAAGCATTTCCTCTGTTCAGTAAAGCTAAGTTCTCTGGGATCAGTCTTTTCATCTTCAAGCTTCAAAGCTTCTCTAATATCATTCTCTGACACAATAATCAGTTGTCCTTGAATCTTGCTAACCAGAGATGATTCGTTATCCTAGAAATCCAACTTCGCATTTGTCCAGAACTCTTGTAATAAATCTCTGTAAATGATAGCAGGTGTAGCAATCGCATCTATCACCCGACTCCTCTTTAGAAACTCAATAATCTCTGTAAACTCGGTGTGCTTCTTCACGTCTCCAAGATATGCACAACAGTTGTGCGCATTCTCGAACGGAAAAATCTCTTCCTTTCCTGTCTCAGCAGCTTTTGCAGATGATCCAGCTTGTTCACTAGTTCTTTCCTGTTCAGACATGGTTTATACTGCAAAACAAAACAAGTAAACACGTTAGAAATTGACAAAATAAACAAAAGTTGAACATTTGATAATTGATCTCTACATTCGCCCATTCGGAGGTACGAATGAGAGTTTCTGGGTGCGAATGTGAAGTTTTAAGGGTTCGAATGTGAAATGTTTTTGAAAAATGTTTCATTCGCCCGTTTGACTTCATTCGCCCAGACAAGCCTTCTCATTCGCCCATTTTTGCACGTTCGACCGTTCGAAAAGGGCGAAGGTGACTGTTCTTCATTTTCAAATTTTAATTTTGAATTTCAGTGGATTTTAACTTGTCATTTTGATTCATTTAACATCTAAAACCTCCGATAAAAGTTTCCTAATCATCAATTTTATCAGTTATTTATTGAATTAGTGTTTTATAACAAAAACTAGGGTTCGAATGACTTTAAACAATCGATTATGCATTCTGGTCATGTTTAAACCATTATTTTTGCATATTCTCCCCCTAAAACACTCATTCAATGAATCCCTGTCAATAATATGTTCAATTATCATGTATAAATCCCTGTTCGATAGCAGTTATGGCTTGAACACAAAATCATTGATTAAACAGTCAATAATAGATGAAAACCTGTAAATATAAGTGGAAAATGATCAGTATAAAGAGACGATCACAATGATAAGATTTAAAATCACAGGGCAACAAGTGGACTTTAGATCAGAAATTTTGAAAAAAAAATTGGAATGGTTCGAATGAGCAGAAATGGCTTATATAGGCAGCTCATTCGCCCGTTCGTAGTGGTCGAATGTGAAGCTTTTGTCTCCTTCGCCCCTAATTAAAGGTGCGAATGAGACATAAGGGTTTGAAAGAGAAAATGGCTTAAGAACTCTCACATTCGCCCAAAATTAAACGTACGAATGAACAAGAAAATTCCTCCTTCGACCCAACGAAGGGGCGAAAATGAATAGGAATTTTTGAAAATTTTACCAAATCACAAAATTGAGTCCCGTTTAAAATATTTTCCAACTTTTAAGCATCCGACAATCATATTTTCACATTTAAAGATTACAAAGCTCAAATGGTTCATCAAGGTTTAGAAAATCGTCATCAACCACCATCAGCTATAAAAAATAATATAGAAATGTAAAATCTTTTTGGATTTTCTAAAGTTTATGTTAAAACACACTTAAAATCTTTTTGAGTTTTGCAATTTTTTTTTAAACGAGAAAATAAAATGCAGAAATGTAAAGATGAAGCAGTAAATGTTTTGGGATTTCCGGTAAAGGGATCATATCAATTATTGAGAAATCTGATCACACCGTTGACCTTTTTGATTATTATCATTAAAGACAATGTGTGATCTGACAACTGCTGATATTGTGATCCACATAAACTCACATGCAGACTTTTGTGCAGTGCTTTAGACTGATACGATTATGTATAGTATAAACATAATTGTCTGTGGTTCCCACGCACACGACATACTCCCGTATCAAGAAGTAAGTGCACAAAGACTCATTGTAAAGCGTGATTATGCTTTCGTCATCTGTAATTTACAAGGTATAATGCACAGAGGTATACAGGTCAGCAAATTAATGCAGCAAAGTAACATGTGCACTCTACCAGGTCGAGGACTGATATTAATCATGATTTGCATCAGTGATTAATACGATGTAATAGATAATCTTTGATTATCCATAAAACATGAAAAGTTCCTCAATTCGGTAACTTTAGGATTTGGCTTAAAGCTCTTTTATAAAGACACCCTATCTGATCTAGGTCCGTAATGACTTATAACAGAAGATTAGAGAGGCTATCCCCAGACAACTAGTAACATAACGACCCAAAACCTCCGAGTTTTGTACAAATACCCTATCAAACGAAATTACGGTACTAAGACCATATGCCCATGAGGAGTTCATCCACACAACAATTCGTTTGATATGTATGTATCAGGCACGCAGTATTCGGTCTACGAATCCTATCAGCACATCGCACAGACTCAGACACACGCCCTATATAGCATTACATTTCTTTAGAATGTGTCAGATCCCCACTGATGTACTATCATTTCCCCTTTTTCTCCAGGAAATCATTTTTGGTTTTTCTGATTTTTATAAATTTTTGAATTTACTGTTCCCAAGGATAAGCTGGAGCATTTCAAATATGTGACTGCCCAGATATCGTTTGTTCACAGAAATCTGACGGCATTAATCTAAGGGAAGAAGATATAGCAGTTAGCAAAGTAATTTTCTAATTTTTATGGATTTTAAAATTTTTCAATGTTTTTGGATTTTCGAAATTTTTCTGAAAAACAGTAAAACTAAACTAAAAAGCGTTAAACTGAGGTGGTGATCAGTCTTGTTTTTCTTTGATACCATTAGCTTTCAAAAGATATTCAAATCTCGATTTATCAAAAGCTTTGGTAAAAAGGTCTGCGCGTTGGTAATCAGTGTGGATTTTGACCATATCGATCAACTCTTTAGCATAACAATCACGGATAAAATGGTATTTAATCCAGATATGTTTAGCCTTTGAGTGATTTACTAAGTCTTTTGTTAATGTGATTGCAGCTTCATTATCACAGTAAATAGGGGTTTTAAGAAATTGCAAACCGTAGTCCACCATCTGTTGTTGGATCCAAAGAACCTGTGAGCAGCAGCTCGATGCTGAAACGTATTCTGCTTCACATGTGGATATTGCAACTGCGGTCTGTTTCTTGCATTGCCAGGTCACGACCTACTCCCCATAAACTGGCATCCAGCCGTTGTGGATTTGCTGTCTTTGTCACAGCCGCCCCAATCTGCATCACTAAAAGCGATTAGGTCAAAATTATCATCATTAGGGTACCATAGTCCTCTCGACGGACAACCCTTCAGATATCGAAGTATACGCTTGATAGCTGCAAGATGACTCTGTTTCGGCTTCGACTGATAACGTGCACAGAGACATGTGGCAAACATTATATCAGGTCTGGAGGCGGTGAGATACATCAGAGATCCAACGATTGCTCTGTATGTAAATGGATCAGTTAGCTCCCCCTTAGCGTCAACTCCAATCCCGTGATTAGGTTGTATTGGGGTGTCCATCGGCTTCGAATCATCCATCTGGAATCGGCTCAAGACTTCAGAAACGTATTTCGTCTGGTGGATAAAGATCCCCGTTGGTCTTTGTTCCACCTGCAAGCCTAGGAAAAACTGCATCTCTCCCATTGCGCTCATCTCGAACTTTTTCTTGCATAACACGTTCATATTCTCTGCACAGAAGTTCGTTAGTAGACCCAAATATAATATCGTCAACATAAATCTGGACTAGAAGCAAGTCATCGCATGTTCGTTTAGTGAACAGCGTGCAATCTACCAAACCTCGCTTGAATCCTTTTGAGAGAAGATATGTGCTCAGCTCCTCATACCATTGCCTTGGAGCTGGGTGCAACCCGCAGAGAGCTTTGTTCAAAACGTAGACCTTATCCCGGTGAATAGGATCTTCAAAGCCTGGTGGTTGACCTACTTATACTTCCTCCTTGATCACACCGTAAAGAAATGCGCTCTTGACATCCATTTGATACACCTTAAATTTCTTGTATGATGCAAACGCCAGAAACATTCGGATAGCCTCTAAGCGTGCAACTGGTGCATAGATCTCGTTGTAATCGATTCCCTTCACTTGATGAAATCCTTGTACAACCAAACGAGCTTTGTTCCTTACGATCACTCCTCTATTATCCTTTTTGCATTGGAAAACCCACTTCGTTCCAATCTTCTTTCTTCCCGGGGGCAAATCTGTCAGTGTCCAAACGCCAAGTTTCTGGAACTGCAACAACTCCTCTTGCATTGCTTCCACCCAAGCGTCGTCCAAAAGAGCATCCTTGTAAGTTCGTGGCACAACCTGCGAAACATAACAAGCAAAAGACCAGTCATTCTGAAAACCAGATTTTTGTATTTTGGCATATAAAGCAAAATTGCCAAGGTTTTCCGGTGAGCTAGCATTCCTCAATTGACCTCTTGTCATCACACTGCTACTAGGATCACCAATAACCTGCTCGATCGGGTGAAATCGATGTATCCGAGATTCCGGATAATCAGGTACTTGGACTCCCGTCTGAGTAATTAAATTCTCTGCAGAAACCAGATCATTACCCACATTCGATGTTGAAGCACCATTTGTAGTTGGGTTCACTGGTGGTGTCACTGTAGCATGATCTAAGATAGCTTCACTTGTAACATCATCATCGTCATCTTCTGATTCTGATGAATTCATCGTTGTGGAAGCTTCTTGAAATACCTCTTCTTCAACGACAGGAACATTGGTATCATTAGAAGCTGCTTGAGGATTCACGGTGATCGGACGCACCAACGACGAAGTCACTGCGTTTTTGACCTCGTAATATAAACGTAATACAGCCTCTTCAACCAACTATCTAGGTTGAATGATTCAAAGAAATCTTTGTAATCAAACATCCAGTCTGGACCGCTTCCCTGTAAATTCCGAGTGTACCGTTGCACTTCAATGTTAGCCCACTCCTCGACCTGACGAGTCCTTTTGTTGAATACCCGTTTGAGCAGGGTTGCATATCCAACAAAATATCCTTCCTCAGCCTTCGGTGCGAACTTCTCAGATGGATTAAGCATAGTACAAGGAGCTCCAAACGGTTCTAGATACTCTAAATTCGGCTTTCAACGATTCAACAGCTCATAAGAAGTTTTGCCAAACTTCTTCACCGTTAAAACACGATTAAGAGTATAACAAGCTGCGTAAATAGCTTCGTTCCAGAACATCACTGGAAGATTTGAATCCGCAAGCATTGTCCTCGCCGTTTCAATTAGAGTCCTGTTTTTGCGTTCCGCGACACCGTTCTGTTGTGGGGTATACGGAGCACTGTATTCATGATGAATACCTTTGTTTTCACAAAGATCATCCATCTGTGCATTTTTAAACTCCGTCCCATTATCACTCCTAATCCCCTTGATCTTAAGACCATAGATATTTTCCAGACGAGTGAACAGAACTTTCAAGTTATCAAACGTGTCGCTCTTTCTGTGTAAGCACATCACCCATGAAAATCTTGAAAAATCATCACTCACCACAAGACAATATAACTCCCCAGCATGACTCTTACGCTTGACCGGTCCGAACAGATCCATGTGCAAACGTTCAAGTGGCAGTTCAACGGAATTAACTTTCTTTGGCCTATGGGATTGTTTGTGCTGCTTACCCTTTTTACAACTCACACACTTGTCATTTAAGTGAAAATGTTTGACGTTCACGCCTGTGACAAGTTCATTCTTCACCAATTGATTCATCTTTCTAAGGTGAATGTGTCTCATTCTCCTGTGCCACATAATGGATTCTTTTTCTATAGCCTTGGAGAGGAAACACGTGACTTGGCCTTGGGTGGTCATGGCTTTCGACATATCGAGAATGTACAAGTTGTTCACTCTTGGCGCCTTTAGCATCACCCACTCTTTCGGTAGTTCAAAACCCGGCTTGAGTATATAGCAAGATTTGTCGTCAAAGTACACAGAAAATTGCTTGTCACATATCTGACTGGCACTCAACAGATTGTAATCTATCTGCTTCACATAAGAAATTCTCTTGAAGCTCACAATTCCATTGCTCACACTACCCTCCATGGTAATATAACCTCCATTGTTCCCGGAAAACGCTACATAACCTCCATTGATGTTTCTAATATCAAAAAGTAGCGAAAGATCCCCTGTCATGTGACCAGAAGCTCCACTGTTAACAATCCAAAGACTGCTCACAGGGCCAACTCAAGCTCCCTGCACATAACAAGTAAAGAAGTTAGATTTTTCGGGGGACCCAAGCCTGTTTGGTCTTGGGTCTTTGAACAGATTGTTTCAAAGATTCAGATTTTTCACAAACATCTTGATTTTTATCAACCTTTTTCTTTTCACATAAATCTTTCTCATTCTCAAAATTCACATGTTGTGAAGTTGAAGCACCCTCGGAACCCTTTGGTGACCAAGATTGTTCAGATCTTTTCAAGATCCGGATCTGAGATTTTGGGGACTCAGCCGGTTTCTTTACTTCATCCTTGAATGATACCTTCTTGGTTACCTTCTCTGATTTAACAGAGACAGGTCCAACTGTTGGCTTGACATAAGGTTTCACAGGAACCTTTTTGTTGTCAACAGTTGCGTTCACCAATGGTTTCTTCAACGGTTTCTCAGTGGCTATCCGGTTGCGTCTATCATATGTCATCGGACGATTTTCCCTCCTTTAGAAATAATTGCTTTGGTTATAAAAAGGTGCTAGTTGAGGGATAAACCGTCTCTGTGGATAACAATGATTATCAACCGGATAATCATACCTTTGCTTCATCTCCACCTCGTGCCTCTTGTGTCTTACATACGGGCAGTTGGCAAGTAAATGCCCCCTCTCCCCGCACTTAAACACACGCACGGTACTCTTCATAATTTTCCTTGATGTTCGACTTAGAATAACTAACGATAGGATATTGATCATCCATACACCGTCTTCTTAAACTCTCAGGAGCGGGGTCCTTTGAGTAAGTCGGCTCAAGAAAACCATTTGACTTATCTATTGGTTTAACAAATTGTGTGACATTGACCTTTGGCTCTTTAGGAATATCCGAATGAATTTTCTTTAAAATGGCTGGAGGAATATCATTTGTTCGTTCATGTTTCGGGAACCAAATGGTACTTTCCTGCCAGATCTTTTCAATTTTTGAATAATTTGCAAATTGAATCGGATATTCTTCATCGGACATGATCTTATCGGAGCCTTGCATCCGATAGAAAACTTTGACAGATTTATCACACGATTCATTTTTCTCTTCATTTGACTTTTCAATTTTCTTCTCAACTTTCTTTTCAACTATCTTTTCAACTTTCTTTTCAACATTCTTAACAACTTTCTTTTCAACAGACTTCACTGATTGATTCTTTCTATGAGCGTTAGCCATGGGATGGACAATCTGAGATGGTGAAACAGGTTCAGTAGTGATGATGTGATTTTCATCAGGAATATCACTCACTTTTTCAACAACTGTCTCAGACTGTTCATCCTCTTCATCAGAATCATCAGCAGCAACCACACCCTCATTATTTCCCAGAACAGGTCTAACATCAGAATACGGGTCTCCCACACTGGATGTGTTTGACTCGTTATCCGATGTAGAGTCAGATTTAACTGAGCACTCCGGTGCTATTGCATGCAAATTATGGTTTTCAAATAACACCGGAGCTGGGACAGCTTTGTAGTTTGCACTACTAGACTGTGAAGGCTCTTCTATTATGTGGTCAACTACATAAGCAATATGCTTATAGCTCTCAAGCTTTTTGTTAACTTTCTCTGCAAAGCACTTGATGGTGGCCATTTCCAATTTTGTGTTTTCTAAATCATTGATATAGTTATTTATGGCCATTTGTTTTAAAGACAAAGTCTTTTACAATTTAGAAACATCTTTCTTATACCCATCAAGTACTCTGTTGAATTCTTTTGATTCTTTTTGATATGATTGACAGTTGATTTTTGCACTCTCAAGTTGAACCTTGAGTTGCTTATTCTCATCTGTCAATTTATCACAAGCTTTGCAATGTTTAACAGAAGTTGAAATAGAATTAACAGAAGATTCAGTACTTACCTGTTTAGGAGGTTCTGTCATGGCCATCAGTGCAAAGTGTGCTTCCTTCCCAGCGAAAAACTTGGAATAATCAATTTTGGTGCAAGCGTCATCCACAATGCATGATTTCCGGGTCATCAAGAAGTCAGCTTCAGCAAGCAACTGGTCGATGTCATCATCCAGTGAGTTAACACTAGATTCAGAATCAGACTCACTCTCCTCATCAAAATAAGTAGAATCAAACTGCTCTGGAATATCAGCAACCGAATCCAGAATCATTCCAGATTTCTTTTCATCAACATCAACAGTCATCTCATCATTCAACTCTTCAATCTTCAACTCACTCATCTTCTCAGTCACAATCTCTTCTTCAACCTCCACCGGCTCATCCAAATTCATTTTCTGTGCCACACAAGCCACATTACCAGCTGTAATTTCTTCAACACCCAACTGCATACCGGTCCAATCAAAACCCCCATCCTTCTGTATCACCAAAGCTTGATTTGGGTTCTCGGTTTGGGTTTGTGTGTTTGGTGTAGAAATGGGAATGATTGTTCGGTTTGAATTTTGTTGTGTTTGGTTTTGGTTTTGTGTTGTGGATTGTCTGGCATTGTTATTTTGTTGGTTGTTTTGACGGTTTTGATAGTTGTTGTGAGGTTGAAAGCTTGAAATGTTGAGACTTTGGTATGACACTTGATTTTGATTTTGGGTTTGTCGGCTTTGGTAGTTAGAGTTGAATGGATTTCTATTACCTTGTTATGCTGGCTGTGTGCACTCTCTTTTGAAATGACCTTTCTCACCACAGTTGAAACAAGTGACTTTGGCTTTGTTGAAGCCATAAGTGGTGTTAGGAGAGGTCGAAAGATCAGTTCTTCCAGTCTTTTGAATAAAATCAGTGGCTCTTCTCATGATACTTGCAAAGGCCCACTAAATATCCATCAGTTCCATCTCTTCCTTGTCGATCTGTGCATAGTCCTCATTGGTCAAGTTGTTGTTCCCAATTTGACTAGCAACCAAGCCATTGTATGATGCTACCATTGCTGAAACTAATGCTACATGTTGTTGGGCAATCTCAACAGTAACATTGTTTAAATTTAATGTCTCCAACACTATCTGGCTTTGGTTAGTTTGACTCTGGTTAAGTTGCATTTAGTTCATTTGAGGGTTGTAAGGTTGTTGTTGTTGAGGTTGGCTAGCAGAATAACATGTTGCTTGTTGCATGGGTGAAAATGGTGGAATGTAAGTATTAGTTGTTGGAAATGATGGTGAGGTATATGAAGATGTTTGAGCAAGGTAGTTGATTGGTTGTTTGGGTGGTTCAACAATGTTAGATACGCACGCGATGTGTGGAGCAACATTGGTAGTAGAACTGGAAGTAGAATGGGAAGAAGATGTACCACCAAGATACAATTCCAGATTCTGAGGAATTTGAGCCCTTTTTGCTTTCCTCTTTTCCTCCATCTCCTTGTTTTCCAGTTTCTGAATAAATTCATTTATCGTCCAATACTGGTACGCATCCTTCTCTTTTAACACCTCAATATGTTGGTTCCAATACGGTGGCAATGCATCGGCAAACTTGTCCACCAATTCGGACATAGGTATGCATATCTCATAGCTTGAAAGCTCTGTGAGTAAGTGGCAATACCTTGGAACCAACTCTTTCAACGTCTCGTTACCCATGTAACTAAAATTCTCAAACTCTTTCCGAAGCTCTTCCATCCTCAGCTTCCTAGTCTTCTCATTTCCATCATGTCTGTTCCTCAACATGTCCTACAGCTGTTTAGAAGTTGTGCAAGAACCAAACTGATGCAGCAAATCAGTGTTGATAGCTTGGGACAATTGAGAAAACGCCTTCTTCTCAATAGCAAACCTTTTCTTTTCATCGTCTGCTAGATTCTCCAATGGAATAGGCTCTCCCGTGTTCTCCAAGATCGGAGCAACATAGCCTTTCGCAATCATCTGCCACGCCTCAGTTCCCTCTAAACCCATACCCTCCAAATGGATCTTGAATTTGGTCTTCCACGTGTTGTAGTCGACCATCTCCATAAGCTTAGGTGGACGGTTTCCACTTCCAGATGACAAGTCGTGAATAAGAGTTGATATGGCATTAGTCGTCTGTGAGTGAACCGCTGCTGCTGCTACTCCCCAATAGTCGCCAATCGGTTGCGGTTGTGGTTGTGCAACGTGTTGAGGAATAGTACTAGTCATAGCCAAATAATTGATAGGTTGTGATGGTTGACTAGACTTTTGGGCAGCAACCGACCAAGGATCCATGGTTGTCTGCTGTTGTGGTGTCGGGTTAGGTCTTGGTGTAGTAGGAAAGTTCCACATCTTGAAATGATACGAATGAGAGATATAACAAACACAAATCGCTTTCGACCGTTTAAACCCTCTTTCGACCGTTTGAATTTCACCTTCGACCGTCCGAATGGTCGAATGAAACAAATATGGTCGAATGTACACCAATACACTAACAAACTCTAGGTTCGACCACTTAAAACACCACCTTCGACCAAAAATCCTTTGGTTCGACCGTTTAACACACACGTTCGCCCATTCTCCCTAGTTTCGACCCTGCACTTTCAAAAATGATTATTCTTTGAAAATCAGTTAATTTTGATCAAATTTTTCAAAAGTTGAAAGAATTTGATGATTCAAATCAGGTTTTGATTCGGATTTGATTTGGAACAAGTTTATCAAAGAGAATTATGCATTTTATCCATGAAAACAAGCTCTAATCAATCAATTTATCACCAATTCAGTTTTATCAATGAAAGTACAAAGTTTTTGATCAAAATAGGGTCCAAATCTGCTGTAAAATTATCAATTTGTGGTTGTTTGATCCATAATGGCTCTGATACCACTTTGTATGCGCTTAGGATCGTCAAATCTACAAAGATATTAATCAAACAAGTTTGATTCAGGTGCGAAATCCCTGAATCAATCACAAAATGATAATCAAACAATCAAAACACAGAAATCATCTTTCAAAGCTTTTTCTCATTCATAAACAACTTGAATTACACGTTTTAATAATGTTTACAATCAAATCAGACGTGAAAATAAGTTGACACAAACACTAGGGAGAAACACAAAACAAGAGGGAATAAAATGATCAACAACTACATTAAAAAATAAGCTTAACCTATTTATAGGCCTGCACATTCACCCGTATTGCATGGTCGAATGTGCAGGTTTGCCCAAACACCATGGACGAACCAAGCTTTACATAAACATCTAAACTACATTCGCACTCCTTCTCTCCTTCGCACCATGAAGACTCCTTCGCACCTTTGAAATCTTTCATTCGCCCACTTTTATCTCCTTCGCCCGTTCGACAAACAACAAAACATATGTTAATAGTAATCCAAAGCATTAGTCGCACAAAACATCTACAGTTCATTCGACCCCTGCAAGGGTCGAATGAGTTTCTGTGTGGTCGAATGGGATGATTCAAAAACTCACCAACGTTTTTTGACCCCCCTTAAGGTCGAACCAGTTCCCATCTTTTTCAGATTATCCAGTTTTGTCGTTTAAACGCGTTTTAACACATCCTAACACATGAACATGCAATCCTAACATAAGTTAAGCATATAAAATCATGTATAATCATGTTTACACCGTTGAAACATGTATTTGCACATTATATAACATGTATGTATCAATCCATGTATAACACTTAATTCAATTCATGTAATTTCACCAACCACGAAATTCAAGACTAGTGTGTACACAAAACAACCCCCAATGATCCTCCAGATCATTGAACCCTGGACATTATGTAACGTAACCCGACTCAACTGACTTAGTTAAGTATGTTAATAAATGTTTTTTGCTAAGGTAGACTTATATGTTAGAAAAATGTTACCCTGAGTTTGTCGGGTGTCACAGTATATATAGCTAGGGATTGAATAAGAACCTGAATTCAACATGTAAACCCGAAATTCTAACTATCCTAGACAGTTATTCAGGTATAAAACTAGTTTTAAAAGTTTTACATGTATGAGACTGATCGGTGCAATTTGTATACATGTTATTTCATATTATTTAGCTTTTAATTGCACCGATTTGTCACAAAATATACTACTTAGTATCGCTTTTATGTTTTGTAGGTTTCAAGACGACATCAAGCTAAAGTGATATCTAAAGAAGCTTTGCAATGACACTTCCTTAATTGAAGAATTGGAGTTAGCAATTTAAAGGAAGCACAAGATAAAATGGAAATGAGCTACTACATGATTCAAGTGGAAATAATTAAAACTTCAAGGGGGCTTAAATGAATAAGTGTTGAACTAATGTGGAAAGTAATTGTTTCTTTGGGGGGTCTTTGACAGTTCAAGAAAAGAAAAGAAAAAAAGAAGTTAAAGGAGAAAGGGGCAGTTACTTCCTAGGGGGGGATCGACATTTTTTTGAAAAAAAGCAACATTGAGAGTGAAGGAAGGTGGTTGCCATTTTTGGAGAATTATCTTGGAGGAAATATATTCACAATTTGATTATCATCAATCGTTAGTCAATTTCTTATGGAGGTCACACATCCTTTTGATTTAATCAACCCAATTATGAGTGGCTAATTCACTTGTCGTCACAATCGGGTTAGGGGTCTTTATTCATCACTTGTAAGACTTTGTTTTGTTATGTGTTTGAGCATTAGACAATTGTTTTCATACTCGAGTAATGTTTGCAATTGTGTTTGTGTTGCTATTTTAATATTAATCTAAAAGACGTTTTATGTTTGATTCACCAAGATGGTCATTCTTTTATAGAGAAACTCTATAGGATTGTATTATGTCCCTACGTGATTGAATCGATGTATTTCGTTATAGTTTATTATTAATCACCAAGATGTCATTCCATTGTGGAGAAACTCCATTGTGTTGTATCATGACCTATGCGATTGATTAATGATGAACTATTTGGTTTTTGTTAAAAGTGCACGAATCATGTCTATGTGATTTGTTAGACGTATTAGTAAATTATAAGTTAAGTGATTGATTAGACCCCAAAACCGAAAGTGACTATACTTCTTCATATACGTGACAATTTGTTATTTAATTTTGTTCAATTAAGTTTTAGAATTAATTAAAAACAAACTCGACAATGACTTTTAAGTTCAACATCAACACAAATTTGTTACCATCCACTAACTCCTCGTGGATTCGACACCCTTCTTACCCCTGCTAGTCTTAGGTGAGTAGGTACATTATCTCTCTATTTTTGATCGGGACCTCGACACCGATCAAATTTTGGCGCCGTTGCCGGGGAGTAAGTGCGCTTAGTAATTTAGTTTGTGTTGATTTTTTTTACTTGTTTTCCTTAAAATAAAAATTTCAAAAAAAAAAAAAAAATCATAAAGCTTGCTACTTTTTATTCACGGTTATACGAGGTGTGGTGTTTGTGCAGGTATTAGGTTCATTGCATGCATACTAGATATTCTGGAAGATCATCACCTTTAGCATTTGATCCGGAAATAGAAAGATTAGCAAGACAAAACCGAGTTGTTCATCGCACAAGTTTAACTCCAGTTCCACTTTCACAACACATTTCAGATTCAGAAGGAAGTGATACAGAAAGTACGGATATGGCAGGTGGCGAAGGACAAGATCCTCCATTGAGAGGAGTAGACACCCATTTTAGGCCGACTATCTTTCAAGGACCATCTCCAATTGTCACACCGGAGATGAATGGCAGATACTTTGACATCCGACCTCAATATTTGGCTATCTTACCAATATTTAGGGGAGTCGCATCAGATGAGCCTTACACACACTTGATTGACTACGCTTCAATATGTAGTACCATTGGGAGACAAGGCTTCACACCGGAAGAGGTAAAGCTACGTCTTTTTCAATTTTCACTTAAAGATAGGGCTAAACAATGGTTTTCAACTTTACCATCTAATAGTATTCGAACATGGGATGAAATGCAACAAATATTTCTTGAGGAATACTATCCGATGAGTAGAACGAGTGAAGCTCGTAATGCTATCAAGTCTTTTAGTCAACATGTGGGGGAGGCATTCCATGAAGCTTTTAAGCGCTTTAATGAAATGCTTAGAATGTGTCCTCATCATGATATTCCCAAATGGGATTTGGTCAAAATCTTTTATGATGGTCTACATCCCGATGATGCCAAAGTTGTCTTTTCATGTAGTGGTGGAACCTTTTTAACTCATGATGAAAATTATGAGTGGAATTTTTTAGAAACACTAAGTAAAGGTTCAAAAACACAAGCTTCGGCTAATCGGAAAGTTAAACCACATCAAATTCAATCTGTAATGGATCATGGTAACAATGAAAGGTTTGACTCATTAGAAAAGAAGATTGATATGATTTGCCAAAATATGGGGAAAGGTATGTCTAATGTTTCGCAGGTATATGAGATGTGTGAAGAGTGTGGGGAAATTGGGCATTCAGCCATGAGTTGTCCTATAAACATGGGAAAAAGTGAGGAAGTGAATCAAGTTTATAGTGACAAAAAGCCATTCGATATGAACTCGAACACATACCATCCGGGGCTGCGAAACCATCCGAATTTTAAATATGGGAATGCAAACAATCAGATGAATCCAAACTTTCAAGGAACAAGTCAACAAGGAGGATTCTCAAATCAATATCAAAACCGCCAACAAAACTATCAAGACAACTACCATAGAGGCTCTCACAACCAAGGTTATAATCAAGGGTATAATCAACAGTCTAGTTCATCCCAAGGGTATAACCATGGTCAAGGAAGATCTTCTAACCATGGCCAAGATAGTTTGACAACTCAAGTGGCAAATTTGACCACTCAAATGGCCAGCGTGTTAGAGTTATTGAAAACGAAAAATCAAAAGGAAGAAATTCAAGAAAAAACCATAGCTTCAATGGGAAAGCAACTTGGGCAATTGGCAGAGCAAATGTCCACAAGAACACCGGGGACTTTACCAAGCAACACCCAACTGAATCCACAACATCAAGGTACAAGTCAACAAAATTCACATGATGCACACATCAATGAGGTACGTATATTACGTAATGGTAAGGCTTATGGTTCCACAATCAATCATTCATCAACTCCACTCGATGGTGTAGTGGAGGATTGCCACTCTGAAGATGAACATGAACCAGAAATCATTTCACACAAAAGTCCTAAAATTGATGTAAGTGAAAAATCAAAGCTTTCAAAACCTTTGCAAAAACCGGACAATGCTAAAGCCGATGATAAGGATATGGAGAATAATACCATTCCTTATCCATCAGCTTTAGTGAAAACCGAGCATAAAAGATATGGCAAAAATGGCCCACAAGCCGAAGACATGTGGGAAACTTTTAAGCAAGTTAAAATCAACATTCCATTAATTGATGCCATTAGACAAATACCGGTTTATGCAAAGTACCTCAAGGATTTGTGTAATCAGAAAAAGAGCTATAAAATGCCTAAAAATCTTAACTTAACATCAAATGTGAATTCTGTGTTATCATGTTCTCTCCCACCAAAACTTAAAGATCCCGGGGCACCTTTAATTTCAATTCAAATCGGTGATTTAAAAATAAAAAGGGCACTCCTTGATCTTGGTGCAAGTGTTAACATTCTCCCGGGTAACTTATACGACCAACATGATTTTGGTCCTTTGCAAAAATCCGACACCACCTTGGTGTTGGCCGATCTGTCTCCAAAAGTTCCTAGGGGTGTGTTAACCGATGTAATAGTTAAGGTGGAAGATTTTTATTACCCCGTTGACTTCTTAGTATTAGATTCGGCGGTAGTAAACAAAGAAAGACAAGCAAGTGTGATTCTTGGTCGACCTTTCTTAGCAACAATCAATGCCCAAATTGGGTGTGGAGATGGGTCGCTAGAAATGACATTTGGAGATCGTAAGGCAAAGTTAAATATGTTTAAAAATTCAGAAAGTCTTTCGTTTGATAATGAATGTTTTATGGCGGATGTTGTTAACGGGTATGTCCAATCTTACACTTCAAGTGTGATTGCGGACGATACCCTAGAGCATTTTTTGGTGAATGACAGGTGCAATGCATTGGAAACAATCGATTCAAGCATTTGGAAAGAAGTTTTTGCAGTTACAATGGATGGAGGAAGGCCACCATGGACACACAAAATCGAGTGCTTACCCGAGCACATCGATTCAAAGCTCAAGCCTTCCTTAGAAGACCCACCCAAACTAGAATTGAAGACACTTCCAAATCATCTCAAGTATGCATTTCTAGGCAAGAATGAGACATTACCCGTAATCATTGCATCAAATCTTTCAAAGGAGCATGAAGAGGCGTTATTGAAGGTTTTAATCAAATATAAGGCTGCCATGGGGTGGACAATTGCAGATTTGAAAGGTATAAGTCCATCAATTTGCATGCATAGGATCATAACCGAGCCATCATCAAAGCCCTCTAGAGATGCACAAAGAAGGTTGAACCCAAACATGAGAGAGGTGGTAAAAAAGGAGGTGCTCAAATGGTTAGATGCAGGAATTATTTACCCAATATCGGATAGTGATTGGGTAAGCCCAACTCAAACGGTGCCTAAGAAATCAGGAATGCAAGTGATAAAAGGTGAAGATGGAAGCCAAATTGCTACTCGCCCCGTGACTGGATGGAGGGTGTGCATAGATTACCGCAAGCTCAACGCTGCAACTTCAAAGGATCATTTTCCACTCCCTTTTATTGATCAAATTGTTGAGAAATTATCTGGTCAGAAATTTTATTGCTTTCTTGATGGTTATTCAGGTTACAACCAAATTGCAATTCATCCTGAAGATCAACAAAAGACTACATTCACTTGCCCATATGGTACATTTGCATTTAGGCGAATGCCATTTGGCTTGTGTAATGCCCCTGCCACTTTTCAAAGATGTATGATGAGTATTTTTTCTGACATGGTGGGGGAGTCTCTTGAAATCTTTATGGATGATTTCTCAATCTTTGGTTCTACCTTTGAAACTTGTCTAAACCAACTTGAGTGTGTTCTCAAACGATGTACGAAAACTAATTTGGTATTAAGTTGGGAAAAAAGTCATTTTATGGTACAGGAAGGAGTTGTTCTTGGACATGTAATTTCTGAAAGGGGAATGGAAGTTGATCCCGCCAAAGTCCAAATCATCTCTTCCTTACCCCCACCAACTAATGTCAAAGGAGTCCGTTCCTTTTTAGGGCATGCAGGCTTTTATAGGCGATTCATCAAAGACTTTAGTGCTATTTCTAAACCATTATGCAACTTACTTTTAAAAGAGGCACCATTTGTCTTTGATGATGCTTGTTTAGCAGCTTTCAATGCATTAAAGAAGCAACTCATATCATCTCCCATATTGCAATCACCAGATTGGTCTTTACCATTTGAAATCATGTGTGATGCAAGTGACTATGCTATGGGAGCCGTGTTGGGACAACGGGTGAACAAAAAGCCCGTTGCAATTTACTACGCTAGTAAAACTCTTTCTGATGCTCAACTTAACTACACAACAACGGAAAAAGAGTTATTGGCGGTAGTATATGCATTGGATAAGTTTCGAAGTTACATTTGGGGGGCTAAGGTAATAATTTACACGGATCATAGTGCAGTGAGATATTTAATGGAAAAGAAAGAGGCAAAACCGCGCTTGATTCGTTGGATCTTATTACTACAAGAATTTGATTTTGAAGTAAGAGACAAAAAAGGAAGTGAAAATTTAGTGGCGGATCATCTTTCCCGCATTCCTTTTATTGCTGATGAATCTAACAAAGAGATTTCGGATACATTTCCGGATGAACAATTGTTTGTTGTGTCAACTTTACCATGGTTTGCTCATATAGTCAATTATCTTGTTGCAGGTCAAATACCATCTCATTGGACACGTCAACAAAGGAAGCATTTCTTCTTTCAAGTCAAGCAATACATATGGGATGAACCTGATTTATTCAAAATTGGACCGGATCAAATCATTAGAAGATGTGTCCCGGATGAGGAGATTCAAGAGGCATTAGCTCATGCCCATGCTTATGCTTGCGGAGGACATTTTAGTGGCAGAAAAACTGGACACCGCATCCTATCATGTGGTTTATTTTGGCCTACTTTGTTTCGTGATGCTTTCCTCTTTGCAAAACAGTGTCTCCGTTGTCAACAAGTTGGGGGGATTTCTAAAAAAGATGAAATGCCCATGAACCCTATACTTGTTATTGAAATCTTTGATGTATGGGGAATTGATTTTATGGGCCCATTCCCCACATCTTTTGGCAACATATACATCTTGGTGGCGGTTGATTATGTATCAAAATGGGTTGAGGCCGAAGCCACCAAAACCAATGACCATAGTGTTGTATGCAAATTTGTCAAGAAAAATATTTTCTCAAGGCATGGTTTTCCTAGAGCCATCATTAGTGATGGTGGATCACATTTTAAACATTTCAGATTTGGAAAACTTTTACAACACTATGGCATTCATCACCGTGTAGCTACTCCTTATCACCCGCAAACAAGCGGTCAAGTCGAAGTCTCCAATCGGCAAATTAAAGATATTTTACAGAAAACCGTGAGGCCGGATCGTAAAGATTGGTCTTTGCGACTCGATGATGCTTTATGGGCTTATCGAACCGCTTACAAGACCCCGATTGGAATGACTCCTTACCGCTTAGTTTATGGTAAAAATTGTCATTTACCCATTGAACTTGCTCATCGTGCATATTGGGCGGTGCAAACTGTTAATTGTGATTATGATGAGGCAGGCATTGAGCGAAAGTTACAACTAAATGAGTTGGAAGAGATCAGGGATGAAGCATATGATAGTGCTACACGTTACAAAGCTAAGATGAAAGCCGTTCACGACGCGAAGTTACGAATCAAGACCTTTGAGGTCAGTCAAAAGGTATGGCTTTTTAATTCTCGTCTAAAGTTTTTTCCAGGAAAATTGAAGAGCAAATGGACGGGACCATTTGTGATTACACGTGTGGGTGATTCGGGTGAGGTCGAAATTGATGACGTAAATGGAGGACAAAAGCAAGTGGTTAACGGACACCGTTTAAAACCGTACATCACGTCAATTGATCAAGTTGGAGCAAACATCGATGTTGTGAGTTTCATGGAAGACTCACCTACTTATCAACAAACGTGAAGGATTGAGGTAAGGACGGGTTGCGGACACTCATGTACCGCTAAACGAGAGGCAACCCGTCTTTCTTGTTTATTTATTTCTTTGTTTATGTTTATTTTCTATTCTAGGCATTTTATTTTGTTTTTCGGGTCATACATAAACTGAAATAAAGTTGGGGAAGTACTTGTTGGTCGTTGTTGTCACATCTACCGGGTGAAGATTTTTTTTTTTTTCCAGTTCGTTTAACTCATTTTCAACTTATTGCATTGTGGACAATGCAGTGTTCAAAGTTGGGGAGGGGACTCATTTAAAAAAAAAAAAAACAAAAAACAAAAAAAAAACAACCTTTACGTTGGTTATCTTTGATTCATCAATTTTGTAGTGTAATTTTAAGCTAGGTGTTATTAATTAGTAATTTTTTTTATTTTTTTTTATTTTAATTAAAAAAAAGTAGTCAACGAGCTGTTATAAAAAGAAAAATTTTTTTTTGAAAGCTAAAGTAGGTTTATATTTAATTGAAGTTCATTTGTTTTGGGTTTTCAACACACCATCAACGTCAGTTCACCGTTCACCAACGCCCAACTCTATTTCCAACGCTAAAACTTTCTGTGATGTTTTTTAACGCTACTAAAACGTCAAAATCCTTCACCGTTCAAGAACGCTACCTCAACGTCAACCAACGCTGAAGACGGTTTCTAAAGATTCCGAGTTTCACTCTCTCTCTCTCTTCATAATCTGGTCACGTTTTTTATACCCACGTTTCACCAACCATCTCTTTCATCTTCATTGTTCCCTCTCAAGAATCTAAACCCTTATTTTTGGTCAACCAATTTTCCAACAAAAACTCAAAAATTTTGGTGCAATCCATTCGATTCACAACATACAACACCACACTACAGTTTGTTTGGTCGATTAGTTTGGATTATTGGAGTTTTGAAGGGTCAAACTTTCGAACTTTTTGTTGGGTATATTTGGGGTTTTCAAACCAGATTACAATTATATTGTTGCACACACTCATTCAAGCAACAAGGTATGTGTTTCTTTGAAGCTTTATATGTTTTGTGTTGATTCTCATTGGTTCAATTTGGTTTGAATATATCTTAAATGTTGATGATAACTGATGAATTTAGCACTGAAGGGGTTGGGCATTTAAATCACATGAGTTGTTATGTATGTTTCTCAACTGAAACAAACTAAAAGTGTGATAAGTTGAAATGGTCTAAATTGGGATTATTGAGCGTTGCTGTAAGTCCCACACAAAGTGAATTAATTGTTCAAGGCATGTGTTTGGAATGATAGAATTTCATTGTTGAAATATGAAGCTGATGTAAATTTGGACATGTTTTCAAATGTTAAAAAAAAATGCCATCTAATGCCTAATATTTAGGTCTAAAGCTTGTGGAACAATGTCTATACATGACAAAGGGGTTTAAAAAAAATGAGAAGAAGATAAACATGACTGGGAATGGGTAAAAGTTTGGAAAGTAGTGTGGAATGATAATATGAATCGGGTTAACATGTTTACTAATGGATGTCAATTGTGTTTTGTAGAACCATGCCGCCAAAATCTCGAAAACGAAAGGAGGCAGCTCCAAAAGGCGACCCACCTGTTTGGAGTAGAAACAAAAGACTTTCAAGTATTGATGATCGCCAATGGCAGGCAATTCTATACCGTGACAAGATAGATCCAATTGGCAATCCATTGGTTTGCGAAAAACCTGTGGTTCTTGAAGACTTCCGAGGTTTTGGATTGGTTGAGAAGTTTGAATATTTAGGATGGGAAGCTGGTCTCACCTATTGCTATGAAAAGAAGGAAGAAATATATTTGGAGGAGATTAAGCAGTGGATTTCAACGTTGGAACGGATTCCCGGATCCAATCCGCCGTTTACTACAAGTTTAAAAGGAAAAGTCCATGGCGTAGTGGTTGAGCTAACAATGGAGATGTTGTCTAACATAGCACCTTTCGATTCAGGGATTAGAGCACCAGGGGGCACATATGAAAGCTTGACTGATGATGAAATTTTATATATCGGCGAGAAGGAAGACGCTGAATGGTTAAGCATGCTTAAAGAGTTATTTGATGTCCCGGGAGAAGACTATGCACACTACAAGCCATTAATGAGGAAGGACCTGAAGCCACTTCCATATTTGATTTCAAAAGTCATGTTTTCTAACATTATGCCTAGAAAGGGCGATTATGTGGAGATCAGAAAATATGAAATAAAGGTTCTTTATGCACTGGTGACAGGAAAAGTGCATATCTCATTGAGACAGCTGATTATGTTGAATATCTGGGAATCACGTGAGAGGAAGACTAGGAGCTTTATACCTCATTGTCGCCTCCTCACTCACATGTTGGATCTTAAAAATGTGATACCTAGAAATGCAACTCCTGAAATTGAGGATATCATTCCGTTTTCTAGAAGCAAATTGGTTAGTACTTTTAAGTTTGAAGAAACTTCAAGCAAGTTTATTCTTACTGATCAAATGTCGAAAAGGGTGTATGAAGTAAGGAAGGATGATGAAGCAATTGAAGATGAAGAAATGGGGGAGCGAGAGCCAAGAACACAATTGGGAGAGAGTAGTGCAAATAGAAAGTATGTTGGGCAGCCAAAAGGTTATGGAAAGTGGACACAATTTGAGAGGGCACTTTGGGACCAACAAAGAGCTGATCACAAAGAAGTAATGAAAAGAATTGAGCTGTTAGAAGAAAATATGTTGCAGGTCCAACGATGTCACATCTATGATAGGGAATTGTATCAGCAACAATTTCATGAGTACACCGAACAAATTCGTCATGACAACAACCTTCAACGAGGGCATGGATACCAACCGGTGGTTGTACCATTTGATTATAGTCGGGCAACTGCAGAACATCAGATTAACTTGCCTCAATATCCTGGACACCCAGCACCATTACATTGGCCTGCAAATCTAGGATTACGGGATGGAATTCAGTACCTACAAAATCCACACGATGTTTCCAATCATGCACGATGGGTTTGGCAAACATCTTTTAGGCGTCCCCATTGATGATTGCTGAGTCGAGGAGGGACAATGACTACTTAATACTCAGGTGCTATTGTTCCAACTCTCTCTTTCTTTTGTTTATTTCAGTTTATGCGTGTGTTTGTTTTTAGTATGTGCATTTTCAATTTTAGTTAGTTTAGTTTAAAATTTAGTCATGTGTTTGGTTAGCTTTTCTTTTGCACTTTGTGATGAAAATGATTAAGACCCATCTGAGAAAGATTTGTTTGCACATGAGAATGATAGAAAATTGGTATGTTGATACATATGCATGAAATAGAATTCTAGGGGAGAAAAGTACACTTGGCTGGTGATATGTTGGTAGGCTTGACCCAAATTAGGACCACCAATGTTTTGTGCAAATATATTAATGAACGGATGATGTGTTTGGTTTCCCATCCTGACGTACACGGTTTAAAAACCAAGTCCCAACAAAAACGGGTTGAGATTGTATTTCTTTATCAGCGGTCATGCTACATAGATTTCGCACCTCCACATATTAAAATTGAATGTAGGAAATGTGTTCTCACTTTGGGGAAAGTGTATCTATAATAAGGATGAAAATCCTGAAAATCAATTCACACAATCCCTATAGTAGACATATTTCAAAAAAAAAAAAAAAAAAAAAAAAAAAAAAAAAAACATTATCATTGTTTATAACGTTTTCATTTTGCATTTCTCTTCTGTTATGCGTGAGCATAGACCTAGAGAAATTTGGTTACTTCTGTTATGCGTAAGCATAGACCTAGCGACCAAACAATGACACGTTATACTCATAGATAATGGTGAAAATAGTAGATCACGTGCAATGGTTATGGGAAGCAAAATCATTCAGAGGGAGAAAATTCCCGACAATCAAAAGCTGTTCTCATGACCAAAGCCAACTTAAATAAGTGAAAAATTAAGTACTATTGTGCTTAAAATATGGTGCATGATCGGTGGTGAAATAAATCTTCAATAGATCATGATGTTGGGTAGGTATTGAGTTGTGGAAACCGGGCGTGGGGACGAGTAAACCATTTTGGTAAAAGCTAAATATTATAATAAACACGAAGCATTGGTTGGGACTAAAAGGGTATAAGTTTAAGTGGATCAAAATATTGGCAATCATAGTCGGTGTATTAGTACTCTCCTAATTGAAATGAAGTGTTAAAAGGTTTGGCATACCAATTTGATCTCATTACAAATCTTTTCCGAGACGAAAAAGAACAAAGTTGGGGAGGTTTGATCGGTGCAATTTGTATACATGTTATTTCATATTATTTAGCTTTTAATTGCACCGATTTGTCACAAAATATACTACTTAGTATCGCTTTTATGTTTTGTAGGTTTCAAGACGACATCAAGCTAAAGTGATATCTAAAGAAGCTTTGCAATGACACTTCCTTAATTGAAGAATTGGAGTTAGCAATTTAAAGGAAGCACAAGATAAAATGGAAATGAGCTACTACATGATTCAAGTGGAAATAATTAAAACTTCAAGGGGGCTTAAATGAATAAGTGTTGAACTAATGTGGAAAGTAATTGTTTCTTTGGGGGGTCTTTGACAATTCAAGAAAAGAAAAGAAAAAAAGAAGTTAAAGGAGAAAGGGGCAGTTACTTCCTAGGGGGGGATCGACATTTTTTTGAAAAAAAGCAACATTGAGAGTGAAGGAAGGTGGTTGCCATTTTTGGAGAATTATCTTGGAGGAAATATATTCACAATTTGATTATCATCAATCGTTAGTCAATTTCTTATGGAGGTCACACATCCTTTTGATTTAATCAACCCAATTATGAGTGGCTAATTCACTTGTCGTCACAATCGGGTTAGGGGTCTTTATTCATCACTTGTAAGACTTTGTTTTGTTATGTGTTTGAGCATTAGACAATTGTTTTCATACTCGAGTAATGTTTGCAATTGTGTTTGTGTTGCTATTTTAATATTAATCTAAAAGACGTTTTATGTTTGATTCACCAAGATGGTCATTCTTTTATAGAGAAACTCTATAGGATTGTATTATGTCCCTACGTGATTGAATCGATGTATTTCGTTATAGTTTATTATTAATCACCAAGATGTCATTCCATTGTGGAGAAACTCCATTGTGTTGTATCATGACCTATGCGATTGATTAATGATGAACTATTTGGTTTTTGTTAAAAGTGCACGAATCATGTCTATGTGATTTGTTAGACGTATTAGTAAATTATAAGTTAAGTGATTGATTAGACCCCAAAACCGAAAGTGACTATACTTCTTCATATACGTGACAATTTGTTATTTAATTTTGTTCAATTAAGTTTTAGAATTAATTAAAAACAAACTCGACAATGACTTTTAAGTTCAACATCAACACAAATTTGTTACCATCCACTAACTCCTCGTGGATTCGACACCCTTCTTACCCCTGCTAGTCTTAGGTGAGTAGGTACATTATCTCTCTATTTTTGATCGGGACCTCAACACCGATCAGAGACGAGTATGGAATAGGTGATAATGGTCTGATTAACCACAACATTTATCCCATTTACCTGAACTATAGTTGTAGACAATTGTTTATTGTAAATTTTCTTTGTCCTTACCATTTCACTTTATTTTTAGTTATTATATTTCTCTTTTTTTTTGTAATAACCTATTATATTATGAACAAGTTAATGAGATACCGTTTTCAAAAGCAGAAATTTGGATGCTTATCATTGATGCGACTTTGTAATTTGTATTACTATTTCATTATTTATTTATAATGTTGGGAAAACACTAATGGTGCTTAATAAATTGTTGTGTTGGATATGCATGACTACGCATGCCCTAAAAAGGGGGTGCTATCATGCTGATGGTGTCTCTATTTTTTCGTGGGGACCTATGATTCCTACATCCCCTGACATCAGCATGACATCATCTCATGATCCATACACCCATTGAGGTCCCACCATAATTTTTTAATTGATTATTTTGTGGGCTATCTATGACAATTTGTTTACATTGATTTTGACTTTATTTATTGAGGCCCCACCATATCTTACTTTGATTTTGATTCTATTTATTAAAGTTTTAATATAACAAGTTTTTTTAGTTCTATCTATGGGTGGCAAAATGGGGAGGTTGGGTGGGTTTGGTTGTTGGGTCAGGATGGGTTTGGGTTAGGATGGGTATGGGTCAAGATGGGTAGATTAAAAAAATGGGTTAAGATGGGTTGGGTCAGTTTGGGTTTGGGTCTGGATGGTTTGATTTGGATAGGTCAAATCAAAATAGATTAAAATAAAAAAAAAATAACAATGAAAAATTTAAAAAGTAAATAAAAAAATAAAAATAAAAAGTAAAAAAAACAAATTTAAAATTAAAAAAACAAAAATAAACTTAAAAAATAAAATGTTAAGGAATCCAAAATATTTCATTTCGAACCGGACCGGTTCGACTTTATCAGGCTGGTTATCAACCCGGGCCGTTACAACCCGGCCGGGCCCGGTATCGACCCGGAACGTTTCGACCCGGCCGGACCCGGTAACAACCCAGACCGTTTCAACCTAACCCGTCCTGTAGCGACCTGGACTGTTTCGAACCAGACGGGCCCGGTAGCGACCCGGACTGTTTCTACCCGACCGGGCCCGGTAACGACCAAGACCGTTTCCACCCGACCCGTCCCGTAGCGTCCCGAACGGGCCCGGTAGCGACCCGGAACGTTTCGACACAACCGGGCCCGGTAACAACCCAGACCGTTTAAACCTGAATCTTCCCGGAGCGACCCGGACTGTTTCGAATCGGACGTTCCCGGTAGCGATCCGGACAGTTTCGACCCAACCGGGCCCGGTAACGACCCAGACCGTTTCAACCTGACTCGTCCCGGAGCGACCCGGACTGTTTCGAACCGGACGTTCCCGGTAGCGACCCGGACAATTTCGACTCGACCGGGCCCGGTAACGTCCCAGACCGTTTCAACCTGACCCGGACTGTTTCGAACCGGACGTTCCCGGTAGCGACCCGGACAGTTTCGACCCGACCGGGCCGGTAACGACCCAAACCGTTTCAACCTGACCCGGACTGTTTCGAACCGGACGTTCCCGGCAGCGACCCGAACAGTTTCGACCCGACCGGGCCCGGTAACGACCCAGACCATTTCAACCTGACCCGTCCCGTAGCGACCCGGAATGTTTTGACCTGGCCTTGCCCGGTAAGGACCCGGAACGTTTCAACCCGGCCGGGCCCGGTAACGACCCAGGCCGTTTCAACCTGACCCGTCCCGGAGCGACCTGGACTGTTTCGAACCGGATGGGCCTGGTAGCGACCCCGACAGTTTCGACCCGACCGGGCTCGGTAACGACCCATACCGTTTCAACCTGACCCGCCCCGTAGCGACTCGGACTGTTTCGGCCCTGCTGGGCCCGGTAGCGACCTGGAACGTTTCGACCCTTCCGGGCCCGGTAACGACCTAGACCGTTTAAACCTTACCCGCCTCGTAGCGACTCGGACTGTTTCGGCCCGGCTGGGCCCGGTAGCGACCTGGAACGTTTCGACCCGGCCGGGCCCGGTAACGACCCGTCCCGTAGCGACCCGGACTGTTTCAACCCGATCGGGCCCAATAGCGACCTGGACAGTTTTAACCCGACCGGACCCGGTAACGACGCAGACCGTTTCAACCTGACCCGTCCCGTAACGACCTGGATTGTTTCGACCCGGCCGGGCCCGGTAGCGACCGGCGGGCCCGGTAACGAACTTGACCGTTTCAAGCTGACCCGTCCCGTAGCGACCCGTACTGTTTCGACCCGGCCTGGCCCGGTAGCGACCGGGAACGTTTCGACCTGGCCGGGCGTGGTAACGACCCAGACCGTTTCAACCTGACCCGTCCCTTAGCGACCCGGACGGGCCCAGTAGCAACTCGGACCGTTTCGACGCGGCCGGGCCCGGTAACGACCTCATCCGTTTCAACCTGACCCGTCCCGTAGCGAACCGGACCGTTTCGACCCGACCGGGCCCGGTAACGACCCAGACTGTTTCAGCCTAACCCGTCTCGTAGTGACCTGTACTGTTTCGACCCGACTGGAGTTATCAACAAATGCAAAAGATATAATTTTTTTGTTTTTATTGACATTGAATTCTATGAGGCATCTACGCTTTTGGTGTTGGGTTAGTTTTGATTTAGATTTGTATATGGTTATCTAAGAATACACATCCTGACCCATTTGTTTTTTTAATATACCCATCCTGACCCAATTACTTATTTCTTACAATTAAAATTACCCATCCTAACCCTCTTTAAAATTATATTAAACCCATTTTAACCCACAAGGTCAATTTTTAAACCCAAAACAACCCAAACTCAACTAGATGGGTTAAAATTGCCAGGTCTAGTTCTATTTAATAAGTATAATAATTATAGAGATTACTGAATCAAACACATGCCTTTGTGAGATTGTACGTAGTCATTTATGGATTCAGTCCACATTATAAAAATAATGTAAGACCCAACCCATTTTAAAACAATTCATTAACAACTAATTTAGTTTTGGTCCCAGTTTAGCATATATTTTGTTTTTATCTTAAACCATATTTACACGTCCAGATCCTAGGAAGATCCGCACGTGTTATTTATAATTCGACATCTCTAAGCTTGACTACCATTGACGTTACATATACAGAACATCATTGTTATTTACTAAAATGTCCCACACAACGTGTGAAGACGAAATCATATCTTTATTCGCAATAGTGATCTTGGTCTCGAGTGTGTTCGGTTTCATGCTTGGTCCATTTCGCGTCTGGTTCTGCTCCTTAGACGTGCCTACCAAAAATACACACGATAACGGATTAGTATTTGGGATTAACGGGTCAAATCATTTTAAAACAACAAACTAACTTTTTTTTTTTTTTTGGGGGGGGGGGTAATCTCATCCTAAGCTATGGTTCTCAGCCCGTAGCTTACAGTTCAGATAACCTGATCAGTTTGCTCATTATGAACCGTAGCCTACGGTTCTGAAACCGTAAGCTACGGTCTGAAGCTGCTGAATACTCTGAATCGTCTGCATAGCATAAACAATCACAATTCCTCGATATATATCCAACCTTTGGTTGGACTTTTACTTAGGTTCTCGACCATCCCCAAGGACCCTTGGGAACTCGTTTAACATTGTTATAACATGTTCTAAGGGTACCAAGTCTCGTGTTTGGGTACTGTCACACCCCGCCAAGGTGGAAACGCGAGGTGCGACTTTGAATGATTTCTAAGCACAAAAGTCACACGAGCATTATTTAAATAAATTAGGAATTACCATTTAACAATCAAGTATTACAAAAACATAACATTAATTGTTTGAATTAAAAACCACTTTGTAAAATGTTTAGGTCAAAACGTCACAACAATAGTTCAAAAGATGGTATCCCTTAAATGCTCGCACGCGACCTTCCCAAGTTCCATGCTTCATGCTAATTTCCTGAAAAACATGCATGAAAAATATATAGGTCAACATAAAGTTGGTGAGTACACAGGTTTGTATGAATGGACATGTTATCCAAAACCGACTAAATTACTGCCTAGCTAGGGCAATAATCGATATGTGATCTGACATGAGCCCATAACCAAACCTTGACATGTTGTGCCTCGCCCATTGTACACTAAAGACAATGAAATAATGTGAAATGCTAGCACTCTTTTGATATCTATCATCCGGTCAGAGCGACTGACCAAGAGTGGGGGTGTCAACCCAATAGATCGATTCTGGTGTTTCATGGCTAAGTCCATAACTAATGGTTATGGTGAAATGTATGACACGAGGGCTTTAATGGATCCTGAACCTTATTGTCTCATGTTCACATAATAGTCATGTACGTAACTGAAAACTGTACGCATGTTTTTCCCCCAGAAAATGTAAAACAGTAAAAAGGGGCCGTGAAACTCACATTGTGATGTGTCTGGGAATGAAAAAATGAGTCTGAGCTAGAGAGACTGACTTACCCGTTCTATGTAAAAGAGACATTTTAGGTCTATGTTACTTGTACTGCTTACAAGTTGTTCTCTTATTATGCTCGTCCTTGTAACTTAACTTTTTAACTTAAATGTGTCTTTGATGTAAAGATTTGCGTATTTAATGACTCAATTGTTAAAAGATACAATGTTTATCTTTTAAGTGTTCCATATTACGATTGCTAGTGTAGCATTTCCCAAAGTAAGAACCGCATGGCTTTGGGTTGCAAGATTCACCATCTTTATGTACACTAGTGACTTGGGTAAAAAGATACTGTTACCTTTTGTGAAAACACCACTTTTACTTGTAAAAATATGTATTGTTATACATTTTGGATGGTGTAAGTGTTGATGTGTCATAGGTCTTACAATCTTGAATTTGACATGTCCATAGATCCATAATATTTACGTGTCTTTAGCTTAACTTTTGTGAAAAAGATAACAATATCTCATGTTAAACATCACTTTTCTTGAAAACATATATACCTTGTAGGCCTTGTTATGGATCTAACATGTCACACATGATTTTTAACTAACCACATTATGTCTTATGTTAATGAGCTTTGGAAAATATATAGTTTTCTTACAAAACTTTCGGCCATCATGGTCTAGTATACATATACATATTTCGGCCTATGTGTGTGTGAGAATGCATATACCAACTAATATAATGTATTTTAGATCATGTGATTGCTTATTTACTTGGTTTAGTTACAAGAGTAAACATATAAATGAACAACTTGGTGCATGAAAGCCTATGCAAAAATAAAAGCACATGTCTAAGATAATAAATGTTATACCTCCTAATGTCTAAGAGATGAGGGAGTTAGGGGCCTTGTACAACCTTGATTATGCTCTTTGTACCCCTAATAATCTCTTGAAAGTAGTGGTCTTTGAGTGTGGGTCGAATGGTGATGGTGGTGTCGAGTGGTGGTGGTGACCGTGGGGTGGTAGTGGTTCGGCGGTGGGGGTGGGGTGCCGAGAGAGAATGAGTGAGATAGAGGGTTGTGTTGGTTGTTTTTGGTGTACTAAACTCACTCAACCTTGTCCCTATATATACTAAGTATAGATGGCAAGTCATAATGGCTTAGGAAAAGTGAAAGAAAGAATCTTTCTATTTGTGGTTTAAGATCTAATAAAGATGATCTTGGATAGATTATGAAGGGATTATGGACAAGATGGATGCATGTCTTTCTTGGTATATGGGGGGCGAAATTTTGAAGGTGTTGGGTGTAACGACTCGCTATTTCAATAAATAATAATAATAATTATTAATTCTTATAAATGTTCACATGCCTATATATACGTCTATTATTAATATATATGTACATATAGTCCAAATACTCGAGCTAAATCCGTTTATATGAACAAATAATGCGTTATACGTAATAACATACTAGTAAACCGACGCTTATCCTTGTAAATTTCTAATCACGACAAATATATATATATATAATTACGAAGTTCGAATACTCGTTTTAATTAGTTTTACATTTAAATGTACGTGAAGTAACTATCTAGGGATTGAACGAGTCCAGTTCATAGACGAAACCCGAGTCAGTAGCTAGTTCGTGTAAACAATAACTTCCATCTAACTTCCACCTACCAAATACCCTAACTCTATAAACACCTTAAACTCATCCCACCTCCTTCCATCTTCTTCTTCACTAAAACCCTAGCTACCATCCTCTTTAACTTCCTCCCTCATTTTTCCTATATCCATTCTTATACACACAACATAACACAAGTCCCTCCCTGCTCTCTCATCTCTCCCTACTCTCTCTCGCTCAAGACACAGCGGCGGCCGCCGCCGCCGACCACCATCTCGGCCACAACAACCACCCGAACCACCACGATATTCATCCACCAGCTACATACCCCTCTTCCCCTCTTTAGAACAACGACGAGGAACCACCACCGAGCCACAATAATCCGTCACCAAACTCTCCTCCTCTCCCTCACCCTAGGCGGCGCCGCCTACAACCACCATCATAAACACCACACATGCCCCTCCTCATTTTCTGAACAACACCTTCCCTCTCGTCAACAAAGACACACCTTCAACCCTTCTCATCTTTTCCCTTCTACCCCCCTCATTTCGGTCTCTCTCCCCTTCTCCCTTTAAACAACGATCGGCCACCACCATGGTTGGTGGTGGCGGCGTAAGGGTTAAAGGTCATGGGCAAGGATAATGCTAGTGGTGGTATTCGGTGGGCATAGGGCAGGTACAGAAGCGGCGGTCTTATGGTGGTGTTGGGTTGTAGAAGACGACGAGTGGTGGCTGGTCACGAGCAAACAGTCGGCCGAACTCGTGTTGCAGGACATTGTTATGGTTAGTCTTAGTTGTGGTTCATTTTCCTTTCGAGTCAACCGGTCAGACCCGGTTAGAGTTGGTCAAGCTTCGGTTCAGGTCAAGAGCTGGTCAATAGGTCAACTTCTGGTCAACTGTAGTCAGATTCCATTCCGGTCAACTTTATTCAATGGGTCAAACCCGGTCAAAGCGATCAGATCTGTCGACACCCGGTTCGCGAGTATAGCTAACGGGAAGGTATAACTCTCGCCGTGTCTTTATTTTATTTATTTTGGCGTTAAAGTTATATTTATGAAGCTTAAGTTATTTTTGTGTAAAACGAACCGAACCGACTTGTGAACAAAAATATTTCATTATTAGCTTAAACTAACCACTTGGCGACTAACTTACGCTATGAACATTGTTATTAGAATTATCAAAATGTCAAACTACATGTATACAAAAATATCGCTTGTCAAAATATATAACTCTTGTTCATTAATACTCGGTACATCCTGGGTCGGACAAGATGTACCAAGATCTTAAAACTCTTTACTGGTGGCCAAACATGAAAGCGGAAATAGCCACTTATGTTAGTAAGTGCTTGACTTGTGCGAAGGTTAAGATCGAATATCAGAAACCTTCAGGCCTACTCCAGCAACCAGAAATCCCTATGTGGAAATGGGACGGGATTTCTATGGATTTTATTACAAAGCTTCCTAGAACGCCAATGGACCATAATATGATTTGGGTTATCGTGTATCGTTTAACCAAATCAGCACACTTTCTGGCAATAAAGGAAACGGACTCGCTGGAGAAACTAGCAAATCTCTACATCAAGGAGGTAGTCTTAAGGCATGGGGTGCCTACTTCTATTATATCTGATCGCGATGCGCGATTCACTTCTTATTTCTGGACTACGCTCCAAAACGCTTTGGGAACTCGCCTAGATATGAGCACAGCCTATCACCCACAGACGGATGTACAGAGTGAACGTACCATCCAAACATTGGAAGATCTTCTACGAGCGTGCGTGGTGGATTTTGGCAACAGTTGGGATAAGCACTTGCCTTTGATTGAATTCTCTTATAACAACAGCTACCACACTTCGATACAGTGTGCGCCTTTTGAGGCACCTTATGGACGCAAGTGTAGGTCTCCCATCTGCTGGACTGAGGTTGGGGATAGCCAGCTAATAGGTCCCAATCTCGTACACGAAACTTCTGAGAAGATAGTACAAATCAGAAACCGGATGGCTGCTGCTCGGGATGGACAGAAAAGTTACGTTGATAAGCGTAGGAAACCTTTGGAGTTCCAGGTTGGGGACAACATTCTATTAAAGGTGTCACCTTGGAAGGGGGTGATACGCTTTGGGAAACGGGGGAAATTGAAGCCACGATACGTTGGACCATTCGAGATTGTCAAAAGGATTGGTCCGGTAGCTTACCAGCTAAACTTGCCTGATGAACTCAGTGAAGTGCACAATGTATTCCATGTATCAAACCTGAAGAAATGCCTATCGGATACGACAATGGTAGTGCCACTGGAGGAGATTCAGGTGGACGACCAGCTACGGTTCATCGAAGAACCAGTGGAGATTCTTGAGCAGGGCGTCAAGAAACTCAGACAAAGCACTATACCTATTGTTAAGGTACGGTGGAATTCCCGTCTAGGACTGGAATACACGTGGGATCACAGAGATCAGATGCGGCTCTAATATCCACACCTCTTTACTGAACCTGAACCTGTGCATAGATCGAATGCCGAACATAAAGCAGCTCGCTCAAAGTGAATTTCGGGACGAAATTCTTTTCAACTTAGGGATGATGTGATATCCCGCAATTGCAGGTTCTCACTTTAACTAAACTCTAGTTACATTCCTTGCATTATACTTAACTAGGGTTAGCTAGATAGGACACACGTTACACAGTTATTAGTTAATAACTGCATAAAGTGGTAATTCGAGGAATTACCAGACTGTATACATGATTAGTGAACCTCAGACGTTGGTGAATAATGAAGTTTAATAATTGTGAGATAATTGGTTTGGAATTATTGCGATTACGTGCTTCTGTGATACTCGGTGAAACTATGTGCAAACCATATGTGATTATGTGAACTTAAACCGAATACGTTAATAAAAATCGTTAAAAGTGGACCATTAGGATGATTGGGGTCTTAACACATAGGGTTACACTTATTACGGTCCGAAATAGCGAAAACATCGAAGGAAAACACGTCGGGTGACGAAACGTGCCACCCACGCGGGCCAAGGTCCTGTGAGCGGCCGCTCACAGGGACCGAGCGGGCCGCTTGCGAGTGCCTGACGCCACCAAACCGACTTAAACACCTTTTTAAGCAACCCTAAGCCTCTTGTATCACTTAAACTCAAACCCTAATTGCCCCTACTGCCCTACCTACGAAATATTAACCCCAAACCACCTGCTAAGGCGCAAGAACATCGACCGGGAAGCTTCAAGAGCATTCGGTTGGTTGTTTCGAAGAGCTTGTGGTATAATCCTTAATCTATTATGCTTTAATCTTATTATTATGTTATGAAAACCCTATAACTAAGTTTGTCCAGGTCTGAGACCTTTTTATAAATACTAAAACTTGAAGCTTTTGAAGATTTAACGGGTTAAACATGATGATAGGCGATTAGTGATATAATAGATTACTTGTTGCGCAAGTTGATGTTTTGATCGTTAGGGTTATGATTTTTTTCATGTATTATGATAGATTCTGATCTTAATAGGTCTTAGGAATGTTTTGTAATGATTGTTGATGATTGTTGATCGATTATACGCACACGGGAGTCATTTAAATAAAGGTTTATGCATGATTAAAATCTGGACAGAATGTTTGGGTTAACTTGTAGGGTCTGTTACGTGGCTTTAACATGATGGTTTTGATGTTTTCTTTGCATGGTTATATTATACCTGGTCTTATATTTTCATAATGGGTAAAATCGAGTGATTTGGACGTTGTTAGAGTCGTTTTTGGAATTTTCTTTGAAAATGGGTCATATCAGAATTTCGGATTAACAAACTGAGTCGACTTTAAACCGTTATAACTCGAGTTTTATAAAGAATTAAGTTATGAAATTTTTTCAAAAGATTAAAATTGGAATAATTTGGCTTTTCCAAGTGGATTCATCCCGTTTGGATGAATACACAATTTTTGGGAATTTTTTACTAAACTGACCTGTTGCGAAAGTTTTCTAAACATAGCTGTGTTGAACGAATTTTAATAATTTTTTGTCTTTGGTTTTGAGACAAAACAAAAATATGGGTTGTTAAATGAATCCCAAAGAATATTCAGTAAAAATTTGGGAGTTTAACTCACTGATTTGGTATTTTAAATAAATTAGTTTTGGTGATGCACAATCTGTCCTAAAAACGCAGATTGTGTATTATGTGTTTACGTGACTAATTGAAGTCCTAGGTGGTATGTATTTGATATGTATTTGAATGGGCACTTGTATTAGATGTATATGGAGTGTAAAACTAATTGTAACCAACATATTCACCAACGGGTCCGTAGGGTTTACTTATGCATGTAGAATCACTAGGTGTCACCTACACGCTTTTGAACATTTAAACGTTTTGGACAAACGGGTTATATGGTGTAATGGTATTACACATATACTTATTTAGTGACACATGTACTAGGGAGTCGGTAGCACACCCTACTTTGGAGTTTGGATTTATTTGCTTGCATACTAAGGTGAGTTTCACTACTTTTTCTTAAAAGCATGCGTCTCAGGGTGAGACAACTTTGGTAAACGTTTTCTAGTCCAGTTCGGGACTACTCATGTTTTGACTCCTGTGGTGGGTCGGGTTTTCGATTACGGATCCTCGGGGAGGATTGCACTTTGATCAGTTTAAAACTTATTGGTCCTTTGTGAACTAAACACTCTATCACTTGAAAAGTCCTTGCATATTATTGGGTTAATCGCTGGGAGCGAACGGGGTATTAGTTGATAGCGCTATTAGGTTGTGCAGCAACCTAATGTTTGTGATGCTGGGAACATGGACATAAACTTCTGACCACATTTGAGAACTAGTGTTGATAGACACTAGTTATTGAGGCAAATTCTTATGTTACTGAAGGTGTCCCATTAACACTGTTTAGTTGCAATGAGTGGGTTAGCTACCCCTGACACGCTTAAACTGATAACACTTGAACATTTGGGTCTGGGAGACCTACGCTTTCGATTACTTAATACTTGTTGTTACGTGGTCTGGGAGACCTACGCTTTTACTTGGTCACGTGGTTTTGGAAACCAACGCATTTACTTACTCATTTCTTTACTTAGTGAACTCACCAACATTGTTTGTTGACCCACGATATACATGCTTTTGCAGGTAGTTAGCTTCCGGTGCCAGGATTAGAAAGCACTGCACACTTCACTGCATTTGGGGTCTTGGGCATACACCTAAATTACATATTATGCTTTTATGTTTTCTTCCATATGGTTTTATCTTGGGCGCGTTGTTTTGCGCATGGTTTTAAAAAGGTTTACATTTGGTTTACGCTTCCGCAGCTTAACTAAACTTGATTTTTGAAAACGAACTAAATGGTTTGGGCATTTAGAGTTCGTTCAAATTACTTATGGCTATGGGATCCTGGTATGTCATGCGCCTCGCGGTATAAACCCCGCAATGGAAATTTGAGGGTGTGACACAAACTTTGTCTTAAACAATTACTTCAAGATACAACCCTGAAAATAATATATTAAACTATATATTTTAGATAACTTTACATGTACGCATATTTTCAATAAACCAAACCAAGATACTATCGGTTCGTTAAGTTATACACATTAAGACACGTATTGTTTACAATACGAGTCTAGGTAGTTGGATAAACTATCTTTAAAACTAAGAAACAAAATAAGTTCATTTGCATTAGAAATTAAGGCATCCTTTACTTGTAATAGGACACAAGAGATTCAGTCAATCCAGCTTCAGACATTGTTGTTATTCTTTTCATAATGCACTCCAGGTGAGTTCATACTTGTCCCCTTTTTACTCTTTATCACTTTTGGGGTGTAAACATGTATCATATGCAAAACACACTAATGCTTTCATAAACACACTTGCTCAATCTATTAAACATACTTATATGCTACTTGTCATGCTTATGATTCTTAGATACTTAGACATAAATCATTAACTATTATTAGCCCACTTAACATGTATAGAGTTACAGGACTAGCACACCACCCCCTTTATGGGTCATTGTTAAGATTTAAACGGCCTAGCATGAATATGCTAGGTATACGATGTGGTACTCGCGGGTTTGAGTTATGTCTTTTGTATGATATGTATGTGCAATGCTATAGTATGAGATTTGAGTAAACCATTCTAAAATACTATGTATGTAAACCAAAACTAGTATGCTCACCAATACTTTATGTGTTGACGGATATTTCATACATGCTGCAGGAAAAGCTTGATGAGACAATACAAGAAACATCACTTAGGATTCAGCCTTAGAAACAAACGAAACAATCTTTATTTTACTTCATGTTTAAGTTAATGTATTTTTCTCATGAACAAATTGTATACTTGTTGAATCTTAGATACGAATGAAATCTATTTTAATCTACTAGTGGGGTGCCCGCGCGATGCGGCAGGAACACAACACTTAAAGGTTGAGTCCAGCTAAGGTTAGCTAGAGCTTGACTTGCACTTCATACCGAGTTGGCTTGGGATGACTCTAATTTAAAATCAAGCTGGAATCTTAAACTCGAGCTCGGCTTGATCAAAAATCGAGTTGGCTTGCTTAACTTGATTTGGTTAGACTTTGCAACTAATTTATCACGGGGGTGAAACATATAACTTATTCTTGCCAAAAGGCTAAAATTAAAATTTTACTTAATTAGCCAAAGGACCATGTATGTATATTACACAATTTATTAACTATTGTAATGGCTTATGCCAACGGACTCTTTCATAGGAAACTGATACCCACCTTTTAATCTCTATTAATGTTTTGTTTCAAACATAAGTTGATATATATGTCAACATAAGTTTATGAGTTGTAAAAAATGATGAAGATTATCAAACAGTTATAAGCTGTAAGAGTTAACAATTTATGAAAAAATGTAGAGTAATTAGGAGGTTATAGTTGCTTTAAACTACGTTAATAAGATATATTAATATTATGTATAGCATTTACATAGAGTTAGTACTGTCGTGTATTTATTATTGTTGTTTTGTTAACCTAATAACCTATTCACTTCAATATAATTAGTCTTGCTTTTGTTTTGTTCTCTGTACATGACATGACGAAGAGAGCGCATGTAGAGAATTATAGTAACTTTTACTCGTAATAAATGTAATGAATACAAGTAAAGTGAATGCATTTGGTTTTGTAACAATAACATGGAAGCCATCCATGTTGTGACGTTCTAGTTCGAATGGATGTGAATTAGATTAGAGATTCAAATTACAACATCAAACTACCACAAACTGTCCTAGATGCTAGAGTCCACTGTCACCAACATACATGCGGAATCAAACAAACAGCGAGCTTAATCATATTACAAAACGAGAGTGTTTTTATTTGTGTTAAGTCATTGACATGTGTCATGATGCACGGATTTCCATCTTTGTCCACAATTTCCCTTGTAATACACTCTGCTTCACGTCCTGCGTGTTTCTCGTTTAAGCTATATCTCAATGAAGAACATGAGTTATTAAAGTTTATCGCAACATGCTACCATTTCATGTATTCTCAATGGTTATTCCTAGCAACCACTATACAAGGTATGTAAACATAAGAACAAAGATTATAAAGAGAAAGATAAGATGAAAAATGAGAGAGCTCTTTATCAAGGAGTTATACCAAATACAATAAACCTATATTTATATAGATACAACATTAATATAAACTTAATGGTATATGGGAGTTAGAATATAAATAGTCACCATAATATATATATATATATATATATATATATATATGTTTATTACAAAGAAATATTAATTATATCACAACTCTTTATACTATTTTTTTAAATCAATGAGTTATACCAAATACAATAACCCTCTATTTATAGAGACATAAGATTAATATACAAACTTAATGGTATATGGGAGTTAGAATATGTATAGTCACCATAATATATATGTTTATAACAAATAACTATATATATATATATATATATATATATATATTGCAAAGGGATTAATCCTACATGTCATAATCTTATGCAATCTCTCCTTTGAGAGATGCCACATAGGATGTGATGTGGCAAGTGTAAACCAATTAAAAAAAAGGAATAAATATGATTTAACCTAATCTATTATAATCTTTTAACATAATCTATTAAATACCAAATCTACTAAATCTAAATATTAAACCTTTATTATTTTCTCTCTCATGTTTTCTCCCATAACTTTTAAACGTTAATATCTTTTATATACGAGATTTTTTAAAGAAAAAAATTACACCAAATTAACGAGCGTTTTATTATTTTTCAACGAGTACCATAGTGCTATATAAAAAACGGAGAAAAAAATGACTATTTTTTGTAACCCGACAGGTATTGTGTCGGGTTTGGGATTAGTTTAAAAAAAATTGTGGGTTTGGGTCGGGTCTGGGATTAGGTGATACCCGACTCGATTACCCGAAACAACATACCCAAATATCCGAACTATATACCCGATCATATACCCATGAATTTTTTAACGCATCACATAACCCTTAGACTAATGCGTTCGATATTTCAATAATTAACTTTTTTTTTCTTATTTCATGTTAGTCCTTTTAGAATGATCGATTACAAACTTCCGAATTCATTTGTAATGGCACTAGATTTATACCCCGGCGCAGAGATTTGTTTTTTTATATTTCAATATCATAACTTATGGAGAGATTTGTTTATAATAATAATAATAATAATAATAATAATAATAATAATAATAATAATAATAATAATAATAATAATAATAATAATAATGATAATAATATATTTTATTATGTCATATTAGATATTTCAAGCCGGGACGCTCTCGGGATAAAAACTAGTTAATTATATAAACTAAATCCTCTTAGTGGTTAAAAAATGCCTCCTTTACTCAAGGTTAGTGATAATCTTTACTCCAAGCGAAGATTTAGGAACAAGTGGTAGGTACGAGCACAGAAAGTTTCATCCCACACACTTATCTGGTTGGGATAAATAATGAGTGCTAAAATCCCTAAGGATAATCTTGAACTCTACCTAGATAACACACAACTCTTTTTACTAATTTAGAAAGAATGTAACTACCTTAGATAATATAGATTAATGGTTTTTTATATATTCTTAGAACTTACTTTTTAATGTAAAGCCTACATTTGATCTTATTATTTATTAATGTTTTTTTTTTTTGTATTCTCAAAACTTGATATTTTTTTATTTTAATTTGTTTCAATGATCATACAACTCTTAGGCTTCTACGGTTACAAAGCAAGGAAAAGAATTAAAACAATTCAATAATCTTAATTTCAAGTAATGCAAAATGAATGTGATCATAATGTATATAAAATAATTATTCATTATTCAATTTAATATTTATATGGAAAGACAATTTTGCCGTCTTACTAACTTCATTAAGTTGTTATACCATAAGCATAAAAATTTTGTTGGAATCCTTCTCAAATGCTTTATAATATAGTATAGATATATAGATATTTGCCAAAGAAAACATAGAATTCATGATGATAGATAAGTATTAAGGAGTCAAGAATCAAAATCATGGGAATAAAAACATAAAGAGATAACACGTATTGAGTCTTATAAACAACAGGTAGCAAAATGCTTGATATGTATAAAAATTGGTACTTAAAACAAAAATCACCTCTGCTTTTGAAAATCTTTATAAGAGTATAAGGAGATGATGAGACCTTTCGCGTTATCCCCGGTGATCTCGAATCCATCTTTTGCCATTTAGAGACTATTAATCCCACCTGTCAATTATCATCAATCACCATAAATCCACGAACTCATTTTATTTTTCCATTAACACATTTTTATGGTTAAAAAAAGCTATTTGACCAACTAAATCAAGATTCCTAAAAAAAAATACTAATTAACATCACAATGTTTACGTATCAAGCTTCATTGGAAATAATGTCTGCGTATCAAGCTTCAATAAAATGCCATAAAGAAAAAAAAGAAAACAATAAATAAAATGAAAGATACGGATAGGAAATAATGTTTGCATATCAAGCTTTAATGAAATGCCATGGTGAAAAAAAATGATAAATAAAATGAACGATATGGTAAGGAACCTGTGATGATAGAAGGGTTTTGAGGTGAGAAACCAAAGAATTAGGTTTGGTGATTTATGTGGTGATTCTTGTTGTTGTTGACCCCACATAGATAATTTATAGATGTATAAGAGGAAGGAGTTACTAATGAATTGATGATAATGATGATGAAAGGTTGATGATTATGAGAGGTTGATGATTATAAGAGGTTGAAACGTCTCACATTTAAGATGCATCATAGGTTGTATTTTGTGTTCTAAAAGTTGGACATGAGGGTAGAATTGGGATAAGATTTTAGGATGTGAGGTATTGGATTATGTTAAATTTACCATTCTACACTTCTAAGTGTCTTAAATGTCCATAAAGTTCCAATTATACCCTCATTATAAAAGCATAATTCAATTGTACATATTTCTTTAATAGTTGGATGCTTAGCAAAATTACAATCTTAGCCATCACTCCTCCTTAATAAGATAATATAGATTATCACAATTTAGTGTTATGAAGTCTTTGAACAATCTATCACAAGTCTAACCTCGATGTTTCCGCCATCGGTTGGGGTGTGACAGATTGGTATCACACATTAAGACACGTATTGTTTACAATACGAGTCTAGGTAGTTGGATAAACTATCTTTAAAACTAAGAAACAAAATAAGTTCATTTTCATTAGAAATTAAGGCATCATTTACTTGTAATAGGACATAAGAGATTCAGTCAATCCAGCTTCAGACATTGTTGTTATTCTTTTCATAATGCACTCTAGGTGAGTCTATACTTGTCCCCTTTTTACTCTTTATCACTTTTGGGGTGTAAACATGTATCATATGCAAAACACACTAATGCTTTTATAAACACACATGCTCAATCTATTAAACATACTTATATGCTACATGCCATGCTTATGATTCTTAGATACTTAGACATAAATCATTAACTATTATTAGCCCACTTAACATGTATAGCGCTATAGGACTAGCACACCGCCCCCTTTATGGGTCATTGTTAAGATTTAAACGGCCTAGCATGAATATGCTAGGTATACGCTGTGGTACTCGCGGGTTTGAGTTATGTCTTTTGTATGATATGTATGTGCAATGCTATAGTATGAGATTTGAGTAAACCATTCTAAAATACTATGTATGTAAACCAAAACTAGTATGCTCACCAATACTTTATGTGTTGACGGATATTTCATACATGTTGCAGGAAAAGCTTGATGAGACGATACAAGAAACATCACTTAGGATTCAGCCTTAGAAACAAACGAAACAATCTTTATTTTACTTCATGTTTAAGTTAATGTATTTTTCTCATGAACAAATTGTATACTTATTGAATCTTAGATACGAATGAAATATTTTTTAATCTATTATCACAATTTAGTGTTATGAAGTCTTTGAACAATCTATCACAAGTCTCACCTCGATGTTTCCGCCATCGGTTGGGGTGTGACAGATTGGTATCAGAGCTATAACTATAGGGAATTAGGAAAATTGCCATGATTGACCTAGTCTATAGTTAGGAACCTTTATTTGACTACAACCTTTACATGCTTGAGATACTTGATTTTCCCACTTGCTTCTCATCAATTTCATAAACCTTAAAGATGCATGCCTTTCCTAAGGCAACGTATACTCCAATACAAAGACACTCGTATTTCACAAACAAAAGAAACTCACTAAAATAGGCGTGAAACCCTTACTTTGGTGACAACTTTCAATTCGTGTCATTCCTTTTAAATTTTTGAAATTTCACCATCGAGATAGGAGTGATTTCCTTACCTTGATGACAAATTCAATCATCTCATTCTAAGTGAAACATTACCAAAGAGTTAGGATTAACTTCCTTTACTTTATGGGTAAGTACCAATCCACAATTCGAAGACGACATCATCGAGTTAGGAGTGATATCCACATCTTGATGAGTAGTTTCTTATTCCCTCATCTTGTAGAAGCTCTACTACCAAGTTAAGAGTGAATTCCTTTATCTTGGTAGCGCTTCATTCCTATGCATTAGCGTAGCAACTTTATCGTCAAGATAGGAGTGATTCCCTTTACCTTGGTGATTAGTTCCATTCCTTGAATTTTTCAATCTCTCCAAAGTCTCGAACCTTCGATTGACAAAGGACATGTAGTAACTGGAAGGGTGAATACCGTTAACCGAAATCTCGGCGAGAGTATTTCACCTATTAGGCCAAAGCATGTTTCCAAACTCAATGGTAAATTCGAAACACTTTGATTAGTCGTAGTTCCGTTTCGGGACAATCCAAACCTTGTAAACCTCTTTTACGTTCTACAATCAACTTCAAGTCCATTTTATTAGAATGCGTTACTTAAACCCCTCACACTTCTATCTAATCCTAGTTTTGAATTTCTCAAAAGTATCAATAAACATCATCATTTATGAAAATATTCAATTTTTAATATCTTCAAATATTTTAATCAAATATTTTATAAAAGATCTGGTTTCATATTAAAGCGTTTTATTTTCAAGTATTTTCGATTATGCATTTTACAAAGTTTTCTCCAGCCTTATACATCGATTTGCAATCGATTCTATAAAAGTTATATTTTAAACAAACCAAAATTTTAACATTTATGACATTTTGTTCAAATAAAACATCAAATAAATATTTTCGAGCATTATAAATTACTATTATTATAAAAATTCCAAAATATTTATACATCCAAAACCTTAACTTTATGTAATTTTCCACTGATATTATCATATTTCACATTTTATTCTTATCTACTTTACATTATACCAAATTAATTCTAAGAGGAATTAATAATCCAATTACTATTCTATAGAGCATTTGTTAACGTCTAAATTACAGAAATGCTTAATGCTAACTATTATTTTTCATTATTAAATTTTTGTCATATTTGATTCAACCTATATGAATCTCTCCATAACATACTCAAAATTTTTAACAAATATTTACCTACACTTTATGATTTCATAATCTTTTGTATTTTCTTTTCACCGTTCTAAACCTCCCTCGTATTTTCTAAAAACAATCTTGCTCGAAACAGGTACACAATATTTCCATTATGTGTCATTTCGTAATGCAGAAAAAAATGCGATTATAAATTTTTCTTTCATGAAACATGAAGTCCTTTTATTTTAGTTCATACCTGGTTTACAATTGAAAATTTTTGACAACATATGAAACTTGACCTTCTCATATATGTGTTATAATAAGAATCATAAGTTCTTTTCACAAGCAAATGTCTATAATATATTTATTTATTTTGTAAAACCGATCATTTTCATAAACTTGATTTCATGTCTATACCCACATATCCACAAATTTGCAAGCCTAATGAGCTAAACTATTTATCAACAACAATTTCATTTTCCACAACCATGGTTTAAATTTCAACTGTATTCCATATACATCATTCCATACGAAATTTCATTACTTATCAACCAACAACTTCATCTTCCATTACCAGTATTCCTTGTCGTCATCCACTTAATTATATAATCCCTCGTTTCTACAATCAAAATCTATATATTGTCAATATTCTTCTACACATCCTACGTATCTATCTCCTACAAGGCATAATTACTCATTAATTTCTCTTGCCAAGGGAATGACTATTTCATTTTTCAATAAACTCAAACATTACTTTCCATCTTGATTGTCCATAAACCTTTATCTTTATATGATACAATCACAACTACGTCTACCTATACATTCACATTCGCATTCGCATATTGATGCTCTTACGAATACGCTTTCACTTTAATACATACCTCCACTCAATGACTAGGAGAAACCATTATCCCTACTTAGTAGTTAAATGCATACTAGTTACACCTTCTAAGATACAATTACACTTATAATACATTACTTGATACGTTTTGATACATATAAGCCTTTTCATAAACTATGAAACCTGATACTTGAAATTCGATGCATATTCTATGCTACTTGCAAACTTGATCATACATGAAACTTATTTATCCATGAAACCTAAGCCGTGATTATACGTAAGACTAGATTTTCCCATGGTAATTAAAATAGACATTTCATAATACTTGTAACATCCTATAAACTAAAATTTTTCACTTAATGCATATAAATCGTCATAAAAACATTCTATCCACAAATTTGAACTCGCTTATACATAAAACTTAAACATCCTAGTACTCATGTTGAAACTCCTTTAAACTTGGAAATGTAAACGATCCCTTTCTATTTCAATAAATGCATAAACATTACTTCATGGGTTACACTTATAGTAATTATAGGAATACATCTCATTAGGATGTAGCCTTCCAGACAACCAGTTTTGGTTGTAGCCCATACCTAAATCCATACGTACTTATATCCATATACATGCTTTGTTTCATTAATACTTACTTGCCTACCTGCATACATCATCATTACGTTATCAAGTCGTCACATATCAACGTGTTAGTTTTCACAAATATAATGATTAGCTCTTAGAGTTAGGACACATCTACGTCATATCCGTCGTTTGATTTCGAGGTAGTGTCATAGAAGGACATAACACCCTAATGTAAGGTAAATTGACGATTGCGGTCCGGAACGTAATCATGAATTTACAGGTACGTTAGGGTGAGATGGAATTCTATTTAGAGTTGTTGGTAGATGCTCAGTACGGATTCGAAATACCAATGGTGTGGTGGGTCAGCTGCGGTACACCCTATATATAAACACTAATGGTGTTTCAAAGACGCGACTGAAGGTCGGACCAAGGACCAACTCTAGTCAACCTAGTAATTTCAATAAGCCCAGCCCTAAGTCTAATACGTCATATCTCATGTAAAGAACAACTAAAACACCCTCCATATTACACAAAAGCTTATTACTCAACACGCACGCTATAACCCCTACAGTCCACCCTTCAAAGAGTTCACAATCGTACTTAACAGTTATTTCTAAATAAATTTCGAGGACGCAATTTCCTAAAGTATGGGAGACTGTAACGACTCGCTATTTCAATAAATAATAATAATTATTATTAATTCTTATAAATGTTCACACGCCTATATATACGTCTATTATTAATATATATGTACATATAGTCCAAATACTCGAGCTAAATCCGTTTATATGAACAAATAACACGTTATACGTAATAACATACTAGTAAACCGACACTTATCCTTTTAAATTTCTAATCACGACAAAATATGTCACACCCTCAAATTTCCACTGCGGGGTTTATACCGCGAGGCGCGTGACATACCAGGATCCCATAGCCATAAGTCACAGGAACGAACTCTAAATGCCCAAACCATTTAGTTCGTTTTCAAAAACCAAGTTTAGTTAAGCTGCGGAAGCGTAAACCAAATTTAAACCTTTAAAAAAAAAACCATGCGCAAAACAACGCACCCAAATTTAAAACCATACGAAAGCATAATATATAATTTATGTGTATGCCCGAGAGCCCAAATGCAGTGAAGTGTACAGTGCTTTCTAATCCTGGCACCGGAAGCTAACTACCTGCAAAAGCATGTAAATCGTGGGTCAACAAACAATGTTGGTGAGTTCACTGAGTAAAGTAGGTGAGTAAGTAAAAGCGTAGGTTTCCCAAACCATGTAACCAAATGAAAACGTCGGTCTCCCAGACCACATAACAGTACGTAAGAACGTCGGCCTCCTTGGCCACAAGTAAATAGCTAATTCATATGCCAGGGGTAGCTAGCCCACTCATGATAACTAAAACCGGCGAATACCGAACTACTAATGAACAAGTTCCCATAACCGGGATAAGGATGCCTTGCATCATTGTCCATCGACAATGATTATGTTTGAAGCTAATAGTTCACATCCGTGCTCCCAGCACGATGTGAGGTTTGTTAGACCTAATAGCGCTATCAACTAATTAACCCGCTTGCCCAACCGGCAATTGATTCGGTATTTTGAAGGACTTAAAAGATGTGTTTGGTTTAGTTCATCAAGGACATATATATGAATTAGTAAAAATAGATTCACCACGTGAACCATGCACCCCAAACCCGGGATGTGTAAAAGTAGTCCCAAACCGGACTAGAAACGTTAAGTAAGTTGTCTCAACCCGAGACGCATGCTTTTGAGAAAAGAGTAGTGAAAACTCACCTTATCGCGTAAGCAAAGAATCCGAACAGCAAGTATTATATGCTACCGACACCCTAATAACAGTGTCACTACGTGAGTATAGGCGTAACATCATTACACCATATAACTCGTTTGTCCAAGGCGTTTTAATGTTCAAAAGTGTGTATGCGACGCCTAGTGATTCTACATGCAATAGTAAACCCTACGGACTCGTTGGTGAATGAGTTGGTTATAATTAGTTTCTACAGCCCGTATGTGTCATAAACATGTGTACTTCCGTTATATGTCAATTTTAGATCACCTAAGACCTCAAGTAATCACATAAGCACATAATACACAATCTGTGTTTTCAGGACAGATTGTGCGCCATCAAAACGAATTTATTTAAGATAGTAAACCAGTGAGTTATCCTCCCAAATTTTTACTAAATTTTCTTTGGGATTCACTTGGCAATACCTATTTTTGTTTAGTCTTAACTCCAAACACAAAAATTTTAAAAATTCGTACAACACAGCAGTGTTCAGAAAATTTCCACAACAGGTCAGTTTAGTAGGAAAATTCTTAAAAATTGTGTATTCATCCAAACGAGATGAATCCACTTGGAAAAGCTCTATTTTTCCAGTATTGACCTACTGTAAAAATTTCATAACCTAACTCCTTGTAAATCTCAAGTTATGACCATTTAAAGTTAGCCCAATTTACAAATCCGAAAATCTGATATGACCCCTAATCAATTAAAATTCCAAAAACGACTCATCCGACGTCCAAAACACATGATTTTACCCATTATGAAAAGCTAAGACCAGGTGTGACCTAACCATGCCAAGAAAACACTAAAATTATTATGTTAGAGCCGTGTTACAGCTCCTACAAATTTGACTAACCATTCTGTCCAGATTTTAGTTTCGCCTAAATCATACTTTAATCGCCTACCATGTGCACAAAAACTATTAACATTCATCAATCATCAACACAAAACATTCCTAATACCTATTTTATCAGATTCTATGATTAAACATGTCAAGATCAAATCTTTAAGAATCAAAACACCAATTACTTGCGCAACAAGTATCCTACGATGTTACTAAGCGTTTATGAGTATGTTTAATCCATTTAATCTTCAAAAAGATTCATGCTTTAATGTTTTATAAACTCATTCAGACCTGGACAAACTTATTATATGATTTTTATTAATGAAAACACAAGATAGAAGCATAAGAAATCGTAAGATATACCCTTAGCTCTCTCAATCGATCAATCGCGCGCCTTGGAGCCTCCCAATTGATGATCTTGAGCCTTAGCAGAGGTTGTTTGAGTGAAATATTCGTGTGGGGCAGTAAGGGGGCGATTAGGGTTGAGTATGGGGGTTGCATGGGAGTTTAGGATGCTTAAATATAAGTTTGAGGCGGTTAAGACCCGTCAGGTCACTTCGAGCGGCCGCTCGGTGCCTGTGAGCGGCCGCTCACAGGTCCGGGTGGCGCGCTCTTGCTTCGTTTCGTCTCCCGACGCGTTATCCTTTGACGTTTTCGCTATTTCGGACCGTAACAAGTGTAACCCCATGCATTAAGACCCTAATCAACCTCATGCTCCACTTTTAATGATTTCTATTAACGTGTTCGGTTTAGGTTCACATAATCACGTATGGTTTACACATAAGTTTATTTTTCACCAACGTCCGAGGTTCACTAATCATGCAATCACACATTGACTCACAACCATGCACGTATGTCTTATCTAACTAACCCTAGTTAAGTATAATGCAAGGAAATGTAACTAGAGTTTAGTTAAAGTGAGAACCTGAATTTTCGGGGTATCACATCATCCCCAAGTTGAAAAGAATTTCGTCCCGAAATTCAGCAAGTAAACAGTAAAGCCAGCTAAAAATGTATGTTTGGTTTCCGGATGTCACATCATCCCCAAGTTGAAAGGAATTTCGCCCCGAAATTCACTTTGAGCGAGCTGCTTTATGTTCGGCATTTGATCTATGCACAGGTTCAGGTTCAGAAAAGAGGTGTGGATATTTGAGCCGCATCTGATCTCTGCGCTCCCACGTGTATTCCGGTCCTAGACGGGAATTCCATTGTACGTTAATAATAGGTATAGTGTTCTGTTTGAGTTTCTTGACGCCCCGCTCAAGAATCTCCACTGGTTCTTCCATGAACCGTAGCCGATCGTCCACCTGGATCTCCTCCATTGGCACCATCAGTGTTGTATCCAACAGGCATTTCTATAGATTCGGTACGATATGTGGGATACATCGTGTATCCTGCCAAGTTTGTTAAGCAGGTTTAACCTGTAAGCTACCAGACCAATCCCATCAACCATCTCGAATGGTCCAACGTTTTACGGGTTCATCTTCCCCCGTTTTCCAAAGCGTGTCACACCCTTTCAAGGTGACACCTTTTATAGTACCTTGTTCCCATTCCGGAGCTCTAAAAGTTTCCTACGCTTATCAGCGTAGCTTTTCTGTCGCTCAAGAGTAGCAGCCATCCGTTTTCTGATTGCACTATCTTCTCAGAAGTTTGGTGCACAAGTTCGGAACCTGTCAGTTGGCTATCCCCAACTTTAGTCCAACATATGGGGAATTTGCACTCCCGTTCATAAAGTGCCTCAAAAAGTGCACACTGAATCGAAGTGTCATAACTATTGTTATAAGAGAATTCAATCAAAGGCAAGTGCTTGTCCCAACTGTTTCCAAAGTCCACCACGCACGCTCGCAGTAGATCTTTTAGTGTTTGGATGGTACGTTCACTCTATCCATTCGTCTGGGAGTGATAGGCTGCGCTCATGTCCAAATGAGTTCCCAAAGCATTTTGGAGAGTTTCCCAAAAATGGGAAGTAGATCGCGCGTCGTGATCCGATATGATAGAAGTAGGCATCCCATGCCTAGAGACAATTTTCGTAATACAAAAGCAGCTAGACGTTCCAACATATCCGCCTCTCTAATTGCCATGAACTGCGCTGATTTGGTCAAACGGTCAACAATGACCCAAATCATATCGTGCCCGCTGGGCGTTTTAGGAAGTTTGGTGATAAAGTCCATGGAAATACCATCCCATCTCCACATGGGATTTTCCGGTTGCTGAAGTGGGCCCGAAGGTTTCTGATATTCAATCCTAACCTTGGCACACGTTAAGCACTTACTAACATAAGTGACTTTTCTCAGCTTTCATGTTTGGTCACCAGTAAAGAGTTTGAGATCTCGGTACATTTTATCCGAACTAGGATGTACCGAATAACGAGGGGTGTGTGCCCCATCGAGCACTAGTTGTCTGAGATCTCCAACACGTGGAATCCAGACTTGATTCATGAAGTGCTGAAGACCCTATGTCCTCCATTCCAGGTGCTTATCAGCACCGTGCAAGGTTTCAAGTCCGATGTTTTCCCTTTCAAAGCCACGCCCTGGGCTTTACGTATCTTAACATGAAGATTAGATTGTAGGGTAAGTTGCCAGGCTCGCACTCGTTTGGGTTTTGTTTCCTTACGACTCAGGGCATCTGCTACTACATTAGCCTTCCCTGAATGTTACTTGATGACACAGTCATAACCATTCAGGAGTGTAACAGTGCAAAATTTTCCCCAAAATTTTAATACATAAAAAGCCCTTATATATATATATATATATATTATTACACCTTTATCATTAATATTATACAAATGTGCCTAAGTCTTTATTTATCCTAACTCACAACTTATATACATACATAAATGTATATAAATAATAATAATAATATGATTCTAAATTCTTTTTTTTTTCACATACAAGATTTTTTTTTATTTAAATAAAGCCTTGAGTCAAATAGTCAAAGTCCTAGTCAAAGTCTTAGTCAAACAGTCAAAGTCTTAGTCAAATAGTCAATTCATCATAAAACCTTACTTTATGGTGTTGACCAATTTTAATGGCTAATTGAATCCAAAACTAGTATAAAAACCCACCTATGACCCATTATACTTTGCACCTCTAAATCGATTGTTTCAATCCGATTAAACTTTCCCTCATACCTTTCTTCTATAGTCTATTACTTCTACAATTGAAGCTTTGATTATAAGCTCTTGTAATTGGCAACTTTGGGGCTACACATATTCTATTTCTCGAGACTTAATACTTTGCTAAGGTGAGTTTACGTAACCATGTTTATGCGATTCTTTATACTTGCAACAATTATTTAAGCAATTCAACATGCATGTCTAGTAGTAAACTTTATTGCCTCATGAATTAGTCAACAGTTTCAACGAGTTTCAACATTTACATAATCATTAGCTATGGCCAAGCCGGCGATACTCAATAATAGATCTATTGGATTGACAACCCCACCCGGATACGTGTACCTCCTACATAGGTAACGTGGGTGATTGTTATCGTTCAACATATTACTAAGGTGAACCGTAGATGACGGGATGGACCTAAACTAGTCGGAGGTTTGATTATGTCAACATATTATACTATTCATGTAGACTTAAATTTACGATAGACATACGAATTGCTAAACTTTTATACTTAAACTATATGCTTAACATGGATTATGTATTCTCACCAACTTCTAGTTGACCCCCCCCCCCCCCCCCCATTTTTCCAAACTCAACAGGAAATACTGATGCATGAAGTCTAGAGCTAGCATGAGGAGATATTTGAAGTTTTAAGCTTTGTTTGATTATTTGATGTAGACTTTAATGTAATTCAATATTGTAATGTAATAAAGGATTATTTAAACATATGTATTATCATGAGCTACTGAACAATCATCAATACGTGACATCCCGATGTTTCCGCCATCGGTTGGGGTGTTACAGATTGGTATCAGAGCCATGGTTATAGGGAATTAGGTTATTAGAAAAAAAATAATCTAGTCTATAACCATAGGATTTTAATCATTACTTGCTCCTTTTACTTGCAACTTTTACTTGCTATTCTCTATCTCACTCCTACTTCTTATCCCTACTTCAACCCCTACAAGAAGATTGCTCTCCATCACAACATCTACTCTTAGACTAATAGGACAATCCTCAGGTTTAGCCTGAACCACCTTGAGATCTCGTCGAAGTTCTAGATTTTAATAACGAACACGTGCAATCTGGAAGGGTGAACGCCTGTATTCTGAGTTTTCTGTCTAGGACTGGCATTGCGCATATATCCCAATCAGACGAGGGACCCGGATGCCTACCTGGGAATTCTCGGGATGAGTGTTCACTTATAGGCTAAAGCATGTCTTCACTATGTTATTAGAATCTAGAAGTTTTGATAAGTCAACGTTTTCGTTTATTCGTTTTAATTAATGAATAAATGATTACACTCACCTTCCTTAAACTAAGCTCAAAAATCTCAAAATTTTACAGCTTAAATCAATCTCATTTCATAACCATCCATGGATTTCACAATCACACTTCACCTTACCATCTTAGCCACTTTTTAAATATTCAACACCCTACTCAAATCATATAATCTCCATACTATAAAATAAACTCTTTATCAACTATCTTCACATTCACTATCTCTCACAACTTTGATTCTGCTTCAAGAATTTTTCATCATCCTCTCAAGAACTAAATTCATATCCTTCACCTTCTCACACATGAGCTAGTTATCCATGATAACCAAACTATTGAAACTTGATTGTGTGTTGCATCAAACATAATCCTTAGTTATACATGAGGATTCGACTATTTGCCTTATTTGAACATTTGAAACTAGAATTCATGGAATATAAGCTATTTACTATAGACACACCTAGAGTCATTAACCTTATCTAGGGCAACTCTATTACAACTCGTATGCTATACTTGATACTTGATTGCTTACATGTACATATTATCAATTTGCAATTCATGTGTGTAATAATTGGTACACTTAATCAAACAACTGATAGAGGATGAAGTACTTGCTCAACAGTTAGTAGAGTACAAAATAACCTACTCAACGATTGGTAGAGGTCATCATGCCTGCTCAACAGTCGGTAGAGGCCCTACAACCTGCTCAACGACTGGTAGAGGCTATCATACCTGCTCAACAATCGGTAGAGGTTCCTACTCACTGACTGGTAGAAGTCTTTTTCCTGCTCAACAGTTGGACTCATTTTTTGGATACATGGTTAATCATATTATTTTACATGTGTGTCTAGAGTTATAGAAGGACACAAAACCCTAATGTAAGGTAAATTGGTGATTGCGGTCCGGAACGTAATCATGAATTTACAGGTACGTTAAGGTAGTGTGAAATTCTATCAAGGTTTTCGGTAGTTGACCAATTATAAACCTTAGTTATCTGGTAGTTCATTTAGTCTTTCAATAGTCCATCAACTCATTCCTTTTAGGACTCCTAAAACTTAAGATTCTTATTCTCCTTGCTATTTCAGATGAACCTAATCCAACCCTTAAAACTCACACATATCAAAACTCTTACCCAAATTATTCGAAACAGTTTATTCTATTACCTATAAATTTATGTCATGCCTTAACTCGAAACTTCCCAAACCACCCTTGTCCTAATTTCTACCCAATCACCTTCAACCCTGTGTTTTCAATAAACTTCGGGACGAAGTTTCCAAAAGTAGGGGAGACTGTAACAGTGCAAAATTTTCCCCAAAATTTTAATACATAAAAAGCCCTTATATATATATATATATATTATTACACCTTTATCATTAATATTATACAAATGTGCCTAAGTCTTTATTTATCCTAACTCACAACTTATATACATACATAAATGTATATAAATAATAATAATAATATGATTCTAAATTCTTTTTTTTTCACATACAAGATTTTTTTTTATTTAAATAAAGCCTTGAGTCAAATAGTCAAAGTCCTAGTCAAAGTCTTAGTCAAACAGTCAAAGTCTTAGTCAAATAGTCAATTCATCATAAAACCTTACTTTATGGTGTTGACCAATTTTAATGGCTAATTGAATCCAAAACTAGTATAAAAACCCACCTATGACCCATTATACTTTGCACCTCTAAATCGATTGTTTCAATCCGATTAAACTTTCCCTCATACCTTTCTTCTATAGTCTATTACTTCTACAATTGAAGCTTTGATTATAAGCTCTTGTAATTGGCAACTTTGGGGCTACACATATTCTATTTCTCGAGACTTAATACTTTGCTAAGGTGAGTTTACGTAACCATGTTTATGCGATTCTTTATACTTGCAACAATTATTTAAGCAATTCAACATGCATGTCTAGTAGTAAACTTTATTGCCTCATGAATTAGTCAACAGTTTCAACGAGTTTCAACGAGTTTCAACATTTACATAATCATTAGCTATGGCCAAGCCGGCGATACTCAATAATAGATCTATTGGATTGACAACCCCACCCGGATACGTGTACCTCCTACATAGGTAACGTGGGTGATTGTTATCGTTCAACATATTACTAAGGTGAACCGTAGATGACGGGATGGACCTAAACTAGTCGGAGGTTTGATTATGTCAACATATTATACTATTCATGTAGACTTAAATTTACGATAGACATACGAATTGCTAAACTTTTATACTTAAACTATATGCTTAACATGGATTATGTATTCTCACCAACTTCTAGTTGACCCCCCCCCCCCCCATTTTTCCAAACTCAACAGGAAATACTGATGCATGAAGTCTAGAGCTAGCATGAGGAGATATTTGAAGTTTTAAGCTTTGTTTGATTATTTGATGTAGACTTTAATGTAATTCAATATTGTAATGTAATAAAGGATTATTTAAACATATGTATTATCATGAGCTACTGAACAATCATCAATACGTGACATCCCGATGTTTCCGCCATCGGTTGGGGTGTTACAGATTGGTATCAGAGCCACTCCTGTGCCGTTCGGGACGGTGGGTGCAAACCTCATCAGGGACGATGAGACTCTAACAGGGGGTGGATGTGACACCCCAGGAAAATCCCACATCGGCCGTGGCCAGGAGAGATCCTTGGTTCATAAGTAATGTCTTGCCTCTTAAATCACCAACGCGTTTTGGGGCTTAATGTTAGTGGATGAGAGGAGAAATTTCAGGATGGGTGACCTCCTGGGAAGTCTCCATTTGAGCAACCAAAAACAAATCCGTGAGCTCTGGATGGGCAAAGCGGACAATATTGGTGATGAGAGGGACGGGGTGTTACAAGGAGTCCGACCCATCGGCGTTGTCGTATGCTTAGCACCCTCTGGTCGAATATATGCTGGAGACTTTTTATGATCTGTGAAAATTGTGCACTCTGTCCCGTAGAGGTAGTGCCTCCAAATTTTGAGAGCGAAGACCTCCGCTCCCAGTTCCAAGTCGTGAGTGGGGAAATTTTTCTCATGAACTTTTAGTTGTCGTGAAGCATATGTGATCACCTCTTCGCGTTGCATCAAAACACACCCTAGACCTTGGATAGATGCATCATAGTACACCACAAAGTCCTCCGTACCCTCAGGTAGTGATAATATTGGAGCACTGCAAAGTTTGGTCTTTAGTAACAGAAAAGCAGGTTCTTGGGCATCTCCCCACTTGTAGGTAATCCCCTTCTGTGTCAAAGCAGTGAGGGGTTGAGCGATTTTTGAGAATCCCTGAATGAATCTGCGATAATAACCTGCAAGGCCAAGGAATTGTCGGACCTCCGTGGGAGTTCTTAGGGGCCTCCCATCTTTTAATCGCATCAATCTTAGCGGGATCGACCTGTATTCCTGCCTCGTTCACCACATGACCCAAGAATTGGACCTCACGAATCCAGAAGTCGCACTTGGAGAATTTTGCATATAGCTGCTCACTTTTCAGAAGTTCCAAGATCAGTCGTAGGTGTTGCTCGTGCTCTTCCCTACTCTTGGAATAGATCAGAATATCGTCTATGAACACTATGACAAATTTGTCTAGATAGGGTTTGCACACCCGGTTCATGAGGTCCATGAACACAGCTGGTGCATTGGTCAGCCCGAAGGGCATTACCAAAAATTCATAGTGCCCATAACGAGTTCGAAAGGCTGTCTTTGGCACATCCTCCTCTCGGACTCTCAGTTGGTGATACCCCGACCTCAAGTCAATCTTGGAATAGAAACTCGACCCCTGGAGTTGGTTGAATAAATCATCAATACGAGGTAAAGGGTTCAATTCCCGGTAATCGATACACATACGGAAACTCCCATCCTTTTTCTTAACAAATAAGACTGGAGTTCCCTAAGATTAAGAACGAGGTCTAATGAAACCCCTGTCCAATAGCTCTTGGAGTTGGGTGGATAGTTCTTGAAGTTCGACTGGTGCAAGGCGGTATGGTGCACGCGCAACTGGGGCGGCTCTTGGTGCACGGTCAATTTGAAATTCCACTTGTCGAACAGGTGGAAGTCCGGGTAATTCCTCTGGGAAGACATCTGGAAAATCCTGAACTACAGGGATGTCCTCAATTTTTGTTTCAACTTCAGCTCGAGTATCAGAAATGTTAGCCAATATGGCTGGGTAGCCCTTCCGAATACACCTCTAGGCTTTCAGGAAAGAGATGATGCCCATCATGGCACCACCAGGATCACCCTGGACAGATAAGAATTCTCCACTAGAGAGAGGGATACGAACAATCTTCTCCTAACAGAGAATTTCAGCGTGTTGCTTGGACAACCAGTCCATGCCAACCCCGAGATCAAAGCTTCCAAGGGTGATAGGTAGAATGTTGATGGCAAACGATTGCCCATCCAACTCGAGCTTACAGTCACGATGAATATGGGTTACCTCAACAGGCTTTCCATCAGCTAACTCCATGTTGTACGGGGTATTAAGAAAAGTAGGAACCATCCCTAGTTGTTTGTTAAGTTTTGATGACACAAAACTATAGTCCGTACCAGTATCATAAGAGTGTCGTATCCGTCACGACCTTGTTATCAGTCCTAGCTTCCCTAATGCCAATCACGAATGCTTTCCCACGAACCCCATTGTTGTTGCTCCCGTTGTGGTAGTTGTTGTTGCAGGACTTATACTTCACACTATCCCACGTTCTCTTGCTATCACCAACAGTAGAAAATGAAGAACCATGCTTCAGAAAGGTACCATGATCAGCAGTCTCATCTGTGAGTCTGCGAGTCAAGTGAAAGATTTGTAGGTGAGCTGTAGTGGCCAAGCCACGAATCTGAGGGGCCCACCCTTTCGGTATAAAGTTCGATCCATTTGTAAGGTAGGTTAAATAGATTTGAGCCTATAGTGGCTATCTCCTATAGCTTGGCAGTGTAGGCGTCGATCTCAGACCCATCCGTCTTTATATAACAAAGTTTCTAGATTTCACCACAGGGTGTTACGTTCTCCTTCCAGGTATCTGTAACTCATCGAGTGTGCATGTAGTGTACATTACTCCATCCTGCCTGGGGCAAATGCACAGAGCAAAGACTTATACTACCGAAGCAATCAGACGGTCTCCTTCAGTTCCGTTGGAGTTATCGAGGTTTACAACCAATAAAAGGCTTGAAAATACGATGTGCGTTCAAGGTATAAGAAAGTTCAAATGTGGAAGTCAGGGGAAAAGAATGATTTAGCAAAATAGATCTTTACTAGCTTGGAAAGATGCGAGGGCCTCAATTACCCTATTGTTGATCATAAGAACTCAGTCTTATCTAAGTTAGCAAAGGAAAATGGAAGAAAATATAGGTAAGAAAAGGTAAGAGCCAATCGTCGCCATGCTCTGTCTAGATAGTAGAGCCTTCATCCTCACTTTCCATGTGCTCGTCCTGCTCAGGTTCCCCTTCCATCTCTTATCCTTCCTCTTTTGCGATGTCAGTGTTATATGGTTCTCATCACGTACAATCTCCTTCTCTAGTCCTATGTGAACCAGTTTAGTGGTAAGCTGTACCACTCGTTCCTCCAATCGTGGCTATCAGCCATTAGTAGGTTTCATCCTCCCTTGTGACGTTGCATTACATCGCAGGCTTTACGTAACTCCCCAAGAGTGTGTGTAACAAGTCCCGATCTAATGTGTTCCCATGAATCTACCATATGCTCATGAGAAACAAGGATTTGCAGTCATGCGTCCGCCCGCTCATACTAGGCGTAAGGTACTAAAGTAAGAAATAAGTTCTATATGCGTAACCCAGTCCCGTCTGAGTTTCGAATGGGGGTAAGAAAGATCAAGTAGCAAGGAACAGAAACTAATTGTCTCCTTGCTAAGTGACAGAAGATAAGTCTCAGCATTCGAATTCCTTCATAGTTGATTTAATGGTACCACGTCATGCGCATCGTGCAGCTTCCTGTGTACGTGCGCCATAACGCTCGCAAGGCTCCCTCCCTTGTACTATTGTTGTCTCCTCGTCCATGAGGTTAGTTAGGATATTACTCCCAGTATTGCGCCATCTGGTGTAACCCTAGGTTCCCACCATTGACGTGTTAAGAATTAAGTCTAGAACTAGAAGATAACATATCTCCTGAAATCATATGTTGTAAATATATGTAGCTAATAGCTAGTTGTGCACTTAAGTTGTGAGTGTACTTATGCTATGATGATTATAGACTAGACTCAACATGCAGTCCTAGTTCACTATAACCAATGGCTCTGATACCAATCTGTCACACCCTCAAATTTCCACTGCGGGGTTTATACCGCGAGGCGCGTGACATACCAGGATCCCATAGCCATAAGTCACAGGAACGAACTCTAAATGCCCAAACCATTTAGTTCGTTTTCAAAAACCAAGTTTAGTTAAGCTGCGGAAGCGTAAACCAAATTTAAACCTTTAAAAAAAAACCATGCGCAAAACAACGCACCCAAATTTAAAACCATACGAAAGCATAATATATAATTTATGTGTATGCCCGAGAGCCCAAATGCAGTGAAGTGTACAGTGCTTTCTAATCCTGGCACCGGAAGCTAACTACCTGCAAAAGCATGTAAATCGTGGGTCAACAAACAATGTTGGTGAGTTCACTGAGTAAAGTAGGTGAGTAAGTAAAAGCGTAGGTTTCCCAAACCATGTAACCAAATGAAAACGTCGGTCTCCCAGACCACATAACAGTACGTAAGAACGTCGGCCTCCTTGGCCACAAGTAAATAGCTAATTCATATGCCAGGGGTAGCTAGCCCACTCATGATAACTAAAACCGGCGAATACCGAACTACTAATGAACAAGTTCCCATAACCGGGATAAGGATGCCTTGCATCATTGTCCATCGACAATGATTATGTTTGAAGCTAATAGTTCACATCCGTGCTCCCAGCACGATGTGAGGTTTGTTAGACCTAATAGCGCTATCAACTAATTAACCCGCTTGCCCAACCGGCAATTGATTCGGTATTTTGAAGGACTTAAAAGATGTGTTTGGTTTAGTTCATCAAGGACATATATATGAATTAGTAAAAATAGATTCACCACGTGAACCATGCACCCCAAACCCGGGATGTGTAAAAGTAGTCCCAAACCGGACTAGAAACGTTAAGTAAGTTGTCTCAACCCGAGACGCATGCTTTTGAGAAAAGAGTAGTGAAAACTCACCTTATCGCGTAAGCAAAGAATCCGAACAGCAAGTATTATATGCTACCGACACCCTAATAACAGTGTCACTACGTGAGTATAGGCGTAACATCATTACACCATATAACTCGTTTGTCCAAGGCGTTTTAATGTTCAAAAGTGTGTATGCGACGCCTAGTGATTCTACATGCAATAGTAAACCCTACGGACTCGTTGGTGAATGAGTTGGTTATAATTAGTTTCTACAGCCCGTATGTGTCATAAACATGTGTACTTCCGTTATATGTCAATTTTAGATCACCTAAGACCTCAAGTAATCACATAAGCACATAATACACAATCTGTGTTTTCAGGACAGATTGTGCGCCATCAAAACGAATTTATTTAAGATAGTAAACCAGTGAGTTATCCTCCCAAATTTTTACTAAATTTTCTTTGGGATTCACTTGGCAATACCTATTTTTTTTTAGTCTTAACTCCAAACACAAAAATTTTAAAAATTCGTACAACACAGCAGTGTTCAGAAAATTTCCACAACAGGTCAGTTTAGTAGGAAAATTCTTAAAAATTGTGTATTCATCCAAACGAGATGAATCCACTTGGAAAAGCTCTATTTTTCCAGTATTGACCTACTGTAAAAATTTCATAACCTAACTCCTTGTAAATCTCAAGTTATGACCATTTAAAGTTAGCCCAATTTACAAATCCGAAAATCTGATATGACCCCTAATCAATTAAAATTCCAAAAACGACTCATCCGACGTCCAAAACACATGATTTTACCCATTATGAAAAGCTAAGACCAGGTGTGACCTAACCATGCCAAGAAAACACTAAAATTATTATGTTAGAGCCGTGTTACAGCTCCTACAAATTTGACTAACCATTCTGTCCAGATTTTAGTTTCGCCTAAATCATACTTTAATCGCCTACCATGTGCACAAAATCTATTAACATTCATCAATCATCAACACAAAACATTCCTAATACCTATTTTATCAGATTCTATGATTAAACATGTCAAGATCAAATCTTTAAGAATCAAAACACCAATTACTTGCGCAACAAGTATCCTACGATGTTACTAAGCGTTTATGAGTATGTTTAATCCATTTAATCTTCAAAAAGATTCATGCTTTAATGTTTTATAAACTCATTCAGACCTGGACAAACTTATTATATGATTTTTATTAATGAAAACACAAGATAGAAGCATAAGAAATCGTAAGATATACCCTTAGCTCTCTCAATCGATCAATCGCGCGCCTTGGAGCCTCCCAATTGATGATCTTGAGCCTTAGCAGAGGTTGTTTGAGTGAAATATTCGTGTGGGGCAGTAAGGGGGCGATTAGGGTTGAGTATGGGGGTTGCATGGGAGTTTAGGATGCTTAAATATAAGTTTGAGGCGGTTAAGACCCGTCATGTCACTTCGAGCGGCCGCTCGGTGCCTGTGAGCGGCCGCTCACAGGTCCGGGTGGCGCGCTCTTGCTTCGTTTCGTCTCCCGACGCGTTATCCTTTGACGTTTTCGCTATTTCGGACCGTAACAAGTGTAACCCCATGCATTAAGACCCTAATCAACCTCATGCTCCACTTTTAATGATTTCTATTAACGTGTTCGGTTTAGGTTCACATAATCACGTATGGTTTACACATAAGTTTATTTTTCACCAACGTCCGAGGTTCACTAATCATGCAATCACACATTGACTCACAACCATGCACGTATGTCTTATCTAACTAACCCTAGTTAAGTATAATGCAAGGAAATGTAACTAGAGTTTAGTTAAAGTGAGAACCTGAATTTTCGGGGTATCACAAAATATATATATATATATATATATATATAATAATTACAAAGTTCGAATACTCGTTTTAATTAGTTTTACATTTAAATGTACGTGAAGTAACTATCTAGGGATTGAACGAGTCCAATTCACAGACGAAACCCGAGTCAGTAACTAGTTCGTTTAAACAATAACTTCCATCTAACTTCCACCTACCAAATACCCTAACTATATAAACACCTTAAACTCATCCCACCTCCTTCCATCTTCTTCTTCACTAAAACCCTAGCTACCATCCTCTTTAACTTCCTCCCTCATTTTTCCTATATCCATTCTTATACACACAACACAACACAAGTCCCTCCCTGCTCTCTCGTCTCTCCCTACTCTCTCTCGCTCAAGACACAGCGGCGACCGCCGCTTTCGACCACCATCTCGGCCACAACAACCACCCGAACCACCACGATATTCATCCACCAGCTACATACCCCTCTTCCCCTCTTTAGAATAACGATGATGAACCACCACCGAGCCACAATAATTCGTCACCAAACTCTCCTCCTCTCCCTCACCGTAGGCGGTGCCGCCGCCAACAACCACCATCATAAACACCACACATGCCCCTCCTCGTTTTCTGAACAACACCTTCCCTCTCGTCAACAAACACACACCTTCAACCCTTCTCATCTTTTCCCTTCTGCCTCTCCCCCCCCATCTCGGTCTCTCTCCCCTTCTCCCTTTAAACAACGATCGGCCACCACCATGCTTGGTGGTGGCGGCGTGAGGGTTAAAGGTCGTGGGTAAGGATAATGCTAGTGGTGGTATTCGGTGGGCATAGGGCAGGTACAAAAGCGGCGGTCTTATGGTGGTGTTAGGTTGTAGAAGACGACGAGTGGTGGCTGGTCACGAGCAAACAGTCGGCCGGACTCGTGTTGCAGGACATCGTTATGGTTAGTCTCAGTTGTGGTTCATTTTCCTTTCGAGTCAACCGGTCAGACCCGGTTAGAGTTGGTCAAGCTTCAGTTCAGGTGAAGAGCTAGTCAACAGGTCAACTTCTGGTCAACTGTAGTCAGATTCCATTCCGGTCAACTTTAGTCAATGGGTCAAACCCGGTCAAAGCGATCAGATCTGTCGACGCTCGGTTCGCGAGTATAGCTAACGGGAAGGTATAACGCTCGTCGTGTCTTTATTTTATTTATTTTGGCGTTAAAGTTATATTTATGAAGCTTAAGTTATTTTTGTGTAAAACGAACCGAACTGACTTGTGAACAAAAATATTTCATTATTAGCTTAGATTAACGACTTGGCGACTAACTTACGCTATGAACATTATTATTAGAATTATCAAAATGTCAAACTACATGTATACAAAAATATCGCTTATCAAAATATATAACTCTTGTTCATTAATATTTCATTAATTTAAACCATTTGCCGTGTATAAAAAGGATTAGTGTAAAAATAATATTCGGAACATTCGAGTAGGCGAAGTTTTATAAATACTCATTAACACGATTATTCAAGTTTAATACTAGTCGTTTTTCTATTTTGTTTTCAAACCATCAAATAAAGAGTAACTTATACTTATACTATCAATTGTTGGTCTATATATATATTTATTACTTGTCGAAAAGTATAGTTCGCCGCTTATCATAGTTTTTAATAAGTTAAGTCTTTTTGTCGTGTCTAAAGGTTTAGTCTAATTATGTTGCGTCTTGTGAATATGGGTAATTGATTTTGGGAATAATATAGACAACATGAGTTGTCAGTTTCTTACAAAAACAGAGGAAACTCTGCTCAAATTTTTATAAAATATAAGCAACATATCGGAGAGTCAAACTCTATTATTTCGTACAATTAAAGCTACGTATTACAAGTAAATTTTATTAGCAAACCTTACTTTATCATACTAGAAATATATATATATATATATGCTTATATATATATATATATATATATATATATATAAATCTAATATGTAAAGTATCCAACCTACGAAATAAGTAAACATTCGAGTCAAGTTATACCAATATTATTTTTCTTAATACAAACTTTGTCTTAAACAATTACTTCAAGATACGACCCTGAAAATAATATATTAAAGTATATATTTTAGATAACTTTACATCTACGCATATTTTCAATAAACCAAACCAAGATACCATCGGTTCGTTAAGTTATACACATTAAGACACGTATTGTTTACAATACGAGTCTAGGTAGTTGGATAAACTATCTTTAAAACTAAGAAACAAAATAAGTTCATTTGCATTAGAAATTAAGGCATCATTTACTTGTAATAGGACACAAGAGATTCAGTCAATCCAGCTTCAGACATTGTTGTTATTCTTTTCATAATGCACTTCAGGTGAGTTCATACTTGTCCCCTTTTTACTCTTTATCACATTTGGGGTGTAAACATGTATCATATGCAAAACTCACTAATTCTTTCATAAACACACATGCTCAATCTATTAAACATACTTATATGCTACTTGCCATGCTTAAGATTCTTAGAAACTTATGTGATACCTCGCAATTTCAGGTTCTCACTTTAATTAAACTCCAGTTACGTTCCTTGCATTATACTTAACTAGGGTTAGCTAGATAGGACACACGTTACATAGTTGTATGTTAATAACTACATAAATTCGAGGAATTACCAGACTGTATACATGATTAGTGAACCTCGGACATTGGTGAATAATGAAGTTTAATAATTGTTAGTTAACTGATTTGGATTGATTGCGATTACGTGCTTCTGTGATACTCGGTGAAACTATGTGCAAACCATATGTGATTATGTGAACTTAAACCGAATACGTTAATAAGAATCGTTAAAGATGGACCATTAGGATGATTGGGGTCTTAACACATGGGGTTACACTTATTACGGTCCGAAATAGCGAAAACGTCAAAGGAAAATACGTCGGGTGAAGAAACGGGCCACCCACGCGGGCCAAGGCCCTGTGAGCGGCCGCTCACAGGGAGCGAGCGACCCGCTCGCCGGTACCTGACGCCACTAAACCGACTTAAACACCTATTTAAGCAACCCTAAGCCTCTTGTATCACCTAAACTCAAACCCTAATCACCCCTACTGCCCTACCTACGAAATATTAACCCCAAACCACCTGCTAAGGGGCAAGAACATTGATCGGGAAGCTTCAAGAGCGTTCGGTTGATTGTATCGAAGATCTTGGGGTATAATCCTTAATCTTCTACGCTTTAATCTTATTATTATGTTATAAAAACCCTATAACTAAGTTTGTCCAGGTCTGAGACCTTTTTATAAATACTAAAAGTTGAGGTTTTTGAAGATTAAACGGGTTAAACATGATGATAGGCGATTAGTGATATAATAGGTTACTTGTTGCGCAAGTTGTTGAAGTTTTGATCATTAGGGTTATAATTTTTGCATGTATTATGATAGAATCTGATCTTAATAGGTCTTAGGAATGTTTTGTAATGATTATTGATGATTGTTGATCGATTATACGCACACGGGAGTCATTTAAATAAAGGTTTGTGCGTAATTAAAATTTGGACAGAATGTTTAGGTGAACTTGTAGGGTCTGTACGTGACTTTAACATGATGATTTTGATGTTTTCTTTGCATGGTTAAATCACACCTGGTCTTAGATTTTCATAATCGGTAAAATCGAGTGATTTGGTCGTTGTTTGAGTCGTTTTTGGAATTTTCTTTGAAAATAGGTCATATCAGACTTTCGGGTTAACAAACTGAGTCGACTTTAAAACGTCATAACTCGAGTTTTATATAGAATTAGGTTATGAAATTTTTACAGAAGATTTACATTGGAATAGTTTGAGTTTTCCAAGTGGATTCATCCTGTTTGGATGAATACATAATTTTTGGGAATTTTTATACTAAACTGACCTGTTATGAAAGTTTTCTGAACATAGCTATGTTGAATGAATTTTCATTACTTTTGTGTTTGGTTTTGAGACAAAAAAAAATAGGGGTTGTTAAAAGAATCCCAAAGAATATTCAGTAAAAATTTGGGAGATTAACTCACTGATTAAGTATTTTAAATAAATTAGTTTTGGTGAGGCACAATCTGTCCTAAAAACACAGATTGTGTATTATGTGTTTATGTGACTAATTGAAGTCCTAGGTGGTATGTATTTGATGTGTAACTGAATGGGCACTTGTATGAGACGCATATGGAATGTAAAACTAATTGTAACCAACGTATTCACCAACGGGTCCGTATGATTTACTTATGCATGTAGAATCACTAGGTGTCACCTACACGCTTTTGAACATTTAAACGTCTTGGACAAACGGGTATATGGTGTAATGGTATTACACATATACTTACTTAGTGACACTTGTACTAGGGAGTCGGTAGTGCACCCTACTTGGAATTTGGATTTACTTGCTTGCATACTAAGGTGAGTTTCACTACTCTTTTCTCAAAAGCATGCGTCTCGGGTTGAGACAACGTACTTAACTTTTTCTAGTCCGGGTTGGGACTACTATTTTCTAGTCCGGTTTGGGACTACTTACACATCCCGGGTTGGGATGCTATGGATCCTTGTGTGGGTCGGTGTTTGACTCCTTGTGTGAGTCGGCTTTTACTAGTTCGCAAACTGTGTCCTTGATGAACTAAACCAACTCTATCATCTGTAAGTCCTCACGTACCGAATGAATTGTCGGGTTATGGCAAGCGGGTTATTAGTTGATAGCGCTATTAGGTCTTACAAACCTCGCACCGGCTCGGGGAGTGCGGGCGTGAACTATAACTTAACGAACTTTATCACTGTGGATAGACAATGATGTCAGGCATGCGGCTCACATTTGTGGCTACACGTACATAGCAGTTCGGTATATTCGGTGTTAGTTATCTTGAATGGACTAGCTACCCTTGACATGCGACGAACTAGTGGTTACACGGTTCTAGAAACCAACTCAATTTACTTGTTTACGTGGTTTTGGAAACCAGCGCAGTTACATACTCATTTACTATATTTAGTGAACTCACCAACATTGTTTGTTGACCCACAATTTACATGCTTTTGCAGGTAGTTAGCTTCCGGTGCCAGGATTAGAAAGCACTGCACACTTCACTACATTCGGGGTCTTGGGCATACACCTAAATTACATATTATGTTTTTACATTTTCTTTCATATGGTTTTAATTTGGGCGCGTTGTTTTGCGCATGGTTTTAAAAGGTTTAAATTTGGTTTACGCTTCTGCAGCTTAACTAAACTTGGTTTTTGAAAACGAACTAAATGGTTTGGGCATTTAGAGTTCGTTCATATAACTTATGGCTATGGGATCCTGGTATGTCATGCGCCTCGCGGTAAAAACCCCGCAGTGGAAATTTGAGGGTGTGACAACTTAGACATAAATCATAAACTATTATTAGCCCACTTAACATGTATAGCGCTATAGGACTAGCACATCGCCCACCTTTATGGGTCATTGTTAAGATTTAAACGGCCTAGCATGAATATGCTAGGTATACGCTGTGGTACTCGCGGGTTTGAGTTATGTCTTTTGTATGATATGTATGTGCAATGCTATAGTATGAGATTTGAGTAAACCATTCTAAAATACTATGTATGTAAACCAAAACTAGTATGCTCACCAATACTTTATGTGTTGACGGATATTTTATACATGTTGCAGGAAAAGCTTGATGAGACGATACAAGAAACATTACTCAGGATTCGGCCTTAGAAACAAACGAAACAATCTTTATTTTACTTCATGTTTAAGTTAATGTATTTTTCTCATGAACAAATTGTATACTTGTTGAATCTTAGATACGAATGAAATCTATTTTAATCTATTATCACAATTTAGTGTTATGAAGTCTTTGAACAATCCATCACAAGTCTCACCTCGATGTTTCCGCCATCGGTTGGGGTGTGACATTGGGAGGTTATGGTTTAGTCAACTTCACTAAGATTTGATGCATTATAATCATGATGTTTTGGGTGATTAGAGGTATCTATGTTGGATATGGTAGGATCTTGGGTGGAAAGTGTGGAATGGCAATTGTGGTAAGTCAACACTAAGCTTTCCTAAGTGTCATAAGATGCTTTCCTTATTAGTGTAACATCTATGTAACACCCCAACCGATGGCGGAAACATCGAGGTGTCACGTATGAATGATTGTTCAGTAGCTCATGGAAATACATATGTTTACATAATCCTTTAATACAATATTGAATTACATTAAAGTGTACATCAAATAATCAAACAAAGCTTCAAATATCTCCTCATGCTAGCTCTAGACTTCAAGCATCAGTATTTCCTCTTGAGTTTGGAAAAATGGGGGGCTCAACTAGAAGTTGGTGAGAATACATAAGCCATGTCAAGCAAATAGTTTTAGTATAAAAGTTTAGCAATTCGTATGTCTATCGTAAATTTAAGTCTACATGAATAGTATAATATGTTGACATAATCAAACCTCCGACTAGTTTAGGTCCATCCCGTCATCTACGGTTCACCTTAGTAATATGTTGAACGATAACAATCACCCACGTTACCTATGTAGGAGGTACACGTATCCGGGTGGGGTTGTCAATCCAATAGATCTATTATTGAGTATCGCCGGCTTGGCCATAGCTAATGATTATGTAAATGTTGAAACTCGTTGAAACTCGTTGAAACTGTTGACTAATTCATGAGGCAATAAAGTTTACTACTAGACATGCATGTTGAATTGCTTAAATAATTGTTGCAAGTATAAAGAATCGCATAAACATGGTTACGTAAACTCACCTTAGCAAAGTATTAAGTCTCGAGAAATAGAATATGTGTAGCCCCAAAGTCGCCAATTACAAGAGCTTATAATCAAAGCTTCAATTGTAGAAGTAATAGACTATAGAAGAAAGGTATGAGGGAAAGTTTAATCGGATTGAAACAATCGATTTAGAGGTGCAAAGTATAATGGGTCATAGGTGGGTTTTTATACTAGTTTTGGATTCAATTAGCCATTAAAATTGGTCAACACCATAAAGTAAGGTTTTATGATGAATTGACTATTTGACTAAGACTTTGACTGTTTGACTAAGACTTTGACTAGGACCTTGACTATTTGACTCAAGGCTTTATTAAAAAAAAATCTTGTATGTGAAAAAAAAATAATTTAGAATCATATTATTATTATTATTATTTATATACATTTATGTATGTATATAAGTTGTGAATTAGGATAAATAAAGACTTAGGCACATTTGTATAATATTAATGATAAAGGTGTAATTAAAAATATATATATATATATATATATATAAGGGTTTTTTATGTATTAAAATTTTGGGGAAAATTTTGCGATGTTACAGTCTCCCCTATTTTTGGAAACTTCGTCCCGAAGTTTATTGAAAACACAGGGTTGAAGGTGACTGGGTAGAAATTAGGACAAGGGTGGTTTGGGAAGTTTCGAGTTAAGGCATGACATAAATTTATTGGTAACAGAATAAACTGTTTCGAATAATTTGGGTAAGAGTTTTGATATGTGTGAGTTTTAAGGGTTGGATTAGGTTCATCTGAAATAGCAAGGAGAATAAGAATCTTAAGTTTTAGGAGTCCTAAAAGGAATGAGTTGATGGACTATTGAAAGACTAAATGAACTACCAGATAACTAAGGTTTATAATTGGTCAACTACCGAAAACCTTGATAGAATTTCACACTACCTTAACGTACCTGTAAATTCATGATTACGTTCCGGACCGCAATCACCAATTTACCTTACATTAGGGTTTTGTGTCCTTCTATAACTCTAGACACACATGTAAAATAATATGATTAACCATGTATTCAAAAATGAGTCCAACTGTTGAGCAGGAAAAAGACTTCTACCAGTCAGTGAGTAGGAACCTCTACCGATTGTTGAGCAGGTATGATAGCCTCTACCAGTCGTTGAGCAGGTTGTAGGGCCTCTACCGACTGTTGAGCAGGCATGATGACCTCTACCAATCGTTGAGTAGGTTATTTTGTACTCTACTAACTGTTGAGCAAGTACTTCATCCTCTATCAGTTGTTTGATTAAGTGTACCAATTATTACACACATGAATTGCAAATTGATAATATGTACATGTAAGCAATCAAGTATCAAGTATAGCATACGAGTTGTAATAGAGTTGCCCTAGATAAGGTTAATGACTCTAGGTGTGTTTATAGTAAATAGTTTATATTCCATGAATTCTAGTTTCAAATGTTCAAATAAGGCAAATAGTCGAATCCTCATGTATAACTAAGGATTATGTTTGATGCAACACACAATCAAGTTTCAATAGTTTGGTTATCATGGGTAACTAGCTCACGTGTGAGAAGGTGAAGGATATGAATTTAGTTCTTGAGAGGATGATGAAAAATTCTTGAAGCAGAATCAAAGTTGTGAGAGATAGTGAATGTGAAGATAGTTGATAAAGAGTTTATTTTATAGTATGGAGATTATATGATTTGGGTAGGGTGTTGAATATTTAAAAAGTGGCTAAGATGGTAAGGTGAAGTGTGATTGTGAAATCCATGGATGGTTATGAAATGAGACTGATTTAAGCTGTAAAATTTTGAGATTTTTGAGCTTAGTTTAAGGAAGGTGAGTGTAATCATTTATTCATTAATTAAAATGAATAAACGAAAACGTTGACTTATCAAAACTTCTAGATTCTAATAACATAGTGAAGACATGCTTTAGCCTATAAGTGAACACTCATCCCGAGAATTCCCAGGTAGGCATCCGGGTCCCTCGTCTGATTGGGATATATGCGCAATGCCAGTCCTAGACAGAAAACTCAGAATACAGGCGTTCACCCTTCCAGATTGCACGTGTCCGTTATTAAAATCTAGAACTTCGACGAGATCTCAAGGTGGTTCAGGCTAAACCTGAGGATTGTCCTATTAGTCTAAGAGTAGATCTTGTGATGGAGAGCAATCTTCTTGTAGGGGTTGAAGTAGGGATACGAAGTAGGAGTGAGATAGAGAATAGCAAGTAAAAGGAGCAAATACTGGTTATATTCCTATGGTTATAGACTAGATTATTTTTTTTTCTAATAACCTAATTCCCTATAACCAAGGCTCTGATACCAATCTGTAACACCCCAACCGATGGCGGAAACATCGAGGTGTCACGTATGAATGATTGTTCAGTAGCTCATGGTAATACATATGTTTACATAATCCTTTAATACAATATTGAATTACATTAAAGTGTACATCAAATAATCAAACAAAGCTTCAAATATCTCCTCATGCTAGCTCTAGACTTCAAGCATCAGTATTTCCTCTTGAGTTTGGAAAAATGGGGGGCTCAACTAGAAGTTGGTGAGAATACATAAGCCATGTCAAGCAAATAGTTTTAGTATAAAAGTTTAGCAATTCGTATGTCTATCGTAAATTTAAGTCTACATGAATAGTATAATATGTTGACATAATCAAACCTCCGACTAGTTTAGGTCCATCCCGTCATCTACGGTTCACCTTAGTAATATGTTGAACGATAACAATCACCCACGTTACCTATGTAGGAGGTACACGTATCCGGGTGGGGTTGTCAATCCAATAGATCTATTATTGAGTATCGCCGGCTTGGCCATAGCTAATGATTATGTAAATGTTGAAACTCGTTGAAACTGTTGACTAATTCATGAGGCAATAAAGTTTACTACTAGACATGCATGTTGAATTGCTTAAATAATTGTTGCAAGTATAAAGAATCGCATAAACATGGTTACGTAAACTCACCTTAGCAAAGTATTAAGTCTCGAGAAATAGAATATGTGTAGCCCCAAAGTTGCCAATTACAAGAGCTTATAATCAAAGCTTCAATTGTAGAAGTAATAGACTATAGAAGAAAGGTATGAGGGAAAGTTTAATCGGATTGAAACAATCGATTTAGAGGTGCAAAGTATAATGGGTCATAGGTGGGTTTTTATACTAGTTTTGGATTCAATTAGCCATTAAAATTGGTCAACACCATAAAGTAAGGTTTTATGATGAATTGACTATTTGACTAAGACTTTGACTGTTTGACTAAGACTTTGACTAGGACCTTGACTATTTGACTCAAGGCTTTATTAAAAAAAAAATCTTGTATGTGAAAAAAAAAATAATTTAGAATCATATTATTATTATTATTTATATACATTTATGTATGTATATAAGTTGTGAGTTAGGATAAATAAAGACTTAGGCACATTTGTATAATATTAATGATAAAGGTGTAATTAAAAAATATATATATATATATATATAAGGGTTTTTTATGTATTAAAATTTTGGGGAAAATTTTGCGATGTTACAATCTAGGAATGTGATGGAGGTGACTAAAGCATGTTGTTGGGTATATCTTTGTGGAAGAATGTAGCGAAGGGACTTGTGTAAGAGTGGAAGACACAAACACTACACACACATATATATGTGTGTGTGTGTGTGTCATGTATATATGTATGTATGTAGAGGTTACATATCTTTGGCAGGTCAACTTCCATGGAATGAATACAAGGTCAAATGTTTAACTAATTATGGTGGAATCTTAGAGGATTAAAGGATGGTTCATTTGTAAGACCTGTCCCGACTAAACAGATCTTAACTCGAAGTTACTGATAATTAGTCGGATTAAATTAATGAAAGAACTTAAACTTTCGTAAAGATATGCTTGACCATTAGTGTGTCAAGCCAATGAACTGTTTACGTTTCATAAATTCTGAATGCAAAATATTTGAAACATGTTTAGAAACCCATCATAACTATTAAAGTTCTTAAAAGTCTAGCGGAAGCGTTAAAAGTTTAGATTTGCATTGCGTTCGGTTCTTCACGCGGCCATGATCCTTGCTCCACTCCCTACTATGTCCGAACCTAGCATTAACCACATTAAACATGGTTAGTCGATTAGCAAATTGAACTGACGAGTTGGTTAAACGGTTTAAGATTGGCTTACAGCACAACAAATCTACATATACCGGCTAATTCGCATATACCATTGATTTACTATATCCAAAGGATCTTTCATCCGGTGAGCAGAGGATCCTTCATCTGATGACCAGAGGATCCTCCATCTGATGACCAGAGGATCTTTCATCTTGTGAGCAGAGGATCCTTCATCTGATGACCAGAGGATCCTTCATCTGATGACCAGAGGATCCTTCGTCTGATGACCAAAGGATCTTTCATCCGGTGAGCAGAGGAATTTCGTTTAACACAACAGATTTGCATATATGATGTTTTTCATACATACAACCAATAACCAAGATTTTTCCACCTTATAATCAATCTGGTTTACTACTTATTGCATAAATAGTATCGCATAAGCGACCCGTTTGCTTGCATAATCAAGTGACACCTTCAACTAAGGTTTGTTCCTCGACATGCCACACATATGGTCTGAATAACCATATATGTAGCTTGCACACCTTTAATTAAGGTTGTTAACATAACGGATTCGCGTTCCACCCGCCAACGGTCCAATTGACCATTTGCGGGTCAATTTCAAGCATTGTTATCATTGTGTTCATTTCAAGGGACATCATCTAGTCCTACTGACTAAATAGGGGATCTATGATCCTTTAATGAACACCAATTCTAACTAATAGCACAAATACCCAACAAATGACCCGTTTGACTATTATTGGTCAACCCTAATCCTCCAACTAATGATGGGGTTGCCAATACTCCTCAAATCGCCTAGTCACAACAAATGACTCGTTTGACTATTCTTGGTCAACCTCAATCCTCCAACCTCAATCCTCCAACTAAGGATGGGGTTGCCAATACTCATCAAATCACCTAATCACAACAAATGACCCGTTTGACTATTCTTGGTCAACAACCTCAATCCTCCAACTAAGGATGGGGTTGCCAATACTCATCAAATCGCCTAGTCACAACAAATGGCTCGTTTGACTATTCTTGGTCAACATCAATCCTCCAACTAAGGATAGGGTTGCAAATACTCATCAAATCGCCTAGACACAACAAATGACCCGTTTGAGTATTCTTGGTCAACCTCAATCCTCCAACTAAGGATGGGGTTGCCAATACTCATCAAGGCCATTCGTTTGTTTATTTTGCAATAACAAAACACCAATACAACTAGTTAACAATTAATATGGACGATTGCCCATCTAACATATAACTTAGCAATCTTAGTCATAGGATGCCTTATTTACCAAAACTCAATGGTCATGTCAAATGACCCATTTGGATTTCTTGGTGCACCATAACCTTCAACTAAGGTCAAGCCTCACCAATACTCTCCTAATGAGCCCTTTTGTAATTGTTACCATGCATCCGCCTTCAAATAAGGTGAGTGCAAGTCCATTAAAAACCTAGTGTAGACACAATTATATAGTCTTCTAAGAAACTGCCAAGCCTACCTTAATATTGTACAACTTACCAAGCATAAGTCATAAAATGACTTACTCATATGACCCGTTTGACATTCATTGCTTAATCAACTTTGCATCCACTCTAAACTAAGATGGTTGCAATTCAACATAACTTAATATAAACACAAGTGATTCAATGACTCACTATGGACATGCTCATACGCATAAGTACAATTCATCTATTTTAAGTCATAAGATGACTTACCTTAAAATGTGTCCCTTTTTGTTCCATTACCTTGGCATCTTGACCTACCGGAGTTCCACTCGAAACAACTATTTGGACAATTTCCATTAAATAATTAGGAAAGAGTTAAACCAATCCTAAATTCATATTCTTGAGGTTCATTAACCCCTCGTATTAAAGCTTGCACCCAAGCACACCCAGTGACAATGTCTAGCCACAATTTGGTCACTTAGACATTTCATCGAACGCTTGGTGTGCACCATTTTCCTTGTATAATCTTCATGGCTAAAACATGTTCAATTAACTACCATTTAACTAGGTTTCTTCATCATACCATCCATTCTAATCATTTAACACACATACATGGTATTGATCACATACAAATGCAAGGTTTTCCCTACACATGAGTGTAGTTCATACCTAGGGCTAAAACCCATGACTTAAACATACAAGAATCATCCTATTTCACATGAATCAAGCAACATGCATCATTTTTATCATTCATATCAGTTTCATTGATGTCTACCATCATTTAGAAACATATAGATACCAAGAATTCACGTTTTTGAAAACACCCCATGATTTTCGTCATAAGCATACATGAACATAATCATTGATTTAGGCAAAGAAAAGGCTACCTTAGTGTATAATATGCTTGGATGATTCGTTTTAGAGGTAATGCAAGCAAAAGCCCCTTGATTTCATCCTTGATTGAACTTGTTCTTGAGTTTGAGCTTAAGTGTGTGTTTTGGGAGGTGTATGGATCGATTTCCAGAAGTTTGTGTGTGTGTTTTCTTTCTTCTCTTTTTTATATAAGTATTCAACCAAACTCAATTTGGTTATTTGGCACTTTTAACCCCTCCCATATTTCGTTAAGTATGTACTAGTTCAAGACACTAATCGAGTTATTCTCGTATAATTGCTTAAGCCTTGTTTAGTTAACAAGGTTGACGAGTTAATTTCCCTAGACTAGGAAATTCGCATAAGTCATGTCTCATGTGGTTTAGTTAAAAAGCCACATGTGCTTATATTATCATAAAATACGGTTTAGAGATTTTGGGGTGTTACATCATTAAAGGTGTAGGAGTCTAACATTGGAAAGCACATACAAACATATGTATGTGTGTGTGCCATCACATATATACACACATGCATATGTATTATTTTTTTGAACATTTAATACATGTCTTGTACAAGTGTAGGGTCACATATTATAATTAGATGTTAAGTGTTATCTTTGTACAAGTTTATGTGATACAAAACAATATATAAATGGTGTGCTCAATATATATTTTTAACTAGTTGTATTACTAGTCATTTATGGATATTGTGTCTGAGCAATTCCTTGTATATGGACATTATTTGTCTTTGTTCTTGATTGGATCACAATTGAAATATTATGTTCAATTGTATGAGTTCCCAAATTAGGGTTTGTGGTATGATCTCTCTATAGCTCATGATAACTATTCAACTAGTTATGAAATTTCCCTAGCGTGCCTAATGCTAAACTCTAAGCATTGAAATTGGCTTGTTGAGACCCTGTGTGATTCAATTGTAATGAATCATGTAAAATGAAATGTCATGCACAATGTGTACGTGTGGCTAGTGTACGGATATGACCTGTGATTTCGACGGGTGTCACAGGTACCTTTTCGCTTCTTTAAACATTTGTGCCATTTTATCCATTTGACCCATTAAGAGGTTTAAGTTAATATGCATATAAGTAAACCAACCCTCTTGCTGTCAACAACTATGTATTGACAAAAAAGTCGCCAAAACCACATCAAGCATGTTTGGAAAAAACTATAAAAATTAATGAGCATCCTTTATATTGTAAGACAACTTCTGACCGAATATCGTGTCGAAACTAAATGGTTAAGACCTCGAAACAGCCTCTGCAATTAGCGGATCTGTTGCTGTCAACAACAAATTTATTGACAAAACATCCGCGAAAACCACGTTAAACGACTTTAGAAAAAATCTATAACAATTACCAAACATCCTTTAGTTGTAAAACAACTTCTGACCGAATTTCATGTCGAAATGCAATGGCTAAGACCTCGAAACAGCCTCTGCAATTAGCGGATCTGTTTCTATCAACAACAAATTTATTGACAAAACATCCGCGAAAACCATGTTAAACGAATTTAGAAAAATCTATAAAAATTACCAAACATCCTTTATGTTGTAAAACAACTTCTGACCAAATGTCGTGTCGAAATGCAATGGTTAAGACCTCGAAACAGCCTCTGCAATTAGCGGATCTGTTTCTGTCAACAACAAATTTATTGACAAAACATTCGTGAAAACCATGTTAAACGACTTTAGAAAAATCTATAAAAATTACCACACATCCTTTATGTTGTTGAACAACTTCTGACCGAATTTCGTGTCGAAACGCGATGGTTAAGACCCCGAAACAGCTTCTGCCTCATTTGACCCGTTTATTTTAATTCTCAAATTATAATCTTACTAATCTTGGGCCCAAGTGACATCCACCTCACTTGACCCATTTGTCCCATTTCTAAATATACTCGTTTATCTATATTTGGGTGTCCTATCTCGGACTAAACAACTTTTCTTTCATTTGAATGATTCTAACCCGTGTTGACTTAGAATCCCACATTCCCATAATCCATTTTATGTAAAGCTTGCCGGTTCTTAACCAACATCATAGAATCCATATTTTCTTGCATTTACACAATCATTTCGTTACTAAGAGACTTATTCAAGATAAGCCACTTACCTTGGACACAACTCATGCGTTCCTTGATCCGTTTGCTCATTTGATCCTTTCCTCCTCAAGCTTCCACCTAGCTTGATAAGATCAACTTCACTATACTCAAGATAATTCAAGTTAGTCACCCTACCAATAACTAACTCATATCATGAGTTTTCACACACCAATTCATTCAAAACTCATATTTGAATCAGTTTGACTTTTAGAAGTCAAACTAAGCCTTTTTATACATAGTATGCACTAATCATAAGGCAATAGTCCTATTATGAACTAGCCTTTTGTTTACCACATCAAATTCATTAAATTTAGTGCACATTCAACCTCCTAATCAACATTAGGCAACCTATTTCATCTTATGGTGTGTTTCCAACATCATATCCATTCAATAATACTAACTAGGAATTTTAACAAACACCTAGTATGCATACTCTACTTTCCTTGGTTATTCCCATTACTAGTTACATAGTAGGTATCCAAATCATGAATTCATCATCATACGTCATTCTAGCCACTAGGTTTAGCTATTTCAATTTCAACTTGCAATTTTACCAACCCATAAGGTTCATGCAATACATATAGAATGAGACTCTTATTCAACCCATTCCATAAACATAGATTTCCCTACTATTTTAGTAACATCACAGCTACTAATGAAATCTAAAATCATCATCTTTGCACAAAAGCAAGTTTCCAACAATCTAACTCATTCCTAAGCCGTTAGGGATGAGCAATATTACTTAAAATCAATAATAACACGAATTTCACATGTTTTGATCAAAACCCACATGTGGGTTTCGAACCCTATACGAATTTGGGGGTTAGGTTTCTTACCAAAGCTTAATCCTTGAAGATTAGCCCTCTAGAATACACCATTCATCTCTTACATCAACCTCTTGCATCAATTCTTCAACTTTAGAGACTTAGGGTTTGGTTTAAGGCTCAAAAAGCCTTCTTCTTGGCTGAATTCGTATGCCCCCTTTGGGGTGTATATTGACCATTTCATTTTGACCAAATATTTCACCAAAGGCCCCCCTCAAGTTTACCCCTAATGTTATTTTTATTAAAAACTAACTAATCAAGTTAGTTTTCTATATTATTTGCCCATTATATAACTAACAACATTAACTAGGTCATTTCTATATTAGAACATAACCCACATTATTAATGTCTAAGTCCCGTTTTATTTATTTGCTAATCATGCCAAATGGCGCGATTAAGCGAAACGTAGTTTTGGGGCATTACAAATAAGGTAAATGATATATTTAAAATTTAATATTCTTTTTAACATTTTAATCTATTCATTTCTTCTTAAATATTTTTTTATTTTCTCAACCCGATAGTGTTTTATTTTTTATTTTTTTTCTATAAAATTTGGTTTAAATCTCATTTTAATAAACATTTATTTATTATTTTTTTATAAACATTTACCAACTACTAACCACATTCATTAACTATTTTTTTCACCCACTTCTTGTTGGGAATTATGGTATCATATACGAAGTGGGTTAAATTTATTTATAAAACCGAATTATATACAATATATATTCGGCCGATTTATATATATATATATATAATATGTTTAATTTTATTAATCTGATTAACAAAATATTCCTAATCAGGATCTGAGTTAAACGCGTATAAACAAATAAATAATAAACAACCATAGATGGTTTAGTAATCAACCTTTGAAGACTACACCGGAATTGTAACACGCGGGTTACAACGTGTGACACCCGGCAAACTCCGGTTAATAACTTTCGTTAAACTAGTAAGTCTACCTTAGCGAGTCATGCATATTACGTACTTAACTGGGTCAGTCGAGTCGTTACGATTCTGGGAATCATCGGGAGTCGTTACAATGATCCGTGGGATCATCGAGAGTCGGTCCATAACCATGTGTACAAGGATCGGTGATTCGTGGAGTCGTCGGGTTTAACGCACACACGCAAGTCTCGAATCCCAAGAATTGGTGAACGGACGTAAACGTGTTAGTTATCGTGCATTATATGTTTGTAATCATTATATGACTTGCCGGTATGTGAATACGTGTTTATATGTGTTAAAATAGTGATTTCGCGTAATTGCATGACATTATAGGTGATTACGCGTAATCACCAATAGTATAGGCAATTAGGATTGTAATCACCAATAGTATAGGCAATTAGGATTGTAATCACCAATAGTATAGGCGATTAGGATTGTAATCGCCAATAGTATAGGCGATTAGAATCCTAATCGCCAATAGTATAGGCGATTAGAATCCTAATCGCCAATAGCTGCTGTGTACTCGCCTGATCTGCTATGCACGAGTCAAAACACCTATAAATACAACCCTTGACTCCCCAAACACCATTTGTGCAACCCTAACAGATCCTAAGCCTCCCACACACCTCAAAACACTTCTGGAACTCGTTTTGCTTCAAAACTCACCATTTCCAAGCTTACACACCTTTCTTTGATAAAATCCAAGGTGTGTTCTTCATCCCAAACCTTTGTAATGTTATTGTTTTGGTTCCCAAAGGTCCAGACCTTGTTTTACTAAGTTTGTGTCTTTAAAAACCTTTGAAATGAGTTTCTAAAACAAGTCTACACCATAATACTTGCTATATGTGAAGTATTGATGCATATGATGATTTTTGTTGGTTTTAACATGAATGTTTCTATGAAATTGATGTACTTCTGATGTGTAGGAGTTATTAGGATGATTATCTAAGAGTTTGAGCTATTGTTATAGTGTTTTGATGAAAGTATGCATTTTGACCCATTTGGATGATTCTTGAAGAATTAGGATGTTATGATATGATTCATTGCTTGTTTGTTGTTAGGAATCACACTAAAATGATATTATAACATAGAGATGATGAATTGCAAGTTGTAGGAGGTGTAATCTGGTCCTTACCATTTAAGGAAAGATTTCATAGTTAATGAAACCTAGTACTTTGCCATTTTTGGAAATAATCACACCGAGGCCGTTAGAGTAGAGATAAATTGGGGATTTTTGCTTGGAATGGGTTGGTAAATGGTTTAGGTTTGATATTGGGTGTTTTTACATGTTTCAGATCTGATTTGGAGGGTTTAACGCGCGAAATTGCGCGACAGCTGAACAGGGGCGAATAGAGCTCTAATCGCCTGATGTATCAGGCGATTACAGCCTAATCGCCTGATACATCAGGCGATTAGCCCCCTACTCGCCAGTTGACCATCCCCTACTCACCAGTTGACTTTTTCTAATTGCATGTTAGTTTCCTAATCGCGTGTACTGCTGTCGTAAGCGTATTTTGACATCCCGGAACATGATTTGACACCTAAGAACATGATAGGAACCCCGAGATACACCCGATGACTTAGTAACATGTGTTCGGACACGTTTATGCGTTAAATGAGCGTTATGCTAGACTTAGTGAATTTTTGCGCATGCTAAGTGTTTAATTGCATATGTTGCATGATATCTTGTATTCGGCTAACACGTGAGATGTCGGGTCACCAATGGGATGTCGAGTCTTGTCTGGTACGGTCGGTTTAACAGTCAAAGGTGTTTTCAAACGTTTATGGTTATGGTCTGGACATTCGGGGACTAGTTAACCTGCGGGTTATTAGTCTGGGTACTTACATACATCTTATGATAGGTCGCCGCTATTTGGGGCTATCATAGCATACTGATTTAACTGTTTTCAAGTAACGCAATCTAAGGGGAGTTCACGGCCCCACACTTTACTAGTTTTGTTTTCGGGGTGAGAAACATGCTTATACATTTTGATCACACATTTACATGTTGTACATTATAAACACACGTTTTCATGTTATACTATGGCTCACACTTTATTACTATACGGTTCATCTAAGTCCCTTAGAAACCACTAATACGGGGATGTAGCGAGGAAATGTGGATAGCGCTATTGGGCCTGACAAACCCCACTCGACGGCTGGAGGCCGGGCAGGTGCATATTGTCTCAATCACACTAGGCTTACCGAAGATGAGGTAGTATGTAAACAAGGGTATCACACAGTCAGCAATGGTTTCGCCCGTATGAGTAACACACTTGACGCCTAGCTAGCATACGAACAAGCATAGTATGAACAGTAACAATAACAGTAACGGTAACGGTAACAGTTTTTAAAGGATTAATGAAATGATTATTGAAAAAGAAAAACCTGTGAACTCACCAGCATTATAAGTTGACATTTTTGGCATGTTTTCTCAGGTCGCTAAGGTAGCGGTTAATGGACTAGGCGCACGGAGTCTTGCACGGCGTCTAGAAGTCTTGTTGCATATTAAACAATGTTTTTGTAAACTGTAATATGTCTTTTGGTTGTAAACAAGAAATGCTTCCGCTGCTGGTTTATGGCTCAAAGCATAATGTTTTGGTTGTTGCATGGAATGTCTTACGTATTTTCTTACATTTAGTTGTCGTTTATTGTGACCGTTGACTTGGATCCTGGTGTGTCACGCGCCTCGCGGTAAAACCCCGCATGTGGAAATTTGAGGGTTTGACACAACGAATCCTTGTTAGAAGGAAGTTCACAATCAAACACGGTCCAACTATTTATAGAATACACCAATATACTAATTACATTATAGCTATTTTATAACATTTACTGATATCAAGAACAGTAAAAGTGGTGGCCACACTTGCACCAGTACACAGAGGCAAAAGTATGGGCAAGGCTGGGTTGGGTTGACCCACAAATAATAGCAAATACTCTTTTGTCCATTTTAAATAAAGTTGAATGCTTAGTACAATGACATTCATCAAATGGAATTCATCAAAAGCAGGTTCTTTTTAAGTCTTCAAGTTCAAAATTACAATTTTTTAAGCTTCATTTTATTAATTTAATGTTATGTTTTGTTAGGCAATTTTTTATGGTTCCGGTCACAAGTATGAATTTTAAGATGTTTCGGGTTGCAAGTATGAAGGTATTGGTGGTTTGGGAAATAATTGTATTCCACTTTCATTTTTAAACATATATGTATTTGTATTGCTTGGAAACTTTTTTAATGTTTTCTACTTAAAATGGGTAATTTTATATTTCTTTTAACTTTTTTCTTTTTGGTGTTATTTTCGTTTTTAGGCATACATAAGTGTATATTGGGTATTTATTATGAAATATTAATGAAAATTCATAGAAATTAAACCTATATATATATATATACATATATATATATATATATATATATATATAGGGTTAGGATCCGTTAAGAACTTGATGAGTTGTGAGAACTCGCGAGAATTTGACGTAAAATGCGAAAAAATAAATTACACACTGGTGTAAAAACACGTAAACCACGCTGTAAAAAAATAAAAAAAATACATTAATTTACGCCAAATTACACCGGTGCAAGGGATTTTTATCCCGTGTAAGTATATTAATATTTTATTCAGTATTTTATTGTTGTTTAATTATGGACCATATATTCATTTTTTATTAAAATAAGTGTGTGGTTATAAAGTGAGTTTCTTGTCACACCCCAACCGATGGCGGAATACATCGAGGCGTGACTTGTTATAGATTATTCAAAGACTTCATGACACTAGTATTGTGGCAAATAATTTAAAGATGGATTTCATTCATAGCATTGATAAGTCTAAAGATAGAAGTACAACTTGTCTCAAAATAATGGAAATACAACATTAAGAATAACCAAATTAAACTAGTGTGAGTTTCTAGCCAATCTTATTAAGTTTCTTGATTACCTCGCATCAAACATTTCCTGCAACATGTATAAAATATCCGTCAACACATAAAGCATTGGTGAGCATACTAGTTTTTGACCTACGTATATAGTATAAGAAAGTTTTACTCAAATCATCCTGCCATAGTCATGCGCATACAGAACCATACAAAAGGCATCAACACTCGAATACACAATTGAGAAAACATAACATGACCCATAAAGGGGGCGGTGTGTCACTCCTATAGCGTTATACATTTAAGGTGGGTTGTATGCTAATAGACATTTTTATGTAAGAATTAGATTCTAGCATGGCATAGCATATAAGCATTAGATTGAGAATAAGAGTATAAGAGTATGAAATCGTTTAAGGTTTTTGTATAGATACATGTTGAGTCCCAAAGAATTAAAGAGTAAAAGGGGACAAGTATGAACTCACCTTAGGGTGCGTTCGTTAAGTTCCCGTTAGAGTCTTGAGAGAACTTTAGCTCCGATTAGACTAGAGTTGGAAAAAGAATGGATTTAGATTCGGAGGAAGATTCAAGAGTACAAGGAAGTCATGCATTGCCTTTAAGGCGAACCAAAACACAAACCACCATAAAGGTGATTCGGATGGTCATGAGAGTCGAGTAGTGCCTTTAAGGCTAACCAAAACACAAACTACCATAAAAGTGATTCGGATGGTCAAGAGAGTCAAGTATTGGTAAGGTAGGGATGTATCCACAAACCTTCCAAGTTAATAGATTAATAGAGTTTTAAAAGTATATATTTTAGTATTTACATAATATAACTAGGAGATTAAAGTAGTGTATGGTGACTTAGTTTGGAAGAGCCTTGGCTTTCCTTTGTCAACCATTAACCATAACACAAGTCCATCCAATATTAAGCTATTGGTGAACTTGGTTGGTATCACTACAACTAACTTTTTAGTGCATAAAAACAATAGAAGATGAACCACCTTTGAGGCCTCATTTTGGTGTCCTACTCACATTTATTTGCCATAGCAAACAAGATCAAGGTCCTAGAGGTTTCCTTAAGGGGTTAGAAGAAGAGGAGAAATGAAGAAAGAAGAAGAAAGTTGGAGTTTAAAATGAGAAAACTCACTTAGAAGTGGGCTTCAAACACTTGGGATTTCTTGAAGAATTTGGAGGTTTAGAAAGTGATTAGGATTGAGCAAGTGTTAGAATGGGTAGGGAGTGGTGTATTTATAGTAGGGGTAAAGTAGTTGGGTAATTAATGGAGTAAATAAGGTGGTTAGGAGTGAATTAGGTGGGAGATATATCTTCAAAATAAATAAATAAATAAATAAAATAATAATAAACGAACGACAATTTGTTGTTATTTTGAAACATTGAATCACTTTTTCATTTTTTTTCCTTTCTTTTTTTTTAATGAAAGTATTAATATTAAAAAAATGTATATATTTTATTTAAAAATAAATAAATATATATTAAAATCTTAACTAAAAGAGTTTCTTGTTATAGTGTCTAAATTGAATAGGATAATTTATATTGACGACTCGTCAAGAATTGGTAGGAGTCACATAAAAGAAGCGAATAAAGGCGAACCTGGAATTAGTTAAATATATAATTTAAAATGCATGAAAAGTAAAAATCACGCGATGTTACATCTCTGAGTTCTCAAAACTCAAAGGAGTTCTTAAATGATCTAGATCATATATATATATATATATATATATATATATATATATATATATAGCTTAAGATATCAAAAGATGCGGTTGTATACCCGCATCTTTAAACATTTTGGTTTTCAAAATCAAAAGGCCAAAAGATGCAGTTTTATATCAAAAGATGTGGTTTATTCGAACCCGCATCTTTTAGCCTAATTAACAGCATCTTTAGCCTCTTTGTGTACTAGTGTTTTGAAAATCACTTTTTTAGAGCACGTTCATACTAATAAGTTTTATTTTTTATTTATTTTTATTACTGTTAGTGTATGTAATATACACACTAAGGGGCTATTTGGTAAGTCTCTTAATGAGGTTCTGAACCATTCAACGCGGTTGTTTTAGCTTCTGAAAGGAATGGCTAAGGCTGATCCATTAAGATTTGAGATGTTGCTAAACCATTAAGCACTGAACTAGGTTGTACCTTAATGAGGCTCTCCTACCAATGTGGGACAAGAATACTAACGATTAAGAGGTCTAACTTAATGACTCAGCACTTAACCATTCAGACCTCTAAATAATTCAGAACATAATCAACCAAACAACCCCTAAGTCACTAATAAACAATAGATAAAAATAATTACAAATACGTAATTAACTTTGTATACATGAAATAATTTCATATACAAAAATGCAAATTAAAAAACCAAATCTATATCTATACTATATTATAAAGCATTTTCTAAGGAATTCTTAAATTTTAAGAGGTATAAGTCTAAATGCCTATGATACAACACATAATGCATAAAATAACTACTTTTTAAGGGTAAATATGTCTTTTAAACACCATATTTAATTAAAAGAAAGTCAAGAGTCATGAGATGTTTATTAAACCACATGACATTCAATTTTATAATTACTTTAAACATATTAAATAGAAAACATATAAAAAACAATTCATGATGTTATATGTTATGTTATAACATTTTATATAGAGTTGGGTACTTTAAAAAACATAGAGTTTTATAAACTTGATCATACTATATAGAAATCGACAAATCAATAGTGAAAGTTGTGTTTTTAATCATGATGTAACGATTCGAATTCTGAAATTATTACGTTATATTTATACACACAAACATGCCAAATTTAATCTAAACTATATGATCATCGGATTCAATAACCGAAGAAGAAAGCTTCTGTTTATAATGAATTTCAAACAAAGGTATTCAAAAATATTCATGTAATAGTGTTTCAGTTACACCCGCTGCATCGCACGGGCCAACCCACTAGTAATATTAAACGAGTAAAAAAAGTTTTAAAGAAGAAGAAAAAAAATGTTTATTATTAAGGGTGAAATAAAATATGTAAAAAAATGCACTTTAAACTTTTTGAATTAACGGTGTTGGTCATGGGTGTATGTCTCCTAATATAGTGGGAGTATATTTTCATAATCCCTTTTCGTGGGGTTGGGAGATGCAGGAGAATTCGTTATGGGGATCCAAAGGCCTCGGGACTCAACAGTGAAGTCTGAGACTAGTTCTCTAGTGGGGGTGATTTCGGACGTATAAACTGTTGTTTATAGTTTACTCTAAACTGGCGTGTACCGAGGGTGCCAGCATGCAAGCCAGGGGCGGACATATTAATGTATTATATAACGAGGGGTGGCGTCCGTTACCCCTCAACTTTTACTGCGTAGTGTAATTTTTTCCGTATTTTTATGTTTTTTGTATTACGTTACCCCTAAAGATTATGTAATGTTACCTCTCGATTTTTTTAAGACCCAACACACCCTTAAAGTTTTTAATATAAGCTTAGAATAAAAATAGATAGAAACTTATAGGCCATAATCCATTCCATTTGTAATTTATTAATTAAAATATACAAGCTCATTGACCATGGTTAAAGTATTGAATATGAGTGCAAATGAGCCTAACAACTAGTAAGCTAGTCGAGATCGGCTTAATAAAAAGATTGAAACGAGCCGAGCCTTATTGAGCCCGAGACGAGCTTGAGCTTAAAACAAAGCTCGATTATTTTTTGAGCCCGAGTATTAAACTAGTCGAGCTCGAGCTTGAGAAACTACCAACGAGCCGAGCCGAGCCGAGCTTTTCACCTATTGAGCCCGCGAACCTAAACGAGTCTATTATTTATATTATTTTTATTTAATATATTAAGTAATAAATAATAAACGAGCCGAGCTCGAACATGAGACACTACAACGAGCCAAGATCGAGCTCAAGCCTCGTGATGTAAAATGTTTTGGCAAATCATTGGTTAGAATATAGCGCTAATCAAGAAAAAAAAATATTGGTTATGAAAGTATGTTAAAAAAAAATTGAACATTATTTATTCGTGTTTTTATTTTTGTTTTGTTTACATTGTATGAAAGTATTTCATCATCATCATCATCATCATTATACTCAGTTAATCCCACCTATAGCAAAGCTAAGTTAGGGTCCGAGGAGGGTAAGATGTAGACAGCCTTACCTCTACCCCTAAGAATAGAGAGGCTGCTTCCAATGAGACCCCCGGCTCGATGTGGTTTGGTATCAAGCCTTGGACATAAGAGACATAACACTTAGCAATCGGGACAAACCCGATCGGTGCATGTACCCCTTTGTCTTTTGGCTATCAACGCCACCACATGATGCATGATTAACCGTCCGTCGTTTTTAACGCCACCACATGATGTATGAAAGTATTTAGTACGGTAAAAAAAAAAACGTGTCCCCTGAAATTTTAGTCTAGATCCGCCACTGATGCAAGCTACGGTTTAGTTATACCTAAACGGTCATTTACTCGGGTGATGTATAAATCCTAAACAACATCGATGTATTAATCCTGATTTCCTATTTTAGCCTTCCAATTGACATGGGGTACAGAAGAAGAGCATTGTACATCTGTATGAGTACCAATCACCTAATCAAATGTATGTACACATAATAAATAATTCAAGCTATAAAATCAACATTCTTTTTAGTATCAAACAAATCATGAGACGCCCCATTTTGACCTATACACAGCATCACGCATCACAGATGAAATGACTAATGAGTATTAACTGCTAGCTTAATATATAGCACAGGATTTACAAATTAATCTGTTGGCAAGAAAAAAATTGATAATATAGGAAAGATAAGTAAACAATAATAATAAACCAAGCTAAATCAGCTCCGGCTCGTACGCTTAAAAAATACAAGCCGAAAGCTCAGCTCATAGTCTTCAATCTGAGCCGGATGCTGAGCTCAAGTTTGTTTTTAACTCGAGTCAGCTCATGGCTCGGTGAGCTTTGATAAATTCCCATCTCTTTTTAAAAAATCTCAAATCACAAGTCAACAGCAATATCACATTAGTTAATTTACTACCATCATACAAGAAATAGCAGGAACAGAGATTTATTCGAACTAGTTACCGTTAGCTTAAACTCAGATCGAATGTTTATAGAGTGAAGGGGCTAACGAGTTGCGAGTCACAAGTTAGTTGGACAAGCGGAACGCAAAACATTGAAATTATTTAGTTTAAATATGAAATGAAAACAAAAAAAAAGAGTTCAGATAAAAGTCCTCAGGTGTATTACAGTTTGTTTTTCCAGGAATTGTAGAAAGAAAGAAAGAAAGAAAGAAAAGAAAGTTATAGTATTCTACCCAAGGGTCTGAGTTCCCTGGGCACACCATCAAAGTTTCCGGAGTTTATGTCCGATTGCATCAATGGTCTCTTGCCACTTTTCCACTGGATTCCCTCTGCTAAATGCTCTTTGTTTGGTGTCAGCATTACGAAATTCGGATCCGCCCTTTGGTAACTGCACAGTTTTTTCATGTTAATCTCTCAATCCTTAAAAAAAACATCATTAATCATTAAGCGTTTCAATACAACACAGACCTTGCTTCTCTCACATTGTCCACACGAACACCAAACCCCAAAGACGTCTTCCCACCACGCTCTCTTATAGCTGTCCATTATTAAATCATTTCAGGCTCATGCATATTCATGGAATCAAAAGTTCACGCTAAGCCCAAAACGTATCAATTTTAGTTTCTTTTACACCCCGCCAAAGAAAAAAAATACTCTTCACAAGTATTTTTGCCTAGAATTTGTTGAGTTTCCCCTGTTTCGTGTTTTAAATAAAGACTTGGATATGAGATTATGGATGAACAATGAGTGATTTGTTTGAGTATGCACAAAACTGTTGTGCAGGGACTCGACAACGAAACAAAGGGTGGGAACTCTTTGATATTCACACAATGTTTTTTATTTCCACACAAACAAAATGATACAGTACATGGGTATTTATACCCTTAGACTTGGCGGTTATTTAACTACCATTCTTAACCGACACATACGTTCTAAACCGACACATCTATAATATACATACCGTTTGACTTTTTTTGTTTGACCTTTAACTTAATTCTAATTTCTTGATTAATAATATTCTAACAGAATTGTCTTGAAAATTATCCTATACTCATCACATAAGTAATACCTGACACGCTGAAACTGAATGAAGGTTTCCACCATGACTTAAAAGATAAAGACAGTGCTGAACTAAGAGGGCCAACTTTTCCCTGTACAAGATATAACATAATAATTCACAATATGAAACATTATATTAACATCAAGACAGCTAACCTTCAACAAGACGTTTTTATTGGCCTGCCAAGATGCACCGATATTAAAGGTGGAATCTTGGATGTTGTTTGATCCCTTTTGATCATTCATTCTGTTGACAAATGTGAGGACTTAGATTCTCTTTTCAAACCGTATGTGGATGTATTTCACACCATAAGTTACCTTGTTAGTAGCTCGAATCCAAAGTCTATGTAATTAGTAATTCCAATTACTTCATTTTCTTCCAGTGGATTCTTTACCTGCAGAATTCAACAATATATTTTTAATTAAGTGAATGGAGAAATGATTTTAATACCAAAGTTTATCACATCCTTCTAGCAATATGTGTACACACACACACACACACACACATATATATATATATAGAGAGAGAGAGCGAGAGTGAGAACCCTTCGTTGGACCACCACATGCTGATAGAAAGAGGCTATGAACTGCAGTTAAGGATTTACAGAGAAACAATAAGCTATAATTGTAAAAGAAATAGTAAAATCTGTAAAATCGGATAATGTTCCAATGATAATTCAAGAAACCATAAACAATGGGAAACCTGAGAGTTCTGGGTGAATTCGAGACCGAAATTGAAAGACGGGCTCAATGGGCTGCCAGATCCGATTCCATAGCCTATGGCACAATTCCAGTTCTTCAAATTTTTATATTTGGCACCACCAGCCTTTTCAACTGCTCAAGCGCAGTAACCATGAGAACACGTCAACTTACAATTTCAATAAAAAAATATAAATGAGGCAACAGTGTTTAAAGAGCCATAATCTCAATAACCTTGATGAATTACATTATACTACATAAGTTATAAAAGCTTTATAAAAAAGAGCAAGACACGAGAACAAAATATTGGATAATAAGAACCATGGATGACCAATAACCGCATTCATACAAGACGGATTTTTCTTCAAAAGGGCAAAGAGTAAAACACTTGGCGAAATGAACCAAAAATAGCATTATATTAAAAAGATAGGGAAATAATCTTACATTGAGGATCATATTGGACTCCAGCAGTTAACCTTCCCAACTTGGTCACCAGCCATGCAGATTTAGGGAAGTCATTTCCCACTACATTCAGAAAACAGTATAATAAAGAAAAAAAACTTGAAGTCGAACTAGTATTGAATAAAGGTAAATGCAACTTGCAGACGGTTTGGCGTATTATATGTATTGTAAAAACTAGATTGTGGCATTACAGTAGAATTATAGGAGCAAAGGACATAATAACAATGAATATTAGTGAAAAAATGAAATGAACATGACGTATATGAAAAGTTGATAAGTTCATTAACATGCATTGCATTACATACATGAATATGGCAAAAATGTGGTTCCAAATGACAAACGTGATGAGCCAAATCTCAAACCCATTGTACCATAGTCTTGTGAACTTACCCTGTATAAAAGGTAAACTTTGCAAATAAATATAAAGCCATAATAAGAAACGTATGATTTTGCTAGATTGAAATGAGCAAACCTCTGTTTTTTAAGCACTGGAAAAACGCCAAATGCTCCAAAACCATATTTCGGGTAGTATGCACATGCTCTCATGAGCAAAATCCTGGAAACACAAACAGGTAAGAACATAAACGAAGAATATGATAAACTCATAAACATAGGGAAAATTATTACTTACGAATCAGAACTGGAAACGTAAAGATCTGTGAATGTGTGAGGATCATCAGCGTCACTGTGACAACGTAAAACAAAACGGTTTCCTTTAAAGAAGTAGATAGCAACCCACAATCTCTAGAAGAAAAATCAGTAGCAAGTATGAAGGAGAATACCTTTGCCAGCGAAATAGTGCATTACCAACTATTGGCTCCTCAGGCTTGTTATCAAGAGGACCCGAAACCTGAATGTGGGCTAAGGAATTTTTCATGTAACAGCAAATGAAACATTAGCACGCACGCACACAAATAAAAAAAGTTGATAAGAATGAAGGTGCGTGTTGGTTATATTAGCAAGCAAGCACGTGCGTGCAAGCGAGTAATGAAATGTTTTGATGGATACAGTTGCTACTAAATCTACATGACGATCCTCAATTGGCTTCAATAAGAATATGGTACTGAAATGATTCGCTGCATCAAAATAATCTTCGAATAAGCTTTTCAAGACAAGCTTCCCAAATAACAGATTATACGGCGACTCCAACATCCTGCATCACTTAGCAGTTTAGTACAAACAAAGCCAAAATATCTATTTCTATTTAAATTCCTAGACCCTGGCTAAAACAATACTACACACATACACACACCTTTAGGTCATCCCTAAAGATCAATTACGAGACTAGATTACATAAATTTAGCAAAACGAAATCGCTTTTGGCATCCCCAAGTAAATCGCTGTATGCATCAATGAAAAATCACAACATATTCGAGCTTCTGAAATCATCAATATAACGCATCAAATTAAAGGAAAGAAATAATAATAAGAGACCTGTTACGGGCAGCAAGAGGAGGGAAATCGAAGAGTGGCGGAACCAGGACCATAGGCGGTGGAGGTTCTTTGGCCATTGATAATAAGCCTCCCATTTTCTCACACTAATTGTTGTCGTTGTTGTTGTTTACAGAAATTTGTTTAGGGTTTCTGAATAATAGCATTGTTGTGTGATTACATATGTATGTATGTATGGAGTTTGTTAGGAAGCCATCAACTTCTCAAGGCTTGCCCGCGCTTTTCTCTACTAACTAACTCAATGACTCATTCTGTTAGTGTTTTTAAGGGGTCTTTGACGCTTACGTGGCCTTTTTGTCTTCACTTTGGCCTCAAGTCACCCTCATTTTCCATTATTAGCTAACAATTAATTATGTGGTTTTTAAACTCATCATACTAAGAATTTAAATATTTAAGTGAGAATTAAAGTGTTATATTTGTGAAACGATAAGTAGAATGCCTAAATTCTTCTATCTATTAATAACATAACATAACGGAATGAACAGTTGATTGTCATTTGGTTCAATAGGTAAGTGGAGTTTGGTGACTGGACCGATGTATTTTGCCCTCCCTTTACGTGTCACGCTCTCCCTTTACATCTTCTTGATCCAGTTAGTTTAATTTTTTATCATTCGGTGTTAGAACACCACAAAATTCTTAAACACAAACGTCACTTGCGCTCATCCTTCAAAACTTTTGATGGAATTATAGATGTAATGAACAAAAGTAGTTAACTCACAAAACACAAATACATATGTGATTGTTCTCTCTTTGACGAAATTAAAATTTTGAATTGGAGGGTCAACTTAAGATCATTTTCTCTACTTGTCACAGTTAAGTCCAACTCATCTATATATATAATAAACCAAAGCCATTTTAATGACATGGCACTCAAAGAGACATTCTCTTCTTTGAGTGTGCCATGTGTCATCCCATGTGGCATTGTGATATTTTAGGAAAAACATAATTTAAAAACAAAATTGGATTTTTCACCCTCATGTTTCCTCCCATAATTTTTAAACGTTAATATCTTTAATATACAAGATTTTTTGAAGAAAAAAATTACACCAAATTAACGAGCGTTTTATTATCTTTCCAACGAGTACCATAGTGCTATATAAAAAACGGAGAAATTTTTTTGTGGGGTTTTGTCCATACAGGAAAAAAAACACAAAGTGTTTAGGTAAATCATTAATCATGTATAAGCAAGTCACTAATTATATTAAAATCAGTAAATATGAATTTTTTTTCAACCTGAGCCGAATAGGTTAATAGAGTTATACGTTGTTTTAAGTTAGGTATCAATATTAGTATGTTAGAGTTGTACATTTGTTTAGTCTTTAGGATATGTGTTAATATTAGAGTTGCATTAAAGTTTTACATTCTTTTAGGTTAGGTGTTATTGGAGTTGTACATTGTTAATTTGTTTTAGGTTAAATATTAATATTAGAGTTATACATCAGTCTATTTCATATGCAAAATTGATGTATCATATTAAATTTCTCAACCCGGGACGCTCCCGGGGTATAATCTAGTACTTTTGTATAAAAAAAAAAGCCCTTGATTATACATAAAAATTCAACAAATTCTAATTATGACAAAGATGTTAGCACCTGACCCCATCAAATTCCGCCCTTGCTAGGTGTTTATTCTCATAAAACATAGTACATTTTAAGAACTAACGAGACAATGATAAGAATGTCTACATAGACAATGCATTATGTATGTTTTTTTTTATCAGGTATAATAATCTATGAATTTTTTAAAAATGATTTTTAATGGATTTGTTGGTTGCTATGTATGGACCAAAATCTTGATGAATACTAACATGTGCCAAAGAGTAACTATTCATCATTCCTTAACAAAAATAAATTTTGGTAAAAACTAGAAATTAAATTGATCAAGCATCAAGAAGAAATTCCAGTGAGCTGGATCCCTTCCTCCGATCCCTGCCGGATTGTTTCAACAGCTCCGCCAGCCACTGCTTCTCGTTGTCCACGTCAGCGCTTGCCGTTCCCAGCTTATCCTCTCTCATCCCCACAACATATTCCAATATCTCAATCGCATCGTCCCACCTACACAAACAAAGGTTCATTTAGTCGCGTCTTTAGTTTTGACGAGGTTGAACCACTATATGATTTCGTTTCGTTGGGTTTTAAATACACAATTTCACTTTTAATAATTCAAACTTTGGTTGACTATAATCCATATTGATAACCTAACCAGTGAAACTTCCATCTTTCACTTTCCTTACCAAACACAATCCTTCGTTGGCCCCTAACTAATCCTAAATTGTTTTGAAACGTCATATAAGGTTAATCAGTCGGTTCGGTTTACATGGCCGGTTCCAAATTCCAAACCGTCGCGTTGAACAGAAGGTTAAACTGCTGCCAAATAAATTGTGAAAACCAAACCGTATACATACATACCTTCCCAATGCATCATAAGTACCGGCAAGATTGGTATAAACCCCTAGTGTGTTAGGGTGGTGAGGTCCATATTCTGTCTCCAAAACACTTCTGGCTTCTTCAAACACATCCACAGCTTCATCAAATGACTCAATCTGAACACAAGCTAGTCCCATTTGGTTCAATGTAACCCCGAAAACACCCGATTTCTTTTCTCCGGCAACCCGAAACTTTGAAATAGCACTTTTTAAGTACTCGTACGAGTCGAAATAACTACCCATCATGTAACATAATACACCGATCTGAGCCTCGACTCCAGCCACAGTTGTCAGTTGACCCGGCCCCGTTCCATAAGCCTTGAGTGATTTCTTGAGCAGGTCGAGTGCTTCTTCTAGTTGGTTCATTGATTCGTAAATAGCAGAAACTTCAATAAGCCCGTTTGCGACGATTTCGAAATCATTCGGATTCGGCTTAACTTTTGAATATATACGCAAAGCGAGTTCACAATACGTTTCACATTCCCGGAACTTGCCGATTTTGTTGTAGAGATCAGCCAAACGAACGTAAACTGAAGCGACCGATGAATGATTCTCTCCTTTTGTAAACCGAAACACGTTGAGTGCCTTTTGATAAGTGAAAATAGCTTCACCATACCGCGCCAACGATAGATATGCATCACCGATACAAGCATCAATAGCAGCAACGTCGGAATCATGCTCGTTTGCTGACATGGCCATTCGAGCCAATGTGTAATGCTCAATAGCAGTATCGTAATTTCCCATCGAATCACATATCAGGCCCATTAGCCTTCGGTCTGCCGCTTCTTCTAACGTCCCGTTTTTCCCGTGTATATCAATAGCCATTTTACATAATTTCTTCGCCTCATCAAATTGCATTGCTTGAACATGAGCCTCAGCTACATACCTACACGTCTCTCCCAATCGCGCATCGTATTCACCTAAAACATGCTTTTGAATCTCCAAACCCGCTTTATAACAAAGTATCGATTTCTCAATATTTCCCCGCATCGCGTATGTATCACCGAGCTGCATACACCCTGCAAACTTAGCCAACAAGTGTTTTTGGCCTTCATTTATGTTGGTGACCTCAATCGATCTTTCAACAAGGGGTATAGCTTCGTCATACTGCCTTAATATACAATATAGCGCCGCTACCATATGCAAACACATAACAAACTCCAAATCGGGCTTTTCCAACTGACAACTTTCAAATGAGTTCTTGGCCCGTATCGCCAATTCAAGCGCTTTCTTTGGATCGCCACCTGCTGACACCACTTCCCGAGCTTGCTTTAGCAAATACTGCCCAACGTATCTCGGATCTTCATTATTCAAATTTTTTTCGCTCTTTTTCACTGTCAATTTTGACCCAACCGGTTTCTTCTTTGGGCCTGCCTTGGGGATCTTTCCAGGAGATGGAGATCTAGCCGGTGAAGGTTTCCTAGTTTTCTTGCTTTTACGCGTAGTAGCTTCAGACGCTTTATCTTTTTTCTCATTGCCCGATAAGCGTGGCTCTTTTTCATCAACAGTTATCTTGCTGTCGGCTTTTGCAAAGCCGCCACCAGCAAGATAACGTAATTCAGAATCAATTCGTGATTCCTGACCGTATGAAAAGTAACTGAATCTCGAAGGGGACTGATCAGAACTCTTCATTTCATACACATTGTTATACAGTTGATCAATGGAGTTGCGACTGCTGCTGACGCTTAAATCAAATGACTCATTCCCAGTCGTATGTGTACTCAACGGGCTAGTTGGCGAAATGAGAGTTTCCGTGAAGTTTTCTTTGAGTGCAGGTTCGCTGCTTGGGGCTGGCTTTCGTATATCGGTTGCAGATTTGGGCATTTTCGCTTCAAAGATGCGTTTCGACCTTAAAACACAGCTCCTTGAATCTACAAAGATTAGAAACACACAAATCCAACATAAACATTCTTTCTGCATGTCAGCCAATCATCCTCTTATAATGTATATCCTAGCTAGGGTGTTCATAAACCGACAGAACCGTCCAAACAGAAGATAGACAGCCAGTTCCACACTCCTGTTTACGGCTCTGCGAGTCATTCATTGTGGACCACCTTCTGCGCTCGATCCAATAAACGCACTACTTCAGGGGTTCAGCTTGTTGCCCACTATCCAAATGTAACTTGCTATTTTATTTATTATTTATTATTTTTTCACTTTTTAAAAATATAAAGTATATATTGTATTCATGAACCATCTTTATTATTTTTCCAAAAATTCAATACAAAACTACATTTTTTTTTTTTAAAATATATTACTTTTTGTATAGAACGGCGCCAGTTAGGTTTGTATTTTTCCAAAACCATAGTTACTACTGTTTCAACTCAAAATTTTCGTTAAAACCAGCCAAACCGAACCATGAACACCCCTATCCGAACGCCCCTGATCAACTGTTATAACTTGTAACACATAATCATATGATTATGAAGAAAAAGACCATAACCAATTCTATTATCTTACAACTATAACATGATCAAGGATCAAACAACTTTAAATAAGGAAAGTATGCAGGAATAATAAATGTTCATGCATGTTTCAGAAAATATGCATCGTGTTCATCATTTAAAACTAATATAATTTATTATTGTTTTCCGCAATCTGCATGAACAGAAACATCAGAATACCTTTTACGAAACGAAACAAATATTAATTGCTGATAAAAAAAATAAAAAAAAAACTGAAAGGCATGCAGATTCATCAATGTATGAATGCAATAATAAAATAATAAAAAAAGGGGACAAATGTAACAACAGTTATAGTTTTAAAAAAACAGAGGTAAAGAAAAGATGAATTGATTAAGGAAACAGAAAGGGGTGTGATGAATTAATGACGTACCGTTCGTTATATGAGAGAGGAATAATAAAAATTAAAAACAGAGATTGAAGAAGGAAGGATTGGAAGTTTTTTATGTTTTTTGATTTGATATGAACGATAAATGTGGTGAGTGGGAGGTGGAACACAGAGGGAGGGGGGCTTATCTGCGACCAACACAGCCTCCTCGGTAACCGTACACTCTAGATTTTGGCCCTTTTTATTTTACTCCAAATATATATATATATATATATATATATATATATATATATATATATATATATATATATATATATATATATATATATATATATATATATATATATATATAGGGAGTGGATAATATGGAAACCCCAAATAATGGAAAAACCCTGGAAACTCTATTATGACCATTGATCTCCTTGATTAATTGTATATAATAATATAAAGCAAGTTGGATTATGTGGTTATAAATGAGAGCAAGGGTAATATGGTAATCTTAAATAAGCAAGTTGTCCACTTAAATTTTCTGAATCCTAGGTTTAAAAGGGTTGATTTGACATTTGTCAAATCATCTCTCTCATACTTTATGGCAATTTTCCAGCACCGATATTAACATACGTTAGTGCTGTGATAAAAAATTCTGACCTCGTGTGACACATCCCTAACATGTGTTAACAGACATATACTAAAAAGAACAACATAAAAAGAACATATAAAATGTATATTTAATTAAGAAATGATAAAAAATGCTCATTACAATCAATACTAAAAATGTATCAAAAAAACTTTTCATACAAATATAATTATTTGCGAATGATAAAAAAACTATGATAACAACATAAAAAAGATCTAGCTATTCTTCGTTCTTGATACCCATCTTCATCTTTAACACAAAAACATCTCTTCACCTACAAAAAAAAAAAAGATAACACGTGTTAGTTGGCCTCTCCAAAACACATGATGAGACATCACTGACATGTGTAGTGTATTCTAAAACATATGTTCTACTGAAATAACGTATGTCATATGCACCCTAACACCTGTTAGTTAGGCATATACTAGCATGTGTTAGCATCACTAACATGTGTATAAACAAACACCAAATCTGCAGTGCCAAGTGTATCATACTTAATTTTATAACTATGTTAATGCAACTACTCAAATACAATTAATAGGTTTTGAAATCCAACAATAATAAATTTAAAAAATCAAATCATAACCAATCCAAATCCATATACCAAAATATAATCTTCATATTCATGAAATATATAATATAATAAAAGACATCAGTAGCATGTGTTAGCATATTCTAAAACATATGTTTTACTAAAAATAACGTATGTCATATGGACCCTAACAACTGTTAGTTGGGTATATACTAGCATGTGTTAGCATCACTAACGTGTGTGAGCATACAAGACTCGTACCGCAAAAAATAGACATGTACCCTATACGAGTTCATAACAATTTCACTTGCCAAAAAATTATTAAACAGAATACAAAAACCCTAACACCTGTTAGTTAGGTATATACTAGCATGTGTTAGCATCACTAACATGTGTATAAAGCAACATCAAATCTGCAGTGCCAAGTATATCATACTCAAATTTACAAATATTTTAATACAACTACATTAGTAGCATGTGTTAGCATATCCTAAAACATATATTTTACTGAAAATAACGTATGTCATATGGACCCTAACACCTGTTAGTTGGGCATATACTAGCGTGTGTTAACATCACTAAAGTGTGTGAGCATACAAGACTCGAACCGCAAAAAATAGACATGCACCATTAGTGATATATCAACCTCATGTCCCCAATCCAATAACAAATTAACATAAACAAAATAATAATAAAAAAAAAGGTTAACATAAGTTTTTTTTTTTCATTCAAGCATTTGATCGAACACTTGGTATGCGAACAAAAACTATCCCAAAATCAACAAAATTTGCATACCACATGTTCTTATCCAAAATCAAACAGCAACAAAAAAAAAATAAAGACACATAAACACAATATTATATATTCATCACACCACATAAACACAAAACCTAAAAACCACATAAAAATTAATTGATATTAATAACATACATTAACCACGTCAGCACCAGCTTCACTGATCTGCTTCTTCTTCACTGATCTGATTCTACAAAATAATAATAATAATAATAATAATAATAATAATAATAATAATAATAATAATATGGCATCGTTCTTCCAACATAACAATATAATAATAATAGTAAAGATTATATATTTATGGCAATTATTAATATAATAAAAACCAACTAAATAAAAACAAACTCTCATAAATCGTAAAGATTCTCTTTCACCCATGGCTATATGTTCCAAGATGAGGATGCTACTTTTCTTGTGATATTATGCTCATATGTCATGACCATTCACTTCTTCCTGTTGGTGAAGACAAATTTAAAACAAATTAATAATAAAAGGATACAAGATGAACTACAGATCTACTGCAGATCTGGTCTGCGCAACCTGAAACCCACAAAAACCGGATCTGGCCATCAGCCAAAACAACTACCCGAAAAACCACAACAACAACCGGATCTGACCAGATCTGGTCTGTGCAACCCAAACCCGACCCAAAAAAGCCACCACAACCGATTCTGAGCCTTATCCCCGCCGAAACCCAACCACCCCCGACGCCATCATCCTGTACCCTAGCCACCACCGGGCCTCAACCATCCTAGAAGCCGTCACCCCTGTAACCATCACGATGTGCTCGACCCAGATCTGCAAACCACGACCACTACAGCTCGTTATATAATATAGAGTGAATGAAAATATAGGTATCAAAATAGATCTGTGAGTGTGTAAAGCTAATCGAAGGTAGAGAGATAGAGAGAGGAAGGTAGAGAGAGAGGTTGAGAGTCTGGTTACAAATTTGAAAAAAAATAGAGAGAGAGAAAGAGGGGGACACATATATATATGGAGAGAGATAAGAGGGATAATGTAAATGTCTAAATTACCCTTTATAATATAATAAGGTGAAATCTTGGCAGGGATGAGGTGGCACATTGTGGACCAAGTGATGAGTTTCTTGGGGTTTTTCCATTTTGAAGGGTTTTCTCTATATACTTACACTATATATATATATATATATATATATATATATATATATATAGATAGATAGAGGTTCCGGTACAAAAGATAGAATTTGTGAGAAGGGTGAGAAGGCTTATGAGGCCGACACGTGGCACTAGTATAATTCAATTTCAAGGTCATTAAGGTAATTTTATACATAATCAACCATATGATAATTTCAATCAATAATCAATTATGAGAGATATTCAGGATTTTTAATTAAACCTTTCAATCGATTAACATATATATCTCTCTACAAATCTCATTGTCTGTTTATACCTTCACGATTTTTTTGGGAAAATTAAAAGATTGTGTTTTATATTTAAGGCAGATTTTTACATTTTTATACAACGTGTGATGTTTTATTATGTTCATCTAAATAATGTGTTAGTCATACATGGTGTTTTTTCTTAATCACAATGTTTTTTTAAGACGTACAACATAAAACACACTAAGATAATCACCATGGAAAATTCAATCTTTAATTAATTTGAGATATTATTGGGGATTTCTTTAAGAGTTTTTACTAATTAACAAGCATTTCTTTTCTACAATCATCCACGAATTTTTTGACCAAACAATCTCACAAGTTTTGTGTTTTATATTCAAATCTCACCAATTGTGTTTTTATTCTCTCATCCTTCCTAACTATTTTCTATGTAAAAACAGTGTGTTTTGATGAGCACATTATAAGAAATCTGTTTCAACATAAAACACACAAACAAGAACAAGACTATCTATTAAACATAAAACACACAAACAAGAACAAGACTATCATTTAAACATAAACCTATTGTGTTTTAACGCTATTGGTTAAACATAAAACCCATCTTGTTTACATTGGCTTTACATTGTGTTTTTAACACTGTCGGATAAACATAAAAACACATCATAACAGAGCACACAATAGAATGCATTACGAAAAAAAAAAAAAAGAATGTCGAAGAACAAAACTATAAATAATTATAAATGAATTACATTGCAAAAAATCATAACAGTGCACAAAATGAGTGGCAAAAAAATCATGTATGACCATCGCCATCTCATCCATATGGGTTATAGGTCTTTCTAATCGTGATTTTTTTTCTTTTTTCTTCATTTTGATTTTGAATATTTGATGATCTAGGTTTATGATTTTTTTTATGGTATGGATTGATGAGAGAGAGAGGGGGAAGATATGCTCGTAGGTTTTATTAGGAATTATGGAAAGTCACCTAAATTGGGGGAGAGATGCTTCTAGATTAATGGTTTTTGTTTTTAAATAATGATGTTTTGACAATTATACCCTACAAGAACTAATTAATCAATTAAATTATAAGAAAAATTACACTTTTGCCATTCATTTAATCTCAACCATCCATCAATATGATCTAAAGGACACAATTACTTCTCACACTTCTCACAAAACACACATTTTGTATCCTAACCCCACCCTATATATATATATATATATATATATATATATATATATATATATATATAGGGTTAGGATCGTGAGAGAACCACATTGAGTTTTGAGAACTAGAGAACTCTTGTGGACCATTGATTTGAATGATCCTATGGTTGAGATTTAATCTTGATATTTTTTTTGTCTTTACATGCTAATTAAATAATTATTAGTATATTTTAATACAAAAAGTACATTAAGGGGCATTTTAGTAAAAGCACCATGAAAGAGAAAATAATTATTATAATACTATTTTAATTTTTATTTAATTATTTAAAAAAAATCATTTTTTAAAATAAATCTGATGAGATGATCTATCCTTATTTACATTGGTGTGATTATTTACACCAGTGTAAATCTGCCATACACAAAAATATGTTGTAAAAAACCAAACACAACTCATATAATACGGATGATTTACACCAGCGTAAAATTGTGTCATACACAACTTATACAAAAAATACACTAGTTTAAAAACCAAAAAACTAGAAAATACTACAATACATTAATATTTACAAAAAATGATAATACATTAATATTTACACTGGTGTAACTAATGCTTACACCAGTGTTTTCTTACAAAATGATACTACAGGTGGTGTAAAAAATAACCACCAAACATCTATACATTCATATTTACACTAGTGTAAACTGATATTTACACCAGTGTTTTCTTACATCATACTACACCATCATCGTCGTCTTCACAGCAACATCCCCTTAAAACGAAAAACATCATCATCTTCGTACCGAGCTATCAAACAAACCATCCACAACAACAAAACAACTAAATATTAGAAATCAGACAAATTATTAACGCTTGTACAATATGTTCAAATTTTATCAAATTTAAACTCTAGTAATTCCATATGTGTTTACATCACCTACCCATTCCCAAAAATAAAAAATAAATAATGAAATAATAACAGAAAAATAATAATAATAATAATAATAATAATAATAACAAAATAACAGAAAAAAAATAATAACACCGGTGTAATAATAATAATAATAATAATAATAATAATAACAGAAAATAAAAATAATAATAATAACAAAATAACAGAAAATAAAAAAAATTAAAGAAAATAATAATAATAATAACAAAAATACTAATAATAATAATAATAATAATAATAATAACAAACAATAATAATAATAATAATAGTATAATAACAAATACCTGTCAATCGAACCACCACCTTCGTCGGACCACCGTCGAGCACCACCTCCCCACCGTCAAACCCTCTAACCCTCACCACCGTCAAACCCATCGCCGTCACCGTCACCGTCGTAGATCTGTTCAGATCCACTGTCCCCCTACCCCCTCCGCCCGTCCCCTGCCACCTTCACCATCAGTGTCGTCGTCGTTCACCACCACCTTCAAAATAACAACCCCACCACAGCCCCCACCTACCACCACGATCCTAACCCCCCACCGGTCACCACCATGTCGAGCCACCTGCAAAACCCACCATTAAAAAACCTCTTCAAAAACCCTCTGCAACCCACGATCTGCAAAACCCACCATGTTCGTCTTCAACCCCCACGTCCGCCGCCACTGCAAACCACCGGTCCACCCAAAAACCCACCATCATCAACCCCTCTGCAACCACCATCCACCATCACCGGTGGAGAGAGAGAGAAGAAAGAGAGAGAGAGAGAGAGACGAGAGAGAGCAGAGAGAGAGGATGAATTTTTAGAGAGAGAGAGAAGAGAGAGAGAGAGTGATTTTAAAAAAAAAATCAGTAAAGTTTGTTATTTAAAAGGTGATTGGGGTGGGGTGGGGTAGGGGATGGTAATTTACTATCTTACCCTTTTATTATTATATTGATAATATGGTTATGTGTGGTCAAGATGAGTTCACTAGTTCTCACAACTCAATGTAGTTCTCATATGATCCGGATCCTATATATATATATATATATATATATATATATATATATATATTGATATATAGAAACATATAGTTGCATTAAAAATGTTTAGTCCACAATGAAAAAGAAAATACTATAGAAAAAAAAAAGATATTATAGGCTACATATATCCACATTTGATATGTAATAATATTGAAGAGTATTATGTATTATAGTGGGTTTACCCGCACGTTGCAGCGGGATTCACAAATGGTTTGAATGCAACATTATCATACTTAGGTTTTTTGCCGCAAGTTACGCAAAAATAATAGAAATATGCACACTATGTTTTAACACGTATTCGTAGAAAGAAAAGAAAAGAAATGTGTACCGCCACTTACCACTGATTGCAGTTCAGCACGAAATACTCATTATTGAACAAGTTTTAATAAACCAAAGGTATGTTACCATAATAGACCAATATGAACATAAAGATCACTCTTGTGTAAGTTGTCCGGTCATTGCATATCTACATAACCATGCCATTGAAGACACCTTGCTAAATGATAAAGTCAATCTACATGACAAAAACATGTAGTAATAATATGATATTGTATACACTATCATATAAAGATCGATATCCATTTAGAAATTAAAAGTTGTGATTTGTAAGTTTGTAATAAACTTGCCCAACCTGACTCATCAGCTAAAAAATTGCCCAATATAGCCAGTGAGCTGAACCATCCCGTCCATTTTACCACTGGGTAGACGCATATATATGGAAAGGATTTATAATATAAGTATCATTATGGCAAAGTTTTAAAACTCATACAAATTTAGCTGAGATAAGATTATTCATTCTGGTAACATAAATTATTATCTTTCATCGCCATTATATGAAATTTGTTCAAAAATATTGTTATCCCGTGTGTTTATTTAGTTTGGGTGAGTTCCATTTTCATATAAAAGTTGATTATCTTTTAGGGCATTTAGGGAAGAAAAGTGGTAAAAATTAGGAAATTGTAAAGAAACGCATGGTATGTCATCTTAACTTTGGACAATTTGGACATATTTTCCCATGCCTCCTCCTTTATAATGTAGTATAGAATAGATAAATAATATTAAAAAGCACGATCCGATGTGAGGGGTGTTTACTGTTTCGCTCAATACAACAGTTCTATGAGCGTGTACAACCTCTGATGCATGGCCCTTTTCCCGAGTTGCTTTCTCTCTATCTGCATCTCCAATCTCATATATATGCATCATTGATTCTCTTTCCTTCGTTTGTTCCAGAAACATTTTCATCACCGTCGCTTCCTGTTTCATCCATAGCACTACAACTCCTCTGTGCGTGTCAACGACCGAGGTAGCCGGTTGACGGTTCCATGTGACCGTGTTTTGGGTTTTAAAGCCCCCCTCTATCTATAGGAGCTGTAAAGCTCCGTGTTCTCTATAACAAGCACCTGGCCTCCGGTGATAGTCTTTAGGGGTTCTGGACAGAGACGACGTTTGAGCACTCTAGCGATGATTTAGACCCCGTTTTGGCTAGGTCGGTGTGTTAGACGACACCGTTAGCCGACTCGCTGGATGGTTGTCTTGGATGGCGGCGGCAGTGGTATTTCGGCCGTTGTTTGCGCCGAATGTAAACCCTTTATTTGTGGGATGATATGTGATGTTTTGGTTGATTACGATTATGGTGATGGTATTGGCTGTGATGAGTTACAAATATTTTCCGACTATAAATGATAAGATGAAATTGGTGGTGCAAGGAAGTTGGATGGTGGGTTTAGACCAAAAACCCGCCTTGCGAGCATCTTCTTTTGCCAACTCTGAGCCACGTCGTTTTGCTTTACTTTACAAACCAAGAGTTGAAGCTCTTTGTGATGGCTGTTTTCTTTCTTTCTATTTGCTTTTTTGAGTTTGTTTTTTTTTTTTTTTTTTTTTTTTTTTTGAATCTTGGTGAAAAGGATCTGGGTTTTGTAAAGGGTTTATGTTTATGTTTTAGGGTTAATTTTTTGTGGGGTTAAATGAGATTCTTTTTGTGATTCTTGGATGTTTGGTAGATAAAAGTGAACAACACTGCTCTTAGGTTAGATGAAGCTTTTTGTGGCTAATAAATTGTGTTATTTGGGGGTTTGGGTTACGAATCTGCTCGCTTTCATTGCTGGTATTTGGCGGCTGTGTTTGTATTGTTAACAGTACTTTTTCCCGTTAGCGATTGCATTTGCGGCTATTAGGCCATAATGATTGCATGTCTAATGTTGATGTCGACTGTGATGGCGCTACGCCAACATAACCGACTGACCTATCATTGTGCATCTGAGCCTTTATGCATTATATAAAGATACTTTGTGACGAACGGTTGATGTTCTGCTTTTGTACCGGCCTTTTTGGTTAAATAACATATTTGCGTTACGCGCTACAGCCATATAGGACGCAGTAATCCGTTTGCCCCCGCCGCGGCAACGTGCAGCAGGTATAAACCTAGTATAGCTAAATTTACTAAAGTCGGTTGTGAGAGGAAATACTCAAGTAATGTTGGTGAAAAATTGATTGTTTTTTCTTTAATTGGTCAATTTTTGTAACACCCCAACCGATGGCGGAATCATCGAGGTGTCACGTAGTGACGATTGTTCAAAACCACATGGTACTAAAATGTAAATATTATTGAATAAGCCAAAATTGTCTTACATGGGAATGGAAAATACATTGTCTAAATGAAATGTAAATATTGAAATAACTGAATTATAATAAAGCACTAAATGTCTCTTGCTAAAGCACTAGATCAAACTGCACCTGAAACATGTACAAAAATAGGTTTGGTCAACATAAGAAATGTTGGTGAGCATTCCTAGTTTTGATATATATAGTAAGTTAAAAAGATATACAATTCAAGTGCAAGCTACAGTGCAAATATGTAAACTATGTATCATACAAATGAGCGAAATCAACCCCGTGACTGGATAATGTACTGTATGAACAGTGGTGTACTCATCCAATAAATGGGTGATAACTTAACAATGGCCACGGATTCTCCGATGAAAAAGGGGGAGAATCAATCTAGGCGGGTTGTCAATCCAAATAGCGCTATCCAATGTTAAGGTCGGCTTGTACCATGTTAATGATTTCACTAAGTACAAATGTATTCCACATGTATTGTCTAAGCATAAAGCACGTTGTAAGCAATGCACATAGTACTAGAATTGTATTGTGAAAATGTAAACTTGTATTTGAAATTTGTAATAGCGTACATGTAACACCCCAAAAGTGAATAAAAAGCAAAAAGGGGATATGAAGTACTCACTGTTCACGTAATAGCTTGAGATTTAACTGGACAACGAGATTTGAATTGGGATTACCCCAAATGATCAACCTAAAGAATTTGATAACGTGTAAGGGAAATAACTCTAGGATACATGTATTTCTAGAGTTTCGAATTGGGGATAAGTATTTATTTGATTAATAACAAATTGTTTATTAAATATAAGAAATTTAATAAATAAATGAAAAAAAAGTCTTTTTGTAAATTTCAAATTGAAGATGGTCACAATATAAAGTTTTAAGTGTGAAAATAATTTTTATAAAATTATTTTCTTGAAAATAGAATATTTAATCTATTTATTTCAATTTTGTCAAAATATAACTTTAATATCTAAAAATATTAAAATTAAAGAATTTTTAAATTAAAAATTGTATTTCTGTTCCAAATGAATAGAAATAATTTATGTAAAATTTTGGTGCAAAAATATAGAAAAATGAATTTATTATAATTTATTTATGATTAAAAATAACAAAAATTAATTAAAAATACAAAACGAATGGTTTTTCAAAAATAAAAATTATTTCTGAAATGTTTATTGTTATACAAGTTTAGGATAATTTTTGTGGAATTTTATAAAATCGTTTAGATATTTTTATTGAATTTTACATTTATAAATGAATAAACTTGTAATATTTATTATATGTATTAAATAAATGATTTTTGAAAAAATAAAAATTGGATAGCAAAGTTTATCATTGGAATAACATAAAATAAATTTTGTAGAATTTATAAAATAGTTTTAGTATTTTAAAACGATTTTTAAAAGAATTAAGAAAATATAAGTATAAAAGAATAACACAAAAAAAAAATTGCTTATGGTGGGAGTCGAACCTGGGTCAGACCCGGTTCAGTGTATTTAGCAAAACACCCCCAACCAACTGGTCTGTACCTCAGATTTGTAAATGTTTTGGTTTTGAAAATATTTATCACATACGTGAATTGGCCATCTTCCCCAATTTGAATGATAAGAACCCTAGTTTCTTGAATCGAATCAATTAACGATCAATAGCCTCAGTAATGTTAGGGCTATTGATCGATTGATCATGAATAACAAAACCCATCAAAAATAAACAACTTACAAACACTAATTCGTGTGATTATGATTAGTCAACAGAAAAGCCAACCGTGAACAAGAAGCTTCGTATGATGTTTGAATACAGAGATTAGAGATAGGGAAAGAGATTTCGGCACCTAGAGGTTGTCAACCGAGGTTCAATTTATAATAAGCCTATGTTTTTAAGATTTAGAAAGCTTTGACCAAGGTTAATAGAAATGCATCAATTATGCTCGAAATCGAGCTGAAACACTGGCCTTTATGGGCTGTTTTAATGCGTTAACTATAATCGGTCAAAACCAGAAATCAATTACGAGTTTCCTTCCCAAAATCGTCTTAATAATGAGGTCAACGCGTTTTGTTTGCTGGTCAACCCTGCTGGTCGCGTAACAGCTGCAAGGGGAGGGGAAACAAGGAGTCGCTTGTTTGTGTATAAAATTTTAAAAGTCCGGATAGAATCAATAATCCATTCGTGGCCTAGTGGTGGTGTGATGCGTGTGTTGTGACCCGGCCCTCTGCTCCGGTTCGAATCCGGGCAGAGGCAGTTTTCTTATTTATTTTTTTTTTACATATAAGGGGGAGAAGGGATGGAATGGGCCGGACTAATGGGCTCCGAGTCCAAAAGGGGAAAATGGGTTTGGGCTTATGGTTTGGTTGTGGTTTGGTTGTGGTTTGGTTATGGTTTGGGTTATGTGTGGGTTAGTTTAGTCTACAAAAAAAAAATCTGATTATTATTATTATTATTATTATTATTATTATTATTATATATAAAAATAAAAGGGAAAGTGACGGATGTCACAGCATCCCCTACTTTTAGAAACTTCGTCTCGAAGTTATTAGAAACATAGGGTTATGGATGTTTGGGTAGAAATTAAGGTAGCAGTGGTTTGGAAAGTTCGAATGATCTGGATAAGAGGTTTGATAGATGTGAGTTAAGGATTGGATTAGGTTCGTCTCGAATAATAAGGAGAATAAGAATCTAGCAAACACTAAACTTCAAGTTTTAGGAATCCTAAAAAGAATGTATGATTTGAAAGACCAAATGAACTACCAAGCAAGTAGGGTTTGTTCCTGGTCCGACTTCCAGTCTCACTTTCAATGCATCATTAGTGTTTATATATAGGGTGTACCGCAGCTAACCCACCACACCTTTGATACCTTGAAAACGTACTGGACGCCTACCAAAAACTCTAATAGAATTTCACACTTACCCTTGGTTGAGTTCTCGTATAATAACAGCTGCCCAGGAACCACTACCGATTACTAACGGTCGGGCATGTTATCATTGTAGAGACCCTAACCACATGCGACCTCAATGCCCTAAATTGAATAATGTAAACCTGGTGGCACATGGACGAGCTTTCAATATCAATATCAACGAAGCAGACAGTCAGGATGACGTTAATCCCACTGGCTAAGCCATGGATGGAATCTTCTTAAGACTCGGGATCCGTCACAATTTTGGATGGCCTCACTATTTTCTGTTTTTTTTTCCCTTCACGGTCAAATTTGGTTTCCTCTATGGTTAAAGTAGGTGACTTTTTTTTAAGGCACGATGGCTAGGTGGTTGGTGTGTGTCTTTATCCGAAGGTTCTCTAGTTCGATTTATGTCCCTATCTTAGTTTTTTCGAATTTTCCCCGTCTTCGTTTGACATGTGTTCTTCGTTCCTTGCTGGTTAACACGTGTTCGCGTAACTCCATTGTAACACCCTAAACCATTTTAATTGAAAATACGCAACGGAATTACGAACTAGAAAATTTCTTGCTTTATAAAAACATTCTCGTATATTTGGAGCCCATTTATAGGTGTTTCATCTTTTGTTGTTTCTTATTACATTATATACAACTCATCTTTATTAGTTTACATGACCGCGACCCCGTACAATCCATGTCCTCACTCGACCTCCAACTGTTTCTTGCTTTGTGAGATAGACTAGAAAACCTGCAACCATCACATAACCATTTCGTTAGTTCATTAAGTGACTTCATGCAAATATTCACAATATGGAAATAACATCAACAATACTCAATGATCATGTCCTACGCCTTTTTTCAAGTTCGGATCCAATCTCCAGATCCTACCCTCCAATTTCCATGCATTCATCAGATTATTAATGTGCAGCATTTTTCTGCGCAGCTGAGTTCACCGGCTTATTTGACCAACTAGATGTCCAAATCAGATCTTTATGTCTGAACATAAAATGTAGTACTCTCGTAGAGCTTTCCTAGCATATAAGGCTCGTCTACATCGAAATTTTCTATGATTTTATATGATTTTTGCAAGATCAGGATAGATTCGAAGCTAACACATTTCAGTTTGCTATCAAGGCTGAATTTTTAACTTAACATGCTGTTTTGACCCGCTTAAACTCCAAACTATCTTTTGATGTTTAAATATGAAATATAGTACGTTCAAATAGCTTTCCAACTATGTATAATACACACTAAACGGATATGTTACCGTTCCATTACATTTGTTACAAAACTAGGTATTCTTCAACCTCTTGTTTATTTCAACTTAGATCTGATTGTCTCATATGCCTACATTGTTGCATAGAGCACCATTCATGCTTACTAATCAACATCCTATAATCTCATCAACTATAAATTACCCATCCATTCATGTTTTTCATTCTATACTTACACGCGAGCTAAGCAGTTAACGCGGTAAAATATCGGTAATCGGCCAAGGACTGATATTTGATATATCGGTTATGGCGGTGAGATATCGGTGGGATATCGGTAGTTATAACTATAAGGACCAGATGTGAATTAGTAAAGATAGGGGGTTAAATGTTTAAATACATAAACTAATTTTACACTTATTATATAAAAATTAGAAGTTTAGGCACTAAATATAAACTATTGAAAGGTAGAAGGGTTATATATGTACATTCTAAACATTGAGGGGGTAACTTAATATTAGGGTATTAGGTTAAAATAAATAAAAACAAGATAACAGCCAGCCGTCATCTTCTTCATGTTCATTCCAACAGCCTCCATCTCCATTGTTGTGCTTCATATCCATCTTCATCGTGCTTCTCAATCATTGTCGCAAGTAAGCTTAATTTTCCTCATTTTCATCTCCATTCTTGAGCATAAAAGGTTGGTTTTTTAGTCTTAGACATGAGTCAGACTAAAATTTGGGCATTCTATCTACTAAAATGGGCCAAAAAAACAGAAACCGAGAATTTCGGTGATATTACCGAGATTTTAAGTCAAATATCGGCGAATATCGCCGATATCGGCCGATATTATCGCTACCGAGATTGTGACCGATATTATGCACCAAGATTATGCTTTAGGGCCGATAACCGATATAACCGATATATCACCGATATTAACTGCTTAGCACGCGAGTAAGATGTACTAACCGAGAAATTAGTTCATGAGCCACTTACCTTTGCCCGTAGGAGTGTTGTCATCCATTCCATCTGTTTGACCCGTTGTCTTCCAATCTATGTCATTCCTATTCCAAACGAACTCCGATTGAGATGATTTAGGAGTCCATGGAACCGTCTCGTCGAGGTCTACGATACCTACTAGTTTCTGCCGCATGAAACAGCCACCACTGTTGGTTTGTTGCTGAAATAGCAAAACAGTGGCCAGATTACCCGTTTTCGAGCTGATGTCTTCTGGTCAGTAAAAACCCGTCTTCCATGCCACGTAATCGAAAACCCACCGTTGGATATGATCGTCTATGTGTGTTAAAGCTTCTGTAAAATTTGAGAACGATCCAACGGTGCAATCTCCGGGAAATGCAACTTTTTGACAGCTTATGATTGGTAGGCCTAGAGAACTTGATTTCTTTAACATGCAGATCAAACCTTCAGTTTTAGGGCTTCAATTGGGGCTGATTTGAATTTAAGATTTTGGGGTGTTCTTCCTCCCCAATTGATCGATCCTCATTCTTTTTCCCAGGAGTTCTATTTTGTTTTTCCCCCTACTTAACCCACTACTTTGTGTTGTTCAAGTTCAGCCGTCCCTATTAGATATTTGTCAATTTATGTTAAAACATGGGTTACTAACTTGTCACCACATATTTAACCAACACTAGTAACCAAGTTAACCACTTTTTCATACAACAAGCCATAACATAGTTAACTCTATTCTGCACAACCAAGTTAGTCACCAAGAGCTACTAACGATAAATGGATTTGGGGCGTTACATCCATGGTCTTGGGTTTTACTTCTTCAAGCTGTTGTCCCGTTTTTTCTTTATATGCGCATTTTCATGTTGAATAGTAAGTACAAGTTCTTGGTCGTATGTGCATTCCTTTGTATGTATAAGATCATGGATTTGAATCGTGCGTCGGCCACCTTTCTACTGCACTTTTTTTTGGTAACTATATTTTGGGTATTGTGTTTTACACTCTTTTGGTAACTATAATTTGGGTAGTGTGTTTTACGAATCTTGCATTGACCATCGTTTTTCTTACATATTTTCTTAAAAGTAACCACATCGTCGCGGGTTTGAGTCCCACGGATGACGTCTTTTCCCCAGCCATATTTATTATGACCGGATTAAATACGAGTCCGCGGGGCAACGCCCGTGGATCAAAAACTAATTTAAAAACAACTTATCATTTATTATTTTGTCCTTTCGTAATATTAATAAAATATTAAAAAAAAACATAATTTTTAATGACATAAGAGCATTCACATCTCCTAAATTTCATCCATCAAATTACATTAAAAATCAGTATTCCATCTTAAAATTTTCTCTCTCCTTTTTAAAATAATAATATTTTTTTTATACTTTTATCATTATATTTTATCCCTCCTCACTCACAAGCACTTTCAAAAATATTAAAATATTTTTAGGGGTGAATAGTGACTTTTCAAATATAGGGGTGAACAGTGCTTCCACCAAATATTTTCTCTCTCCTTCATTCATAACCACTTACACATACCCCATATAATTTGATAGACAAACTCATATACAATTGGTTACCCAAATGTGAACGCTCTAATATTTAATAAAATAAACTCTATAAAAGGTATTTTTTTACTTTTTTTTTACAAAATAACATTTGATACTTGTTAATTAGTTGAATTTAATATTTTGATTTAAATTTCTTTGATAATTTTCCTTTTAATAATACGTTTAGTATTTAGTAATAAGTATTGGTCTGGTCAAATCAAAATAGTTTCAGGTAGCATGTCGTTAGTGAACATGTCACATAGTAGTTTGGTATTTACTAATACGTATTCATTTTCTTTTAATAATACGTTTGGATTTAATAATATTTATTGATCGGGTCATTTACACATGTTGCTAATGTTATAACCTAGCAAACCACGTAGAATAGCACGAGCTCAATTGCTAGTGTGTGCGCGCATACCCGCCAACACCAGAGGTGGGCCTATGCGATACAACTTATAACATAAACACCGGTAATCACATGATATTTTATTTATTTTAAATGATGGTATTTAAATTCATAAAATAAAATGTTTGTTTTTATGATGTATTTTTTTTTAATATTAACATATAGCATAGCTATGGTCGTTTAAATTGTGGGATAGTCGGCATTGGCGAAACTTTGTTAGGGGCGGGAGTGCCCCTACCCACACCGTTTGTTTTGCACAGTGGTATAAATTTATGCATTTTTATCTGAAATTTTATACATATTTAGGCCGGCCCCTTTGTTTTAAAGGGACCGTAAGTTCCGACACCAAATTTTTTTTTTTTTTTAACTCAGCCACCAATAGTCTGTTTAATATATTTTAATAAACAAAATAAAATGTAAAGAGAATCTGAATTAAACAAATTCAAGTAATAGTAGTAAACAGATTCAAATGTTGACAATCTGAATTATTCTAGATTTCTAGTTCATGGAAACGAAGATATTTGGGTCAAACATAAATTTATTGTGGACTTGAAGAATGAAAACTAAAAATGCTAAATGGTGGACAATTAGTGGACCGAAAGAAGAACACAAGAATGAGGATGAGTTCCATCTTAGTTGTTGTCAGGAAAATCGGGAAGACGATAAGTATCATAACTCATAAGTCTATCCGGTGTACTCGTATGGATTATCCGATGGTGTGATGCTCTGTTGGTGTGATAAGTATGGATCGTGTCTAAACCATAGTCACATAGTTTGCGGTACGATCCGGTACGGATCGTGGAACGGAAACGTAATTCTCTAGGTCTCTAAAATTCGGTACGAGCGGGGATAGGCTCATTTCGGATCGCTTCGGTACGATATACCGTATAAACTAAATACCCACCTTTTACAACATAAAATATATAAATATCTATATCTATATTATCTATATCTATATCTATATCTATATCTATACTACTATATAATGAGTGCTTGATGGATAAGAAAGTAAACTTGTATCTTTTTTAAGATGGCATATCAAAAGTCTTAGTATAAATTTATAATTTTTGTCAAATTTCTTCCTTTTATGCCCTCTTGTAAAACATTTATTGAAATCCTATTTAATTTTCTATAAATAAATTATTTTCTTCAAAATCAATTCCTTTATCAAACCCTTTGATTATTTTTTATGCAACTTAAGATCAGTTGATGTTCGAAAGGGATCAGCATGGTAATGTCAGGGATTTTCCTTATTATTAATTTTTTGGTTGGTTTTTTTAATTAGAAAATGTGATATGTTGTGTTTATGCTCTACGTTGTTAAAACAGAAACATAAAATTGCTTATTCAAATGGTTGAAAATGAGTTAGAAGAGAAAGCAAGTGGGTCGTATGCTTACCGTTTTACAAGCTAATCACACTTTTCTAGGTATTTCACGTAACCTTCTCTTTAGTGATTATGTTGCAGTGTTTAAAATTTTTCTCGATAAATCGTCATTCACTAATTCGAAATTATTTTTATTGGAGTTGTTTGTTGTAAGTCTCACTGTTTTGATTTTAAATATGTACCATTTACTTGTATTTTAGTTCTAAATGAAAGCATAAAATGAAGTAGCAGCAAAAAATTCATATTACTACTTTGATAGTTTCAATGATTTATTACATAATTCATTATTGTACATCAACAAATTGGAAAATTGGGTACACCAGTTAGAGAATTAAATAGAAGTAATATATCGTTAGTGGAATTGCATTGTGGATGTTGAATTAAATGGTATGAAAATAAGCGCCACCCGAGTTTAAAATGTCTCCAGCAACACGCAGTCATTTGCCAGTAAATTATTTTGATGATTTTAGCTTGGTGATTTCTTTTGTGATTTAACATGTTCGCGCCGCAACGTGCGCGGGAAATTATGAAAAGAAAAGTTGCTGATATGATAATGAAAGGGTAGTATTCTCTTTGCATTTGTTTTTTGTGATGTAATTGCCTTTCTTCTTACATATCGGCTAATCAGTTTGTAGATTGTATTTGTTTCTAATTCTTATGCCATGGTACGTACTCATGTATTGGTTTGTATGCTTTAAACTATGTCATATACTTGTTACCATCATTTATTTTTATTTTTTTTCTAAGCATTGTGTCATGTGTTGGTTATTATTCAGATTTGGAAATGTGTTGAAAGGGGAAATAGACGAATGCCTAGAAAATGCTTAAGAAATGGGTGCTTTAGTGGATCCAATATATACTCTGGCTTGATAGAAGTTAACATGTCAACTTAGTAACCTGACACTTAACGAGTAGATAAATATTTATTTCATAAGGGCTTATTTAAACCACAACATTGGGTAACAAGGTGTACTATTAAATTTGCATTTTTGCGTTTTGTAAGTAATCACATTGTTGAATTTCAATTTGTATTTGGATCCCGTAGCAACACGCGGGTAAACCAATCGGTTCTCGGAGTTTCGGTTTATTTTTGGCCCACTTCGGTTTCTAGCCTGTACCTGTTTGGCCAAAAACAAAAACCAGTTCTAATCCTTCTTAAAAAACCCGAATCGGTTTAGAACCTAGATTGGTTTGAGAAAGAAATGGTTATCTTTAGGCTTCGTTAATGTATTTTGCATAAAACAACATGAAACATAAATGATTAATGCATTCTTTCAATATCTTTCTATTAAAAAACAAATTAAAAGATGATTGTTTCGGTGGCTACCATGAAGAAATTCGCATTACAAAACGAAAAAAATAAAAAAAGCAAAAAAGGGAGATGAAGATTTGATTAGTCATCTAAGATGTGTGTATAATGTACAACAGCAACAACGTGGTTGACTAAACCCAATAGCCAAACACAGTGCAACCCCGCTGCACCGTGCGGGTTTCTGCTAGTCTTATTAAGGAGGAGTGATGTACAACATGGTAATTTGCATTTCTATACAACTTAACAAGCAACATGTACAACATATTGATGGGATTGGGTGCTCATCACTGCGCAAAGCATACCCAAACCCGGATTACAATATCGCGGAGAGGCTTCTCGCGCGCAAAGTAAACTTCGCCAGCAAGCAAAGCAGTAACGACTCTCCTATAATTACGGAGTAATGCCCGCGCGCGTAAGCGGTAAAAGCGGTAATCGTTCCATATTTCCTTATTTATGGGTATCTCTTAACTACTTTACTAATATAATCCTTGGGTAGTGGAGACAACCCTAATCGGGCCTGGCCCATTACGATTAGGGTTTTGGGTAATGGTGGCATACGTCCATCTCTATATAAAGGATCATATCCTTATTAGAGGGGACACTTTTGGCTAACCCTAAGAGCTATCACACTTGATAGTATCCTCATTCACCCACGTTTTTGTTATAAACTACTACCTCGTGTAGTCGTCTCCCTACCCACTCAATCTTGTTTGCAGGTTACTCCAATCCAGGAAGTGCTAGTGAAGGATCAATCTTGTGGTTGCATCTAGGCTATCATCCCTATAAGGAGGTTAGGCTACTTGTTTCTTCATTGGCGCCATCCGTTACGGTCTACCAATCTTTCAAACTAGTGTAAATGGATTCTGGAACCGAACAACATGCCGACCCCATCAATGTTGATGATGGAGTTCAAGCGAATCAAGACACAGGAGCACCAACGACGGTGACTAAGAATGTGAATCAGAAACAGGCTACCACAAACTTTCAAATGTTTGCATCAAGAAAGCCGGCGTTAGCAGCGCAAAAGAAAACAGCTGAAGAGCCTGTGGAAGACCTGGAAGAATGGCTGGCTCAAGAAAATGCTAAGACAATAGCAGAGTACCAGAGGAAACTGATAGCAAAGGCCAGGTTGGAAGCAAGAAAAACTTTGAATTTTGACACTGAAGATAACTCTCAAAACGAAGAACAACCTGCTTTTCGTCATACAGCTAAACCCCGCCAGGCGGTACGTGGTGGAGAACGTGGTAAGACTACTCACGTTCAGGACCACGTCAACCTGACTGGGGAACCTGACGGTTATGAATCTGAAAATGAGATCAATTCCGATCCAACTTGGAAGCCGCGTAATAAATCTATAGCCAGCAATCAGACTAACCCAGACGATGATCTTCACAAGCCGTATCGTCCAAAATCGTTTGCGGAAAGATCCAAATTTTGTGCAAGAATCGCGCTGGCACCCATGCCAGTCGAATGTAAGCTGCCAAATACGATTGGAAAATATGATGGCTTGCGCGATCCGGACGATCACCTGCACGCGTTTGACTGCGCAGGAAGTTCTAAGCCATGGCCGGTTCAAGCTTGGTGCCATCTGTTTGTTCAAACCCTAACAGGAGCGGCAAGAGTATGGTACGAAAGTTTACCGGTAGGAAGTCTTGTAGACTTCGATGATTTGATAAAGAAATTCAAGAATCATTTCTCCCATATGCGGAAGCACAAGAAAGACAAGGCTCAGATTTTGTTATGTTCCCAGAAAGATAATGAGAGCCTGGAAGATTATATTGTCCGATATAACAAAGAAGCCCTACAATTGGGGTGTGGCGAAGAGCTTACTAGGGCCGCATTCATTCACGGAGTGCGAAATGATGATCTCATGAGATGCCTGACTGGGAAAGAAGGTGTGCCTGAAGCATGGGATGAACTGATAGAGGCAGCGAAGGTATATGCGTCGTCGGAACGCTCGTTTACACGCTCAAAAAACTTTTATCACAACGGTAATCAAGGTGCAAACACGCACGACAAGGGAAAGGGGAAACAATCTGTGTGGTCTAGAATTTCGGGTACCGCAGAGGAAGGGAAATACTCCTCAGGACAAGACGCGCGGCAATATCTCAACAGCAAGCACTCACGCGATTCGAAGCCGCCAAGTAAGAAGAATTATGACTGGACCCCACTGTCAAAAACACCTTCGGAAGTTTTGAAGACCGAACAAATCCAATTCCCCAAGCCTAGGGAATTAAGCAAAGATAGAAGAAATGTGGACACATCAAGGTATTGTGAATACCACGAAGATTATGGTCATCTGACGGACAACTGTTACAGTCTAAAGATGGAGATTGAAAATGCAATCAAGTCAGGTCAACTTTCCCATTTAGTAAAGAACATGCGGAAGAAGTCCAGGGACTCACAGGGGGATGCCGATCCCAATAACAAGAGGATCAAAAACCTTAACGCGCACCATGTGCAGGGCTCAGGACGCCACAACTGTTACATGACTCACAACAGGAGTCAAAAGAAGAGATCTTACTCTATTGCTCACGACGATTCCTGGAAGGAAACACATGTCGTCATGCCACGCGTTAAAGGAGGTGCGTCTTCCACAACACCACTGATCATAACGGGGGTCATCGGGCACTGCCGCACAAGGTATATGTTCCTCGATAACGGGAGCAGTACCGACATCATGTACCAGCAATGTTTCGATCAGTTAGATGCGGACGACAAAGCAAAGCTCGTTCCAACCACAGAGCCAATATCCGGATTCATCCATGAGGTGATCCTCCCATTGGGTATACTCACACTTCCCGTCACATGGACGGACGGACAACTCTCCCGCACGGAGGTTTGCGACTTCATGGTCTTACCAGTGAGTTCATCGCATGATGTCCTCATAGGGAGAGAAGGATTGGCAAAGTTTAATTGCAACGCGTCCACACCGCACCAGATGGTCGGTTTTCCAACGCGCGGAGGAGTGGCTTTCATACGGGGAAACAAGCACTGCCATGCAACAGACACATGCAAGCCCCCCAAGATAATGAAACCGGCAAACCGCACTGATCCCGAAAAATGGGTTATAAACCCTAAATTCCCAGATCAGACGGTTGTCATAGGCCCAGTAATCTCAGACACCATATGTGCGCACTTGAAGCAGTTATTAACCAAGAACATGGATGTCTTTGCTTTTCAACCGGCGGACATGGTGGGCGTTCCACGCCACATTGCGGAACATCGGCTCAACGTTTACAAGTCTGTAGAACCAACCGTCCAGAAAAAACGCAGTATGGGACCAGAGAAAACAAGGGCCATGAACGAACAAGTTGCTGAATTATTAGACGCAGGCATTCTGCGAAGGACAAGATACCAAACTTGGGTTGCTAACCCGGTCATGGTAGGGAAATCCAATGGGGGCTGGCGGATGTGCGTGGATTATAAAGACATAAATAAGGCATGTCCGAAGGACTGTTATCCACTACCTGAGATAGACTTAAAGGTGGACTCACTGGCACCATTCAGATTCAAGTGTTTTCTTGACGCCTATAAAGGGTATCATCAAATCCAAATGGCAAAGGAAGATGAGGACAAGACATCCTTCCGCACAGATACAGGAACTTATTGCTATACCAAAATGCCATTCGGATTGAAAAATGCAGGTGCTACATATCAGCGTTTAATGGACACCGTGTTCAATAAACAAATCGGAGTCAATCTCGAAGTATACGTGGATGATTTGGTTATCAAAAGCACGGAGGAAGACCAAATGCTTTTGGATATCCAAAAAACCTTTGATCAACTCCGCACAGTCCGAATGAAACTTAATCCGAGCAAGTGTTCCTTTGGAATGGAGGAAGGCAAATTTTTAGGAGTGGTTGTTACTAAAGATGGTTTCCGAGCAAACCCCGATAAAGTACAGGCAATTGAACGCATGCCATCCCCATCTTCGGTCCGGGAAGTTTAGACACTCATGGGGCGCCTAGTAGCTCTCAATCGTTTTCTCTCAAATTATGCCTCCAAGTCATTCCCTTTCGTGAATACATTGAAAAGTTGCCTCAAGAAGTCGAATTTCACTTGGACAGATGAGGCCGAGGCTGCCTTTAAGGAAATGAAAGAATGTCTGAGTCACTTGCCTACGCTCACAGCGCCACTTCCAAAGGAGCCATTAACGTTATACTTATCGGTAACGGAAAAGGCAATAGGTGCTGTTCTCCTGGTTGATCGAAAAGGCGTTCAAACCCCAGTGTATTATGTCAGCAGAACTTTGCTCGACGCAGAAACCCGATACTCCATGATGGAGAAGCTGGTGCTGGCATTAGTTCACGCATCACGAAGGCTGCGAAGATACTTCCAAGGACATCCTATCATTGTCCTCACAGACTTCCGTATTAATGATATCTTGCGCAAGCCAGAATTATCAGGTCGCCTGGCTAAGTGGGCCATTGAGCTGGGAGAGCACACAATTGAGTACAAGTCCAGAACATCCTTTAAAGGGCAGATACTCGTAGACTTTGCCGTAGAGGTCCCCTCCGAAAGCATAACTGAATGTCAACAAGCACACATTATTTCTCCCACTCCCGAACCAGCGGAGAAATGGGAACTATACACAGATGGGGCATGAAATGAGGACGGCGCAGGAGCAGGCTTACGCCTAATCACACCGGAGGGGAAGGATTTCACATACGCAATCCGGCTTGATTTCCCAACAACAAATAATGAAGCGGAGTATGAAGCGTTGCTCGCGGGATTGCGCATCGCAAAAAAGATGGGTGTACAACACTTGGAAGCTCACGTCGATTCCCAGCTGGTAGCAAACCAAATCGACGGCTCATATGAAGCGCGCGAAGCATTGATGATTTTGTACCTGGAACAAGTTAAAGTTCTCATGCGTGATTTCGAATACTGCAGGGTTAACCACATCAAGCGAAGTCAAAATAAGCCCGCAGACGCGTTAAGTAAGATGGCATCGACAGTTTTTGACCATCTGGCAAAGGATGTGCGGGTGGAGGTGTTGGATCATCCATCCGTGCCCCAAAAGCAAGTTAATGTTGTCCAAACCGGCAAGACATCGTGGACAACTCCCATCAAAGCCTATCTCATGCATGGGACACTCCCAGATAACAAGGCAGAAGCCCGAAAGCTCCATAATAAGGCACTGCATTATCAAGTCATAGACGGAACATTATATCGGCGCTCGTATTTAGGGCCATTGCTGCGGTGTGTTGACTCCGCAGAAGCAACGTACCTTATCAGAGATATACATGAAGGGTCATGCGGGTTACACGCTGGCCCAAGGATGGTTGTGGCTAAAATAATGAACGCGGGATACTACTGGCCCGGAATGCACATGGATGCCATGACAGAGCTGCGCAAATGCAAGTCTTGCCAGCACCATGCGCCAGAAACTTTGCGGCCCAAGAACAACTTGGTACCCATTACCATGGCTTGGCCATTTCAAAAGTGGGCCATTGACCTTGTAGGCCCTTTCCCCACAGCTCCCGGAAACATCAAATATTTGGTGGTAGCAATTGATTACTTCACCAAATGGGTGGAAGCAAAAACCTTAGCGTCAATCGATGGAAAAAGCATCAAGAAGTTTATTTGGGAATTCATCATCTGCCGTTTTGGCTTACCGATGGAGGTCGTAAGTGATAATGGCACGCAATTCGCAGACCAACACTTACAAGAATGGCTCTCTTCCATGGGTATCAGTCAGATATTCACCTCAGTAGCGCATCCACAAGGTAACGGGCAAGTCGAGCGCGCAAACAGAAGCATAGTGGAAGGCATAAAAACCAGGCTTGGTACAAAACGCACTAGTTGGGTTGACGAGCTCCCCCATGTCCTATGGGCTCACCGCACACTGTCCAAGACAAGCAACGGAGAAACACCGTTCAGCCTCACGTATGGGACAGAGGCTGTCATACCCGCAGAAATGCATTGCGCATCACCAAGGATCTTACTGGCAAATCATCGGGTCAATGACACGGAGTTAAAGCTCAATCTGGATCTGCTAGAAGAGCGCAGAGATATGGCCGCTATCAAAGAAGCCAATTACAAGCGGCAGCTCGAAAGATACTATAATGCAAAGGTTAAGGCAGAGGCTTTCCGCGTAGGGGATTATGTTTTTCGCAACAATGAAGCATCCAACGCGGAGAAGCCAGGCAAGCTCGCACCAAACTGGGAGGGGCCATACAAGGTGCAAGAAGTATTGGGGAAGGGCGCTTATGCTCTAGAGCGCTTGGATGGTACCCCAATCCCGCGCACATGGAACGCAGCCCAGTTACGCATTTGTTACCTATAGGGCATTATTTCATGATTGTAATAAACAGCCTATGGCTACGTTCATTTCAATTTCAATAAAAGAGAACTTTCATTTTACTTTATACTATTTCAATATCGATTACATGCAATGACAATCATGATCAAAAAGCATTACAATCAGTTACGAAGCATCAACCAGCTGCAAAAAACAACACGACAGGCCGATACTACATACATGCCACTAACCAAAAAGACACATACAAAAAGCAAAAGGGGTGGCCTAATCAGTACAATATATGCATCATTAACTACTTAGCAACAAGGCAACAAAAGATCACCATCCCTGCTACGCGGCATGCTGCCAGCCGGTGGATGTTCGACGAAGCCTAAGTTTGGGAATCTTTGGCATATCACTGAGCTCATCCAACTTCTTTATCTTCACGGGAGCAGCAGACGGACCTTGCCGATTCACTTGATCTCCAGTCAGCAGGAGATAACCGCAATAGGTGGCCAGCTGGTGCATCGGAGTAGGAGGTACTTTGATCACAGGAGGATGATCGGATAACATCAACATCCCGTAGAGTGCTTCAACTTCAATGTTGGTGATTCTTAAAGGAGAAGCCATTGGAGTAAGAAGTGAGGAAAAGAAAAGTGTTGTATCAAAAATGATAAACAATAGTTAACCTTTTATAGGAAGGAAAGGGCAGCCCATTAATTACCATTAATGGTTAATACTCGAGTAGGGAGGCTAACCGTCACATCAATCACCTGAAGCGCCGTCAAAACTGTCAGACGACGTCAGCACACAGGGACAAGTGGCATCCGTTTCAATGGTGACGTCATACAATCATTATGAGAAATTTAATTATCACACAAATTCAAGTTAAGCACAAAGATCCAAAAATACATAATACAAAGGGGCAGATAATTGTTCAGCAAAATAACAAGAGTTTAAACAACAAAGGAAGATAACGAAAATCACTCATAGTCTATGAGATCTATATAGGTGTCATCTTCAGCTTCTTCATGCAACGCGCCAGAGCCTGCACCAGCAGCGGACGACTCACCTCCTCCCTGCGCCGCAGCTCTCCGCGCCTCCTCCTCCCTGCGCTCTTTCTCTTCCATCTCCGCGCCAAGGCGGTCAGACTCTTCGAAATAGCTGCGAAGCTGCCCAATGGGATCTTCCGTTCTCAAGCATTGGTCCACCACATCAAAGGCATCAAATGTAAGGGTCTCGAATTCTTGCTGCGCACCGATGGCTTCATCTTCATATGGCTTACCAAAATGTTCTCCATCTTCGAGCGCTAAGCCAGCAGCATGATGATGATAGCCTTCAGCAAATCCCTGTTGCAAACCACTACGCATGGATGTGGCTCCAATCTTCGCCACCGCATTGCCAAATTTGGGCTCATTCCATATGCGCTTGAAGACCTATGGATTACACATGAACCAGTCAAGTTAAAGCCACATAACAAAAGAATATGACATAAATTACGAATAATCCTACCCCTTGAAGACCATGCTGCATCATCCAGGATAATCGCTCTTGGGCAGCTCGAGAAGTTTGCACGGCAGTTTGAAGTTCATTTTGAGTCTGCTGAAGACTTACTTCCAATTGCACGCGCGAAGAATCCAACAAAGCATTCGTCTCCTCGAGCTGCGCTTTCTCACTAGCAAGACCCTTAACCTGTCCTTCCAACTCGGACATCCGCGTTGTGGCAGTTACAAGGGCTTCATGCTGATCCTTCAACTTTATCACAGTGTCGGACAACTCAGCCTGTTTGGCATCCAGAGCCTTCTGCTTCCCTTCCGCCTCGAGCACCACTCGGGCAAGATCATTCTTCACCTTCTCAACGGCCTCCCCCCTACGCTCAAGGTCTAGGTTGGTACGCTCACAAGATTCTTTCCACTGCTTGGCAGCTTCAGCTTTCTCCGCCTTCAACTTTTGAATCTCACCCTCGGCTGTTCGAAGTTGACCCCTCAATTGCTCAACTTCCGAACGAGAATCCACGCGGGCGCGCTGGAACTCCTCCTCCCTTTTTCTTTGTGCATCCTCTGCACTCCTCAAAGCTTGCCAAGATCGCTGGAACTCTTCCTCTTGCCGCATTATCGACCCATAGTTACTAAAGCAGAGCGCTAGGTTCAAGCTCATATCAGACATCAGCGAACGACGGTCAATGCCATCCTGGTAGTCTCGTTCGCTAGGCGGCACAGCGTAGGCGATGAACTCTTCCGCGACAAGCGGATTAGTGAACCGAGTCGTCTGCCTAATGTCCCACCGGGGTTGATAAGGTTTGTTTGGATCATAGTCCGGGGGAGCTATTCTTCCCCTACTTCCACTTGTTCTCCCTGATCCCTGCAGTGTCTCGGTTGCACTCCTTTTAGGGGTTGAGACAGATGACACCACATCCGCAGACACTTTCTCCGCATGCACCTATGTGGTAACAAGTACACTCGGTGCAGGAGGTTGATCGAGCTGAATACCTCTATCCGCATGACAAACGTCAGTGGCCACATTTGCAACATCAACATCCACATGCGGTGGCTCCATCAGCGGACGTTTCCCAGCTTTCTTGCTTGCTTCCGGAATCAGCATCACTCCTTCAGCTTGAACAGCCGACTGAGTCTCCAAGATAGACAAATTCGTCCCTTCCGCGTTTTCGGGGACGGGCTCACTCACCTCCTTCACGTTCACAGCCGGTTTCTTCAGAGTCCCTTGTTGAACAGGACCCTTACCTGAAAAATCAAACAAGGGAAATCAATTAACTTATGCTCTCCATCAATGAAGGTGATAACGAAATCTAACCGGGGAGCTCACCAGAGGCTTGCTTGACAGATTTTATGAACAGGGGTTGACGTTTGGGCGGAGGCTTAACAACCAACTTCACTCCGCTCGGCATAGCATTCGTTTCCCCACCAGTAGCCGGATCCGCACCCACACTTGACGGCGCCACCTTCACGCTCTCCGAAGTTGGCTTCGGGACTTGCACTTGCGTTTGGGCAAGTGCGTCAAGGCGTTTCTGATACAATTCAGTTGATACTTCAACGGAATCGTCCGGAGGAGTGGGCCCGCTGGTGTGTTGGCGTTTAACCTCCTCATCGGATTCCGTTGCCTCATCATCTCCCTTAGACGCCGTGGAGCTCGAGGCCACCTTCTTCCCCTTTCGCGACTCTTTTCGCTGGCGTTTCGGCCCAGTTCCTAAAATCACATACAAACAAAGTTTCAGAGGACATCACCATTCAAACAACTACAAACAGGCTTACCTGTACATGCCATCTTTTTACGACTTGGGGAGGTCTCCCCCTGGCCAACCCCAGGTTTCTTCACAGAGTGGATTCCTGCGCCTGAAACAAAGGGCATGCCGGATCAGAGTAGGAAATGCGTGGATCACACCGCACCCTTTTGGCGCAGGAACAGTCCGCTACCGTAACTGTCATAACTGACACATAGCAACAAAGGGAAGAGAATACCTGTGCGCGCATAATGGCGCGGAGCATCTTTGAGTTGAGGCATCAAGAAATTGCGCTCCAATCGCTCCATGACTGAAGGCGCACCAGGGGGTAGAGCTATGTAACTTAGTTTAGCAGCACCACGGGCATCGAACAAATCAAACTTCGTCATCCCTACAAAGACAGAAATATAAGGAGAAGATACCACATTGAAGTAAACCACTAAGCGAAAAGGGAGTAGACATGTTACTTACTGGCATCAGCCGCGGTAGGCTCACGACCCTCCGGGTTCCCCAAACGGCTGAGACCCAACATTACAAGCACTCCTTCAGGGCATTTCTCCATAGACAGAGGAGTAGCATGGGCACACAGGGTTTCATACCAAGGTTGGTTTTTGTAATCTTTCATCGGAGGGAACTCCGCAATCCTCTCCTTCACCCCAACGCTCATCCACTGTAGCGCAACAGGGATTACCCCCCTATGAATGTAGAAAATTTTTTCCTTCCAGTCATACATCGACTTTGGACTCTCCGAGACAACCTGAGTCCGATTCCGTCGGGGTGATACACTATACCACCCGGGTCCCCCACGAGCCTCTTCCAGAACGTAGAACACGTTCAGCATGTCAAAGGTCGGCTCCAAGTCTAACGATCGGCAGGTCGCCTCGAAATGTACAAGTCTTGATAGCCCAAAAGGAGTCATCTGTGTGGGGTGAACCCCATATTTCATAAAGGCCCTAACCAGGAACTTCGTAATTGGAAGACGGAAGCAACACCGGGTGAAGAACGCTTCATATAATGCAATCTTGCCAGGGGAAGCTTCCAACGCCGTTTTACCGGCGGCCAGTAATTCCGGCTCCCAGGCGGCTTCAATCCCGTACTGGTCAAGAAATGTGGAAAACGAAGATGCATCCCACTTGACAACGGTGGTGGTAATACCTTTCTCGGTCTTCTCGGTCACCTTCGATTGGTCGGCAGCACCAGAAATTTCTTGAGACATTTTTAGATGGAGGATGGAGAACAAGAAATCAGGTCAAGAAAGGAATGGGAAATGTGTCAGTTGAGAAAACTTTGAAATGCCTTTATACTGTGTGCAATAACTGCCAATGACGTCAGCCTGGGTAAGTGGAAACGACTTTCCACACGACACGTGGCATTGAATAGCGAAATAGGCGGCACACGCGCTAAGCACGCGCTTTCACGCGACTGACGCAGCCGTCTGCCATAACTGATGGGATGCTCACTGACACAGGCATAGCTTGAAACAGACGCCACCCACCACGCCTCGCTCAGAAATAGACAAATGTCCTCCACCAACGTGGCACGTCACGCGGTCGCGGAGAATTTAAGTCAAATAAAGTACCGTTCTCCGCAATCCGCATTAGCGACACTCCGGGTCCTCATCAATCCGGACAAACTCTCCACCAACAACCTTATTTTCGCTACCAAAGCAGGATGAGCTATCATCAGAGTGTCAATACTATGAGTCCACCATCCACCCTCCTCCCTCATACACTCGAGAAAAGGGTACACACTGGACTGGGGGGACTTGATGGGATTGGGTGCTCATCACTGCGCAAAGCATACCCAAACCCGGATTACAATATCGCGGAGAGGCTTCTCGCGCGCAAAGTAAACTTCGCCAGCAAGCAAAGCAGTAACGACTCTCCTATAATTACGGAGTAATGCTCGCACGCGTAAGCGGTAAAAGCGGTAATCGTTCCATATTTCCTTATTTATGGGTATCTCTTAACTACTTTACTAATATAATCCTTGGGTAGTGGAGACAACCCTAATCGGGCCTGGCCCATTACGATTAGGGTTTTGGGTAATGGTGGCATACGTCCATCTCTATATAAAGGATCATATCCTTATTAGAGGGGACACTTTTGGCTAACCCTAAGAGCTATCACACTTGATAGTATCCTCATTCACCCACGTTTTTGTTATAAACTACTACCTCGTGTAGTTGTCTCCCTACCCACTCAATCTTGTTTGCAGGTTACTCCAATCCAGGAAGTGCTAGTGAAGGATCAATCTTGTGGTTGCATCTAGGCTATCATCCCTATAAGGAGGTTAGGCTACTTGTTTCTTCACATATTTAAGCAAAAAAATTAAGGGTATTATTGGCATAGTTGTGACAATTAAGACACTTAGGAGGATAGATTAGTAAATTTAACATAATTCAATACATCACATCCTAAAATCTTATCCCAATTATGCCCTTATGTCCAACTTTTAAAACACTAAATACAACTTAACCTATGATGCATCTTAAATGTGAGACCTTTCAACCCCTCATCCATATTATTATATATACTTCATTATAATCAATTTCTTCAATTCTAATAGTCTTTTCATAACCCAAACAAAATCTTAGAGCTAATTTTATGCTTTGAAACATTGTTTTGTCTAAAAAATTTATGTCTTCATTAGATGAGAAGAGAAAAAAATCAATGAGAAGTTAAGACGCTTGCAAGATATGGTTCCCGGATGCTACAAGGTATAAAGATATGAGTTAATCTTTATATACATATATACATGTTTTTCTACTTGTTCATATGTTTTTTGACAATTAAAAATTTTTTTCTTCATAGTTTTGCTCCATTTTCTAGAGAGACCATTTGCATTGGTAAGTTGTTAACATGTTACCTGAACAAAGATGAAACCATTTTTATAAAGTGCATCCAAATGCTTTTAAGTTATACCACACAATTAAAAAGCGAAACCGAATAAAGAAGGAAAAAAAAAAAAAGAACCTCCTACTTTGAAAAAAAAAAAAGCCAAAACTTGTTGTAATAGAAACTAGGAAAATTTCCCATTCCCCGCGCGTTGCGACGGGAATTCGATCGATATCGGTTCAGTTTATCACGATGTCAGTACAATATTGACATTCGGTATAGCACCCGTTAAAGAAAACTTAAAAATAAATGCCCAAAAGAATATCAGGCATGTATTATACATTGATTGTAAATCATAAAAATAAAAACGAATTAGTAACGATTACAATATCCGAATTAGTAACGATTACAATATCGTCTTGAGACCGCTATTGTAGCAACGGTATCAAGTCGTTTCATCACGGTACCAATTAGGGGTGAGCAAGGAAGGGGTCTTACATCGACCAGCATTGGTTTTATTGTTTTATGTTGCATGAAACTACATATATCATACCAAATAATTCTAAAAAAACAAAAATAAACGCCACGCTGAGGCAAAGTATTTGATATACTTGATTGATTTTGGAACAATCTTTAGGCAACTCATTCAAATAAACTAACTGTGGTTAAAAGAAGTCAAACATACATTATTCAACATTGACCTCATAAATCTGATTCCATGATATGTAAAATAAAAACTTGTAAAACCTCTATTTACCATGCACTTCACAATTGACACCAAACTAAATCTGCAAGAAGCACTTCCATACTGATTAATAAAGAGTAATAAGCACTACAGAATTTAGACGACAACTCAATCTGCAAGAAGCAATTTCATACTAATTAATGAAGAGTAAAAGGTGTTTATATGCCACATATAGCGCTATTGTGAAAAAAAATCACCTTGGAGAACAAATCCCATATCTTTGATCATCTATCCAGGTGACAGTTAGCCCTCCTCTCCTTTAATGCAACAAATATGCATTGTTTTTTTTTTTTGTTTCCGTCAACATCGTAGGTAGAATCAAATGAATATGAATCGTTGTTGTTGATCCTTTATTAAGAGAAATAACACAAAATTTGTTTTTTTGGTGTATAAAAAATATAAGTTACTGGTTTCTATTTTATAAATTGAGCATACTGGGTAGGGAACCAATAGATAGTTCAGTTACGTGTACCTAGTGCACACCTTTGAGTTTGTCGACACTCCAAAGTATGTGTTGTTAAACATGTTTTACAATTTGACTATGTTGCTCCTACTTCCGACTGCTAGTAGCATGCATGCATCTTTAAGGCTCCATTAGTGATTCAGTTGAAGGTGCAAATACAAAACCACAACAAAAAGTTGATTACTTGTATAATCTAATGTGCATCTTTCATGTTCTATTGCAAATCCATAATTTATAAACCTGTACATAAACATCATGAATCCTTAAAAATAATAATCTATAACATAGAATGTTTGGAAACAAAGAGAAAAGTCTCACCAGCCAACTCTCTGTAACCTCATAAAATTTCTTGATCGAGCCATTTGATGGCAATAGTAATCCCAATTATGGGCTTACCCACAGCAAAAGACTGCTCATTGATTTAACTCTTGAAAAACAACTCACAGCCGCCTTCACCCGATACGCTATGAGGACAAAATTTCTGGCGGACGTTTTACATTTAATAAGCTATAACTTCTCAAATTAGGTGGCTTCAAAATCTCACATTCATTATAAGGAGTTGGTGGCACAAATGACATTGTACTGCTATTTGAAGGCTAATCTCATTAACATCTGTAGCAAAACATGAAATCATTTACAAAAATTATCCATTTCAAATTTATTCACAAATAAGTAGACAAAATTGATTGCAAGTTCATGAAACCCCCCATTCACATCACATTTCATGTGCTCAATAAGAATGATATGTACAACTGAATTTCGTGTCATCAATTGCATTCTTTTTATCATTAGTAAGCCCAAGTACCTTTCAAAAAAGAAACCCACCTATCACGTATCGTCATGCGGATGGACGATGCGGCAAATTTAAACACATTATAGGGCTACATTGTACAGTACAACCGCATATAACAAAAAATTATATAAACCTGTATAAAAGCATCATTAACAACCGCATATAACAAAAAATTATAGGGCTACATTGTACAGTAGAGAAACACATCAACAATCAATGCCAAACTGGGGATAAATAGAGTTGGCATGATGCTTACATTAATGACTGAAACAAAACTATGTAAATCGGTTCTGTAACCGGATGATAATCCAAATGACAAAATGGATAACCTGCAAGGCACACTCAAACAACAAATGATAGATCGGTGTATAAACCTAAAGAAATGAAAATTGGCAAATAGTATTTAAAACTAAACCTGGCGACCCCTCTTTTTCACAGGTGGCGCGATTTTGGTTACTGGATAGAACACAAAGCGGCGTTTTTTCGGTTACTCGGTGGCTGCCGCCGTCGACATCACCAATTCCACCCAATTGGATTGGGTAATATCATAGCTTACCAACAGAACATGCAACTAAAGTTTTAAAAATATTAATAATTAGATATTTATAAATTATGATGATAAGTAGTATTATATATTCTCTTTTTAATGAAAATACAGATATACTCATGCTTACCGCTTACCTTTGATTCTGTCATGTTTCACCCAAAACAGTTCATCTAAGGAAGCAACAAACCTAACTATTTAAACTTCCCATAGAACAATACGACATGTTTAGAATAATGCAATTGTTCAAACCTGCATATGTTTCAAAATTGAAAAGTAATCAGTTTGATATTAAAAAGTCAAAATTGTACCATTCACAATTACACCTCAAATAATTATGAACAATCTGTAGACGTAAATTACATCATGTTTAGCAAGCCTTCTTTCTCAGCCGATTCATATATGGCGATTGACATTTATAGCCTCTGGCGGATCTTCTCTCGGGCCGGACGATGCCCCGGCCCGCCCAACATTTTCGCTTTATAGTGTAAGTTTTACCGAAAATTTTCAAAAAAATTATATATATTGAATTCGGCCCTACCAAAATGCGTCCGGCCCTATCAGTTTTTCCATTCAAGATCCGCCAATGTTATATAGCCAACCTTGAAATGAAATGACAAAAGCAACCCGCGAGGAGCGAGGACACCTTATCAAATAAAAAACTTGCAAAAGCTGAATATTCAATTTACCACCGTTCCAATAGTGCACATCCAAATGAACAATTCCAGTCGTTTTATCAAACCTAACATTGACCACGACGTATCATTTAAATCCAAATTTATAATAAGTTAATCCCACAAATCATCCAAGAAATTAAAACCATACCTTGATGGGTAGCACAACTAATGAAGGCATTGAAAAAATTCTGTACCAAAAAATCCATAAAAAATTGCTTAACATCGTCATCACCATCATCCATATTCAAATAATTTAATAGAAAGTGTAAACCTAGCAAGTTTATCATTACAAAAACATAAATAAGTAACAAAATATAAGTTGTTAGAGCTCAAGAAACATACTCAATTGCAAGCAAAGGTGGAAATCTAAAAACACAACAAACAATAGGTAGAAAAAGCAGCACCTCTACAAAGAGAAAGCAAAATAGGTGTCGGAACGTAGATCGTACTGCCGGTAAACCAAGTAGGTTAGTTTGCTCCTCTAGTTTCTGCAAGTGACCTCTGATTTGAACCTAGGGGCAGTTAATCATGTTTTTGGAGCCACCTGACTACCTCCACTCACGTTTGGAGAGTCACTGTTGTGTTTCCGTCACTACCACCTATTGGAACCGTCAACGTAGGGAAGATAGATGATGAGGCGACGCCATCATTACCATCGTCGCCGCCATGCGCTGCCGTACACCGGCCAGCGGACAGCAGGGTTCTCCCATGTGTGTGAGTGTAAAATGGAAAAGGCAGAGGATGAAAACATGTGTACAAAAAGTCTGGGCAAAAGAAAACATAAATACGTGGAAGGTAGGAGATGAAGGCATGTGTGAAAAAAACAAAAAACAAAGACGCGGAACAATGATGAAGTGCCAAGAAGAACAACCGACCACCTCTACAAATCAGAGGATGCCAGCAGAACTTCTACTATTCAACTTGAGTCTTCAATAATACATATATAATATTAATAGAGTAACAACTTGATTTCAAAGGATACTTGAAATCTGTTTTCCACTCTCCAAAGCATGAAAGACATGTGACTGGAAAACTGCAAAAGATAATAAACCTTACAAGCTCTTCGTTATGTCTTTTGCAGTTTTCAAATCACTGTCTTTCGTGCTTTGCACAATGGAAAACAAATTTCAAAGTGCGATCCTTTTATATTCAAGTTTTTACTCTATTTGTGTCGTAACAAGTTCACTTATTATTGTTTTCACAGTATGTGCAGAACACAAGCAACAACCACGTAGCCCATCCGATTAAGGTGCCGAAAATACATTCAAATTTGATCCCTAAGGTAACAAAAACAATGTAGGCAAGTTAATTACTTCATCACCATCCTAGACGGCTAGACCCAAACAAGAGTTAGTTTTAGATGAAACAAAATAAATACATGAATAGGAACGAAAGAAAACTGACGCTCCTAATTTGCAATGTTTTCATAACCGGTCCGAAAACCATATATAACTGGTCTAGGTGTGTGCATTGGAACCGCTTTCATTTGCCCGGCTAACAAGTAGACCAGGACCTAGGCTAGATGCTCGGATCGGATATCAAACTTTTTTATATTTTTATTCTTTCAAAATATCATTTAGTAATGCATTTACTACTTTAACCTTTATATATTATTTATTTAACACATTTATAATTCACACAAAAAAAAAAGTATTGTTATGATTTATTTCAATTTCCTTACATATTGAAATGTAAAATTTTCTAATTGTTAGCGGCATGAATCCTGTTTTTGACTGTCTAATCGGTACAACTAGCAAATAGATAAGATGGTCAACCGGTCCAACTAGCGAACAGATAAGACGGTCGATTCAATGACCTGTTTGGGTATAAAAAGAATGTTTATTTGTTGCCCTTCAAAGCTGGGGCGGATCTAGAGAAGGAGCAGTGGACGTTACCCCTCAACTTTTTTGGCGTAGTGTATTTTTAGTGTATTTTTAATTTTTTTACGTGTTTTGTATTATGTTACCCGTAAAAATTATGTAACGTTACCCCCGTGTTGTAAAAGGCGCCCTAGGCGGCCGCCTTGGCGGCGCCTAGGCTGAACAAAAACTAGTTCAAAGGCTTGGCAATCTTAACCCCTCTTGTCTCTTATACCAACGGGCAATGGGGTTGGTGACCCATTGACAAAGGCAAAGCCTTTAGGAAGGCCAAGGTTTCGATGTGTTAGATTCAAGTAGTAAAAGATTAAAAGAAATTCACCCTTAAAAAAAGTCTAAATCTACTCTAATTCTAAAGAACGGATCCAATTGAATATATTAAAATTTTGCACATATTACCAACCGGTTACAGGGTAATTAAAGTAACAATGAAATAACTGTTCTAAAAATGAAGGAATTTACCATTCGGTAACTTCTTGATCACTGTACCACCGCCGCCACTGCCAAAAGAATAGAAACCAAAACCTTAAAAGAAGTCAAACGTTAAATGAAGAACACACGATCAGAAACAACTGACTAACCTGATGGCTGGCGGCTGATGGATCTCAACAATCTTCTTGTTCTCCCAGGACAATTATCTATACATATAATAAACCAAAGCCATTTTAATGACATGGCATTCAAAGAGGGTATTCTCTTTATTAAGTACTAGTTTTTACCCCGGGAGCGTCCCGGGTTGAAAAATCTAATATGACGAAATAAAATCTTCAATATATGATTTACAAATCCTTATATAGTTTTTGACAAAACATTTGTTGTTAATGTAATACAACATATTACAAACAAATTAAGATCAATACTTGTTGTATGGTACCTCTATGGCATCATTTCCTTTTATATTCATGAAACTTCACTCATAACTCTAGCTCCAGTCATTTTACAACTTTGAGAAACTATATTGTTCAGCCATAGATTTTCGACAAAAGATACGAAGATATAAAAAAAAATAATTAATTAAAGTAATAGAACTAACTACCTTGACTTATCTCTAAAATCAGATCTTCGGAGTCGCTTAAATGATTGGCAATCAGAAACGCAGCAGACACAGGAGGTCGCCACCTGTTTTGAAAAAAAAAAAAAAAGTAAACGCTAACTAACATTCGTCATCTTCGCATGTTAAATATAATAATAAAAAAACTATATTATCAATAAACAACATGATCTATGGATCACCTATTCATCTTAAAGAAATATTTTTTAATTTTTTGTACCTTGGGCCCCTCACATGCGTGAAGCTCTCGCCTGGCGCCTCACGCCTCAGCTTTTGGAACCAAAACGCTTCGGAGCGCCTCAAACTTTTTTAAACTAAGATTAGGCGATTAGCACACTACAATCCTATAAACAGGTTCTAATGACTATATTTCATTTATTTTATTGTATAACATTCTAAATGTATCTGTGTAGTAAACAATTGCAATGCAAATGAAATAAATAGATTCGATTACAAACAGAGACATATCAAGCAAAGGTGATTGTACCTTCATTACTGGAAGTAGTACCACCACCAGCCTTGTTTTCAAATCCAAACCAATTAATATTATTAACAGCATATATATCTACTTATAACTTACCTTATTATATCATGCAAAACATGAACAGAAATTACTTACCAAAGTGTAAGACATCAATGCTGACAAGGCGGGCATCATTACCCTCAATAGTTACCAGAAGTACATTTCCAGCAACATCTGCGGATGGTTTGTTGTTCACGATTTCGTGTCTGTTTGAGTATTGTAGGTAGACAGTTTTCCCTCGTACCTGAGCCGGTTCTGATGACGAAGCATAATACGATATCATTGCAATCACTTGATTTTGTTCAGCCTATAAATAATATAACACACAAATGACAAAACAATAAGTCTATGGGTCCGAAAATAAGCATAATATGTTATTATGTAACGGTAACACTCATAAATTCAATAAAGGCTTGATTTTTGTTTGCTCCAACATTACACTTTGTGTTCACAACTTTACCAAACAGCTTCCCGAGCTCAATTAACTCTTCTTCAGTACATTCCCAAGGCAAGTTCCTCAAATGAAGAACCTTCGATGGCGTCTGCGCGTACTGAAACTGCGGCTGACTTGATACCGACGCCGTTCGCACTTCAAATCTCAATTCTTAAATAAAATATTAATCAATAACCTGTTCCCATCCAATTCAAAAAACACCCGAAAACTCAATAGACACCCAAATTCATATGCAAACGAACTAACCTGGATAACAAAATTAATAACAATAACAATTATATGTAGGTTGAAACTAATATTAGCATAACAATCACTAATCAGCAACGCAAAGATAACACCAGACACAATCACAATCACCGGTGGATCACGACGAACCATCGAGAACAACAACACTGCACCAAACCCTGCAACCATCCTACACATATATACATACATACTCACATTACCAAATCATTACCTGGGTATACAATATAACAAAACAAAACAGGATTAAGATTCCACATAATAATAAGCAAACTGTATAATCAGTTAAACACCTCAATAACACCAACCAATTCGACCCAAGCGACAAACCCAAATCATCAATTGACTTCACCAAATTCCTGAACTTAACCCTAGAGAAAAAAAAAATAATGTGCATCTGCATAGTGATACAATATTCAAACATGGCTGCAGTACTCAAACCTATATAAAGTTCATTACGTTGACAAAATCTCATTAACATCTCCATGACTCCATCTCCTCCTTCCTTAAAAAACCCCTAACCATAAACAGATCAAGAACTAAATACTATAAACAGAAAGCACAATCAATTCATCTTATAAATCTTTCAAACATGTCCAATATCATCTTGTTAATAACAATAATCGCACTCTGTATCGTCCCCTCGATCACCTTCCATGAATTCGGGAAGGTGTTGGAGCTCGAAGAATCCAATTTCGATGCCGCAATTTCTAGAAGAGAGGGACAGGCGATCGTTAGAGATAGAGAGAGGGTTGGAAAGCTAGGGTTGTTTCAAAGAGAAGAGAGAATAACAGACTCGATAGTTTGTGTTATGATTTGTCGTCAATAGTTTGTGTTATGATTTGTTGTGATGTTTTATTTTTTTTAACTTATACACCAATGCACATAGGATGACACATGACACACATGCTTTCTTTTATAATATAGATATACATATAGATATAGATATAGATATATCCCATATAGCAAAGTCATTTTAGAAAAATAATAATTTAAAATTTAAAAACAAAATTAGATTTTTATCTCTAATGTTTCCTCCCATAACTTTTAAACGTTAATATCTTTTATACATGAGATTTTTTAAAGAAAAAAATTACACCAAATTAACGAGCGTTTTATTATCTTTCCAACGAGTACCATAGTGCTATATAAAAAACGGAGAAAAAAAAACGACTATTTTATGTAACCCGACAGGTATTGTGTCAGGTTTGGAATTAGTTTAAAAAAAATTGTGGGTTTGGGTCTGGTCTGGGATTAGGTGATACCCGACCCAATTACCCTTTTTTTATATATTAGAATATGATAACTTATGGCAGATATTTGTTTAAAATAATAATAATAATAATAATAATAATAATAATAATAATAATAATAATATTCATTAATCATATATTGGCAAGTCATTAATTATGTTGCTATATTAGATATTTTATTATGTCATATTAGATATTTCAATCCGGGACGCTCTCCAACAGGTAATTGCCATGTTTTCTTTTTCTACTATATTCTGAAATAGCTCAAATCTTATTGTATGCAGTTAAAGACCTTTAACTGAATGTATTGGTGCTAAACAATCTATGTCCCCTTGAAGTGTTTGGGATCTTAATATTCTGTTTTAGGTGTTGATGTTGTAAGGTGAAATGTATCTTTTGGTATTTTTTTTTAAAGTATCTAATGTAAGTTGATACATAGATGCTATTTTTATAGTTTAGATGCTTCTAATTTTATTCACTTTACTTAGATTTCTCAACCCGGGACGCTCCCAAGGTATAAGCTAGTAAAGTATACAAGCAGATGGATCTAGATCTAGATCTAAAAGCCCAATATTATGTTCATGTTAATATCAATTGGGCTGTTTAAAACATAAGGAGCCCACAGTTTAATAGGAATGGCCAATGCTGGACTACCTTGGTTTTAGAAATACAAACAAGTCGAGTCGAATTGAGGCCAAGCTTGACCAGGCTCGATTAACTTATGAAAGCACAAGCTCGGTTTGGTTTGAGCTTTATTTTCAAAACTTGAGCTCGACTAGGTAGTAGATTCTCAAGCTCAAGCTCAAGCTCAGTTCGTCTATTATTTATGAGTTAATATAAATAATAGGCTCGTTTAGCCTCGCAAGCTTGATAAGTGAAGCTCGAGTGACTAAACAAGCTTATATTTAGGTTCGGGCTTGGCTTGTAAACAAGTTTAATTAAGCTCGGCTCGTTTACCAAACAAGTTTAAATGAGAGGTAAAGATTATTAAATGTTTAAAAAAAAAAAACTAATAATACATTAAGGCTCAACGAGTTTGAGGAGCTTCACATGTCAAGCTTGAGCTTGGGCTTGATAAATAATGAACTTTGTAAGCTCAAGCTCGGCTGGTGATCAATAAGGCTCATCACGTTTTAAACTTTTTATCATGCCAACTTTGAGTAGCTCGTAATTTGTCACACCCTCAAAATCCACTTGCGGAGTTTTACCGCGAGGCGCATGACAAACCAGGATCCAAGACAACGATCACAATAAACAAATCTAAATGAACATATGCAATTTCAAAAACATAGTTTAAAATCCCCAAATACAGCGGAAGCTTATTCTCAAAACATAATCCAAAAGTAAACCAACTTATTCAATGTTCGAAAACCATGCAACCCTAACTAGACGTCGTGCAGACGCGTGCGCCCTAGTTCCGTAGTGCTACCTTAACGACCTGAGAAAACATGTAAGAGTTACGTCAGCACAAAAATGCTGGTGAGTTCACAGGTTTTGTAATCAAAGTATCAAGTTCAACCTGTCCATACTATATCAATTTGTAAACCAAGTACGCTAGCTAGGCGTATGTTTTGTTACTACAACGATTGGAAAACCATTACTAACTCGCAAACCAGATGTTGTGCCCGAATAGTAAACCTGTTCCTGTTTGAGACAATATGCACTCGCCCGGCCCTCCAAGCCGACGAGCGGGGTTGGTTACTCCCAATAGATCTATTCACATTTCCCCGTTGTGCTAACCCGCACATTCATGGTTTCCCCCGGGACTTCCAAAGATCGTATAGTAAACCATAGAAACCCATAGTATGACAGTTGTTACCAAAACATAAGTTTAACACATGTTTTCTCCCCCAAAAAGTGAAACCAGTTAAAAGAGGGGCCGTAAATTCACCTTAGGTTGCGTTACTTCGAAATACGAATAAGATCTGCAAGCTATGCTAGCCCCGTAAAGCGGCGACCTAACATATGACAGTTACAAGTACTTAGACTAATAACCCGTAGGTTAGTTAGTCCCTAGATGTCCAGACCATAACCAAGTTCGTTTGAAAATACTGTGACTGTTAAACTAACCCAATGTACAAGACTCGACATCCCATTGGTGACCCGAGACTCCCCGTGTTATACTTGCACTCTCAAACATACAATCATGCAATCACACTTAACATACGTTAAAATCCAACAAGTTGTAGCACGTAGTTCAAGTATCTCATAAATAAGTCCGAGTACATGTTACCAAGTTATTAGGTATGTTACGGGGTTCCTAGCATGTTCCTAGGTGTCAAATCGGGTCTCGGAATGTCAAAATACACTTACAGCAGCAGTACAGGCGATTAGGAAAAGTCAACTAGCGATTATGAAAGTCAACAGGCATTTAAGAAGGCTAATCGCCTATACTATAGGCGATTAGGGTCATATGGTATGCAATTCAGGAGTTTATAGGCGATTACGTCGTAAGGCATGCAATTCAGGGCTTAACTAGCAATTAGGATTGTAATCGCATGAAGTAAAGGCATTTAGACCCCTATTCGCCTATACTATAGGCGATTAGGGTTTCCTATCAGGCGAATAGCCTCCTAATCGCCTATAGCATAGGCGATTAGGATTGCTAATCGCCTATAGCATAGGCGATTAGGATTGCTAATCGCCTATAGCCCAGCAGTTCCAGTTTTTCGCGCGTTTAACACTCCAAATCAAATCCAGAACGTGTGTAAACATCAAATATCAATCAAACAACCATATCAAACATATTTCAATCAAAATCCTTCGTTTAACCTCGTTCTATCAGCCCTGCATGCAACCATGTATCCCAAAAACAATACACATAGCATGAAACATCACATTAACAGGCATAACCGTAACCCTAATGAACAATTACTCAGATTTCATCAACATGCTATCATCATCAATCTGTAACTACCTTAATATCATGCTAACAATCCTTCTTGAATCACAAAAACCCTATCTTTTAAATTATAAACACACATACAACATGCATAATAGCTAGAATTCAATTAACAATGATTATTAACGAATTTCAGAAGACACAAACGTTTATAAACAGGTCTGGACCATTAGGGATTCAATAAAAACATTATTAAAGATTGCATGAATGAAAACCACACCTTAGATTTATGATAGATTGATGTAATAGGCTTGAAATCTTGTGTTTTGATCCAAAATCGTGTTCCAGAGGTTGTGTGTGTGTTGGGGCGAGTTGTGGGACGACTAGGGTTGTTAATATGAAGTTTAGGAGGTCAAGTATTGTATTTATAGTCGTTTTTAGTCGTCCAGCACGTTATAGGCGAGTATGCAGCAGCATCAGGCGAATAGGGCTCCTAATCGCCTATAGTATAGGCGATTAGGGCCTACTCGCCCATAGAGGAACCCTACTCGCCTCCCCTATAGGCGATTAGCCCTCCCTAATCGCCTATAGGGGTTGGTTCTGCATATTTTGCGCGTTAAACCCCGTTTTAACATATGTTAACACATTTTCACATACCGACAAGTCACATAATGATTGTAAACACATAATACTTGCAAACAAACACATTCCCACTCCATCACCAATTCCCGGGACTCGAGACTTGTATGTTCCCTATGCTCTGACGATTCTACGAATCGTCACCCCTTGTACACTTGGTTAAGGACTGACATCTAATGATCCTCTATACTAAACTAACAGTTCCCGAACCGTAACACGACTCAACTAACCCAGTTAAGTATAATATACGCGTGACTCGCTAAGGTAGACTTTAATCTAGATAGTGTTGTTAACCGGAATTTGCCGGGTGTCACATCATCCCCACGTTAAAAGAATTTTCGTCCCGAAAATTGCACAAGTACCAAAAGAAATAACAAAAGAAACAGACAAAAGATAGAAACCAAGAATGAGATTTACAACTCACAAGTACCAAAAGAAATAACAAAAGAAACAGACAAAAGATAGAAACTAAGAATGAGATTTACCCGAGTTGTCACATCATCCCCACGTTAAAAGAGAATCTCGCCCCGAGATTCATTCAGCTGCAGTGGTAACATATCTCGATTCGAACGCTTCCTTAGGAAAGAGATGAGGATACTTAGACTTCATCTGATCCTCCCGTTCCCAAGTGTACTCTGGTCCCCGGTTCGAGTTCCAGCGAACCTTAACAATGCGAATCTTGCTATGACGTAGGCTACGAATCTTGTAATCAAGGATCTCAACAGGTTCCTCAACAATCCGAAGACGATCATCAACCTTGATCTCTTCCAGTGGAACAATAAGAGACTCGTCAGCCAGGCACTTCTTTAAGTTGGACACATGGAAGACGTTATGTACGTTGCCGAGCTCCGTCGGTAAATCAAGACGATATGCCACCGGCCCAATTCGTTCCAGGATTGTAAATGGGCCGACATACCGAGGGTTGAGTTTGCCACGCTTCCCAAAGCGTATGACGCCCTTCCACGGTGAAACTTTCAGAAGTACTTTGTCATCAACTTGAAATTCCAATGGCTTGCGACGCTGATCGGCATAACTCTTTTGCCGATCCCGTGCCGCTGCCAACCGGTTACGAATCTGTACGATCTTTTCCAAAGTTTCGTACACTAGCTCAGGCCCAGTGAGTTGACTCTCACCCACCTCAGCCCAACAAAGAGGAGACCGGCATTTCCGCCCGTACAGTGCCTCGAACGGAGCTGCCTTGATGCTCGTGTGGTAACTGTTGTTGTAAGAGAATTCTACTAATGGTAGGTGAGCTTCCCAACCTTTGCCAAAATCGATCGCACATGCTCGCAGCATGTCTTCTAAGGTTTGAATCGTGCGTTCACTCTGACCGTCAGTCTGTGGGTGATAAGCTGTACTCATGTCCAGCTGGGTACCCAAAGCCTTGTGCAAAGACTTCCAGAAGTGAGAAGTAAAGTGGGAGTCACGATCCGAAATAATAGAAACCGGCACCCCGTGCTTAGAAACAACTTCCTTCAGATAAAGACGAGCCAAACGATCTATGGTGTCGGTCTCCTTAATAGCGAGAAAATGGGCTGATTTCGTCAACCGATCAACAATCACCCATATCTTATCATTCCCGCTCGGTGACTTAGGTAGTTGCGTGACATAATCCATTGTAATCCGTTCCCATTTCCACTCCGGAATTTCAGGTTGTTGCAAGAGACCCGACGGTTTCTGGTATTCCACCTTGACCTTTGCACAGGTCAAGCATTTGCTCACGTATGAGGCTATATCCGACCTCATGTTTGGCCACCAGTAGAGCACCTTTAGATCTTGGTACATCTTATCCGAACCAGGATGAATAGAATACCGGGACTTGTGAGCCTCATCTAAGACAAGCTCCCGAAGTCCCCCGAATAAAGGAACCCATATGCGTTCTGCGAAGTAGTGTAGGCCATCAGGCCTTCGCTCGAGGTGCTTGTCGGCACCGTGCATAGTCTCAGCTTTAAGGTTTTCCTCCTTCAAAGCTTCTAACTGAGCAGAACGGAGTTGGTCAGGTAGAGAGGAATGAATGGTGAGCTGCAACGCCCGAACGCGACGAGGATTAATTGATTCCTTCCTGCTCAAGGCGTCTGCTACTACATTCGCCTTGCCAGGATGGTACATAATGGCGCAATCATAGTCGTTCAGGAGTTCAATCCAACGACGCTGTCGTATGTTCAAATGTTGTTGGTCGAAAATATGTTGAAGACTCTTGTGATCGGTGTAGATGGTGCATTTGGTACCGTACAAGTAATGTCTCCAATTTTTCAACGCGAAAACTACTGCACCCAACTCCAAGTCATGGGTGGTGTAGTTCTTCTCGTGCACCTTGAGTTGACGAGAAGCATACGCAATCACTTTCTCGTGTTGCATCAACACGCAACCGAGACCATGAATAGAAGCATCACAGTAAACAACGAAATCATCAGGGCCTTCAGGCAAGGAGAAAATAGGAGCAGAACAAAGTTTAGACTTCAGTTCTTGAAATGCTGACTCTTGTGGTTCACCCCAGGCGAATTTTCTATCCTTCTGAGTAAGAGTGGTGAGGGGTTGAGCGATCTTCGAGAACCCCTTAATGAAACGACGATAATAGCCCGCAAGGCCTAGGAATTGCCGCACCTCAGTTGGCGTCTTTGGTGCTTCCCAGTCCTTGATCGCTTCGATCTTAGCTGGATTGACATGGATTCCTAGTTCATTAACCACATGTCCTAGGAACTGAACTTCGCGTAACCAAAAGTCACACTTTGAGAACTTAGCGTAAAGTTGTTCCCGTCGCAAAAGTTCCAAAACCAAACGCAGGTGTTCCTCGTGTTCGGTCTTGTTCTTGGAGTAGATCAGGATGTCATCAATAAACACAATGACGAACTTGTCAAGATATGGTTTGCAAACACGGTTCATCAAATCGATGAAAACCGCCAGTGCGTTTGTGAGACCGAAAGGCATGACCAAGAACTCAAAATGGCCATAACGTGTACGAAAGGCAGTCTTTGCAACGTCAGCTTCCCTTACGCGCAACTGGTGATAACCGGACCTCAAATCAATCTTAGAGTAATAGCTAGAACCCTGGAGTTGGTCGAATAGATCATCAATACGTGGAAGAGGATAACGGTTCTTGATGGTTACTTTGTTCAATTCTCTGTAATCTACACACAATCGAAAACTTCCATCCTTCTTCTTAACGAACAGAATCGGGGCTCCCCAAGGGGAAGAACTTGGTCTGATGAAACCCTTGTCCAAGAGTTCCTGTAACTGACTGGACAATTCCTGCATCTCGGGAGGTGCAAGACGGTAGGGGGCCCGAGCAATAGGAGCAGCTCCCGGTACAAGATCAATACTGAACTCAACCTGACGATGGGGAGGAAGACCAGATAAATCATCGGGAAATACATCAGGAAACTCGCGTACAACAGGAATATCGTCGATCTTCTTCTCATCGGTAGAGGAAACAGATAAAAGTGCCAAAACGGCCGAATAACCCTTTCGAAGATACTTAAGGGCTTTCATGCTGGAGATGAGATTTAGCGGAGCACCGCCCTTGATACCGTACACAGAAAGGAATTCTCCATCAGGGAGGGGAATCCGAATAATCTTGTCGTAACAAACGATCTCAGCGCGATACAAAGACAACCAATCCATGCCTACAACAACGTCAAAACTACCCAAAGGTACCGGCATAAGGTCGATGGGGAACGACAAACCCGACAACTCTAGTTGACACTCCCGAAGGATACAAGTAGCTTCAATCTTTTTACCATCAGCCAACTCAATTACATACTTAGCCTCTAATGGTACGGGTACTACATCTAGCAGTCGACTAACTTCCATAGATATAAAACTTTTATCGGCACCGGAATCAAATAAAACACTAACAGAGCGATTATTGAGAAGGAACGTACCGGTAACTGTGTCAGGATCCTGCCTAGCCTCTGCGGCTCCAATGACGAAGGCACGTGCATTCCTGCCACCGCCCCCGTTGTTCCCGTTACCGTTTCTATCCCTCACATCCCCGCCCTGCTTCAGTTTCGGGCACTCCTTCTTGTAATGCCCAGTCTCCCCACAGTTGTAACAACCCTGTTTCCCCGTAGTTCCTTGAGCAGTAGGAGCCGGGGTAGTACTTGGGGCCTGGGTCGATGGAAGTGTCGCCCGACAATCTTTAGCAAAATGCCCAAGTCGCTGACAGCGATGGCAACGATTACGGTCGCAGTCCCCCTGATGATGACGCCCACATTTGTTGCACTTAGGTAATTTCCCCGCATAACCACCCGGTTTGGTACCAGAAGAAGAAGAACCCCCGCTATCGAACCTCTTACCCTGTTGTGATGATGCTGGCACAGATCATTTTCCCTCATTATCCCATTTACGCTTGTTATTCTCCGGGGCCTTGACAGTCGAACCCTTAGCAGGCAAGATACCCTCATTCACCTTCAAGTTTGTCATTCTGTGAGCCGATCGGACCACCTCTGAGTATGTAGGAAGATTCCCCGCAGCCACCAATCCTGCGATCTCTGGTACTAGCCCCGAGATATAGTGTTCAATCCTCCTGTATTCTGGCACATGCAGATCAGGACACAGCACTGCCAACTCATTACGCCTTACCGTATACTTTTCAATCTCTGACCCGGTCATCTTGAGGTTCCACACCTCGTGCTCTAGCTTCTGAATTTCTTCCCTTGGACAGTACTCTCGCTTCAGTAGTTGAACAAAATTTTCCCAAGGCATAGCATAAGCCTCCCCTATACCCATATTCTGGGTGATATTGTTCCACCAGGTCAAAGCAACATCCTGGAATAACGCAGCAGCATACTTGACTCGATCCTCTGGGAGACAGTTGCACATCAGAAACACTGACTCCACCTTTTCCAACCACCTGAGCAAGCTCACCGCACCCTCAGTGCCAGAGAATTCCTGGGGCTGACAGTCCCGAAACATCTTGTAGGTACACATAGGTGGGGGTGGATTAACAGGACCACCTGTAATGAAACGCATGAGAAACCACGAAGGATGTAAACAAGGTTCACTGATGAGGCAAAAGTGGATAAATCAACTTACCACCACCATTGTGCCCTAACTGAAAGGCAGCTTGCAGTAAGTTGTTCAGATCTTCTTGTGTTAGGTTTACACCTCCACGACCACCACCACCACCACGACCACCACCACGCCCACCAGCGCGGCCACCTCCACGTCCTCCTTGTACTCCAGACATGATTCTGACAGAAAGGACGAGAAAATTTTAGTTTCACAGCTAATGGTAACCACTAGCATTCACAAGATCAAAGCTAGATCCAACTCAGGACTATCCATTCAAACCCAGAGCTCACTAGGGCTTTCATGCATTTCGGTTTATGATTTTGTGTGCACCCAAAATGATAAACCGCTCTACATGGTCCTCCAAGTGTTCTCCTAGCTCAAAGTTCAAATCACCGGACATGGACTCTTAGCTATACACCGTAATGCTACGGTAGTTTATGGCAAGTGTTTCTATTGGAGTATGAAAGGGAGATGTCCGAGCCTTGGACAAATCTCAAGAGTACACTATTTACCCCAAGATACCACACTGTCTAGAAAGCAAGTAACCCGACATAAGATAGAACGGATGATGTAACATAGGAAGGTCAGATGATTTAGAGACACCCCGACAAGGCCATACGTAACCCACCATAATGTTTAGTACTATGTGATCGTCTAGTGTGTGCGACTCGGCTATAGACTAGACTCTACATGCAGTCCTAGTTCACTATAACCATTGGCTCTGATACCAATCTGTCACACCCTCAAAATCCACTTGCGGAGTTTTACCGCGAGGCGCATGACAAACCAGGATCCAAGTCAACGATCACAATAAACAAATCTAAATGAACATATGCAATTTCAAAAACATAGTTTAAAATCCCCAAATACAGCGGAAGCTTATTCTCAAAACATATTCCAAAAGTAAACCAACTTATTCAATGTTCGAAAACCATGCAACCCTAACTAGACGTCGTGCAGACGCGTGCGCCCTAGTTCCGTAGTGCTACCTTAACGACCTGAGAAAACATGTAAGAGTTACGTCAGCACAAAAATGCTGGTGAGTTCACAGGTTTTGTAATCAAAGTATCAAGTTCAACCTGTCCATACTATATCAATTTGTAAACCAAGTACGCTAGCTAGGCGTATGTTTTGTTACTACAACGATTGGAAAACCATTACTAACTCGCAAACCAGATGTTGTGCCCGAATAGTAAACCTGTTCCTGTTTGAGACAATATGCACTCGCCCGGCCCTCCAAGCCGACGAGCGGGGTTGGTTACTCCCAATAGATCTATTCACATTTCCCCGTTGTGCTAACCCGCACATTCATGGTTTCCCCCGGGACTTCCAAAGATCGTATAGTAAACCATAGAAACCCATAGTATGACAGTTGTTACCAAAACATAAGTTTAACACATGTTTTCTCCCCCAAAAAGTGAAACCAGTTAAAAGAGGGGCCGTAAACTCACCTTAGGTTGCGTTACTTCGAAATACGAATAAGATCTGCAAGCTATGCTAGCCCCGTAAAGCGGCGACCTAACATATGACAGTTACAAGTACTTAGACTAATAACCCGTAGGTTAGTTAGTCCCTAGATGTCCAGACCATAACCAAGTTCGTTTGAAAACACTGTGACTGTTAAACTAACCCAATGTTCAAGACTCGACATCCCATTGGTGACCCGAGACTCCCCGTGTTATACTTGCACTCTCAAACATACAATCATGCAATCACACTTAACATACGTTAAAATCCAACAAGTTGTAGCACGTAGTTCAAGTATCTCATAAATAAGTCCGAGTACATGTTACCAAGTTATTAGGTATGTTACGGGGTTCCTAGCATGTTCCTAGGTGTCAAATCGGGTCTCGGAATGTCAAAATACACTTACAGCAGCAGTACAGGCGATTAGGAAAAGTCAACTAGCGATTATGAAAGTCAACAGGCATTTAAGAAGGCTAATCGCCTATACTATAGGCGATTAGGGTCATATGGTATGCAATTCAGGAGTTTATAGGCGATTACGTCGTAAGGCATGCAATTCAGGGCTTAACTAGCAATTAGGATCGTAATCGCATGAAGTAAAGGCATTTAGACCCCTATTCGCCTATACTATAGGCGATTAGGGTTTCCTATCAGGCGAATAGCCTCCTAATCGCCTATAGCATAGGCGATTAGGATTGCTAATCGCCTATAGCCCAGCAGTTCCGGTTTTTCATGCGTTTAACACTCCAAATCAAATCCAGAACGTGTGTAAACATCAAATATCAATCAAACAACCATATCAAACATATTTCAATCAAAATCCTTCGTTTAACCTCGTTCTATCAGCCCTGCATGCAACCATGTATCCCAAAAACAATACACATAGCATGAAACATCACATTAACAGGCATAACCGTAACCCTAATGAACAATTACTCAGATTTCATCAACATGCTATCATCATCAATCTGTAACTACCTTAATATCATGCTAACAATCCTTCTTGAATCACAAAAACCCTATCTTTTAAATTATAAACACACATACAACATGCATAATAGCTAGAATTCAATTAACAATGATTATTAACGAATTTCAGAAGACACAAACGTTTATAAACAGGTCTGGACCATTAGGGATTCAATAAAAACATTATTAAAGATTGCATGAATGAAAACCACACCTTAGATTTATGATAGATTGATGTAATAGGCTTGAAATCTTGTGTTTTGAACCAAAATCGTGTTCCAGAGGTTGTGTGTGTGTTGGGGCGAGTTGTGGGACGACTAGGGTTGTTAATATGAAGTTTAGGAGGTCAAGTATTGTATTTATAGTCGTTTTTAGTCGTCCAGCACGTTATAGGCGAGTATGCAGCAGCATCAGGCGAATAGGGCTCGTAATCGCCTATAGTATAGGCGATTAGGGCCTACTCGCCCATAGAGGAACCCTACTCGCCTCCCCTATAGGCGATTAGCCCTCCCTAATCGCCTATAGGGGTTGGTTCTGCGTATTTTGCGCGTTAAACCCCGTTTTAACATATGTTAACACATTTTCACATACCGACAAGTCACATAATGATTGTAAACACATAATACTTGCAAACAAACACATTCCCACTCCATCACCAATTCCCGGGACTCGAGACTTGTATGTTCCCTATGCTCTGACGATTCTACGAATCGTCACCCCTTGTACACTTGGTTAAGGACTGACATCTAATGATCCTCTATACTAAACTAACAGTTCCCGAACCGTAACACGACTCAACTAACCCAGTTAAGTATAATATACGCGTGACTCGCTAAGGTAGACTTTAATCTAGACAGCGTTGTTAACCGGAATTTTCCGGGTGTCACATAAGCGGCTTGACTCGTTTACATCCCTATCTGGTTGCTTAATATCTTACAACATCAATTTGGAGATGCCAATACCCTGGAATGTTTTTTTTTTTTTCATTTTCTTTTTCTTTTTAATAAAAAATAAGCACTCTAATTAAAAAAAAAATAAAACATTTGATTAAACATGGATTAAAATACAATAATTGAATTAAGCATGGGTTAAAATAAAAGAATTGAAAACAAAATATAACTAGTTGTATAAAATCACGCGCGTTGCGCGTTTTACAATCGAGATTTATATGAGGTGTTAATCAATCAATGAATTATACAATCGAAATTCCATTTTGGTTCTAAACGTTAAAAAAAATAAAGAAATATACACACAAGGTAACACATAAAATTTGTGACGAAATTACATAAGATTATGTTATTTATATTAATAGTATATAATATAATAAATTTTTTGAATAAAATAATATGAATAAAATAATAGTATATAATATATTAATAGTATATAATATAATAAAGTTTTTAAATAAAATAATAATATATAATATATTAATAGTATATAATATAATAAAGTTTTTAAATAAAATAGTAACATAAATAAAATATTAATAATTTTACTATTCATTTAAGTTACTATTCAAATAAGTTGCATTATTAATATATTGTAATTAACCCTTTGTATTAATCAAAACCATAGTTGTCAAAAGCGCGCCTAGGTGAGCGCCTAGGCGCGCCTAGGCTCGAGGCGCACCAAGTGCGCTGCGCCCTGTGAGGCGCGCGTCTAGGCACTGAGGCGCACTATCAGGGCTGATTTCCTGCCAATTTCAGGCTAAAAGTTGCATAAACCTCTAAAACATCCTAAATGAGTCATGAACAAGTCCTAAATAACCCTAAAACATCCTAAAGTAGCCCTAAACAAGCCTAAAACATCTCTAGAATCCCTAAAAAATATATTTTATACTATGCGCTTAATTATAAAAAGCCGTCGTTTTTTATGCGCCTTGCACCTAGGCTCCGGGCTCGGCCTATGCGCCTTGAGTGCGCCTAGGCGCTTTGACAACTATCATCTTGACAACTATGATTAAAACCATTGAATTTTATCCTCACATCTCGTTCCCTTTTTTCTGCAAAATCCCATCTCCTCTGAACTCGTCGGCGGTGGCCGGATTATTTTAGGGGACGAGGCGCTTGACTTGGTTTTTTTTAACTTTACTGATTTCAATCAATCCTATACTGTCAAATCATTTCACTGAAACAGTTTTTTGGAGACCTGGCTCTACTAGAAAGAAAATAGAGAAAAAGACAAAAGGGGGAGAGACAAACTCAGTGAACCCATCCGTTAACAATCTCACGAAAACCCTCCACGGATCCACTACCAGCACCACCGACGGCGATGCTACTGTGTTGGTAAAGGGGTACCCGTGAACATTTCTGATTGTGCCCCGTCCCTCATTAGTAGTTTGTGTAGGTATAATGTCAATAAGGGAGCCTGGGGCACTCCATGCTACTAGCTGGTCTTGACCAATTATTAACAAATAACAACTATGTCAAATTCAACCCAAAGTAGTATGGAACCCTCAAATCACTAACATCACTCCAGTCTATTAGCTTTATTTTTTTTTTAAGTCAAACATTTAAAATAATTAAATTTAAAAATGCATTTCATTAAAGATAAAAAAAACCTAAATTACCACCGTGTGAAAAAAATAAACACAAAAAGTACTAAAACTTAAATTTTAAAAACCCTACTCAATATGATGATGATCATTCGGTACGATGATGATCACTCGGCCAGCCAGGTAAGTCCGCAAGTTCTATTTTGTGGCTACCACGATTTTTTTTCACGGTGGGCTCTAAATGCTCGCAAGGTCGAGTAAACGTCTTGAAATCTTTATCATTTGTCAATTTAGCAAGCGTTTCTTGATGTTGCTTCATCAACATTGTCAATTCCAATAGGTGTTGTTTAGCTTTCATCACCCTTTGAAATGTCTTTTCTTCTTTGATGTATACTCATCTAAATTTTCAAGCAACCTGCTTCTATTTGATGATGAGACCGGTTGTTTCACTTGTTGTTTGCCCCGTTTCTTCGGTTGCATTGGACTAAGATCATCGTTTAGGTCCGTCACATCCATATCTTCGGATGCACCGAAGTTGGCCAAGTAAGATGACTTCTTCTTTTCCGAACTACAACCCGAATCCTCATTCAACAACGAGACCTTGCTCCACTTCTCATGATCTTTCATAATCTTCCACGCCTCAATATGCTTGAAACCTTGTTTGTACTTTTTCCGATAATCGGCAAGCGCTCTTTCCATAACGTTTAAGTTGTTGCACCCACTTTTCTTAATACGCTTCTAGAATGAAAAAATGTTAACGGAAAAAAAACATGGGATATAATTTAAAAATATATTTAAGCCAATGAGATTTGAGACTTCTTATCCGAACCTACCCATCTTTTTCTCAAACCAACCCCTCGAGACTTCTTGTTCGAACAAGCAACACAGTTGTTTTGTTGATCCATTGTTTTTTGTTTTGATTTTGAGATATGGTAGAGAATTTTTTGAGTTTGGAATGGTAGAAAAGTAGAATTTGTAATATAAAATTTAAAAGAAGTAGTGAATATTTATATATAGGTTTTGAATTAGAAAAAAAAATATGACCGTTGAAAAGGATTTGACCAATGACAACGGTCAAATAATAATTACCAACGGCTCTTTTTGTCTTTGGTTACACCTTGCTAAGCCTTGTTGTTATGGACTGTAGCTGAGGGGGTGGTGGCAATGTAGTCGTTCGACTACAATTAAGATTGAATTTGACCACTACACACACATTTCATCTCGTCGACTAAAGCCCATATTTGATACCTTGAACTCCCTACCTGGGACACTAGCGGCAGTGTTCCCGGACGGGTAGGGGGTACTCGGCTTGGTCTCGACTGGTCCTGACCGGCCTTATTCATTGGGTTTCATTTCTGTAACCTAGTAAGGTTTTGGTTAACAAAAATCAAAACTAAGGTTTCGCCCAAACCTTTTTTCATGTGGAAAAGGATCAATTCAGTTTTTGGTTCGGTTTTAACGGATGGTTCTCAAACTGATATCAAACTCTAGTTTGTTTGGGGAAAGCTAAAGTGATGTGACAACCCGCATCCTTCACTATTCATAAATGTGCATAATTGGTCCCTTAACTATGTCACACCCTCAAATTCCACGTGCGGGGTTTTACCGCGAGGCGCGTGACACACCAGGATCTCAGTCAACGATCACAATAAACATACAACAAACATGCATTCATAATTATATTTTAAACCAAAATATCATGCTTTGAGCTGTAAACCAGCAGCGGAAGCATTCTTGTTTACAACCAAAAGACATATCATTGTTTACAAAGACATTGTTTAATATGTTTCAAAATAATAGACGCCGTGCATGACTCTGTGCGCCTAGTCCGATAACCGCTACCTCAGCGACCTGAGAAAACATGCAAAAAATGTCAACATATAATGCTGGTGAGTTCACAGGTTTTCTTTTATAAAGCGTTTTCTGTAAGTTGTAAAGATCATATCCGTTACTACCAGGTTATAAGAACGTTAGCTAGACGTTAAGTGTTTGTTTACTACTGCGGTTGGGAATCCATTACTATACGTTTATAAGTTGTTAAGACTTGCCCAGCAGTTTTGACTATAACCGATGCCTCGGCGAGCCAGTAATAAGAGACAATATGCACCCGCCCGGCCCAGCCGTCGAGTGGGGTTTGTGAGGCCCAATAGATCTATCCACATTTCCCCCGTTGTGCATCCCCGCACATTCATGGTTTCCCCCCTGGGACTTTCCGTAAAATCCGCATAGTATATGTAAAGTTAACCATAGTATAACATGACCTTTAATAAGTAAGTAAGTAGCATGTTTCTCCCCCGTAAGTAAAACGGTAAAAGTGGGGCTGTGAAACTCACCTTGGTTTGCGTTACTTGCAAGTAGTTAAGTAATTATGTTATGGTAGCCCCAGATAGCGGCGACCTACCATAAGATGCGTATAAGTATTGGACTAATAACCCGCAGGCTAACTAGTCCCCGAATGTCCAGACCGTGACCATAAACGTTTGAAAACACCTTTAACTGTTAAACCGACCGTGCCAGACAAGACCCGACATCCCATTGGTGACCCGACATCCCACGTGTTAGATAAATGCAAGACATCATGCAACATATGCAATTAAACACTTAGCACGCGCAACAATTCACCTAGTCTAGCATAATGTCCAATTAACGCATAAACGGGTCCGAACACGTCTTACTAAGCCATTGGGTGTATCCCGGGGTTCCTAACATGTTCCTAGGTGTCAAATCGTGTTCCGGGATGTCAAAACGCGTTCACGACAGCAGTACATGCGATTAGGAAGGTTACACGCGAGTAGGCATTAGCCTATAGGCGATTAGGGGCCTAATCGCCTGATGTATCAGGCGAGTAGGGTCCCAATCGCCCCTAAAGCTGCATAATCGCCCTTAGCTCAGGCGATTAGGATGTCTAATCGCCTGCAGCTGCTGTACAACGAGTTTTCGCGCGTTAAACCCTCCAAATCAGATCCGAAACATGCAACAACACCCAATATCAAACCTAAATCATTTACCAACCCATTTCAAGCAAAAACCCCCAACATATCACTGATCTAGCATGTTCTATGCAATTATTTCCTAAAATGGCAAAGTACTAGGTTTCTTCTACCAACCTTATCTTTCCTTAAATGGAAACAACCAGATTTCAAACTTTACACACATGTAAATCATCAAACCTCTGATCTAACATCTTCCTAGCATGAATCCTAACAACATTGCATCAACAATCATACCATAATCATCCTAAATCCTCAAGAACATACAAATGGGTCAAAATATGCATTTTCTTCAAAACACCACAATAATGGCTAAGATTCTAAGACAACCTTCCTAATAACCTCTACATAACAGAAGTACAATCATATCTTGAAAACATTCATGTTACAATCACCAATAAGACCAACATATGCATGTAAACTTCACATATAACAAGCATTAAGGTGTAAACTTGGTTTAAGACTCTTTTGAAAGGTTTTTAAAGACACATTTGGTAAAACAAGGTCTGGAACTTTGGGGGAACTCAAAATAACAACTCTACAAAGGTTAGGGATGAAGAACACACCTTGGGTTTTGCTAAAGAAAGGTGTGTAAGCTTGGGGATGGTGATTTTTGTAGCAAAATGAGTTCCAGAGGTGTTCTAAGGTGTGTGGGCGACTTGGGAGCAGCTAGGGTTGTTCTAGAGGTGTTTGGGGAGTTAAGGGTTCTATTTATAGGTGTTTTGACCCGAGCCCTGCAGTTCACGCGAGTAGCAGCACCTTACACGCGATTGGGGGCCTAATCGCGTATAACATCAGGCGATTAGGTCCCAATCGCCTATAACCTTCCCTACTCGCATGAAGATATAGGCGATTAGGGGTTCTCCCAGCTCCTAATCGCCCCTGTGATGCTGGAACGGGTTTTTGGCGCGTTAAACACTATTTTAACATATTTAAACACGTATTCACATACCGATAAGTCACATAATGATTTCAAACATATAATGCATGATAACTAACACGTTTACATCCGTTCACCAATTCCCGGGACTCGAGACTCGTGTGTGCATTAAACCCGGCGATTCCACGAATCGCCGATCCTTGTACCCGTAGTTATGGACCGACTCCCGATGACCCCGCGGATCATCATAACGACTCCCGATGATTCCCAGAATCATCATGCCGACTCGACTGACCCCGTTAAGGACGTAATATGCATGACTCGCTAAGGTAGACTTACTAGTTTAGTCAACGTTACTAACCTGAGTTTGCCGGGTGTCACATCATCCCCCTGTTGAAAGAATTTTCGTCCCGAAAATTGCCCAAGGCCAAAAAGGAAGAGACGAAAGAGAAAATTTTTTTTTTTCCGGTTGCCACATCATCCCCCTGTTGAAAGGAATCTCGACCCGAGATTCATTCAGCTTCAGCAGAGACATGTCTTGATTCGAACGCGCGCTTAGAAAATAAGTGGGGATACTTAGCCTTCATTTGATCTTCCCGTTCCCACGTGAACTCCGGTCCACGATTAGAGTTCCAACGGACTTTAACAATGCGGATTTTACTCCGGCGAAGGCTACGGATTTTATAGTCAAGAATTTCAACCGGTTCCTCCACGATACGTAGACGATCATCCACCTTGATCTCTTCGAGAGGAACAACCAAAGATTCATCCGCCAAGCACTTCTTCAGATTAGAAACATGGAAGACATTATGAACATTACTGAGCTCAGCCGGCAGATCAAGCCTGTATGCTACCGGTCCAATCCGTTCCAGGATTGCAAACGGTCCCACATACCGAGGATTCAATTTGCCCCGCTTCCCAAAACGTATAACGCCCTTCCACGGAGATACCTTCAATAAAACTCTGTCGCCAACCTCAAACTCCAAAGGCTTGCGACGACGATCGGCATAGCTCTTTTGACGATCCCGAGCTGCTGCCATGCGGTTACGGATTTGTACGATCTTCTCGGAAGTCTCGTACACAAGTTCCGGGCCGGTGAGTTGACTCTCACCCACCTCGGCCCAACAAAGAGGAGACCGGCATTTCCGCCCGTAAAGAGCCTCGAACGGAGCTGCCTTGATGCTAGAATGGTAACTATTGTTGTAGGAGAATTCCACCAACGGTAAATGACTCTCCCACCCCTTGCCAAAGTCGATCACACATGCCCGAAGCATGTCTTCTAGCGTTTGGATTGTCCGCTCACTTTGACCGTCAGTTTGCGGATGATACGCTGTGCTCATGTCCAACTGAGTACCCAGAGCCTTATGCAAAGACTTCCAGAAGTTAGAGGCGAACCGAGGATCACGATCAGAAATAATAGAGACAGGCACCCCGTGCCGAGAGACCACTTCCTTGAGATATAACCGTGCCAGACGCTCGAGACCATCGGTCTCTTTGATAGCGAGGAAGTGCGCAGACTTTGTCAACCTATCGACAATTACCCAGATCATGTCGCAACCACTGGGCGATTTCGGGAGTTTGGTCACAAAGTCCATCGTAATCCGCTCCCACTTCCACTCGGGGATTTCAGGCTGTTGCAGGAGGCCGGACGGCTTTTGGTATTCGACCTTGACCTTAGCACAGGTCAAGCACTTGCTTACGTACGAAGCCACGTCCGCCTTCATGTTCGGCCACCAATAAAGTATCTTTAGGTCTTGATACATCTTATCGGAGCCAGGGTGAATAGAGTACCGGGACTTGTGAGCTTCATCAAGAACGAGCTCCCGCAAGCCCCCAAATAAAGGAACCCAAATACGTTCAGCGAAATAGTGTAACCCATCGGACCTGAGTTCAAGGTGACTATCAGCACCATGCATGGTTTCAGCCTTAAGGTTTTCCTCCTTCAAAGCTTCTAGCTGCGCTGAACGGATTCGATCAGGTAAGCCGTAATGGATAGTGAGCTGAAGAGCTCGAACACGACGAGGTTTAGCCGTTTCCTTCCTGCTCAAAGCGTCTGCGACCACATTCGCCTTGCCAGGATGGTATTTGATAGCGCACTCGTAATCATTAAGAAGCTCGACCCAACGACGCTGTCTTATATTCAACACCTTCTGATCAAAGATATGCTGGAGGCTCTTGTGATCGGTGTAAATAGTGCATTTGGTACCGTACAAGTAATGTCTCCAAATCTTTAAAGCAAAGACCACCGCACCCAACTCCAGATCATGGGTGGGATAGTTTTTCTCATGAACCTTAAGCTGACGAGAAGCATAGGCGATGACCTTCTCGCGCTGCATCAGCACACAACCAAGACCCCGGATAGAAGCGTCACAATAAACCACAAAATCGTCCGTACCCTCAGGCAAGGACAAGATAGGAGCAGAACAGAGTTTAGCCTTTAACAACTGGAAGGCTGACTCCTGCGAATCACCCCAGTCGAACTTCCTGTCCTTCTGGGTAAGCGAGGTGAGGGGTTGAGCGATCTTCGAAAATCCCTCAATGAAACGACGGTAATAACCTGCAAGGCCTAGGAATTGCCGCACCTCAGATGGTGTCTTTGGTGCTTCCCAGTCTTTAATGGCTTCAATCTTTGCTGGGTCAACGTGAATTCCCTTCTCATTAACAACATGACCAAGGAATTGTACTTCACGCAACCAGAAGCTACACTTAGAAAACTTAGCGTACAGCTGTTCCCGCCTCAGAAGTTCCAAAACAAGACGTAGGTGTTCCTGGTGGTCCACCTCGTTCTTGGAATAGACTAGAATATCATCAATGAAGACAATCACGAACTTATCAAGATAAGGCTTACAAACACGGTTCATCAGATCCATAAAGATGGCAGGTGCATTGGTGAGGCCAAAAGGCATGACCAAGAATTCGAAATGGCCATAGCGAGTTCGAAAGGCGGTCTTCGGAATGTCAGCTTCTTGAACCCTCAACTGATGGTACCCGACCTCAAATCAATCTTCGAATAGAAACTAGAGCCCTGAAGCTGGTCAAATAAGTCATCGATGCGAGGAAGAGGATAGCGATTCTTGATGGTAACCTTATTCAACTCCCGGTAGTCGATACACATCCGCAGGCTTCCGTCCTTCTTCTTGACAAACAAAATAGGGGCTCCCCACGGGGACGAACTAGGTCGAATGAAACCCTTCTCTAACAGCTCCTGCAACTGGTTCGATAACTCCTGCATCTCGGGAGGTGCAAGACGATAAGGGGCACGAGCAATAGGGGCCGCACCCGGAGCAAGTTCAATACCAAATTCGACCTGGCGATAAGGAGGAAGACCAGGTAAGTCTTCAGGAAATACATCGGGAAAGTCGCGGACAATAGGAATATCTTCAATCTTCTTCTCCTCTTCAGACGAAACCGAAACAAGTGCCAGAATGGCAGAATACCCCTTCCGAAGATACTTATAGGCTTTCATACACGAAATGATACTCAACGGGACCCCGCTCTTCTCACCGTGCACCAACAGAATTTCACCATCAGGGAGAGGAAGTCGAATGACTTTATCAAAACAAACGATCTCGGCATGATACAGGGACAACCAATCCATACCCACGACAACATCGAAACTACCCAAGGACACCGGCATAAGATCAATAGGGAAAGAGTAACCCGACAACTCAAGGCGACACTCCCTAAGGACGTGCGTCGCCTCAACTTTCTTACCATCAGCCAATTCTATCAAGTACTTAGCCTCTAAAGGTGTAGGTACCCTATCAAGCAATTGACTAAACCCAAGAGATATGAAACTCTTGTCGGCACCAGAATCGAATAAAACCGTAGCATAGCGATTATCGAGGAGAAACGTACCAGTAACAGTGTCGGGATCCTGTCGAGCACCACTTGAACCGATCACGAAGGCGCGAGCATTCCTGCCTCCGCCCCCATTGTTTCCATTGCCCGACCCATTCTTCCCGGTTTCACCCTGTTTCAACTTGGGGCAGTTACGCTTGTAGTGACCAAGCTCACCACAGTTATAGCACCCTTGTTTCCCCTGATTTCCCTGGGAAGCAGCAACAGGAGGGGCCGGAGTAGATGTAGCAGGAGGGTTCCGGTTACCCTGAAGATTAACCCTGCAGTCATGGGCCACATGTCCGGCCTTGTTGCACCGGCGACAATGGTTCTTGTCGCAACGGCCAGTATGATGAAACCAGCATCGTTCACACTTTGGCAACCTCCCCTGATAACCCCCTATTTTCTGTTCAGACGACGATCCCCCAGTATCAGACTTCTTCACCTGCTGAGGCTGAGCCGAGCTCGAACCTTTCCCCACAGCTTCCCATTTCCGCTTGTTACTATCAGGAGCCTTCACAGCTGCGCCTCGAGGAGGCAAGACCCCTTCAACCACTTTCATGTTGGTCAGCCTGTGGGCCGACCGAACCACCTCAGAATAAACAGTGAGGTTACCCGCAGCAACTAACCCGGCAATCTCCGGTACCAACCCAGCGACGTAATTCTCAATCCTTCGATATTCAGGTGTGTGCAGATCGGGGCACAACACCGCCAACTCATTGTGCTTAGCAGTATAAGCTTCAATCTCGGAACCCACCATCTTATGGTTCCAGACTTCATGCTCGAGCTTCTGGATCTCATCCCTCGGGCAGTACTCATTTTTCAGCAACTGAATGAATTCTGTCCAGGGCATAGCGTGGGCTTCCCCAATGCCCATAGTCTGGGTGGTGGAGTTCCACCAAGTCAAGGCTTGACCCTCCAGGGTCGCAGAAGCATACTTCACCCGGTCGCCTTCCGGGCAGCTGCACATCGAGAAAACAGATTCGATTTTCTCCAACCATCGGAGCAGTCCCACTACCCCTTCAGTGCCGCTAAAGTTGTGGGGCTTACAGTCCATAAACTTTTTATAGGAACACTGGGATGGAGGAGGATTGACAGCACCACCTGGAACAGACACACAGGTGAGTATCAAGAAAAGGTAAAGTACCCCAGAACTCGGTAGAATAGATGAGAATCGACGTACCACCCATAGCATTATGAGCGGCTTGGAATGCAGCCAGAGCAATATTCACGTGCTGCTGCATTAAGTTATCCAATTCGGCTTGGGTCATATTAATATTCCCGCGGCCACCGCCGCCACCTCGGCCGCCAGCACGACCGCCAGCACGGCCGCCTCTGCGACCTCCACGAGCTCCTGACATCTTCTGTCACAAAATGAAACAAAAGATTTAGGCTCGCCCGTGGTATAACCCATTAGGAATTTCAAGAGACTAGACAGAGCCTAGCTCGGGTCCATCCGTTCAAGCCCAAAGTCCGCCAGGGATCCCATGCGTCACAGTTTATGATCTCGTGTGCACCCGACATGATAAACTGTTCCACATGGTCCTCCAGGCGCGCTTTAAGTTTGAAGTTCAAGTCACCGAACACTAGCGCCCAATCATGGTATTATCATAAGTATAAGTACAAGATAGTATGCATAAGAACGGGCGTGTTCATTAGGGCATAGGAGGGAGATGTCCAAATCTCTGGACAGATCTCAAGAGTACGCCGAAGCTACCCCAATGTACACCGCCGTCAAGAAAGTTCAATAGTGTATCGTTCGCCATCGAATCATAGTAAGGATGAGTCAAGAAATAGAATGATAAAGAGTAAATAGATGATGTAGCGTAGTAGACGATGACACCGACACCCCGACAAGTCATATTGTTACCCACTTGCTAAGACTCGACTAATTGTGACCGTCTAGTGTGTGCGACTCAGTTATAGACTAGACTCTACATGCAGTCTCAGTTCACTATAACCGTTGGCTCTGATACCAATCTGTCACACCCTCAAATTCCACGTGCGGGGTTTTACCGCGAGGCGCGTGACACACCAGGATCTCAGTCAACGATCACAATAAACATACAACAAACATGCATTCATAATTATATTTTAAACCAAAATATCATGCTTTGAGCTGTAAACCAGCAGCGGAAGCATTCTTGTTTACAACCAAAAGACATATCATTGTTTACAAAGACATTGTTTAATATGTTTCAAAATAATAGACGCCGTGCATGACTCTGTGCGCCTAGTCCGATAACCGCTACCTCAGCGACCTGAGAAAACATGCCAAAAATGTCAACATATAATGCTGGTGAGTTCACAGGTTTTCTTTTATAAAGCGTTTTCTGTAAGTTGTAAAGATCATATCCGTTACTACCAGGTTATAAGAACGTTAGCTAGACGTTAAGTGTTTGTTTACTACTGCGGTTGGGAATCCATTACTATACGTTTATAAGTTGTTAAGACTTGCCCAGCAGTTTTGACTATAACCGATGCCTCGGCGAGCCAGTAATAAGAGACAATATGCACCCGCCCGGCCCAGCCGTCGAGTGGGGTTTGTGAGGCCCAATAGATCTATCCACATTTCCCCCGTTGTGCATCCCCGCACATTCATGGTTTCCCCCCTGGGACTTTCCGTAAAAGCCGCATAGTATATGTAAAGTTAACCATAGTATAACATGACCTTTAATAAGTAAGTAAGTAGCATGTTTCTCCCCCGTAAGTAAAACGGTAAAAGTGGGGCTGTGAAACTCACCTTGGTTTGCGTTACTTGCAAGTAGTTAAGTAATTATGTTATGGTAGCCCCAGATAGCGGCGACCTACCATAAGATGCGTATAAGTATTGGACTAATAACCCGCAGGCTAACTAGTCCCCGAATGTCCAGACCGTGACCATAAACGTTTGAAAACACCTTTAACTGTTAAACCGACCGTGCCAGACAAGACCCGACATCCCATTGGTGACCCGACATCCCACGTGTTAGATAAATGCAAGACATCATGCAACATATGCAATTAAACACTTAGCACGCGCAACAATTCACCTAGTCTAGCATAATGTCCAATTAACGCATAAACGGGTCCGAACACGTCTTACTAAGCCATTGGGTGTATCCCGGGGTTCCTAACATGTTCCTAGGTGTCAAATCGTGTTCCGGGATGTCAAAACGCGTTCATGACAGCAGTACATGCGATTAGGAAGGTTACACGCGAGTAGGCATTAGCCTATAGGCGATTAGGGGCCTAATCGCCTGATGTATCAGGCGAGTAGGGTCCCAATCGCCCCTAAAGCTGCATAATCGCCCTTAGCTCAGGCGATTAGGATGTCTAATCGCCTGCAGCTGCTGTACAACGAGTTTTCACGCGTTAAACCCTCCAAATCAGATCCGAAACATGCAACAACACCCAATATCAAACCTAAATCATTTACCAACCCATTTCAAGCAAAAACCCCCAACATATCACTGATCTAGCATGTTCTATGCAATTATTTCCTAAAATGGCAAAGTACTAGGTTTCTTCTACCAACCTTATCTTTCCTTAAATGGAAACAACCAGATTTCAAACTTTACACACATGTAAATCATCAAACCTCTGATCTAACATCTTCCTAGCATGAATCCTAACAACATTGCATCAACAATCATACCATAATCATCCTAAATCCTCAAGAACATACAAATGGGTCAAAATATGCATTTTCTTCAAAACACCACAATAATGGCTAAGATTCTAAGACAACCTTCCTAATAACCTCTACATAACAGAAGTACAATCATATCTTGAAAACATTCATGTTACAATCACCAATAAGACCAACATATGCATGTAAACTTCACATATAACAAGCATTAAGGTGTAAACTTGGTTTAAGACTCTTTTGAAAGGTTTTTAAAGACACATTTGGTAAAACAAGGTCTGGAACTTTGGGGGAACTCAAAATAACAACTCTACAAAGGTTAGGGATGAAGAACACACCTTGGGTTTTGCTAAAGAAAGGTGTGTAAGCTTGGGGATGGTGATTTTTGTAGCAAAATGAGTTCCAGAGGTGTTCTAAGGTGTGTGGGCGACTTGGGAGCAGCTAGGGTTGTTCTAGAGGTGTTTGGGGAGTTAAGGGTTCTATTTATAGGTGTTTTGACCCGAGCCCTGCAGTTCACGCGAGTAGCAGCACCTTACACGCGATTGGGGGCCTAATCGCGTATAACATCAGGCGATTAGGTCCCAATCGCCTATAACCTTCCCTACTCGCATGAAGATATAGGCGATTAGGGGTTCTCCCAGCTCCTAATCGCCCCTGTGATGCTGGAACGGGTTTTTGGCGCGTTAAACACTATTTTAACATATTTAAACACGTATTCACATACCGATAAGTCACATAATGATTTCAAACATATAATGCATGATAACTAACACGTTTACATCCGTTCACCAATTCCCGGGACTCGAGACTCGTGTGTGCATTAAACCCGGCGATTCCACGAATCGCCGATCCTTGTACCCGTAGTTATGGACCGACTCTCGATGACCCCGCGGATCATCATAACGACTCCCGATGATTCCCAGAATCATCATGCCGACTCGACTGACCCCGTTAAGGACGTAATATGCATGACTCGCTAAGGTAGACTTACTAGTTTAGTCAACGTTACTAACCTGAGTTTGCCGGGTGTCACAAACTATTTCAAAATTTTCATTTTTAACCCTCGTATTTTAATAGGACCAAAAGTCACAATTTAATAAAACTTATAATTTTTATAAGTAAAATTTTGAAATAGTTGAGGAACCAATTATGCACATTTATGAAAAGTGAAGGGTGCATGTTGTCATAAGTGAATCTTATTATTTTAGGGATGGAGAATGAGATGTGAGTTGTTTTAGAAAATGAAAGATAATTAGAGAATGATGATTTTTAGTTAAATTATAAGGATAAAGGGATGGAATAAGACGTGAATCCCCTATGTCGTTCTGGAACAGCAAACCCTGACCCGCCATATCTAAAACGGGTTTGCAAGACATAACGGATCCGATAGAAATAAATCTACATCTAAAAGCCTAGTATAAGACTTAAACTTTCAAAGACACTAGTATGTTATTTTAGGCTAAGCCGGCTACCAATAAACCGCATGTATGTATGGCCCATACCTTAATAGAGCCGGTCCTGAGGATTTTAGTGCCTCGGCCGAGCCGAAAAAAGGCCCTTAGGCACAAACGAACTATATAAAGTAATTTGTTTTAAGTTACGATTAACGTTATAGCAATAAGCATAGCAAAAATATAGTATTAGCATGACATACTGTAATAGCTAACTGTAACACCCGAACCGATGGCGGAATCATCGAGGTGCCACGTAGTGACGATTGTTCAAAAGCTCATGGTACTAAAATGTAAATATTATTAAATAAACCAAAAACTGTCTTACATTGAAATGTAAATACAAAGTCTTAAATGAAATGTAAATAATGAAATAACTGAGTAAAATAATGCACTAAGTATCCCTTGCTAAGCACTATATCAAACTGCACCTGAAACATGTACAAAATAGGTTTGGTCAACATAAGAAATGTTGGTGAACATTCCTAGTTTTGATATATATAGTAAGTTGAAAGATATGCAATTCAAGTGCAAGCTACAGTGCAAATATGTAAACTATGTATCATACAAATGAGCGAAATCAACCCTGTGACTGTATAATGTACTGTATGAACGGTGGTGTACTTATCCAATAAATGAATAAAAAGCTTAACACTGGCCACGGATTCTCCGATGAAAAAGGGGGAGAATCAAATGTAATCCAAATAGCGCTATCCAATGTTAAGGTCGGCTTGTACCATGTTAATGATTTCACTAAGTACAAATGTAATCCACATGTATTGTCTAAGCATAAAGCACGTTGTAAGCAATGCACATAGTACTAGAATTGTATTGTAAAAATGTAAACTTGTATTTGAAATTGTAATAGTGTACATGTAACACCCCAAAAATATATAAAGGCAAAAAGGGGTAGGAATACTCACTGTCTATGTAATAGCTTGAAATTGAACTGGACAACGAAATATGCGTTGGAAATATTCCAAAGAATCAACCTAAAGAATTTGATAATGTGTAAGGAATAACTCTAGGATACATGAAATTCTAAGGTTTCGAATTGGGGATAAACGTTTATTTGATTAATAAACGAATTGTCTAAATAAATAAATAAAAGTCTTTTTGTAAAATTTTAAGTTAAATATAGTCACAACATAAGATTTTGATTATGAAAATTATTTTTATAAAATTATTTTCTTGAAAATTAGAATATTTACTTTAATTATTTCAATTTGTCAAAATAGGACTTTAATATCTAAAAATATTAAAATTAAAGAATTTCTGAATCAAAAATTGTATTTCAGTTCTAGATAGTTAGAAATAATTAATATAAAATTTTGGTGCAAAAATATTGAAAAATGAATTTATTATGATTTATTTATGATTAAAACTAACAAAAATTAATTAAAAATATAAAATAAACGGTTTTTCTGAAATAAAAATATTTTTTGGAATGTTTAAGAATATACAATTTTAGGATAATTTTTGTGAGATTTAATAAAATCGTTTAGATATTTTTATAGAATTTAATAAATATAAATGAATAAACTTGTATTATTAATAATATATATTAAATAAATTATTTTTGAAGAACTAAAAATTGGGTAATGAACTTTATCATTTGGAGATCATATAATAATTTTTGTGGTATTTATAAACCACTTTTGGTATTTAAAACTGATTTTAAAAGATTTAATGTATTAGTATATATATAAAAAATATGGCAAAAATACTTGTTGGTTATGGGAATCGAACCCGGGCCTCTAGCCGGTTCGGGTTTTATCACAAGCGTGGCCACCAACTGAGCCACACCCTGAGAACGAGTTATATTGGATTTAAATTGATTAAATAGATTTATTAGTTTAATAGTTTAAATGAAAGAAAGAAAAAATATTTGATTCACGTGGGAATCGAACCTGGCCACTGGCCGGTTCTGTTTTGAAACAAGGAAGGTAAACCAACTGATCTAGATCAGTTGGTTGTTTGATTTCTGTAAAAAAAATACATATACACTAATAGCGCTCAGTGTTCTTCCCCAAATATCTCCAATTCGTGCCCTAATATTCAAATCACCACAATTGGTGATCATTAGCCCCTGAATCTTTGGGGCTAATGATCACAAGGTGCCGAAGGTTATAACCCACAAAAAAAAAGACTTACAAACAGCTTGTAATCGGGTCTGCGAGTACAAACAAGAAGACGCAAAGAAAAGCGATTAAAATGCTTCAATAATAAGTTGTTTACAGAAATTGGAGATGGATAAGAGTTATTCGGCGATTAAGGATGGTGTAGGGAGGTTCAATTTATAGGGTAAAGGTTGGATTGTAGATGGAAGGTTTTGACCCGTTTTAAAGATTATGTCGCGTGATTTGAGTGAAATTTTGGAATGTTTTGACCGTGTTAATACGCGTAATTAGTTGTCCATTCATTACACGAGTAAATCAAGAAAGAGGGTTGTCAATTATAGGTTAATTAGATGGTCAAGGTCAAGGTTGACCAAATTGTTTGGTGTTGATCGCTGCTGAAACGCGCAGCAGAGGAAGAACAGAAGTAGCTAGGTCTGTTTCTTTATGTATAAAATGTTAAACTCCTGGATAGAAACAACAAACAGATGCTTGGCCTAGTGGTGGACGTGCGTGTGTGTTTGGAGCCGGCTCGGGTTCGAAACCCGGCAACAGCAGATTATTATTATTATTTTTTTTTGGCAGATAAGGAAGGGGAGGAGGAGTGGGCCTGAGCTCTTGTTGGGCCTTGGGCTCATGAGATGAACAAGGGATATGGATTGGGTTATGGTTTAGTCTAGAATTGGATAAAAGGGATATTATTATCTATTATTATTATTATTATTATTATTATTATTATTGTATAGAAAAAAAAATATATATATATATGTAATGAAAAAGTGACGGATGTCACAGCATCCCCTACTTTTAGAAACTTCGTCCCGAAGTTATTAGAAACATAGGGTTATGGATGCTTGGGTAAAAATTAAGGTAACTGTGGTTTGGAAAAATTTAAGTTAAGGCACGACGTAAATTTATAGGTAAAAGGGTGTATTGTTTCGAGAGATGTGAGTTAAGGATTGGATTAGGTTCGTCTCAAATAATAAGGCAAGTTTTAGGAATTCTAAAATAAATGTATGAGTTGATTGACTATAGAATGACCAAATGAACTACTAAGTAACTAGAGTTTGTTCCTGGTCCGACTTCCAGTCTCACTTTTAATGCATCATTAGTGTTTGTATACAGGGTGTACCGCAGCTAACCCACCACACCTTTGATACCTTGAAAACGTACTGGACGTCTTCCCAAAAATTCTAATAGAATTTCACACTACCCTAACGCACCTGTAAATTCATGATTACGTTCCGGACCGGAATCATCAATTTACCTTACATTAGGGTTTTATGTCCTTCTATGATCCTAATCTAACACACATTAAAGCAAATAAGTTTCACAAGAAGATGACACAACAACACGTTTATCAATGAAATGAGGCTATGTAATAACGAGGTCAATTGCATTGGTTTGCAATGACTTGTAAGCATAACAGTATTCAAGTATGGGCTACTACTCGTCCGAGGAGCCCTTTAAATGAAATGTTTATCTGAGTTGCGTGGATAATACACACAAGCAAGTTTGTAAGTACTACAACCATTGAGTGTAAGTGTTACGTTTGTGGCCTATAGAAATAGTTTACGAGTATCATGAATAATTAAATGTTCAATGAATAGCCAAATTAAGGGAAAAATCAAGTTTCATGTAATAACCAAAAGCTCTGTATGATCAAGTATCGAGTTTTTTTGTAGTTTGGTTTTCATGAAAATCAAATCCAAATGTTTCAATAAGATGTAAGGTAGAGTCTGAAACTTATACGATTTAAAATAAATGTAACCGAATATGATAAATTTCCAATCTGGGTTCGTACACAATAGTATGCAAGGAAATTTCTAGATGTTGTATGCTAATGAGTGCGACAAAATTGGGTACAAAATGAAAATAGATTTATGAAAATGAAAACACAAGTATTGGATTCTCGAGTCTTAGGAAGATCCCATTCATGGCTTAGCCAGTGGGATCAATGTCATCCTGACTGTCTGCTTCGTTGATATTGATATTGAAAGCTTGTCCATGCGCCACCAGGTTTACATTGTTCAATTTGGGACATTGAGGTAGCATGTGGTTAGGATCTCTACAATGATAACATGCCCGACCGTTAGTAATCTGTAGTGGTTTCTGGGCAGCTGTTTGATGATTATCTTGCGTCCAATCTGTTACACGACAAGTAGTGACAAGGTGCCCAAACCTTCCACATCTAGTGCATTGATTACATGGAAGATTTGCAGGGTGATGATACTTGCAAGTGTTGCATTGAGGATGGATTCCCGTGTAGGCTTTCTTGATAGGAGGCTGAGCCACCGGATCAACAACAGCATGGTTCTGATTATTGCCCATTCGTTTCTTAGAGTTCAAAGCAGTAGTGGCGGCCTTTGCTAAAATAGTCTTAGATTGTTCAACAACATTGGTGGTTTTCTCAGTAGGTGTCTTGGTGCCCTTCCTAACCAAGTTTCCTTTCCTTACGTGTTTGTCTGTTAATGTGGCTGCAAGTTGGATGGCTTCTTCTACCGTAGTGGCTTTGCCTCCAATGACAACGTCTTGAATCAGGTCAGGTAATCCCTCGATATATTTTTCGATTGCTCGAGAGACTGGGGTGACCATGTGTGGAACCAGTATGCTAAGTTCGTGATATCGAGTATTATACGCAAGATTCTCACCACTGTCTTGTTTTAGTCCATGGAACTCTTCCTCCAGTTTCCTGATTTCGTTCCTAGGGCAGAATTCGGCGATCATGAGTTCCTTAACATCTGCCCAAGATAATGATAAAGCAATATCAGCTCCTCAATTGCGCTTTTCACCATTCCACCAGGTTAGCGCCCCCTTTTGAAGGACACTAGTAGCATAGCGAACGCGGAGTTCATCAGGACATTCACTGTTCACAAAAGTACTCTCCATGCTTTCAAACCATTGGAGGAGGCCAGTAGCACCCTCCTCACCAGTGAATTTTGTGGGGTTGCAGGAGTTAAAGTGTTTGAAAGTGCACCGAAATTGAGTCGTACTCCCTGTGTTGGCACTGTTACTATTCTGGGTTATCTCACTGACAAGGTTTGGGATCACTGCAGCAATTTGCTCGGCGACTAAAGATGCGAGGCGACGATCAGAACGTCGTCCAGAAGCACGAACAGGGCGTTGGCTGGCATCACGGAGCATGCGGCGAGCAGACATCTATGAGGTAGTTAATTAATAATCATGAGATTAGAAAATGTAAGTGTATAATCGTACAGATGATTATGAAGATATGATCTTGTAAGCAATCATGATATGCAAAGTATTGTATATGAAACGAGAGGGTATTATTGGAAAAACTTGTACAAAATGCTTGGAGTGCCCTTGTCTAGCTGTAAAGCTCAACAAGAACGTTGACTTTTCAAAGGAATTGAACCCAATGGTGATCAAAGAAGACATGCTTTAGCCTATAAGTGGACACTCACTCCAGGAATCCCCAGGTAAGCATAACAGGTCCGTAAATGGATTTATGCGCTATGCTTGCCTATGCCAGAAAACCCAGTGTACAGGCGTCCACCCTTCCAGATTGCACTTGTCCTTATCGCACTCATTAAAGTTCAACAACTTTGAAGGAGCAGAAATAAGAATAGGCATTATGCCTAAGAGTGTCTTCATGAAAGGTACTGCTCCCGCTCCATGATGATGTAGACTTTCCACTTCTTGTAGGACACCATCTCTATGCACCATGATGAAAGATGAGAAGAATGGAGAGAGAGAAGAAGGGAAAGATAGAAGAAAGAAAGTAGAGGGAAATGAGGGGTAGGGTAATTCAGGAAATATTATGCATGAAAGTTGAAGTCCGGTTATAGTCTAGGCCATTTTATCTAATAACCTAGTTCCCTATAACCATGGCTCTGATACCAATCTGTAACACCCCAACCGATGGCGGAAACATCGAGGTGCCACGTAGTGACGATTGTTCAAAAGCTCATGGTACTAAAATGTAAATATTATTAAATAAACCAAAAACTGTCTTACATTGAAATGTAAATACAAAGTCTTAAATGAAATGTAAATAATGAAATAACTGAGTAAAATAATGCACTAAGTATCCCTTGCTAAGCACTATATCAAACTGCACCTGAAACATGTACAAAATAGGTTTGGTCAACATAAGAAATGTTGGTGAGCATTCCTAGTTTTGATATATATAGTAAGTTGAAAGATATACAATTCAAGTGCAAGCTACAGTGCAAATATGTAAACTATGTATCATACAAATGAGCGAAATCAACCCTGTGACTGTATAATGTACTGTATGAACGGTGGTGTACTTATCCAATAAATGGATAAAAAGCTTAACACTGGCCACGGATTCTCCGATGAAAAAGGGGGAGAATCAATCTAGGCGGGTTGTCAATCCAAATAGCGCTATCCAATGTTAAGGTCGGCTTGTACCATGTTAATGATTTCACTAAGTACAAATGTAATCCACATGTATTGTCTAAGCATAAAGCACGTTGTAAGCAATGCACATAGTACTAGAATTGTATTGTAAAAATGTAAACTTGTATTTGAAATTGTAATAGTGTACATGTAACACCCCAAAAATGTATAAAGGCAAAAAGGGGTAGGAATACTCACTGTCTATGTAATAGCTTGAAATTGAACTGGACAACGAAATATGCGTTGGAAATATTCCAAAGAATCAACCTAAAGAATTTGATAATGTGTAAGGAATAACTCTAGGATACATGAAATTCTAGGGTTTCGAATTGGGGATAAACGTTTATTTGATTAATAAACGAATTGTCTAAATAAATAAATAAAAGTCTTTTTGTAAAATTTTAAGTTAAATATAGTCACAACATAAGATTTTGATTATGAAAATAATTTTTATAAAATTATTTTCTTGAAAATTAGAATATTTACTTTAATTATTTCAATTTGTCAAAATAGGACTTTAATATCTAAAAATATTAAAATTAAAGAATTTCTGAATCAAAAATTGTATTTCAGTTCTAGATAGTTAGAAATAATTTATATAAAATTTTGGTGCAAAAATATTGAAAAATGAATTTATTATGATTTATTTATGATTAAAACTAACAAAAATTAATTAAAAATATAAAATAAACGGTTTTTCTGAAATAAAAATATTTTTTGGAATGTTTAAGAATATACAATTTTAGGATAATTTTTGTGAGATTTAATAAAATCGTTTAGATATTTTTATAGAATTTAATAAATATAAATGAATAAACTTGTATTATTAATAATATATATTAAATAAATTATTTTTGAAGAACTAAAAATTGGGTAATGAACTTTATCATTTGGAGATCATATAATAATTTTTGTGGTATTTATAAACCACTTTTGGTATTTAAAACTGATTTTAAAAGATTTAATGTATTAGTATATATATAAAAAATATGGCAAAAATACTTGTTGGTTATGGGAATCGAACCCGGGCCTCTAGCCGGTTCGGGTTTTATCACAAGCGTGGCCACCAACTGAGCCACACCCTGAGAACGAGTTATATTGGATTTAAATTGATTAAATAGATTTATTAGTTTAATAGTTTAAATGAAAGAAAGAAAAAATATTTGATTCACGTGGGAATCGAACCTGGCCACTGGCCGGTTCTGTTTTGAAACAAGGAAGGTAAACCAACTGATCTAGATCAGTTGGTTGTTTGATTTCTGTAAAAAAAATACATATACACTAATAGCGCTCAGTGTTCTTCCCCAAATATCTCCAATTCGTGCCCTAATATTCAAATCACCTGAATCTTTGGGGCTAATGATCACAAGGTGCCGAAGGTTATAACCCACAAAAAAAAAGACTTACAAACAGCTTGTAATCGGGTCTGCGATTACAAACAAGAAGACGCAAAGAAAAGCGATTAAAATGCTTCAATAATAAGTTGTTTACAGAAATTGGAGATGGATAAGAGTTATTCGGCGATTAAGGATGGTGTAGGGAGGTTCAATTTATAGGGTAAAGGTTGGATTGTAGATGGAAGGTTTTGACCCGTTTTAAAGATTATGTCGCGTGATTTGAGTGAAATTTTGGAATGTTTTGACCGTGTTAATACGCGTAATTAGTTGTCCATTCATTACACGAGTAAATCAAGAAAGAGGGTTGTCAATTATAGGTTAATTAGATGGTCAAGGTCAAGGTTGACCAAATTGTTTGGTGTTGATCGCTGCTGAAACGCGCAGCAGAGGAAGAACAGAAGTAGCTAGGTCTGTTTCTTTATGTATAAAATGTTAAACTCCTGGATAGAAACAACAAACAGATGCTTGGCCTAGTGGTGGACGTGCGTGTGTGTTTGGAGCCGGCTCGGGTTCGAAACCCGGCAACAGCAGATTATTATTATTATTTTTTTGGCAGATAAGGAAGGGGAGGAGGAGTGAGCCTGAGCTCTTGTTGGGCCTTGGGCTCATGAGATGGACAAGGGATATGGATTGGGTTGTGGTTTAGTCTAGAATTGGATAAAAGGGATATTATTATCTATTATCATTATTATTATTATTATTATTATTATTATTATTATTATTATTATTATTGTATAGAAAAAAATATATATATATATATGTAATGAAAAAGTGACGGATGTCACACTAACTGACGTTTCGTGAAGCTTTCCTAGCATTCTTGATAGCAAATTGTTTTCTCAGCTCTTTGCAATTTATACTCTCTAAATTTTTAGAGAGGGTCCAATAAGTTTTTCATTTTTCATATAAACAAAACTTAGAGAATACTTTAGAGTATTTACATCAACATTTTTATATCTCCCTCTATTGAACTTTTACTCTACACCAATTTCTTTGTAACACCCCAACCGATGGCGGAAATATCGGGGTGTCACGTAATGACGATTGCTCAATAGCTCAAGGTGACTAATAAATGTTTCGATAGATTAATTAATAGATTACAAACATTTACATACAACTCAAATATGTTCAAACAACAATAACAAGTTTAATTAAATTGAATCTAAGGCTTCAACTCCTATGTGATCCACAAGCAAATGCTAAAACTTCACGCATCATTGTTACCTGAATGTGACACCCCAGGAAAATCCCACATCGGCCGTGGCCAGGAGAGATCCTTGGTTCATAAGTAATGTCTTGCCTCTTAAATCACCAACGCGTTTTGGGGCTTAATGTTAGTGGATGAGAGGAGAACTCCACAGTTAAGCGTGCTCAGGTGGGAGAAATTTCAGGATGGGTGACCTCCTGGGAAGTCTCCACTTGGGCAACCAAAAACAAATCCGTGAGCTCTGGATGGGCAAAGCGGACAATATTGGTGATGAGAGGGGCGGGGTGTTACAGATGGTATCAGAGCCACTCCTGTGCCATTCGGGATGGTGGGTGCACACCTCATCAGGGACGATGAGACTCTAACAGAGGGTGAATATGACACCCCAGGAACACACCTCATCAGGGACGATGAGACTCTAACAGGGGGTGAATGTGACACCCCAGGAAAATCCCACATCGGCCGTGGTCAGGAGAGATCCTTGGTTTATAAGTAATGTCTTGCCTCTTAAATCACCAACGCGTTTTGGGGCTTAATGTTAGTGGATGAGAGGAGAACTCCACAGTTAAGCGTGCTCAGGTGGGAGAAATTTCAGGATGGGTGACCTCCTGGGAAGTCTCCACTTGGGCAACCAAAAACAAATCCGTGAGCTCTGGATGGGCAAAGCGGACAATATTGGTGATGAGAGGGGCGGGGTGTTACACTGAAACATGTTAAGTTTTGGAAAATAGAGGGGGTCAACTATAAAGTTGGTGAGAATACATAAGTTTTCGTCAAAACGCAGTATAGTATATAAAAAATGTAAGCATACAATTCTGTGTCAATATGTAACAACTAGGGCATACATGTGAAAACAAAACTATAGCAAACTGGGGCATAACCAAACCTTTGTTGACATAGTTTAAAGGTCCATCCCATAGACATGGTTCACCTAAGTTTAATTTCCAGTTCCAATCACCCGCGCTCCCTATAGACATGGTCAACGAATCTAGGTGGGGTTGTCAATCCAATAGATCTATCATTGTTACTATTGGCTTGTACGGAGTTAATGATTATGCAAGTATTAGTTGAGTTTACTTAGCAAGTTTAAGACACGTAGCACAAAGAATCACACAAGACACATAGTTGAATTGCATAAGTTTAAAGAATAAAGTTTAACATGTTTCACCCCAAAAAGCATTGAAAAACTGTAAAAGAGTTGGGATATGTAAACTCACCTTAGATGCTTAATGAGTTCGTGCGTGTTCTTGAACGTGCAAATGATTAACATTAATGCCCTAAAGTAATAAGACTTGTTGTTTTAGTGTCATATGAAGGGTCTAGAGTTCTTATATGATTAGGATACTCGAAAGAATAATAGGTGGAGTGTTAGATAGGTTAGATTTGTTAAAATCACGTTTTGGACAGATTGGAGATACTGTTTTAAATTACACTTTAAAAATATCAAAAAACCTCCAAAAATTCTGAAAATTTACACTAAGCTAAATCAAAGTATTTTAAAAAACTTTCGTTTAGAAAAGTTTTTCGTTTGAGCCCTAGAAATAGGTCAAAAACGTGAAACAAAATAGCTCGCGCAAATTTGAACCCCCTGTTTTGTTTGGGTTCATTAGGGGTCAAAATGGATGATTTTTTCGACATATAATATACCATTGAATCGAGAATTTGACGTTCTTGATCATGGTATCTGAGTTTGCTTTAAAAAGTGTTGTAAAAATTGAGTTATGATGGTTTTAAGTTTAATTTTGCATGTTGTCCAAATCAAGGGTTGCACTTATGTGCACATTTGAATATTTTAAAAATTGTTTTTAGTTAATATACGATAAAATAAGTTTATAAACTTTATGTTACAGGTTTTAAAAGCATTATCAAGCTAGATTTAAATGGGTTATAAGTAATATAATAATAAAAGCGCATTAGAAAACAATATTGCATAACTTAAATTATTTACTTGGATGCTTGGTTTTTGGCTCAGAGATGGGAGGTGTGGCTGATAATTTTTAGTGTTTATGGGAGGGATGAGAGTGTTTTTCAAAAGGAGAGGTGCAAAGAATCAATAGGTAGGTTAGGGTATTTATAGGTTAGGATTTGGAATTATAGCTTGATTAGGAGTTAATAAAAAAAATAATAATAATAAAGATGTAAAGGGGTTGACGTGATGACTATTAAAAAAAAAAAATAATGTTAACTTTTTCTTTTTAAATTTAGTTGAAATATATTACATTGAAAAATTCAACATTCTTGAATTTTACTATTTGAAATTTGTGCTAAAAATACAAGGGAGAGGTTAACGTATAAAGCTTCTTAACGTAAGAAGCAATCTCAGCCATTAGATTAACAAAATTTCTGGATGCAGATTAAAAACCCTAATCATACTTGGGTTAAACTAACCAAGGATAAAATAGGCAAAACCGTCTAATATTTTTTTCAAATCGTAACAACAGAACTAATTTGAACCCTGATTTTTCATCATTTTCAGAACGATTCATGTTCAGAATGATTTACACAATTCAAAAAAAAAAAAACACGATTACAATGAACGAAAACGTAAAGATTAGTATTTGAATCTAAAAATAATCAAAAACAGAGGATTAAAAATAATCATATAAACAATTATGAATCGTAATAGTTGTCAAATAGGTTAAAAAAAGTTGCAGAGGAAGATAATGAAGTTGGTGAACACAGATACTTTTAAACGCACTAACAAATTTTAGACGCACTCATGTACAACATTTAAACGCACTTACAAAATTTTAAACGCACCCATTAAAAAGTTTGGAACCACTCATTGAAAATTTGGACGCACTCATTGAAATTTTGGACGCACTTATTAAAAAATTTGGAACCACACATTGAAAATTTTGGACGCACTCATCAAAACCCAAAAAAAAAAAAAAAAAAAAAAAAAAACGCATTCATCACATTCACTAAAAAAAAAAAACAAAAAAAAAAAAAAAAAACAAACAAAACAAAACAAACAAAAGCACTCCCATTCACTCCAAAAATAAACAAACGCACTAAAGAAGACACTCGTAAAAAATAAAATAAATAAAAACGCACTAAAAAAACAAACGCACCTTATTTGTTTTCAGAGTCACTTTCAACAACCACAAAAAACCTGTTTTACTTTTCTTTCAAAAGTTCCGAAGTAAACAAACGCTTTTCATTTCATTTTCATATTACAACAAGTTTTTGTTTGTAAAAAATCACTTCAGCCCCAAGTAAAAAATCACTTCAGCCCCAAGTTTATGACCATGAGTGGAATCAACGATGATGCACCCTATGTTGCTGATAACGAAAGGCTTTGAACCTTGTTTGCCGGCGTGGTGGTGGTGGTGGTGGTGGTCAGATCTAGATCGGTTTGTTGCAAAATGAGAATGAAAATGGGTTAGGTTTAGAACAGGGAAGATAAGTTTAATTGTGTTTAACTGTGGTTAGGTTAAATTGACAGGTGTCAATCTCTAGTGGCTTCTTACGCTTCTTATTTTAAGAGACTTTATATTGTATACTTTCTCCGTGTGTATATATATCCAAATTCATATAGATTAAAAAAAAACTAGTTTATTATATAATGAGTAAAGATCAAATACATATAATTTTTTTGTAAGAACTGTGAGAATCAAAGGGGGTAAAAAAAATTATTTTTTTTTTAGAATTTTTTTTTCCCATGTGCTTAAACATTCTTTCTAGATGAATAATACAAAAAAAAATTTAAAAAAAAAAATTTTTTTTAGTGTAATTACGTCATTAAGGTAAATACATTAGTTTACACTAGAGTAATTATGTAATTACTCTACACGTAATTACTCTACACCAATTTTTTTTTTTTTTTTCAATACTATAATACTTGTTTAACAATATGGGAAAAAAAATTTTGAAAAAAAAATAAAAAAAAAATACCCTCCTTTGATTCTCACAGTTCTTACCAAAAAAGCTATTTGTACCGGATCTTTACTCATTATATAATAAGTAAATAAATGAACCTACAAGTTACTAATTATCCAAGCATATTTTATGTAATGGGAAGAGATAACGTACAAAGCTTCTTAATGTATAAAGCGTAAGAAACATTCTCAGCCATTAGATTTAGGAGGTGGCAAGATGGTAATTAACAACCCTAATCATATGTGGGTTAATCTAACCAGGGGTAAATTAGGAAAAAAAGCGTTTAAATTTTTTTCAAATCGTAATAACAGACATAATCGAAACAAAATTTTTCAACGATTGAACCTGATTTTCATTGTTTCAATTCGATTAAACGTTCAGAATCATTACACAATCAGAAACATTTGATTAAAAGCAAATCAAAACGTATTTCCAGACGAAGAAGAAAAACAGAGTATTATAATTCAATCGATAAAATCAGTCGAATCATATTCAAAATCACAAATCAACGCATGTATTATTAATAGAAACTAACAATTTTGATAATAAAAGAAGAATTAAAGAAAAAAAATGGGTTACAAAAAAGTTTCAGATGATGAAGATAAGTAACTGTTAAACATGTTATATTTAAACGCACGTTATATATATGTTAAAATATAACGTGCGTTTATAGTTTACTGGTCGAACAAACAAAACAACAAACGCACGTTTATAAAATTTAAACGCACTTATTGTATTATTTAAAACGCACATTCAAGCCAGTTTATATTATCATTTCCCATCAACAACCATTCCATATAGAGAGAGAATGTGAGACGTTTTCCTCTGTTCATGGTTGGTGAGAGTTTACACCATCCTTGATTCAGGTAATGTCTATACCCTCTGCTAATTAAACCAAAACATGAACAAAGTATTTAATTAGCCCAAATGGAGACAATTTCCACACTAATAAGCACTGAGTACGAAAAGGGTTTAATTGGAACCAATCAGCAGTATCCAAGACCAACAGAGATTCAATGGAGAAAGAAGCTGTGTAATTCTGTTCAGTTGATTGAAACAGTGGGTACTTGCGTTGAGTTTAAGCAGCTTGGTTGTGGAAAGGTTCTTGCTTGGTGTCGGCTTGCTGTTGAGTGTAAACGCACGTTCCTCCAAACCACAAAAGTTTAAACGCACGTTCCTCCAAACAGTAATATATCGTCTTCTTCAACTAATTGCTCTGTTTTTGTTGTCATTTTAGTTTCATGTTTTGGCTATGGGTTCGGGCTATTGACTGGATACGCGGAGCCCAGGATGTTTACCGTGCTTATGGGGCCATCTGGCTCAGGCAACTCGACTTTGCTCGATGCTCTTTCGAGCCAGCTTGCGACTAATGCTTTTTTGTCCGGGAACGTGTATGTTAATGGCCGGAAAACCAAGTTCTCCTTTGGCACGGCTGTAAGTTGTAGACGCACGTATATGATTGCTGTAGACGCACGGCTGTAAGTTGTAAACGCACGTGTACTAATAGTTTAAATATTGAACCTGATAACAGAATGAAAATATTTTATATTGTTTTTCTTCTTCTCATTTCGTTTCTATATCCAATAACTTCCAGGTAAAGCTTTTATTTTCTATTGTTTTCAACTCATATCTTTTTATTATGAAGTGAATTTATTATTCTGCAAGTCTATTCAATTTAAACGCATGTTCAAAAAATTTAAACGCACGTACTACTTAGTTGGTACGGAGTTTATGCAAATGGAATCACCTTTGATGGAAGAACAAAGCATCACCAAAAAATCGAATAAGCATGATTTGCAATCAATTGACCATTCATGTTAACTTCTTTGTTTTATATTCTTTGAGTTAGTTATTGTTTTTGGGATAAAATTTGGATTTTGGTTTGTGTAAAAAACAGAGCATCAACAAAATCTCTTGATTGCAAATAAACTCACTTGTAATTGCAAATAAACGCACTAACTTTTGGAATTGAATTTTCTGAACTGAGTATTGTTTCTCAATTAGACTGCAATAATTACTTGTGTCAAACATCAAATGGATCAGACATATTCATGTTATATTTATCATAATTCTAGTATTGGTGAATGGGTCAGACTTTTTGATGTCAACATCCCAACCATAAGGCATCAACCATGTGCTTTCTAGTTTTCAGTTAGAGTAGCCTTTCATGTATGTCGATTATGGTAAAATTGGATAATTTAAGGCTGTTTATTCACATGAAGTATATGTTTAAAAGAATCACGAAAATTTTGAGGTGAATAATTTAAACCAAATTGGATAATTTAAGGCATCAACCAGTTTGCAGGTTTGGTTTGTTGATTATAAACCAATTTGGACGCACTCAATTGTTTGTTAAACAAACACAACAGACGCACATACAACACATCTCAGACTCACTCATGTATCATTTAAACGCACTTAACTTACACAAAAATACACAATTTTGTTTTGGACGCACGTTTCTTGTTTTGTTATCAATCATCAGACGTACTCAAATGTTTACAAAATATATTTGAACGCACTTAATGTGCGTCTGTTTACCTCACTGATGCAACATGTTTAATTAATACTCTGTTACTTCTTTTCAATAATATTTAATCTATCTTTCACAATTATATATTCACATGTAGATAAAAATTACTCAGAGACCTCATAAGAAGATAAAGGCTTTGACCAACAAACCATTTGGAGTTGGCATTGTTTTGGCGTTCAAAAATATTTACACGTGCGTTTGATATTATCATTACATTTAAACGCATGCATACCTTTTAATGTGCGTTTGATATCATTACATCTTTAAAAGTTAAAACTTAAGGTTGACAGTTTCATGTCTTGCAAGATATAAATACAGTTGGAATCCAACCTTTGTGTTCTTGTAAATATCTGAAGAAGTCAAGGATTCAAGAAAGTTGACATCTGTTTTAGGAGATCCATTTATGTGCTTCTTCAACCAAAACAATATGGGTAAACATGTACTTTAGTCAACATCCATGGCTGAAACCCAAAAAAAAAATCCGCTAATTCAAAGTTCAAACAAAAATAAATTTCATCTTCGGATCATCTTCTTTTGCGTTGAAAATGGCGAAAATAGACAGAGAACTAACTTTAAAATCATATCTACTTCCTCAGAGTATTAACTACAGACGCACCAATATAATTGGATAGACGCACTTGTATCATCATCTTCATCATATATTAAACCCTACAACTTAACCTGCACATCCTTTTGTCTGTAATTTCATCCACAGTCATTGATTTAAAAAGAAAACATATAATCAAAGACCTACAAGTAAAAAAGGCAAACGATAATCAGCCTAAAGTCACAAAAAATCAAAATTGTATAAAAATACATTGATCGATAAAAAACAGAGCATCTTTGTAATCAAAATTAACAATGGGTTTTGCTTTGAATCGTTAATGATTAGATAGTCAATCTAAAATACATAATCGATCAGCAATTGAATCATGAACATAATTGAATCAGTGTTTTGAATGAAACGTCAATTGAAATGTGATTGAAGTAACAATTAATAAATGGACGAATTTACCCCTCTGATCAACCAGAATTAGGTTAATTAAACTTAACCACAGTTGACAGGTGGCAAAATTTGGTTGCTTCTTACACTTCTTACGTTAAGAAACTTTGTATCGTATACTTTCTCTTATGTAATTAGTTTCATGGATAACCTATATAAGTTTAAAGTATCACATGTTGATGGAGATAAACCAAAAAAAATGGAGATAGGAATGCAAATTTTCAGCTTATATATATATATATATATATATATATATATATATATATATATAGGGCAGGGATCATACGAGAACCAACTTTAGGGAGGGAACTAAAGAACCAATGTGAACAAGGGGCATTATTGTAAATATATGATTAGATTAAAAAAAAAAAGAAAAAAAACTCACGGTCATTAAAGTCCACACAACTATCTTCCATTTCTTTCCCAAAATCAAATCTCACATCATCTTCCTCATTCACAAACCCTTTTTCAAAACCCTAGTTCATCACATATCCATCAATCATCCAATTACAGCAGCTACCACCTCCGTCTACCGGCATCCTTTTACTCCGGCGAACGTCAACACTCGGCGGCGTACGGTTAACCTCACTCGGCGGCTCTCTCGCTTAAAGTTTATTGCGATAATTTGTTTAGTGTAGGGTAGGATCATACGAGATCCCATGGCCATTTTAAACAAAATAGAGCTTCGATTGTTTGTTAAACTTGTGATGATTTTGGATTCTGTTTTCTATTATGCTAAGAAGATATAACCTTCTGTTTGTAAATTTGTTACAGTTTGTTTAGTCGATTTATCTGAAGCTCCGTATATAAATTGATTTGTGAGATGTGTGATTTCTGAAATTTGGTTTAGATCCGAGCGTATTTAAAATATTTTGTTTATTCAACTCTTTGATAATTTTGTTATTGTGAGCTTGTGGAAGGTCTTTAAGGTTCCTATTAGATTTGGATAAAATTTTTCTATATATGGATATTCTGTATATAATACTATATGCATAGTCATAGATTCAATATTTAGTTTGCTATGGGACTTTTAATAATTCAACTTTAGTTGGATTCGGGCCAGATGAAACCTACTTGGTTTGTTAAGAAATTACGTTGACTTCATAATTTTTTGTTCAACATATATTATAGACTAACCTGCTTTTTGTTGCATTTCATTCAAATTTAGACCAACTCTGTATATGCATTAGAATTCAGAACATCCCTATCGGTTTTTAACGCGACAAAGTTAAGAGAAAATCATTGGTTCACCACAATAGCCCAATCCAATACAATACAAGAAGCTCAAATTTCGTAATTTATTACGCATCGTTTTATTAAGTTCATTGAGACTGTTATCATTAAGGTCATTAACAATAATGCACATGTGCATTTGTTATGTGGTAATGAAAAAGGTAACGTTAATGCACATGTGCATTAAGATTAAAATTTTGGTTTTCTTATGTGTTGTTTATTTTTTGGTTAAAGAATGGGAAAAAAATAGAAGAAGGTAACTTTTGTCTTAGAATCGAGGGAGAAAGGGTCAACAAAGCTATCAGATGCGATTGATGATGATGACATAATCATTGATCATGAAGTTAAAAAAGGTCGTCTTTATTTGTTTAAGCAATTTATATATATATACATATATATGCACATGTGCATATATGTATATATTTCATGTTAACTAATAAATGTCAATTCTTAGTTGTTTAAACACACGAACAATGTGATAAATTAGAAGTTTGTATGTAGGTAGTTAGTGGTGACATGGTTGGTTTGTAATATGGATATTGTTTTGTTGTTGTAATCGTTTGTTTTATTGAGTTAATGCGTTTGGTAGAAACTACGTGTAGTTGTATGATAAAAAACAAATGGGCATAAAAACTTTGTTATTTGAAGGATAATGCATGCACATATGTATATTTTGGGTGGCCTTATATGGTAGTTGATAGGTTGATTATGTTTGTAATTATTATTGTAGCGTATGTTAATTGGTATGATAATGAATTTGACATATGCATATGTTCATGAGTATAATTAAACCCCGCCACCTAAAAACCTAAACCCACCACCTTATACCCCCAAAAAAATTAACCCCCCCCCCCCCCCCTCACACCATACATAAAAACTAAGCTATAAAGCTAAACCACAAAAAAATCTAATAATATTAGTGAAATGCACATGTGCATGTAGTACATGTTTCTTATTTTATAGGTCTTATATAGAGGTGTTTCAAGTTTATTCATGTTTGTTGTCATACACGTATTTTATTATCAATTTATGTTATAATATGCATGACTAAACACTTGACGAGTTCGAGTGTATTTTATATCTCACTTTGCGTCCATTTAATCACCATTGAATAGAATTTGTGACCCCTTATATATCTGTATCGCGTCCATTTTATAATCATTTAAGTATGGTAATTGACAATTCATTCAAAAGTGTGATTTAATAGTGAAATGCACATGTGCATCAGGGATGATGTTATATGACGTCACAACAGCCATTTTTTTTTATTTTTTTATTTTTTTTTCGAATTAATAATGAAAAATAATCATTTTGGTGTTTTTACTTTTTTTATTTTATTTATTTATTTAGGTTATATATATATTTTTTTATTTTTTGATGGAGGGGTTTTTGTAGTCACCCTTCATATTTACAAAAATGCCACCTGTTCACACTGGTTCTTTGATTCTCTCCCTAAATGGTGGTTCTTAAAAGATCCAAATCCTATATATATATATATAACGATTATTTCTTTTATTTAGTTAATTTGACAATTTTCATCATTCATAAAATTGTTTTATAGTTTCCCCAAAATAACTTTTTTAGCCTTTCAAGTTTTATTAATTCTAGGATATTGGATTGTTGTTATTTTAAGTCCTTAGAGTTAAAATTAAGACATTGGAAAAATCACGAATGTCACATTCCTCAACCCGGCCTATTTTCTGTTTTCAAATTTCTATAGAACATCAGACATTTACTGGACAACCTCATACTTGAGGTTTCATTATTCACTACGGATAAATTAAAAAGCTCGAGTCAGAAAGGTATACCTAAACCCTCAAGCATTCAGGACTAGTATATCATCAACAACAACAATATATCGCCTCATAATTGTTTTGGTATGAATGAATGTTAAAATGATGTTAGGACATGATTTGCATGCTAATTAGTCGATTATCTGAGTAAAACATGCAAAATAATCCGTGAAAACACATAAAACACAAATTATTCACACCAAATTTATAACTACAGTGGAATGCGATTTCTTTAAACTGTAACTTGAGCATATATTAACCAAATAGGTTAATATTTGAGTCTAGATCGTACTACTTTGAGTCAAGAATGCAATTGGGAAACTTCATAAATTTCCATTGAATTTAAGATAGTTTTTATGAATTTTTTAATCACAAGTGTCAAACTAATATGGGAAAACAGAAACTTTGGGTTTAATACAAGCTAGGGTCATAACTCACTCTGTGTTTATCCAAATAACTAGAAAATTATATAGAACGCTAAAATTTTCCCATTGGTCTTGTATCATTTGCTTAGCCTAGAATTTTTAATGATTTTTGGCGTAACCTGTCACTAGATAATTACCGTTTTGTCCTTATAACCATTTAACTCTTGGTTAGAGCCGTTGGGTAGGTTGGATAGGATTGATAATCTCCACCCATTATCTGTATAACTACTAGCTAAAGTACACAAATCGCCACTTGAGTGAATTTCCCCAATTATGATATCTTGACCAACTTAGCGTAACTTGACCCTATTGGTTTATATGCAAATCAATAAAACGAGGTTTATTGTAACGTTGTTAGGTTTGGTGATGGATCACGAACGTGAACTTATTTGTTTAATTGCATTATACATGTTGCATGCAAGCGTTAACATAACTTTATCTTATCATCTTAACCGTTGTGGCACGCGAAATCATAAACATGCCTCTCACCAACTTTCTAGTTGACCTTAAGAATGTTTTTGAGGTGCTAACATTTGATATAGCTTGGAACCTTTAGAGGTTTACACTGAAGACTTATGCCTAAACGTTGTGCATTGCGACTTGTTTGTTTGTTTACATATAAACCCTTGCGTAAGACGTATCTTGTGACACATTTGGGAAGTGAGGTATTTTTCTTTGTATTGATGTGTTATGATATACGATCTTGTCATTCCCGCGTTTCCGTCTGTGGCGGGTATGTGAAAGTTTCGACCCAAATCGAATTATAGGGTTTAAATCATTTTGTAACCCTTTACATTGATTGCAACGGATAATTATGGTTTAATATAGACATGCATGTTTAATCTCTCAATCTATATATAGTGCATCTTTTATGTTCCTATTTTTCATTTAAACACGAATCTATATCTATATCTATCTATACATATAATATTTAGGAGCAATTTTTGACACTTGTCATTCATTTAGGCCCCTAGCAATTAATGCTCATCCATCATGGCACAATGTGGGAATTAATAAAATTTTCTTTTTTTTTTAAATCAAAAATCGAGTAAATTTATATATACTCTTTTAAAACATACACACATTACGTAACCACACTTTCATTGTCGCCTCCACTTTGATACCGAAACCCTAATCAGGGCGATTGAAGTTAATCGTTCATCTCCAATCCAAGGTAATCTCTATTCGATTCTTATTTCAATCTGTTTTGATGTTCATCTATCTTTTTTTCTTTCTTGTGTTTCACTGATTTTCCATATATGTTTTTAAAGTGTCGATTAATGTTCATCTCTCTTTTTCTCTGTCTTGTGTTTGACTGATTGTTCTTTAGTTTTCGTTTATTATTGTTCAGTCCTATTAATTGTTTTGATTTTGTATTGATGAATTAGGGTTTATGTTTTAGGTTTCGATTTAGGGTTTTTTAGGGAAAAATCAAGGTTTTAAGGTTTGACTCATTGTTCTTTATTTTTCGTTTAATATTGTTCAGTCTAATTACTTGTTTTGATTTTTTATTGATGTTTTAGGGTTTATATTTTAGGTTTCGATTTAGGGGTTTTTAGGGTTCAATTGATGTTTTAAGGTTTGATTTATTTCAATTCATGAGTTAGGGTTTCATTATTGATGTATTGTGTGTGGAAGATTGTTTGATTTTGTATGGTTTGATTGATCGACTGTTTATGTTTTAAGGTTCAATTGTTTTTTGAATCGGTTGTTTAGTCTGTTTTGGATTGTGCAATTATGTTAAACTGCTATTAATCTCTTTTGGATTGTTTAGTCTGTTCGATATATGTATTAATTCATATATATCATATATGTTCTTGATGCTAGGTGTAATGATTGTAATCTGTGTTGATGAATCTCATCTTTGGCATATTTTTATTGAGATCAAGATTTTATTTGACCATTAGTTGCATAATTCAGGTCAATATTCTGGCAGAGGCAATGCTATCAGTAGGTTTAGTACAGCTCCTGCCAATGTTGCTGAAGGGGATATAGAAGATGTTAACCGTGCAGTGGTTGCAGCACGCAAAGCGTTCGATGAGGGCCCGTGGCCTATAATGACTGCTTATGTAAGTTTATTCTTTGGCCGTTGTTCTAAATAGTAAATTTTTTTTTTTGCATCATTTTATTGTTTTTATATGTCAACAGGAAAGGTCTAAAATACTGCTGCGGTTTGCTGATTTGGTGAGAAGAATGTTGATGAAATAGCGGCTCTTGAAGCTTGGGACAATGGGAAGCCGGTGTGTTGAATATTGTGTCTGGTTATGGCCCAAGTGTTGGTGCTACTCTTGCTAGACATATGGATGTAGATAAGGTTGGTTTGAGGAATTGTATTGTGTCGCTTGTAACCAATGAATCATATTTATAGCTAACATTAACTTTTTAAATGAACTTTTTGTAGCTTGCTTTCACTGGATCGAGCCAGACTGGTAAAATCGTGCAAACCAGAGGCCAAAGATTTGGCTCAAATGGATATTATTTATTGATCTTCGTTCAACTAATATAGTTGAGGCGTTTCCTTCGAAACGCCTCAACTATATTAGTTGAGACGTTTTTTTGAAACTATTTTTCCAGTTTTTTCTCAGTTTCTTTTTCTGTTTTTTTCCAGGTTTTTTTTTTCAGAATCGACAAACCCAGGACAGTACAACTTAGTTCAAATGACTTATTATAAGAATCTTATTATAAGATTCTTATAGTTGAGCTTACTGCAGCATCACGTTGTTGTGCAGCAGGTTGTACGTACGCTGTTAACAGATTCAAACCTTGACCGATAATGCGATTAGCGTTGTTGCTGATGCGTTTAACCTGCAGCTAATGCTGCTGCGTTTAACGGCTGCACAGCTGTTAACAGGCGGCTGCAACCGTTAATAGCCGGCTGCTGCGTTTAACTCAACCCAAATCAGCCCATATAAATATGTAAATTGATCAGAGTTGACAACTTTATCGAGTACTTATTGTTTTTTTATCATATGTGACAGACATTGAAATAAGCATCTCTCTTGGAGTCTTTCTTCAAGATTATTTGTCTGACACTCACCACCAACAATAAATTCATTTCAGATTATTTGCAGTCTTTCTTCAAGATTCATTTAAGTCATGTTGTTAGATCATTGGCACAAGGAAGAAACTGGAGTTTGTTTCTTAAGGTACTTACATTGTGCTTAAGTTTTCTTCAATTATACTATGATTTTCTATCAAAAAACCTCATTTATTTTTGCTTATTTTTAGGTTCTTGGTATGGAAAGGCTTATAACTGAGCTTCAGGAAAGGGGACTGAAGTCAATGAAATAGATGAACTGAACAAGTCAGTGACATAAATAGATGAACTGAGTTCACAATCAAAATACGTTAATTTGGTAAGTTTCACTTATTAAGTTTCACACCTATTTTTTATATAGTTTTAATTTGATTCTTACTTTACCCCCGATTTGTGTTGAAGGTGAGTTCATGTCCACTGAATAGGTGAGTAATAATTTTTTTAAGGGCTTTTTTTTTCTTTTTTTTTTTCTCATAACATTTTGGGATTATGGGCCCTTTAATTGTTGATTAATTTATTATTCTATTAAGTGTTCAAAAAAGCCAAATGGGTATTGGTATTTTGCTTAAATGATTACCAAATGGTTAATTGGTTACATGGTTTAAAAAAACGGGTGAGGCGTACGTCTCGAGGCGATTCTGTAAGAAAACGAATATGAGGCGTTGGTGTTATTTTGTACGTGCGCCTCATAGAGCTGAGACGGTAACAAAAATTGCGCCTCAGGGATTTTGATGTTTATTTTTGATGTTTTGGACTTTTTGTGTCAATTTCAAGCGTTCCATGTCTTTTTAGTGTGTGTTTTTGATGAATATGAGGATGAAATTAGTTGGTATTTCATTTTTTATAAGATATATAATATTTATATATATTTTTTAATTCCACCTCGGGTTTACGCCTCAGTTCGCCTCGAGGCGTACGCCTCGTGAGGCGGAGGGAAAACACCTCGAGGGCCGAGGAACGATTCCATACTTTTAAACCTTGATTGGTTATTGTGTTTTGGGCTGGTCCTACATACATGCATATTAAAACTTCGAGCCCTCGAGGATGTCGGTCCTAGGGCCGTCACAGTGTCGCCCTCCTTTCCCACACCAATCACCGGCCATGGCGGTTGCCCACCATGCACACCCTCAAAGACCGTGTTTACACCTATGTTGTCAGTTCTTGAAGTGAATGGTTTAAGTTAAACTTATAAATTTCATTCAAATGTCTATGGGTACACTAATAGGGTGAAACACTTTAATTTGTCTCATATTTGTTCAGGTGTGTGCTAATTAGGTTATAAAAAATATTGTATATTTGTATGCATATGCATATGCATTTCAGTTAGTTTTGACCCAGAGTTTTGAACTTTTTGAAGGTAGTGTTATATCATGGTTAAACCATGTTGATGACTCACAATCCAGGAGCTATCAACAAGTTGTGCACAATTTCGGATACTTGTCCTAGGCTAGAGTTCGTAACTCCTTGTAAAGTTACAAATGTTTCTGTGAATTCTTGTGTTGTGGCAAAAGGATGTTGCAGCAATAGATTTCAGATTTCTCCTTGCTCATGGAAATGCTTTACCCGTGACAAAGTTCGTCAACCGTCACATCAAACATCCAAGAGATTGCTGGTAAGAAGCCAATGGGCTGATTGGGTCGGGTAACGGGTTAAAATGTGTAGAGTTTTATGTGCAGGTTGAATCTGGTCAGTCTGGTTGGTATCCTTTTGTTATTGCAAATTAATGAAGTGTTTTATATGATAAAAAAATCTTTATATTAAGTGAACATTGTAATTTATTAAATAAAATGATTTAGGACACGATGAGCATTTGAATACACGTCTGGTGACTTTTTAACATGTTTGAAACTGGCCCTTTCATTTAGTGTCAATTGGGTTCCGATAAAATGTATGATACACGCTTGGAGGGCTGCAGATTATCGGATCTGTTATGTGCAGTTTCTGCGAGGAATTTGAAGAAACAGTCGAACATCTTTTCAACGGTTGTGTAGTGTCTATGGAAGTGTGATCGAGGGTTGCATCTTGGTGTAAAATCCCATCGATATACGCCTTTGAAGTGAAAAATCTTCTGGAGCTTTTTAAAACTTTCGATGGAAACAAGAAAATGAAGAAACTTATTCACGAGATCATTGTGGTATCGCTATGGGTTATATGGTTGGCGCGAAACGATAAAATTTTCAACAGGAAAGAGGCGAATATTATGGTTATGGTTGATAAAATCAAAGCTAATTCTTTTTGGTGGTTCAAGAATAGGAACAATTGTAATAATATTGATTGGAATGAGTGGTCGAAATACCCGATGTACATGATGTAGTTTGTGCTTAAGTCCTCGCTTTGAGGTCTTTTGCTTGTCTAATGAAAGTGAATGTTCAAAAAGAGAGTAATGTGTGTTTGTGTGTCATCGACACTTGCTCCATAAATAGCTTTTAAATAAATTAGATGGTCAACTCTTTGAAAGTTTGCACTAAGTTACAGGTTCAAGTTATATTCTATCTTAACCCAAGTTATTATGACAGGCTTCTTGAACTCCTTCGAAGCCGGAACCAGTGTTATCGGAGGGCTACCGTCGCTACTCCTTCTCCGCCGTTGACTAATCTGATATCGACCTTTGATGGGGGGCTCTCACAGGTTGTTGTTGTTGTTGTTATTATTATTATTATGACTATAAATTGAAACTTCCATTGATGATGCTCTGTGTTGCTACTTGAATACTAGCTGTTGATGATGTTATTGAGCAAGTGTAACCACCTGGACTGTGGCTGAACATTCAGGTGATTATTAGGTTACACATAGGTTAATGGATTTCATTTTTGCAAGGTTAACCACATTGAGTCCTTAATTTACATATATACTGAAATTGAATACCTTTTGTGTTAAGAACTATAGGACAGAATTTAGTAATATAAGAATATTGTTATTATTTATGATGATGATGTTAATTTGTAATTTGTGAACACAGTTCATAAGAATTATTAGAATTTAAATTTAAGGATGCAGTAGTTATAATTTCATTTATCTAAAAGCTTTTATAAAAATCAAAATCACATTAAGTATAGATCTAATATAAACTTTATGGAGATTATTGTTTATAATAATAATGATGATCCACATCAGTGTGATTTGACTGGTGGCTATTGTTTTTTCTTTTATAAGTATAACTATGCATTATGTTGCTGATAATAATTAGTGTGTAGATCTTACTATGGATAGATTGCCTACCAAGGCGGCTTTGGAACAAAGAAATGTGTTTTTTTTGGGATAGCAAGTGTGCGCTTTGTGATTGGGAGGTGGAGACGACTTCACACTTATTCACGGCGTGCGATTGCGGCGCGAGTATGGAATGCTATCGAAAGTGTGCGCTTTGTAAACAATTGTAATTTGAATTTTTTTTTTTGTATATTTATCAATGTATTAGGATTTATATAAAAAAACATATAATAAGGCGTTTATTTTGTTTTGTTTTCTTATGTTTTTCGTTTCACCACTTGACATGTGGCATAGATCCATTGGCTGAATTTACTAAAAATTGAGCTATCAAAGCTTGATATGCAACTCAAGAGTCATGAAATGTACCATGCATCACCGGTTTGTATCCCTAAATCAACTAATTGTCTGCTTTTGTGTTACCGTATGATGATTCTTCAAATCTTAATAGTCATTTTCAAACAACACCCCTGTAATATTTCTAACAATGATCTGTTAAAGATGATCACTAAGTAGAATATGTTTTCCTCCTCGCATGTAACTGAAAATATGACTCATAATATTTTTACTAAAAACACATTTTAAACCTATATTAGTATTTACAAAAAATTTTATACTTTAAATTTGGTGTATAAGGAAATATTTAGTGATATTTGAATAAAATATGTATTGCTTGCTTTTAAATTTTAATAAAATATTTCTACTATATTTTTTTATACGTTTTACCGCTCAAAATAATTGTAACCTGGTGAACCGCGTGTAACGCGGGCAAAGATCTAGTATATAATAAACCAAAGCATTTTTGATGACATCTCATAATATTATGCAACCTCTCTTTTAAGAGATGTCACATAGGATGTGATGTGGCAACTCTAGACCAATTAAAAAAATAAATAAATATGGTTTAAATATGATTTAACATAATCTATTAAATAACTAATCTACTAAATGTAAATATTAAAACTTTATTATTTTCTCTCTTATGTTTCCTCTCATAACTTTTAAACGTTAATATATTTTATATACAAGATTTTTTAAAGAAAAAAAAATTGCACCAAATTAATGAGCGTTTTATTATCTTTCCAACGAGTACCATTGTGCTATATAAAAAACGGAGAAAAAAAACGACTATTTTTTGTAACCCGATAGGTATTGTGTTAGGTTTGAAATTAGTTTTAAAAAAATTGTGGGTTTGGGTCAGGCCTGAGATTAGGTGATACCCGACCCAATTACCTTTTTTTTTTATATTAGAATATGATAACTTATGGCAGAGATTTGTTTAAAATAATAATAATAATATTCATTAATTATATATTGGCAAGTCATTAATTATGTTGTCATATTAGATATTTTATTATGTCATATTAGATATTTCAACCCGGGACGCGCTCCAACAGGTAATTGCTATGTTTTCTTATTCTATCATATTCTGAAATAACTCAAATCTTATTGTATGCAGTTAAAGACCTTTGACTGGATGTATTGGTGCTAAACAATCTCTGTCACCCTTAAAGTGCTTGGGATCTTAATATTCTGTTTTAGGTGTTGATGTTGTAAGGTGAAATGGATCTTTTGGTATTTTTTTAAGTATCTAATGTAAGTTGATACATAGATGTCATTTTTATAGTTTAGATGCTTCTAATTTTTTTCATTTTACTTAGATTTTTCAACCTAGAACGTTCCTGGGGTATAAGCTAGTGATATATATTTTAAGGGAAAATCACGGAAATGGCCATTGACTGGGTCAATTTACGAAAATAGCCAGCGGAAGCGTCTCAGGTGAGACGCTTCCCACTTCCCGAGGCCCTGAGCCGAATCCAAAGACGTGTGTCAAAAAGAACCGCTCAATGGTTGCCACGTGTCCGATCCTCTTTCGAAACGTCTTTTGAGACGACATGACCACTCCAAAGTCGTGGGAGACGGTTCCAGCTCTTCCCGGCTCATGGCTCGAGCCGGCTACATTTTCTCCTTCGGCTTATCTGTAGGCGTCTCAATGACGACTCATAACCTGCAAAAGACGGTTTCGCAAGAGACTTCGTGTGCTCTCAAGAGCTCTGACGTGAACCTGCTGAAAGACGACTTAGTCACTGCAAAATGTCAGCCGATGTCTCATCCCCCGTCTCCTTGATGGCTCACAACCCTGCAAAAGACGGCTCCGCAAGAGATTTCGTGATCTCTCAATATTTCTGACTTGAGTTGCTGAAAGACGACTTACTCACGCGCGGAGATATCATCCGATGTGCAAAGTACAATCCGTACATCCCCCGAATTTGTATATTATGGGGAGCAGCATTTATGTTTTCGGGATTTTATTAGTGTTTCTTATTCTAGTGTTGTTATAAAGTGTAGCAAGCATTTATTTTGGAGCAAGCATTTATTTTTTCGGAGTTTTGTTTTTTGTTATTAAGTGGAGCAAGCATTTATTTTGTTATAAATTTTATATAATGGTTCGATTTGTCGTATACCTTAATGGGAAGTTGGATGTTGTAAATGGGAAGGTTGAATATGTGGTTGATTCAAAAAGTAAAAGGTGTTTTCTTGAAATCGAAAAATCAAACATGTGTTATCTTAGTCTATTATCTTATATCTTGGATAAGTTTCAGATTTCGTCAATTACACGTATAACATATAAAACGTCTACGTTTGATGATACAATCGACATACTTAATGATCGTGATGTATCCTATCTTTTTAAAATTGTTGAGCAAAGTCCTCTTGAAATAGTCAAGCTATATATTGTTGTTTCCGAGTGTGGTGTCAGATCGTCTAATTGCGTTCCTTCAAATGATTTTAAAATTCCTGATTTAAATGCGCCTCCTGCAAACTTTACACCTGATTTAAATGCGCCTGCTGCAAACTTTACTCCTGATTTAAATGCTTTTTCAAATGAAAACGCAACCCCACATAGTTGTCTAGGAAAAAGAAAAGTTGTGTCGTCTGGTCGTTTTCCTGAAGGTTATATATTTCGCGACAAGGACGAAATGAAACTTGAGTTGGGGAAATTGTGTTTATCAGAATGTTTCTCTTATAAAGTAGAAAGATCCAGTAAAACACGTTATGAGGCATCATGTTCCATTGAGGTTTGTGATTGGCGTTTTAGGGCATATGCCTTCCCAGGTTGTAAAATGTTTTTTGTTAAGTATTTTAATGATAATCACACATGTTCCAAGACTCAAACTCACCCTCATCTTCGTCAAGCTAACCTAAAATTTGTTGGCAACGTATTAAAGGACCAGTTGAGAGATAGTGGTCGTGTGTATCGTGGTAAAGAAATTGTCCTAGATTTCCGACACAGATTTCACGTGGACATAAGTTACTCTCAAGCATGGCGTCGGAAGTGTTACGCGCTTGGACTTTTGCAAGGAAACAACAAAGATTCTTTTGCTGAGCTCCCGCTTTATTGCTACAATTTGGAAAGGACGAATCCGGGGTCAATTACTCACATCCACACTGATGAGGAGAGTCGGTTTGAAATTCTTTTTGTTTCCATTGGTGCTACTGTTAGTATCAAACTTTTTACAATTTCTTACAACTTTACTTTTTTTTTTTTTATAAAACTAACTATTTGTTTTTTTTTTAAATTTGTTATAGATCAGGAGTTTTATTCATTGTTTAAGACCAGTGATAATTATAGACGCCGCGCACCTGCGAGGTGAGTTTAAAGGAACGTTGTTTCTTGCTGTTGGAATGGACGGTAACAATCAAATCTTACCGGTTGCGTTCGGTATCGGGAAATCTGAAGATGGTGAAAGTTGGATATGGTTCTTGTCTAGGCTTAAAGAGTGTATTGGTGAACCTCAAGATCTGGCGATTATTTCCGATCGCGCGAATTCCATAGACCTGGCGATACGTACTGTTTTTCCCCGTGCTTTTCACGGGTTGTGTTGTCGTCATCTTATGGTCAACTTAAACCTACCCTCGGATAAAAAGAAGAAATTAAAGGACCTTTGGTGGAAAACTTGTAAAGCTTATCGACTATCTGATTTTGATGATAACTTCAATTCCTTGTGTGTAGCGCTCCCGCAAGTCAGAAATACTTTGTTAAATATCGGATTTAGCAAGTGGACAAGATCACACTGCACGGGTAAAAGGTATCATTATATGACATCAAACAGTGCAGAGTCGATAAACGCATTATGCAAGCATGCAAGAAAAAATCCGATCACCCACCTTGTTGAATTCTTTAGACAAAAACTTCAGCAATGGTATTATCAACGTCGAAAGGAGGGTATCGAAAACACCCACGTACTTACTCCCTTCGGGGTGAGAAAAATTCAGAAAAAAATTAAAGGGTCTAGGACGTGGACTGTTTATGGTGTTGCGCTTTACAGTTTTCAGGTTGAAGATGGTAAGAAAAATGGCCTCATTGATATGCTGAATCAAACATGCAGTTGTCGGGTGCCACAGATATCTGGTTTCCCATGCGGGCACATGATTGCGGTATCAAGATTCTTAAAAGAAAATGATTGTAGTCATTATACTTCTCGTTGGTACAGCAATGAGCTATACAAAAAAACATATGAGGAGGTGATCTATCCCCTACCCCACAGGTCTGAATGGGAGACACCCGATGACGTAATACATTTACAACCACCACACATTACAAAACGACAATCAGGTCATCCTCGTGAGAACACTAGAATCTTATCGCGAGGTAAGGAACCTACACCAGTGTACTGTAGTCGTTGTAAAAGTTATGGCCATCATCGAGACCGATGTAAAGCACCAGCACAATCTGAATCGAGATTCTCAACGCGTGATTCGGGCACCAACATAAATGTTTGTCAAACACCGTCTTCTATTTATGTCGAACCAGAAAACTTTGAAGAATTTGTTTTTCGAAATACGTGTTCGACAGTTAACTTGGATGATGATTAGTCGTGTTTGTTTGTTTTGTTATTTTTATAAAAACACATCAAAATATATTTTGCTTCTTTTTTATTTACATTAATGAGCACATACATAATAATACTAGAAGATAAAAACTTGCTAGATTGAAATATTTGACGGTGTGAAACGGGCAGCATAAATTTCATCAGCCATAAAACGACGGTATCTCATACATGCATCATGAAGATTTGCCTCTTTCCACGTCATTGGCCTGTTTTGAACCAAATTTCGCAGCAGCATACAAATTATGACCCCTGAATGCCGACCAATTTGTTGTTCGTTGCCAGGCCAGATAACTTCTCCGCAAATTTTTATAGAATGTATTTGGTCACTAGCCGATTTTTGCCAGTACATTATTGCTTCTAGAAACCATAAGAACGCAGACTCAAATTCTATAAGAATTTGGTGAATTTTCCTATGAATGCAGAACGTGTCACCACAGTTATTCGCATTACAAGTATTTTCGAAATATACAGTTATTTGAATCGACGGCATGTCAATTTTTAAAATTAACCAGTTATTTGTGTCTAAGGAAACTGGTATATATACCGTATCAACTTCCCAAAAGGGAGGATACATTCTTCTTGAACCATCTGCATATCCATGCGCATGATGATCTTGTTCCAGTAGCAGAGTATAAAAATTGGGGGGAAGTACACACCAACGATGATTAGTAGATAAAGACGTCTGTCTCTCTCTACCAGTATCTCTTAAAGACATCAAATAGTTACACCACGCACTTACATGCTGTATAATAAAAAAATTATAAATTGAAAATTATATGTTCATAGTTATCACGGTTAAGGAAATATTCAGAACGTACCGTCTTTTGAATAAAACCATTTCCGTAATAACCTAAAAGAGTAGCCCATCACTCTTTTCTTAATGGTGTTGTGCCCATATAGGTTGAAAAACAACACGGACTATCACCGTCGTAGTAAAATTCCAGAACATTTGTCGACCAAAAACTTGACTGGCCTGTTCGATGTAACCAATTTGTGTTTTCTATCGGATACGGTATGTTGGTCATTATTGTGGTGGTGGTGGTGGTTCAAGTATTGACAACATTGTGGTCACCGTGTGGGTATTTAAAGATGATGGGGAAAATGACGAATAGAAAAACAACACGTGGGAGCTGACTTTTGTGTGGACCCGGTTCACATTTTCCCATACGTGTAAAAGACGTCTCGAGTGGAGACGTTTCACATTTCCCCATTACGTCTCCGTAGACGTCTGGTGGGTCCCAGTGACACATCACCTAAGCAGCGCAGAGATGTAATAATTTAAGTATATATGCGTTTTTTATTTAATCCAAAGAAAGTAATGTTTATTTAATCCAATCAACGTTCCTTTATAATATATATGACATATTACAAATATTACAACAACTTTGATGTTCAAAACACAACAAATATTACAAGACCTATACTATTACACCAACATTAACAAACTCGTAGCACACGTCGACGACCGAGACGTATCCAGTTGCAGGTAGGATACGCATTGTCCTGAATGCATCTGTTTGAATGATGTTTGTGATCTTCATTGACAGAGCATGATTTAGCTCCAAAAGATGAAGACCATAACATCATCAGGGCAATCTACACGCGCAAATGCAACAACGATCCAAGCACCTCTACGCAGATGTAACAATGATCCAAGTATAATCGGACAATATTTTTCAGAGCCGGTAGGCTTGGGTTGGAATGGTGGCGGATTAAAAAACGTCATGGTTTGGAAAACTGAAAGGTTTGATATATGAGACAAAGAAAATTTCTTTAAAATACATAATGGATAGGGGATACAAATTTTGGTAAAATGTTGGTGAAGTATTATGCCATTTATATACTCTGTGACGACTTAGATTCTGTTAGGCCACACAGTGACGTATCACACGCTGTGACATCTCGGACGTGTCAAATCTCTGACTTCTCTGACGTCCCATTTTACATACACGCCTATTTGCCTTCCCGAGGCGACTCAATCTGTCGTCTCAGACAGTGTGAGACAACGTAGATTTCCAACAGTCGTTTAAATTCATCTTCTTGCCGTCAATATTTTTTAATATTAATAGAAGACACCGTGGTTTGCCACAAGGATGCGCCAAACGACCCGTAGATTCAACAGCTCCCACGTGCGGAAGGGTCAGCCTTCCCCGGAGGGGTTTTGGGGTCGCGTGTTTATCGATTTCATCGAACACGTTGGCAGGGCCTGCCAGTCAGGCAGCCGGACTTTCGGATGCATTGCCCTTGGCTAATACACGGGTGTCGCACGAAGTCCGGGCCGTTTTCGGGTCTCCGGGGCCTGATCCCGGTGGCCCGAAAACGGCTAAGAGGTCATTCTTCAAAAAACTCACTATGTTGAAAACGGCCCAGGCTGCCATTTTTGGGCCTCTGTACAGTCTGGCCTGGCAGCCTTATTATCTTACTGTTAATTTTAATACTACTAGTATTATTACTAGACATTTTCTAAAATAAAAGTAAATACATGTAATAATGATAGATTTATTTAAAACAAATAATACAAATTTATTTAACAACTATTTTTCCAAACTAGTCATTCAAACTATACAATCTACCGAGTTACAAGACAATCTATTTCCGAGATCACCAATTCCAATATTCTACCACCGTTTCTTTGTGACATCCGTCACTTTTCTTTTCATTATATTTTTATTTTTGTAATAATAATAATAATAATAATAATAATAATAATAATAATAATAATAATAATAATAATAATGATTATAAATAATAATACTAGTCTAAACCTTGAGCCCAAAACAACTACCAAATCACCTACTTTAACACACTAACCCAACCCAACCAAACCCACCTTCTCCTTGTTGGCAGCCCATCAGACGTGGCCCAGTACCCGGCCCACCAGACACCTTCCCTTTCCCCCTTTCTGTCTTAAAAAAAAAACGGAACCTCCCAGGACTCAAACCCGAGTCTGGGGCGGTTCGAGCCTTAACAACTCCAACACAAACCACTACTCCAAGATGCTCTTTGTGATGGAATCCAGGGGCACTAACTATTTAAGCCTAAATTGAACTATGTCTGTTTCTCTTGCTGTTCGCTGCACAGCAACGACCCACAACAACAATAGGATGTTGAAGCTTAAAAATGGCAATTAACCACTGATTGACTTGTGTTATGAATTAGCAAAGAATTTCGCATATTATTACACATTAACACAGTCAAATCATGCCTTAATTGAGAATAATCACGCGTGAATAATTAAACCCGGTCAATCCTTTCCTAAACAACGAATCAGACACGAGCACTATAAATTGAACCTCGGTTGGCAACCTCTAGGTGCCGAAACACAAACCCCCACTCCCAATTCCTCTTAAACCTTCGTAATTATCAAGCTTTTCTCGTAGTTTGACTTTTGGGTTGACCACGCATTCAGCGTTTAAATCGCATTGTAAGTTTGTTTTTCTTTGTGGGATTTGTTATTCAGCTATATACAAGCAAAAGCCCCAACGTTTCAGGGGCTAATGATTGTTGAATCATCCAATTTTATAAACTAGGGCTCGAATCATGTAAATTGGGGAAGAACACATCTTTGACCTGTATATTTATTTTAATCGAACACAAACCCAACACAACCACTGATCTAGATCAAGTGGTTGTGTCTGATGCTTGTAAATCTGGGCGCACGGGTTCGAGTCCCACACACAAGCGATTTTTTTTATTTATCTAAGCTTGTATATATATATATATATATATATATATATATATTCCTTTGTACTTTTTTTTAAAAATTCATTTTAAAATACTAAAACTTTTTTTATAAATTCTACAAAAATGATTTTATGATGTTCGAATACAAAAGTTTATTATCCAATTTTTAGATTTTCAAAAATCTTTTATTTATTTTATAAAATAAATATTACAAGTTTATTCTTTTATAATTATAAAATTCAATAAAAATATCTAAACGATTTTATAAAATTCCACAAAAATTATACTAAACTTGTATAACAATAAGCAATTCAGAATTTATTTTTATATTTGAAAAACCGTCCATTTTATATTTTTAATTAATTTTTGTTAGTTTTAATCATAAATAAATCATAACAAATTCATTTTTCAATATTTTTGCACCAAAATTTTACATAAATTATTTCTATTCATTTGGAACAGAAATACAATTTTTAATTTAAAAATTCTTTAATCTTAATATTTTTAAATATTAAAGTTATATTTTGACAATTTGAAATAAATAGATTAAATATTCTATTTTCAAGAAAATAATTTTATAAAAATTATTTTCACACTTAAAACTTTATATTGTGACCATATTTGATTTAAAATTTACAAAAAGACTTTTGTTTATTTATTTATCAAATTTCTCTTATTTATTAAACGTTTAATTTATTAATCAAACGAATACTTATCCCCAATTCGAAACCCTAGAAAATACTTATAGACTAGATAGACTTAGACTTATTGTTACCTTATACATAGGGTGATACTTGGCAACGTTGGATTACACTTATTCAATTCCACAAGACTTACCACCTTGCTAAGGTGAGTATTACTTATCCCCTTTTTCCGCTTTTACAACTTTTGGGGTGATTCATGCACAAGTATACAAAACTTTCGTATTCATTTACACATACATTTTATTCATTTACAATTCATATACGTGTCTTGTTTATCTTTGTGCTTATGCTTGAACATGAACGTAGCTTACATACTGAATCATACATTTAGACATAACTTATGTTATGGTGCTCTTTACACTCAGACGTAACTTATGTTACGGTGCTCATTTAGACGTAACTTATGTTACGGTGCTCATTTAGACATAACTTATGTTATGGTGCTCTTTTAGACTCACACGTGTTGAGGTGCTCATTATCAATTTCATTGTACAAACTTTACATTTGATCTTTGTCTTGTTTGGTTACTTGCGTGTTTACATAATGCCTTGGTGATGCTAGACACATGAATTGTACTACCTTTTCAAACTTATACTATATGTACAAAGCTAAGTAGTACTCACCAACATCATATGTTGACAAAATTATTTTCGTGCATGTTTCAGGATAAGCTGCTTGACGCTTCACATAGGATCTTGGACTTAGATTAAATCAATCAATTATCTTTATTTTTTGTTGTCTTGTATTCAATTTCACATGTTGTAAAACAATATTCAATAATCATATATTTACATTTTAGTACCATGAGCTTTTGAACAATCGTCACTGCGTGGCACCTCGATGATTCCGCCATCGGTTGGGGTGTTACAGATTGGTATCAGAGCCATGGTTATAGGGAACTAGGTTATTAGATAAAATGGCCTAGACTATAACCGAACTTCAACTTTCATGCATAGAATTCCATAGAATTCCATTTCTTTCTACTTTCCTTCCTCTATCTTTCCCTCCTTCTCTCTCTCCCTTCTTCTTATCTTTTATCATGGTGCATAAAGACGGTGTCCTACAAGGAGTGGAAAGTCTACATCATCATGGAACGGGAGCAGTACCTTTCATGAAGACACTCTTAGGCATAATGCCTAATCTTATTTTGCTCCTTCAAAGCTGTTGAGCTTTAATGAGTGTGATGGAACACGTGCAATCTGGAAGGGTGGATGCCTGTACACTGGGTTTTCTGGCATAGGCAAGCATAGCGCATAAATCCAATAACGGACCTGTTATGCTTTCCTGGGGATTCCTGGAGTGAGTGTCCACTTATAGGCTAAAGCATGTCTTCTTTGATCACCATTGAGTTCAATTCCTTTGAAAAGTCAACGTTCTTGTTGGGCTTTACAGCTAGACAAGGGCACTCCAAGTCATTTTATGCAACTTTTTCAATAATACTCTCTCGTTTCATATACAATATTTTGTATTCCATGATTTTCATATATTGCTTACAAGTTTATACTTTCATAATCATCTGTACGATTATACACTTACATTTTCTAATCTCATGATTATTCATTGACTATCTCATAGATGTCTGCTCGCCACATGCTCCGTGATGCCAGCCAACGTCCTGTTTGTGCTTCTGGACAACGTTCTGACCGTCGCCTTGCATCTTTAGTCGCTGAGCAAATTGCTGCAGTGATCCCAAACCTTGTCAGTGAGATAACCCAGAATAGTAACAGTGCCAACACAGGGAGTACGACTCAATTTCGGTGCACTTTCAAACACTTTAACTCCTGCAACCCCACAAAATTCACTGGTGAGGAGGGTGCTACTGGCCTCCTCCAATGGTTTGAAAGCATGGAGAGCATCTTTGTGAACAGTGAATGTCCTGATGAACTCCGCATTCTCTATGCTACTAGTGTCCTTCAAAAGGGGGCGCTAACCTGATGGAATGGCGAAAAGCGCAATCGAGGAGCTGATGTTGCTTTATCTTTATCTTGGGCTGAAGTTAAGGAACTCATGATCGCTAAATTCTGCCCTAGGAACGAAATCAGGAAACTGGAGGAAGAGTTCCATGGGCTGAAACAAGACAGTGGTGAGAATCTTGCGTATAATACTCGATATCACGAACTAAGCATACTGGTTCCACACATGGTCACCCCGGTCTCTCGAGCAATCGAAAAATATATCGAGGGATTACCTGACCTGATTCAAGACGTTGTCACTGGAGGCAAAGCCACTACGGTAGAAGAAGCCATCCAACTTGCAGCCACTTTAACAAACAAACACGTAAGGAAAGGAAACTTGGTTAGGAAGAGCACCAAGACGTCTACTGAGAAAACCACCAATGCTGTTGAACAATCTAAGACTGTTTTAGCAAAGGCCGCCACTACTGCTTCAAACTCTAAGAAACGAATGGGCGATAATCAGAACCAGACTGTTGTGGATCCTGTGACTCAACCTCCTATCAAGAAGGCCTACACGGGAGTCCATCCTCAATGCAAAACTTGCAAGTATCATCACCCTGCAAATCTTCCATGTCGTCAATGCACTAGATGTGGAAGGTTTGGACACTTTGTCACTACTTGTCGTGCAACGGTTAGGACACAGGATAATCATCAAACAGCTGCCCAAGAACCACTACCGATTACTAACGGTCGGGCATGTTATCATTGTGGAGACCCAGACCACATGCAACCTCGATGCCCTAAATTGAATAATGTAAACCTGGTGGCACATGGACGAGCTTTCAATATCAATGCCAACGAAGCAAACGGTCAGGATGACGTTAATCCCACTGGTTAAGCCATAGAAGGAATCTTCTTAAGACTCGAGAATCCAATACTGGTGTTTTCATTTTCTTAACCCTATTATCATTTTGTACCCAATTGTGTCGTACCCATAAGCATATAACATCTAGAAATTCCTTGCATACTATTGTGTACGAACGCAGGTTGGAAATTTATCATATTTGGATACATTTATTGTAATCATAGAAGTTTAAAGACTCTACCTTACATTTATTTGAAACATTTGGACTTGATTTCCATGAAAATCAAACTACTAAAAACTTGATACTTGATCCTACAGAGTTTTTTTTTTTTTTTTTTTTTTTTTTTTTTTTTTTTTTTCTAAAAACATCACTGTTTGTTATATGAAACTTGATTTTTCCCTATCCATTGAACATTTAATTATTCATGATACTTGTAAACTATTTCTATAGGCCACTAAGATGACACTTATACTTAATGGTTGCCGTACTTATAAACTTGCTTGCATGTGTGTATTATCAATTTGTATGATGATCTATGAAAGACAATTACTACATTATCCACTCAACTCAGACAAACATTTCACTTAAAGGGCTCCTCGGGTGAGTGGTAGCCCATACTTAGATTTTGTTATGCTTGCAAGTCGTTGCAAACCAATATAATTGACCTCGTTATTACATGGCCTCATTTCATTGATAACATCTCATTGTAACTCAACGTGTTCGTTGTGTCATCTTCTTGTGAAACTTATTTGCTATAATGTGTTGTTAGATTAGGATCATAGAAGGACATGAAACCCTAATGTAAGGTAAATTGATGATTCCGGTCCGGAACGTAATCATGAAATTACAGGTACATTAAGGTAGTGTGAAATTCTATTAGAGTTTTTGGTAGGCGTCCAGTACGTTTTCAAGGTATCAAAGGTGTGGTGGGTTAGCTGCGGTACACCATATATATAAACACTAATGATGCATTGAAAGTGAGACTGGAAGTCGAACCAGGAACAAACTCTACTTATTTGGTAATTCATTTGGTCTTTTTATAATCAATCAACTCATACATTCATTTGAGGATCCCTAAAACTTGAAGTTTAATACTTTACTAGATTCTTATTCTCCTTACTATTTGAGACGAACATAATCCAAAATCCTTGACTCACACCTATCAAACCTCTTATCCAAATCATCCGAATTTTCCAAACCACAGTTATCTTAATTTTTACCCAAACATCCATAACCCTATGTTTCTAATAACTTCGGGACGAAGTTTCTAAAAGTAGGGGATGCTGTGACATCCGTCACTTTTCTTTTCATTATATTTTTATTTTTGTAATAATAATAATAATAATGATTATAAATAATAATACTAGTCTAAACCTTGAGCCCAAAACAACTACCAAACCACCTACTTTAACACACTAACCCAACCCAACCAAACCCACCTTCTCCTTGTTGGCAGCCCATCAGACGTGGCCCAGTACCCGGCCCACCAGACACCTTCCCTTTCCCCCTTTCTGTCTTAAAAAAAAACGGAACCTCCCAGGACTCGAACCCGAGTCTGGGGCGGTTCGAGCCTTAACAACTCCAACACAAACCACTACTCCAAGATGCTCTTTGTGATGGAATCCAGGGGCACTAACTATTTAAGCCTAAATTGAACTATGTCTGTTTCTCTTGCTGTTCGCTGCACAGCAACGACCCACAACAACAATAGGATGTTGAAGCTTAAAAATGGCAATTAACCACTGATTGACTTGTGTTATGAATTAGCAAAGAATTTCGCATATTATTACACATTAACACAGTCAAATCATGCCTTAATTGAGAATAATCACGCGTGAATAATTAAACCCGGTCAATCCTTTCCTAAACAACGAATCAGACACGAACACTATAAATTGAACCTCGGTTGGCAACCTCTAGGTGCCGAAACACAAACCCCCACTCCCAATTCCTCTTAAACCTTCGTAATTATCAAGCTTTTCTCGTAGTTTGACTTTTGGGTTGACCACGCATTCATCGTTTAAATCGCATTGTAAGTTTGTTTTTCTTTGTGGGATTTGTTATTCAGCTATATACAAGCAAAAGCCCCAACGTTTCAGGGGCTAATGATTGTTGAATCATCCAATTTTATAAACTAGGGCTCGAATCATGTAAATTGGGGAAGAACACATCTTTGACCTGTATATTTATTTTAATCGAACACAAACCCAACACAACCACTGATCTAGATCAAGTGGTTGTGTCTGATGCTTGTAAATCTGGGCGCACGGGTTCGAGTCCCACACACAAGCGATTTTTTTTATTTATCTAAGCATGTATATATATATATATAGGGTTAGGATCAAATACACAGTGAAAGAAAAATAGGAAGTTGTAGGAAGGGTATCAAACGAACTCCGATTGAACTCATTCAAGCGGCATTGGAATCGTCTTATCGAACCCTACGTCGTTAGTTTTTAGGTCTTCGTTTTTTTGGGGTTTTAGCTTGTAGTTTTTAGAATACGTGTTATATCATTGTGTCTTTTATGTACCATTGTGTCTTTTTCTTATTTTCATCGTTGTGTCATTTTTTCAATTCATTGTGTCTTTTTTCTTCAGTATTGTGTTATATTTTTTGGCACTGTGTTATATTTTGTGGCTCATTGTGTCATATTTGATGATCTATTGTATTTTTTGTATCCTTCTCACCCTTCTCATTTTTTGTAGCCTTTGTAGAATAACCCAACCCTATATATATATTCCTTTGTACTTTTTTTAAAAATTCATTTTAAAATACTAAAACTTTTTTTTTTTATAAATTCTACAAAAATTATTTTATGATGTTCGAATACAAAAGTTTATTATCCAATTTTTAGATTTTCAAAAATCTTTTATTTATTTTATAAAATAAATATTACAAGTTTATTCTTTTATAATTATAAAATTCAATAAAAATATCTAAACGATTTTATAAAATTCCACAAAAATTATACTAAACTTGTATAACAATAAGCAATTCAGAATTTATTTTTATATCTGAAAACCGTCCATTTTATATTTTTAATTAATTTTTGTTAGTTTTAATCATAAATAAATCATAATAAATTCATTTTTCAATATTTTTGCACCAAAATTTTACATAAATTATTTCTATTCATTTGGAACAGAAATACAATTTTTAATTTAAAAATTCTTTAACTTAATATTTTTAAATATTAAAGTTATATTTTGACAATTTGAAATAAATAGATTAAATATTCTATTTTCAAGAAAATAATTTTATAAAAATTATTTTCACACTTAAAACTTTATATTGTGACCATATTTGATTTAAAATTTACAAAAAGACTTTTGTTTATTTATTTATCAAATTTCTCTTATTTATTAAACGTTTAATTTATTAATCAAACGAATACTTATCCCCAATTCAAAACCCTAGAAAATACTTATAGACTAGATAGACTTAGACTTATTGTTACCTTATACATAGGGTGATACTTGGCAACGTTGGATTACACTTATTCAATTCCACAAGACTTACCACCTTGCTAAGGTGAGTATTACTTATCCCCTTTTTCCGCTTTTACAACTTTTGGGGTGATTCATGCACAAGTATACAAAACTTTCGTATTCATTTACACATACATTTTATTCATTTACAATTCATATACGTGTCTTGTTTATCTTTGTGCTTATGCTTGAACATGAACGTAGCTTACATACTGAATCATACATTTAGACATAACTTATGTTATGGTGCTCTTTACACTCAGACGTAACTTATGTTACGGTGCTCATTTAGACGTAACTTATGTTACGGTGCTCATTTAGACATAACTTATGTTATGGTGCTCTTTTAGACTCACACATGTTGAGGTGCTCATTATCAATTTCATTGTACAAACTTTACATTTGATCTTTGTCTTGTTTGGTTACTTGCATGTTTACATAATGCCTTGGTGATGCTAGACACATGAATTGTACTACCTTTTCAAACTTATACTATATGTACAAAGCTAAGTAGTACTCACCAACATCATATGTTGACAAAATTATTTTCGTGCATGTTTCAGGATAAGCTGCTTGACGCTTCACATAGGATCTTGGACTTAGATTAAATCAATCAATTATCTTTATTTTTTGTTGTCTTGTATTCAATTTCACATGTTGTAAAACAATATTCAATAATCATATATTTACATTTTAGTACCATGAGCTTTTGAACAATCGTCACTACGTGGCACCTCGATGATTCCGCCATCGGTTGGGGTGTTACATTCTTGTTGCAGAGTTCATTAAGTTTCTGTTTCGCACCTTCCATCACAATTTCTTTATTGAAGTTAACAATTGCTTTATTGAAGTCAACAACAGCTTGTGGACCCAGAAACTCGTTCTTCCAGTCAGCGGGAACTCAGGACCGCATTCAGATTCAAACCCATCTGAATCATACAGGGGAACATCAATCAACCTATTGAACATGTGTACCAAATCTAAAGGTACCCAATGATCAACCCAGGCTGCCCTGCCAAAGTAGCACGGTGAAGAATCGCATCATCCGATGTCGCCGACGTCGCTAATCACATGATGCGATTCTTCAACACCGGATGGCCTTGCACTACAGGCTTTGCCTGGAAAGTTGATCCCCCTAAAGAGTATGTTGGAATGTCTTGGTTTGGTAGACTAGAGATTGAGACTACCAATGAAAACCAACTCTCTAATATTATAAACTAAAGTGACAATGTTGCATTCTACACGTGTTATACCACGTGTGGATGTAACATCGATCCAAGTAGTTTCATGTGGATGTAACACCGATCCAAAGACACTGCTTTTTTACACCCCAGAAAAGCGATGCCAAGCACGGGATGAGACAGGAGAGGATGCTTTTAAGCACGGCTTATCCCCGCCCAAAACTGTTAAAACTCCATGTGGATGTAACATCGACCCAATATCAATAAAAAACCGTACCCTTTAGAACAATTGCGGGAAAAGTATTATATCTCATATTGGTATTTTGTTTAGTTTTCTACAATTGTGTTGTAAATGGGATTGAGATATGTGGTGTTGTAAATGGGATTGAGATACGTGGGAATGATATAATGTATTTGTGTTGTAAATGGGATGGAGAGAATGGGAAGATGGCTATTGCCTTATATAACAAATGGTGACACATTTTCCCATACGTGTAAAAGACGTCTCGAGTGGAGATGTTTCACATTTCCCCATTACGTCTCCGTAGACGTCTGGTGGGTTCTAGTGACACGTCACCTAAGCAGCGCAAAGATGTAATAATTTATGTATATATGTGTTTTTTATTTAATCCAAAGAATGTAATGTTTATTTAATCCAATCAACGTTCCTTTAATATATGACATATTACAATTATTACAACAACTTTGATGTTCAAAACACAACAAATATTACAAGACCTATACTATTACACCAACATTAACAAAATCGTAGCACACGTCGACGACCGAGACGTATCCATCACCAAATTGGCCAAAGACTTGGTCAAACTTACCAAAATAGCCACCTCCCATCTCTTGGGAAAGACGTATCCATCACCGAGACCTATCCGGTTGCAGTAGGATACGCATTTGCTTGAATGATGTTTGTGATCTTCATTGACAGAGCATGATGGAGCTCCAAAAGATGAAGACCATAACATCATCATGGCAATCTACACGTGTTGACCCACGCGCAGATGCAACAACGATCCGAGCACCTCTACGCAGATGTAACAATGATCCAAGTATAATCGGACAATATTTTATTAAGCCGGTAGGCTTGGGTTGGAATGGTGGCGGATTCAAAAACGTCATGGTTTGGAAAGCTGAAAGGTTTGATATATGAGACAAAGAAAATTTCTTTAGAATACATAATGGATAGGGGATACAAATTTTGGTAAAATGTTGGTGAAGTATTATGCCATTTATATACTCTGTGACGACTTAGATTCTATTAGGCCACACAGTGACGTATCACACGCTGTGACGTCTCGGACGTGTCAAATCTCTGACTTCTCTGACGTCACATTTTACATACACGCCTATTTGCCTTCCCAAGGCGACTCAATCTGTCGTCTCAGACAGAGTGAGACAACGTAGATTTCCAACAGTCGTTTAAATTCACCTTCTTGCCGTCAATATTTTTTAATATTAATAGAAGACACCGTGGTTTGCCACAAGGATGCGCCAAACGACCCGGAGAGTCAACAACTCCCGCGTGCGGAAGGGTCAGCCTTCCCTGGAGGGGTTTTGGGGTCGCGTGTTTATCGATTTCATCGAACACGTTTGCACCAATACTCTCCGAGACCTCCAATTCAAGTGGGCCGATCTCAAAATCAAGTGTGAGAGGAGGACCACTGTATACGGAGCTTTATATTTACTTTTATAATTCAAAACAACGAAAATAATTAAAAAAAATATATAATAAACGGAGCTTTATACATAAAGATGTATGTATTTACTTATGTTTACATTTTGGTCATTTTCCCTTTAAGATGTATGGTGTTAGGTGCTCCCAAAAGTGGTAGGGTTTTGTTAATTTGATATACGTTAGGGGCTGAATATGTACTTTATTTTGGTTATTTAAATCGTTTCCTTCTCTTTAATGTTTTTACGCCCTATAAGATGTCCCGAGCATCATCTTCTTCCTCGAGGGCAACTAACAACTTCAGCAGAACTAGAGAAATATGCTCATCATGCGGTGCAGATACGCGTATTAAAGTCTCTCGAACTGAAGCAAACCCGGGGAGACGGTTTGTTTGCTGTGTAAGTTAAAAGAATTTGTTTCCTTTTGTTTTTTATACAATGTTAATCCCATTATTAAATCATATAATGATTTGTTTTTTTTTTTTTTATCATAGACGGCTGGCTGTGGGTTTCTCAAGTGGGTGGAAACTTCAAGTTGTTACTACTGCGAAAGTTTTGTTCCTCGTTGGTTGCTGTCATTTAACGACCAAAAGGAATTAACTAAGGCTAAAATTTTGGAAGCCAGACGATTGAAGTTAGTTTTACTATTTAGTTGGTCTATCTTTTTAAGTGTATTAGTATGTGTACTTATGTTTGGAACCGAAGAGAGATATTAATAATATTACAAAACTAATATGTTTAAATGTAAATAAATGTTCAAACCATTTCAACATCTCTATCTTTTGACTCCTGACCAGAAGAGGCCACCACGACATCTTCATCCGAAATGTTATCACGAAACAACAGTGCAAGCCTACGCCTCATTTGTTGTGCAGTTTGAACGCGGTCTTCATCTTGATTAATTGGTTGTTTATTAATCAACCTATCTAGAAAGATGCAGACACAAACGCCACAATCACCGTGTACTCCATCCTGTTGAGGTACATCAGGCGGATAAACATTTTGGAACGGGAACCAGTAGTTGTTTGGATGCTGGTCATCTTTGTAATAATTGTGCTTCCGTAACCATATGTCAAATGCAAAATTTATATGACAGATAAACTCTCTTGAATCCAGTGCCAGTGAAGGTGAAGTCGATAAACTGAAAGTCCCAAAATATAATACATAATTACAAAATGCACGTATATAACCACAATAATCCCAAATTAGAAACTTGACATACCTGTCGTATACGGTTAGTGTCTTTTCTAGTAGGTTGAAAACTCCAAGCAACCAATGTACACCTTTAACGTTTATCGGAACGTACACCTCGTCAACATCTCGGATGGATGGATACAGTGCAGAATAACCGTTAAAATAATCCCCAAAGCTCGTTTTTGAAAGCGGGTTAATCAAACCCTGTTGAAAAAATGGAGGAAGAATGCTCCAGCGATCGGTTGGTAGCCTAGATTTATACAGGTGATTTGCCCACCCGAAAATATGTTGTTAAACAATCTCAATTTCAGTTAATACGTTGTATTTATAAAATTAGAAACAATAAAACAATCTAAAATTATTATTCGTTACCTCAGAGCAAAACCAACCATGACTATCATCAGCAAGCAAAGTACTCCAAAAGTCTCGGGGTGGTAAATTCCCAGTCAACAGACATTTCCTTTTTTCATTTCTTGGATACCAGGCTCGGATTGCTTCTATTTTATCTTCTTCCTCTTTTGAAATCAGCCTTTTTTTGGGTTTGGTTTTCCCAGCGGTAAACGGGGAAAACATACAAGATGCGGGCTTTGTTGTCCGTTCTGACCGTCTCAACTCGACAGCTTTGGGCTTTTCACTCTATAATAAAAAAAATAATTAATATATAAATTTTCACGTTTAAAGAATAAAAAAAATTAACGTAAAGACAAGCATCCTATAATGTAGCTTTAAGTTACATCATTGGCTTCAAACTATTGTTCCAAATTGGTGGTCTTCGGTTTGTAACAATCAGCATTGAAATACTGATTAACCTACAAAACAAATTTTCAGTTAAAATGAACCGGCTTTATTTATTTATATTTACTTTTGTTCGGCAATGTGAAATAAAATTTTACCATATATTCGTGATCGCTCGGTTGTTTTTCATCCCCTACTTATTTTCGTTTAGATGACTTGGAAGACATTGAGTTTTGTGCCTAAGAGCAAAGATAGTACAATTATTTAAAATGGTTCACTAAGGTATATTTACATAAAATAAGATGATATCACGATACCTCTGTAAACATCTCACACAACTTCTTGGTTTGTTCATCCAACAACTGTTTGATTATTGATTTTAAAGCAGTCTTTGAATCATCATCATCATTCACAATACACGTCCTTGAAGGTCCGGCCACAACCGAATTATGATTCGTCGTGTAGCCACCCTCAACGTCATGATCATAACCCCCATCATTTCCTGGATGCATATCACCTGCAGGATTGTACTGGTCATTCTGTGTAACATCATTAAACGCTACTACTTGATTTCGCATTGCATCCGCAGCTTCACGTTCGGCATCCAGGAAAGCACAACTTGAAACGTACCAATCGCAGACCATCTCCAATTCAGTCGGCTAAAAATCGAGAGGTTTATAATCAACATGCTGAGTGATAAAGGAAAACATTAATATTCAGGTACCACAAATAAATTTTGGGGAGACCGTGAGCATCGATACATACCTTAGCTGCATCCGAGAGAAATTTGTCAACACTCGGCTTAGTGAATCTCCGACATTTTCCCCAGCTGAGAAATCTAGGAATTTCTTCTTTAATAAAACAATTGTCTCGGCGTCTAAATTCTGGAAAAACTTTAAAGAGCCAAATCTGCATACAAAACTTGTAAGACAAACAATCGAATTTGAATAAACGAAATAATTATTCTAAACGAATACCTTGAATGCCCAAACAAATCCACCTAAGCCGAAACCCTTTGCGTCTTTCTTCTTTCGCCGGTGCATTTCATTCAAATGAGGCCACAACTCATCCCAAAAATAACTCCCCCCAAGCATAGTTTTTACAAGCTTCCAAATCATCAACTAAATCTATCAGTTTCTGATCAACTTGCCCAGTCTTTTGTGTTCCTTTAAAACAGCTCTCTATCATCATCAAAATACAAATTCTAACACAATCATCTTCCGCAAAGTCAGTCCAATCAGATTTAAAAAGGTCTTCAAGATCTTGAATACTCACTCTACGAAAATCGTTAGCTCCAAAGAATCTTCTTCTAAAAGAATTGGGATGGTGATTCGGTAACCAGATACATACCCCGAAACGGAGACCAGTTACCAGACAGAACTGTTTCAGGCCAAAGAATATTTCTTGATTCCCTATTCTATAACAAATACCGTCTTCAGGGTTCTTTGTAAGAACCTGATGTTGAGCAATACCGTATAAGACGTTGCTACAGCATACCTTCGCCTTAACATCAAGAAATCGGCCAAAACATGTATTCCTAAATTTGGATTCTATGGATTCTGTAATTTTAGACTTCATACGATTTAAAAATGTCCAAGCAATTCGGACCTTAATTTGACAATCCTCCTATGCAACAGGCAATGTTTAAACACAGAAAATCAATCAAACGAACAACCAAACATAAAAATATAAAAAATGAAGAAAATGTAAAAAAAAATAATAACTTACAACTGGAGCAGGAGCAGGGCAGTCAACAGGAACGTCGTTGTAAGCATTGGGAATTTGTTGGATGGCAAGACTGGTAAGTTGTTGGTTGGAAACATTGGCAATTTGTTGGTTGGAAGGATTCATTTGCTGGTTAAAATTTTGTTGCTGGATAATATTGTGTTGCATGAACAAACTGGGTACCTGGAAGTTGTTTTGCTGGTTAAAGTTGTTTTGCTGGTTAAAGTTGTTTGGGTGGTTATAATCGAAGTTCGGTTGCTGGTTAAAGTTGTTTTGCTGGTTAAAGATCCCTTGCAGATTTGGGGGTTGAGACGACCAATTATCAAAAAATAAGTCTTCATCCAGATTTGTGACCTCCATATTTTTTGAATCCATTTTTCAAACGGGTCGGGTATTAAAAACGGGTCGGGTCAGAATTTGAAGAATAAGCTTTTTTGAGACGTAGCCCCGAAATGTGCTGTGCTGCTTACATGTGGGACCCTATTGTCGGAATTGGTTGACGTAGTTGAAGAATCTGGGTTGACGTTGAAGGATTTGGTCGGACTCGCCTCGGAATTGGTCGCCGGAGTTGAAGAATTTGCCGGAATTGCAGTCGGGGAGTGGATGTGGTCCAAGGATTGTGTGGTCCAACGGTTGTTCGGACGGGTTGTCGGTGTGGTCCCGAGATGGTTTCGGTGACGACTTTCCTTTTTTTGAAAAAATATGATCTGGTGCCGTCTTAGTGACGTCTTGTGGTGGGACGATATCTTTGTGACGTCTTTGAGCAAGAACATGTGTTTTATAGTGAAAAGACGTTTCGGATACTGGGACACGACTTTAAGTCATCTCATTAGTTGGGAGATGTCTTAGAATACGGACCACTTTTTAAATGTAAACCGTTTCGAAAACTGGGACACGACTTTAAGTCGTCTCAATTGTTGGGAGACGTCTATGCCTTGGGATTAGGGACAACTTTTTAAAGGTAAAACGTTTCGGAAAGTGGGACACGACTTTAAGTCGTCTCGATTGTTGGGAGACGTCTATGCCTTCCTGGGATTAGGGGCAACTTTTACAACTCGTCTTGATTGTTGGGAGACGTGTATAGTCTTGGGACTAATATAACAATTTACTCCTTTTAATAAAAAAGAGTTGTTACTTTGAAACAAGTGTTTTCACATAAAGATGTCTGACAGACAGAGAAATCATCCGCCTGTGGAATACTGTTCTCAGCCAGCAGAGAAATCATCCGATTGGATCTTAAAAAAATGGAGGCGAACAAAAAAGAAGCCGGAAACTTCTTCCTCCGCAGAGAATACTGAAGGAAGCAAGTATGTACACAATCGACAAAGCTTACACCAACACAATACTGGAAAATGGGCTATTCCAGACGATGAAACAGATAACTGGTCGAAAGATGTTTTTGAGTTTTACCGTAGAGGAGACGCACCATTTTGTTATTCGGCAGTTTTTTCAAGAACAGTGGAGTTGGATAAAACATTTTGGGGAACTTTGTTAGCCCTCAATTCTACCAGATCACTCTCAGTAACAGTAAATTATTAAACCTTTTGATATTTCCCTTTTTTTATTTTTTATAATTTTAACATGTTCGTGACGTTTCTTTACAGCATATAGAAGGATGGGTTGGAAGACTAATGAACTGGAGGAGTAGAAAGATTCAAGAAAATGCTTTGCTAAATATGCGGTGGACAATTCTACCACCATAATTTTATGATTGTTTATTGGAATCTGTACCTAAAAACGCGGCCAACTATTGCAATGGTAAAGTAAAACCGTTTTCGTCATTTTTAGATGTAGATTACGTCTTTTTCCCGCTTCCACTTGAAAATAGTGAATGGTTACTCGTGCGACTAGAATTGGTGTCACAAGAGCTAGTCATGTATGCTCATCAAGATGTCCGTGAAAGATACAGAAACCATATTCACCCAAGGTTGACGAAGATACAAATTTATTTAGGAGCTACATTAGTGCACATGCGATACTGGAAGAAGTCATGTAATCCGGAAAAGTGTATCACATTTAACCTTAATGAAGACTATGTTGTGGCATCCAATTCTTTATCTGGTAACGAGGCGGTGTATCTTTGTATGCTAATGGAACATTTAGTCACTGATAAACCCATTACCGTCAATGGTGATCTAAATCAGGCATGGTTGTCATACAGACGGTTTATGGCCGAAAAATTGTATTTTTGGCGGTGTTTACCCCGTCCAAACGTTGCATAACCTATTGTAATTTTAAACCGTATTATTCCTTGCCATTTTATTCCTGTAGTGTTTTGAATATTAAATAATTCCATGAACAAACATGATGACAAATGAATTGGTATCATACAATATACATCAATGTTGCGTTATCTTTTTTAATGACATAAGTTACAAGGCCTATACTATTACAACAACGAAAAATTTAATAAATGCGCTTGTTACACCACGAAGTGTATTTTTTCCCTTCGCTGTTGATCGTCCAAAATGCGTTTGTTCCACAGAATGTTTTCTCAACCTGTTGACCACGACGTTGATGACTGCAAACCAATTCGTCCGTATGAGAAAATCACCATTATAGCCATTTGACCAAAGGCTTCCAAATAGGAACATCAATGAGGTGTCTACTTTCGCAAATTGCCGGTCAATGGCCATTTCAGTGAATATCATGTTTCACCTTTGGACATGGAAACATGATGACAAATTATGGTGACCGGTTTTATATTAAATTACAAACATGACTTACTGGCAACTAGTCACTCCGGAGACCATAAGTCAAGTTTGATTTCATTCCCTTCCTTATTCCTTGTATAAGCAAAAGGGAATTTAAGGAAGGAAATTGTAAACCCATTTCTCCCATATCCTATCATCATCAAGGTTATTACCCGTTACACCATGTGGAGAACGGTCATTTTAACCCATAATGATAGAGAAATGGGAGGTTCACCAGCGTTGCAGTATTATAAACTACCAGACCAAAGTTGCAGTCTACACGGGTTATACCACGCGCGGATGTAACAACGATCCAAGTAGTTTTATGCAGATGTAACAACGACCCAAAAAATATGGATGGTTTGATGATCCGAAATAAAGACTACAAAAGGAAAGAGAGAGAAGTGTTTGAAAATTTTCGTAAAATTAAGTGAAAACATTTTTTGATTAGTGAAACTAAACTTATCTAGTAAAAGTAACAAATCTTGGGGAAGTATTATGCATTTATATACCGTGTTTCACGTCTCGGGACGTGCATGTCTCTGACATGCAAAGACGCTCGATTGTTACACGTGTCCCGTCACTGTGACGTTTGATGCAGAGTGAGACAACTTTGAGTCGAGTCATCAATTTAAATCTATATGACGTCCTAAAGTCAGTGAAGACGTCTCGGGAAGTGTGCAGGCTAAATCCCATACACATCAATTAATTACCATATCAAATTATATTATTTTATTAATATTTCTACACTATATATACCTACAAATTCTTCACCACATAACACATTTCTTACAAATCACGTATACAAAACACCAAGCAACCAATTAAAGATGGCCTCCTGGACCGAAGAAGAAATTCTTGGAATTACACTGGCCTGGCGCAATGTTTGCGAAAACACCCAAGTTTCTGACACTAGCCACGAAATTCGGGCTACTCCATTCTGGAATAAAGTTGTTACCGAGTTTCAAACACTTATGGAGGGTCAAACAAACCGCACGACCGAAGAAGTCAGAGAAAAATTTCGCAACGTCAAAGGGGAGTGCACAATCTTTGAAGAATTCGTCAAGGCCAACAAACAGGAAAGGCTGATCGAATCCGAAGAATGGCTCATTGAATTGTCAAAGATTGACTACCTGTTCGTCTATGATGAAGCCTTCGTGTATGTTTCGGCGTGGCAGTTGTTACGCCCGAATTATATTTATCTTTAAGCTCATGTAATAGGTATTTCTGTCATGTAATTTCGAAGTCTGAATAAATTAAGGTTAATGTTTTAACGTTTTAAAACATAAGGTATTTACATTGTTCAATATCTTTACCACTTAAAACATAAGGTATTTACATTGTTCAATATCTATCTTTACCTAAATAAAAGTTAGAACATTTATCATTTAAACCGATACCACTTAAAAGCCACGGGATTTAAAAACCAACCTGAATAAACCAAAACAACCAAACCAACAAGAAAATCCAAATCCCGCATAACTAGAACAACAAAAAATACAATCACAGCAACCACAAATTCACCACCATGTTTGTATCGGCAACCACAACATCCACTCCCACACCATCTATCAAACAAACATAAACATCAGTCCTCATCATCATGAGTGGTACCTGAGCTACCCAAACCAGCCGCTGCATCCAACGCATCCTTCTTCTCCTGTTCCAGCCGCTCTTGCTCCACTTTATTCGCTTCCGCACCCATACGGTCAGATTGATCAATGTAGTAACGGTAAGCAGTGACGGGTTCTTCAAATCCAATGCACTCGCGCACCACGCCAACGATTGGGAACACCATTTGGTCGAACAAAACAAGTTGTTCTTTGAGCTCATCCTCCCGAGGCTTCCCATAGTGTTCGCCTTCCGTAAGTTTCCCATGGTTAATGGCGTGGTGGAACCCAGTAACAAACCCCTCCGCTTCACCAGCAGCGCGGGCAGCTGAAACAATTGACGCAACCTGATCGCCCAGCATCGGCTCGTTCCAAATGTGCTTGAAAAACTGCAAAGATATGTGTTAATTCACAATAAAGAATAATAAGTAAGATGGAAAGAAAGTAAAGAGACCCACCCCAGGAACACCTTCGGTCATCATCCACTTAGCATCATCTCTCAACCTATCTTGCACACTGTGCGCCTCCTCAAGCAGCTTCTTAGCACTCTCCGCTTCAGTGACAGCGGAAGAATATGCTTCTTTTGCAGAGGCCTTCTCCTGGACAAGCTGATCTCTCTCTTTGACCAAGGCAAGGTTTTTCTGTTCGGCATTGGACAACTGGGACGTAACAGCCATCAGATTGTTGTCTTTTTCTTGGAGCTCAGAGCGTGTATCCGCAACCTTGGATTTAAGTTCTTCAACAACTTTCGCGTGGTTTTCAGCAGCAATAACCAATTTGGCATTTTCATTATTCAAAACCTGCATCTGCTCACGCTCTTTCATACGTTCATTATTGGCACGGTTCCACCTCTCGTTCCATCCCTTTTGTTTTTCGGCAAGCTCCACCTTCAACTGCTTTACCTCATCCGCAGCCTTCTCCGCAAGTTTCAAATGGCTGTCAACATCAGATTTCAACTTGTTCTCTGCTTCATGGAGACACTGTCACTCCTGCGCAATGAAGCGCTTCGCCCGCTCTACCTCATCAGCGTCGCGTTGCAGTTGAATATCACGACGCATGAGAGCGTCGATGGAAGCCATCTGGAGCGCGGAACCAACATACAAATCTGAGATAAGTTGTGATCTCACCAACCCATCTTGAAACCTTCTCTCATGGGGCGGGATGCAATGGGACACAAATTCTTCTGCAGTGAGCGGGTTAGCAAAACGGGAGTTCTCCCGTATACGCCAGTTTGGCTTAAAAAATGAATCATCCCCGGCCCAAGCAGAACCGCTTGCCCCCGCAGCGTCACCCCTAGATTAACCACCATGTGTCATACCTTCAGCACGAACCATCCCCAAAGCTTCCTTCTCCGCAGCTTGTTTTTTCATTAACTCTTCCTGAGCACGAAGCTTCTCCAAAGCCTCCTTCTCCGCAGCTTGTTTATTCATTAACTCTTCCTGAGCACGAAGCTTCTCCAAAGCCTCCTTCTCCGCAGCCTTTTTTTTCAACTCCTCAGCTTCTCTCTGTGCAGCCTGTTTTCTTAACTCATCCGCTTCTCTCTGCGCAGCCTGTTCTCTCAACTCCTCCGCTTCTCTCTACGCAGCCTGTTTTCTCAACTCCTCCTCAGTAGCCCGTTTAGCAGCCTCCTCTTTCTCGGCTTGGATCCTAGCCGCTTCGGCTTGGATCTCTCTGAGGCGAGCCTGCTCTTGTTCTTTTTCCTTTATACCATGCTCAAGCTTCTCAGCCATACGCTTTTCAGCTGTTTCCTTCTCCTTCTCACTCAAACCCGCAGAAGAGGGCGTCACCTTCGGGCTTGCAACTGCAGAGGATTGAGTAATTAAGTACAAGGAACAAAAAAGGGGAGTTAAAAAGGCTAACTAAGAGCAGATACCTGGAGTGCTCTTCACAATCTTTTTCAACACCGAATCACGCTGCGGTGGAGGTGTTATGTTGAAAGCATAAGTAGCTTCCGGGCTCTTCTGAACTTCCTTCAACTTGCGCTTTTTTGCATCAGGAACGTGCGAAGTATCAGCAATAGAATAAGACGGAAACTTGCGCTCGTCCTTCTGGCCAAACAACGGCCCTTCACCCACTATATCCAAATGAGGCCGATCAGAAACTTTGACATAATCAAAGCTACGATGCGGTAAATTCACCTTAGACCCTACAGGCGTTGTCTTACAACGCCCACTGGACACATCAGCCCCGCATGGCCGAGAAGGGTGAACCAGGTCATTGGACGACCCGGTCGATTCCTCATCATCAGAGATAATAGTGAAGGGTATGGGTATGCACGATATGGGATCAGGATTAGGATACTCACAAGTAGGTTGGAAATGAGCCGGAGGATCCACCAAGTTGGGAAGATAAAACCTATCAATCATACCGTCTATGGGGTTGGGACGGTCAGGGCATGTGGCTCTCCACTTGATAGTCGCTTTTGCGCGCTTCATGAAAGCTTCCAGCTTAGTAGTCCCTGCGCAACATTAAACAAAAAAAATAAGGACTCATGAAAGTCACACTTTAGGGCATAAAGCACGTACCTTTAGGCCGCAGGGAAGTCTCCATTCCATGCTGAATACGCAGACGACTCAAACCCAGGTGTACCAACATGTGCTCCGGACACGTATTAACCTCATACGGAGAAGGATTCTGAGTCAACCTCACATACCACTCCTGTTCAGCATACCCATCCATCACCTCATGATTAGGAGGCCTTTGGCGGTCTCCCATGACCTTCCAAGGCATGGCAACAGGAAGAACCCCACGGTTGATGTAAAAAAAATTTCTCCTTCCAGTCGTACATAGACTTAGGAAGATCTGTGCCAATCGGAGACACCGCATTTCTCAATACAAAATTGAACCAGGACTGAGACTGGACAAGCACATACAATACATTGAACCGCTCAAAGGTGGGTTCGATATCCATGGCTCTACAACAGGCTTCAAAATGAACCAATCTTAGCATGCCAAAGGCATTAACTTGGGTAATGTGGATACCATATTTAACCAAGGTATAGTAGCAGGCAACCGGAAACCACAAGAAGAAAAGTGGGCAGCATACAGTGTAATCTTACCAAGCGGGTAATCCATGGCCGTTTTCCCAGGAGCAGGTAGCTCAACACCCCAAGAAGGATCAAATTCCATGGCTTTACAAAATTCTTCAAAAGCTATCTTCGCCCACCGGATGGTGGTGTTATTCAACAACCTTGCCGACTTCAAACTTGCTGACATGGATCTGAAAAGAAAGAAAGATTTTAGTTTCCAACAGATCTTGGAAAACCTAGCCGGAGAAGATGGAAAGTGAAGGGTGTGAAACTGAGAAAAAGGGAAAACCTCGCCGGAGAAGATGGAAACTTAAGGGGAGAGGTTTTTGAAACTAAGAAAAGGGGGGATCTCGGAAAACCTCGCCGGAGAAGAAGAACATAAGAGGGGAAAACTTTTGAAATTGATAAATGATAGAATTGTAAGAAGGAAGGAGACGGAGGTATATATATACCTACTGCAATTAATGCGTCGAAAAAGGTGGAGAACGTGGGTGACGAAATTTTGATCAACCGTCAAACGTCACCTGTCATCATGACAGACATCCCTCTGACGCCTATTGTCACCTGCCACACGACTCCTCGAATACACCATACCTTTTCAAATACACGTCGGTAAATGCATAGCTGGCAACCAATGTTGGGTGACAAGTGTCAGCATGTTATTGGACATAATATTATTATTGTTTTTCTTTTTTACTCGAGTATCTAATTTATATATTTTTTTCATCAATCAACCTATTACTAACGTGTTTTCCTATTTTTTTCACTAACTTGTTGCAAACCTTTCTTTATAACCCAAGTCAAATACGAAATACAAGTATCTTCATACATAAATTTAAAAGAACTTTTCCTTTTTAACCAACATATTAGACGTTTCAGAAACTTATTTAGATAAAATTGTATGTGCTTAAAGGATCGACAAATCAACAAAGAAATGATCAAACAAGTTTGATTTAGGTGCGGAAACCCTAAACCAATCACAAAATGATAATCAATCAGATCAAAACAAACAAATCATCATTCAAAGCTTTTCTCATTAATAATCAAAACTCAATTACACGTTAATTTGATCAAAACATGAAAGACACAACGTGAATTAAGTTTAGCAAAACACTAGAGAGACACACTGGACTTGGAGGGAATAATAATGACTAAAACTACATTCAAAAATCAGCTTGACCTATTTATAGGCTGCACGTTCGCCCACCATGAAGGTACGAACGTGCACATTCGACCAAACAGTCTGGTCGAATGAAGCAATACATAACTAACAAAATCTTCCTTCGCCTCCTGTCTCTCCTTCGTATGAACTTCTTCCTTCGCACCTTTGATTTTCTTCCTTCGCCCACATAAAACTTCCTTCGCCCACTCGACAAAACTTATTAACATATGTTTATAGTAAATCCAAAACATTAGTCGCATAAATGCATCTACAAACTCCCCCTCGACTATTGCTTGGATTGTTTAACTCTTCGTTCCTCATCCATTCTTTTGTTCATCAGCTTGATCCTCAAAAGTTTCTTCTGTTCCAATGTCATCACCTTCTCAATCACTTGCTTCGGTGTTTTCTTTTTCTCTTCAGAAATCTCTTGAACTTTCACAAACTTGCCGAGCTTTTTGTCATAGTCGCATCCGGCATTGATATCATGAGCAAAACACAGAAATACCACTCGCTGGTATTTACTAGCCTGTTCAGCATCCTTAACATCGCTGAAGATAGGATTGTAATACAACATTATGATGTCCTCATGTGAGCAATTTACTAACCACATAGGATCAAAAATGTGTATTTTCTTGAAACTCTTATCACCATCCTTCAAAACAATAACAGCTTCTGCAATCTTCCAGTCGTAGTACCACCAGATAAAGTCTTTGGCGAAATGTTGAGGAATCTGCAGCAATGGAATGTGCCTCAACACTTTTGGTGGTTTATACTTTAAGGTCACCTTGGGCAAACCAGTAATATCATCAATAGTCTTCTTGTGAACAATCCTTTTTGGATATTGAGGTTCAAAGAGGTTCCACTTCGTCCTGCTCTCCCTAGCCATCTTCTCAGCAAAGTAAGCAATCTGACCATTTGTCGTTCCTGTCATCTTGTGTTGACAAATGTCACGAATTGCCCAATATGGAGAGTCTTCAAATCATGGAATCTATCAAAGTATAGGATCCCCTTCTCCCACTTCACTGCTACACATTTCAGTTGCTTTATAAACTTCCATCCCAACGCTTTTCCTTTGAACATGTCGTTGTGGAATTTATAAAAGCTACCCTGAATCTCAGGTTTAGGACGATTCGCCTCTTTCTCTTTTAACTCCCTCAATAACTCTTTCAAGCTATCGGATTGTCTGATAAACGGTTTCTCATGCCCTCTGAAAATCTCATCAACAAACATATCACTTTTCTCTTTTGCACGTCTCTCGGCTTCCTTTAACAACTCATCAGTGAAAGCAGTAAATCCAGAATTCTTGTCTCTTTTGAAATATTCTGGATATTCTTCACTCGTCACATCCTCAACTTCTATGTCTTCGAAACCAGGTATATCACGATCATCAGAATGATCTCCAGCTTCCTTTTCAGTTAGATCAGGAATCTGGTTATCAGCTAACAATTCTTCAACAGTTTTGCCAACCTGATTCGCCAGACCTTCAAAGATCTCTTTTGCCATCGCCGCCGAGACTTCACCATCTTCCAAATCTGGATCATTGTATTCTAGTTCAAACATCCTGTCACGAGATTCAAAGATCTCAGAAAATCTGCTAGTCATGTCAATCGTCCAGACTCGATCAGTGAGCATCTGGCGATACATCTGTTTGTCTTCTTCTGACATAGACTTCAGCTTTTTGTTTCAAAAGATCGTATCATCATCTACTGATCCTCCAGGGGCTTTCGAACTAGATTCTTCACCTTTTCCAGATTCTCTCTTCTCATACTTATATCTGTCTGTATCATCATCATTGTCATCATCATCATCAGATGCAGAGCTGTTATCTTCACTAGAACCATCATTTGAACCATCATCATCATCATCATCCTTCTTCTTCTTAGGAGCTTTATGAGCATCTTCATCAAGATCTGCATCATCCTCCTCATCCTCATCAGATAGTTCAAAATCAACTTGCTCCTCTTCAAGCTCTTTATCTTCTTCACCTACTTTCAGCTGAGGAGCTCCAGAGTATAAATCCTTGATCAGATTATCCATGTTTTTGTTACTCTCTTTCAGCTTCTTGTTTTCATCTTTCAAAGTTATAATCCGTCTGGTGTTTCTCTGCTCATGTTTCAACAACTTTTTATTATCCTTCTGCAACTTTTTGATCTTCTGTTTCAACTCTTCATTATTCTCATGTGTTGAAACAACTACATCAAGCATCTTTGAGTCGTTTTGTCTAAGTTGGGCAATCTCAGTCTGCTGCTTGTTTATCATATTCATCATTTCAGCAAGTCTCCGGTTAAAAGTATCCATCACATCACTATCAACTGTAACCTTTTTCTTGGGGACTTCAGCAACCTCTGGCAGTTTACCTTTCTTTATCTTCTTCAGTACATTATCTAGAGCTTCATTGAATGCATCAACAGGTAAATCAGCTTCCTGTTCTGTACCTGAAGTAGCTGTGGTTTTCTGCTTCTTTGAGGCTGGAGCAGCAACTGGAGATTTTGAGCTAGTAGCAGGTGGTAACTTCTTTCCTGCTATCAGTGTCTCTATCTCTCTAGCTCTCTTTTCTGCAGGTTTCACAACCTGTTCTTTCTTCTTATACTGGGGCTTCTTCGGTTTCTCCCCCTGAACTAGCAAACCAGGAAAGTCTCCTGTTCCCAGACCTAAATCTTCATCCTCTTCATCCAAACGAATAGGACTCTTCATTCTCTGCTCTTCTACCGATCTGTTCAAACTAACTGACTCACCAGCCACCGTGGCCTTGGGCGTGGTAGTCTTTAGCGTTTCAGTTTCAGTATCCCAGTGTTCATCTTCTTGCGTCTCTTCAGAATCAATCGACGCTTCATCCACTATGTGCAATCCCTTCTTAGCCATTGTCTTGTTTCTTCTCGGTGTACTCTTCTTCTTAGCAGGTTCAGGAACAACCTCTAACCTGATCTCTTTCTCCTTTCCCTTTCCACTCTTTGCTCCAACATTAACAACCTGTCGCTTACGCTTCGCATCTGGATCAACAGGATGTAATGGATTATCTTGATCTGAATCACTGTTAGCATGTCTCACTAGCCCTTCACCCGGATCCTCATAGTCAATCCTTGCCAAATGTCCAAATAAACGTCTAATTGGTGGACGTTCATTCACTGACAATCCTTTATAAGCTTTCATCCTAGCCAGTGTATTGATCGACATATGTTCTTGAACGACAATGTGCTTAGGATCCCTCTTCAACTCTTTGTATTTATGATCAAACACCATCTGGAGAAATCGAGGATATAACAGAAACTTCAGATTCCTCGTGCCATTCACAGGCTCCAACAAATGTTCCATCAGCATCCCTGATACATTGAACGGTTTGTTCAATACTAGTGCTACCATCATCGAGCTAATACTCTTTCACATCAAATTATATCCTCCAGCAGCTGAACCAAAAACGTGTATCAACACATGTGCCAAGTATTTTAACTGTGGACACAGCTTTCCCTTGTGCAATGAGCCATCAGTAATCGGCCCATTGTACTTCATCCTCACAAAGCACTTTCGTTGTTCCATAAAGCTAAGCTCTCTAGGATCAGTCTTTTCATCTTGAAGATTCAAGGCTTCTCTAATATCCTGCTTAGAAACAATAATCATCTTTCCTTGGATCTTGCTAATCACAGACGATTCGCAATTCCAGAAATCCAACTTTGCTTCAGTCCAGAATTCTTGTATCATGTCTCTGTAGATAATGGTAGGTGTAGCAATTGCGTCTATCACCTGACTTCTTTTCAAGAACTCTATGATCTCAATGAACTCAATATGCTTTTTAACCTCTCCAAGATACGCACAGCAATTATGCGCATTCTCGAATGTTAAAAGCTCTTCTGTTACTTTCTTAGCAGGCTGTGAGGATGATCCGGCTTGTTCAGTAGGCTTCTCTTGTTCAGACATGGTTCAATCTGCAAAACAAAACAAATAAACATGTTAAAAATCGACAAAATATTCAAAGTTTGAAAATTTGATATTTTATCTTCTCATTCGCCCATACGGAGGTGCGAATGAGAGTTTATTGGTGCGAATGAGAAATTTTAGAGATACGAATGTGAAAATTTTTGATAAAATGTTTCATTCGACCAATTGTTTTTCTTTCGCCCAAATAACCATCTCCCCTTCGCCCATTCGAAAGGTGCGAAGGAGTTGTTCTTCAAATTCAAATTTTTAACTTTGCATTTTATTGATTCTGATCATGTCATTTTGATTCAATAGGCTAGTAACATCACCGATTAAAGTTTTTAAAACAACAATTTTATCTATCATTCATTTTATCAATGTTTTGAGTTTAAAATTAGGGTTTATCCATTCATCATGATCAACTGAACATTCTGATGGATTAACACCACTAATTTCTGTTTCTTCTCCCCCTAAAACATGGATATAATGAATCCGAAACATCAATTTCAACAATGAACATGATTTGTATCAATTTTTGATTTCTAGGGCTCAAAACTGAAATGATTCGATTAATCCATGAAAATGTGTTGTTAACCTGTAACAAGAAGTGCAAAATGATCAGGAAAGGTAGACGATCACAATGGTATAAAGCAAAATATCAAGGCAACAAGTGGACTTCACTTCAGAATTTTTGAAAAAATTTTGTGAGGGTTCGAATGAGACTGAAGACATATATATAGGCATGCTCCTTCGCCCAAATACACTGGTCGAATGAGAAACTTTTGGTTCCTTCGACCCTATTTAAAGGTTCGAAGGAGACAAAAGGGTTCGAATGTGGAAATTATTCAAGAACACTCTCATTCGCCCAAACATACTATACGAAGGAACAACAAAAATTCCACGTTCGACCAAACGAATGGGCGAACGAAAACTGGAATTTTGATAAATTTTCCAAATCTCAAAAACGAGTCCCGTTCCAATTATTTTTCAACTTTTAAGCATCCATCATTCATATTTTCACATTTAAAAGATTACAAAGCTCAAATGGTTCATCAAGGTTTAGAAAATCGGCATCAACCACCATCAGCTATCAAAAATAAGATAGAAATGTAAAATCTTTTTGGATTTTCTAAAGTTTATGCTAAAACACACCTAAAATCTTTTTGAGTTTTGTAATTTTTGACGAGAAAATAAAATGCAGAAATGTAAATGAAAAACAGTAAATGTTTTGGGATTTCCGGTAAAGGGATCATATCAGTTATTGAGAAATCTGATCACACCGTTGATCTTTTTTATTATTATCATTAAAGACAATGTGCGATCTGGCAACTGCTGATATTGTGATCCACATAAACTCACATGCAGACTTTTGTGCAGTGCTTTAAACTGATACTGTTATTTATAGTATAAACAAAATTGTCTGTGGTTCCCACACACACGACATACTCCCGTATCAAGAAGTAAATGCACAAAGACTCATTGTAAAGCGTGATTATGCTTTCGTCGTCTGTAATTTACAAGGTATAATGCACAGAGGTATACAGGTTAGCAAATTAATGCAGCAAAGTAACATGTGCACTTTACCAGGTTGAGGACTGATATTAATCATGATTTGCATCAGTGATTAATACGATGTAATAGATAATCTTTGATCATCATAAAACATGGAAAGTTCCTCAATTCGGTAACTTTAGGATTTGGCATTAAGCTCTTTTATAAAGACACCCTATCTGATCTAGGTCCGTAATGACTTACAGCAAAAGATCAGAGAGGCTATCCCCAGACAACTAATAACATAACGACCCTAAACCTCCGAGTTTTGTACAAATACCCTATCAAACGAAATTACGGTACTAAGACCATATGCCCATGAGGAGTTCATCCACACATCAATTCGTTTGATATGTATGTATCAGACACGCACTAATAGGTCTACGAAGCCTATCAGCACATCGCACAGACTCAGACACACGCCCTATAAAGCATTACATTTCTTAGAATGTGTCAGATCCCCACTGATGTACTATCATTTCCCCTTTTTACTCTAGGAAATCATTTTTGGTTTTTCTGATTTTTATAAATTTTTGAATTTACTGTTCCCAAGGATAAGCTGGAGCATTTCAAATATGTGACTGCCCAGATATCGTTTGTTCACAGAAATCTAACGGCATTAATCTAAGGGAAGAAGATATAGCAGTCAGCAAAGAAATTTTCTAATTTTTATGGATTTTTGAAAAATTTTTTAATGTTTTTGGATTTTCGAAAATTTTCTGAAAAACAGTAAAAAAAAATTAACTAAAAAGCGATAAACTGTGGTGGTGATCAGTCTTGTTTTTCTTTAATACCATTAGTTTTTAAAAGACAAAATTACAATTTTTGTCCTTTATTTTGTCCAAAATTATGGAACAGGTCCTTTAAAAAGAATACTTTCAGTATTTGTCCTTTATTTCGATGTTTGCTTACAACTTTTGTCCTTTACACTAACCTGGTTAGTTTTTCTCAGTTAAATCCCTCACATGCATTGCACGTGAGGGTATATTTGTAAATTCCTTTCAATTTTAAAGCAGGTTATAAAAACCCCTCCCTCCTTATAATAATTATCGTTCTTCTCACTTTCCCCATTTCAAATTAGGGTTTCAAAATCAAGGATAAAACCTCTCATTCCTGTAAAGATGGTGTTTTATTGGTGTGGTCAAGTAGCTCTTGTGCGAACCTCGTGGACTCCAAGGAACCCTGGTCAACGTTTCTATGCTTGTCCTGTGGTTGGATCAAGATGCCGGTTCATTGGTTGGTTTGATCCACCAATGTGTGAAAGATCCATGGATGTCATCCCAGGTCTGCTGAGATCCCGTAATGAGATGGAAGAACAGCTAAGAAAGAGTCGATTCACTGCTAAGGTTCTGAAGAAGATGTTGATGGCTAGTTGGGTTGGGTTTTTTATCGTTTTTTTAGCAATGAAGATGTAATGAATGATTATTAGCTAAGAAAATCCCTAGTTCTTAAATTTTGTACTATGTAATCAGTTTGTAAGAACTTTCTAAGGGATAATGAAATGAAGTTAATATTTTGGTTGGTATGTGTGGTTTGCAGAACTGATATTGATCAATGTGTGGTTTGTAATACTGATATGCATCAATGTGTGGTAAATGGGTCAATATGGATGATATATGCAACCTGTTATTTAACAATTGTGTGGTAAATGGGTCAATATAGAACTGGGTCAAGATGGATTATATATCCAGTGTGTTATTTATCAATGGGGGTAAATGGGTCAATATAGATACTATGTTAACCATCACATATTATCAGAAACTGCCAATGGGGGTAAATGGGGTAAATGGGTCAATATGGATACTACATTAACCATAACATATTATCAGGAACTGCCCATTGCATACCATATTAACCATAACAAGTCAAAGTAGTTTAAAAACATAGTGTTTAATGCTTTAACAAGCATGACACATCAAAATACATCAGAAGACCCATACCAAAATACATCAAAAGACTAATAAGTCAACCAAGTTTAAGACTAACAAAACATCAAAAGACTAAACTGCCAACATCTCCAAGCTATTTGGTGCATGTCCTCTTGTTATGACCCTGGCCTTTGCACTTTCCACAAGTTGCAGGCTTTGACTTTTCCTTTGCTTTACCCTGTTCACTTGACTTTCCATTTTTTGACTTTGGATTTTTTGACTGCTTAGTTTGACCTTTAGCCATTCCCTTTGAGCTGGAGTTCTTTGACTTCTTAGATGATGAGGCTTCATTTGAATCAACATTCTTGTCCCTCTTTCTCTTTTTTCCATCTTCAACTTCTCCAGCTGACTTTCTCCTAGCCTTTTTGGGCCTCCCAATTGGTTTGTGGTATGCAGGTGGGGTGATTGTTGTAGGCACCTGGGACCTTGGCCACATTGACATCCCATTGATAGGAAATACCTTGAAGCTGTACACAGATCTCCACCTCTCCATTGTGTAAACTGGATTCACAAACAGCCCATATTGAGAAGAGAAGTCTCCATGGATCTTTCCAATAGCTATACTTTTGGCTCTGAATGCTTTCATTTGAGAGACCCCAACCTCATACTTCCTTTGAAACTGCCTTTGTACAGCCTTCACTGACATCTTAGGATCTTCTTGTAATTGCTCCATAAGTTGTTGAGATAGAAAAGTGGCTGTGCAAGCATATATTTTTCTAGATTGAAGACATTTATGTTCAGTATTAAATGTACTCACCTTCCAAGATGCAGATTTAGGATCCTTTGAGACATTGACCACCCAAGGACAATTATTGATGTTTCTTTCAGCCTTTTTCCCCCTTCCACCTACATTTTTTACAACTTTGCCATCACCTTTATTAGATTCTTTGTTTTGGGCCCCACCATTGTCTTGGGCTTGGTTTTCAACATCATTCAATATTGGTCCTTTGTTTTAGGTCCCACATTTTTTAAACTGCATACTTGACCCATCTTCATTCTCACCCTTACACACAGCCCTTACTCTTTGAAGATCATCTTTTATTATCCTTATTTGCCTTCTTGTTTCCACAGCATGTGCTCTAATAATTTTTTTCACTTCTTCTTTGGTTCCAAATAATTGACCCTCATAAAATATTGAACCTTTGGCCTTTCTGTTTTCTTTTCTAATCTGCCTCAGTTTTCTCTTCTTAGAACTCTTTTTATCACCCTCATCAGATTCTGAGAGACTATCAAATGCATCATTATCCACTATGTAGTCACTATCCTCATCAGATTGTTTTGAATCAGAATTCTTACCATTTGAAGCTTCATCATCAAAGTTTTCACCATCAAACTGAGGTTCATCATTTCCTATGTTATCAACTGATTTCCCATTTCCAACATTATCATTTGCAGTTTGATTTATAAAAGATGCTGGTTCACCAAAGAATGGGTCAAAGTCTTCATCATCAATCCTAAAGTTTCCTACATTGACAACAGAAGTTCCTACATTGACAACAGAACTTCCTTCATTAACAACAGAACTTCCTACATTGACAACAGAACTTCCTTCATTGGGAACAGAACTTTCTCCAACCTCATTGGTCCTATCATGCCAACCTAAGGCTAATCTTGTTTTTAAAAACTTAGAAATATCTAATGCTGCTAATTCTTCATCAGTTATCTCTTCTATTATAACCTTGGACTTGGTTGGTGACATAAAAAAGGTGTGCACAAAGGTATCCCCATGCTCAACATAAACACTCATCAGTTTATGGGGTGGCACATATTTGGCAAACTCCCTAACATCTGAATCACTCCCAAGTGCTCTAAGACCAAAATCTAAATCCATATTAGGAATAACATAGTGGTAATACCTTTTATTTTCAGGGTCGTAACCAATTTGCTCCAAGATGCCATCTAGTTCATGAACTGAAAACTTCTCAATATCCATCATATCAACAATGTCCAGCAGCCCCCTTTCATATCGACGACCTGGAAATTTTGTAAATACCCCATCATGATGCAACTTGATCGAAAACAACTGGGGTGAACCAACTGCATTGAACATTTAGAAAGTTCATCAACATCATTTGAACAACAATCCAAACTTTAAAAAATAAAATAAAAAACTAAATAAAGGAGAATCACTGATTAAACTCACCATAAAGTTCATCAACATCACTCTGTTCAAGCACTTGACAAATAATGTACCGAGGTTTTCTTTGATTACCTGTCATTATCGTGTATCGTTCGATTTCTAGGGTTTGTTCATCTGGGTTGTAAAGATTGGGGATGATTGGGGACGATTGAGGGATTGAAGGATTGAGGGTTTATAATCTGCTTTGAAATTATAAGGGGTTTTTATAACCTGCTTTAAAATTGAAGGGAATTTACCAATATACCCTCACGTGCAATGCATGTGAGGGATTTAACTGAGAAAAACTAACCAGGTTAGTGTAAAGGACAAAAGTTGTAAGCAAACATCGAAATAAAGGACAAAGACTGAAAGTATTCTTTTTAAAGGACTTGTTCCATAATTTTGGACAAAATAAAGGACAAAAATTGTAATTTTGTCTTTTTAAAAGATAATCAAATCTGGATTTGTCAAAAGTTTTGGTAAAAAGATCTGCGCGTTGGTAATCAGGGTGGATTTTGACCATATCGATCAACTCTTTAGCATAACAATCACGGATAAAATGATATTTAATCCGGATATGTTTAGCCTTTGAGTGATTTACTAAGTCTTTTGTTAATGCAATTGCGGCTTCATTATCACAGTAAATAGGGGTTTTAAGAAATTGCAAACCGTAGTCCACCATCTGTTGTTGGATCCAAAGAACCTGTGAGCAGCAGCTCGATGCTGAAACGTATTCTGCTTCACATGTGGATAGTGCAACTGCGGTCTGTTTCTTGCATTGCCAGGTCACGAGCCTGCTCCCCATAAACTGGCATCCAGCCGTTGTGGATTTGCTGTCTTTGTCACAGCCGCCCCAATCTGCATCACTAAAAGCGATTAGGTCAAAATTATCATCATGAGGGTACCAAAGTCCTTTCGATGGACAACCCTTCAGATATCTAAGGATACGCTTGACAGCTGCAAGATGACTTTGTTTCGGCTTCGACTGATATCGTGCACAAAGACATGTTTCAAACATTATATCCGGTCTAGACGCGGTGAGATACATCAGAGATCCGACGATTGCTCTGTATGTAAATGGATCAGTCAGCTCCCCCTTAGCGTCAACTCCGATCCCGTGATTAGGTTGTATCGGGGTATCCATCGGCTTTGAATCTTCCATCTGGAATCGGCTCAAGACTTCAGAAACGTATTTGGTCTGGTGAATAAAGATCCCCGTTGGTCTTTGCTCCACCTGCAAGCCTAGGAAAAACTGAATTTAACCCATTGCGCTCATTTCGAACTTTTCCTACATAACTTTTTCAAATTCCCTGCACAGAAGTGCGTTAGTAGACCCGAAAATAATATCATCAACATAAATTTGCACAAGAAGCAAGTCATCTCCTACTCGTTTCGTGAACAGTGTGCAGTCTACCAAACCGCGTTTGAATCCTTTCGAGAGAAGATACGTGCTCAGCTCCTCATACCATTGTCTCGGAGCTTGGTGCAACCCGTAAAGAGCTTTGTTTAAGACATAGACCTTATCCCGGTGAATAGGGTCCTCAAAGCCTGGTGGTTGACCTATGTAAACTTCCTCTTTGACCACACCGTAAAGAAATGCGCTCTTTACGTCCATCTGATACACCTTAAATTTCTTCCAGGATGCAAACGCCAGAAACATTCGTATAGCTTCCAAGCGTGCAACAGGTGCATAGATTTCATTGTAGTCGATTCCCTCTACTTGATGAAAACCTTGGACAACCAAACGAGCTTTGTTTCTCACTATAACTCCTCTATCATCCTTTTTAAACTTAAAAACCCATTTGGTTCCGATCTTCTTTCTTCCCGGGGGCAAATCTGTTAGCGTCCAAACTCCAAGTTTCTGAAGTTGTAACAACTCTTCTTGCATCGCTTCCACCCAAGCATCATCCAAAAGAGCTTCCTTGTACGTCCGCGGCTCGACCTGTGAAACATAACAAGCGAAAGACCAGTCATTTTGAAAACCAGATTTTTGTATTTTGGCATATAAACAAGATTGCCAATATTCTCTGGTGCTTGAGCATTCCTCAATTGCCCTCTTGTCATAACGCTGCTACCAGGATCACCAATGACCTGTTCAAGCGGGTGTATTTGATGTATCCGAGATTCCGGATAATCAGGTACTTGCACTCCCGTTTGAGTCGTCAAATTCTCTGTAGAAACCAGATCATTACCCACATTTGATGATGAAGCACCATTTGGATTTGGGTTCACTGGTGGTGTCACTGTAGCATTGTCCAGAATAGCTTCACTTGTAGCATCATCGTCTTCATCTTCTGATTCCGATGGATTAAGCGTTGTTGAAGCTTCTTGGAACACTTCTTCTTCCATCACAGGAGCAGTGGTATCATTAGAAGCCGCTTGAGGATTTACAATGATCGGACGCACTAACGGTGAAGTCACTGCGTTTTCGACCTCGTAATATAAATGGAGTACAGCTTCTTCAACCATGCTATGTAGGTTTAATGATTCAAAGAAGTCCTTGTAATCAAACATACAGTCTGGACCGCCTCCCTGTACATTCTGAGTGTATCTTTGTACTTCGACATTAGCCCACTCCTCGACTTTTCTAGTTCTTTTGTTGAATACCCGTTTGAGTGGGGTTGCATATCCAACAAAATAGCCTTCTTCAGCCTTTGATGCAAACTTCTCCGAAGGATTAAGCATTGTACACGGGGCTCCAAACGGTTCTAGATACTCTAGATTCGGCTTTCGTCGGTTCAACAGCTCATAAGAAGTTTTGCCAAACTTCTTCACTGTTAAAACATGATTTAGAGTGTAACATGCTGCATAAATTGCTTCGTTCCAGAACATGAATGGAAGATTTGAGTCCGCAAGCATTGTTCTCGCCGTTTCGATTAGAGTCCTGTTTTTACGTTCTGCGACACCGTTCTGCTGGGGTGTATACGGAGCGTTGTATTCGTGATGAATTCCCTTGTTTTCACAAAGATCATCCATCTGAGCATTTTTGAACTCCGTCCCATTATCACTCCTGATTCTTTTGATCTTCAGACTATATATATTCTCTAGACGAGTGAACAGAACTTTCAGGTTGTCAAACGTGTCGCTTTTCTGGTGTAAGCACATAACCCATGAGAATCTTGAGTAATCGTCAGTCACCACAAGACAGTACAATTCCCCGGCATGACTTTTACGCTTGACTGGACCAAATAAATCCATGTGCAAACGCTCAAGCGGTAGTTCAACTGAATTGACTTTCTTTGGTCTATGGGTCTGTTTGTGCTGCTTACCCTTTTTACAACTAATACACTTGTCATTCAAATGAAAATGTTTCACATTAACTCCAGTGACAAGTTCATTCTTCACCAACTGGTTCATCTTTCTCAAATGAATGTGTCCCATTCTCCTATGCCACATGATAGATTCTTTTTCTGTAGCCTTAGAGAGGAAACACGTGACTTGGCCATGGGTGATCATAGCTTTGGACATATCGAGAATATACAAATTGTTTACTCTCGGTGCCTTTAGCATCACCCACTCTTTTGGAAGTTCAAAACCCGGTTTCAGGATGTAGCAAGATTTGTCGTCAAAATAAACAGAGAATTGTTTATCACAGATTTGGCTGACACTGAGTAGATTGTAATCTATCTGCTTTACATACGATATCCGCTCAAATGTCACTACCCCATTGCTAACACTACCCTCCATCGTAATGTAGCCTCCTTTATTTCCTGCAAACGCTACGTAACCTCCATTTATATTCTTGATGTCAAAAAGTAACGTGAGATCCCCTGTCATGTGTCCAGAAGCTCCACTGTCAAGAATCCAGAGGCTGCTAACAGGGCCAGCTGGAGCTCCCTGCACATATCAAGTAAAACAATTAGATCTTTCGGGGGACCCAAGCCTGTTTGGTCTTGGGTCTTTGAACTGGTTGTTTCAAAGATTCATTAGATTCACAAACATCTTGGGTTTTAACAATCCCTTTCTTTTCACACTCAACTTTTGTTTTCTCAGATTTCACATTCTGTGAAGTTGAAGCACCCTCAGACCCCTTTGATGACCAAGACTGTTCAGACCGTTTCAAGATCCGGATCTGAGATTTTGAGGTCTCAGCCGGTTTCTTTACTTCGTCTTTGAATGCTACCTTCTTGGTTACCTTCTCTGATTTAACAGAGACAGGTCCAACTGCTGATTTGGCATTAGGTTTTGCCGGAACCTTTTTGTTTTCAGCAGTTGTATTCACCAATGGTTTCTTCAATGGTTTCTCAGTGGCTATCCGGTTGCGTTTGTCATAAGTCATCGGACGATTTTCCCTCTTTTTGTAAAAATTGTTTTGGTTATAATAAGGTGCTGGCTGAGGGAAAAACCGTCTTTGAGGATAACTGTAATTATCAACCGGATAATCATGTCTTTGCTTCATCTCCACCTCGTGCCTCTTGTGTCGTACATATGGGCATGTGGCAAGTAAATGTCCCCTTTCCCCGCACTTAAACACACGCACGGTACTCTTCATAGTTTTCGTTGATGTTCGACTTGGAAAAACTCGCAATGGGATATTGATCAACCATGCACTGTTTTCTTAAACTCTCAGGAGCTGGGTCTTTTGAGTAAGTCGGCTCAATGAAACTATTTGACTTGTCTGTTGGTTTAACGAATTGTGTGACATTGACCTTTGCGTCTTTAGAATTATCCAAATAAATTTTCTTTAAAATGGCTGGAGGAATGTCATTGGTTCGTTCATGTTTTGGAAACCAAATTGTACTTTCCTGCCAAATCTTTTCAATTTTAGAATAGTTGACAAATTGAATCGGATATTCGTCATCAGACATAATCTTATCGGAGCCTTGCATCCGATAGAAAACTTTCACAGGTTTATCACACGATTCGTTGTTCTTTTCATTTGATTTCTCAGTTTTAGTTTCAATTTTCTTTTCAACAGATTTAACCACATTTTTCTCAACTTTCTTAACCACTTTCTTTTCAACATTTTTATCAATAGACTGCTCAACTTTCTTAGCAACATTCTTTGCTGGTTGATTCTTTCGGTGAGCATTACCCATGGGATGGACAATCTGAGATGGTGAGACTGGTTCAGTAGTGATTATATGATTTTCATCAGGAATATCACTCTCTTTCTCAACAACCGTCTCAGACTGTTCATCTTCTTCATCAGAATCATCTGCAGCTACCACACCTTCATTGTTTCCCAAAACAGGTCTCACATCAAAATACGGGTCTCCGACACTGGATGTGTTGGACTCGTTATCTGATGTGGAGTCAGATTTGACTAAGTTCTCCGGTGCTATCGCATGTAGATTATGATTTTCGAACAACACCGGAGATGGGACAGCTTTGTAGTTTGCACTACTCGACTGTGAAGGTTCTTCGATGATGTGGTCAACTACATAAGCAATGTGCTTATAACTCTCTAATTTTTTATTCACTTTTTCAGCGAAGCACTTGATGGTTGCCATTTCTAACTTTGTGTTTTCCATTTCATTTATATAGTTGTTAATGGCAAGTTGCTTTAAAGACAAAGTCTTTTTCAGTTCAGAAACATCCTTTTTGTAACCATCAAGTACTTTGTTAAATTCTTTTGCTTCCTTTTGATAAGTTTGACAGTTTATTTTAGCACTCTCAAGTTGTACCTTGAGTTGCTTATTTTCTTCAGTCAAACTATCAAAAGCAGAACATTTATCACAAACATGAGATTTAGATTGAGATTCAGTACTTACCGGTTTAGGTGGTTCTGTCATTGCCATCAGTGCGAAATGAGCTTCCTTCCCTGCAAAGAATTTTGAGTAGTCAATCTTTGTGCAAGCGTAATCCACCATGCACGACTTGCGGGTCATAAGGAAATCTGCTTCAGCTAGCAACTGATCGATATCATCGTCTAGTGAGTTCACACTAGCTTCCGAGTCAGAATCACTTTCCATGTCCGAGTAAGCTGAATCATATTGCTCTTCAACATCGGTGATGGAATCAAGAATCATTCCAGACTTCTTGTCTTCACACTCATCATTCACATCCTCATTCAACTCTTCTATTTTCAACTCCATCAATTTTTCTGTCACAACATCTTCTTCAATCTCCACATGTTCATCTAAACTCATCTTTTGTGCCACACAAGCCACATTTCCTGCAGTAATCTCTTCCACTCCTAATTGCATACCCGTCCAATCAAAACCTTCATCTTTTTGAATCACAAGTGCTTGGTTTTGGTTTTCAGTTTGGGTTTGGGTTTGAGTGTTAGGTGTAGAGATGGGAACAATGGTTCGGTTTGGATTCTGTTGTGGCTGGTTTTGAGATGTGGATTGTCTGGTATTGGTATTTTGTTGTGTGTTTTGACGGTTCTGGTAGTTGTTTTGAGGTTGAAAGCTAGAAATGTTGGGACTGTTGTATGATACCTGATTCTGGTTTTGGTTTTGTCGATTTTGGTAACTTGAATTGAACGGGTTTCGATTACCTTGCTGAGCCGGCTGTGTACACTCTCTCTTGAAATGACCCTTCTCACCACAATTAAAACATGTGACCTTGGCTTTGTTAAAGCCATAAGTGGTGTTTGGAGAAGTCGAAAGGTCAATTGTCCCTGTTTTCTGAATAAAATCAGTGGCTCTTCTCATGATGCTAGCAAACGCCCACTGTATATCCATAAGCTCCATTTCCTCTTTATCGATTTGTGCATAGTCCTCATTGGTTAGATTGTTGTTTCCAATCTGACTAGCAACTAAACCGTTGTATGATGCAACCATAGCAGATACTAATGCTACATGCTGTTGAGCAATCTAAACAGTAACATCATAAGGTTAGAAGTCTCTAACACAATCGGACTTTGATTTGATTGTGTTTGAGTGATCTGCATTTGGTTCATGTGAGGATTATATGGTTGTTGTTGAGGTTGACTGGCAGTGTAACAGGCAGCTTGTTGCATAGGTGAAAAAGGTGGAATGAAATTTGGTGTTTGATAAGATTGTGGTGTATATGATGAAGTTTGGGCAAGATAGTTTATTGGTGCTTTGGTGGGTTCAACAACATTAGATACACAAGCAATATGAGGTGCAACACTTGAAGTAGAGCTAGAAGTAGAAAGAGAAGTAGATGTACCACTCACATACAACTCTGGACTCTGTGGAATCTGTGCTCTCTTTGCTTTCCTCTTCTCCTCCATTTCTTTGTTCTCCAGTTTTTGTATGAACTCATTGATAGTCCAATACTGGTATGCATCTTTTTCTTTCAACACTTCAATGTGTTGGTTCCAATATGGTGGTAAAGCATCAACAAATTTATCCACCAGTTCAGACATAGGTATGCTAATCTCGTAGCTCGAAAGCTCTGTGAGCAAGTGGCAATACCTTGGAACCAATTCTTTTAAAGTCTCGTTACCCATGTAACTAAACTTCTCGAACTCTTTACGAAGTTCTTCCATTCTCAGCTTCCTAGTCTTCTCGTTACCATCATGTCTGTTTCTCAGCATATCCCACAACTGTTTTGAAGTAGTACACGATCCGAACTGATGTAGAAAGTCAGTGTTGATCGCCTGAGATAATTGAGAAAACGCCTTTTTCTCAATCGCGAACTTCTTCTTCTCATCATCAGCCAAGTTCTCCAATGGTATGGGTTCACCAGTGTTCTCCAGAATAGGAGCAACATAACCTTTCACTATCATCTGCCATGCCTCAGCTCCCTCTAAGCCTTGTCCCTCCACATGTATCTTGAATTTTGTCTTCCATGTGTTATAGTCAATCATATCCATGAGCTTTGGAGGACGATTTCCACTGCCTGATGATAGATCATGAATGAGTGTAGATATGGCATTGGTCGTCTGTGAGTGAACGGCAGCTGCTGCTACTCCCCAATAATCGCCAATTGGTTGTTGTAATGGTTGCACAACTTGCTGAGGAGTAGAACTAGTCATAGCCATGTAGTTGATTGGCTGAGATGGTGGACTAGTCTTCTGAGCTGCAACTGTCCATGGATCTCTGGTTGTCTGCTGCTGTGGTGCTGGATTAGGTCTTGGCGTAGTTGGAAAGTTCCACATCTTAACCTGTAAATGTTCAAACACGAAAAGATTAGAAAAATTTTAAAACAGGTTTTTCCTTCGCACTTACGGATGGTCGAATGAGAAAAATTCTTCTCCTTCGACCGTTTGGAAAGGTACGAATGTGGACTATGACAACACACAAACTCTTTCGACCGTTTGTTCTCTCTTTCGACCGTTTTCTCCTTCCTTCGACCGTTCAATCAGTCGAATGAAACTCTGATGGATGAATGTACACAAATAAGCTTTGAAACTCTACGTTCGACCACAAAAACAACACCTTCGATCAGAAAATCACTCGTTCGACCAAAATAACTCACACCTTCGACCGTCTCTCTAGGTTCGACCCCTGCTATTTCAAAAACGGTTATTCTTTGAAAATCAGTTAATTTTGATCATGTTTATCAAATGTTGATAGATTTTGATGATTTTTATCAGGTTTTGAATCGGAATTGATTTGGAACAAGTTTATCAAAGAGAATTATCCATTTTAACCATGAAAACAAGTTGTAATCAATCAAAAACTCATCAAATCAGTTTGTTCTATGAAAGCAGAAACTTTTTGACCAAAATTGGGTCCAAATCAACTGAGAAACTATCAATTTGTGGTTGTTTGATCCAGAATGGCTCTGATACCACTTTGTATGTGCTTAAAGGATCGACAAATCAACAAAGAAATGATCATTCAAGTTTGATTTAGGTGCGGAAACCCTAAACCAATCACAAAATGATAATCAATCAGATCAAAACAAACAAATCATCATTCAAAGCTTTTCTCATTAATAATCAAAACTCAATTACACGTTAATTTGATCAAAACATGAAAGACACAACGTGAATTAAGTTTAACAAAACACTAGAGAGACACACTGGACTTGGAGGGAATAATAATGACTAAAACTACATTAAAAAATCAGCTTGACCTATTTATAGGCTGCACGTTCGCCCACCATGAAGGTACGAACGTGCACATTCGACCAAACAGTCTGGTCGAATGAAGCAATACATAACTAACAAAATCTTCCTTCGCCTCTTGTCTCTCCTTCGTATGAACTTCTTCCTTCGCACCTTTGATTTTCTTCCTTCGCCCACATAAAACTTCCTTCGCCCACTCGACAAAACTTATTAACATATGTTTATAGTAAATCCAAAGCATTAGTCGCATAAATGCATCTACAAAAATGAAAATAATATATATGATAAAAGAATAAAAAAAAATTAGCAATTGGATTAACTGAAGAGAAATCAAATATGTTGGTTAAAAAGTAAAAGTTAAATAAAAAAGAAATGAAAAACACTATTTTGGTTAATAGTTTTTAAGAAACACCAATATGGTAAATACTTTTCCCCTCGACACTAGTATAGGAAAATATTGGTATAAATTAACCTTGTTTTTATTTAATAACTTCTACTAATTAATTATAACAAAAATATAAATTTTACTAAAAACATTTTTTAATAAAAAATAATATGGACAATAATTCGTATTTTTCACATTATATAAAAAGTCTAACAATATCTTAAAATGTTACGTTATGCTGAATAATTACGATGGTTTGTATTATTTTTAAGCGTAATGAATGCTATATTTCATACCAGTGTAAAAAACTGAATAGTTGCTCAACCGGATCATCGTCACAACACAACATTAAATAATTGATTATACTCCAGATAAAATTATTATTTTTATGTTTTTCTAATAAAATATGGCTATTGGTTAGGTTGTGAATGAGACTGAAAAAATGGATTGGCTTGGGTTGTATATGTTGAAGAGAGAAAAATTAGTTTTTTAAGACTATACACTATGGTGATTATTTTCCTCAACCGTTTGTTCCATATTATAATATGTTTGGTTTATATATTTTTAATATTATATGTATGACTTTTTAATGTTTTTATTTTATTTTAAAGTATTTAACATATTTATATATTTAACATATTATATATTAGTTTCGAAATAAGATTATTATTTTTGTTATTTATAATATTTTATCTAATAAAAAATAATTTTAAATCATATTTATTTAATAAGATATTACTGTAAATATTAGTGTAAGTTGGATTGTGTAAACTGGAAAAGAGAAATTAATTATTGGATAGGCTTGGGTTGTGTAGGTAGAAAAGAGAAATTGATTTTTTAATGTGGTGGCCACGTCATCAGTCTGCGGAGCCTTGACGTAAATCTTACTTTACGTTATCCGCATGGTATACTTACAGAAACGTGATGGCCACGTCATCAGTCTGCGGAGCCTTGACGTAAATCTTACTTTACGTTCTCCACATGGTATACTTACAGAAACGTGATGGCCACGTCATCAGTATGCGGAGGCAACGTCATCAGTCCGCAGACGCAACGTCATCATAACTTTACCCTCTCCGTATACTTTCCTTACCGTGATGCGCTAGCCACGCCATCACTCTGCGATGGCTTGACGTAAATCTAACTTTACGTTCTCCGCGTGGTATACTTACTGAAACGTGATGGCCACGTCATCAGTCTGCGGAGGCAACGGCATCATAACTTTACGTTCTCCGCATATTGTCAAAACAGTGATGTAGTGGCCACGTCATCACTCTGCGATGGCTTGGAGTAAAGCTAACTTTACATTTTCCGCATATTTTCCTAACGGTGATGTAACGGCCACATCATCACTCTGCGATAGGTTGACGTAAACGTAACTTTACGTTCTCCGCATAATTTCCTTAGAGAAATGTGGTGCCCACGTCATCACTCAGCGATGGCTTGACGTATTTTTTCTAATATAATGATTATTTTAAGTTTGTGCACATGACAGGACTGGAAAAATAAATAAACAAAATAAATAATTGTCCCATACATAAATCATAGATATCACTAATTCATAACTAAAACGTGGACATAATTCTTATAAAGTTGTTACATAACTGAAATAATTATCAAACAAACTAAACACAATAAATGTCTAACTACCTATTGAAGACCAGATCTTAATGTTAGACTAGCTTTCCTTCTATTTCCTTCCATTTCCTTTCTTTTCCTTTCTTTTCCTTCATTTAATGAATCTCGGGAACACACTATTTGTTTTCCTTTCTTTTCCTTCCTTTAATGAAACTCGGGAACACAACGTAAATGTCTAACCAACTATTGAAGACTAGATCCTAATGTTAGATGTTTCCTCGGGTGGTGGTGGTAGCAGCAGGGGACGTGGGCGGAAGTGTTGATAGGATATTCCAAGGTTCAATTGCTTTGAATCATTATTTAGAATGATGTATGTGATCTACATAGACAAAGATCCATTGTTCATGGATCTGATACCTAGCACACGTCGACCACCGCGGCATATCCGAAGAGGAGGACCTTGTTTTATGCAACAATAGTTTTCAGTGTGCTTAACACCGATTGTCCTGTCTCGTCTTCATCATCCGATGATGAACAAAAATCTGTACGGACAGACACCTACAGTCGGTGTATTAGAAAAATGGCAAGTTCTCCCAAGTTGGCCCGCTGGAGTTCTTTCACACGTGTGTAAAAGAAATCCCGGCTCGCCATGACATAGTTTTGGGAGGCGAATGAACTTGCCAATAATATAGTCCACCACATCATCGAAGAATTCTACACGGGTTATCCCACGTGCAGATGCAACAACGATCCAAGCAACTGTACGCAGATGTAACAACGATCCAAGTATAATCGAACATTTACCCAAGGTGGTAGGCTTCGGTAGAAAAAGAGGAGGACTTAAAAACGTCATGGATTGGAAACCTGAAAGGTTTGAGATATTAATTTTTTTTTAGAATACATAATGAGGAGGGTTACAAATTTTCTTAAGTGAAACCCAAGTATATATACCCACGTCTGACGTCTTATACTCATTAATACTCATTAATACTTCAAAGTAACGGATCAACCTCTGTGACGTCTCAGATCTTTGACTCATTGTGCTTCCCGAGACGGCTATACACTTTCCCTAAACGACTAAATGTGACGTCTTAGACAAACTGAGACGGCTTAGATTCTGAAGAAGTAAGAACCTGGGATGGTACCTTGAATCTTCTGTATGATGCAGAATAGGGGATTCTTTCCGACTTGCCTTAGAATGGTGAATAAGGAATCTGCAAAACAAAACACCGTTAGGACTCGTCACAGGATTGGGGGTAATCCTGTGACCACCCTCCGGCGTGAGAATAAGTATCTGTTTGATGTGAGGGGTAAAGCTTATATGGATTGAGTATTTGCAAAAGCTGTGTTGTTCTTTACCTTTACTTCTCCTTTTATAGTTGCTCCTTTGATTATCGAGGGGAGACATTCCTTGCATGATTGTCTCTTCGCTGAATTAGCCTTTTGACCAGCTTTCTATTTAATGCGTTTGACTTGTGCTGACTTGTTTTGACTTTGCGTAGTCGGTGGGCTTTCTATTGTTTGGGCTCATGGTTCTGAGGTTTGGGCTGGGTTTACCTGGGCCATACCTCGTCATGTCCCCCAGTCTAGTTATAAGAACATGTGATTGTTACTAGACTTAATAATAAAAAGAAAAAAAGTTGTGGTTTGTTTTTGTATTCTTGGTAGCACGTGACGTAATCATGGCTATAACCGTCACATCAATCCCCTATTTAATAGGTTTTAAGTGTGTGGGGAATTGACATGTGGCGGTTCTATATATTTGAATTTTAAACCCTCTTTTACTTTAACAAATTGTTGTTTTCTTCGTCAACTGAACGGTTTCTTCTTTTCATTTTTCCCTCTTTCCACTGCTTAATCCTTCCATGGCTCCCAAAGCAAGTTCCTCACGGGTTGCTACAAGCGTATCCGACATTTCTTGCCACTGGCCATCTTTCTCCTCTTTCCTTAGTGATTATCATGTGCCGTTGGAATGGGGGCATGTTCTTCCTGGCAAGGATGATCGGGCTTTTCCACTGAAGGAAGGGAAGATTACTTTGTATGGCGAGTTTTTTACTTTTTCTCACTTTCGTTTGCCGGTTACCAATTTCCTACTTGCTGTCCTGTCTTATTATAAGGTACACCCGTCCCAATTGCATCCCCTAGGTTTGATAAAAATTCGTCATTTTGAATTTTGTGCCCTAGGTTTGGGTAGGGCACCCCTTTTGGAGATTTTCCGTGTGTTGTATGTACTGAAATTCAAAGGAGAATATTTTACTTTTGATCGTCGTCCTGGATCGTTGCCCTGTATTGACAGCTTTCCTCAAAGTGTTCGGGATAAGGATTGGAGGAAGAAATTTTTCTACATTGACGAACGTGTTTTTCCTGTTTCTACTCCGATTAGATTCCCGGAGGCCAAATCCAAATTGACTGACGAGTGTCCTCCTCCCTCTGTTTATGAGAAAGATCCTTTGTACCTTGCTCTGACAAATAATCCCACGGAATGTACGTTTATTCCGGAGCGGGCTTTAGTTGCTGTTGGTATGAGCCGGTTATGGGTGGATGAGACTGTGTTCCCGGAGTATAAGCGTGAAGATCAGGGGACCTGGCAATACTTTGATGTCTTGGACGAGGAGGTTTCTTCTCAATTGGTTGAATATGACCGTCCTCTAGGTTCAGATGAGCTTGATGTTCTTAGCCAAACTATTTCTAATTTTTATATCCCAGGGCCAATTGTTTCTGCCTCCGAGCAGGTAGTTGGCCAGTCCACTGTGGAGACTATGCCTACAGGTGTTGATGGAAATCTTCCGAGTCCCGTTGATGCTGATCCCATTAGTGTTGCTCTTCCTCAAGGTGAGGAAAATATCGAGAAGAAAGAAGATAAATCCAAGAAGAGGAAGGCTACGGTGACCTTGGATACTGAAGCCCTTTTAGCCAAACGGCAGCAATTATTGGAAATGAAGAAAAAGTCACTTGGTAATCATGTTTTTATTTGTTTTTGTGTTGTTGGTTTCTTTCCTGAATTCAGTCATTCTATGCAGGTGATAGGATTTCTGCAAGTACCTCTGCTTCTGCTTCTGGAGGTGCTTCTACATCTGAAGTTTCGAAAGCTATTCCAATCGCTGAGGGTAGCTGTGAGGAGGTTACTGTTGTTTCCTCGTGTGCTCTAGCTAGCTCTGTTCCAGCGACTGCTGTTGCTGTTACTATGGTTCCGTTGTCTACATTGACCCCAGTTTCAATGATTCCTGTGGCAACTTCTCTGTCTTCCACTACTGTTCCAGTCTCTATCCCATTGCAGCCGGTCTTTTCTGTTGCAGGTCCATCTATGGCTTCTGGTTTTCCTACTGGCCAGAGCTTTTCCCAGCTCCTTCGGGATGTACAAAGGAACCCTATCCAGTTTCCTGGTGGTTTTAGGACCGAGAGTTCGTCATCTGATGATGCAGGTTGTATCCCGAGCAATGTCTACGCTCCCGGGATTAACTGGCGGCCGTCCTTAAAAGATATCTGTTATGTGCCGAAATGGCATATTGCTGAATCCAGCCGCCTTATCCATCCGGAGGTCATTCGTCATTGGTCTGAACATGCCTTCCCCCCAGCTGAAAGGTTTTATTTGCAGGGTTTAGATAATGCTCAACTCGCCGAGAACATTCTTGGTGCTGGTGCCAGTTATGCTGCTGCTTCTTATGAAGTCCTTCGCCGTTGGCGATCAGACCTTGCTCATCTTTTGGAGGCCCGGGATAGACAGGGACCACTTATGTCCCAGAACGACAAACTTGCCAAACAGCTGTCTGAGGCTGAGGTTCAATTGGTCTCTCGTCAAGTTGCTGTGGATAAACTTGAGGCGGATAAAGCCCGCATGGTTAAAGGACACCTGGAGGAGAAATTGGAAATTCTTCGCGCCAATGACTCACAAGCTGGTATTATCTCTCGTCTTGAAGGACGAGTTGAAGCATTGACCAAGGAGCTTACTACCGAGAAAGAATTCATTGCTCGGAATCAAGCAGAAATGGAGAGGTGTAAGCATCTGTCCACCGAGTTCCAAGCTCTCGAGTCCCGTGTCAAATGTCTGGAGGAGGAGAAGGATGTTATGGCTGAAAAACTTAAAGAGTGTGAAAGACAGCTGAGTTTATCAAATGACCGTGCTGATCAAGCAGAGGATGCTACTGAGGCTGCCAAGAATCTTGCCATTTCTCTCCAATCTCAGCTGGATCACTCCCGGGATGATCGTGATTGGTTGATATCCCGGGGTTTTCCTGCTGCCTGGCGTTTCATCCGGACTAGTCAGACCTACCAGGACCGTATTAACACCTTTTACGAGGTTGCCACGGAATCCGGATATCTTGGTGGGCTCACATACGGGAATAATCTTGGCCTTGTTGGCCAGAAAGTGCCCCCACCAACTGAGCAGGAAAAGGAGGTCGGTACCCGGATCGCTGATTCGATGCAGGCACTGAGCAGTGATTCTCTCGAGCCCATATCCCAGCTGAGCAGCCATGTAGGTGATGATGGGATGTCTTCTCTTCGTCTTTTGCTCGAGCCTTTTGTCAAAGGTTCATCTGATGCTGAGGTTTCATCCCCTAGTCAAGACTGAAGGACTGTTTGTCTTCCTTAGTTTACTGTTTGGACATAAGTATTTTGTATGTTACATGTGTTATTAATGTGTGGTGTGTGTGTATGCCACGTGTCACGGATATTATTACTTTTTGCTGACAACGAAGTGACGGTTATTAATTACCTTTTGCATGTCATGATTACCTATCATATCGAGTCGTCTTTTGCACTATTTGCACAGATATTTGTGTCAGTTGCATTAAAAGCGTATCTTTTCATCTTCCAAAAAAGGATCTATATAAGTCACTTGACTTATCAAACCGTTCATCCTTTTTTACCATTTTTACCCATAGGAAAGAGTCTCGTTCTTGCTTCTTTTCTTCTTCTATGGCACGCCGTTCAGCCTCCGTTACACAACTATCAAGAGAGCTTGATGCTGTTGAAGCTCTTAAAATGTTGTACCAACAGTCTCGTGAAATGGATGCTCGTGTAGCTGCCATAGAAGAGTTTAACATTAGGTATGCTGATTATGTTCCAGCTCGTAGATATGGGAAGGTGTACTCTCGTGGCCCACGAAAGCTATTTTTTGGCGTGGAAGATGACAATGGTCAAGCTCCCCCGCCCGTTCATGATCTCGATTTGGCTGGGGAGGTTCATGGAGCTCATGACCCGGAGGGGTTTGCTCATGTACCCCAGGTTCCTGTTCCTGCAGGGCCTGTCTTTTTGGTAGGTGATGGCGACCGTGTTGAAGATCCTTTAGCTGAAGATTTACCTGACCATCTAGTTCCCCCTCCTTTTACGGAGGAAGAGTTGCTGTATTCCCCTTGGGAAGTGTTAGCTATCGTGGATGGTAGGATTTGAAGATTGTATGTGCCTTTGGGGCTAGTTTCGTGTTTTTTGCAGGGAAGTGGCATATGGATTTTTGTCCTGCCCCCCTTTTTTGTCAGTGTCATGAAAATGACTGTTTAAATATCGTAGTTGGATGTAAAAAACAACATGTAAATGTATGCCGTAAAAGGCGTTTTATTAACACGGTGTTCCGTGACTATTATTGTGCTTACATAGAATGTGTTTTGTCAAAAAACACTAATTTCTCATACATTATCTTTGCCTGTTCAGACATAACATTTTTTTAGTTGTGCTGCGTTCCATGCCCGGGGGATTGGCTCCCCGTCTAACTGCTTCAAAGAGTATGCTCCCTTTCCGAGCACTTCGGCTATCTGATATGGGCCTTCCCAGTTAGGCCCCAACTTTCCTTGTTTCTCGGACCGGCTTGCCTCGTTGTCCCTCATTACGAGTTCTCCCACCTTGAATGTTTTTTCTTGCACCCTTTTGTTGTAATACTTTTCCAAGAGCCGTTTGTATCTCGCCTCATTGATGCATGCTATCTCCCGGCGCTCTTCTAGGATTTCTAAGTTTTGCCGGATCAGTTCCTCATTAACCTCTTCATTTTTGTTTCTTCTTCCGGAAGGGATCCCGATCTCTACCGGGATCATTGCTTCTGAACCATACGTTAGGCTAAAAGGTGTTTCCCCATTGCTTGTCTTTGGCATTGTTCTATGAGCCCATAACACGTGAGGCAGTTGCTCCACCCAGGACTTTCCTTCCGCGTCCAGTCTCTTTTTTAGGCCGTCCAGAAGACTCCTGTTTGCTCTTTCCACCTGGCCATTTCCTTGCGGGTGTGCTACAGAAGTAAAGACCTGTTGGATGTGTAGTTCTCTGCACCATTCTTTTACTGTCTTGTCCGTGAACTGTGTTCCATTATCACTTACCAGGTATAACGGTACGCCAAAGCGGCATACTATGTGCTCCCATAAGAATTTCTTGATGTTTATGGCCTCAATCTTTGCAAGTGGCTTTGCTTCCACCCATTTGGTGAAATAGTCAACCGCAACTACCAAGTATTTCAACTTTCCTGGGGCCAAAGGGAAAGGCCCCACTAAATCAACTCCCCACTTCTGGAATGGCCAGGCGGCCATGACTGGGATTAGGTTGTTTTTGGGCCGTATTGTTTGTGGTGCGTACTTCTGGCAGCTGATGCATTTTTGTAATTCTTCTACTGCCATGTTGTGCATTCCGGGCCAGAAATATCCTGCATTGGTTATTTTGGCAACCACTGCCCGAGGGCCGGCGTGTATGCCACATATCCCTGCGTGGATGTCCTGTATCAGGAATCTTGCCTCGGACGGGGTGACACATCGCAAAGCTGGTCCTAAGTATGATTTTCTGTACAGCACTCCCCCATGCATCTCGTATTGTAGAGCTTTGGTTCGCACCTTCATCGCTTCTCCCTTGCTTTCCGGGAGAATCCCCTTTTCTAAGTATTCTTGGATTGGTGTCATCCACGATGTTTCCTGCATGTGAACAGTGTGCACTTCTACTTCCCGGGTTGCCGGCTGCTGCAAAGTTTCAATATGAACATCTTCTTCTGTTCCTGAGGATGCCAGTTTGCTGAGGGCGTCTGCAATATCATTTTTGTGCCGTCTTACATGAGTTAACGTCACTTTTTCAAATTTTGCCATCAGCTCTTTTGTCATTCTCAAGTACTTTGCCATTGTCTCGTCCTTGGCTTCATATGACTCATTCACTTGGTTGTTTACCAACAACGAATCAACGTGCGCGTCCACTTTTCTGGCTCCCATTGACAATGCTAACCGCATACCGGCCAGAAGTGCTTCATATTCTGATTGATTATTCGAGCAATCGAATTCGAATCGCAGCGCGTGTAAGGATCTCACGCCTTCCGGGTTAACCAATACCAGTCCAGCGCCTGACCCCTTGCTGTTGGATGACCCGTCTGTGTATAACTGCCATGCTGAGTTATTATCGTCCGTCGCGGTCGTGTTGCCATCTTTTAGTACCTGCATCTCTTCTCCTTCTGGGATTTCCGCCATGAAGTCTGCAATCACCTGTCCTTTGATGGCCGTTCTCTTCCTGAATGATATCTCATGGGCCCCTAGTTCAATAGCCCATTTTGCCAATCTTCCTGAAACCTCAGGCCGGTTTAAAACCTGTGCCAAAGGATAGCCGGTTAGGACCTCGATCTTGTGCCCCTGGAAATACCGGCGTAGGCGCCGGGACGCGTGGACCAAGGCCAGGACCAGCTTCTCTAGTATGGGGTATCTTCCTTCGGGATCCGAAAGCACCCGGCTGACGTAGTATACTGGTGTTTGAATTTTTTCCCGTTCCACCAGAAGGACCGCACTGACTGCGTGGTGCCCAGCTGCTAGGTACATTTTCAGCGTTTCGTCGGGCCTCGGGGCTGTGAGTGCTGGTAGATTGCTGACAAATACCTTCATTTCCTGAAACGCTTTTTCCGCTTCCTCCGTCCATCTGAATTTATTCTTGCTTAAGCAGTCTTTTAGGGTTGATATGAAAGGAAGGGATCTTTCTGCGTGTCTTGCTAGGAACCGGTTTATTGCAGCTAATCTCCCGTTCAACGTCTGGGCTTCTTTCAGTGTTTTCGGGGACGGCATGCTGCTAATAGCCGTGATTTTTTCAGGATTTACCCGGAAACCGTCTTTCGTGACCACTACTCCGAGGAATTTTCCCTCCTCCATCCCGAAGGAGCATTTCCCCGGATTGAGCTTGATGTTGTACTCCCGTAGCGTCTTAAAAGTCTCTTCAATGTCAGCCATGATTTGCTCCTCTGTGGGGCTTTTGATAACGAGGTCGTCGACGTAAACCTCCAGATTGCGGCCGATTTGCTCTTCGAACGCTTGATCCATCAACCTCTGATATGTGGCCCCTGCGTTCTTCAGCCCTAAAGGCATCTTCGTGTAGCAATATATGCCGGCGTCAGTGTGGAACGCCGTTTTTTCCTCATCTTCTCTGGCCATTTTGATTTGGTGGTATCCCTTGTACGCGTCCAGAAAACACTTGAACTTATATGGTGCTACTGCGTCTACCTTGAGGTCTATTTCCGGCAATGGATATGCGTCTTTTGGACATGCCTTGTTCAGATCTTTATAGTCTACGCACATCCTCCATGTCCCATCGTGTTTCCTGACCATGACTGGGTTCGCTACCCAGGTGTGATATCTAGTCTTCCTCAGAATTCCAGCTTCTTCTAGCTTTTTCACCTCTTGGACCACCGCCGCTCTTCTTTCAGGGGCCATGCTCCGTCTTTTTTGTGTGACAGGTTTAACGGATGGATAAGTGGCCAGCTTGTGTTCCGCCCTTGATCTTGCTATTCCCGTCATGTCTGCATGCTTGAAAGCAAATATGTCTATGTTGCTTCTCAATACCTGTTTCAGCTTTTCACGTGCTGCGGAAGATAGGGTATCTCCTATCGTTACTGTCTGTTCTGGGTATTCTGTGTTTAACACCCATCTTTCTGGTCCAACCAATCCAGTGGGTGCTTGGCGGAACGATTTGCGATCTGTTGTCGCGCAGGCTTTATCTCCGGTTACTGTCACTACCCCCTGAGGAGTTGGGAACGTCATGAAACCTCTGGCTGTGGAGACCAATGCGTCTATCTTTCCCAGGGTATATCGCCCCATGATCACATTGTATTGGGAGTTAGCAGGGATGACCAGGAAGGTTACCAACACTGTCCGTTCTTTTCGCCCGTCCCCTATTGTGACGGGGAATGTTAGTTGCCCCAAGGGTTCGATGCTTTCTCCTGTGAATCCCCGGACAGGCCCTCTAGCTGGCTCCAACATCCTTTGGTCTTCCGGACGCATGCGCCGGAAGCACGGTTCGTATATAATGTCCTCCGAGCTTCCCGTATCTACGAGGATTCTTCTCATGCTGTAGTCACCGACCGCCGCAGAGATAACTAAAGCTTCCATGCTCAGCATTCGATAATGAGGTGGAATTGTTATTGTTGCTTCCATCCACGGCTCGATTCTTTCAAACGATCTCTTCCGGTCGGTCCTTGTTTCAAACCTAACCATGTTTATTTCCCACGGCCTTTTTCCCGCAGCTTTGTCTGTACTGGCCGAAGACGGGCCCGGCTTGACATCTCTCACAAGGTGGGTCAGCTTTCCGGTCCTGACAAAATAATCGATCTGCTTCTTCAACTGAAAACAGTCGTTTGTCTCGTGCCCGTTTCCTTTATGGTAAGCACAATATTTGGATTTGTCCTGGGACGGTGAATCTTTCATCGGGCGAGGGATATTAAACTTCAAATCTTCAGACTCCAGGATTTGGAGGGGTGTCTTTGTTAGTTCCGGGTACTCGAATTTTGGCCTAGACGAGCCCTCTCCCTTTCCTGCGAAAGTATCTTGTGATCTTTCTGTCTTTCGCCTTTCGTCCCTCCGATCTTCTCGCGTGTCATTGCGAGCATATGGGTGCCTCTCCGGGCGTCCCCTGTTTTTGTGACCCTGATGTTCCCTGGGAACTTCTTGGTTCTTTGCTGTTTCTTGCTTTTTTCGCACCGCATGATTCATGGCTATGGATTTTTCTTGCTTCACGTAGGCCTTCGCGATAGTCATCATTTCGTCCATGGTCTGTGGATAGCCTGTGGGGCCATGTAACTTCCGCAAAAGGCCGTCATCATTTACTCCCATGGTGAATGCTGTACATGCCAATTCCTCCGTCAGTCCGGGGATCTGTAGTCTTTCTTTGTTAAATCGGATTATGAAATGTTCCATAGATTCATTATCCCTTTGACGGATATGCATCACTTCATCCCTGTATTTCGTGTGTCTTCTCTGCTGGCTGAATTGTTGGGAGAAACCCTTTACAATTTCCTTCCAATTGGATACCGATCCTGTAGGCAAACTGTCCCACCAGACTCGGGCCGCTCCAATGAGAGTCTGGACAAACATATGGCACCAAGCCGGCATGGGCCAATCTTTCGATCGTCCGGCTGACTCAAAAATGCTTAAATGATCGTCCGGATCTCCTGTCCCGTCATATTTCCCCACGGTTGACGGTAATTTCAGGTTTTGCGGGAGTGGTGCATTAGCTATCCGTTCAGTAAATTTAGAGTACGTGACCATCGCCGGGGGACGATAGGGGCGAGTAAGTTCTTCGTCATCCCCTTCTTCTTGATGGTCTGGGACCCGCGTGCGAGTCACGTCTACCCGGCCGGGTTGTGTCGTATGGTTCAATGATCGAGTGAGAGTTGGCGTGTCTTCGTACGATAGCCTTGTTCCCGCCCCTTCATAGGAAATTCCTCTGTCCTGCCTGGAGGCCTGGGTGCCGTTTCCTAATCCCAGGGGCATGGATTGAGTAGGTGGATACATGTAGGGAAAGCCATACGGGTATGGGTTTCCTGCTACTGTGGGGTACATGTATCCGTATGGGGGTATAGGTAATTGTGGAAAGTATGGCTGATTCCCGGAGGTTATTGGGGAATACATTGGCATTGAGACGGGTGCCAGGGGTGCGTTCATAGCAGCCGAAAAAAGTGGTAGGGTTGATGCAGCCATCATCCACGAAGTGGTTCCTGGGGTGGAAGAGACCCCCATCATTGCCATGGGTGTTGTAATTGGTTGTGAGTATGTGCTGGCTTGAATTGGTTCGATGAAAGGTAACGCGGAAGGAACTGGTGTCACAGAAGGTGCGGGCCGGGACCCACTCTGTGTCCTCCGGGGGGATGTGAACCCCGGGGGTTGTTCCATCAGAATTTCCTCGTCAACATGTTCTGGTGATTGGCGGTCTACTTCCAGCCTTTCTTGAACACCAGACGTGATTCCGCGCAGGGATGTATTGTTGGTTGTCATTTTCTTTTGCGAGTAGGAAGAATGCCTTTCTGCCTTGTTTCCGTCCCACGGATGGCGCCAATGAAGAAGTAAGAACCTGGGATGGTACCTTGAATCTTCTGTATGATGCAGAATAGGGGATTCTTTCCGACTTGCCTTAGAATGGTGAATAAGGAATCTGCAAAACAAAACACCGTTAGGACTCGTCACAGGATTGGGGGTAATCCTGTGACCACCCTCCGGCGTGAGAATAAGTATCTGTTTGATGTGAGGGGTAAAGCTTATATGGATTGAGTATTTGCAAAAGCTGTGTTGTTCTTTACCTTTACTTCTCCTTTTATAGTTGCTCCTTTGATTATCGAGGGGAGACATTCCTTGCATGATTGTCTCTTCGCTGAATTAGCCTTTTGACCAGCTTTCTATTTAATGCGTTTGACTTGTGCTGACTTGTTTTGACTTTGCGTAGTCGGTGGGCTTTCTATTGTTTGGGCTCATGGTTCTGAGGTTTGGGTTGGGTTTACCTGGGCCATACCTCGTCAGATTCCTTTAACTAAATTTACAAGCTATGATCCAAAAATAATATTTTGGTTAAAAATAATTATTTTCTGATTTAAAATAGTAAAAATAGATTTTCCATAATTTTTCTCAACTTAATTGGCTTTTAAAACACATTTAATGAAATTAAATAGTATTTTTATTGATTAAAAATGGTAAAAATGGTAAAAACAGCAAAATAACTATTTTCTAAGAAAACAAACTTTATTACGGTTTATCCTTCTTAGAAATTTTTAATCAATTAGTTATCATGAAAATCATTTAAGTTAAAAAAAATACGAAAAATAATCTATTTTCTAGAAATTGAAAGTATGATGATTTTTCCGACACGTCATTAACACGTCAGAGTGACGGATCAACCTCTGTGACGTCTCTGACGTCTAAGAGGTTGATCCTCATTTACATTCCCGAAACGTCTAAATGTGACATCTTAGACAAACTGAGACGCCTTAGATTCCTTTAAGTAAATTTACCAGTTATTATCCAAAAATAATATTTTGGTTAAAAATAATTATTTTCTGATTTAAAAGAGTAAAAATAGATTTTCCATAATTTTTCTCAACTTAATTGGCTTTTAATGATTAAAAATGGTATTTTTATTGATTAATCAATTACGGTTTATCATACTTAAAAATTTTTAATCAATTAGTTATCATGAAAATCATTTAAATTAAAAAAAATTTACGAAAAATAATTTATTTTCTAGAAATTGAAAGGGAATATGATAATTTTTCCGACACGTCAAAGTGACGGATCAACCTCTGTGACGTCTTGGACATGTCAAATCTCTGACTCATTGTGCTTCCCAAGACGTCTATTTGCCTTCCCGAAACGACTAAATTTGACGTCTTAGACAAAATGAGACGACTTAGATTCCCAAGCAGTCGTCAACTCCTCCATTTGACCAACACGTCTAATTGATTCCCGAGATGAGTTACTAAATCCTTGAACTTCCATGTGAATTTCATATAAATGTACGACCGAGTCCAATCTCTGTAGCACACTACACTGAAGTTCTTGTGACCATCAGAAGAACACAACACCAATGGCACCAACTCGTTGGACTGAAGAAGAAGAAATCGCACTTGTAGTGGCCTGGCAACTCGTTGAAGATAGCAATCATGATACTAACAAGTGGTACCGAATCCTAAACGAGTTCAATCGCTTGGTAGGGGGTTCAAACAGAACAATCGATTCGATCAACCGTAAATGGACTGATTTGAATGCCAAGTGTCAAATCTTCAACGCCTACCACAATCAAACACTGCGCGACTTTGCGGACACACCAGAAGACGTGGCCATCGGAATAACCCAAATCGAGTATGAGTGCAAGTAAAGGAAAGAGTTTAAACACATCTCTGCTTGGCAATTGATGAGGGCTAGGCTTAACGAGTAGCTTTGTGGTGTAAACCTTTTTTTTATTGGAATGAAAATTAATCTTAATTATCTTTTATTGTTATTGTTTCTATTGTTTTACCCCCTATGTTTTCGTGTTTTTTTAACGGTCTGTTTATATGTATAACGTTTATTTATTTAGGGTTTTGTATTAACTGTATGTTTGTAATGTAAAGTAAATAAAAAAAAAACCTTGCATTAATAAATACTAATAAAAATACATTAAAAACAAACAAAAACACTTAAACTTTGCGCAACATTCGCCATGCCTCGACATGGTCGAAAGCGTTGCCGTATCGAACCTCATACTCATATTAAGCGAATTCGATAGCCAACTCCTCGTCAAGCTCCGGATCGTCCTTCACTTGTCGCTCGTATAGGGTGGTCCACATCTCACATTTGATGTTGAGGTCGCCCCACTTGAACTGGAGGTCGCGCACAGTCTTGTTTGTGTTGTGGCCAACGTGTTCAACGAAGTCGCTAAACACTCGAGCCCAAAACCCCTGGGGGGCCGACCCATCGTCCCGGGGGGGAGGAGTTGAATTTCGGGGTCGTTCGACGCATCCTTGTGGCAAACCACAAGGGTAATTTCTTCTTCTTCGGTCCACGGGTTCATTTTTTTGTGTGTTTAAAGCGTGGTGAATTGTGGCTTTTAACCCCATGGTTTGATCACTTTATATACAACGACAGTGGCGCTGTTAATAATTAATTCGCTGACCGTTTAGGTGACTTAATTCAATTTACTCGACGGTTTCCAAGATAAAAACTTAAATTTTTGGCTGACCGTTTGGTGGAACGGTTGAAATAGTAATTAAATGTTAAAACCGTGTAAAAACGTAAAAAAAAATAAATAAGTGAAGTGATGGGGGAAAGCAGAATTGGTTAGAATCAGTTAAGGATAAATACTTAGTATCGTTACAGACACATAGACAAAAAAAATAAATACTCAGTATCGTTACACACACAGACAAAAATAAATAAATACATTTGATGTCGTTCTAAATGTATGGCTCGCTTGTACTCCAAGTCCCCTATATCGGATAGCTTAGTTATTGCAAGGGAGTTCGAAACAAGCACACCCGTGGAAATATCCTATCAACAACAATAGAGGGCTCCTCCTTGCCATACGTCCGTCCCTAGAATTCGTCGGCATCCACCACAACTACCGCATCGACCGACATGCTTTCTGCTCTACAGAAAAATGTTCCAGCAGCAACATGAAGAAGATTTGGGATGTGGACCTTCAAACAGAAATTACATTTTACACGTGTTATACCACGTGCAGATGTAACAACTATTTGAGTATTTCTACGCAGATGTAACAACGATCCAAACCTTTGATAACTTTATAAGAAAAATGTAACGGGGATGTGAGTGAGGACATAATGAGAAAATGTAACGGAGATGTGAGTGAGGACATAATGAGAAAATGTAACAGAGATTTGAGTGAGGACATAATGATATAAAAAAAATAAAAAAAATTCATACATACTTTAAATACTTCCCAAAACAACCCAGATTTATACCAAAAGAATGTAAAAGAAACGATGGGTGGACCTCATATTTATACCCAAACTTGAAAGGTAAAAAAAAAATATAAACAAATTTTTTTTTTGATAGGCTAAAGACGTCTTGGACAAAGTAAGCCGAGCCGATTGGTAGTCGGCTCGAGCCATGAGCCGAGAAGAGCTGGAACCGTCTCCCATGACTTTGGAGTGGTCATGTCGTCTCAAAAGACGTTTCGGAAGAGTATCGGACACGTGGCAACCATTGAGCGGTTCTTTTTGACAGACGTCTTTCGAGTCGGCTCAGGGCCTCGGGAAGTGGGAAGCGTCTCACCCGAGACGTTTCCACCGGCTATTTTCGTAAATTGACCCGGTCAATGACCATTTCCGTAATTTTCCCATATTTTAAAATAGATAAGAAAAGTCAAAACTCAAAAGAGGAGATAAAGAGGATAATCCCATGGGGGCAAGCCTTCCATTATCACCTTGCTTTTGATCCACATCCACCTCTTAGGTTCCCGGAATAAAAAAAATAAACTTTTTAAATCCATCACCCCCTTTTTATAGTTTTTACCCATTTTATATTATTCATAACTACACGTGCAACTACACCTTTTGGATAAAGTCCCAACAAAGAATTATTCAAGACATTTATCTCTCTCTTTTTTTTTTAACAAAAATGTCATTCTTTATGTATACTAGTATTTTGCCTGCCATGATTCGTGACGGGTCGCATTACAGCGTAAGAACATTGCAAAATTAAATAGATTAGTCAAAACATTATATAATGCGTTAACCATATGCAATTTATAAAGTTGAGGAGGTGAAAAAATGGAGTAATTGTGTAATGAGTAAAAACACAAAGTTTAAAACTTGAGGGGGCAACAGTTAACATACAGTAGTAGTGCAAGAGTAAAAACACAAAGTTTAAAACTTTAAGGGTAATAGTGCAAGGGGTAAAAGAAACAATAGATAAAGTATAAGGGCCAAAACTTGTAAATTCTAAATGAAGTTGCTACTTAAGAAACAACCCACAAAGCATAATGACTAAAATTGTAAAATTCAAAAGGGGATAGTAAAAAGAAAAATTGTAAAAGTTGAGTTGGTAGTTGTGGAAATTCCACTAACATATTGTTTAAGATAGATAATGTTCATATAAAAATTGTAAACGAGCACCTACACCTATGGAGAAGGGTTGTTAGTTCTATTCATGGGTCGACTCGTACGTGGAGTATAGCCCCGGTAAATAATGCATATACTAGTGTTTGGAAGAATTGTGTTTCGATGTGGAATAATATAAAGGTTGAAGGAAGAGGGCTTTCTAGTGTTATTCGAGGTCAAGTTGGGAATGGGAGATACATATGGTTTTGGTTGGATACGTGGTTAGGCGACAAAGCTTTTAAAGTGAAGTTTCCTAATTTATTTGCGTTAGAAAAAGACAAAAGGGTGATGGTTTGCAATAGATTGAAGAATGATGGTACTGGGTGTTTTTTCTTTTGGAATTGGCATCGCATGATTACAAGGGCTGAGGAGATAAATGAAAAGCATATTATGGAGTCTTTGTTAAATGGGTTTATGACAAGTGATAGGATGGAAAAGTGGATTTGGTATAATGGGAATCAAAGGGAGTTCTCTGTGACCGAGATAAAGAGATGGTTAAATGGGACTGTTGTAAGCGAAGAGCGTTTTGGTTTTACATGGAGCAGGTGGGTGCCTTTCAAAGTGAATATTTTTATGTGGCGTTTTGTCTTGGATCGTCTTCCCACAAAAAGGCGCTAATACGGAGAAACATTCATGTGGCGAATCCATTATGTGTTTGGTGTGAGAGTGACGAGGAAACAACGGAACATATTTTCACTGGTTGTGTTTTTTCGGCCGGGGTATGGCATGGTGTCTCTAGATGGTGTCGTATTCCGGATATTTATGCTTTCCACGCCAAAGATTTGATGGGGTTGCATGATGGGTGTGGGTCGATAGGTACCAAGAAGGAGGTGGTTCATGGGGTGATAATTATGGCTTGTTGGGTGTTGTGGAAAGCTGGGAACGAAAAGATTTTCTCAAACAAGGACTCGAAGGTGGTGGATCTAGTGACAGACATTAAGACTATGGGTTTTCTTTGGTACAAACATAGGTTCAAAGGTGGGGTAGTGGATTGGGATAGGTGGCGTATTATTGATTTGATGTAATTGTATTGGTTTTGTTTGGTTTTCGGTTGACTCAATATATACAAAAATTTATGGACGAAAACGAGAAAATTTACACTAACAAACAAAAAACGGTAGGGATCGGGGCACCCCAGGCCTCCTTAAACCTAACTTTGTAATTCACGACTTTAGGTTTGTAAGTTTTATTTGATTAGATAAATTGTAAATGCCTTCCAAAAAAAAAAAAAGATAAATTGTAAACACTCAAATATATTAAATCAAAGTCCCCCTGCATCACACTAGAAATCCTACAGATTAATTGGACAGAATTGAACAAAAGTATAACATGAAAGTGATGTAGATAATTCCAAAAGGCCCACCATGTAGGATACTTTTGACCCATTTTCGAGGTTTGAAAAATCAAAAAACTTTCCCATGAGAACAATATTTTTAAAAAAGTCTCAAGCCACCATTCAGATTTCAGATCAAAGAACAAACAATTGAGCATTGTTCTCTAAATCACATATCCAATTGTGCACCATAGGATTGCATGATTTCATCTCATGACAAGTAACAACCATTAGCGTCCATCGCTAGAACCAATATCCGCCATGAATGCTTCCATATAACGGTCATACATGTACATCACAATTAAACGGCGGGGAGTTCAAATGAGAAAAAGATATTTTTATGAAGAAAAAGAAGAATTTTAAACCAATATGAATACACCATTCAATTATAGTATTTCATGTTAAATAAATGATTTAATAATTGTAACCCCTAAATTAGTTTTTTTTTTTTTTTTTGGAAGGTGTGTTTCAGCGGAGAATCGAAACGACGCACAACCCCTTAACCCTAGTTCGAATCCAAGCCAAACGCGGGTGTTGAACTTCTCACCCCTAAGTGCGAGTGGGGGGACTCGAACCCCTAAATTAGTTTAATAGATGAATCTGAAAATTCATTTTCAAAATATATTATTTCAAAGAAACACTAATTTATAGTAAATGATATATTTCGATATGTGTAGGATGAATTTTTATATATGTAAGATAAAGAGTTAATTACACCATTAGTCCTTGTGATTTCCACAAAGTTTTAATGTCAGGTACTAATAGTTTAAAGTAACAACTTGAGGTATTAACCTTCTAATTGATTTCAATGTTGGGTATTAGGACTAACTTCATTACAATCTGACTAACTCCGTTAAAATCTAGGGGGCATTTTGAAACATTAAAACTAAAAGGTTAATTATGTGTATTAACGGTTAGTCTAGGAAAAATATTTTATAAAATTCTGGAAAAATTATTTTAAGTTTATAAACTTATAAGCTTTATAAAACAGAATTTTATTTTCAAAAAAAGGTATTTAATTATTTTTAATTAATTAAACTTATTATATTCATAATTAATTCATTATAAATTCGTTTTTAATCATTTTTATATCAAAATTTCACAAAACATATTTTTAACATTTTAAAACGGGAATATGAATCTGTTTTCAGAAAACTTGAAAATTTTTATATTTTTAACTTATTAAAGTAACTATTTACTTTATACAATAAATTGTTTTATTCCAAACATAAATAAAAATAATTTTTCAAATATTTTTTACTGGAAAACGTTTGTATATTTTTTCTTTTAAAACGATTGAAAAGTGGTACATTAATAATCATATAAATCTACATTCATTCGCATAAAAAAATATAAAAATTCATTGAATTAATCATGATTTAAAATATAAATATAAATACTTCTTTCTAGTTCTTTTTGGACGGTTAGGCCGGTGAAGAGGAGTTAATGGGTTCTTTTGTTTTGTTATGCATGTGCTGAATTATTCTCAAACTTTTCCTTTAAGTTCGATTAGTGCCACGTACGTGTCACCGACTTTCTAACGTCAAGTCGTCAAGACCCATCTTATTTGGGTGTTTGGGTGTATCTTTACTCGTGGTTTGAAATTTTCTATATACATTTATAAAATATCTTTTTTGAAAGATATTATAATAACATGATAAAGTCTGAAAAAAATATCTTAACATGAAAAAGATGAAAAATAATTTTGAGCTTTTGACCTAATAAGTTAATGACATTTCTAAAAAAAAATAATTTTTGAAAAATTTATTTAAATTATTGTTATCATCTGACATTTCTAAAAAAATAATTTTTTAATTTTTTTTTTATTTTTGTTTGGAATAAAACAATTTATTGTATAAAGTAAATAATTAATTTAATAAGTTAAAAATATAAAATTTTCAAGTTTTCTGAAAACAGATTCATATTCTAGTTTTAAAATGTTAAAAATATTTTTTGTGAAATTTTGATATAAAAATGATTAAAAATGAATTTATAATGAATTAATTATGAATAAAATAAGTTTAATTAATTAAAAATAATTAAATACCTTTTTATGAAAATAAAACTTTGTTTTATAAATCTTATAAGTTTATAAACTTAAAATAATTTTTCCAGAATTTTATAAAATATTTTTCCTAGACTAACCATTAATACACATAATTAACCCTTTAATTTTAATGTTTCAAAATGACCCCTAGATTTTAATGGAGTTAGTTAGATTTTAACGAAGTTAGTCCTGATACCCAACATTGAAATCATTTAGAAGGTTAATACCTCAAGTTGTTACTTTAAACTATTAGTACCTGGCATTGAAACTTTGTGAAAACCACAAGGACTAATGGTGTAATTAACTCTAAGATAAATATATGATATGAATTTTGATATGATATGTGCGGGATAAAGTATTTATGACTAATTAATTAAAGAGAAGATAATTATTGTAAAATGTGTCAATAGTATTTTGTAACACCCCAACCGATGGCGGAAACATCGGGATGTCACGTATTGATGATTGTTCAGTAGCTCATGGTGAATAATAAATTTCAATAAATAATTTAAATAAGTTACATACAATTGTTCTAAAAATTTGTACATCAAATTGAATAAAACTATACAAACATCTTCAAGCATCAAATCAAATCTTCAAGCAAGTAGAACCTGAAACATGTTAAGTTGAAAATATTTTGGGTCAACAAAAGTTGGTGAGAATTACATAGGTTTTGATAATCGAATAAAACTGTTGTGCAATTCATGTGTCATGGCAATCTAGTCCATATGCAAAAACATACTAGAAGTAAATCGAGTGCATAATCAACCTTGTGACTGTTGTATTGTGGTACATCCCATACGCTCATGGTTCACTCGTTTATATTGCAGTAACAAACACCCACGTAACCTTTGTAGGAGGCACGTATCCGGGTGGGATTGTCAGTCCAATAGATCTATCAATGTATACCGTTTGGCTGATGAATGTTTATGCTAGAATTGTGCTTACCCTAGTCATGCTCAAGACATAATGCAACATATAAATACACATAGACACATTGATGATTGAATTGCATAAATATTGTTGTAACATGTTTCACCCCAAAAATGGTGATAAATAGAAATAGGGGCTATGTAAAAATCACCTTAGCAAAATGTTATATCTGTTGAAAAGATTGAATAATGGTGTTGCCCAAATGTGTCAAGTATCACCCTATAATAAGGTAATAAATATGTCTAAGTCTACCTAGTCTACAAATGTATAAGCTCTAGGGCTTCGAATTTGGGGATAAATGCTCGTTTGATTAATATCAAAATTGTTGGATAATAGAGAGAATTTTTGTAAATAAATAAACAAAAATTCTTTTTATGAAATTTAAATTTAAGATAGTCACAATAATGTTTTTAAAGTATAAAAATAATTTTTACAAAATTATTTTCTTTAAAATAGAATATTAATTCTATTTATAACAAATTGTCAAACTTTAACTTTAATATTTAAAAATACTAAAATTAAAGAATTATTAGTTTAAAAATTATATTTCTGTTCTAAATAATCAGAAATAATTTCTATAAAATTTTGGTGCAAAAATATTAAAAATTGAATTTATTATGATTTAATTATGATTAAAACTAACAAAAATTGATTAAAAATATTAAATAAATGATTTTTCAGAATTAAAAATCATTTCAGAAAAGTTTATCATTGTACAAACTCAGGATAATTTTTGTGGAAATTTATAAAATTGTTTTGATATTTTAATGGATTTTTATAAATATAATAGCATAAAATTGATTTAATTATTATAAATATTAAATAAATAAATTTCAGAAAACTAAAAATTGTGGGTAAAACTTTTACATCAGATTTGTTAAAAATATTTTTTTTAGAATTTATAAATGGGTTTTAATAATTAAAAACGAATTTATAAGATTAAATGTATAATATATATATATATAATTGGTTTGTTTGTTTTAAAAATGAAAATAAAGCAAAAAGGTGTGCCATAGCCGGGACTCGAACCCGGGTGGCTAGGGTAATTAGCAACAGTCACAACCACTTGGTCTAGACCAGTGGTTGTGATTGTTTCTGTTTTAAATTAAATAAATACACTGCGCAAAATCAGTTTATCCCCAAATCAACATTCGAAACCCTAGATTCTGCAATACTTTGATTCACACATCAATAGCCCAATTAATCATAGGGCTATTGATGTGTGGATGTCGATGAACATAACCCACAGAAAACATTACACTTACAAGGTTGTTTTGAGTTCGAATGATCGGTCAACCAAAAAGTCAAGACTGCGATTGTGATTGAACAAACAGAGTATAATTAAGAAAATTGGAGGTTTAGAGAGGAGTATTGGCGAGTTGTAATTGCTTGTGAATGATCAATTTATAGTGTTATAGCCTGGTTGTTCGAATTAGAAACCATTGACCATCCATTGAATGTTCTACGCATGTTTGGTAAATTGGGTAACAATTGACTGTAATTATTCGTGTTGCTGAGTCAATATAGGCCGGTAATCATGTAAAGATACCAAGAATAGGTAATCACGAGTTTAATGTTGATGTTTATGGTAATCACATATCACAGTTGACTTTCCAAGTCAACTGTGAGGGTTTTAAAGGTAATGATATAATTATAACGTGTATGGTTTGAATCAGATATGAAGGTTAGCCCAGCTGGTTTGTGTGGTGTTGTTGGTTTGACTCGGTTAGGGACCCGGGTTCGATTCCCGTCCCTAACATTTTTTTATAAAGTTGAAATAAAGGGGTAGTGGGCTCTTGTGGGCCGGTCTGGTTGCTGGGCTCAGACCTGGGCCGGGTTGTTTGGACTGGTTTGTGTAGTGGGCTTGATTTTGACAAATGAAACTGATGATTTTTAGACTTATTATTATTATTATTATTATTATTATTATTATTATTATTATTATTATTATTATTATTATTATTATATGATGAATAATTATCATAGTATTGGGGTTAAAAATGCTATAAAATAATTAGATGTAAACAATAGGACTTGTCGTTTTTAACCGTAACGTACAATTAATAAACACGAAATGTTACATATTTAATGCTTTACTATTATGTCATTTCTTCATTTTATTTTCACGTTAAGTTTTTTTCATTTGATCATTCCCATGTATGTTGTAGCTGCACCTGCACCTATTACAATTACCCTACTTTTTTGTAACAAATTTTTAATGCTATAAATACTACCTAATTAACTTGTATTTTTTTTTGAACGGCTAACAAATCAATCCTGAACACTCTCGAAGTACCCATTGGACAAAGGATACTTCGAGAGTAACATGGGTCCACCAGTAATTTCACACTAGTTCCAGGGGAAAACCCGTCGCCCGAAGGCTCACTGCGGTAAAACTCGGCCCACCAGCAGCATTTTGGTGCCGGTAGGACTCGAACTCCCCACCTCCCATAAGGAAAACAAGGAGGGTGTCACTCCACCATAAGGGGATTCGCAATTAACTTGTACTTGCAGCGGTTCGAATGCGCATCATATTTGGGGGGGGGGGGGGGGGGGGGGTTGGGCATTCACCAATTAATGCCACTAGAGTACTAGACCACTTGGGCCATGGACATTACCTTATCATCACCACCATGATTCGAACTCGCATCATATTTGTGGGGCATTCACCAATTGTATTTAGCATCCAATTGGGTAAAACGACATACTTTGTAATTCCAAAACAACATAGTGTCCGGTAATTATCCATTCTCTCAAACAAACAAATAATGAAAACCACATAATCAAATGGGTAAAACGAACAAACAACAGTTGAAAAAAGATAAGTAAATAGCCCAAAGTTACTCCAAGCCTACTTAAAGGGGTGCAAAATTCTAATTTGATTTATTGATTAAAACTATCATGATTTGGAATATAGCTCAAAATGGTAAATGATATATGTGGGTCAACCAAAGCCATTCTTGTTCTGTAAACCTGTATCCATAATCTTGTATCCAACAATTTACCCATTTGGCCCGTTTTCATGTATCTACATCTATATGTTGTCTCATCTTGCTAAATATGTTTCTATTTTATTATGTTACTTTTCATCACTTTCTTTGTTATTTGGTGTCTTCCTGCTTCTTTATTTTTAGTTTTGTTGTCTGTTCTTAGAGCCAAAGGTGTCTTTAGAAAAATAGCTTTTATGTGCCAAGGAATAGAGTTAAGCTCTATCTACGTACATCCCACCCTCCACAGACCTTATCAATAACTTTACTTGTTGTATTTTTTTTTTAAATAAAATGATACTTTCACTCCAGGACAAAGAAAATTACATCAAGATAACGGGTAGGCGGGGCAACAAGCTGCGCCGCCACCCCTTTCTGAATAGCAAATCCTAATCTACTAAAAACGTAACCCTGACCACCCGGAGCTGAATAGCTGTTGTAATGTTTTTTTTTTTTTTTTTTGTTGAAGTATAGTAACAGTAGCTCAGTAGATGGGATAACTATCGTTAATCCAGTTCTTTAATAAATAGTTTAATATTGAGTTCAACTGTTGAATTTTAGTCATTGGAGCTGAAACTCAACAACTAAAGCTTAATATGAAGGTTCCTCATAAGCAACCATTCTCTTCCCTACAAGAAACACCTAGCTCGATCCTCCCTTCCGTTGTCGCTACCTCTCATGGTTCAATGTTACTCCATTTACTATTCACCAAGACTAATGAAAACAACAATAATCTCCTCAGATCCATCCAACACCTTCTACTCCCTCATCTCTCATACTTAATTTGTATATGTGTCATTTATATTAAATAAGTTTTGATTTACTTATATTCACATAGATTATTATAACTGATTTGCACGTCGATGAGTGTTAACTAGACTCTGCCCCCATGTCATCTAGCTAGCTTCTAACGAGTTCTTTATATGTTGAAGCTTGGATCTAAGCTAGGGAACGATAGGTGCACCTGATCAAACAAACAAATTAAAAGCCCAACCCGGATTTAATTGTAGTTACTACTATCGCTATCTTTTGACCGTAGAATATATATACAACTTACCTTGATTCCATCTACCTCTTCATGATAACATATATATAAAAGTCAAGCATTGGTCTAATTTGACATTCGAACGTAAAGGATGGAAGCCAGAAACACATAACTGGAGAAAAGGATGGAACAACTGGACCCAATGTCAATAGTATCCATGCAGAAAAAAGAATGCTGCCCCTTTTTCACAGTCTTGTAATTATTGAGCATATTTTCAAAAGGCTTCGAATCTTCTAGCTTGGTCCCCAACTTGGTCAAAAGTTTTGGCTCCGGATATTTGCACAAGACCAGTTTTTATTCACACAACCCTCTACGACCCGTAGAGGCCTTTACGGGTCGTAGAGCACATTTTTTGCTTCTTCTACGAGCCGTAGAGACCTCTACGGCTCGTAGTAATCATTAACAATGATTGTATGATTGTCAATCATGGTAATGATTGCCTACGGGCCGTAGAGGTCTCTACGGCTCGTAGAAGAAGTCTTATTAATTTTGAGAATGAAGAAGAAAGGGATGGATGTTTTATGTTGCCTACTGCCCGTAGAGGCCTCTACGGGTCGTAGACAAAAAAAAAACAAAAAACGTTTGGGACGAGGTTCGATCTTAGGCACATTATCACACAAACACACACACAAAATCTTATTTCGTATATGGGGACCATCTGGGCTACCAGTTCGCTGGTTTCTTTGTTGGAAAAATTTAATATAACATAAACCAGTATTAGGCACCCTCTACGGCCCGTAGAGGCCTCTACGACCCGTAGAGGGGTTTTTTTTTAATCATTTTAATTATGTAATAATTAATCCCGGGCGTGTAAAACATTAACACAAGCGTGTAAAACATTAATACAAATTTATAAAATAAATTTTAATTGTTTAATTTTTTTAGTTTTTTAATGTCGTCTCGATAAGCGTGTAAAACATAAACACAAACGTTTATATAACCAAACGATAAAACTAAAAGTTAAAACATTTACACAAGCGTTCAAAATAAAAATTGTTTAAAACATTTACAGATCAGAAAATCATAAATCAAACATCCTGCTGCTGACGCCAGATGCTCATCTGTTGACGCCACGCACGCATCTCGACAGCCTCCTCGGTAGCCGCACGTACGTCCGCCCTAACATCAGCAGGCAGCCTGAGAGAGTGATAAACGCGCGCCGGTATCTGCACATCCTCAGGCTACTGCTGAGGCATCTCGACGTCCCTCAGACCGCCCCCTCCTGCTCAGCAACAAACTGCAACCCGACCTCCACAGCATCACCTGCAATGGATAACAATAAATAATTAATAAATAATAATAATAATATTCCAGGATTTTATAAAAAAAATTGTGCAGAGTTTCCCCTGTTTTTACGCAAACCAGGCAATACAAGTTGTCTACAAGTTTCCCAAATAATAATAATAACAATAATAATAATAAGTATAATAATAATACTAATAATAATAATAATAATAATAATAATAATAATAATAATAATAATAATACCTCTAAGGCTCTGATGTACCAACGGCTCATGCACAAACTCCACGCCACCCGGACCAATCAGATAGTGGAAGGCTTCATGATCCGGCGTCTTCGCCTTCCTCGCCGTACAAGCCATAGCTTTCATCGTGGGTAGACCTATTGGGCTGAAACAAATAAACAAACTCATACTTATCAACATTAATAATAATAATAATAATAAGAAGAAGAAGAAGAACAATACAAGGGCGGTAGTGGCGGAAACTGATTCCGGTTAATATAACCGAAATAATTCCCGGCATTGCAGCGCTAATCCCACCGCATGATATGCCTCCCCACAACTGCTTATGGGGGAAGGAGGCAAAGAACTCGGCCATGCACCGATGCAAGACAATCGGTGTGCCGGTGAGTATGCAATACAGGTACATCAGGTCCGTCTTCGTCACCCGCTCGTTACAAATGCACCGTGCCGTTAAGGAATAGGTAATGCAACGGTGAACGTAACGAGCCACGGGGTGACGAATGTTAGATGCCCTGTCACACCTCTCCCCCCTACAAAGGATAACAATAATAAGTATAATAATAATAATAATAATAATAATAATAATAATAATAATATTAATAATAAGAAAAAGAAGAACAATACGTCTCATTCGGATTCCTGAACTCTGGACCACAAATGGTGGGCCACCACGCATAGAGCACGTCATCAGAAACAGTAGTGACAGCTCTAGTGTAGATATCCTGAACATTATCATTAACATTAACATTTAACATTTAGAATAAGAACAAAAATAATAAAAATAAAAATAAAATTTATAGTAATACCTCTACAAGCTCGTCGCTAGTGTACCACTAGGTGTGCGTTGCCCACTCATCTAGGGAATAACCATACTTAACGCCGAGTATGGAAAACTCGACCTCCGGGTTTGGGCGTGTCGACGGTCCAGCGCCCGACTGATCGTCACCATCCTTTCGTGGCCGAAGGCGAAAGGTGGATAGGAACTCTATCACCAACGGCCGATGGGACGGCGCGTTGCAGTCTTCAAAAAACCTGTCCAATGGGCTCCCTTCCGGGATCCACTGTCGGGCAATCTCCTCTGCACCCCCCCCCCCCTAGTGGCCCGAAGCGCGTCCCAACAAATCCCCCTTGGCTTTTCGATCTTCTTTTTCTTCAACCTCTGAAATCTTTGATACGGGTAATCGAATCGCCGAAAAGCGCAATGCTCCCAGCCCTGTAAGTCACCCCCTGCCATGGGGTTCGGCCCCCCTATACTAGTTTTGGCGTTTCTTTTGAAACGCCTAAACTAGTAGCGATTCAATTGAAACGCCAAAACTATATTAGTTTTGGCGATTCAAAAGAAACGCCAAAACTAGTATAGTTTTGGCGTTTCAAAAGAAACGCCAAAACTAGTATAGTTTTGGCGTTTCAAAAAAATTGCCAAAACTATATTAGTTTTGGCGATTCAAAAGAAACGCCAAAACTAGTATAGTTTTGGCGTTTCTTTTGAAACGCCCCACCACCACTTCCCCACCACCACCACAACCCCACCACCACTGCCCCACCACCACCACAGCCCCACCACCACAGCCCCACCACCACTGCCCCACCACCACAACCCCACCACCACTGCCCTCACCCCAATCCACCACCACTGCCCTCCCTCACCCCAATCCACCACCACTGCCCTCACCCCAACCAACCACCACCACAGCCCCCAACCACCACTGCCCTTACCCCAACCTACCACCACCACCACCGCCACCTCCCTCACCCCACCCAACCACCACCACAGACCCACAACAGCCCCACCCCAACCCACCACCACCACAGCCTTAAAAAAATTTTAAAAAATCCTAAAACTAACAATTAACATAATAATAACAATAATAATGATAATACCTGATGGAGGAGGAGGGTCGATGAGGAAGGATGAGGAGGACGGTGGAGGAGGGTGGTGGATCGACGAGTGGTTAGAGAGAGAGAGGGAGGGGGGTTGGTTTTGGGGATGGAGGAGGCCTCTACGAGCCGTAGACTCACATTTAAAAAAAATATATATATCCTACGGCTCGTAGAGGCCTCTACGAGCCGTAGACTCACATATTTTTTAAAATCATGTTGATTTTATTTATAAACTTCACAATGTTTTTAGAAACCAAAAACTTTTTGTCTACGGGTCGTAGAGGACTCTACGACCCGTAGACTCAATGCCTTCTACGACCCATAGATGGCTTCTACGAGCATCTTCCAGCCACCTACGGGTCGTAGAGGTCCCTACGACCCGTAGACAATCTCCTTCTACGGCCAGTAGAGCCCTCTACGACCCAGTAGAAGTTTTGTTTTTTTTAATTTTGTTAGTTTTAATTACGTGGTATAGGTTTTTTTAAAAAAAAGCGTTTTCATTTCATATTGTATATGTAAAATAATAATAAAAAAATAAAAAAATGTACTTAATAAATCATTATACATTATAAAAACAAATTTACAACGAACTATCAGAAGAATTGAAGGACCACACCAAATGCCTGAGCAATCAGTAATCCAGTCAAAGGCATCTCCATCCATTTTGAATTGGGTGTATTCCCGAGTCCATTCCAATCTAAGGACGAGTATATGCGGGCGAACCCGTTTTTTCTCGAATGCGTTCATAATCTCGAACCAATCCTGTTGGTAATCACCCATCATCTCTTGTACAAGAATGTGGCGGATCCAATGCCAGTCTTCCTCCTCCCTATCCAAAGCCACAGCTACAGATCGGAACCCACAGTTACCGTCTGGCTGAACATTTTGAATGTGCGTGACAAACCGTCGATAAAGGGGATCAATCTGATGCTTAAATTCTCTAAGCACAAATTTATACATGTCACCACCAAACATTGGGAAATCATGATTAGTGGATGTGTACATATGTATATATGTATGTATGTATGTATAAATAGTTATTTATGTACCTGTCCCCTACTAAGAGTGGATACTTTTTGCTACACACTCTCATTTTATCTTTACCCGGGTCTGATGGCCTACGTCTTCTAACAGGCTCGTCTTCCTACAATGGATAATAATAATAATAATAATAATAATAATAATAATAATAATAATAATAATAATAATAATACTAACATCTTCTTGCGCATCCTCCTGCTGTTTTTTTTTCTTTGATTTTGTAGTTGGGCGCCCGCGAGTATTCTTTTGTACCTCAGGAGGTTGAGTGTCAGTCATACTTGGATTTACCACCGACTTTATTTTTGACAACATATTTCTTTAAACGCGTGGTGATTGAGACATCAGTGTCTCTTTGACTATCTCCCACTCACTCGCAAGGTCACGTTCCCCCATACTACTTCCGGTTCGTAATTCAGTCGTGTCCAGAAGACGTCTATTTCGGACAGCTGTATTTTTATTCCTGTATTCAATAAACATAATAATAAACATAAACATAAACATAAACATAATAATAATAATAATAATAATAATAATAAAGTAATGGTATTACCTTTATTTATATACAAATCTAATTGACATGCACATGGCAACCCAGAACTCGTGAAAAGCTTGTGACCACAACTCATTTTTCGTTCCCTCAACCTCTCTATATTTTTTATCTCAGTTATCAACTTCTCGATCGCTGCATGGGAAACTTTACCGAGTAGGTCCTCAAAAAGAGGTATGTCATGGTGCACCTTTTTCACAGATAAACTCTCTTCAAACGAGTGGTTTATTGCTCAATCTTGTGACGTTACCACATCGTCTGCAATCATCACAAGTTTGTGGAGTGAGTTGTTAGGCCCCTTAATGTGCATCTTAAACCTTGAATGCTGGCTCTCCTCTGTTGGTCGTATACTGACCAAAGTTGTAGTTTGTGTCTGTCCATGCAGAAACAAACCTTTCTTTGTAGTTACGGAGCCAGACCCGGTCTATATATTCAAAAACATCTGTAAAAGATAGAACAAAGATATTTGTTAATGTGTGTATGCGTTTTAAACTAAATTAATAAAATATGTACCAGCTCGTTCGTCCTGACATAGTCGTTTGTAGAATCGGTCTAACCAGAGACTATAAAATGCTGGAGATGAAGATCTACATAATCGCTTAAAAGATTTCACGAATATTTCCCAATCTGCATTTCCAAAGGCTTGTCTGCAGTGCTTCAATATATTTCGTTGAATGTGATACCTGAATGCATAATGATAATAATAATAAAAATAATTAATAATAATAATAATAATAATACTAATAATAATAATAATAATAATAATAATAATAATATGTATACCTACATAACAACTTCGAAGCTGCTGGAAATTCAATGTCGCATGCATTCATCAAGGCTATCTCACAATCAATTACTATAGCACGGGGCTCCGTACTATCTTCTAGCAACTCTTTAAGCCTTTGTAGCACCCACAGGTAGTTATCCTTTTTTTTCACGGGAGATGAATGCATGGGCGACACAAAACGACTTGGATGTTGATGTCATACCCACAACTTGAACAAACGGAAGTTTATACTCGTTCGGTTTGTAGGTCGCATCAATCATCAGCACATGCGGGAATGCACGCCATAACCTGTGCGAGGTGGGATGGACAAACAAAATATCCTCGATCGCATTTGTCGAGGCATTCCTCCGGGTGAAGTAAACAAAATTTTTTTTCCACCAATGTGGCTTCGTGTACCTGCATAGCAATAATAATATTAAAAAAATAATAATAATGAAGTAATTATAATAATAATAATAATAATAATAAGAGATAATAATACCTGCATTTGAGTCCTGTTGCCGTATAACAAATGCTTAACCTTGGTTATTGTGTTATGTATGTCTCTTAAGATGCAGGGACTATCCGGGTTTTGTTTTCTAACGGCCGAATGTATGTCTACTGGCGTAAAATTTTGAAAATAAAGTGTATCCACCAATTTTAACTCGCCCGGACCCAGCCTCCTAGCATACGCGTGACCCTCGATGTGTTGGAAAGGTTTGTGATTATGTGTTTGGTTCTGGACCTCCAAAATATAACCATCGTGGCTGGAGTGGTATCTCCCTATTACTTCAAACGGGCAATTACATTTTTTACTGTCCGTCTTTCGAACCGTGGCTACACTATGATGTACGCCACTACGGTCACATCGTATCCATGCCGTCGTTACCCTCCTATTCGGGCCCCTGCCTTCCGAAACAGTACGTGAGTATACGGTAATGTAACCATTTTTTTTTGCCCTTTGATAAACCCACTCTGTCAGGTCTTTAAGAGACCCGAATACCTGCAAAGTTTATTTACGAGTTCAAATAACAACTAATATATACGAGTTCAAATCTCACAAACCCTACGAGTTCAAATAACAACTAATATATACGAGTTCAAATCTGACAAACCCTACGAGTTCAAATAACAACTAATATATACAAGTTCAAATCTCACAAACCCTACGAGTTCAAATAACAACTAATATATACGAGTTCAAATCTGACAAACCCTACAAGTTCAAATAACAACTAATATATACAAGTTCAAATAACAACTAATATATACAAGTTCAAATCTCACAAACCCTAAAACAAATTTAGGTACGGGACTAAATATACGAGTCTAAATATGTACACTACTAAATATACACGGGTCTAAATTATAAACAAGTGCAAATACATAAACACACCTGATTTGTTTCGTACGAAACATCTGGGACAGGTTCCTCGCCACCGTTATCACCTCCCTCGTGCGAATGATAAGTCCCGTATTCGTACTGTGGATGCTTTGCGGCGGCACGTAAAATGACTGCGGTTCTTCTACGTACTCCTGGTTCAAATCGGGCAGCAGATTCAAATCGGGTAGTGCTTTTCCGTCACAACAGTGAACAATGGATCTAACCTCCTCCTCACCACGTTCCACCACGGCTCTGAAAAGGCTTTCCGAGACGTGAGATATGCTAAACGAATGCTCCCATTCATCCGAAACATTACCGTAGTGGCCCGAAGACATCGCGGTAGCTTGGAATCGTTCGGATTTTTTGTGTTCCGTTTGTTTTTTAAAACTCGTCGACTGAGGAAAGAAGACAAGGAAGAAGAATATATCTGGACCTCTACGACCCGTAGAGGCCTCTACGGGCCGTAGAGGGTTTAATGCTCCAACCAACCAGCTTCCCTACGGGCCATAGGGGCCTCTACGGCCCGTAGAGGAAGTGCTTTTTCAGACTGACACACTGAAAGTCAGTCTGTTCATTGAATGACCTCGTACCTCGTATTCCCTACGGGCCGTAGTGGCCTCTACGGGCCATCTAGGGTTTAAATGCACTCGACCTACCCACCTCTACTGCCCGTAGAGGCCTCTACGGGTCGTAGAGGGTTCCTCATTTATTACACTGACGCCCTCTACGACCCGTAGAGGCCTCTACGGGCCGTAGAGGGCTGTGCAAACTCACTTTTTGTAATTGTGTAAATAACATACCTCAAAGTTTTTAGTCTCTAAGAATCCCACAATAATTTCTTTATTTTTTTTAATTCTAAAAGTTGATATTTATCTCATGCAAGACCACCCCCATGGTAGCAACACTACATTAGGGTTTCTACTATACAACACCTAGGCTTGGTTATAACTAAATGAATACTTAAAATCTTACAACCTAGCTGTGTTAACTCTTTTGTCGCTTTTATAATGGGAGTTTTTTAGTCCCGTTTTGAGCCCATGTGGCGTTTTTTATGTCTCATCTGTGTACAAGGATAGGATTGGGCGGATTATGTGAGATGGGGAAAGTAAAAGAGAGGCGTTTTTTTGCCGTGTGAGGAGCAACCTAGGCAGGTGGGTGACGTGGCTAACGTTTTTAGGCTTCCCATTGGAAATGCTCTTAGACTATACGTTGTACTTGTGGGTATGTAGGGCTTTAACTAGCCCGTTCTTTACAAGGGAGGGCACAGTGGTTTAACTATAAAATTTAATAAAAAATATTTAAAAAAAAAAGGATGTGTATGTGTTTGGTGGAATGTAGTGGACCCCATCTCCCCTTTGTATGCACGCTCGTTAAGGGGGGTAAGCCTCCCCTTTTTGCGCTCTCTTTAACAATCACATTATGGTTTTTGGCGTGAAAGGGCGAGGTGGCATGTTTTCACACCCACAACGTTTAGCCTTATACAACTGTTTTATTACAATGAAAGAATAGATAGTTTGTGTAGGGGCTAAACCAGGCTTTATGAGTCAGGCTCTCCATTCTGTGAGCCTAACCCAAATTCTCTCCAATAGGAGTGGGATCAACAGCTTTACATGACTTGTACCAAATAAGAGAATGAATATGCAAGAATACTAAATAATCCAAATCAATGTAACCTAAGACCAATATATAGACCATATGAAGCAACATCAGTATAGGAGAAGGTTGATATTTCTGAATGAAATTCTCATTAGCAATAGGATCAATTTATAATTACAAATGTTAAAGCTAACTAAGGAAATACAACAATGTTTCCTATAATTAAGCAATTTACTAGATATACACGGTATTGCTATTACACCCCCGCAGTCGAATCGGGAGGTTGGCGAACGTTGAGACTGGAGCGAAAATCATCAAACAGTAGTCGAGGCAAGCCTTTGGTGAAGACATTCGCTACCTGGTAGCGAGACGGGACATGTAAAACACGAACACACCCCCATTGTACCTGCTCTCTAACAAAGTGAATGTCCAGTTCAATGTGTTTGGTCCGCTGGTGCTGAACCGGGTTACCTGATAAATAAATGGCGCTGACATTGTCACAGTAAACTAGGGTAGCCTTGAGATGCAGTTGGTTTAACTCTAGCAGCAGGTTACGAATCCAACAGATCTCGGAGACAACATTAGCAACACCTCGGTATTCAGCTTCTGCGCTGGAACGAGAAACTGTGGGCTATCGTTTGGACGACCAAGAGATTAAGTTGTCGCCAAGATATACACATTAGCCAGAAGTCGATCTGCGAGTGTCGGGGCAGCCTGCCCAGTCAGCATCAGTGTATGCACGAAGAGAAATATTAGGGGCAGGATTGAGATAAAGACCGTAGTCTGAAGTGCCCTGTAGATACCGGATGATACGCTTAAGAGCGTTCCAATGGTCATCAGATGGAGAGTTCATGTGCATGCATATCTGCTAAACTGCATAGGATATATCTGGTCGTGTAAAGGTAAGGTACTGAAGAGCACCTGCCAGACTGCGATAGGTGGTTGGATCAGCAAACGGGGCGGAGGAGTGGGCACTGAGCTTAGAACCAGTGTCAACAGGAGTAGTAATCGGATTGCAGGAGTCCATGGCGCCCCGGTGTATGATGTCTCTCGCATAAGAATGCTGGGATAAGAACATGCTGTCACCTGTCCGGACAACAGAGATGCCAGAAAATGAGATAAGGGACCTAAGTCTTTCATGGCAAATTCTCCAGATAAAGAGTGCATAATACGGCCGTGAAGTGCATCAGATGAGATGGTGAGAATGATGTCATCCACATAGAGAAGGAGGTAAGCAGTGTCCGGACCATGATGATAGATGAACAAGGAGTTGTCAGATTTGCTTTGTGTGAAACCCTGCAATAAGACAAAGTCAGTAAACCGCAGGTACCAGGCTCGTGGAGCCTGTTTTAAGCCATATAGAGATTTCTTCAGTCTGCAAACATGACCCAAAAATCGTGAGTCCCGGAACCCCATGGGCTGATGCATATAAAATGTTTCCTCCAAATTACCATGTAGGAAGGCATTAGTAACGTCTAATTGGTTGATGGCCCAAGATCGTGAAAGAGCAAATGTGAGAATGATACGAATCGTTGCCGGTTTAACAACCGGACTGAAAGTGTCGCCACAATCTATGCCTACCTGTTGACTTCAACCATCACACACCAGACGAGCCTTATATCTTTCCAAGCTACCATCTGAACGAAACTTATGTTTGAAAAGCCACATACACCGTATAATATTCATATCGGGTTGACGAGGAACTAACTCCCAAGTCTCATTTTTAATACTTGCACTAACAAATATATTGTTGTTAGAAATGGTATGACCATCCCCGTGATTGGCCAAGGCAACCTGACCCTACCACCACCTTTCCCGCCTTTTAAATTAAACAACGTCCTTTATGCCCCAAACCCTATAAAGAACCTTATATCAGTCCGAAAACTTACTACTGACAATTTATTATCCATTGAATTTGACCCCTTCGGTTTTACTGTGAAGGATCTCAAGACCAAGGCACACCTCCTACGATGCAATAGCTCGGGAGATCTCTATCCATTGACAGCACCACTTCCTTCCACTTCCACCTCTACAGCTTTTGTGGCCATCACTCAAGACCGTTGGCATCAACGACTTGGGCACCCGAGCTTCTCCACTTTGCATTCATTGCCTTTATCTGTTTCTCGTTCATCTAATAAGCATGACAAAACATTATGTCAAGCTTGTGTTTTTGGCAAAAGTGTTCGTATGCCATTTTTTGATTCTTGTAATCGTACTTATTTACCGTTTGATATAATTCACAGCAATCTGTGGACATCTCCTGTGCCTAGCACCGGGGGCCACCGATATTATGTTTTGTTTTTAGATGACTTCACAAATTTTCTTTGGACTTTTCCCTTAACTAATAAATCCAATGTATTCTCCATTTTCACCATTTTTAACAATTACATAACCACACAATTTGGCGGTAAAATCAACAATTTCAATGTGATAATGGCAAGGAATACGACAATAACTCGTTCCACAATTTTTGTCGTCACAACGGAATGCACTTTCGTTTTTCTTGCCCCTACACCTCTTCCCAAAATGGTAAAGCTGAGCGAAAAATTCAAACTATCAACAATATGGTTCGCTCACTTCTAGACCAATCCTCCTTACCACCATCCTTTTGGCACCACGCCCTCGAAACTGCCACCTACCTTCTTAATATCATACCCAATAAACACACTCAATTCCTTTCTCCTACCTCCCACTTATATAAATGTGATTCCACATACGAGCACCTTCGTGTGTTCGGATGTTTATGTTACCCTCTACTCCCCTCCACTACCATCAACAAACTTGCAAACCGCTCCAAACCATGTGTCTTTCTCGGTTACCCACCTAATCATCGTGGCTACCGTTGTTTAGACCTCACCACCAATCCATCTTTGTCTCTCGTCATGTACAATTCGAAGAGACTATCTTTCCCTTTTCTCGCACCCAACCCACCCAATCCGACTCCTATGATTTCCTAGACAGTGGCCTACATCCGCTTCTATGGGATCACATTCACCCCATTCCACCCACCCGGCCCACTACCTCAAGCCCAACCACCCAATCCACTACCTCCACAACCCATCCCTCTCCCTCGGCACCCTCACAGCCTAGCCCAGCCCACACACTAACCTATTCCAGACGTTCCCGTCCACCCAAAGGCCCAACATCTGGCCCAGTTTCTCACCCAACCACTTCGGCTCCAGCTGACTCCCCTCTCCAGCCCACTGCCCCTTCCTATACGGCCCAGTCTTCTCAAGCCCATACCAACCAGCCCCCTCCTACAGATCAACCCAACCCTTGCATAAGGGAACTCCATTGACTGGCTGCCCAAGAGTCGGGAAACATGATGTATAGATGTTGAGGTTGGCTGTTGATGGGGCGATTTCCACGGTTCGAGCCACCACGCCCCCTTCCGCGGGATCTACCACGGGATATGCTTTGAGAGGAAGCAGACCCAGCAGCAGAATGCGACGGGTGAGAGGCAGTGGTGGCTGCGAGCGCGGTGGCGGAGGTGACAGCAGCCCGGGCCAAGATGTTTTTCTTTGTGGATTCAGTCATGGTAAGGCGGGATTGGCATTTACTGAAGGGTGGTAAGGGATCACGGTTTTGCAGCACTATGGGTATGCTCTCGTAGGCCTCGGTGAGACCTGCGAGGAGTTGGGTAACAAGACGCTGATTGTCAACAGGGGCACCAACGCTATTTAGTTAATCCGCAAGGTGCTTGACCTGTTGACAATACGCAGCCATGTTCAGAAAGGCTTCGAGATGGATATTGGAGAATTGTTGCTGTAGATGTATTTGGTGAGCGGTTTTATTATCATTAAAGTGGTCAGCAATAGCCAACCAGGCTTCATGGGCCGTCTGACCCGGGACCAGAATTATGTGGAGAAGGGGATTGGAGATAGTACCGTAAATCCATTGCAGAACCAAGGCGTCAAGGCGTGCCTAGAGAGCATCCGCCTCAGCCTTGGCATTGAGGGCGTTGGCTGTGTCTGCTTCAGACGACGAGCCGGCAGGAGCAGCAGCAATGGGACAGGGTTGCAGGTGTTCATACACCTGGTAGGCGCGACAGTGAACCTCAAATAGGGTTGTCCAGGTGGAATAGAGCGAGGATTCATCCTCAAGGGTGATCGGGATGATGTTTTTGATGTTGGTGACCGCCATGGCAGTATGAATCTTTGCATCCATGGGAGATAAGACAGAATAAGGGATGAGGGGGAAGGGGAATAGCAGCAGAAGAGGACAGAGGGGGTGGAAGGGTGGTGGTGAGTTAGGACCGGCGGCCAGGGATCGGTGGAGACCAAGAGTCTCTTGATACCATATAGGAGAAGGTTAATATTTCTGAATGAAATTCTCATTAGCAATAGGATCAATTTATAATTACAAATGTTATAGCTAACTAAGGAAATACAACAATGTTTCCTATAATTAAGCAATTTATTAGATATACACGGTATTGCTATTAATCAGGATGACATGCATCAGATAATCAATTGAGTGTTCACATCAGGATGCCATGTGTGAAGGAAAACACGGGTGTGTAAATATGTGACACACATGCAGTACAAAAGACGGGTACACATTCGTGTACACATGCTATCATATTCATATCCTACATGATGTAACTAATAATCAAGGTGTAGTACCACATGGAATATATTGCAATCGTATAGAACATAAAGAGGAGAAAAATATTCTGTAAATCTTATTGTTGACCAAATTTTACAAGTGTTTTGTTTTCTTGTAATGGAGCGCGTATATGCAATGAAGATTCGAGAGATGGGAGACCGAACTCTGCACATGTACACGATAGTAAAATCATGTGTACAAAGAATCTATTGTTTTCGATATCTTCTCTTTTCTTTTCTCTATAACATTATAAATACCTTGCACATTCTACCATTTCTTCCTCAAGTCTTCTCAACTTAATTAATTCTAAAATAAGTAGAGAAATTTTGTCTTCTGATTTATTTCCATCAAAGTTAACAGAAATGGAATTTTCAGAGTCTCAAAGGTGTTAACCATATAATATACTCAATTTATTTATACATAAATATAGATAAATGCTTAATTTGTTAAAAGTAATATGACACTCTTTTTTAGTATGATTATATATATATATATAACACAATGTGGATTTTGAACTTACTTACTACATGATTTTTGACTAGGAACAAGTGTGCAGCATGCTATAGGCAGTTTAACAAAAAAGAGCATCTGGTGGAACATATGAGGATTTCGTATCACTCGGTTCATGAACCCATGTGTGGAATCTGTGGGAAACGTTGTCGATCATTTGAATCTCTCCGTGATCATCTTATAGGTATAATACTTTTTCTTCGTATTAATATTTATATTTTCGTATCACAATATATATATTAATGAATATGTGTGCGTGTGTACTTCATCAAAATTCCTTAGGACCATTGCCAAAGGCCGAGTGCGAAAGGGTGTTTAGGGACCGTGGATGTACCTTTTGCTTAAACATCCTTAGCAGCCCGCATGCTCTCAGGTTTCACCAAGATAGATGTCAACTATCGCGTGGAAATAACGTAATCACTTATATCCTAAAACTTAATACATTTTCCTTTTTTTGGGATATATCAATATACTGAATTATATATATATATTTATCCCCCTTTTTGTGATTCAACCAATATTCTAGGGTGTCTTACATCGATTTGCTAACTTACGCATTCATGATGACCTGAGAATTGAAAATGAGAAAACAAGAGTAGTTGCTCTTGCCTGCAAAATGGTTGGTGGTGGTAGTGATGGTTCTTTAGATCTTTGTTCAAGGATTTGCATCATTGATGAATCTGAAAACATACTATTTCATTCCTATGTCAAGCCGCAGCTTACTGTTACAAACTACAGGCCGGTACCTTCTTTTTCACTATCTTTTCCTATAGTTTTGAGGCTACATAGACAAGGGTGAATACGGTTATATATGTAACTTATGTTACAAGCATGCAAAATTTTATTTTCAGGTATGAGAGCACAGGAATCAGACCAGAACACCTCAGAGATGCAATGCCAACAAGACATGTTGAAAGGAAAATTCAAGACTTTTTATGCAATGGCGAACCGATTTGGAAGATTCGCCCAAGAGGTGGGAAGGCAAGGATTCTTGTAGGACATGGTCTAGATCATGACATGAAATGCTTGGAGCTAGAGTATCCTCTTGTAAAAATAAGGCAAGCATCTATTATTTATTACCACCTATTCGCGTAATTGACTTAAAAATCTATTAATAACTTGTCATGCTTCTTTATTACACTTTAATAGGGATACAGCAAAATATCCACCCTTAATGAAGACTAGCAAGCTCAGCAACTCGCTCAAGTACCTAACAAAATCATATCTCGGGTAATACTAATAATATATTACAACACAATTTAATGGAGTACGTACTTGTGCTAAAAGATACACATGTTAATGATGAATCGGTTCTTTTATAGCTATGATATTCAAAACGGGATACAAGATCCGTACGATGATTGTGTTGCAACAATGAGACTATACAGAAGAATGAGATATCAAGCTCATAGAATAGAGGACTATCCTCTTGCAACCGACCCCCAAAACAAAAATAATTTTGCTTCATGGAGGCAGAGTGAGCTTGAGAGGATGAGTCCTGATGAACTTTTGGCGATCTCAAGGTCTGATTACTATTGCTGGTGCTTAGATAGCGCGCAGAGATGTGGCTTAAATTAATGAAGGGAGAAACTTGAACTCATATTCTAATGAATGAAATGAATAAACATGGATATCATCCATCTATTAGGTGATATTATTAAGGAGATTATTATTTATAACATAATATAGAAATGAGCTTTCATTATATGTTTAATCAGTACTGATTTAATTTGAAGTTGTAATGAGTCATGATTAGTATGCTAGTAAGTTGAGTACGAATAAACACATTACATTCGCCGAAGTGACGTGTACATCAAACAACTTCTTATTAGTCAACTTTCATAGAAATTCAAAGATAAGGCGTAGTCTAGAACACCATATGCATGCATTATTCTCACAAAGTGAACCACATTATTCTCACTAAGGGATCCACCTTTTAAGTAGATAACAAAGATGACAACATAAACACGTGTAATATTTGTTTTAACGACGATACATAAGCAGTTATTTAACCTTTGGTTTTAAAAAGCGCGCTGCGATCTAATGCGATTTGATCCCAAATGATGATACGTGATGCGCGAAGTGCGCGCATCACGTGTCGAGGCGTTCGTTATAAGAATATACTCAAAAAGTGTGTATAGATAATATTTTTAACAAGTTAACTTTTAAACACTATAATATAAGATATTCTCATCATCTCTAGTCAGTTTCGTTGAATAGGTGGTCAGATCTGTTCAGATCACATAATATGATGCGCACATTTTAAAACCAAGATTTAACCACATTTACCGCTATGTTTCTCTCTCTATCTCGTCAACACCTACGTAAGTGACTATGAGGATCTTATGTTTCTCTAGTTAAAATTAGTTATCTATCAAAAGCTCCTCTATTCTCAGAAAGTAGCATCGTCCATACATATCTTGCTTGAAAAAAAATCCTTGCACATTGACTCGCATAAGTGTTTCAAAGGGAATTTAAGGAATGGGCTTAGTATTTTCTTTTGGCACGATTGGTGGATCTCAGATGATTCTTTGCAGTGAAAGTTCCCTCTCCTTTTCGCTTTAGAGAAACGCAAGAACTGTGTAGTTGCGGACCGTTTGGTGTCTTCTAACCAAGGGTTGCAGGTCATGTGGTATTGGCGGAGGGGCATATTATCGACTGAGAAGCACCTTGAATTGATTGCAATGGAAAATTTGTTAATTAATGCATCCTTATCCACGGGTATAGATTCTTGGACCTGGATGGGAGGGAGTTCCACTGATTTCTCGGTTCGTGGTGTAAAGGATTGTATTTTCAAAGCGACAAACGTTTTATCGGAGGTGTTTTTTCAATGGTGTAATTGGGTTCCAAAGAAGGTCGTAGTGGTGGCGTGGCGTGCTTTCTTGGACCGGCTCCTGACTGCAGAGGCACTGTTGAGGCGGAATATTCAGGTTGGGTCACCATTATGTCGTATTTGTGAGACGAATGTTGAGTCTACTGATCATCTATTTGTGGGTTGCCCAATTTTCATGGAGGTATGGCAGATTGTGTTTTCATGGTGTTGTGATAACAGGTAAATCAATATCATTACCCATACAATTTTTAAACATGCTTTATCTATATCTACAATACAGCAAAGATAATAGCTACAAAAGTAATTTTACATACCTTTTAAGATCACATATGAAAGATTTATGTTCAAATGATAATTTTTTCCCATTTTCTTCCCTTATCGGCCGTCCTCCTATTTGTTCAAGCGTTCTTTGATTTATCTATAATGGTTTCACATTCTCTTCCCATTAGCCATTCAATTCTCTTCAACAGTAGAAAATCACATTTAATAGCGTAATAAGCTTCCTAAAATCACAGTTCTCTTCAAATCGGTCATTCAAGTGTTGCTGTGAACCAAGACGACATCAACTGGGTTTAGCGAAGTCACAACGTTGGATTTACAACAATCATTATGTTCTGGTAAGTGGTTTCCCCCACCTACCGAGAAGATTAACATGGACCATTGTGACATGAGCGTAAGCGAATCCCACATCGGCCGCGGACAGGAAAGATTCTTGGTTTATAAGACATGCCCCCGCCTGTTAAATCGCCAACGCGTTTTGGATGAGAGGAGAACACAATAGTTAAGCGTGCTCAGGTAGAAGCCGCATAAAATCCCCGCTACAACACGTGGGTTACTTACTATTTTCAATTATGTGCATTAGACTTAATTTTCAATAATTAGGTCACTTAAACTCTAGCAAAACCCAATTTCATGCATAAATATTGCATTTGTTAATTTGTAGAAGTTACCATCACGCGTGCGTTTAAAGTCATTCGATACGAACGTCGATGATTAATACGATAAATCTAAAAAATATTTAATAAGTCCATTTTATGTGAATTTATTATACGTTACTTATTTCCAAGATATTGGATGATTATATGTAAAACCATATATATATATATATATATATAGGCTAAGTATCCATAGTAAACCCTAAAAATTTGAGAAAACTCTAGTAAACCCTTAAAAAAACCTACTTCCCGAGCTTTTTTTTTTGAAAAAATTAGGGCATGTAATATACATGTTTGTAAGTGTTTTAAGCCAAAAAAAATCAAAAAAGCGCCGAGCGGTTTTTTTTAAAAATAATAAAATAAGTTATGCACCATAACATATGTTAGCTTATTTTTGCAATGGTAACATATGTTATGATGCAAAACTTATTTTTTTAAAAAAAAAAACCCTTCGGCGCTTTTTTGATATATTTTGGCTCAAAACACTTAAAAACATGTATATTACATGCCCTAATTTTTTTTAAAAAAAAAAAGCTCGGGGAGTAGGATTTTTTAAGGGTTTACTAGAGTTTTCTCAAATTTTTAAGGTTTGCTACAGAACCATCCCCTATATATATATATATATATACAGGTTCCTGTACAAAGTACATTTTTCGTACAAAGTGTGAGAAGTCTATATAGTCATTGTGTTTTAAAGTTTTGCTATAATGTTTTTGATTCCTTTTGCATTGATTTATATAGAAAAGCACCAAACGTTACAATTTAAAACACAATCAAATGTATTTTAGACATTAAATTTAAAACACACTGATTACTTTCTTTGTATGGTGTTTTAGATTGCATGTCAAGAATACATTAATTAGTGTTTTGAATTGTTAATTTTTGTATTTTTCTATATAATACTACGCCAAAAGAACATAAAATATCATGCCTAAAATTTAAAACACAATGCCTATATAGACTTCTCACACTTTGTACGAAAAATACACTTTGTACAAGAACCCCACCCTATATATATATATATATATATATATATATATATATATATATATATATATATATATATATATAGGGTAAGGTTCAAATAGGAACCAACCCTTAAGTAGGAACTATAGGAACCAATCTGAGCCATCCATCTTCAATGGCATGATTGTAAATAAGTAAAATATTAATTAAATATTTAATTAAATCAAGGGGTAATATTGACTTTTGGTATGTGATTATTAATAGGTTATTTAGTATGCATTGTAACTGACAACACCACAAAAATCTTTGATTTTTCGTTCTTGTATACATCAAAGCATACGAACACATATCAGAAATCGAATGAAGTGCAAGAATTCGTATACATGTATGTATGAAGATTCAATCTTACATTCTTATTCTTAATTTTTAGTAATTTATATTGAGCAGTTGTTTTTTTTTAACGACAACGTTTGATTGATTCAAGATCTTACATTTTGCTCGATGATTTCATAAATATGATCCAAATATGTTATTGATTGTTTCGTGATTGTTATTTTTCTGGAAAAATTCTTGTGTTTCAAATAGTATACATTGGTGTTGATTTATAAAAAAAGGTATTTGAAACCCTAATATAAGATTGTCAGGTTGTAATTGAAGAGAGTCGATGCTGATATAATTTGAATATACACTAGTGTATCCTGAATATACAAAGGTGTACCATATGTATTAACTATACATTGGTGTATACAAGAGACTTTATGAATAACAGCATGTTTAATTTGAGTATACACTAGTGTGAACTATACGTTTGTGTATTTAATGGCGAAATATAATGTAACCAGTCATTCTAATTATGTGTTTTTTGTTTGATTTTATTTAGGTTTCGGATACAAGGTCAAGTTGACGTCAAGTGAGTTAACTAATGCTTGTTGTTTCATACTTGGACATGGAGCTTTTAAGTTTGGACCTGGAGATTTAATGTTTGGAAATGGAGAGTACAATTATGTTTTTGCGTACATTAATAGGAATCCACGTTATTGTACTAAATGTGGTCGTTTGGGATATCATGATGCCCGACACTGCCCATATAAATAATTTGGTTTTGTTATTTGAATGAAACTGTAACACCCCAACCGATAGCGGAATCATCGAGGTGCCACGTAGTGACGATTGTTCAAAAGTTCATGGTACTAAAATGTAAATATTTGATTATTGAATATTGTCTTACAACATGTGAAAATGAATACACAACAAAAATTGAGATAGTTGTTTTATTTAGTCTAAATCCAAAGTCCTATATGAAGCGTCAAGCAGCTTATCCTGAAACATGCACGAAAATAAATTTTGTCAACATATGATGTTGGTGAGTACTACTTAGCTTTGTACATATAGTATAAGTTTGAAAAGTAGTACAATTCATGTGTCTAGCATTACCAAGGCATTATGTAAACACGCAAGTACCAAACAAGACAAAGATCAAATGTAAAGTTGATAAGTTGAAATTGATAATGAGCACCATAACATAAGTTATGTCTAAATGAGCACCGTAACATAAGTTACGTCTATATGTAAAGAGCACCATAACATAAGTTATGTCTAGATGTATGATTTTGTGTGTAAGCTACGTTCATATTCAAACATAAGCACAAAGATAAACAAGACACGTATATGAATTGTAAATGAATAAAAATGTATGTGTAAATGAATATGAAAGTTTGTATACTTGTGCATGAATCACCCCAAAAGTTGTAAAAGCAAAAAAGGGGATAAGTAATACTCACTTTAGTAAGGTGGTAAGTCTTGTGTAATTGAATAAGTGTAATCCAACGTTGCCAAGTATCACCCTATGTATAAGGTAACAAATAAGTCTAAGTCTATCTAGTCTATAAGTATTTTCTAGGGTTTCGAATTGGGGATAAGTATTCGTTTGATTAATAAATTAAACGTTTAATAAATAAGAGAAATTTGATAAATAAATTAACAAAAGTCTTTTTGTAAATTTTAAATCAAAGATTGTCACAATATAAAGTTTTAAGTATGAAAATAATTTTTATAAAATTATTTTCTTAAAAATAGAATATTTAATCTGTTTATTTCAAATTGTCAAAATATAACTTTAATATTTAAAAATATTAAAGTTAAAGAATTTTTAAATTAAAAATTCTATTTCTGTTCTAAATGAATAGAAATAATTAATATAAAATTTTGGTGCAAAAATATTGAAAAATGAATTTATTATGATTTATTTATGATTAAAACTAACAAAAATTGATTAAAAATATTAAATAAACGATTTTTCTGAAATAAAAATTATTTCAGAAATGTTTATTGATTTATAAACTTAGAATAATTTTTGTGGAAATTTATATAATCGTTTTGATATTTTTATAGAATTTTATAAATAAAATAGAATAAACTTGAATTATTTATTATATATATTAAATAGATAATTTTTGGAAAACTAAAAATTGTATGATAAACTTTGCCTCCTGAATATCATAAAATAAATTTTATAGAATTTAAAGATCACATTTGGTATTTTAAAGCTATTTAAAAAGTTTATTAGATTAAATATAAAGAAAGGAGTTTAAAAAAAAAAAAAGAATGTGGGTTGTGGGAATCGAACCTGGGTTCAAACCCGGTTCAACCATTGTCCACCCTGATTCCCACCACTGGGCTATGCCTTTGTTTGTGTTTACAACAGAAAACAATACTTAAAAAACCCAAGTCTGCAAGTTCCCCCATTCCTTATAAACCCTAGAATTTAAATTCGCCCAATTGACAAAACACACGATTTCGATACAGAAAAGAATGATGGGGCTTTTGTTGCCCACCCTGAGCCAAATCTAACCATATATTTAATTGAGACATACCGCTTAATAATCGATGAACACACGAACAATTGAAAACGCTCACAACTTCCTCAAAACTGATCGATGTGTTATAGATGAATCGAAATTGTGTGAGGGGTTTGTTTTTCGGCCCTTTTAGCACAATGAGGTGGGTTCAATTTATAGTGTTATGGTTCGTGATTCAGATTTGGAAGTTTGACCTTCGTTTGGTCAAACACGCGTCAATGTAGCCAAAATGGGAATGATTTGCACGATTTGCTGAATAATAGGTCTATTACATTCAATTGTTTCCATAACAAATCTATTGCCGCGTCAGATTTGTTTGAATATTGATTAGTGGGTCGGGTTTGTAGCGAAGAAGAAGGAGCGAATCTGGTTCGTTTTTAGGAGGGGTTAAAACAAATAGGATCTGGTTCTAAACAACAAAGCGAGTATGTGGTGTAGTGGTGGTGTTGATGTCTGGTTTGGTAGCTGGCCCGGGTTCGAGTCCGGGCAGCTACAAATCCTTTTTTTTTTTTTTTAAATCAGGTAGGAGGGGAGAAGGATTGGGCCGGACTACTTGGGCTCATCATGGTGGGCTCCGAAATATTTAAAAAGGGATGGTTGGGTTGGGTTGTGTTTTAGGATAGTGGGTTTTGTTAATGGTAAGTTTAGAGGATAAGGTTATGGTCAAATGGAATAAAATAAAAAATGAGACTCACTATTATTATTATTATTATTATTATTATTATTATTATTATTATTATTATTATTATTATTATTATTATTATTATTATTATTATAGATGAGGATAAAATGTACAAGATAGGAGGTACGAAATAAAATATATATATATATACATATATAATAATAATAGTGATAAAAGTGACGGATGTCACAGCATCCCCTACTTTTAGAAACTTCGTCCCGAAGTTGTTAGAAACATAGGGTTATAGATGTTTGGGTAGAAATCAAGATAACCGGGGTTTGGAAAATTTGAGTGATTTTTGGATAAGAGGTTTGATAGGTGTGAGTTAAGGATTGGATTAGGTTCGCCTCGAATAATAAAGAGAATAAGAATCTAGTAAATCACTAAATTTCAAGTTTTAGAAATCCTAAAATAAATGTATGAGTTATTTGACTATAGAAAGACCAAATGAACTACCAAGTAACTAGAGTTTGTTCCTGGTCCGACCTCCAGTCTCACTTTCAATGCATCATTAGTGTTTATATATTGGGTGTACCGCAGCTAACCCACCACACCTTTGATACCTTGAAAACGTACTGGACGCCTACCAAAAACTCTAATAGAACTTCATACCACCTTAACGTACCTGTAAATTCATGATTACGTTCCGGACCGGAATTGTCACACCCCAACCGATGGCGGAATCATCGAGGTGAGACTTAGTGGTAGATTGTTCAAAGACTTCATGACACTAGATTTTGTGACAATATAGTTTAAAGATAGAATTTCATTTATTGTCTAAAAATAGAAATACAAGTAGTTCATATAACGAAAAATACAACAACAAGAATATGATAACTTGAACTAGAGTGAGTTTCTATGTCCAATCCTAAGTAGTTTTCTTGAAATGTCCTGCAACAAATATTTCCTGCAACATGTATAAAATATCCGTCAACACATAAAGCATTGGTGAGCATACTAGTTTTGACATACATACATAGTATAATAAAGTTTTGCTTATAGGCATATGCAAGAGAACCATACAAACGGCGACTAGCCACGAAGAATTTTGCTTAACATGACCCATGTAGGGGGCGGATAGCCAATCCTATAGCGCTATACATGCAAGGTGGGTTGTCAACTATATGAACATTTGTATGTTAGAGTAAATAATTCTACATAGCATAGCGTACAAGCATATAATAGACTTTAGATTGCGCATGATAGAATTTAGAATATGATAGACTTTAGACTAAGCATAATAGATTGTAGAGTTTAAAAAAAATCGTTTGAGTGTTGATCGTGATACATGTTGAGCCCCAAAGAATAAAGAATAAAAGGGGGACAAGTATGAACTCACCTTTGGGTGCGTTTTAGCAAGGTTCCAAAAGGATGAGTCTTGGGGGATTAGTTCCTTAGCCTTGGTTAACTAGAATTAGAAAAATAAAGAGTCTTAGGTTCGAGTTTAGATTATAGATTCAAGAGAGTCAAGCAAGCCTTTTAGGCAAACCAAGCACAAATTGCCTTTAGGGCAATCCGGATGGTCATGAGATTAAGTTAGACCAAGCACAAAATCATCATAGATGATTCGGATGGTATAAGGTTAAGAATGTGAATCCATTTGATAGGTTCATGTCATAACCACTTCGTTTATGGAATAAACGTGGGTTTTGGACACGAGATTTCCCCTTTCTAGTGTGGATAAATCCGTAGCACAAGAAGGGTCAAGAGAGTTGTTAAGGTAGGGTGTAACCACAAACCTTCCAAAGATTAATAATACGATAATAAGATAGAAGATTGAAAGTAAGTTTATATTATTATATAGTATAATTCAGAAAACAACCACCTTCGGGACCTATTTTAGGTGCTCTACCCTTATCACACTTCTGTGGATAAATATGGGGAAGATCCTAGAGGTTTCTCCAAGGAGTTTTAGATGAAAAAGAAGAAGAAAAATAGAATGAAAGTTGAAGTTTTAAGCCAAGAAACTTACTGATGCAAAACAGGAAGTTTGGCTTGAAAACTTGAAGATTAGAGAGTTTTAGAGAGTGATTTAGAGTGAGCAAAGAGTTAAATGGTGAGGAGGAGGTGTATTTATAAGTGGGTTAGGGTGGTTGGGTATTAAATGGAGTTAATGGGGTTGTTAGGAGTGAATTAGGTGAGGGATAAGTTTGGTTGTTAGGAGGTGATTCTAGCTATTGCATTGCTACTGTTGTGGATTGTCGATTGCTACTGTTGTGGATTGTCGACTAAAAAAAAGTATTAATAATAATACGAACAACAATACTGATCACCTGTTATTGTCATTATTTAGTAAAGAAACATTTGAAACAAAATTCAAAGGTAGTTCACGATTTCACCATTTTCTTTTTTTTTTCTTTTTTTTCTTTTTTTTTTTAAATTTGAAATATTATTATGATGTATATATTTAAAAATAAATAAATAAATATATATTAAGATCTTAACTAAATGAGTTCCTTGTTATAACGTCTAATTTGAATAGGGTAAATTATAATGACGACTCGTCATGGATTGATAGGAGTAACCCAAAAGAAGCGAATAAAGGCGAACTTAGAATTTGTTAAATATAGTATTTAAAATACATGTAAAACTAAAAATCACGCGATGTTACAGGAATCATCAATTTACCTTACATTAGGGTTTTATGTCCTTCTATGATCCTAATCTAACAACACATTAAAGCAAATAAGTTTCACAGGAAGATGACACAACAAACACGTTGGGTTATATTATCAATGAAATGAGGCTATGTACTAATGAGGTCAATTACATTGGTTTGCAACGACTTGTAAGCATAACAAAATTTAAGTATGGGCTACCACCCATCTGGGGAGCCCTTTAAGTGAAATGTTTGTTTTAGTTGAGTGGATAGATGTAATAGTTGTCTTCCATAGATCAACATGCAAATTGATAATACACACATGCAAGCAAGTTTATAAGTACGGCAACCATTTAGTATAAGTGTTATCTTAGTGGCCTATAGAAATAGCTCATATTTGGCCAGTCATGTTTACGAGTATCATGAATAATTAATGTTCAATGAATAGTCAAATTAGGGAAAAAATCAAGTTTCATATAACAAACAATGATGTTTTTAAAGAAAGTTCTGTAGGATCAAGTATCAAGTTTTTTTAGTAGTTTGATTTTCATGGAAATAAAGTCTAAATGTTTCAATAAATGTAAGGTAGAGTCTTAAACTTCTACGATTAAAATAACGTAACTAAATATGATAAATTTCCAGCCTGCGTTCGTTCACAATAGTATGCAAGGGATTTCTAAATGTTATATGCTTATGAGTACGATACAATTGGGTAAAAAATGATAATAGGATCAAGAAAATGAAAACACAAGTATTGGATTCTCGAGTCTTAAGAAGATTCCATCCATGGCTTAGCCAGTGGGATTAGCGTCACCCTGACCGTTTGCTTCATTGATGTTGATATTGAAGGCTCGTCCATGTGCCACCTGGTTTACATTATTCAATTCAGGGCATCGAGGTCGCATGTGGTTAGGGTCTCCACAATTATAACATGCCCGACCGTTAGTAATCGGCAGTGGTTCCTGGGCAGCTGTTTGATGATCATCTTGCGTCCTAACCGTTACACGACAAGTAGTGGCAAAGTGTCCAAACCTTCCACATCTAGTGCATTAGCGACATGGAAGATTTGCAAGGTGGTGATACTTGCAAGTGTTACATTGAGGATGGATTCCCGTGTAGGTTTTCTTGATAGGAGGCTGAGTCACAGGATCCACAACAGCATGGTTCTGATTATCGCCCATTCGTTTCTTAGAGTTTGAAGCAGTAGTGGCGACCTTTGCTAAAACGGTTTTAGATGGTTCAACAACATGAGTGGTTTTCTCAGTAGACGTCTTGGTGCCCTTCCTAACCAAGTTTCCTTTCCTTACGTGTTTGTCTGTTAAAGTGGCTGCAAGCTGGATGGCTTCTTCCACCGTAGTGGATTTGCCTCCAGTGACAACGTCTTGAATCAGGTCAGGTAATCCCTCGATATATTTCTCGATTGCTCGAGAGACCGGGGTGACCATGTGCGGAACCAATATGCTGAGTTCATGATATCGAGTATTATACGCAAGATTCTCACCACTGTCTTGTTTGAGCTCACGAAACTCATCCTCCAGTTTCCTGATTTCGTTCTTAGGGCAGAATTTGGCGATCATGAGTTCCTTAACCTCAGCCCACGACAAAGATAAAGCAACATCAGCGCCCCGGTTGCGCTTTTCGCCGTTCCACCAAGTTAATGCCCCCTTTTGAAGGACACTGGTGGCATAGCGAACACGGAGTTCATCTGGACATTCACTGTTCACAAAGGTGCTCTCCATGCTCTCAAACCATTGGAGGAGGCCAGTAGCACCCTCCTCACCAGTGAATTTTGTGGGGTTGCAGGAGTTGAAGTATTTGAAAGTGCACCGAAATCGAGTTGTACCCCGTGTGTTGGCACTGTTACTATTCTGGGTTATCTCACTGACAAGGTTTGGGATCACTGCAGCAATTTGCTCGGCGACTAAAGATGCGAGGCGACGATCAGAACGTTGTCCAGAAGCACGAACAGGGCGTTGGCTGGCATCACGGAGCATGCGGCGAGCAGACATCTATGAGGTAGTCAATGAATAATCATGAGATTAGAAAATGTAAGTGTATAACCGTACAGATGATTATGAAAGTATGAACTTGTAAGCAATATATGAAAATCATGAAATACAAAATATTGTATATGAAACGAGGGAGTATTATTGAAAAGCTTGCATAAAATGCTTGGAGTGCCCTTGTCTAGCTGTAAAGCCCAACAAGAACGTTGACTTTTCAAAGGAATTGAACCCAATGGTGATCAAAGAAGACATGCTTTAGCCTATAAGTGGACACTCACTCCAGGAATCCCCAGGTAAGCATAATAGGTCCGTTATTGGATTTATGCGCTATGCTTGCCTATGCCAGAAAACCCAGTGTACAGGCATCCACCCTTCCAGATTGCATGTGTTCCATCACACTCATTAAAGCTCGACAACTTTGAAGGAGTAGAATAAGAGTAGGCATTATGCCTAAGAGTGTCTTCATGAAAGGTACTGCTCCCGTTCCATGATGATGTAGACTTTCCACCCCTTGTAGGACACCATCTCTATGCACCATGATGAAAGATGAGGAGAAATAGAGAAGAAGGGAAAGATAGAGGAGGAAAGTAGAGGGAAATGAGGGGTAAGGTAATTTAGGAAATATTATGCATGAAAGTTGAAGTTCGGTTATAGTCTAGGCCATTTCATCTAATAACCTAGTTCCCTATAACCATGGCTCTGATACCAATCTGTAACACCCCAACCGATGGCGGAATCATCGAGGTGCCACGTAGTGACGATTGTTCAAAAGCTCATGGTACTAAAATGTAAATATTTGATTATTGAATATTGTCTTACAACATGTGAAAATGAATACACAACAAAAATTGAGATAGCTGTTTTATTTAGTCTAAATCCAAAGTCCTATATGAAGCGTCAAGCAGCTTATCCTGAAACATGCACGAAAATAAATTTTGTCAACATATGATGTTGGTGAGTACTACTTAGCTTTGTACATATAGTATAAGTTTGAAAAGTAGTACAATTCATGTGTCTAGCATCACCAAGGCATTATGTAAACACGCAAGTACCAAACAAGACAAAGATCAAATGGAAAGTTGATAAGTTGAAATTGATAATGAGCACCCTAACACGTGTCAAGTCTAAAAGAGCACCATAACATAAGTTATGTCTAAATGAGCACCGTAACATAAGTTACGTCTATATGTAAAGAGCACCATAACATAAGTTATGTCTAGATGTATGATTTTGTGTGTAAGCTACGTTCATGTTCAAACATAAGCACAAAGATAAACAAGACACGTATATGAATTGTAAATGAATAAAAATGTATGTGTAAATGAATATGAAAGTTTGTATACTTGTGCAAGAATCACCCCAAAAGTTGTAAAAGCGAAAAAGGGGATAAGTAATACTCACTTTAGCAAGGTGGTAAGTCTTGTGGAAATGAATAAGTGTAATCCAACGTTGCCAAGTATCACCCTATGTATAAGGTAACAAATAAGTCTAAGACTATCTAGTCTATAAGTATTTTCTAGGGTTTCGAATTGGGGATAAGTATTCGTTTGATTAATAAATTAACGTTTAATAAATAAGAGAAATTTATTAAATAAATAAACAAAAGTCTTTTTGTAAATTTTAAATCAAAGATGGTCACAATATAAAGTTTTAAGTATGAAAATAATTTTTATAAAATTATTTTCTTAAAAATAGAATATTTAATCTGTTTATTTCAAATTGTTAAAATATAACTTTAATATTTAAAAATATTAAAGTTAAAGAATTTTTAAATTAAAAATTGTATTTCTGTTCTAAATGGATAGAAATAATTAATATAAAATTTTGGTGCAAAAATATTGAAAAATGAATTTATTATGATTTATTTATGATTAAAACTAACAAAAATTGATTAAAAATATTAAATAAACGATTTTTCTGAAATAAAAATTATTTCAGAAATGTTTATTGATTTATAAACTTAGAATAATTTTTGTGGAAATTTATATAATCGTTTTGATATTTTTATAGAATTTTATAAATAAAATAGAATAAACTTGAATTATTTATTATATATATTAAATAGATAATTTTTGGAAAACTAAAAATTGTATGATAAACTTTGCCTCCTGAATATCATAAAATTTTATAGAATTTAAAGATCACATTTGATATTTTAAAGCTATTTAAAAAGTTTATTAGATTAAATATAAAGAAAGGAGTTTAAAAAAAAAAAAAGAATGTGGGTTGTGGGAATCGAACCTGGGTTCAAACCCGGTTCAACCATTGTTCACCCTGATTCCCACCACTGGGCTATGCCTTTGTTTGTGTTTACAACACAAAACAATACTTAAAAAACCCAAGTCTGCAAGTTCCCCCATTCCTTATAAACCCTAGAATTTAAATTCGCCCAATTGACAAAACACACGATTTCGATACAGAAAACAATGATGGGGCTTTTGTTGCCCACCCTGAGCCGAATCTAACCATATATTTAATTGAGACATACCGCTTAATAATCGATGAACACACTAACAATTGAAAACGCTCACAACTTCCTCAAAACTGATCGATGTGTTATAGATGAATCGAAATTGATGTGAGGGGTTTGTTTTTCGGCCCTTTTAGCACAATGAGGTGGGTTCAATTTATAGTGTTATGGTTCGTGATTCAGATTTGGAAGTTTGACCTTCGTTTGGTCAAACACGCGTCAATGTAGCCAAAATGGGAGTGATTTGCACGATTTGCTGAATCATAGGTCTATTACATTCAATTGTTTCCATAACAAATCTATTGCCGCGTCAGATTTGTTTGAATATTGATTAGTGGGTCGGGTTTGTAGCGAAGAAGAAGGAGCGAATCTGGTTCGTTTTTAGGAGGGGTTAAAACAAATAGGATCTGGTTCTAAACAACAAAGCGAGTATGTGGTGTAGTGGTGGTGTTGATGTCTGGTTTGGTAGCTGGCCCGGGTTCGAGTCCGGGCAGCTACAAATCCTTTTTTTTTTTAAATCAGGTAGGAGGGGAGAAGGATTGGGCCGGACTACTTGGGCTCATCATGGTGGGCTCCGAAATATTGAAAAAGGGATGGTTGGGTTGGGTTGTGTTTTAGGATAGTGGGTTTTGTTAATGGTAAGTTTAGAGGATAAGGTTATGGTTAAATGGAATAAAATCAAAAATGAGACTCACTATTATTATTATTATTATTATTATTATTATTATTATTATTATTATTATTATTATTATTATTATTATAGATGAGGATAAAATGTACAAGATAGGAGGTACGAAATAAAATATATATATATATATATATACATATATAATAATAATAGTGATAAAAGTGACGGATGTCACAGAAACGCAGTTTGGTCAACTATTTCGATGTCGAATTTTTTTCTTTATTATGTATTTGGTTACTTCAATAAAAGTACCGTTGGTTTTTTCTTCAATTATTATTCTTGTTTTTCTGATATTATTCATTGTCATATATGTTATCCTGACTATACAATGATGTATAAGTAGATATTATGATAATCTACATTGGTGCACTATTACTGGGTTGATATTATAGATGGCAAATATTATGTACATAGTAAGCCAATTATGGTATGTGTGTTGTGTATTATTATGTTTAAAGCTAATTATTAATTATAATCAAATTAATATTGAAAACCGTCAAAAAACAAATCATATCCCTTTTTTTGAATCTCTAGTAGATAATCATGATTCCTACAAAGTAGCTAACAAATTTAAATCAATCACCATTCAAAAAATATTATCTTTTCTTTATATAAATCACGGTACGTATATTAAGAAACTAAAATATAGCACCTAACAAAGTAACCGATTATATATACATACAAATTGATTAATCACAACCCATTAAAAAAACGTTTAATCTCCTTCTCCGGAGTGGTTATCCGGCGACTCCTCGCTTCTCGTCGCCGCCTAATCGGTTCTCATCGCCGCCTACTCTGTTCTCGTCGTCGGAGTGATATTAAAGCCTCCTACATTGCATCCCCACCATCAGTACATTACAAAAAGCGCCGGAGTGGTAAAACTCAATCCGTCTTCCCCATTTAAGGTATGTTATTTGGTTTAACTAGATCCGACTTGTTTGGTGTTAAGGCTTTAATATCATGAGGTTTTTAAACTATATTGTTGATGTTGATGGTGTATAAGATGAACATGCAAATCAGTAAAAAATTGAGGGTTTTTTGATTATTGATGGTTTACTGGTTTGAGGTTAATACACCATTGTATAATGTAACACCAATATGCGGTTCTTCGTTTTTGGGGTTTAATCGTGGCCGCCTCCACCAAATATTGGTTTTAAGTCTTATTGCAATTTTTTTAGGGGTTTAACAGCTATAGGTTATGGTGTATATTCTAGATGATGTTGGTGTATACTACGTACATGCTTTATTCGGTTTACTTTCAGTATATTGTGGGTTTTATTGGTGTATAAATATTAAGTTTCGATGTATAACTAGGTTTGAGACCCGTGGGTACCCACGGTGCAAACCAAAGTAAATTAAAAAAAAAATATTAAACTAAGACTTGTATTATTCAAGTTTAGTGTCCACAACGTAAAGTCTTAAGAATAACGGTTAGCCTGATATTTTTTTCTTATATAAACGTGATGTTTCAATGTTGTGTTGATATGATCTGGATATTAAAACTAATATATAACTTTGGTTTTAATGTCAAAGTGATAATTTAGGTAACTTATAAATAACGATAACAATGAAAACCGATTACCTATTATGATCAATACTCAACCAAAGTATAACATTTAACAAAAAACCACAAAGGTACAAATACATTTTGTTTTTGTAAATTACCTTTATTATATTTTTATTTTTAATGTAATTGTAATTAGGAAATAACTTGTTTTAAAGATCAATGGTCACGCACGGTTCAAACCAAATAAAAAACAAAAAAAATTTAAAATAATACTTGTATTATTGAAGTTGTATGTACATCACGTCAATGAAGATAAATAAATAATTGCATCAAAATTACTCACATTATTCATAAATCTTGAAAGACTTCTTTGTACACAACATTTGATGTTTTGTTCGTCAGTTCACCATTTTCATCTACTATAACTATCTTCAGTCCATCTCGACTTCTGACTCTTGATAGCGCAACATACAACTGCCCGTGTGAAAAAACGCTTTTCTAATCAATGTTTCTAAGTAACATTACGAGGACACCAACTTTCAAAACCAAACGATGGTTTGGTATTCCAGAAAACTTAAGACCATTCAACACATCAGGAGAAACTAATCTTTCATCAACCTGTTTGTTAACATCTTCTGACTGGCAAACACTATCCGAACTTAGATACTCAACTTCGTCACCGGGAAACATTGAAAGTAATATATCATTAATTTCATGAACAACTTCATTCTTCGGTGCCAATATAGCTCGATCTTGAAAATAAGTCGGAATGTGGATGTTATCCAACATTGACGGATAAACAAAGTCTATCAAATCAGAAACAGGATCCGAAGATTAAGAAATAAGTAAGTCATCAGGTATCAAAATAACATCCTATACAAGTACACATGTATTGAAAACAACCCAATCTACATAACTACACATGTCTGTTATGGCAAAATGATAAAATCGACTAAGCGACAACAATAAAATATAAAAAACAGGTCCAAGATCATCCGTTTGAATATGGATTATTTTCTATAAATCATCACCCATAACCCAAAAACTTACATGCTAATATGCGCAGCAGCGCGCACCAAGAACATTATATGAACTTTATCTATATATGGCAAAGATTATATGACCTATTATAAACATAATATAAATGATAACATTGTGTCATATACTTTTTACAGCCATATAAACATAATGTATATATGGCAAAGACTATAAAACCTATTACAAACATAACATACCTCATAACATTGTCTCATATGCTTTAGGAACAGAAATATGAACCTAATCTATATATGGCAAAGACTATATCACCTATGTATCAGTTTTAATATGTAAAAGTCTGCAATTTATCAACTGATTAACATAGGTTAGTTTCCTAAACAATAGTTAGCCATATTAAACATATTTCCAAATTAACATACTAATACAAAACGATTATTACATATATTCAAGAACAATTATTTCAGATAAAACATTGATCAAAAACATCAAACGTGATTAATAATAAATTATAAAACCATACAATTTAAAAACATAAATTGTTACTAAATACTGATTGTTTATTACATAAATTTCAAAAACAGAAATTGTTACTAAATACATATTCACATTAAAATTAAAAATCAAGATATACGCTTACTAATTTGAATATCCAGAAATTTATAGTACATGCATAATCGAAATTTCGTAGTTATAATTACATAAAGTATATGATTCCTTAATAATAATCAGTAAAAATACAAACAGATATAACCTACACATCGATTAAAGAAAAAAAAAGAAGAATCATAAGATCACGATTAGATAGAGAAGAAGATGAAAAAGTAACTCACAAATTGGTAAAGTGGCTTTTGAGAATCTGAATATTATGAGGAGGTTGGTAGGCATTTATAATAAAACAAATATTCTAAAATACATCTTGTTATGAATCGGGCCTTTGTTTCATCAAACAAATTCGGCCCACTGAGTAACATAATACCCACGTTTCACATGGGCTGGTTTTGATAATTTAGTGGGCCTTTATAATTAGGTTTTATTATAACAACAAAATAGAGGTAACAATTTAAGTTGATCGAGAACATTTTTTTTCTTAATTAGATATTAATTATAAAAAATAAAAATAACATTAGGGTAGATGACTACATCAACCCAGTCAGTTGTATTATATAATAGATAGATAATAGCAAATGGATGAAAATATACTTATCAATCAACCAAACGCATTTATAAAATATTACCATCATTATGAAACATAATAAAAAACAGTAAACCAAATCATGGTAGAAATAGGAAATAACAAAGTAGAAATTGTTCAAATATATTTAAAAAACAAAACATAAAGCAATAGAACTCGTAGACCATCAACATAGCAAAGTAATCCTCTTCATTAGGCTTTAGCAAGATGGATGACTCAACGGACTTTTATGTTACTCCATACTACCACCACTTCCAATCTTAGTTGGAGGAATTGGTGTGCTTTCATCATCAGAAATTGCGTCAATCAGTTTACGCTTAACCATTTGATACTTGGAACTGATAGAACATTGTTCTCCTTCAGCATAAACTTTCTTATCAACAAAGTTATCAGCAATGGAAATTGACGTTTCATTATCGGCTGTGTCTGATTCCTAAAGATAAAATATTTATAAACATATGTGGCCAATGTAGCTGCGATTGTGTATCAATAAAAAATGAGTAAAATTTATTAATATGAACTTAAGTGTGTGTGAAATGGTACCTTGGAAACAGAAATAACATTGGACGGCATTGCTAGGAGAGATGTGTGAAGTGATTCTGATTCAGCAGGATGTAAGAACGACGTTGAAAATCAATGTAATGTAAAAATGTCTTACGTACATAAAAGTTTGTTTTTTTTATAGCAAATAGGGTTCGATTATGTACCTGTCCTACGTACAACTTCTTCTTAAGCTCCGATATAATTGTTGGATCATCACTTATCTTAGTTACACCATAAACATCATATTTGTTGTTTAAATTGAAGCCGGATACAAAGATCTTGAAAGCAAACTCTCTTTCTAACAAAGTCTTAATCTCTTCAGGATATTCAACTATATCACCAACCTATTTAAAAGGAATCAAAAAAGATATAAATATTAGACAACTATAATTAAAGAATTACTAAAAAAACTGTACTATAAATGGCAAAAAAATATGGACTACCGTATTCAAATCAAGCAATTCAGAAGCACTTTTACTAATAAGTTGTGCAACGTCACGATGAAACAACGTAAGAGATACATCACCATTAAGATCTTGTACACAAACCTGAATTTTAAATCTAGAAAAAAATAAAATAAAAAAACAAACATAAAACTAAATGTTAATTAAATTTTTGTATTCAACCATGATTTATTTGTATTAAAATTTATTTTATACAGATATCCGATCTTGGTGTAGGCACAACTTGTTTCGCACTACAACTAACATTCAAACACTGGTAAACCTTTTCTTCCTCAATATCTGAACTTCCTTCACCAACCTGTTTGATTACATAATCAATACTACATTTTTTGGTGCATTTGGGACATCCCATGTAGTACCAGCCAAATTTGGTAAACAGGTCTTTAATAGTACCCAATAACACCAGAGCCTACTCCTGTATGAATATTATAATTAGTTACCGAAAGAAGATAGTCTATGTTATACAATGGGGATTTATATTAAATAAATCTATTTTTTTTAATAATGTTAAACTTTTTATATTTAATTATAAACAACGTATTTAAGTATGAACATTATACTTACCTCTTGAATCTCACAAATGTCACCAATGTTACTAAAAGGACATAGAGATTCCATATGGTCGATGACACGAGGAAGGATTATCGGACTTTCTCTTACCCAAGCTGATAAAAATAATTTGATTTACACATTATATAACTATTATTACACGTTTAAGATATTGTAAGTCGTATTGAAAAACATAATAGTGCCTACCCTGTTTTGTACCGGTTTATATCTTCAATATCTCCATTGATGAACAGTCGACTAACTCGATCTCCAAAAGAGTTAGAAACATACGGTTTTCCTATATAAAACAAATATTAGGAAAAAAAATTCTAAATAATAATAATAAGAAACTTTAGAAGTATAAATATAATTTATATTGCCAAATATAATATAGCTATAAATATAATATAAATATTTAATAAGATTAAACAACCATTATAAAACTTCAAACGGCCAAACTGCAGTATTATTATAAATTCTTTCTCCGTTTGATGAGTTGCAACATATTTAGACATCTCCATGGCATAAGTATCCCACAACGTTACATAGATGCTCAAACCCCTTCAAAAAGTTAAAATTATTTTAGTATAAAAAAACAAATTATATACCTCCATAATTTGCAGTTTGTATAAAAATGCAAAAAACATAAACAATACATACTCGATATCTTGGATTTCCATTTTTAACCTCTTCTTGTCAGCGACAACCTTTTTATCTTTATCATCATTGCTGAAGAACTTGTTAACATGTCCTATAACATCTAAAATCAAATATATAAGAAACATTAATGTACCACCAAACCAAAGAATATTATTATGAAATTCTTGTAATTAAAAAAGACTATATTGACGAAATATACCTATTGTAACATATTCATCAACCTCCCTATCCAGAATTCTTTGATAGGGCACAAAAGAGAACCCAAAATCTGGACCTTGGAAAGCAGCATATTCGGAAACTTGAGTATTCATATTCAAGAACAGTTTGTTTGGGTTTGGAGCATACTTGTACTTAGAAGAATTGAGCCCAACTCCTGGATTTCTTATAATAAGAGAAGCATTTTCAATCAAAAACCTCTCAAATCTAAAAAACAACCGCTTAAATACATTCGCTTGAATCCTGTCACCCTGTTAATTATAAAAAAAACATTAAAAGTATGTATCTAAAGAAGTGACGTATTTTAATGTACGAGTATAAGCAAATTTGTATTTGAAAAATATTAAATAGTGTAAAGTAATTTTTGAAATTGCCAAATAAGAGGCTTTAATAAAAACTTGTAGTTAAGATTTACATTTTCGTCACATAGGATCATTTCAATTGAGTAGAAATCATTAGGATTGCGACGATCCGGTTGACGCCAAACCCGAATAATCGTTAGCTTTAAAGCCACACCGTTTCGGTTTACATGAATTTGGTTAACCATGGTAAACTCATTTGCATCTGCGGCAGCCATTGATCTTTGTAACTGTTAAAAAAATGTTAAATTCAAGTTAATACTTCAATAATACAAACTGTTGACAGCATAATAATATTGAAACTTATATTAAATTTAGGTTATTTTCGAATGTATGGCAACATACATGTATGGATTGATTGAACAAAAGGTATGCCAAACATCTATTTAGTCTATTGATTCATAAGAAATCGAAAAAATAATGTTTATGTATTTAAAGATGAGAAACAGAAAATAACCTAAGAATATATGTATGCGATTAATCAAAGTGCAAGAAATGTGTGATAGGATAGTTGTATGAATGGTGATTTGACGTGTTTATATAGCTATTCGATAGTTAGTACTTGGATGAAATGGTGGAGTGAAATTAGCATTAGCATTAGCATATTGTTATGAAATTAGGATTTAAAGTTATGATTTTAGATGCAATACTAACACCTATGGAGTAGAATTAGGACATAAAATTCGCCTTTTTATTTATGAAATTGGTCAGGCATAATTATGAGTATAATTAGGAGATAATATTCGTTACATAGTTTTTAGCCTGATTTCATTTTGAAATTGAAACATAAAATGCCAGATACAAAATTGTTTGTATATTTTATCTACAAATTCAAATGGAATTATACATAAGTTTGGAATATAATAAGGAGATAACATTCGTAACATAGTTTTAAACTGATTTCATATTCAATTTAAAATTCGAAATTTACAAGTAAGTCAAAGTCAGATTGTACAACTTAAATTAATGATTAGATTTAGGACATCACATATTGATTTTCCTTATGCAATTGGTGAAAGTTAAATATGGATACCATATGATTCTTTACATTCAAGTCGTATTCAATTAGTTTGACTTGTTTTATACATTCAATTCGTATTCATATACATTAATGTCGGCTCATATTTATAAAAAATAAAAAATATAAATTAATGTCAAAACTCGAATATGTAAATACATATTCAATTCGTATGCATATAAGGAAGTAAAATTAAATGTACATTAATGTCAAAATCCAAACTTATAACGAATTAAAAGTCAAATTTGGAATAAATAAGACAGCCAAATTAAAAAGTAATTTGAATCAATTTATAATCAAATGGTATAATTACATGTAATCCATATAAATTTAGTTACATATCTATAAGGAAGACTAAACGTTTATAAGGAAGTGAAATTCAATGCAGATATTGATTTTGCTTATGTAAGTGGTGAAACATAAATATGGATACCATTTGATTTTTGATATTCAACTCGTAGTCAATTACTTTGAATTGTTTTATAAAGTTAGAAATTCAATTCGTAGTATAACCATAAGTATGGATGATTATTGTTTTTGACATGACATTCAACTCGTATTCAATTACTTTGACTTGACATTCAACTCGTATTCAATTACTTTGACTTGTAACATTACGCAAGAAATTAAAATTTAATGTACATTAATGTTCAAAATCGAAATTTATAACCAATTCAAAGTCAAACGTGAAATTAATAAGGCAGTAAACTTATTTAATTCGTAGTCAAATCGTATTCAATTACTTTGACTTAGATATCCTTTTGCAATTGGTGAAACATAAATATGGATACAATTTGATTTTTGACATTCAAATCGTAGTCAATTACTTTGACTTGTTTTATAAACTTAGAAATTCAATTCGTAGTATAAACATAAGTATGGATACATTTGATTTTTGACATTCAACTCGTATTCAATTACTTTGAATTGACATTCAAATCGTATTCAATTACTTTGACTTGTGACTAAACGTTTATAAGGAAGTGAAATTCAATGCAGATATTGATTTTGCTTATGCAGGTGGTGAAACATAAATATGGATACCATTTGATTTTTGACATTCAACTCGTAGTCAATTACTTTGAATTGTTTTATAAAGTTAGAAATTCAATTCGTAGTATAAACATAAGTATGGATGATTATTGGTTTTGACATGACATTCAACTCGTATTCAATTACTTTGACTTGACATTCAACTCGTATACGTGATACTTTGACTTGTAACATTACGCAAGAAATTAAAATTTAATGTACATTAATGTCCAAAATCGAAATTTATAACCAGTTTGAAGTCAACCCTGAAATTAATAAGGCAGTAAACTTATTTAATTCGTAGTCAAATCGTATTCAATTACTTTGACTTGGATATCCTTTTGCAATTGGTGAAACATAAATATGGATACCATTTGATTTTTGACATTCAAATCGTAGTCAATTATTTTGACTTGTTTTATAAACTTAGAAATTCAATTCGTAGTATAAACATAAGAATGGATACATTTGATTTTTGACATTCAACTTGTATTCAATTACTTTGAATTGACATTCAAATCGTATTCAATTACTTTGACTTGTGACTAAACATTTATAAGGAAGTGAAATTCAATGCAGATATTGATTTTGCTTATGCAAGTAGTGAAACCTAAATATGGATACGATTTGATTTTTGACATTCAACTCGTAGTCGATTACTTTGAATTGTTTTATAAAGTTAGAAATTCAATTCGTAGTATAAACATAAGTATGGATGATTATTGTTTTTGACATGACATTCAACTCGTATTCAATTACTTTGACTTGACATTCAACTCGTATTCAATTACTTTGACTTGTAACATTACGCAAGAAATTAAAATTTAATGTACATTAATGTCCAATATCGAAATTTATAACCAATTCAAAGTCAAACCTGAAATTAATAAGGCAGTAAACTTATTTAATTTGTAGTCAAATCGTATTCAATTACTTTGAATTGGATATCTTTTCTATTGCCACGTTCCATTGATGTTCATCATCTACATACATAGTGATTGGCACATTAGGGATTCCATCGGGATAATGCTTATTAATAAAGGAATATGGTATAACCTGAAAGCAAAATTAGCGATAAAAAAATATGGACAATTAAGATATAAAAACATGTAATATAAATTATTGAAGTTAATCATGTTTACCATAGGTGTCGTCAATTCATGTTCAATCATTTTGCCGAATGACAAATCCAATTGCATGGATGGAGAATGATTGTAATGCTTCATCATGAAAGTATTTGGAGCAATAAAGTCGAAAATGACGTAAAACATCGAGAAGCATAAATCATGTACAACTTTTGACCATCCATTTGTTAAACAGAAATCATCATCTATAAATTCTAACAGAACAAACCAAGATTGACCATGGTATGTGGAAACTTTAATGTTGTTGTTGTGTATGTGTTTAGATAACAAAAACCTGTTCATGGATTTCGGCAATGTCTGGATGAACACGTAAAAAACAACATTAAACAAAGAAAAATTATTTTTATTTAAAAAAAAATAGAAAGATTCATACCAAAACTCGTGCGGAAGGGTCATGAATCACCTTGAAAAATTTGTCACCCTTGTGATAAGACATAGTCGAATTTTTTTTCTTCTAATGGAATCCTGTCTTTCAAATGAAAAACGAATATATGTTAAATTAACCCATAAACTCAACACAAAAATTTTACATTTTTCCCGAAAACCAATTATCCATTTCAATAATTTCATATCTAAAAACCAATTGTCTATACAACTTGTCCAAATCAGAAAGTTGGTACGTTTTCAACATATTGGGCAAATACAATGTAAAAATTTTGTGCAAATACAATGATTACAATTGATCGTAATCATTTATTCATAAAATAATTATTAAAAACCTTTACACTTTGATTGACAAATACAAAAAACGTTTGTTAAATCAAAAAACGTTTTAACAGTACATATCCGAATGTATTATGTAGATGAATTGATGTAATATGATAAATCAAAGGTGAGATGGAGAAGATACCTTGGAAAAATTATGGAAAAGAACAATGAGGAAGGTAGGAGAAAGAATGGTGAAGGTATTTTGAAGTGGATGGTAAATGAAGAAAACAAAAAGAAAAAGAGGTTTTTATACTAAAACTAATGGAGCCCCATTTCTAACTTGGATCCACTTAGACCCTCTCTAAGGCTAGGATTCAACCCTAGTGTATTGATTTATTATATAGATAGATTGGGGGTTTAATTGTTTGAGGTTCATACACCATTGTATAAACTAAAACTTATAGTGGTGTATAATATAACGAAAAATCTTATTTTATACTAACTGTAACTAGTAAAAATTAATTGCAGGTGCTTGTTAATACGCTATGAGAATTAGTAAGTTGAAAGTTTTCTTGAAATTTTGTTTAAATCATGTGTATAATCTCGAACATTCTCCACATTTATGAAATTTGATTTGTAACCTTGGTGAGCAACCATAAATGAACTCTCCAAGATATTCCTCTCTACAATGTAGCAATACATAAGGGACTTGTATACCTCCTTTGACACCTTCCTAAAAATTCTCCTTGTATAAATTTGGTTTGCATGGCGTTTAATTTGATGCGGTGTTCTAAAATCGGGATTAGTGGTTGCGGTTGAGTGCTCGAGAATACATTGCTGTTTGCGGAGTCCGTCAATAACAGTATCATAACACATCATAAACTGAACTAACGTGTTCGATGCACTAGATATGGATTTAAACATGTGATTCACGCTCTCGCAATGAGAGGTTGTTTTCATTAAACAACGGGTGTTTCTCTAAAATAGGATGGAGCCCACTGTTCCCTTATCTCAAACATATCAGACAACCATTTATTGTCATTCAACTTGTATTCTGCCATCAATGAATGCCATTTCTCTTCAAAAGTTGCCAGTTCCAGATAAATGTCCCAAACAAGCTTGTGAAACTACTTTTTAATATTTGTGTTGTTGATCATATCTCCGTCGATCTAAAAAATACATAAAACGTCATACCAAAAAGTTCATGAATGTATTAAACAGATGTATACAACAATGAATATTTTGGATTTTAAATAAAAATAGAGTTATACCTTTAACGGGAGTTTATCAGTCACATGCCACATACAAAGTCGATGGATGGAATTGTTAAATACTAACTTCACAGCTTGTTTCATCGCAGCATCTTGGTCGGTTAGAACTAGAGTTGGTTGCTTTCCATGAGCTTTCATAAACATTTGTAAAAGCCATATGTAAGACTCAATAGTTTCATTGTGTAACAAACCAGCTCCAAACAGGGTAACTTTTTTTATGATGGTCGATACCGATAAAATTAACCATAATCATGTCGTACCTATTAAAACAGAAAAAAAAATGACAACGAAAGATAATTAAGATTAAGATTGTCCACTAGTGTATACTATATATACATAAATGTATATTAAGATACATGATTTAAGTACAGTGTGTAATATACACAAATGTATAAATATATATACACTTGTGTACATATAGGAGTATGATGGCTTACTGTACATCAGTATAATTTACAGGTTATACTCAAGGTTTTTGTATATTATTATTATACACTAATGTATAATGGGAAACTAGACATTCTGTGTATTAGGTTAGTTCTTAAAAAAAAAGTGTTTTACTTACATGTTGCTATTGTATGTTGCATCGAAAGCTATCACATCTCCAAAAACCTGGTAATTGATTTTTGAAACCTTGTCGGCCCAAAACAACGACTGAAGTTCAGTTCCGACAATTCGAGTTTCAAAGGTATAATCATCGTGATTTTTAGAACGCTCTGTAAGTTTATCAACCAACATTTGAGCGTCACCATTTGCAACAAACTCACGTATATCACGTCCCCAATTCTTGTAATCTGTAACAATACCATGTACGTTCTGAGGACCACCTTTTAAAACCACATGCAGCTTATGTGCTTTAGTAGGGCCGATATTCATGGTCCGACAGTTTGCAATAAAGTGGCGTGTATTATAGTCCAACTGTCTTTTTTTTCTAGTCAAGTCAATGTTGTTAGTGGATACACAACCATGGTTGTGAACCTCTATGAATTTATAAACCTCATAATCTGTTGAATTCTTTACACGCCTAATTCTTACACAAGCATTGCATCCATTAGATTTAATATTAGAGCAACGAGATCTTTCGGACTTTTCCCCAACATTTGTGTCACTTTCAAGCGATTTTGGTGTCTTTGCATTGGAACACAAAATGTACCTATTTATAGTCACACCATCTACTTGTTTTCGTGTAGACAAACGAGTTCCAAATCCGGCTGCCTCTCCATAATTTTCATACATTATAATAGCTTCGTCCAACGTTCTAAACTTGGCACCTACAAATGGTTTAACATCGTCTGGTACAACAGGCGTCCAATATCTCGTCCCACCGGGAGACTCATATACGTTGCTCGACGAGGAACCTACAATAAAAAAATGTAAATTAAAAATAAATTTTACAATATTTAAAAAATATAGTTAGACATGCTACAACTCATATACGGTACACCTGTGTATATTGAGTAACACACAGGCTGTGTCATACTGCACATTCCGTTTTTTATAATGAATATACACCTGTGTATATTTAACGTCAAACATAATACTATCAGTTTATTATAACATCATTTACCAACTATAATACACTTGTGTATAATAATTAATAGATTTGTTGTTATACACTGGTGTATAACAACTAAGAAACTAAGAACAAATCTTATTGTATCTGTACAACCCAAATAACTATATATAATACACCAGTGTATAACTCTATACTCATTCCAATTTTGTACGTAAAATATGACTTACAGAATACAAAACATACTATTTCGCAAATCAATAATAAACCACACTATAAGGCTAATCCAAATAGAAATCACAAAAAATGTGATTCGCGCACGAAATACAGTTAAAAAAAAATAAAAACAATACATACCTTGATTTTCAACACTATTTAGAAACAAAGGTTGTGATTGTGTTTCATGATCTTCTATCACATGAGATTGCGATTCAATGTTTTCATGTATAGAATTATTATCCATAACTTGGAAATATGAATCGTTGGACGATTTTAGATTCTTTTAAATAGGAAGTTTTTTCAATTCAATCACTTTAAATCTTCTTATTTCGACTGGAAGTTATTTCAATTCAATCGAATTCAATCGAACGTGATTTTTTTATTAGGAATTAGAGATGATAATAGGTTGAGAGATTTAAGGAAAGTAAAAAAAAACTGGCAGGTTAATCGCATGAAGATAAATAACTGCCATATATAAAACTTTTAATTAAATTAAAATATAATATTTAACTGTTTAATTACATAACTACCCCCTAGATCAAGATCAAAGATGAATGGCTCATATTGGTTCCTAAGTTCCTAACTAGGCTATTGATTCCTATTTGATCTTTTTCCTATATATATATATATATATATATATATATTTATTTAAAGATTCACCGCATGATTTTCCAAAAAACGCCTTTGCATGTATGGGGTTGATTCTTGGACTTGGGCTCTTTGGGTTTTTCTACTAATCTTTTCAAGAAATGGATCGATGATAAGATATACATGCAACAGTAGTAATTTGGAGGTATCTTGGCTCGATTGGCTACCTCTAAAAGTCAGGTGCTTCGTCTGGAGGTTGGCACAATATAGACTTTGTTGGGTTAATCTTGTTAGTTCGGGTTGTTTAACGAGTTGCGGGTTCAATTCGGAGCAGCAGGTTGCGGGTCAAGAGTAGTTGTTCGAGGGGTAAATTGGTCGATTATGGTTGTTATGGATGTCATAAATCTTAGTGATTTTGGCTGCACGTTTATGTTGATTTGGTAAAGGGTTTGACCGAATAAAATGGACGTTGAGGTGTTACCATTGAGATGAAACTGGAGTTTTATGTTGTTGATTAAAAGGAGGTCTTGACTTAGTTGTTTTGCATGTGATTTGTTTCTTTGTGTTTTCTATAAATAGGATAGTTTTATGCTTATTTTGTATTCTCATTTTGATAATATAAGCAAGGTTTGTGCATATTTACGTTCACATTTGAGTGTGTGTTGTGAGATCGTGTGTTGAGGGCCTGATCCAACAGACTTCTGGTGGCTACAGCTCTTGCTCAAAGATGAGTCGACATTTCATGTTCTTTTTGTTCTCTCTGTTCCCAGCATATTGAAGATGAAGATCAGTTGATGATTCATTGTCCCTTTACTCGTGCCATTTGAGTTAGTATTTTAGGTTGGTGTGGCTTTGATCTCTCCAACTTGCCCTCGGCTCCTTCTTTTCTTCACGAAACTAACAATTCTCCGGGTTCCACAATGGTGAAAAAGGTTAAAATTTTGATTGTACACAATACTCTGGCAAATTTGGAAGGCTAGAAACGATCATATTTTCTCAAGTTAATTATTGATACCCAAGGTGTTATTGAGGAAATTAAGTACCAATCTTTCTCTTAAATTATGCATAGGGACAAAAGCTTGGCTGTTGTATGAGTCTCCTGGTTGGCTAATCCTTTTAAAAAAACAGAATCGAGCCTCTAACTAGTTTTCTGGCCGCCTCCCCTCAAGGCATGCGCCTCCACAGTTTTTTAACTATGCTTTGAATTAAGTGGTTCTAGGAGCGCTGCTAGTTTTTGTTTTTTTTTCTTTGTTTTTCCTATTTTTTATTTTATTGGTTTGCTGCCCTTGCTTTAACTTCCGGGGGTAGGCGTGTTTTTTTTTTTTTTGGTTGCTTGTTATGGTTTTGCGGGTTGTATTTGAGGTCCTTTTTGCTAGTCCCCCACTAGCCTTCGTTTAAGTGATTATGTTATTATTGTTCAAAAAAAAACAAAAAGAACCTTGGTGGGCTAACGCTAGGCACCAAGAAGAGCGCCGCCGCCAATATATAATCATCATCCAACACATCTACCGGATAACTTCGATCTATGATCTAGATTTTAAAACCACCTTTGTAATTTGTATAATAAATTTCAACATCTAGAATGGTTTATATTCAAAGGTAATCAATCATATACACATTTATATGTTAGGCATAAACTCATCACTCCATTAGGTAAAAGCCACAACCCTCCACAAACAAGGCTTACAAATACCATGATCATTTTCTGTATTTTCTCTATCTTAATGTTTCGGCCTCTAGCACTAACTTGATCATTGTAGCTAAATGCATGAGCCCAGGGTCTCAAAAGTAAACATAAAAGTGTTCATACTCTACTACATCACCACAGCCCTGGAAAATCAGAAGGCATTCGGGAGAGAAAAGAAAAAAATTATAATATTAAATTGCTATGTTTATCCAACTCTTCCATCTTTTTTTTTTTTTTTTTTTTGAAGGGATTCCTTTATGACGAATTCAGGAGGTGGTCCAACCCTTCCATCTTACCATTTCAGTTAAGTGAATTAAGTTCCTACGGCTGTAGAACTCCCATAATTTCTTTCACTCACCAATGTAAATTAACACGACTATACCATTGCCTCAACAGTCATCATACATTGGCCCATAGACCTTAAATCAGCTAGCTATATGATCTAATCTATCGATAGATGCAGGACATAAAAGTTCATTTATCAACCCATAAGTCTCATGTCCAAGCTCAGCTAGTAAAAGTGTAAAACATATACTCATCACACCATAATAATAAGTATATATACAAACAAAAAACAAGAAAATATTGTTCGCATAGAAGGAAGAATGACTTTACACCTTCTTCTATATGATTATGTCACAAAATTTAGGAAATAATAATAATTATCAAGAAGAGGTTGCAGTGTAAAGTGAATAACCAGAAATAACAGAGCTGAAGGCAAACGCAACAAAAGCCGCGAAACCCAAACCAACTGATGTGGTAGCCAGCTCTGGGAACTTGTCTGCGCCCCAGTTTGATTTCCAGTCATCCACTCTGGTGGCTGCTGATGATCCCGACGATATCAACAGGTATGTCAGCATCTGAATGTTTACCAATTTTCAGCAACAGTTAAGAAACAACTTATGATGATAATCTAATAACTTAGGGTTCAAACTTCAAATAACTTGCCTGATCCATTGCAAAATCGAAGTAGTAGCGGAGACTGTGGCGTCTGCTGGATTGATTTCCTGTGGCAAATTGATAGGCCAGATCACATACTTGTAACACAGAGTATGCAAATCCGATCACATTAACCACCATGGAGTACCTGTAAATCCACCAAGGTTATCAGGAAACCTCAATTTGAGGATATTCCTAGATTTTCTAGCAAAATGACAAGCGTTTCCCAAAGTGTTCTGGTTTCTAGGGAGTTCGTTGCACAGGGTGGCGGACTCTAAAAATATACGACACCAGACATTCATGTGACAAACTCCTTGTCCTTGATCATTTTGACATACATGGCAAAACTTAAAAAATGAGTCTGCTTCTTTGACTAGCTGACTCCCTAGAAACCAAATAAGCTCAAAAATCCATTGACTAGCTAGCTATTGAGTATGCATGCTTCTTTAACCAACTGACTCCATATAAATCAAAATAACTTCTCTATTACACTGACATGGCAAAATTTAAAATAAATAAATAAATAACTCCTTGCTTACAGACATGGCAAAAACTTCAAAAAAAAAGTTTCTTCTTTGACAGGCAAACTCCCTAGAAACCAAAATAAACTCAAAAATCCTTTAACTAGCTAACCCCATAAAAATAAGTTCAAATAACCCTTGAAATGCTCATGGTTGTAAAAAAATCCCGATTAGTCGTCGATTAATCCCTAGTTGGTTGTTCACCGAGTAATTTTCAGCTATTCAGTCAATTAATCAGTAGGCAGTCAACAGTGGTAAAATCCGGTCAAAATGGCCAAAAATCGGGGGCAATCTTGTGATTCCGACAAATTCTAGCCAAAACCAAGGAATTCCGTCTAAAACTTGTAAATTCCAGAAAATTAATCATATCTACCTCAAAATATGGGTTGAAGAAGGTGTTAAAACATGCCTACTTACAAAATTGCATATAAAAAGGTGTGCATATACATATCATCATATTCAGTTAATCCCACCTATAGCAAAGCTTAGGTAGGGTCTAAGGAGGGTAAGATGTAGACAGCCTTACCTCTACCCCTAAGAATAGAGAGGCTGCTTCCAGTGAGACCCCCGGCTCGATGTTGTTTGGTATCAAGCCTTGGACATAAGACACAGGACACTTACCAATCGGGACAAACCCGGTCGGTGCATGTACCCCTTTGTCTTTTGGCTATCCACGCCACCACATGATGCATGATTAACCGTCCGTCGTTTTTAACGTTATTTTCACGAAATTAGTAAAATAACGTTAAAACTAGTGCCAACTAGCACCTAACGATTTTTACAACACTTGATGACCGCCTGAGTCTGCTACTTTAACTAGTGGACTGACTGACTCCTTAGAAATCAAACTAAATTCTGGTTATGATTGAGTATTCCTCTAACTACCAAAATAAGTTAAAAAAAAATCTCTAATTTAACAAGTGGAAAATTAGTAAACATGTTGAGATGACATCCATAGAGAAACAGACTGACTGACTGACTGACCGGAACTCTTTATAACGATAGTATGAATCAAGAGCCCATCCCTGCCTCTTATCAGTAGCCATCACCGACAACGAAACCAAACAAAACACCACTTCAAATACCCTAAACCCTAACGCTATCTTCTTCATCATACCATCTTTATCCCCTCTCCTACCACCACCAGACCTTAACCCCCGTACAAACCCATCTTTTGCACCCTGATCCGTCTTCTTAATCGTCGGAGTCTCCTCTCTAACATACCTGTTAACCATCGGCACCGGCGTCGGTGACGTCACCCTCTCCGGCGGTAACTCCGGCAAGGGATCTAACTCCGGCGACCCATGTGATAGTTCTGGTGGTTGATGATGTACATCGACTCTTTCTGGAGAGAATCTATGGCTGAGAGATGATAAGGAGGACATGGGTGATAACGGGGAATCTTCTGGGGATCTGGTGGAAAGAGAGGGTTGTGGTTTGTGATCTTTAATATTGGTTTGTTTGGATTCTTGTTCCATGGTTTAGTACAATGAAGAAGAGGGGGGGAGTTTGGAAGTGCTGGAGAATCTAAAACTGGTTTGGTTTGAACTTGAAGCAATGTTTTGGTAGTTCGATTGGGTGTGTTAAAGCTGTGGAAAGAACATTGGATTGGTTGGATGAGTTGGGTAAAGTGTGTCATCATTCGGACAAATCTTAACATCTTTGTATTATATTAACAGTTATTATTATTTATTTATTTTTAATACGGAAAAATATCATAAAAAAATATTAAACTTTAAAGCATTCACAATAGATGTTTTATATTAGTGTGAGGTGGGCCTATATAGAGTGAGTATAAGTGGTTGTGAGTAGAGGAAAGAGAAAATATATAGAGAAGATACTGTTCATTAGTAAATTTGAAGGAGACACTGTTCATCATCTATAATTTTTTAATATTTTTAAAAGTAGTTGTGAGTAGAGGAGAGAGAAAAAGTAATGATAAAAGCATAAAATAAGTATTATTAAATAGAAAATGAGAGAGAAAGGTAGTGATTTTTAGTGTAATTATTGAGATTGAGATGAAGTATCTAGTGTGAATGCTCTTAGTTTTTTCTCATTAAATTCACTCAACAATTTTTTTTGCATATAAAAACACTACACTTACAGTTTTTTCTTACAAAAATCACTTAAAATTCTTTGTATTTAAAAAACATTATACTTTCTGTCTTTTCTCATAAAAGTCACCCAACATTTTTTTGTCATGTGGTTTTTTTATAGTTTTTAAGATATTTTGTAATTATATATTTATTTTTGCAACAAATTATATGACAAAAAAAATCTCTTGTTGCAATCAAAGTAATATTAGTTCTGCTAATTTAAATAGTCATACAATTCTTAAGTACAAAGAAAAAAATTATATAACAAATAAACATTGTTTTTTAATCGATATAAGACGCGTGAAGTACTTTACTTTCTTAATCAACTTCATCAGTTTGAAATTTTTTAAGGATACAAAATATATAGACCACCTATGCAACACGTAAGCAAACACAACTAAGAGTTCCGGTTCCAGGTTATTTAAAACAAAAACATCAAAATTTTGTTCGAAATTGACATTTTAAGGGGTTTTATGCAAAAAAGAAATGTACGGTGATTTGTATGAAAAAAAAACCCAGAAAGTATAGTGTTTTTTAGATGCAAAGAAATGTTGAGTGACTTTTGTAAGAACAAACTGAAAGTGTAGTGCTTTTTATGTGTAAAAAATTGTTGAGTTACTTTAGTAAGAAAAAACAGAAAGTTTAGTGTTTTATATGGTATTTCCCCTTTTTATATTAATACTTTATGATTTATGGGGTTGAGTTATTCTAAGACTATAGGGTGTGGAGGAGGTTCATCATATGCCATATCAGTATGGAGTAAGAGTATCATGGTGATGATGGTCTAAGGGTGTGGTTAGGAGCATCCCTCCCTTATGTGACACCTGGCACGTTTAGGTTAACACTTTATAAAACACATAAGTCTACCTTAGCGAAAAACGTTTTCAAACATACTTAACTAGGTCGGTTGAGTCGTGTCGATGATTCGGGAATCATCGGGAGTCGTTACAATGGTCCGAGGGATCATTGGGTGTCGGTCCATAACCATGTGAACACGGATGGGGTGATTTGTAGAATCGTCGGGTTTAACGCACACACGTAAATCTCGAGTCCCGGGAATTGGTGAACGGATGGGAACGTGTTAGTTATCATGCATTATGTGCTTACAATCATTATATGACTTACCGGTATGTGAATACGTGTTTATATGTGTTAAAATAGTGATTTCGTGTAATTGCATAACATTATAGGTGATTACGCGTAATCACCAATTGTATAGGCAATTAGGATTGTAATCACCAATAGTATAGGCAATTAGGATTGTAATCACCAATAGTATAGGCAATTAGGATTGTAATCGCCTATAGTATAGGCGATTAGAATCCTAATCGCCAGTAGTATAGGCGATTAGAATCCTAATCGCCAATAGCTGCTGCGTACTCGCCTGTTCTGCAGGTGACGACTAAAAACGCCTATAAATACCACCCTTATGTTTTAAAACATGATTTGTGAAACCCTAATACACCCCAAAGCCACCCCACATCTTATCCAACCCCTGCAACACGTTTTTGAGCAAGAAATCACATTTCCAAGCTTTACACCTCATAATCTCACAATTTCAAGGTGTGTTCTTCATCCCAAACCTTTGTAATTATATTGTTTTGATCCCTAAAGGTCCAGACCTGATTTCTAAACATTTGTGTCTTTGAAAACTCATTAAAATCAGTTTCTAAACAAACCCAAACCTCTATACTTGTTATATGTGATGTATTCATGCAAGATAGGATTTTTATCGTTTAAACAGGATTGTTCTTGTATTATTATTATTATGTTTCTGATCTAAATGAGTTAATATGATGATAACCTAGGAGTTTGAAGGTTCATAGATGTGTAATATTGATATAAGGCATTTTGACCCGTTTGAATGATTATGGAGGATTGATGATGATATGTTGTGTTTTGTTGATTGTTTGAGGTTAGGGTTTACTCTAGGTTGATGCTAGAACAGTAGGATATTGTCGGACAACGTCATTATGTGATGAAATCTGGATATATGCTATTTAGGGTAAGTTTCGCATGAGGATGTGATGTTTACATGATAATTATGCTATTTTGGGAAAACACATGCATTCGAGACGGCTAGGGTGATGATAAATTAGGGGTTTTTGCTTGAAATAGTTAGATTAATGTTTTGGGTTTGATATTGGGTGTTTCCACATGTTTTGGATCTGATTTGGAAGGTTAAACGCGCAAAAAGGCGGAACAGAACAGTAAGGGCGATTAGGGGTTTCTAATCGCCTGTATTAGAGGCGATTGTCCCACAATCGCATGAACTATAGGCGATTGGGAGCCCAATCGCCATTTTTTCTGGAAATTACAATGCTACTCGCTAGTTTGACTCTCCTAATCACCAGTTGACTTTTCCTAATTGCATGTTTGATTCCTAATCGCGTATACTGCTGCTATATGTATATTTTAACATCCCGAAACACGGATTGACACCTAGGAACATGTTAGGAACCCCGTGACATGTCTAATAACTTGGTAACACGTGTTCGGACTTGTTTATGCGTTAATTAGGCGTTATGCTAGATAGGGTGAATGTTTGCGCATGCTAAGTGTTTAATTGCATATGTTGCATGATATCTTGTATGTGGCTAACACGTGGGATGTCGGGTCACCAATGGGATGTCGGGATTTGTCTGGTTTGGTCGGTTTAATGTTTAAACATGTTTTCAACATACACGGTCACGGTCTGGACAACTTGGGGACTGATTAGCCTTCGGGTTAGTAGTCATAACACTTATGTAAACTCATTGATAGGTCGCCACTAGTAGGGACAATCACACACGTATCGGATTTCAATATTACTGAGGACGCACTCTAAGGTGAGTTTCACAGCCCCTCTTTTATACACTTTTTCTCAGGTCGCTAAGGTAGTAGCATTGAGTTTAGGCGCACGGAGTCTCACGGCGTCTAGGATCCATTAGCATTTCATTTTGAGCATTATCAGACTTTCATGTTTTACTTTTGAGTTGTAATAAAGTTTTACGCTTCCGCAAACGATGGTTGAGTTTCTGAAACTTAATGGGCAGTTTACGTTGTTTTCATATCATATAGATGTCGTTTATTGTGACCGTTGACTTGGATCCTGGTGTGTCAAGCGCCTCGCGGTAAAACCCCGCATGTGGAATTTGAGGGTGTGACACCTTTAAAGAAAAAAAAAAAGAAAAAACAATTGACCAATTAATCAGCCCGTCATACCCGGCATTATTTGGACGGTCATGTCGTTGCCGGCATAGGGGGCGGTGTATGCCGGCCCGGCATGGCGTTGTCGGCCCTATGTCGGTACCACACCCTTTAGTCTAAATGAGAAGTGTGAAAAACCACTAAAAAATGACATGTGTCCAAAGGATTAAACAAGTGAGAAGAGTAATTTTGTCAAAACAATATGCACATGCATGTCACATGCCAATTCCACCTTCATTTTTAAACGTCCGTAACTTTTTTATGCTTCACCCTTTAAAAAAAATATATACCATAAAATTAAGCGTCTTTTTTTCTTTAATATGAGTACCATATTGTTATACTTTTAAAAAAATCGAAAACCCAGTTGCGTAAGACACAATGGAGTATAAAACACAATGAGTACCAATTAAATATGCAATGAACAATAGGGTATATAACACAGTCAACAGTCTAATAAAACACAATAGACGACATACTAAAGACACAATAAACAGAAGACTAAAACACAATGAATACTTTTGAAAAAAAGTTGAAAACCCAGTTGCGTAAAACACAATGCTTGACATACTAAAGACACAATGAACAAAAAAATAAAACACAATGAATACTTTTGAAAAAAAAAGTCGAAAACCCAGTTGTGTAAAACACAATGGACCACATAATAAAGACACAATGAACAGAAGACTAAAATACAATGAATACTTTTGATAAAAAAAAGTCAAAAACCCAGTTGCGTAAGACACAATGGAGATAACATAAAACACATTGAGTACCAATTAAATATGCAATGAACAATAGGGTATAAAACACAATGAACAATCTAATAAAACACAATGGACGACATACTAAAGACACAATGAATAGAAGACTAAAACACAATGAATAGTAGCCTTAAACACAATAAACAACATAATAAAACACAATGTACACTTAAATACAAAACCCTTTTTGTATAAAACACAATGGAAAACATACTAAAAAAGACAATGGACAAAGTTAAATCATGTGTAGACTAAAAAAAATATAAATAACATATTTATAAAGCACACATGCATACTATAACACAATGAACAAGCAGAACACATAATGAAGAAGAAAACCCATTTAACTCGATTTTTTTTTTCAATTTTAATGTAGCAATATGGTACTCATATTAAAGATAAACAAATGCTCGTAAATATGGTGAATTTTTTTTTTTTTAAATATCGTATGAAAAAGTTATAGACGTTTTAAAATGATGGGAGAATTGACATGTGCATTGCATATGGAGAGATAAAGTCAAAAAATGTGGTTTCCTTTTATGCCCTTCCTCTAAGTTACTATTTATTTTTTAAACAAACTAATCTCAACCCTTCAAACATAAGATCAATAGATCACAATCCTTCTCACATTTCCTAGAAAATGTGTTTTGTGTATTTGATCATAACACAACATGTTTTCGAGATGCTGGGGTTGAGTTTATGAGAAAGATGGAGCTTAAGATCGTTTAAATAGTGGTTTTAAGTTGGTTCCCGGACACAGCACCCGCTAAACGGCCGTTCAGGTAGACATGGCTCGTCTCGGGCGGGCTGGTTCATCGTATTGCCTGTTTTCTTCGTTTTACTAGTTATTTTGGACCCCACCAAAGCGTAACCCTATGTTTTTAGACCCGAACTATTCCATCACACAATAATTTACACATAGTTTCACACAAACACGTAATTGCAAATAATATCAAACAATTATTCCATGATTATCTATTTTCTCGATTTACCAACGTTCAGGGTTCGATACTCATGTACGTAGTTCGGTAATTCCTCGAATTACCTTTTTATGCAGTTATTAACCTATAACTGTGCAACGTGTGCCTCAACTAAGTAACCCTAGTTAAATAACATGTTGTGAATGTAAGTGAAAGTTAACTAGAGTTTAGTTAAAATATGAACCTAAAAATACGGGGTGTCATAAAGAGCCACACAGATCAGCTGGTCGGCTGATATGTTTTAAGACACTTGGACCGCCTCAGGTCCCGGGTTCGAGTCCCCCCTTCTGCATATCTTTTTTTTTTTTTTTTTGGATTTTCATTAAGAACATTAATGTTATATTAAAATTCTTAAAACTTTAAAAATACCTTTTAATACAATAACCAACCTAAAAATTTTATAAATATTCTCATATATATATATATATATATATATATATTAATTATTATCCATATATATATATATATATATATTAAATTTAATAAAAATACCTAAATAACTTCATAAATTCTGAAAAAAAAAATTATTTTAAGTTTATAGACTTATAAATTTTATAAAACTGATTTTTATTCATATAAAATCTATATTTAACTATTTTAAATAATTAAATCTATTTTAATCATATTAAATTCATTATAAATCCAATTTTTATTATTTTTATACCAAAATGTCACATAAATTATTTCCAATAATTTAGGTTAGAAAAATAAGCTTATTTTTTGAATTTTGTGAAATATAATAATTTTTGAATATTATTAACATGTTTAAATACTTGTGTTATAATTTATCCTATAAACATTAATTATGAAAATATTTTTTTTAAACAATTTTCAAACTATATTATTTTAGTTCAACAACCATTTGCCAAAACTTTACAAAAAATTCTATTTAATAATTTATTTTATTTCCTCTTATTTATTTAATAAATATTTGGATTAAATATTAAGCAATCGACTACTCCCAAATAGAAACCCTAGAATGCCTTAGATCTAGACAACATAGACTCGATTAGGTCCCAAATTAAATTGTCCTCTATTTGAATAGGATAATACATCGGGATCTTGCCTACTTTGTCCTCTAAATTGTCTTCTTCACAACCACTGATATCAAGTACTGATTCGGTCTTTTCAATCCAGCGAACAATCCCCACTGCTCCTTCCGATCTGCGGAAGTTCCATGGCTTGCATGCCATGAACGTTTTGTAGGAACACCCACGCATGGTGTTTTCTACTTCTACAGCATCACAAGAAAGGATTATTAGCTAATGTTGATTGACACAAGACAAAATCGGGAAAGGAATAGATTAAAGCTTTACTAGGCTCAGGTTCCTGGTTCTTGCGTCTGCCTGCAGCACTCGAACCCTTGCTAGAATCGGCGCAGTTTGCTTCATGTTGTGCAATGGCCTCTACAATAACCCTGACTAGGTCCACTGAGTTGGTCAAAAAAGCTTCATCTGTTGAAGTCGATCAAGTAGTTCTTTTGGGCAGCATGTTCTTCTAATAGTCCAAATTAAAAGAGTAAGAGACATATCACTGTATAATATTGTTAATGCATGCACAAACAAAAATAATCATAACAAGCACAAACACAATAATCAACGACAACAGGAACACGAACAAGTCAAAAGGAAAACATAACATTCATTCACAGTTTTGACATACTCGTCATGGTTTTGTCTGGGCACAAAATAAATTAGGCATCATGCCTTACAAGTTTTCAAAACATCATAAATAAAGTACAAACATCATGATCCTATGGGGGTAGGAGTGGGAATGCGGTAGCCAAGACACCAATGGAAGCTCCCAGCCTCTGCTCCAAATCCTCAACTCGGCTTTCTGCATCCTCACGCCGCTGCTCCGCCTCATGCATGCGAGTTGTCAAGTCCACAATGGTGCACAAGACTGGATCCTTGGCCCTTCCCTCTATGTATAGGTCGTCCTCCAACTCCCGAGTCCTCTCACGAAGAGGTCGTAGCTGGGAGTCATGACGTCCGACCATGTCCCTCAAGGAGTGAAGGGTATGACGGACCGGTAACGGCCCATGTCCAGTGGGTAGAGGGGTGTTAGGGGACGGCTGAGACGACTCTCCAATCTCGAAGGTAGAAGGAACCACATCATCAGACTCCTCATCGCTGAATGTGAAGAATCCATCAACAGTAGGCAAATAGGTCCTCTTGCGTGCCTGAGATCTCCTCAATAGCTTCTTCCTGGGTGGCTCTAGATCTGCTAGGGCTGGTGGAGTAATTGGAGCAGGTGGAGGGTGAGCTCACTTCATGGGGCTACATGTGGCTCAACTGGTGGTGCTGCTGTGGGTGGAGCCTCTGGTATGTCGTCATCATCTAAGACTGGGTGATCTCCCTGTGCATCCTCCTCTTGAGCATCCTCCTCCGGGTCCCAGACTAGGTAATCGGGCTTCTTGTCATGTGAGTTGTTGGGTACAACCAGAATGTCCTCCTCGATGTCGGATAGGATAACAAGGTCAATGTGTGGTGCCATGATCCTGTAAATCAATAGCACACGCGGGTGTGAGTAATCATGCAACTTAATTACTAAAGTTATCTAAATGTAAATGCATGATGTATCTGGCATGGAACTTGCGAAGCGCATCGGGATGTGGGATATTTTTCCATCTCATGAAAACATTTCGAAAATCGTTTTATTTAAGTTATAGTTTGACTTGGAAAGAATCTTAGTTTGCTATAACCTTGTGCTCTGATACCAATTTGTCACACTCTGCCAAGGCGGAAACGCAAGATATAACTTTGAAAGGTTTTCATGCATACAAGTCACGCAAGCATCAATTTCACAAAATAAGAGATTTATTAAAAGACATCATTGTTTAGCAAAAACCATCAAAACATTGTCTTAAGAACCATAATTAAAATGACATTAGCTAAAATCATTTATTCAAAACAAGGTTCCTGATATCCCCGAGATGCTCGTGCGCGACTCCAAGTTCCATGATGCTCAATTAATTTCCTAAAAAACATGCAAATTGAATATGTCAACAATTAAGTTGGTGAGGTCACGGGTTTTGAGTTCTATGTAAATCATGGTGACTGGATCATTGCCTAGCTAAGACAATAATCATTATGTGACTGTCCTGAGCCCGTAACCAAACCTTAATGAATGCTGTGCCTCACCCATTATACACTAAAGACAATGAATTTAATGTGAAATACAAGCACTCTGTTGATATCTGCCATCTGGTTAGAGCGACTAACCAAGAGTGGGGGTGTCAACCCAATAGATGTATTCCGGTGTTTCATGGCTAAGTCCATAGCTAATGGTTACAGTAAAATGTATGACACGAGGGCTTTTGAGTACTTTGAACCTTTTTGTCTCATGATCACAAAATAGTCAAAAATGTAATTGGACTTGTACGCATGTTTTTCCCCTAAAAAGTATGAAAACAGTAAAATGGGGCCGTAATAACTCACCTGATGTTGACTGCTAAGTCTGGACTGTGTCTGATGTGTAGATGTTTGGACTGTGGTGCCCTAGATTCATTAAAGGCAACTTAAGTCTATGTTCGTACTATTCACCACACAGTTATACGTGTTAGGAATATTCGTTTTTTCCGGTATTTGTGACGGTGAGTAGCCACTTGTGCAACACCGTTGTTAATGGTTTTTAATTTATTACCACACGACATGTATGTTGCCTTTTTGTGCCAAAAAGTGTTACGTGAACGTATTTATCGGCCATTTATGCACAAAAATGTTATTTTTAAGTGTTTTATCCTCATTAACTTATGGGTATGAGTTAATAACACATGTTTCCCATAGGTTTTAATGCAAGGCTTTATTAACATATGTTTTTGGACTACTAACACATGTTTCTTTTACTTGTAAAATCATATCATGCCTAAATTTTCTTGAACCCGTATCATAAGTGCTTGGGTTCGGCCCTCATGAGTTCGTGGGTGGGTTCAAGGGCAGTCATGAGTATGTGGGAGTACGTGGTTTTTTATATTGTACCAAAAATAGTGGTGTGTTTACGTATATATGTACTGGGTTCAAACTATAAGAAAGATCAAGTTTCGTTAATTCTAGTTGGGCCCATACACTTGTGCTCGTTATGTATGTACACGGATATGTGTATATGCATACGGTTTATGTATATATGTATATATGCGAGCGTTTGATGGTTTGCGTGTACATATATGTATATGTAAGTGTATAACTCAAAACTTGTTTATGTTAATTATCGTGTAAGGTGTTAGATCGACTAATATAATTCCCTTTCCACTTCTTTACTTTATTTTTATTGGATTTTAATGCACTTGATGAAATTTGTTACTTGGTTCAGCTTTTTTTTTTTTTTTAATCAAAATTTCTTTCTAAACATGCATTTCTACACATAAAAATGATAGCAATTAGCAAATAATGATAAAAAAAACTTATACAGTATCATATAATAACCTAATTAATTAATGTAATATATTTAAAGTTAAAATTCAGTAATAATACATAAATAAATAATCAGTACACATCCGTTAGGAATTAAATAATACTAGAAAATATAACAAAAAAAAAAAGAAAAGAAAAAGAACTTACTTCATGATGGCTTTAATTTGGTAGATGATTTAACAATTCAAGAGAGAAAACTCTTGAGTGAGATCGGAGAGAAATTTTTCTCAAAACGACATTACTTTTAAATAAGTAAAGGGAAAAAAAATTAGGTTATTAATTTTGAAATTGGGCCAAACTCGTTTTTCAAAGCCCGTAATGATACTAGTATTTAACCCAATAATATTGTCTTTATCTTCTTTCTCTTCTTTCTTCTCTACAAGCAAATATCAAAGAAACCTTAATAGCCGCTTGCTGCTGAAACACCGTCGCTTACTCGCTTGCTGCCTACTATGACGCTGTCGCAGCCGGAAAACTTTCAAACATCTCCTTTTCTTTTAGTTTTAGCCATTTACAGAAGAAAATTAAGGGGGTCAACCATAAAAAACTGTTTTGGGCTGAGTACTCTGGTAAGCATAGATTTGGCCGGCCGGAGGGTCAATTGACCCCCCTGACCCTCCTGTAGTTCCGCCGATGCACTATAACATCAACTTAAAATATCATAAACACATAAGGTTGTTTTGACAAAGTGCGTTTAGGAATTGTCTTGTTATCTTGTTTCCAAATGATTTCCAGAAGGTGATACTCGTGATATAATTTTTTCTTATGTAACGATAATTAAAAGAAGTTATAATATGAGCAAGAATATACACACACCCCTATTGATTTGATAATATACAATCATATAGGGGTGAGTGATTTTTTGATAAAAAAAACCCATATAAGGCATGCATAAAAACCCATATAAAGTATGCATGCAACCATAGACTTTCGTATAAGCATGGGCGAAGTATAGCTCCCCGGCCCTAACCGGGTTTTTTTTTTTGTTTTTTTTGTTTTTTCAGTAATGTCAATTTACGCGTTTTCGTCCGAAATTTTTACATGTATTGAGTATGATACCCGTCATTTTTTAGGTCTCGTGACCCCCCCCCCCCCCCCCCCCCCACACACACACACAAAAATAAAATAAAAAAAATCAAGCTTCGCCACTTACGTATAAGGTGTTTTTATGGTACGGTATACGCCTGTTTAAGGTAACAAACGTGTTCTTATGTGTCTAAGCCCATGCAACTAGAGCCCAACCCCATGCATGGTGAAACCAAAGTGAAGTAAGCCCAAGAAGAAATGAGCCCATGCAGAATGCAGATTTTCAAGTTTTCAGGTTCATAGAAGGTAGGGCGTAGTGGGTAGTTGTAATTTTTGTCTCTTTAAAAGAGAACTTATGTTGGGAAAGATAGGCAGAAAATTATCCAAGTTATCTCTTTCTAGTATCCTTTTTATTTTCTTTGGTCAACGATTAATTGTTGGAACCATATCATACACCTATTGTATACAGCCGTTTTTAAAAATATTATACGTTATAATTGATGGATTGATGTGATGACTAGAGGTATTCATAACTGATGTCACAGGGGTTTATTCCATGACCGAATTTGAGAGAATTTGGATTGAATAAACTTGTTATACACATTACAAATGATTGTCGGATGGGTGTTTATATATATACCCACCGGAAGTAGTGGTTACATTGACACATATTAACCGACTTGACGTATGGTAATTATAATAATAATTCAATCTAACTTAGGCTAGCTATAAATCAAATATTATGCTAGCTATATTAATATTATTAGCCCCAAGTTGAAGTTAGGGTAACTTATAATTTTTGGACAACTGTCTTCATCACATGAGTGTGCATGGCTTCCCCTTTTTATGAATATATTTCATGGGAGGAAAAAAAAAAGGTTCGGTGTGGCTGTGTTAAACAAGAAAACAGTTGTTCCCCTTCCCCTTCATTTCCACAAACATTCATTCATGCATAACAACAACCAGCATCCTTAATTCACAACCAAAAATGGAGCCAAACAACAACAACGACCACATCAAAAACGGCTTTCTTCGAGCAGATCAGATCGATCTCAAGAGCTTAGACGAACAACTGCAGAGGCATCTCACTTCTTCGGCTTCAACCGCTAGAAGAGGAAGAAGCTTTGACAAGAACACAAACATGAATCTCAACCTTAGTGGCATCAGTTTCAATAACTCTTTGTCTAATCACCCAAAACCTCATGATAATCATCATTTAGACGGAGGTACTTCCATATCTAAGTTGAGGATTGATACGAATGTTAACCGACAGAGGCAGGAATGGGAGATTGATCCTTCAAAGCTCGTAATCAAATCTGTTATTGCTCGTGGCTCATTTGGCACTGTTCATCGTGGCTTTTATGATGGTCTCGATGTTGCAGGTTTGTATATGTTCATTCTCGATCTCAATTATATATCTCAACTACAGTTATGTAATATTTGTATTCATTCCAAAATTTGTTCTACACTAGCTAATGGTGAGTGATAGTTCTTTACTAAGCTCCCTATATATTAGTTACATAACTATTTGTATGTGTTTACAAGTATTTCTATACATTTAAAACATAGGTATAGACATAGCATACATATGCTATTCAGTTTTTTTTTTTTTTATTAAAATCTTTATATAATATATTATTATGTGTTTGTATATAATTCAAACTTATGATCGTTTATTAAGTGAGCTTCAGTTTATGTTTGAACACCTAGGCATTTTTGTAATATATTAGTTTAATAACTAATTGTACGTTTTATACGTAAGTCTTTTTTGTATATTTACAACTAGCTTTTATCCCGGGAGTGTCCCGAGGTTGAAAAATATAACCATTCTAATAATACTAATACTGATAGTAATAATCATTACTCTTGTAATTAAATAAATAAAAAAATAATCTTGCTATAAGTTGACACCATGTGTTGCAGTGTTGCACGATTCTTTCTCCTGGCTTCTCTTGATGAAGTACACCTATCCATCTTTAGAAGAGTAAAATTCCAATGATAGCATGACGATTGGGCTGAATTTCAACATCGTAGATAAGAACCTAGTTTAAAAGAAAAAAACATGATTAATGAATAACCTAAACACTTTGTGTTTTTTTCCTGTATGAACAAAACCCCACAAAAAATAGTCGTTTTTTCCTCCGTTTTTTATATAGCACTATGGTACTCGTTGGAAAGATAATAAAACGCTCGTTAATTTGGTGTAATTTTTTTTATTTAAAAAATCTCGAATATAAAAAATATTAACGTTTAAAAATTATGGGAGGAAACATAAGAGAGAAAAATTTTAATTTGTTTTTAAATTCTTTTTTTTTTCTAAAATAACTCAATTTAATTTTAGTAATTGAGAATTGAGAGATAGAGAGATAAATTTAGGGTTTTATGTTTATCTTTTTTTAATTAAAAAGGAAATAATTCAAAAACACTAAAATCTTTCAATGATGATGCCACGTGGCAGTTTCATGGAAAGGTTGAAGGCACCATTGCACGCCACGTCAACAATGTTCAATTCTTTTATATATATTAATAGATTAATAGATTATATATCAGATTATTTTTATATGATAATGTTCATTATATTTTAACACGATACAATTATAGGGTTAGGATCAAATACACAGTAAAAGAAAAATAGAAAGTCGTAGGAAGGGTATCAAACGGACTCCGATTGAAGTCATTCAAGCGGCATTTGAACCGTCTTATCAAACCCTACGAACTTAGTTTTTAGGTTTTCGCTCTTTTTTTTTTCTTTTTTAGCTTGTAGTTTTTAGAATATACGTTATATCATTGAGTCTTTTATATTGCACTGTGTCTTTTTCTTATATACATGATATCATTGGGTCATTTTTGCGATTCATTGTGTCTTTTTTTTCTTCAGCACTGTGTTATATTTTTTGGGATTGTATTATATTTTGTGGCTCATTGTGTTATATTTCGTGATCTATTGTATTTTTCGTATCCTTCTCACCCTTCTCATTTTTATTTAAATGTATAGGATGGCTTGACCCAACAATTATAATAAGTAATAGATTTGATTAGTCTCATGGATGCAATCAATATTTAAGTTTAAAGCTTAGGTTTGGGTTTGCATAACATTTGCTTGATTCATGCTTTTAGTCAACTAACAATCTAGAGAAATTAAAGAGCAACTCGACTTGTACATGTACTAATTAGATCTTAATATTTATTTAAATGGACTTGATCATCCGTAGTTGCATTACCAATTTTCTTTACATATATGTTTTTTTTTTTATGTTTTAGTTGTAAAAATAATACTTGCTATGGTATTACTTTTCTTTTAATTGTGTTATTTAGAAAAAAGGATTAAAGTGTTTATACATATTATTAAAAGTATTAAAATGAAGATGGGTAAGTGTTTAAAGTTATAAATGTAGCGACTTTAGTAGCAAGGTCACGAGATGGAGCTGATCCATAGCTGGAACCTTTTTATTTCTACCCAAATTGAGTGGTATTCGACTTTGACATGTGAATTATATGTGAAGGAGAATAAAAGAAGTATGCCTTTTTAACTTTATTTTTCAATATAAAGTAAGTTTTTCTTTTTGGATTAATGTGACAATTGAGTTTAACGGGAAAAGTGTCGATCAAAGGTGGCGCTTTCATCTAACAAACATAAACTTAATATCATTTTTGTTGTTGTCACTAATGCAAGTATTATATATGGTAATAATTTAGTTTACTAGTAATATGATTATTCTTATTGTTTTTAACAAACAGATTTTGCATAAATCATTATAGGGTGTTTGGGATTTTTTTTTTTTTTTTTTTTTTTTTTTTTTTTTTTTTTTTTTTTTTTACAAAAGGACATAATTTTACTTCTCATTAAAATAAAATACGAAAGTTACATCATAATAGCAGGTAGACGGGCAACAAGCTGCGCCGCCACCCCTTTTTGAATTGCAAATCCTAGTCTACTAAAGACAAAGCCTTGCTCCCCTGGGGATGAAACATTGCTGTGGACGACCCGTTGGACCCTGGTCAAGAAATGAATAGCTTCTGGCGCCAGGGAGCCAAAGGTGTCGAAGGCCAGAGGGATAAAGACATGTTGGTTATCTGCACAAGCTTTAGCGTGTTTATCTACTTTCTTTGATTCCGCCTTTCTTGATGCTTGCCCAGCTACGAACCCTGTTTCCCTTAACCCAACCAACGGAGATACCCCGGTGAGGTCCACACAGGCATGTTTCCCCCTCTCCCAACCAAAGACAAGCAGATCTGCGGGTCGCAGGGTGGATCTCCCTTCCATGGGGTCTGTGAGGAAGTTTACAGGGGCCTCCTTTTTGGCAGAGATCCCAGCTCTTCTCAAGATATCCCACAAAACGTCTCTCACCTAGTCATGCCGATATTTGAAACCAGGGAGCTCCTTGCAATGAATTGCATGCTCCCCGTATTTATCCATGCAAGTTTTACGGCAGATGGGGCATGTTTCATCTTCCGGGTACATAGGGATCATCAATCGGTACTTGAGTATAGCCCTGTACTCTACTGCAGACATGCATTGACCCAAACCCTCAATCGGGATAACGGTTAAAAAATCCTGAGCATGAGGGCCCTTTAGGCATTCAATCACCGCCTTCTGGCGAGTGGACAACTCAAAAACTTCTCCCAGGCTCTGAGCAGTTTTGCTAAAAAGAGCATTCGCCAAAGTTTTCTGTGGCTTTGGGGGGGCGGTGTCCTTGTTAGAAAAACCGCCAATATCAAAGTCCGGGAGATGGACATTTAAGCGTTCGAGCGCCTGTTGATAGTCTGGGTCTAGTCCAATGACCCCACTGTTTCGGAGGATATGATCCTGAAGTTCCCAAGACTGAGCTCTAGACGCCAAAAAGGCATAGACCCCAACATCTCGAGCTGAAAGGAGGCCCAAACCACCTAAACGCATCGGCAAGGATGCTAAGCGCCACTGGAGGTCCCCGAAGAAGGGGCCGCCACACACAACTATATCTTCAATAGCTTCGCGGAGACCATCATCGAAAAGGGATAACGCATCCACCATGAAGTGGGGTTGGCAAGTTCGTAACCCAAAAAGTAACTTAGCGACCCCCATGCATGACCTGAGCAGCAGGAGTTCACTCTGGGGATCTCTAAGGCGAGGCAGTAGTTTCATGAGGGCAACCGCGCTCGTAGCCCGCCGCCCTGCCAACTCCCCGATAAAGGTAGGATCTCGGCTAACAGCCCCACCAAGGAGCTTAACCCCTTTCTCAGGTCTACCAATCCCTGTCGGGAAAAGCCCTTCCTGACTTTTCAACCCGTCACACGTCGGCCAAAAGACCTCTGTTTTCTTAATATTGAGATGAAGCCCCAGAGATGGCCCATGCACATTGATAATGTCTAAAGCCTTAGCAACCTCCACTACGTTGCCTATAATCGTCCCATCATCCAAATACCAGGCATGAAACGGTAGGTTACAGTGTTCCTGAATCCGTATGATAAGGGGATGTAAGGCAAGGGCAAAGAGAAGGGGCCCCAAAGGATCTCCTTGTTGCACTCCGGTGGTAGCCCCAATACAATCATTGCCCACATACAGCCTAGCTGGCTGGGCATAAAGGAACTGGACCCACGGATAAATGGACGGGCATCGCTGGTGAACCTCTTGGAGAAAAACTGTACGGTCGACCATGTTGAAGGCATTGGAGAAGTCTACTGTAAGCATAGCCAGAGACCCATCAGCATGAAAAGAGTTGAGGAACCTGTTGGCACTGTGAAGCACCGCCTCTGCCCCATTTGGTACCCCTACTCCAAATTGAAAGTCCCCCAGGTACTGGGCAATGTCTTTCCCAACCTTCTTCATTGCCACCTTAGAAACTAGCCTTCGCCAAATACCCCCCACAGCAATAGGCCGAATTCCATTATCGGGCTTCAATAAGGGGGTGAGGGGGGCCGATGCAATGAACTCGGCCAGCGTCTTAGGGCAGGCCCCCCTAAGCCATAGGTTGACAACTTCAGTGATGGCCGCGAGCAACCCCGAGGAAGTCACTGAGCCTTCACCCCCAATGGCATCCAACAGGTGTTGGGCCCGTATCCCGTCCCTACCACAAGATGTCCCTTTAGGGAAAGATCGGATACATTTAAGCACACAACCCTCATCTACTGATAGAGCGGGTTGGGCGATGGGGTTAGAAGGAAAGGATGGAGGCGGCACCACTGGGTGTTTATCAATGAGGGCCTTCATGGTCGATTCACATAGGGGGGCGACTCCACTAGAGCACAACACCTTTACCGCTGCCGTGAAATGACCATCCCTGACTTTTCGAAGACATTGTTTTATGTTAGGTTCGCTTGCATTGTCCTCTCCCATTTTGGCTTTTCCCCTAGATACCGAGACCTCCCCTGTGCTATCCAAAAGAGAAGAAACCAAGGCCGCAAACCCAGACCCATCTTTCCATTCTCCAAGCGCTTGCATGATGCTACTACACTGCAGAGATTTTCTGTTCCCTGATCTTCGCTCTTGCCTGGAGGACGGTCTGATCACCCTCAGGGTTAACCGTGGAAGCAATAACAATTGGACCCAATTGTCAACCGAGCTTGGCGACGCCACTACTTTGCGTAAAGCACCTGTTAACGCTTGAGCAAACATCAGACGAGTCCTAGGGGGATGCTTTTAACAGTCTGAATAGGGAGGGAAAAGACACGCTCGAGGAGGGCAACATCCCCAACTATCCCGGTTGGGTGACGTGGGTTTGCGTCGTCTACCGTTGGACATGGTTTCCGTATCCCAACAATGAAATCTTCGACATCGTCGGAGACCACGGCGAACGATACAACCTCATCGTCATGCTTGCATCCTCTACTAAGAGCATGCATCACCATGCACCTCCCACATAACCACTTATCTCCTTCCCTGAGAACTTCCCCGACATCTAAAAAAAGGTCCCGATCCTTCGAGATAGCCTCCTTCAGAGATAGCCTTCGGTTTTCTGTGTTGAGGTGGGTGCTTTGGATGTGTCCAAGAAGGCGCAGAAATCCGCCATGCCCCGGTTTACCATCTTTACAGTCGTGAAAAAGTTTAAAGGGGCAGGCCCTCAGGCCACTAACAGAGCCCTGCACATACCTACGCGACTTGGCGTTCCGGGCCCTCCTGGCAGGGGCCATGTGCGAAATGTAAACCGCCGAACTCGAGATGAGTTGGGGGGCAAAGGAAACGGCGAGCAATAACCCTTTACAGGGCGTTAAGGGTAGCAACCACAAGTTGCCCGCCCTCAAAACGAAACCCCACCTAATTCCTTACCCCATTATTATTATTATTATTATTATTATTATTATTATTATTATTATTATGTTATGTTATTATTATTATTATTATAACTATTATTATTATTGTGATAGGAAACAAGTCTAACTTTTGAGCTGTCCAAACTCCAAGCCTAATAGATCTTTAATACCCATCTCCTTCTTTCACATAAAACTACATTCTCTGGTCACCTAATAGATCATTAATACTGAACTCCAAAGCAAATTTCAACAAAAAATTAGAGGTTGCAGGTTAGGTGAGTAGGATTGGGAGGGGCGAGTAGGATTGGAAGGGGCGAGTAGGTGTGGGGCGAGTAGGTTTGGCTAGAGAGGCGAGTAGGGCTGACGGTTTGACGGGCGAGTAGGTTTGGCAGGGAGGAGGCGAGTAGGGCTGACGGGTTGACGGGCGAGTAGGTTTGGCAGGGAGGAGGCGAGTAGGGCTGATGGGCGAGTAGGATTTGAAAAAGGACCGTTGGAGGGTGGACAAGGAGAGAGGTGAGAGTGGATTCACGAACGGAGGGTCGGAGAGGAGAGGAGATGGTGACGGGAAGGGGTGGTTTCTGGTGGTGTCCTACAAAATCAGTTTTTCGGTCAGATATGGTGGTCCGGGTTTCTTGTCCAGATGTGTTTCCCGAGGTTAAGCGTGATTTTCGAGGTGTTTAGGTGGCTGGAGATGGATACGGGTTGAAGGAGTGGTTTCTGGTGGTGTCCGGGTCAGGTAGGGTGATCGGTGGTGATGTTGTTCCGGTCAAAGGTGGTGGTGGGTTTCGGGATTGAGTTTGGAAATACAAAAGTGCTTATTGGCTTATGACTTTTTGAAAAAGAGTTTTAAAAAAAGTGTTTGGATTAGCTTTTGGGATGAGACACGTCAAAAAGTCAATAGATTGTTATTTTTTTTAAGTGTTTCGCTTAACTTATTGTGAATATTGGTTGTATGAGTGGTAGATTTGTATTTTTTTTTCCAAAAGTCAAAAGCCAAAAGCCAGGATTTCTAACTTTTCAAAAACAGCTTTTCCACCCTTAAAAGCTAAAAGCCAAAAGTCAAAACAGAAAATGCTTTTGGGTTACGCAAACAGCTTATTGATTTATTGGCTTTTCCAAAAAGCGAATAAGTCAATAAGTTGTTTTGAAACTCAATCCCAAACACCCTCTAAGTTTACATATGGAAGAGCTAGCTCGTCATTTATCTGAATAAACACTTTAACTCATGTAATTAGTAAAAAGATCCCTAAAGGATACATTTACGTAGTTTCGATTATATATGTTCGAAGTGCTTCAAGCAATTTAACAAGGGAAAAAGGTTCCACAGAATTAGACTAAAAGAAATAAACATATACAGTAGTAATTAACTTATAATAATGACCAATAGCAATGACTACTTGAACTATATATATATCCTAAGGTGTATATTAATAGTGTAACTTTTAATCCGATTATTTAGACTTTGTTATATGTCGGAGGTTTAGGTCCTTAAGCTAGCTATGCAATTATATATATAAAAATAATAGAAACGCATATAAACATTATCTTGGATTTGAACCAGCTAGCCATGATGTACTTATGGACATATGCACAATATTGGTAAAGTCTAATTGGTTCTTTAATTATCCTCAGTTAAACTTCTTGATTGGGGTGAAGAAGGGCACAGAACAGATGCTGAAATAGCTTCACTTAGAGCCGCCTTTACACAAGAAGTCGTCGTGTGGTACAAACTCGACCATCCTAATGTAACCAAGGTAATTACCATTTTTGGCACTGTTGGAAAATGTCAAAACTAAAAACAATGTGTTAATTGAAGAAACACTGGATATATGATTTACATAGAATACATGTTAATATATATAGTCTAGGTTGTTTGATATATAGTAGCTAGAAACTGTTTGTTTTCCAATAGAATAGATGTTTTATTAGTGTTTCACATTTTGTTTTGGTTTCTCTTTGGTAGTTCATAGGGGCTACAATGGGGACACCAGAACTAAACATACAAGGAGACAATGGTCATTTTGGTGTGCCGCGTAACTCTTGTTGTGTAGTCGTTGAATACCTTCCCGGTGGTGCTTTGAAATCTTTCCTCATAAAAAACCGAAGAAAGAAGTTGGCTTTTAAAGTTGTCATGCAACTAGCACTTGATCTTGCTAGAGGGTGCATTATCACAATATGTTTATACAGATTTTGAAAATATTACTAATTTTTTTCATAATTAATAATGATATCATTATTAGTTATGAGAAATAATCTTGACTATTTACCTGTAGTTCTAAAAGCTAGTTGACTTTTGCAGTTTGAATTATCTACATACAAAGAAGATTGTTCATAGAGATGTGAAGACAGAAAATATGCTTTTGGACAAGAACCGGACCTTGAAGATTGCAGACTTCGGGGTTGCTCGTGTAGAGGCATCAAACCCAAATGACATGACCGGTGAAACTGGAACCCTCGGTTACATGGCACCAGAAGTATGCTAAGCTAGTTAATAGATAATTCCCATTTGGCAATCTAGGAATTTATTGTAGATCATTTTTTTAACTATCGGTTTATTCTTCAATCAACATGGAGACAGGTTCTTAATGGCAGCGCGTATAACAGGAAATGCGATGTATACAGCTTTGGGATATGTTTGTGGGAAATATACTGTTGCGACATGCCTTATCCCGATCTTAGCTTTTCAGAAGTCACGTCAGCTGTTGTCCGTCAGGTATGCAAACTAGTCAAACATTTATTCGAGTGCAAAACGAGCTCAAAACACATACCAAGTTATAGAGCTTAAGCTTATAAGAACTCATACTCAAATTCTTATACACTAAATGTGTTTTAATATCCTGTTTATTGGCAAGTAAACTCACCACGAATATCCTGTTAGCCAATAAAATCATGTAAAATGTGGCTTACACCTGTGGGAAGTTGAAAAGTAGAAAAATAGTGGAAGCAGGGGTTGAAGGACACAGGATCGATTGGGGTGTGTTAATTGAGAGAGAATTCTTGAGAGTGAAAAAGAAACAATACTATATAAATGAAATCAAGTGTTAGGGTATTTATACATGTGAAGGGGTGTGTCCCCTTGATGGCAACCGACATACCGGTTGGATAATAAACAACACAACTATTCTAACTTAGGATAAAGTATATTATGTAACATAATGTGTAATACTTAAGATATATTGGAAATCAAGTAATTATGTCTAACATTCTTCCCCTTAATTCTTGATTTCCCCAAGGTCTTCAACTCCTATGAGACTTCGCATCTCTATGAACTTTATCCTTGGTAATGCCTTGGTGAGGATGTCGGCTTTTTGCATCTCTCCACTGATATGATCAACTTGTATCTGCTCGTTCTCTATGCATTCTCTGATAAAGTGATACCTTGTGTTGATATGTTTTGATCTTCCATGAAACACAGGATTCTTCATGAGTTGTATTGCTGACTTGTTATCTACTCGTAGTGTTATCTTCTTTGGTCTTTCACCTGTGAGTTCGCTTAGTACTCCTTGTAGCCATATTGCTTGATATGCTGCTGATGTTGCTGCCATAAACTCTGATTCACATGATGATAAAGCTACTGTGTTTTGCTTTTGACTTGTCCATGTGATAGGTGAATCTTTGTAGTAGAATATTGTTCCTGTGGTTCCTTTTCCATCTTCTTGGTCTCCATGACTGCTGTCGCTGTAACCAATGATTTCTGCTTCTTTTCCTTTGCCGTATTGAATTCCATAATTCAATGTGCCTTTGATATATCTTATCAAATGTTTAACTGCCTTCATGTGAGTCGTCTTTGGCTTCTCCATAAATCTGCTCACGTATCCAACTGCGTAGGTGATATCTGGTCTGGTATGTGTAAGGTACCTTAAGCTTCCAATTAGCTTTCTGTATTCTGTCTCATTGACTGGTTCACTCTCATCTTCTTTAGTGAGCTTCAGACCTGGTTCCATTGCTGTCTTTGTTGGATTGCAGTCTTCTAGTCTAGCTTCCTTAATAACTTTCTTTGCATGGGCTGATTGCTTCAATTGTATCCTTCCTTGTGCTTGGCGTACTTCTATCCCTAGATAGTATGTGAGTGGTCCTAAATCACTCATCTCAAACTTGCCTTGCATTTCCTTCTTGAAGCTTGATATGTCCTTCATTGAACTTCCTGTCACTATTATGTCATCGACATAAATTCCTATAATGATTGTTGACTGTCTTGAAGTTCTCTTGTATACTGCTTGTTCTTGTGGACATCTTATAAATCCTATCTCCTTTAGGATGTTATTCAGCCTTAAATTCCATGCTCTTGGTGCTTGCTTCAAACCATATAGAGCCTTCTTTAGCTTGTAGACTAGGTTCTCTTTTCCTTTCTTTATGAATCCATCTGGTTGTGATACATAGACATCTTCCTTTAATTCACCATGTAGGAATGCTGATTTTACATCCAAATGATGTACTTCCCATCCTTTCTGTGCTGCCAATGCTAGTAGTAGCCTAATTGTTTCCATTCTTGCAACGGGTGCAAATACTTCATTGTAGTCTATACCTTCTTGTTGTACATACCCTTTTGCTACTAATCTGGCCTTATGCTTGGTGATCTGTCCACTTGTGTCTCTCTTGACCTTGAATACCCATTTTAGACCTATTGGTTTCTGACTTGAGGGGAGTGTCGTTAGTGTCCAAGTGTTATTCTTCTCTATAGAGTCTATTTCGCTTTCCATTGCTTCTATCCATTATGGGTAATCTGCTGCTTCTTTGTAGTTTGCAGGTTCTTCATCATATGCTAAATATAGATGTTCATAATCTTCTAGTCTAAGAGGTTTTGTGGCTGCATAGATGTCATTAAGTGATCTAAGGGCTCGAACTGGTCTGTTTTGGGAGCCTGGTGAGTCTTCTAACTCTTGAGTACTTGTCTCAACTGCTGGATCACTTGTCGGTGTCTCTTGAACCGTTATTGGAGTTCTTGAGGCTGTGATTGGACTGCTGAAGAACTCATTGTCACTCTCTTGATCTTCACTGTCCTCATTGTTCTCTTCTTGTACAGCTTCATTTTCTGAATCTCCATGTATCTCAAATCTTGTCCAAGATGGTTCGTCTTCACTTCCTTCTTTCAAGTAGTTGTCCCAATCCCATGGTTCATTCTCTATGAATTGGACATCTCTACTGATATGTATCTTCTCATGGGATCATATAATCTATAGGCTTTGGAACCATTCCCGTTTCCTAGATGTACCATTTTCTTGCTTCTGTCTTCTAACTTCTTCAAATGGGGCATCGTTACCTTTGCATATGCTATGCATCCAAATACTCTAATGTGCTTGATATTGGGTGCCTTTCCATTCACTGCTTCGTAGGGTGTCATACCCTGTAATGCTTTTGTAGGTAACCGATTTTGTATATAAATCGCTTGTCTTGTTGCTTCTGCCCATAAGTTCTGTGGTACGTTCATAGCCTTTAACATGCTTCTTGTCATGCTCATTACTGAACGGTTTTTCCTTTCTACTACACCATTCTGCTGAGGTGTGTAAGGTGCTGTAAGCTGTCTGAGGATCCCTCTATCCTCACAATACGTGGTAAGTGCTTTAGAAGTAAATTCTCCTCCACGATCCGTTCTTAATCTCATGAGCTTGTGACTCGTCTCTGTCTGAGCTTCGCTTAGGAATTTCTTGAAATTCTCATAAACTTGATCTTTTGACTTAAGCATGTAGATCCACATATATCTTGAATAATCGTCAACTATCAGGAAGAAATAGTTGTTGCCTGCTAATGATGTGGGTGTAATTGGTCCACATAAATCTGCATGTACTAATTCTAGAGGTCTCGCAGCTCTAAAACTTGATTGAGAGGGAAGCGGAAGTCTGCTTTGTTTTCCCGTAATACATGCATCACATACTTGAGATGGGTGCCTAATATTTGGTATTCCATGTGCCATTCCTTTAACGCTTAACTGTCGTAGTGAATCGAAGTTTGCGTGTCCCATACGTGCATGCCATAACCATGCAGGTAAATCTATTCTGGCTTGTAAACAAATCGGACTTGTTATTCTGAGCCTTACTTTGTAGAGTCTATTCTTAGCTCTTGGGACTTTCATCAATAGGTTGCTGTAGGCGTCATAAATCCATAGATATTCATTCTCCATAATCACTTTACATCCATTTTCTGTAACTTGCCCGAGGCTTAGGATGTTGCTTTGGAGTGTTGGAATGTAGTAGACTTCTGTAACTAGTCTTTGTTCTCCATTGTTGCATTCTAATATTATTGAGCCTTTACCTTTGATGTTGACACATGATCCATCTCCAAACTTTACACTTCCTGCTATCTTTTCATCTAACTCTGTGAAATAGGAGCGTCTTCCTGTCATATGATTGCTTGCTCCATTGTCTAAATACCATATCTCATTTCCATTATCTTCACTATGACAACGTTCTGGTATGACCTTCTTCTCTTCTAGAACTACATTTCTTTCTTCACCAACTGCCATAAGTAATGTGGGATCCTCTTCTTCCATTACTAGGTGAGATTCTTCTTGCTTACTTCGAGGTTTAGGACATCTGGGAGCTATGTGTCCTAATTCATTGCAGTTGTAGCATCTTACACTGCTGCCATCTCTCTTGGGCTTGTAACTACTGTCGTCATGACGATTCTTAGTGGGATTTCGATCACTTCTCTGATCTTGATGGCCATTTCTGTCAAAGTTCTTTCTCTCATTTCTTTGACTTCTATTGAACTTCCTAAAGTTCTGTCTACCTCGATTCTGATTGTAGTTCCTGTTGTTGCTGTAAGGCCTTCTATCTTGCCTTGTAAATAACAGCTTCTCTTGACCGACTGGTCCATATTTCTTCTCATCTCTTGACTTAAGGCATTCCTTATAAGCTTTAAGTCTACCAAGCGCTTCATCTAACGTTATGGTATCTATATCTGAATATTGCTCTATGGATGCAATAATCTGTAGGAACCTCTCTGGTACGGAGTCCAGCAACTTTCGTACCAAAATTGACTCTTCAATTTTCATTCCTAGGGTTTTTGACTTTGTACTAATCGCACTTAACCTACCAGCAAACTGGTCTATGGTTTCTGTCTCTCTCATCGTAATCATCTCAAATTCTGTGCGTAATGATTGAAGTCTTGCTTTCTGGACTCGGTCAATTCCAATAAATCTTGTCTTTAATGCTTCCCAGATTTCTCTTGCTGTAGGATGTGACGCCACCTGCATCACTATATCCTCTGGAATTGCCTGAAAGAGATAGGCAATCGCTGTCCTATCCTTCATTACATCTAACGTCGACGTGCCTTCTGTGGGTTCCACTACTTCCCAAAAACCATTTGCAATCAATATTGCTTTAACACGAACAGCCCAAATCGTCTAATTCGTAGATGTCAACATCGGTGTCTGGAGGCTAAAAGTGAGAGTCTCCTTCGTGACTGTCTCCTTTGTTGTCATTGTGGGTTTAACGGGCGTCTTCTGCGGACTTTTGTTCTTTTTCTTCCCTATTGTCCAAATCTAATATGGACTACCCCACGCTTCAATGGAACTCTTGCTTGACTACCCTTGTCAAACTCTACTATGATATCTTGAAAAATATTATTTGCTTTAACAAAGTTTTGATATTTGTAGGCGCCTTTAACAAAGTACCAAGATCTTTGTTATAATATTTTCGTATATCACTAGTGTTCCTTATAAATTCTAAAAGTCAATCCTATGACTTGATAATCCTCCAACGATGATTGAATAGTGTCTTCCAATAACACCCTTTCTCAATCCTAAACACCTTTCTAAAAACAAACCACTTTTGTTTTTCTACTTCGCTTCAATCTTTTCTTTTCTTTTCTATTTTTTTGTTCAATCAGTGATAAAACCCGACAAACAAACACTGATATAATTCTAACACAACACCCTTTCTAATATAATATAGTGTTTGACTTTCAAAAGTCAAACTTCTCCTTTCTTGTTCCTTTCGAAACTTACTGCCCAAAAAAAAAAAAAAACGTTCGTTTTTTTTTTGTGTTTGATCCTTCTTGATCAACGATGATGGAACTTATCACACTGATGTTCCACAAACACTGGTTTGGTTCTAATCCAAACACGATCGAATACGAAAACGATTTAAAAAATTCCGGTTCCTTCTTCTTGAACCAGAGATTTCTTAATCCTTCTGTTTGAAACTTTTCTTTATAAATCAGTTTGTTTTGTATGAATGTTTATTCGAAAATACTACTTGGATGATGATAAAATCATTTTGATGAAAAAAAAATTTGGCGAGAAATTGTATCCAAACAAACAAAACAGAGTAACACTTCAAATTTTGATTTTTTTGATTTGGATTAAGATTTGTATTCGATAATGATTAGAAAACGAAGGGCAGGAATGATTATAACCGTTTTATCGCGTTTACACGACTTTTCTGTGAATCCGGTGACTCGCCGGAATTTCTGGTTTGGCCGGAATCTTCTTCTCCGGTTCCTTTTCTTTCTTGAACGGTTATAACAATTGATGTATTGATCTTCTTCGAATCCTGGATGGCCTTGAATGATTTGTTCCAACATTTAACACTTGATATTATCCTACTCTGTTTCTGAAATAAAACAGAGGATGAAGATGACGATCGTTGTCTTCTTCGGTATTCTTTATAAACGATGGGATGCTTGATTAACTGTCACTCTGATGCCAAATGAAGGACACAGGATCGATTGGGATGTGTTAATTGAGAGAGAATTCTTGAGAGTGAAAAAGAAACAATACTATATAAATGAAATCAAGTGTTGGGGTATTTATACATGTGAAGGGGTGTGTCCCCTTGATGGCAACCGACATACCGGTTGGATAATAAACAACACAACTATTCTAACTTAGGATAAAGTATATTATGTAACATAATGTGTAATACTTAAGATATATTGGAAATCAAGTAATTATGTCTAACAGGGGTTGGGTTCGGTTAACTTTATTTATAGTTATGAGTCATTTTGAAGAATTTTTTTTTTTTTGCATAATTAGTGGTTTTTTTTAAGGTTTTTGGTGTTTCTAATTTGTGTTAGAAATGAATTTGGAAAATTGGCAGCCCCGCAAGCTGAGATTGCGAGAGTCACCTATGTGGCATGCTGAGTAGGATATCCTTGATTAGTTGGACGTTGATATCACTCACCCTTGATTAGTTGGACGAGTTAAAAACACATGCAAAATACCCACTCCCGCAATCTCAGATTGCAGGACCTCCATGTCCATGTCCAGCTCTTCCTAGTCATTCCCAGTCAGCATGCCACATAATCACTCCCGCAATCTGAGATTGCGGGACTACCTATTTGCCAAATTCTTCTCTGACACAAACTAGAAACACAAAAAAACCTTAAAAAAACCACTAATTCTGAAGAAAAATAATCACATTTTGAAGTAGTATTTCTTTTACTAAAGATTAGTTGTTAAATTGCAGAATTTGAGGCCGGAGATACCACGTTGCTGCCCAAACTCACTTGCAAGTGTTATGAAGAGATGTTGGGATGCAAATCCAGACAAGAGGCCGGAGATGGACGAGGTGGTGGCGATGTTGGAGGCCATAGACACTTCAAAGGGCGGAGGAATGATACCCGGAGATCAACAAGGATGTTTCTGCTTCAACCGGACTAGAGGCCCTTAAGATCGAGTGGAAATCGACAAACATGTTTCATGATCTTTTGGTGTTTGATAGTATAATTATCTGCAGATATACATACTTTTTCTTAATTGTTTATATAGTTGTATAATCTGTGTATTAGATCTTAAATTAAATCTCTTAAACATTATGGCATTTTTCTTAAGATATATTAATAACAATAATAATACTTTATGATTGTGTTTACAACTTAAGAGAGTCAGTGTTAAGAGAAGTAGATCATGTTTTTGTTACTGGTTTCTAAACATATTATTTTTGGATTGTATAACTGGTTTTTTAATTATTTATTATGAGTAATTTTATATCATCCTAACTTTGTTAAAAGCCTGATAGAAAAAAATGAGAACCTATGTACAAAAAAGTAAAACCCAAAAAGAGCCCCCACTTCGTGACATGCTGACTTTTGTAATTTTGTTGACTTCTCCAAAATTTGTCAAACTGAAACTCTCGATGACTTCTCTGTAACAACCTTAAGAACGGTTAACAAAATTGAACGTATAATTGGATTGGGCCACAAAAAAGGTGTAGCCCAATAAACTAATAATTAGTATACCGAATAAGAATAATGTTGGGCCACCCGAAGGTGAAGCCCAATAACCTTACCCGGATTAAAAGACCACGGCCTAATTACTTATAGTTTTGCCCCCATAACCTTATTATATTATTACAAGGCCCATTAATAAGCCCAATCGATAAAATAACCCTACCCAATTATCTATTATTATGAAACCATCGGCCCACTTCAATAAACTAGAACATTGGCCCAATAACCCTTAATCTTCATGAGCCCAATACCACCTTTAAAACTCTCGGCCCTCTTACTTCAAACCATAGCCGCCGCCAAAATCCTCACCATTACACCTGTATTATTAACCCAACACTCAACCTCTTTCACCATCTTCCACCTATTCACTCTATAACTAGTAGTAATCATACTATGCATGCATCACTTTTTTTTTATAAAATCAACAAACCCTTCGGTTTCCTCATGCTATCCCCATCATAATCACCTTCATTCACCACTATAATATCTCTAACATTATAATATCACTTCTAAAAACCAAGTCCAACTATCGGCCAAGACAATTGGTCGATTATTATTCGACTCATATCAACGATCCGGGTAAGTAGTTTGGTATTTCTCTTTAAGAAATGAGTGCCTAAGCTGTAATGGCTAGCTTTTAGTCTAGGAAATCATCTTCCTAAGCTGTAACAGACATCATTATATGTACTTATTAACCGAATAATGATGCAATAGGTTCTCGGCCCACCTTTAACACCATCGGCGACCACTAGAATTCAACTGGAATCTTCAAGAGTGAGTGCATGTCCCCCATTTTATCTTTAAAACTCTTTGGGGTGAATGCATGTTGTGTGTATTTGGTTAAACTTGCATCTTGTCGTGTGATAATCGATTTGTAATAGAACCGATCGACATAGAAACAACGAGAGTGGATCCACTTGGTCTTTCAAAATGTATTTATCATAATCCGTAAAGGGGTTAGGAACCATTATCTAACATTGTTAAAGTGTTACCATTAATATACATTATTATTTTCGATCGATTATTATAGTTCGGGTATCATATTTTCGGTCAACAATTGCATCAACCGGTCATAATACGTTTCGGCTTGACTCACTAGTTCTATAACTAACGTATTTTAACATGCATTTCAGGATCTAAGTGAATGTTTGGGACCCGAAAGTCATGCTTGTTCAAGTGTTATCATTGACTAAGAAGAATGTTTTATAAATAAAAAGTGCATTTCAGGATCAAAGCGAATAATAACGGGCTAATTCTATTCCTAAATTAACGCTATACAATAATGACAATGTATACGCTATTACATCCCCGCAGTCTTAACGTTCGGTGGACGAATGTTGTGACTGTTTCGAAAGGCATCAAAGAGGAAGCAAGGGAGGCTTTAGTGAAGATGTCTGCGGCCTGGAACCGAGAGGGTATGTGTAAGATTCGAACGCACGCCCGTTGTACCTGCTCACGAACGAAATGGATGTCGAGCTCAATATGTTGGTTCATTGATGCTGAACTGGGTTAGCTGACAAATATATTGCTCTGTCATTGTCGCGGTAGACCAAGGTGGGACGAGACAGAGGACGGTTGAGCTCTAGTAGAAGGTTGCGAAGCCAACAAATCTCAGCAACGACATTAGCAATGCCTCGATATTCATCTTCAGCACTTGAGCGAGAGATGGTGGGGTGTTGTTTCGAGGACCAAGAAAGAAGATTGTCCCTAGGATATACACAATAACCAGATGTTGAGCATCTGGTGTCTGGGAAACCAGCCCAACCAGCATCAGTGTATGCAATACGAGATAGATTGGAAGCCGGACTCAGGTGCAGACCATACTAAAGTGTAGCCTGAAGATACCGAATAATGCGTTTGAGAGCATTTCAGTGAGCCTCTGTAGGAGAATGCTTTTGTATACAAATTTGCTATATAGCATAGGAGATATCGGGACGGGTGAATGTGAGGTAGTGAAGAGAACCCACCAGACTGCGATATGTAGTAGGGTCACTGAAGAGAGGCGCAGATGTAGCACCTAGTTTGGAATTTGTGTCAACGGGAGTAGCCACTGGTTTGCATGAATCCATAGCTGCCCGGTGGTTGATGTCTTTAGCATATGCTTGCAAAGATAAGAACACGCAGTTACCAGTTCGAGTGACAGAAATTCCCAGAAAAAAATTGAGGGGGCCAAGTCTTTCATGGCAAATTCTCCGGCAAGAGTAGTCATGAGTCTTTGGCCTAGAGAATTAGAGGAGATGACCAGGATGATATCATCAACATAAATGAGGAGGTAAGTTGTGTCCGCTCCTTGCCGATAAATAAACAAAGATGTGTCAGACTTACTTTGGACGAACCCCTACAACAGAACAAAATCAGTAAAACGTTGGTACCACGTGCGTGGTGCCTGTTTAAGTCCATAGAGGGACTTTTTCAGACAATACACGTGATCAGGGAACTGTGGGTTAGGAAACCCCATGGGTTGGTACATGTAAACGATTTCTGCCAAGTTCCCGTGAAGAAATGCATTGGTGACATCCAAATGGTGAATCGACCATAACTGAGCGAGAGCCAAGGTGAGAACCAAGCGCATGGTATTCGGTTTAACAACTGACTAAAGGTGTCACCACAATCTATGCCAACCTGCTGACTTCGGCCATCACAGACCAAACGTGCCTTGTACCTTTCCAGAGATCCATCTGACTTAAACTTATGTTTAAACAACCACATACAACGAATAATATTCATATCAGGCTGACGAGGAACCACATCTTAAGTCTCAATTTTAATTAGTGCACTAAATTCGTTAGATATGGCATTAAACCAATCTGGGGAGGACAAGGCGGTTTGAGGTGATTTGGGTATAGGTGTGATGGTGGTAGTGTGAAGGCTAAAAGTTTATTTTGGTTTAGAGATGCCGTCCATGGCACGTGTGTGCATGGTACGGATGGGCGGTGGATGTGGAGGTGGTGTAGGTGACGGTTGTGGGGACAACATAGGGCCTGAAGGTATAGTAGTGGTGGCCGTGTCTGATTGGGAGGTTTGGACAGTTGGTGGATGTGGACGATGAGCGTAGGTTATGGGTTGGGCTAGTTCGGGGTTGGGGCTGTTGGGATGGACCGAGGTCATGGGAGGTTAGGCCGGGTCAGGTTGTTGTCTAGTGTAGTGGGCCGGAGTGGGTTGTGTAACGCCCGTAAATTCCCGAATTTTGAGTTTCACTTAGTAGAGTTGTGTTTACCTTAAAAACCTTATTTTGATTTTCATTGAGGGGGCTCTTTGGCATTTCCTAAACTCACATGGGATAACTTTGGGAGCAAGGCACATGGGGGATCAAACTAGAGGGACCATGATTAGAAATTTTGAGTTAGAAAAACAAAACCCTAACCTCCCCGTTGAACCATATCTCACGGCGCAAGAAGGAGGGCCTCCAAACCCTTTGTTTTCGATTCTTCTAGGATGCTACAAGGTTCCTTTGTCATCACACTAGGTTAGTTTATGTTTTCCCTAGCCGAATTAGTGATCTTATGTTGTGATTAAACCATTAATTGATCGAAATTTTGAGCTAGGGTTCATGATTCGGCCATAGGCAATTGAACCTCCATTGATGGATAATATTTGGGGATTTTGCCTCTAAGTTATCCTACAATGTTAGTCTATAAAGTCTCTAAACGATTTCATGGTTGATTGTTACATAAAACCAATTAATTGAACAATTTTATGATTAGGGTTTATAAAATTGGGTTGTTTAATTATTGGATGATTTGATGGAATTATTTGGGGGTATTGATTCCAATCCATCCTATGGCATGTGGTCAGCATCATATTCGAAAATGGGAGCCATTGGTTAAGGTTTGGTGGGTCAATTGAATGAATTGTGTTTCTTAAGTTTCTAGGGTTCTTGATTTGGGGATTTTTTGTTCCTTGTGTTAATTAATCAATTGGAAGTATAATTCAGCCCTAAACCCCATTTAGGACATGTTTTAAAGTAAAATTTTGTCTTGACACGATTAAATAGTTTATTGGTTAACAATGGTAAAATCGTGGTATTCGGTTTGTAAGAAAAGGGGCGATTTGGAACAAGGTGTTGTTGTTGTGAAACCACCACCCAAATGTCTCAAATGGTAAAATATGATATAAAATATGGTTTAGGTTGATAATAGGGCTGATTTGGGTGAAGGACATACTACTTTGCGAAACAGGGCCTTCGGTTCGACAATTTTTAGAATTTTCGCAATTTAAGTGATGTTTCACCATGTGAGTCCCTAAATCAGGTTCTAGATCATTAATAAGGCATATGAACTTTTTACAAACGGTATCCTAAGGTTTAGGGGCTGAATTAACTAATTACACCTTTCTAGGAATTTAATATTTCCCGATTGACCCGTTAGAAACCATAGAGTCATGTAGGCGTAGCTTGTGATATGAATTGTTATTTGGCAGGTGCATGATTGTGTGTATAGCCTCCCAGTATCAATTTGCTTGTTGGGTACTTTTTCTTGAATTCGGGTGAATTCATGTGCCCTCTTTACTGTTTCTAAAACATTTTGGGCTAATATGTATGCTAAATAACAATACTGAATGCTTTATTTGATAATCAAGTTCTATTTGGATTAAGTTGTGATTTAAGTCTTATTTGATAAGCGGGATGCGCTTGATGTCTTAACCACGTAATTGAGTCCTTACTTGTTTGATCAGATTTTGTCTTGACTGTTATTTTGTTTATATATAATATGTAACATCACACAAATTTTCTTTATATATATATATAGAACTCCCTCGTTTATTCATCCGATTCATGTTTACAGTATCTTTACCATCCATTTTGTTAATTTTTTTTGTTTAAATAATGACGTATAATCAATACTAAATTGGATTGTATTAAAAATTCTGATTTAAAAACGTTAAAAAAAATGTGTTTGCCTGTGCCAGGATTCAAACCCGAGTCCTGGCGGGCTAAACCTTAACCACACCACACAAACCACTACACCATTTGATGTTTTGTGATGTTAATTAAAACCAATTAAACTTAAACCCTTTCAAGGTCCTTAGTCAAACCTGAAAAGTCAAACGTAGTCTCTTAGTCAAGTCAAGTCAAAGTGTTAGTAAATATGGTCTCCTAGTCAAGTCAAAGTGTTAGTAAATATGGTCTTCTAGTCAAGTCAAAGTTGTTCCTAAATTCTAGCCTAGTCAAAGTAGTCCCTAATTACAACTCCAATTTCTACACTATAAATACAATAGCCTACCATTCAACTCTTTATAACATTTAATAAAAAAAAACATTATTATCCCATCTCCCACATACTAAAGTTTTCATCCATCATTATCTCCTCTAGCTAGTTCCGAGTTTTCCAAGGCATTATTACTAAGTGTTTGCACGCTCAAGAAAACTCACGAACTCATTAAGCACCTAAGGTGAGTTTACATAGCCCTTTTTCACTATTTTGGGGTGAAACATGTTACAACATCAATTTACAATTCAACATAAGTGTCTATGTGTTATTCTATGTTGCATTATGTCTTAAACATTACTATGGTAAGCACAATTATTCTAGCATAATCATTAACTCCGTACAAGCCAACGATACACAATGATAGATCTATTGGACTGACAACCCCACCCGGATACGTTACCTCCTACATAGGGGGCGTGGGTGATTGTTATCGCAACATAAACGAGTGAACCATATGCGTATGGGATGGACCACAATATTCTAGTCACAAGGTTTGATTATGCACACGATTTACCGGGTAGTATTGTTTTCACATATGGACTAGACTTGCCATGACACTCGAATTGTACAAATTTTATTCAACATTCAAACCTATGTAATTCTCACCAACTTTTGTTGACCCAAAATATTTTCAAACTTAACATGTTTCAGGTTATTGCTTGCTTGAAGATTAGAATAATGCTTGAAGATGTGTAGCTAGTATTTTTCATTTTGATGTACAAATTCCTAGAACAATTGTATGTAATTTATTTAAATCATTTAATGAAATTTATTATTCACCATGAGCTACTGAACAATCATCAATACGTGACATCCCGATGTTTCCGCCATCGGTTGGGGTGTTACAGATTGGTATCAGAGCCATGGTTATAGGGAATTAGGTTATTAGAAAAATAATCTAGTCTATAACCATAGGATTTTAACCAGTACTTGCTTCTTTTACTTGCAACCCTACTTGTTTCTATTCTCTATCTCCCTCCTACTTCTTATCCCTACTTTAGTCCCTACAAGAAGAGTGCTCTCCATCACAAGATCTACTTTTAGACTAATAGGACAAATCCTCAGGTTTAGCCTGAACCACCTTGAAGATCTCGTCGAAGTTCTAGATTTTAATAACGAACACGTGCAATCTGGAAGGGTGAACGCCTGTATTCTGAGTTTTTTGTCTAGGACTGGCATTACGCATAAATCCCAATCAGACGAGGGACCCGGATGCCTACCTGGGAATTCTCGGGATGAGTGTCCACTTATAGGCTAAAGCTTGTCTTCACTATGTTATTAGAATCTAGAAGTTTTGATAAGTCAACGTTTTCGTTTATTCGTTTTAATTAATGAATAAATGATTACACTCACTTTCCTTAAACTAAGCTCTAAAATCTCAAATTTTTACAGCTTAAATCAATCTCATTTCATAACCATCTATGGATTTCACAATCACACTTCACCTTACCATCTTAGCCACTTTTTAAATATTCAACACCCTACCCAAATCATATTATTTCATTTCTCCGCATGTTACTTACTTTTAAAAACTATAACCTCATACCTTAGCACAAACTAAAGATTTCTAAATCCTGCTGTATTTTCATTACCTAGTAACTTTACAAAGTACATATTTTTTTGTCAAAAGATGTCCTCGAACTTAAATTCAATTGTTTATTTATTGACGTAACAAACAATTTTCTATATAATGCTTTAAACTATTAAAAATCACTTAATAGAACCTTGATCTTCAAAATCTAATGTCGTGTTTGAAATCTCCAACTAACGGGAATATTTTAATCAAAGCCCACTTAGCTTGTACTATTTAACAACTTTTGCTTTATGTTTAAAACCAATTTTGAAAATAAGATTTTTTTTTATCCATAGGAATAATATCCTGTCTCTAAATTCTCCATCGACACTCACTCATTTTCAACTTGTTCAAATTTTTACAATATTTGGCATATACCACAATCATGTTTTCTTATACACTTGATTATAACCTTTGATCCAAACCCCAAAATTTACACTGCTACATAATCTCCTTACTATAAAATAAACTCTTTATCAACTATCTTCACATTCACTATCTCTCACAACCTTGATTCTACTTCAAGATTTTTCATCATCCTCTCAAAAACTAAATTCATATCCTTCACCTTCTCACACATGAGCTAGTTACCCATGATAACCAAACTATTGAAACTTGATTGTGTGTTGCATCAAACATAATCCTTAGTTATACATGAGGATTCGACTATCTACCATATTTGAACATTTGAAACTAGAATTCATGGAATATAAACTATTTGCTATAGACACACCTAGAGTCATTAACCTTGTCTAGGGCAACTCTATTACAACTCGTATGCTATACTTGATACTTGATTGCTTACATGTACATATTATCAATTTGCAATTCATGTGTGTAATAATTGGTACACTTAATCAAACAACTGATAGAGGATGAAGTACTTGCTCAACAGTTAGTAGAGTACCAAAAAACCTACTCAACGATTGGTAGAGGTCATCATGCCTGCTCAACAGTCGGTAGAGGCCCTACAACCTGCTCAACGACTGGTAGAGGCTATCGCACCTGCTCAACAATCGGTAGAGGTTCTTACTCACTGACTGGTAGAGGTCTTTTTCCTGCTCAACGGTTGGACTTATTTTTGGATACATTGTATACGATTCAATCACAAGGCTATTTTGCATTACTTACATGTGTGTTTAGAGTCATAGAAGGACACAAAACCCTAATGTAAGGTAAATTGGTGATTGCGGTCCGGAACGTAATCATGAATTTACAGGTACACTAAGGTAGTGTGAAATTCTATTAAGGTTTTGGGAGATACCCCGTATGTTTTCGAAGTATCAGAGGTGTGATATGTTAGATGCGGTACACCCTATATATAAACACTAATGATACGTGGAAAGGGATACTGTAGGGTCAGACCAATAACAAACCCTAGTTATTTGGTAGTCCATCTAGCATTTATGGTTATCTTATACATTCCTTAAACTCTTACCCTACTCTGAACCATAGTCACCCTAACTATCCTCAACACTATTCAAATGTTTCTTCTTAAAATAAACTTCGGGATGAAGTTCCTAAAAGTAGGGGAGACTGTAACATCACACAAATTTTCTAACTCCCTCGTTTATTCATCCGATTCATGTTTACAGTATCTTTACCATCCATTTTGTTAATTTTTTTTGTTTAAATAATGATGTATAATCAATACTAAATTGGATTGTATTAAAAATTCTGATTTAAAAACGTTAAAAAAAATGTGTTTGCCTGTGCCAGGATTCAAACCCGAGTCCTGGCGGGCTAAACCTTAACCACACCACACAAACCACTACACCATTTGATGTTTTGTGATGTTAATTAAAACCAATTAAACTTAAACCCTTTCAAGGTCCCTTAGTCAAACCTGAAAAGTCAAACGTAGTATCTTAGTCAAGTCAAGTCAAAGTGTTAGTAAATATGGTCTCCTAGTCAAGTCAAAGTGTTAGTAAATATGGTCTTCTAGTCAAGTCAAAGTTGTTCCTAAATTCTAGCCTAGTCAAAGTAGTCCCTAATTACAACTCCAATTTCTACACTATAAATACAATAGCATACCATTCAACTCTTTATGACATTCAATAAAAAAAAAACATTATTATCCCATCTCCCACATACTAAAGTTTTCATCCATCATTATCTCCTCTAGCTAGTTCCGAGTTTTCCAAGGCATTATTACTAAGTGTTTGCACGCTCAAGAAAACTCACGAACTCATTAAGCACCTAAGGTGAGTTTACATAGCCCTTTTTCACTATTTTGGGGTGAAACATGTTACAACATCAATTTACAATTCAACATAAGTGTCTATGTGTTATTCTATGTTGCATTATGTCTTAAACATTACTATGGTAAGCACAATTATTCTAGCATAATCATTAACTCCGTACAAGCCAACGATACACAATGATAGATCTATTGGACTGACAACCCCACCCGGATACGTTACTGTAACATCCGGACCGATGGCGGAAACATCGGGATGCCACGTATTGATGATTGTTTCAGTAGCACATGGTATAAATTGAATTTTAAATAATTTATTCAAAACATAAATATCCAAAATAAAGTGATGTCTAGGAATTTAAATACATGATATCAAATAAGCAACAACTTCAAATAACTTCAAATAATAACTTCATGATAAATCCTCATGCAACTCAAGCCTCAGCTTCATTGTTACCTGAAACATGTTAATTTTGAAAATATTTTTGGGTCAACAAAAGTTGGTGAGAATTACATAGGTTTTGATAATCGAATAAAAACTTGTACAATTCAAGTGTCATGGCAAGTCTAGTCCATATGTGAAAACATACTAGAAGTAAATCGAGTGCATAATCAACCCTTGTGACTGTTATATTGTGGTACATCCCATACGCTCATGGTTCACTTGATTATGTTATGCGATAACAATCACCCACGCTACCTTTGTAGGAGGCACGTATCCGGGTGGGATTGTCAGTCCAATAGATCTATCATTGTATACCGTCGGCTGATCAATGTTAATGATTATGCTAGAATATTGTGCTTACCCTAGTCATGTTTAAGACATAATGCAACATAGAAAAACACATAGACACTTTATGATTGAATTGCATATAGAATGTTGTAACATGTTTCACCCCAAAAATGGTGATAAATAGAAAAGGGGCTATGTAAAACTCAGCTTAGCAAAATGTTATGTCTCGTGAAAATAGAATAAGTGTTGCCCCAAAGTTGCCAATTACAAGAGCTTATAATCAAAGCTTCAATTGTAGAAGTAATAGACTATAGAAGAAAAGTATGAGGGAAAGTTTAATCGGATTGAAACAATCGATTTAGAGGTGGCAAGTGTAATGGTTCATAGGTGGGTTTTTATATTAGTTTTGGATTCAATTAGCCATTAAAATTGGTCAACACCATAAAGTAAGGTTTTATGATGAATTGACTATTTGACTAGGACTTTGACTGTTTGACTAAGACTTTGACTAGGACTTTGACCAGGACTTTGACTATTTGACTCAAGGCTTTATTTAAGAAATAAAAAAAATCATTAGTTTGAATTAGAAAATAAAAAAAACACCGTCTTATAAAATGACGATTTTATAAATAGAATTAGGATAGGACATATGTCATGATTGAAGATTTTTTTTAAGTACAATGATAAAAGGAACTTAGAAAAATAGAGTGCACGGATAAAGATAAGAATACTTAGAAATAAATTAGACTTTATATCATGGATCGTGAAATACTTTAATGCAAAATAAATGGGAAAATTCGTGAGGTTACAGTTACCTCCTACATAGGTGGCGTGGGTGATTGTTATCGCAACATAAACGAGTGAACCATATGCGTATGGGATGGACCACAATATTCTAGTCACAAGGTTTGATTATGCACACGATTTACCGGGTAGTATTGTTTTCACATATGGACTAGACTTGCCATGACACTCGAATTGTACAAATTTTATTCAACATTCAAACCTATGTAATTCTCACCAACTTTTGTTGACCCAAAATATTTTCAAACTTAACATGTTTCAGGTTATAGCTTGCTTGAAGATTAGAATAATGCTTGAAGATGTGTAGCTAGTATTTTTCATTTTGATGTACAAATTCCTAGAACAATTGTATGTAATTTATTTAAATCATTTAATGAAATTTATTATTCACCATGAGCTACTGAACAATCATCAATACGTGACATCCCGATGTTTCCGCCATCGGTTGGGGTGTTACATATTACATGAATTTTTATGTGTGTGTGTGTATATATATAAACTCTGTTTGGCGACTACTTGACCTTATAAACCGGGCCATGTCAGACATGGGATATGCCTGCTCTGATCTATGGTATTAGTTTTGTGTCATGGTTGTTACTTAGCTATGTTATACTTGTTATTATATATAATAGACTATGTAGAGAGTTACCTAATATGTCGAACTGGGCTATGACAGACGTGGGATATGCCTGCTCTGATCTCTGGTCTTGGTTTTGAGTCAGGATTGTTACGTAGTTCATATTATATGTAATTTTATAAACTGTGCTATGGCAGAGGCGAATATGCCTGCTTTGATCTCTAGCTTCGGTTTGAATTATATTATATGTTTATTTTTGTAACCCGAGTTATGATAGATGTGGGATATGTCTACTTTAATCTCTAGCTTAGGGTTGGCCTAAGTGTACTGGATTGTATTCAGTGGTGATTAAACGGAATGCGCTTATTATATATTTGGTGAGTGAAGTCTTGAGGTTATACTATTTTGGTTAAACCATATTTTGACTATTTACTCAAAATCTTTAAAAAAAACTTGAATTCACTCAGCTCGCCTGACTTTGCGTGCATATTAGCTTGATTTCAGGTGTGTTGAACAATAAAGGGATGCTTTGGCTTGCTGCAGGACTACTCAGAGGCGGTTGACATTTCAAAATAAAGAGTCTACTCTATTTATTCGAAAACTATTTTTTTTCTAAACTTATGGTTTTATTCTACAAATATGTTTTAACCCATCATGGGAAATTTTCATGTTTGGATGACTTAACTATTTACTATTCCGCTATATGTTTTCTGATAATAAATAAGACATCTTGAGTATTAATTTATGGTTTTAGCCTTTGAATGCCAACTGTTTGACCCGTCGGTTTTGAGGGTCTTACAGGTTGGACAAGTGGTGATTGGTTCGGAGCTTGTGGTGAGTGGGCCGGTTGATTTGAATAGGTTGAAGCAGGTGATTGGCTCGGCTGGGAGATGTGTAGCCAAAGTAGTGGGTTAAGTGGTGGGGGTGAGAAAATCATAGGCTTGTGGGTGAGGTGGTGGCATAAGGAAACGTGGTTTCCTCGAACTGGACGTGTCAAGAAATGAAGATGGAGTTGGAGGTGAGATCGATGCATTTGTAGCCCTGATGGTTTGGAGGATACCCAAGAAACACCATGAGTTTGGAGCGGTTGGTAAGTTTATTAATGGAAGTGAAGGGGAGAAGTGGGTAACACAAGCAACTAAACACACGAAGGTAATCGTATGTGGGGTCACAGTTATATAGGCAGGTGGTGGGGGATTGAAATTTGTGGTGTTTATTGGGTAGGATGTTAAGAAGGTAGGTAGCGGTCTCGAGAGCATGGTGCCAAAAAGTGGGAGGTAAAGATGATTGGGCAAGCAGGGTGAAAACCATGTTATTAATTGTCCGTATTTTGCATTCAGCTTTGCCATTATGGGGTGAGGTGTATGGACAAGAGAAACAAAAATGCATGCCCAGTTGGTGACAAAACGACTGGAAAGAGGGTTTGCATATGCTTTACCATTGTCGCATTAAAATTGTTTAATTTTAAGTTTAAATTGGGTGTTTATATGGTTGTTAAATTGGGTGAAGGTAGAAAAGACATGAGATTTGTTTGCAAGGGGATATGTCCATAAAAAAATCGTGAAATCATCTAAAAATAAGATGTAGTAACGATGACCGTCGGTGCTTAAAACCGGGGATATCCACAAATCACTATGAACAATGTCAAAAGGTAAATGTGTCGTATTACAAGAAGAATTAAAAGGAAATTTAATACTTTTGACAAAGACACATGGTTGACAAAGCAAAGTCTTATTTTTATAAAAAGAAATAGAAGAAGATAATTTTAAAGAATGCAATAAGTTGTCGCCCGGATGCCCAAGTCCTTGATGCCAACGGTCTTGATAAGTAAAAGCAAGAGCAGTAGGTTGAGTTGTGGTTTTGGAAGAGGAGCAGTCAACTAATAGAGATCGCCCGAGCTATTGCGTCTAAGTATGGGATCCTTGGTCTTGAGGTCCTTCACAGTAAAACCGAAAGGGTCAAATTCAATAGAAACTAGATTCTCGGTTGTAAGTTTACGGACAAATATTAGGTTTTTAATTAATTGTGGGGCAATAAGGACGTTGTTCAACTTGAGGGGTGGGTATAGTGGTGTTAGAGTATGGTTACCTTGTTCAATAACGGGGATTTGCATGCCATTACCAACAATAATGAATTTATTAGTGCAAGAATTAAAAAAAGACGGGGAGATGTTACCTTGTGGAGTTGTGTAATGACAGCTAGCACCCATGTTTATATAGCCGGTAGGATCTGGTTGTTGTACGGACATGGTGTAGAGTGCTTGTTGTATGTCAGTTGGTGTAAAACCTGCAACATTATCTTGATCTAGTCGAGGTCAAGGATACCCGGGTTGTTAGATGGTCTCGGGTTTGATGGGTATGGGCAAGGTGGATGGTTCTTGTTGGTTATGGGCCAAGATGAGGGTTGTGGTGAAAACGCTGCCCATTGGTTAGCTACCCAAGACGGTGGAAAACAACATAGGTATGTGAAGGTGGGTTACCTATAGGGTGATTGGTACGGTTGTTGTAGTTTCTTCGACCTCGACTACGAGAGCGATTGCTCCTGCCGCGTCCGCGGTTAGAAGGAGCAACCGACTGATCAGTCGGAGTGGAAGAACCGGTGGTGGCAGCCAGAGCCGTTTTCACAGAAGTGGCGGCCCTGGTGGTCTGTGACTTCCTTTTGTTTTCTTCCATGGTTAGGTGAGACCGACACTCGCTGAATTCTTGTAGGGGTTCCCGGTGTTGGAGAACAACAGATATGCTACTGTTCGGTTAAACCGCTTAAGAGTTGGGTCACAAGGCATTGCTTGTCAATGACTGCACCGACATTAAGTTGGTCAGCAAGATGTTTTACCTGTTGACAATAGGTAGCCATGCAAGGAAAATTTTCAAGGTGGATATTGGAGAATTGTTGTTGAAGTTGAACTTGGCAAGCACTCTTGTTATCATTGAAGTGATTGGCAATGACAGTCCATGCCCGATACGCGGTCTGTCCGAGTTCAAGAATGATGTGAAGGAGGTCGTTGGAGATGGTGCCATAGAGTCATTGAAGGACTATGGCATCGATACGAGACGACAGAGCAGCTGCCTTGGCTGCGTCTGCTTCAGAGGAGGAACTAAGATGGGTGGCTACAGCAGGACGAGGTTCCAGGTGATCATAGACTTGATACGCCCTGCAGTGGACTTCAAAGAGAGCATGGTTTCGGCTTCAAGGGCGAATGGGACCATGTTCTTGATGTTGCTAATTGTATTGGCATGATGGATTTTGGTGTCCATAACAGAACAAAGGTCGACGACACAGGGAAGGGAGCAGGGTCAATAAGAAAGGCAGAAGGTGGGGTAGGTAGAAGAGGGGATGCATGGGAAGGGAAGGGAAGGAAAGAGGTGCATGAAGAAAGGTTGCTGACCGGCAGTAGGAAGGTTGCAGCGGTCAGAGGTAGGTCCGGCAGAGGATTGTAAGAAACCCTCTTGATACCATATAAGATAATACTTTTCTGAACGATCTCTGTTGTATATTTCTCCTCCATTTATAAGGTACAATCGAATATATTGAAAACGAATAATGACAGGCTAATTCTATTCCTAAATTAACGCTATACAATAATGACAATATATCGCTATTAATATCATTCCATGTAGAAATGACCCTTGCAAGTCTTTCACACGCTTGTTACAAAAGTAAAAACATGAAAATTCAATCATTAGCATATGTTCATCAAACATCATAAACAAAATTCCCACAAAATTAGATATTTACCACCAAATTCCTCTCAAAAGTTGATATTCATAAAACTAAAAAAACTCTAAAAACAATTCACATGTCAATGACCAAAACAAGAATCCAACAGCAGAAAATAGAAAATCTCAAACCTAACTCAACCAACTACGAAAAAAAACCATGAAAATCTAACTTCACATAATTTTATACCAAATTAACCAGAAAAGTTCTTCTATACATTTTGGAGCTGCACCTCACCATTTGCAGCAGCAGCAGCAGCAGACGCAGTTTTGCTCTTTTTTGGAGTTGTCTTCAAGTAACATCCATATAAAACAAGCTGTACTGCCCCTAGAACTGCACCAATACCATTCGCAATCTACAACAAAAAAGAAGTATAAGTTAATTAAAATACAATGATATATTAGATGGATGGATGGATTAACATTTTTAGTTACCAAGATGTTCAAATCAAATTTGAGGAGAGCATAAGTTGTCCAGCAGATTCCATTCAAGAAAGCAGCCAATGAAAGAGGAAATGGCATGAACTCAACACTCTTTGTTTTGATCACTTTGTACTGTTGATTATCACATATTAAACGATCAATCGTAACGTTCATTCAAATTTCAATCTATTGAATCCATGAAGGAAAAGATTATATATAAACCAGAAACTCACCATGATAGTTAAAGGAGACGCGTACATGGCGACACCAAACACCACACAAAACGCGCCCACAAATTCAGACCGAGTCTTATGAGTGTGGAAAAATCTAAAATCAAAACCGGCAACAAGTCCAAGGAAGATGACCTCGACAATTAAACAATAAGTAATCTTCTTCTGCAGATCAGATCGGCAACCATATAATAAGTAATATGAACAGAAAATTAACCGGTGACCAAAACATGAAGCAAAGCGCATACATACCCTGTGTGAACTTTTGCCATATAGGAGGAACACAGTAAGATAGATGAGCTCCAACACTAGACCAGTGCCATTAATCGTGACGACGAGCGTACTGTTAGGATGATTAAACGGCAGACCATAGAAGATCCACAGCATACAGTTTAAGACACAAGCTATATAAGGGTCTGGTAGAAACTCCTCTACTGATTTGTTCCTGAAGATTCTCCATATTGTAGGCCTACAGGTTTATCATTTCATTAGACATCATTGATTCTGTATCTTATATATTAATATATATATATATATATATATATATATATATATATATATATATATATATATATTATAATACATAATGAATAAAAGAAAGAAAGAAAGAAAGAAAGTTACGCTGGAGAGATAAACAAAACGAAAGAGATGACATTCCCTGCACAAATGAAAGTTGAAAATAAGACATCTAACTGATGATTAAATAACAAAATACAAACTAAAGAAACAACTGTATGAAATGAATTAAATCACAAGGCCGGTTAAATGATGAACAAATCATTGACATTCAATCAATTAACTAGAAGCTGAAATTCTCATTGCAAGTTGATCGATTTAGCAGCAGATAAACGAATACACAAATAAGATTCAAATCAGCAAGAAGAAATGTATTTAATACATCAAAATGGAATGGAAGGCAAACTGCGTCGCTAGCCCTTTTTTAAAAGTAAGTCTTTCCAACCACATTCATATATCAATGCTTCGTTTAATCCGTCTACAAATCATCGCTAACTTAACAAAGGTTTTTATAGTTTCTTTAATTCTGTTATAATGTCATTTGTGGAACTTGAACCCAAAACCTAACGGAGGTTTCATAACAGATTGACGTACAATTAATAGTAAGATCATCATTTACTCCAGCTCGTAATAAGTAGTAGAATACACAAAAGTATACACTAATCAACATAACAAATACTGTTTACACATACCCAATAACCATAGTTCAATTCTTTACGCCTAAATTAATTAGGTCAGTTTCGCAAACAATTCTTCTGAAACTGCTAACGTATTTCATGCATATACGTAAAAAATTACATCACATCAAAAACCATAATCAAAATCTAATCATATCAATCAAATGGTGCAGATTAATAAAATAAACGCTTAATTTAATCATACACAAAATTACATAGAATAAACAATAACATACCAATGATGCCTACGACAGTACGAATTTGCATGGCATTCATCGTCATTTTTGAAACCAAAGCGAAGAAGTTTTAGAAAAGCGTGAAATAAGTTTCGATGTACGGATTAACCGCAGCATTAAAGTTAATATATATAGATATACACATGCGAGAAAGAGATAGAGCCTATCCAAGTGCTAGTTTAAATATAATTGGTTATAAGTTAGCCTAAAAATAGTACCATGACTCGTCTTACTAAAATAAATCTATTCATACTTATCATGTGTTTTATACAATATCCACATGCATAACAGAATATCTATCTTTGAAATTCAATATTGTTAAAAATACGCAATTCTAAATGTTTTAGACGGTTCGTTGATACTTCATGTGCAAACGAGTTGAACTAGTCTCATTTAAGCTCAAGCTCGGCTCATTCTAGCTTAAAAGCTCGAGTTTAAACTTGGCTCGTTTAAAATTTCATTTCGAAAACTCATGCTTGGCTCGGACTATTTCATTTGCTATGTTATTAATTTTTTTACTTGTTTTCTTTTATAAATTTATAACTTTATACTTTAAATAAATAATGTAATATATATTATTTAAATATTTTATCGTATTTTTATGGGTTGGCTAAATGCACCTCCTCTTTTACTTTTCATACACTCCCTTCTAAAAATAATAGTTTTCAAGTTGTTAAATCTCACCCATATAAAAATCCTTGTTTTTAGTTATATACAAAAATAATAGATAGGCATTTAACATATACAAAAACTTTGGCTAAAACTTGTGTATCTATATTAGTTATGATTGAATAATATTGAATACAAAGTTATATAAGGTATACAAAATAAAATTGTTGTTATTTAAAATAATTTGCCAAAGTTAGTTTGGATAAAAATTGATTATATGATTTAATTTTTTTCCTAAAAGCTTTGGATAAAACTTGTGTATTTATGATAGTTATGATTGAATAATATTGAATACAAAGTTATATAAGGTATTAAAATAAAAATGTTATTATTTAAAATAATTTGCGAAAGTTAATTTGGATAAAAATTGATTATATGATTTAATTTTTTTTTCTGTAAATGCTAAAAGCTTTGGATAAAACTTGTGTATATAGTTTATTTTTATTTTTTTAAATACTTAAAGAAAATTATAATACTTGGTTATATAATTTAATTATTTTATTGAAATATTTAGAAACTCCAATCGGATACAAATAAAATAAATAAGAGAAAATAAAAGGTTTGATTGTATTATTTAAAAGTATAGAGGGGGAGTGTAACAAAAAAATTAATAAGGTAGGGAGTTATTATGTGAATATGTAATAAATACATTAAACAAATTTATAAAAATAAAAACTCCTTTAAGCTCATTAGCCGGCTTGAGCTAACTATATGTGAAGCTCATTCTCGACCTCAATTATTAAATGGGTCATAATGAGAGTTTAAGCTCGGCTCAAGTCGATATTTTGACGAGACGATATCAAGTAGTTTATGAGTAGTTCACGAGTAGTTCACGAGTAGGTTTGCCCTAACCTTAATAGAGAAGATCAAGGGGTCTAATGGTTGTAAATTGATAATAAAGGGTATCAGGTGTTACTTTTAGATTTTGGCAGCGAAAGAATGGGACTCGGAAACTCGAAGACGGCTGTTTGATTTTGAATTGAATTCACGAATCTAACCTCGTCACGAAAAAGACGTGATTGGAATTTCAAATTTCAAATCAATTACGTCGTAACTGCTGTATCACCACAATAATCGAATTGTATGTTATTTGGATTATAAGAGGATAGATGATATTTAACTTTTGTTTTTATAATATTTAATACTTAATGAATAAAGATATATACTTTTTCTTTTCAATGGCAAATTTATGTGTAAAGATAAATATATATAGAACTAGCCGATTACCTCGGGAGGGTCCCAGAGTTGAAAAATCTAATTTTACGTGATAACCTATTGTAAATGGCTCAAGTTAACTAACCACAAAATCTCTCAATCATTGCATGTTCATAGTATTATAATCAGTAATAACTCATATTCCTTAATCTAAAACCTAATCAGTAATTATCTAAAGAATCACTTATCTAAGCTGCAATTATTCAAAAACTCATCACATCTCTCTAATTTCTCACATTCTAACGGCTCTTATAATTCCTAACCTAATCAACTAAACAAACACTTAAGTTGAAAGTTGTAACCATTGCATCTCATTATGCCACGTGGCATAATCAAGAGATGGTTGAGACCACCATTGAACGCCACGTCAGCAACTATCAATTCTTTCCGGGAGCGTCCCGGGGTTGAAAATATAACTATTATAATAATACTAATACTAATAGTAATAATTATTACTCTTGTAATTAAATAAATAAAAAAATAACCTTGCTATAAGCTGACACCATGTGTTGCAGTGTTGCACGATTCTTTCTCCTAGCTTCTCTTGATGAAGTATACCTAGCAAAATTCCAATGATAACATGGCGATTGGGCTGATTTTCAAAATCGTAGATAAGAACTTGGTTTAAAAGAAAAAACATGATTAATGAATAACATGAACATTTTTTGTGTTTTTTTCCTGTATGAACGAAACTCAACAAAAAATAGTCGATTTTTTCTCCGTTTTTTATATAGCACTATGGTACTCGTTGGAAAGATAATAAAACGCTCGTTAATTTGGTGTAATTTTTTTCTTTAAAAAATCCCGTATATAAAAGATATAAACGTTTAAAAATTATGGGAGGAAATATGAGAGAAAATTTTAAATTTATTTTTAATTTTTTTTTCATAAAATAACTCAATTTAATTAAAAAGGAAATAATTCAAAAACACCAAAAACTCTCCATTATGATGTCACGTGGCACTCTCAAGGGAAGGTTGAGGCCTCCATTGCACGTCACGTCAGCATATACGTTTTCTTTTATATATATAGATAGATGTTTTAATTGATAATTACGAAAACCATATTAACATGAATACTAGTGAGGTTTTTCGGCGCGAAGTTATGTAAAACACAATGGACAACGTAAAGCACAATGAAAAGCATACTAAAGACACAATGGATAAAATTAAATCATGTGTAGGCTAAAAACACAATGAACATATTTGTAACGCACATGTGCATACTATAACGCAATGAACTAGCAGAAGACACAATGAAGAAAAAATTGAATTAACATGGATTTCTTTTTACAATTTTAATGTAGCAATGTGGTACTCATATTAAAGATAAAAAAACGCTCGTTAATATGGCGAATTTTTAAAAAATAAAAGGAATATCGTATGAAAATGTTATAGATGTTATAAAATGATGGGTGAAATTGACATGTACCTTGCATATGGAGAGAGAAAGTCAACAAATGTGGTTTTCCTTTTATGTCGTTCCTTTAATTTAATATTTAGTTTTTCAAACAAACTAATCTTAACCCTTCAAATCTAAAATCAATGGACCACAATCCTTCTCACCCGTCCTATAAAAAGTGTCTTGCATATTTGATCTAACCCTGCAATAATAATGACAATAATTTGCGTCTCCGAATTTTATAGGACTCACTAGGGCTGTAAAACAAACCAAACATTCAGCGAACAGTTTGTGAAATGTTCGGCGGGAAGTTCGTTTGTGTTTATTCGTTTTATAAATGAACGAACACAAACACTAAATTTTTTTCGTTTAGTTAAACAAACAAACATGAAGAGATGTCACGTTCGTTCATTTATGTTTGAGAAATTCAGTAACGTGTTCGTTTATGTTTATTCGTGTTTGATAGTTCATTAAGGTTTTTAACGTTTTATTTTCATTTTAAGTACTTCTAATTTCTAGTGGTAGCTATTTAATATATATTAGTGTATCAGATATTAATATTACTTTAACTATATTAATTAATTAAGTGTTACATTAGGTATTTTTGGAAAGTATGGTGTAAATATCCGTTGGACTTGATGTAATTTCGTTTGCTTGCCCAGGGGTCCTTGTTTTGAGGACCGTTCGTGGCTCTTTTTGAATGAAATTTACCTTTCAACAAAAAAAAAAGTGTTACATTAGGTGAGTTAAATGAGGATTTCAAGTTTAATACGATAATTTTGTGTTTTATTAGACATTATGTGATCAAGATTATATCAAGTATATTTGGGTAATTAGATTAGTATATTTTGGGCGGACAATGTTCGTGATGAAATCTCCGAAATTCAATACATTTTAGTTTTTACTTGGTTTTGTTCATTAATGCTTGTTTGTGTTCGTTTATGTTCATTGGAGTTTGTTTATGTTTGCTTTTGTCCGAAACCTAAATTTAACAAATAAATACAAATGATTACAAACACATTCATTTTCTTAACAAACAAACACAAACAAAAACCTCATTCGGTAACTGTTCATGAATAGTTTGTGAACACGTTATTTACTTAACAAACGAACACAAACAAAAAATCTCAACTCAATGGGGTTTTCAATTTATAATTTCCATAATCAAATACACAATGAAAAAAAATACAAAGTCGTAGGAAGGGTATCTGTGACATCCGTCACCCTCGTCTTTCACCAAAGTTACAATAATAGCCTTCAAATATTTTCATTAAAGTCCCTGTAAGTTTGTCGTTTTTAAATTTAATTTTAGAGCGAACTAAATGTTATCATTTATAATTATTATGAATCGGGTATAAGTTTTAATCAAATACGTTTGTGGAAAACATATTCGTAAAAAGATTTTATAAAAGAATTCAAGTTTAAAAAGTTTTAAAAGCTTTTAAGTTAAGTTAGCTAACTAAGTTAAGTTTTATAAAAGGAAAACTAACCAAGTTAAACACAAAACTAACCTAGTTAATTATGAGGGACCAAAGTTGCCAAAAAACAAAAGTTTTAAAAGAATTTTAACTCCCTCCCTGGCTCCCACGTTTTTCCGGCGACACCCACCGGCCGGAGTCCGGTGGTGCTCCGGCGAGTTTTTTTTTATGTTTTTTTAATGCTTCTAAGCGTTCTACTCGATACCTATGTGTTTCTCCGCTGTTTCTTGTCATTATTCCATAATAATGGCGAGTTATTAACCCACTTTTATGAAGCATTAATCCGGGTTTTTGCTTGAAACCGCCGGATTATTATAACGAGTCCAAACGTTTTTTTTTCTTAAACAACAATATAAATTGAGCCTACCATTCCGTTTCTGCAATGATTTGTGTTCTAAACCCACGAGAAACGCACAAAAACGTGTCCTACAACCTGCAAATCGAAGGTTTTTGTTCGACTAATAAGCTTCCTTTTTAACCCTCAATGTGCGATGTAAGTCTTTGTTTTTATGGCCGTTTTATTCTTTATAACATGCTTTACGAAAGCCCTCTATTACAGAGATTTAATCTTATCAGAATCTGATTATTGAAATTCTTGAGGGTTAGGGTTCTTAGGTTGTATTTGGGGAAGAAGATGAAGTAGTTATGAATATATAAAAATAATTTGATTTCAAACTTCTTAACATGTGAGGCTAGTGATGTAGTGGTTTGTATGATTGTTTGTGTGTGAAAGGACCCGAGTTCAAGTCCCACTAGCCACAGGTCAGATGTATTTTTTTTTTTGGTTTTTCTTTCTAAAATTCATTTTCTTATTTATTTTTATATATATTTACATATGTTATATATTTAACATAGAATATTCATAATAAAATCATTTTTGCTCCAAAAATTATAAAAATTTAGGTGAAGCATCTTGGCACTATAAAGAAAATTATCACACTTTTACTTTGTGAAAATTATTTAATTTTCGTTATTTTATTAATTTAAATTGTTTTAATCATAATTAATTGATAAAAAAATTCATTTTTAATGATTTTAATCTCAAAATTTTAGGATAATTATTTCTAAGCATTTTAATCTGAAATAAAAATTATTGGTTCAGAAAACATTTATTTTCATTGATTTTCCTATTTTTAGTCATTTAAACATGATTTAATCTCATTAAATCAGTTTTAAATATAAATAAGTTTATAAAAATTATGAGAAAATTATTTTCATTAATTTACATAAGAAAGCATCCAATTTCTATAAAAATGGTATTTTTGAGTCATGTCTTGTATTATTAACATTATTTATGTTTAATTAGACATAATAAAACATTTATTTATTTATACAATTTAAACGTCTATTTTATAAATATTTTTTCTTATAAAATAGAAATATTACTATGTTTGAAAATCTTAACTACTATTGGTTGGATCATGGTGTAACTCATAATTATTTAATTAAATATTTATGACTATTGTGTTTATTGACAATAATTAGTTAAGGTAAATAACTAAAACTATTTTGTCTTAATTATTCAAACATATTTTTATCTAAATAATCAATAGATAATAATTATATTATTTAAACCACATTTACAACCTTTCATATATTATTTGAGATATACAACTTTTACATTAACGCGACTTATCATAAAAACTCTAAATTCCCCAAATCGACTTAGCAAACCCTAATGCCTTAGACCCTAGATACCTTAGACTTTTTTAGACATTTTCCTTATTAGTATTATTACACGTTATAGGTTGAATTCCTCGGAATTTCCATTACTTAGCTCACGACCGCTTAAGTGGATTTTGATCGCTTTCGCAAACTGTGAGTATATCTTTCCCCTTTTTACTGTTTTACATTTTTGGGGTGACTCATGTACGCTTATTACTTCATTCACTTAATCATGGTTAATTCTATATTCACAACCGCAATTCTTGTATGTGTTTTACTTGTTGATTCGTTGATAGTGTGTACTTATGACCTTAATCATTAACCGCTGGGCGGCCTAGCATAGCAATAAATAGTACTTAATTATTGTTATGTGTGAACGATTATTCATCGCCTACTGTGAGCGAATACTATATATATGTGACTCTTGATTCATTGAACGAAAGGTTTGATTTTGGGTAGCATTTGTACACAGCTTGAACACTAAATTGTAGACAGTATGACACGTGAATTGCGAAACATTTTTTCTACTATATGTATTCAAACAGGGTATGCTCACCAATACAATTTTTGTATTGACCAAAATATTTTGTACATGTTTCAGGTTGTTTTGAGACGCTTCTTTTAGGCTTTTGGATTTTATATTTCAGTCTTGTCTACATTGTATCTTAGTTAGACTTGTCACTTTAGAATTTCTGTATCTTGTAATTTCATTTTAATGTAATAAATTATTTAAATCAATGTATTCAAATTTACACTTTAGTCCATGAGCTATTGAACAATCGTCACTACGTGACACCTCGATGTTTCCGCCATCGGTTGGGGTGTTACAGATTGGTATCAGAGCCATGGTTATAGGGAATTAGGTTATTAGAATGCCTTTTAGCCTAGTCTATAACTAAGCTTACTTTCACGAGTCCTCTCGTGTATATTTCTCTTATTTCTTATATTTTCTTTCAAGATATTTTCGTTATGATTCTTTCTCGTTATTCTTTCGATACTTTAATTGGAGAAGAAGACACTCGTATTTCACAAACGAAACGTTATCATCAAGATAGGAGTGGTATCCATACCTTGGTGATTAGTTTCACTCCACTATATGTTATATATCTTAGGAATATATATCTTTGAGATAGGAGTGACATCCACACCTCAAAGAGTATTTCCTTCAAAAAGGAACTTAACCACTAAGCTGGGAGTGATATCCTTAACTTAGTGATTGGTTTCATTCCACAATCGTTTTCAATTTTGAAATACATCTTTGAGTTAGGAGTGAAATCCACATCTCAAGGATCTATTTCTACATCTCGCTGATTATGAATTTTCTTAAATATTGGTAATCTATTACATACGTTTATTTACGTCATTTTAAATCTTGGTCTTTTGAAACATATGAGATTTACACATACTTCATAAAATGGTTTCATCTTGCATTTTATAAACTTGCATTGCATATTTTACAAGTCAAATGAAAATCTATTTGTTTTCATATAACAGATCCAATATATGTTTTTGGGAGAAACTTGCAACTAATAATATGTCTTATAACACTTTTTCAAACTTGACATCTTGTAAACACGTGAAAATGTGTATTTACGAAGATTTTTCAAATGAACCTGTTTTGAGTCTAAAACACACTTCGATTTCTAAAAATTTATTTTCATGTATCACTACCATTATTTCAACAATATCACAAAGTCGAGTAAACTGCGAAAATTTACCTTTTACACTTACACTCTTTCAGTCGCAAAAACTCTTGGTCTAATAATTGGACATATCTTTATCGAAATGTTGCTAAATGTCTTTTAACATATAGTGCATATATTTTAAACCCGCATGGCCAGTAGATTATACGTATGTTCCAATTGCAGTAAATATCATTATCTTATTCTTACATCATTTTATTTTATTCGCATATTATCTTATTTATGATTATTCTCGTATTATTATTTTATTGGTGGCTATCCCCACGCGTTATTTACAATTATTCTCGCATTAATTATTAGTAGTCAATCTTACAACACTGGCTTTGAGCATTAACTTAACTCGTTTACTTTCATTTTGCGAAAATTGTGCGAATTACTTGATTTATATTATACCATTCTTTCAATCGAAATTTTATGCTATACTTATGTACTTTGACGCATATTTGGTATGCATATATCTTTTTCCTGTCTTTTGAGCAAAACCCTGTTATATTTACATTATTTTGTTCATCATCATGGCCAACGAACATACCAGTTGATAACTCGTATGAGATCTAAGCCAGTGCCCACGTACGACTTGGATTAGAGTATTTCTTTAATCCGAGGGGAACGGTGTAAACCTCAGGGTCTATCAATATGAGTGTTTAGAGCCAACGATGTGAATGGAAGTTACCGGTTAAGGGTGAACCCGAAAGGGAAGGACCTCTAACCATGTCATGATTGAACATTACTTCATTACAGTGGCTATTACATTCTGATTGCACGCATTTATTTCTAGTATTACTTAGGATAGGGTTATGGAAAAGCATAACACCCTAGTGTAAGGTAAATCGATGATTACGGTCCGGAACGCAATCATGGGCTTACAGGTACATGAGGGTGGTGTGTAATTCTAATCAGGCTGTTGGTAGACAATCAGTACGAATCCAAAGTATCGGGAGTGTGGTGGGTCAGCTGCGGTACACCCTATATATAAGCATAAACGATACTGCGGGAATGGACTAGGAGTCTAACCAAGAACCGACCCGTTACCCATTACTACTCTTCATTAGATAGTTGACTAATAGCTGGCATTTTCGATAAGAACGTTCTTACACGAGCTTCAATTCGTCTTCTTAGAGTCTTTGTCTTTATCATCCACACAGAAAACATAAACCTTGTATACCCTTACACTTTCTGTTAGTCAAAATCATGTTGCCTGTCCTTAATAAAGTTCGGTCAGAAACCTTTCTAAAGTAGGGGAGACTGTTTCATTTTGTACCCCTACCCCTCATCCGTTACACATTCCCAAAACTTTTCTCATTTAAACTCTCAATTTTCTAACTTTGGGTTAACTGTTAAAGAGTTTGAAACTATTACTTTGGATATTAGACAACTATTCTAAATTTTGTCAAATCATAAATGATGAAATTTTTAAAAATCTAGTTGACTTTTACAACGCCTTTTGTTTCATAGTAACCTCCACTTAAAAGAAATTTCGAGACGAAATTTTCTAAAGTAGGGGAGACTGTGACATCCGTCACCCTCGTCTTTCACCAAAGTTACAATAATAGCCTTCAAATATTTTCATTAAAGTCCCTGTAAGTTTGTCGTTTTTAAATTTAATTTTAGAGCGAACTAAATGTTATCATTTATAATTATTACGAATCGGGTATAAGTTTTAATCAAATACGTTTGTGGAAAACATATTCGTAAAAAGATTTTATAAAAGAATTCAAGTTTAAAAAGTTTTAAAAGCTTTTAAGTTAAGTTAGCTAACTAAGTTAAGTTTTATAAAAGGAAAACTAACCAAGTTAAACACAAAACTAACCTAGTTAATTATGAGGGACCAAAGTTGCCAAAAAACAAAAGTTTTAAAAGAATTTTAACTCCCTCCCTGGCTCCCACGTTTTTCCGGCGACACCCACCGGCCGGAGTCCGGTGGTGCTCCGGCGAGTTTTTTTTTATGTTTTTTTAATGCTTCTAAGCGTTCTACTCGATACCTATGCGTTTCTCCGCTGTTTCTTGTCATTATTCCATAATAATGGCGAGTTATTAACCCACTTTTATGAAGCATTAATCCGGGTTTTTGCTTGAAACCGCCGGATTATTATAACGAGTCCAAACGTTTTTTTTTCTTAAACAACAATATAAATTGAGCCTACCATTCCGTTTCTGCAATGATTTGCGTTCTAAACCCACGAGAAACGCACAAAAACGTGTCCTACAACCTGCAAATCGAAGGTTTTTGTTCGACTAATAAGCTTCCTTTTTAACCCTCAATGTGCGATGTAAGTCTTTGTTTTTATGGCCGTTTTATTCTTTATAACATGCTTTACGAAAGCCCTCTATTACAGAGATTTAATCTTATCAGAATCTGATTATTGAAATTCTTGAGGGTTAGGGTTCTTAGGTTGTATTTGGGGAAGAAGATGAAGTAGTTATGAATATATAAAAATAATTTGATTTCAAACTTCTTAACATGTGAGGCTAGTGATGTAGTGGTTTGTATGATTGTTTGTGTGTGAAAGGACCCGAGTTCAAGTCCCACTAGCCACAGGTCAGATGTATTTTTTTTTTTGGTTTTTCTTTCTAAAATTCATTTTCTTATTTATTTTTATATATATTTACATATGTTATATATTTAACATAGAATATTCATAATAAAATCATTTTTGCTCCAAAAATTATAAAAATTTAGGTGAAGCATCTTGGCACTATAAAGAAAATTATCACACTTTTACTTTGTGAAAATTATTTAATTTTCGTTATTTTATTAATTTAAATTGTTTTAATCATAATTAATTGATAAAAAAATTCATTTTTAATGATTTTAATCTCAAAATTTTAGGATAATTATTTCTAAGCATTTTAATCTGAAATAAAAATTATTGGTTCAGAAAACATTTATTTTCATTGATTTTCCTATTTTTAGTCATTTAAACATGATTTAATCTCATTAAATCAGTTTTAAATATAAATAAGTTTATAAAAATTATGAGAAAATTATTTTCATTAATTTACATAAGAAAGCATCCAATTTCTATAAAAATGGTATTTTTGAGTCATGTCTTGTATTATTAACATTATTTATGTTTAATTAGACATAATAAAACATTTATTTATTTATACAATTTAAACGTCTATTTTATAAATATTTTTTCTTATAAAATAGAAATATTACTATGTTTGAAAATCTTAACTACTATTGGTTGGATCATGGTGTAACTCATAATTATTTAATTAAATATTTATGACTATTGTGTTTATTGACAATAATTAGTTAAGGTAAATAACTAAAACTATTTTGTCTTAATTATTCAAACATATTTTTATCTAAATAATCAATAGATAATAATTATATTATTTAAACCACATTTACAACCTTTCATATATTATTTGAGATATACAACTTTTACATTAACGCGACTTATCATAAAAACTCTAAATTCCCCAAATCGACTTAGCAAACCCTAATGCCTTAGACCCTAGATACCTTAGACTTTTTTAGACATTTTCCTTATTAGTATTATTACACGTTATAGGTTGAATTCCTCGGAATTTCCATTACTTAGCTCACGACCGCTTAAGTGGATTTTGATCGCTTTCGCAAACTGTGAGTATATCTTTCCCCTTTTTACTGTTTTACATTTTTGGGGTGACTCATGTACGCTTATTACTTCATTCACTTAATCATGGTTAATTCTATATTCACAACCGCAATTCTTGTATGTGTTTTACTTGTTGATTCGTTGATAGTGTGTACTTATGACCTTAATCATTAACCGCTGGGCGGCCTAGCATAGCAATAAATAGTACTTAATTATTGTTATGTGTGAACGATTATTCATCGCCTACTGTGAGCGAATACTATATATATGTGACTCTTGATTCATTGAACGAAAGGTTTGATTTTGGGTAGCATTTGTACACAGCTTGAACACTAAATTGTAGACAGTATGACACGTGAATTGCGAAACATTTTTTCTACTATATGTATTCAAACAGGGTATGCTCACCAATACAATTTTTGTATTGACCAAAATATTTTGTACATGTTTCAGGTTGTTTTGAGACGCTTCTTTTAGGCTTTTGGATTTTATATTTCAGTCTTGTCTACATTGTATCTTAGTTAGACTTGTCACTTTAGAATTTCTGTATCTTGTAATTTCATTTTAATGTAATAAATTATTTAAATCAATGTATTCAAATTTACACTTTAGTCCATGAGCTATTGAACAATCGTCACTACGTGACACCTCGATGTTTCCGCCATCGGTTGGGGTGTTACAGATTGGTATCAGAGCCATGGTTATAGGGAATTAGGTTATATTTTATATTTTTAAAAGGTGCACATGATCGTTTGGTTGCCGACTATTAACTGGAAGGGGTTTTCAAAATATCCTTCCCCTATATATATATATATATATATATATATATATATATATATATATATATAGGGTAAGGATCCATGGAAAACCCTCCTAAACTGAAAAACTCTGGAAACTCTGACTTCCCAAGCTTTTTAGGGCCTGAAAATTTTAGGGCATGTAATATACATGATTTTAAGCATTTTGAGCAAAAAAAATAAAAAAAGCGCCGAACACTTTTTTTTTTTTTTTAAATAAGTTTTCGGGTAACACATGTTAAGCGAAATTAACATTTGTTAACAATGTGTTACCCAAAAACTTATTTATTTATTTTTTTTTTAAAAAGTACTTGGTGCTTTTTTGATTTTTTTTGGCTCAAAATGCTTAAAATCATGTATATTACATACCCTAAAATTTTCATATAAAAAAAAAGCTCGGGAAGTTAGAGTTTCCAGAGTTTTCCAGTTTAGGAGGGTTTTCCATTTATCCTTATACTATATATATATATATATATATATATATATATATATATATATATATATATATATATATATATAGGGGAAGGATATTATGAAAACTCACTTTTAGGGTGAAAACTATGGAAACTCTAACTTCTGAGCTTTTTAGGGCCTGAAAATTTTAGGGCATGTAATATACATAATACTGGCATTTTGAGCCAAAAAAATCAAAAAAACGCTGAACGGTTTTTTTTTTGATTAATAATTTTTTTTTAACTAAATTACTTTCATTCCAGAACAAGGAAAATTACATCAAGATAACAGGCAGACGAGCAACAAGCTGCGCCGCCACCCCTCTCTGAATAGCAAATCCTAATCTATTAAAAACGTAACCCTGCCCACCCGGAGCCGAGACACTACTATGAATAACCCGTTGGACCCTGGTGAGGAAACGGGTAGCCTCCGGTGCCAATGAGCCAAAGGTATCAAAGGCCAAGGGCACAAAAACGTGTTGGTTCTCCTCACAGGCTTTAGCATGTTTTTCTACCTTCTTTGCCTCTGCTTTCCGCACCGCTTGCCCTGCTACAAAGTCACTATCCCTCAACCCAACTAGGGGAGATACACCCGTCAGGTCAACACAAGCATGCTTCCCCCCGGCCCACCCAAAAGACAAGGAGATCTGCTGGTCGTAGAGTGGATCTCCCTTCTGCTGGATCTGAGAGGAAGTTCACAGGGGCCTTCTTCTTGGCTGAGATCCCAGCCCGTCTTAAAATGTCCCACAGAATGTCCCGAACCCAATCATGCCGATATTTGAAACCGGATAACTCCTTACAATGAACTGCATGTTCCCCGTATTCATCCATGCAGACCTTACGGCAAATTGGACATATTCCATCCTCTTGGTACATTGGGATCATCAGACTATATTTAAGAATGGCCCTGTATTCAATAGCGGACATGCTTTGGCCTAGACCTTCGATCGGGATAACAGTCAGGAAATCTTGGGCGTGGGGGCTTTGCAAGCATTCAATAACTGCCCTCTGACGAGGGGATAGACTAAAAACTTCACCCAGGCTTTGAGCGATTTTTCCAAAAAGGGCATTCGCCAAAGACATGTTACCCGAAAATTACACATGTTATTTTTGTGTAACATGTGTTACCCGAAAACGATTTAAAAAAAAAAAAAACCGCTCGGCGCTTTTTTGATTTTTTTTGACCCAAAATGCTTATAATCATATATATATTACATGCCCTAAAAATTTCATAAAAAAAAACTCGGGAAGTTAGAGTTTCCACAGTTTACACTCTAAAATGGATTTTCTTCATATACTTACACTATATATATAATAACAACAAAACTAAATATTATACCATTATATACGCATGCATCTCCATCGTTGACCAGATCTGACCGATCCCGAACCAAGAACCAAAACGAACCTGAACCGAATCATTTCCGAAAACCATACCACTCGGGACCCGAACTCGACTCGAGACCCAAACTAAACCCAAGCCAAAACCATAGCCGAACCAGATCTGACTCGGGTCTGGTCTGCCGGACCCGAGACCTGGCCCGAGCAACTCCACCAAAACCCGAACACCGCCACTGGACCAATCGAAACATCACCACCTCTACTGGCCGACATGCAGACCAAAACCAACCCGAGCTACCATCATCGGAAACCAACAACCAATCGGCCAACATGCAGCCACAATCCACCACCATATCCGAACCAACAACCCCTGTACCCAACACCCTCTTACTTGTGCACCTCCACCGAGAACCTCCACAACCACAACCGAACCACAAACCTGAACTAACCGAACCACGTAACCTCCGACAGCCACCATTCACCTAAATCGGACCCCATTGGACCTCCTGAACCTCCACACAGTCAAACCACATCACCACGAACAACCATAACCATGGAAGGACCCCCGACACCACAACTGAGACCACCGCCGCCACCCTCTTTCACCTGAGCAAAACCACCATAACCACGAGCCAATCGAGCCACCACTCACCTCCTTAAACCACCACTACTCTATCCCACCTCCACGTACCAGCTCCTACACTTTTCGGGCTTCAACAACACCACGCCGACGCCACCAGGGAGATTGTGACATCCGTCACTTTTTGTATTTAACATTTCGTATTATTTTATGTACGTTTGAGACTTCAATAAAACGTTGCATTTTATCATTTCCGTACGTTAAAAATTTTTTTTTGTGACACATTCGGGTTTATATAATCATACTATATGCTTATAACAATATAATAATAGAAGAATAATTACAAAAAAATAAATGTTTGGGCCGGGATTCGAACCCGCGTCCTAAACCGGTTCAAGGTTTAACACAAACCACCCAACCAGCTGAGCCACAACCTTTGTTGAGTAGATTCCGAACCCTAAAATATATAACACTTCCTATAATTACACAGTTGACTATCAAAAGTCAACTGTGAGCAAACCATTTTCAAATCATGATCAATTCGCGTTTTTATTAAGCAATTCGTTTATGGAATGTTTAGACCGACTTATATAGCTTGTAAATCACGCCAATCACATTCAAAACCTTCCAAATCAAGCTCATATACGCGTATACATTAAATATACGGGTCAACTTTCCAATTTCTTCAATTCGTGGGTATTAGTATAAATTGAGGCCTTACCTATAAGCTAAAGTCGCCAATTTACAAACCCTCACAACCAAATCATTCTAAAACTCTTCCAAAATCCACGATTCTTGCTTCTGTTGACTTTTCTTTGGACCCGATCAATCACACCTTTAACGCATTGTAAGTCGCAATCTTTTTGCTTGGTTTTGTTTTTCGGCATGTTACAAACAATAGCCCCAAGGTTTCAGGGGCTATTGATTACGAATTGTAGGGATTTGGAAAACTAGGGTTCATAGGGATCGAATTGGGGAAATGACTAATCGCAGACATGATTTAAATTTTAAACTGTTTTGAATCCTATGACCAACTGACCTGCAGATCAGTTGGTATAACCCTTTGGTGTTAAGACGCGGGCCGGCCGTAGCCTTGGGTTCGAGCCCCGTCTTCATCCATTCTTTTTTTACAAGCAAATCACGAATGTAAACAAATAACCTTTATAATTAATTAAACCTGTATCTAACTCGTTCTCAATGTCAGACCAGTTGGCCTGGCTTGTGATTTTAAAAGCATTGAACCGGCCAGGACTCGGGTTCGAGTCCTGGCACATGCAACCATTTTTTTTAAAACTCTTTTATACTTATATATTCAATATTATTTTTAAAAATAGATTTTAAATACTAAACATGGCTTATAAATTCTATAAAATTTATTTTAAGTTATTCTAAGGATAAAGTTTATTATCCAACTTTTAGTTTTTCAAAAATTATTTATTTATTATATATTATAAATATTACAAATTTATTCAATTATAATTTCAAAATTCTATAAAAATATCTTAACGATCTTATAAATATCTACAAAAATTATTTTAAACTTGTAGATGTATAAACAATTCAGAAATAAATTTTATTTAAGAAAAATCATTCGTTTCATATTTTTAATTGATTTTTGTTATTTTAAAACGTAAATAAATCATAATAAATTCATTTTTCAATATTTTTATACCAAAATTTTACATAAATTATTTTTGTTCATTTAGAATAGAAATATAAATTTTAATATTTTTAGATATTAAAATTATATCTTTGACAAATAGAAATAAATATACTAAATATTCAATTCTTGAGGAAATAATTTTATAAAAATTATTTTTATCCTTAAAACCCTATAATATGATTATCCTGAATCAAAAACCTAAAATAGTCTTTTATTTAAATATTTACCGAATTTCTCTCATTATTAACAATTTACCTAATTAATAATTAAACAATTACATATCCCCAAATTAGGAACCCTAGAACTACTTGTATCCTAGACTCTAAGTTCATTACCTTACACATTATCTAATTCTTTAGGTTAATCCTTTGGGATAATCTTAATTCAAATCACGTTGTTCGGTAAAGTTTCAAGTTATTACGCGAACTGTGAGTATTTCCTATCCCCTTTTTGCTTTTATTCATTTTTGGGGTGTTACTTGTACACTTATACAAATTACAAATACAAGTTCACATTTATACAATACAATTCTAGTACTATGTGCATTTGCTTACAAACGTGCTTTATGCTTAGACATTACATGTAGAATACATTTGTACTTAGTGAAATCATTAACATTGTACAAGCCGACCTTAACATTGGATAGCGCTATTGGATTGACAACCCGCCTAGGTTGATTCTCCCCCTTTTTCATCGGAGAATCTGTGGTCATTGTTAAGTTTTTATCCATTTATTGGATAAGTACACCGCCGTTCATTTAGTACATTATACAGTCACGGGATTGATTTCGCTCATTTGTATGATACATAGTTTACATATTTGCACTGTAGCTTTGCACTTGAATTGTATACCTTTTTCAGCTTACTATATGTATTAAAACTAGGAATGCTCACCAACATTTCTTATGGTGACCAAACCTATTTTGTACATGTTTCAGGTGCAGTTTGATCTTAGTACTATAGCATGGGACTTTAGTGCTTGCTTTTATAAAGTTATTTCAATTTTCATGTTCCAGTCAGACTTTTGTATTTGTTTTCCATTTCATCTATGTAAGACAATTTAAATTATTCAATAATATATTTACATTTTAGTACCATGTGCTTTTGAACAATCGTCACTACGTGACTCTTCGATGATTCCGCCATCGGTTGGGGTGTTACAGATTGGTATCAGAGCCATGGTTATAGGGAACTAGGTTATTAGATGAAATGGCCTAGACTATAACCGAACTTCAACTTTCATGCATAATATTTTCTAAATTACCATTCCCCCCATTTCTCTCTACTTTCCTCCCTCTATCTTTCCCTTCTTCTCCATTTCTTCTCATCTTTCATCATGGTGCATAGAGATGGTGTCCTACAAGGAGTGGAAAGACTACGGGAGCAGTACCTTTCATGAAGACACTCTTAGGCATAATGCCTACTCTTATTTTGCTCCTTCAAAGTTGTTGAGCTTTAATGAGTGTGATGGAACACGTGCAATCTGGAAGGGTGGATGCCTGTACACTGGGTTTTCTGGCATAGGCAAGCATAGCACATAAATCCAATAACGGACCTGTTAACCTGGGGATTCCTAGAGTGAGTGTCCACTTATAGGCTAAAGCATGTCTTCTTTGATCACCATTGGGTTCAATTCCTTTAAAAAGTCAACGTTCTTGTTGGGCTTTACAGCTAGACAAGGGCAATCCAAGCATTTTATGCAAGTTTTTTTTTTTCAAAAATACACTCTTGTTTCATATACAATATCTCATGATTTTCATATATTGCTTACAAGTTCATACTTTCATAATCATTTGTACAATTATACACTTTCATAAAATTCACTGGTGAGGAGGGTGCTACTGGCCTCCTCCAATGGTTTGAAAGTATGGAGAGCACTTTTGTGAACAACGAGTGTCCTGATGAACTCCGCGTTCGCTATGCTACCAGTGTCCTTCAAAAGGGGGCGCTAACTTGGTGGAATGGCGAAAAGCGCAATCGGGGCGCTGATGTTGCTTTTTCTTTGTCTTGGGCTGAGGTTAAGGAACTCATGATCGCCAAATTCTGCCCTAGGAACGAAATCAGGAAACTGGAGGATGAGTTTCATGGGCTGAAACAAGACAGTGGTGAGAATCTTGCGTACAACACTCGATATCATGAACTCAGCATATTGTTTCCACACATGCTTACCCCGGTCTCTCGAGCAATCGAAAAATATATCGAGGGATTACCTGACCTGATTCAAGACGTAGTCACTGGAAGCAAACCCACTACGGTGGAAGAAACCATCCAGCTTGCAGCCTCCTTGACTGACAAGCACGTGAAAAAGGGAAATCTGGTTAGGAAAGGAACTAAGAAACCAGCTGAGAAGACCCCCACCCCTACTACTTGTAACATCGCAAAATTTTCCCCAAATTTTTAATACATGAAAACCCTTATTTTTACTACATCTTATTCATTAATATTATACAAATATGCCTAAGTCTTTATTTTCCCACCACACAACTTATATGTATATATAAAGGTATATATATATATATATATATATAATAATGATAATAATAATAATAATAATAATAATAATAATAATAATAATAATAACAATTTCAGATTTTATTTAGTGTAAATTTTTTTTAAGTTAGTCATGTTTTTAACCATCTCTAAAACCATAACCAAACCAAACCCACCCCTTGAGCCCAACAAATCCATCCCAAGCCTGAGCCCAATCAATAAACTCGGCCCAGCCCATTTCCCCTCAAAACTATTTTAAAAAAAAATATATTTCTCAGACCGGGACTCGAACCCATGTCTGAGATGAATTCACGAGTTTACCTCACACACACAAACCACTAGACTATCTTGCCTTTTGTGTTTTTATTCAAGACAGATTAGTACTTATCTATTCCTTAATTATCATGGTCAAACAAGCCAAAGTCAACACCCAGATCCAATCATCAATTGACTTCTAATTTACGCGTGTTTTAGACAATCTTGGCAAGGATTTTGGTAAATTATCAAACAAGAAAGTAACTCACATCAATCATAGCTTGAATTTCGTATAATTATTCCTTAATTAACCCAAATCGCGCATCCCTCTTTAACTCCTTGGTCAAATTTCCATTTTGACAAACAAATCTGTTTTTTCTATAAATTAAACCATCCATTACAACCTACATATGCCGAAAATCATAACCCATGTATCAAATTTCACTTACAAACAGCAATTCGTTCGCTTTTTAAGCTTTTTGTTCAGTTTTCTTTGTGGTTCGCATCTAGCACTTCTGTCCAAGGTTAGTCACAATTAAACCCACCTTAGGGGTCGATTACATGTAGGGAACAAAAGCCCTATGATAAATTTTGTAATCGAAATCGTTTGTGTGGGTAATTGGTTCGATTTTTGTTATAGGGCTCGTAGTTGAAAATGGGGATAACTGGTCATGGTATTTAAAACGTTTGCTGAAACAAATTAACACAACCATCTGATCCAGATCAGATGGTTATGTTCACTGATGTACAAACAAAAGGCGTGGGTTCGATTCCCACGACCACCACATTTTTTTTAAAGCCTTTTCCTTATAGATTTAAACATATATTTTAATTTTAACCTTTTATTATACATTTAAAATACCAAAACAACTCTATAAACTCTACAAAAATTATTTTATGTTATTCTAATAGAAAAGTTTATCATACAATTTTTGGATTTCCAAAAATCATTTATTTAATATATATTAAAAATATTACAAATTTATTCATTTATAAATTTAAAATTCTATAAAAATATCAAAACGATTATATAAATTTCCACAAAAATTATTCTGAGTTTATAAAACATTTAAAATTTCTGAAATGATTTTTATTTTCGAAAAATCATTTATTTAATATTTTTAATCAATTTTTGTTATTTTAATCATAAATAAATCATAATAAATTCGTTTTTCAATATTTTTGCACCAAAATTTTATATTAATTATTTCTGTCCATTTAGAACAGAAATACAAATTTTAATTTAAAAATTCTTTAATTTTAATATTTTTAGATATTAAAGTTGTATTTTGACAAATTGAAATAAATAGATTAAATATTCTATTTTTAAGAAAATAATTTTATAAAAATTATTTTCATACTTAAAACTTTATATTGTGACCATTTTTAATCTAAAGTTTACACAAAGACTTTTGTTTATTTATTAAACGAATTTCTCTTATTTATTAAGCATTTTATTTATTAATCAAACGAATACTTATCCCCAAATTCGAAACCCTAGAAAATACTTGTAAACTAGAAAGACTTAGACATATTTGTTACCTTATACATAGGGTAATACTTGGCAACTTTGGGGCTACACTTATTCTTTTTCTCGAGACTTAATACTTTGCTAAGGTGAGTTTACGTAACCATGTTTATGCAATTCTTTATACTTGCAACATTATACTTAAGCAATTCTACATACATGTCTAGTTGTAAACTTTAATGCCTCATGATTTAGACAACAAAAACAGTTAGACTTACGCTTCAACATACATAATCATTAGCTATGGCCAAGCCGGCGATACTCAATAATAGATCTATTGGATTGACAATCCCACCTAGATTCGTTGACCATCTTTTATGGGGAGTGCGGGTGATTGTTATCGTTCCAACATGATATTAAGGTGAACCGTGGATGACGGGATGGACCTAAACTAGTCGGAGGTTTGATTATGTGCGTACAACACTTCATGTTTATTCATGTAGACTTAAACTTACAATAGACATTTGAATTGCTAAACTTTTATTCTTAAACTTAATTGCTTGACATGGCTTATGTATTCTCACCAACTTCTAGTTGACCCCCCCCCCCCCATTTTTACAACTCAACAGGAAATAATGATGATTGAAGTCTAGAGCTAGCATGAGGAGCCAAATTTGAAGTTTATGCTTTGTTTGACTCTTGATGTTTTAGAATTTCATTCAAGACTTGTCATGTATTTTCAATTTTGGATATTTTACTTTAAATAAATTTCAATTAAAACTTGAATACCATGTGCTACCGTATACTCATTCTTACGTGACACCTCAATGTTTCCGCCATCGGTTGGGGTGTTACACTACTGAATCATCAAGAGTCGCTATAGACAATACCGGTTCCAACTCTAGGAAGCGGAAGTTCAGAAGTAAAAACTATGCCGTTGTAGCCCCAGTAACCCAGGCTCCAATGGTCCAGGCTCCTCCTGTCAAGAAAGTTTATGGGGGAAACTTACCCACATGTGCTACCTGTCAGTACCATCACCCCTCAAACTTTCCCTGTCGCCACTGTACCACCTGTGGTAGGTATGGTCATGTAGCTACCACATGTCGTTCAGTGTTTAGACCTTAACCAAACAACTCTCAACCAGTTAACCCTCAGCCAGCCAACCCTCAACCAGCTCGCCAAAACCCACAACCCATAACATATGGTCAAGCCTGTTTCAATTGTGGTGATCCAAACCACCTCAGAAATCAGTGTCCAGATCTTGTCCCAGCAAACCGTACAACAAACCCAGTGGCTCGTGGTAGGGCTTTCAACATCAATGCAGCAGAAGCCCAGGCAACAAATGATGTGGTGAATGGTACGTTTTTACTTGATTGTCATTATGCTTCGATTCTATTTGATACTGGTGCGGATAAAAGTTTTGTGTCATTAGCATTCGAACCTTTACTATCTCACACTCGCTCTAGATTAAGAGCGCCTTTCACTGTCGAGGTCACAGATGGAAACCCCATCTCAATCGATTCCATCATTCAGGGTTGTACTCTTAGTCTTAACGAGCATGATTTATCCATTGATCTCATACCCATGAAATTGGGAAGTTTTGATGTCATCGTGGGTATGGATTGGCTTTCTAAACACCATGCTGAAGTTGTTTGCTTTGAAAAATTTATTTGGTTTCCTCTCTCATCGGTTGACTTTTTACGGGTTTATGGTGAAAAACCATCCAGTGGTCTTAAACTCATGTCCTGCACTCAAGCACAAAAATATCTACGTAAGAAATACGTAGCTTTCTTGGCCCATGTTGTGGAAAAGAAAGATAAAGACAAGAGTATCCAAGATGTTCCTGTTGTTCGTGAATTTCCAGAAGTCTTTCCTGATGAGTTACCTGGACTTCCACCGGTGCGTTCTGTTGAATTTCGTATTGACCTTGTACCTAGTGCCACACCCGTTGCAAAATCTCCATATCGCCTTGCACCTTCTGAGATGCAAGAACTTGCGAGTCAACTTCAAGAGTTGGCAGACAAGGGCTTCATTCGTCCCAGTTCATCACCTTGGGGAGCCCAGTCTTATTTGTAAAGAAGAAGGATGGATCTTTCCGAATGTGTATTGATTATCGGGAGCTTAATAAACTCACCATTAAAAACCGTTACCCATTACCCCGCATTGATGATCTTTTTGACCAACTTTAAGGCTCGACTAGTTTTTCAAAGATCGAACTTCGTTCCGGATATCATCAACTTCGAGTTCATGAAGACGATATTCCAAAGACGGCTTTTCGTACACGTTATGGTCATTACGAGTTCATGGTTATGCCTTTTGGACTAACCAATGCACCCGCTGTCTTCATGGATCTCATGAATCGCGTGTGCAAACCCTTCTTGGATAAATTCGTAATCGTTTTCGTTGATGATATTCTCATTTACTCTAAAACCAAATCAGCTCACGAACAACACCTTAGACAAATTTTGAGTCTTTTGAATAATGAACAACTGTATGGGGACCCAGTCAAGAAGAAGCATTCCAAACTTTAAAGCAGAAACTGTGTGATGCTCTAATCCTTACTTTACCTGACGGCAATGAGGATTTCGTGGTTTATTGCGATGCCTCTAACCAAGGTCTTGGTTGTGTTCTCATGTAACGAGGCAAGGTTATAGCATATGCATCGCGACAATTGAAAACCCATGAGAAAAATTATACTACCCATGATCTTGAACTCGGAGCGGTCGTTTTCGCACTTAAGATTTGGAGGCACTATTTATATGGTACAAAATGTGTGATTTTCACTGACCACAAGAGCCTTCAACACATTTTCAACCAGAAAGATCTGAATATGCGTCAACGACGATGGGTCGAGTTGTTAAACGACTACGAAAGCGAGATTCGCTACCGTCCTGGCAAAGCGAATGTTGTAGCCGATGCCCTCAGTCGTAAAGATCATGCCCAGCTTTATTGTGCCCAGGTCCAGTCTGATATCAAACTCTGCATCATTGAAGCCCAACATGTCTCTGTTACTGAAGGCAACATGTACAATGAAATGTCGTGTGGAGCCGAAAACCAGTTGGAAACCAAACATGGTTTACTTTACTTCATGAACCGTCTTTGGATTCCTGATTGTGACAATCTGCATACTTTCCTCATGGACGAGTCTCATAAGTCTCGTTACTCCATTCACCCTGGTGTGGATAAGATGTATCAGGATCTGCGTACCTTGTATTGGTGGCCCGGTATGAAAAAGGACATAGCTCTTTATGTGGCTAAATGCCTTACTTGCTCCAAAGTCAAAGCTGAGCACCAACGTCCATCTGGTTTACTTGTGCAACCAGAAATTCCAACATGGAAGTGGGAGAACATTGCTATGGACTTCATTACGAAACTTCCACGCACCACTCGTAGTCATGACAGGATCTGGGTCATCGTCGATCGATTGACCAAATCTGCTCACTTCCTACAAATTCGTGAGACCTACCCAGTTGAGAAGCTGTCTAGAATCTATATCAATGAAATTGTCAGTTGTCATGGTATTCCTCTGGACATTATTTCTGACCGTGATAGTCGGTTTACTTCTCGCTTTTGGCAAACACTTCAATCCGCACTTGGTACTCAACTAAAACTTAGTACGGCCTAATACCCACAGACGGATGGTCAAACTGAACGAACCATCCAAACATTGGAGGATATGCTTAGAGCGTGCGTCATCGACTTTGGTGGCAATTGGGACACACACCTACCTTTGGTTGAGTTCTCGTATAATAACAGCTACAATTCCAGCATTAACATGGCACCATTTGAGGCACTTTATGGTCGCAAATGTCGTTCCCCTGTTTGTTGGAACGAGATCGGAGAAACACAAATCACCGGTCCCGAGCTAGTACAAGAAACGACAGACAAAATTCTTCGCATTCGTGATAATTTGCAAGTTGCTCGAAGCAGACAGAAAAGTTATGCCGATCAACGACGCAAGGCTCTAGAATTTCAAGTCGGGGATATGGTACTTCTTAAGGTTTCACCTTGGAAGGGTATGTTTCGATTTGGAAAGAAAGGGAAACTTGCACCTCGGTTTGTAGGCCCTTTTAAGATCCTTGAACGAATTGGGAAGGTAGCTTACAAGCTCGATTTACCACCAGAGCTCGACAATGTCCATCCAACGTTTCACGTTTCTAATCTAAAGAAGTGTTTGGCTGAAGATAACCTCCATGTTCCTTTAGAGGATATTCAGATTGACGAATCGATGCACTTCATAGAAAAACCTGTGGAGATTATGGATCGAGATGTCAAGACACTTAAACGAAGCCGAATTCCAATTGTCAAAGTTCGTTGGGAGTCCAGACGAGGCCCAGAGTTTACTTGGGAGTGTGAGGACCAAATGATGTCTAAGTATCCTCATCTTTTTCCAGAGACTACCACTTGAAGGAATTTCGGGACGAAATTTCTAAAAGTAGGGGATGCTGTGACATCCGTCACTTTTCGTATTTAACATTTCGTATTATTATATGTACGTTTGAGACTTCAATAAAACGTTGCATTTTATCATTTCCGTACGTTCAAAAAAAAAAAAATTGTGACACATTTGGGTTTATATAATCATACTATATGCTTATAACAATATAATAATAGAAGAATAATTACAAAAAAATAAATGTTTGGGCCGGGATTCGAACCCGCGTCCTAAACCGGTTCAAGGTTTAACACAAACCACCAAACCAGCTGAGCCACAACCTTTGTTGAGTAGATTCCGAACCCTAAAATATATAACACTTCCTATAATTACACAGTTGACTATCAAAAGTCAACCGCGAGCAAACTATTTTCAAATCATGATCAATCCGCGTTTTTATTAAGCAATTCGTTTATGGAATGTTTAGACCGACTTATACAGCTTGTAAATCACGCCAATCACATTCAAAACCTTCCAAATCAAGCTCATATACGCGTATACATTAAACATACGGGTCAACTTTCCAATTTCTTCAATTCGTGGGTATTAGTATAAATTGAGGCCTTCCCTGTAAGCTAAAGTCACCGATTTACAAACCCTCACAACCAAATCATCCTAAAACTCTTCCAAAATCCACGATTCTTGCTTCTGTTGACTTTTCTTTTGACCCGATCAATCACACCTTTAACGCATTGTAAGTCGCAATCTTTTTGCTTGGTTTTGTTTTTCGGCATGTTACAAACAATAGTCCCAAGGTTTCAGGGGCTATTGATTACGAATTGTAGGGATTTGGAAAACTAGGGTCCATAGGATCGAATTGGGGAAATGACTAATCGCAGACATGATTTAAATTTTAAACTGTTTTGAATCCTATGACCAACTGACCTGCAGATCAGTTGGTATAACCCTTTGGTGTTAAGACGCGGGCCGGCCGTAGCCTTGGGTTCGAGCCCCGTCTTCATCCATTCTTTTTTTACAAGCAAATCACGAATGTAAACAGGTAACCTTTATAATTAATTAAACCTGTATCTAACTTGTTCTTAGGGTCAGACCAGTTGGTCTGGCTTGTGATTTTAAAAGCATTGAACCGGCCAGGACTCGGGTTCGAGTCCTGGCACATGCAACCATTTTTTTTAAAACTCTTTTATACTTATATATTCAATATTATTTTTAAAAATAGATTTTAAATACTAAACAAGGCTTATAAATTCTATAAAATTTATTTTAAGTTATTCTAAGGATAAAGTTTATTATCCAACTTTTAGTTTTTCAAAAATTATTTATTTATTATATATTATAAATATTACAAGTTTATTCAATTAAAATTTCAAAATTCTATAAAAATATCTTAACGATCTTATAAATATCCACAAAAATTAATTTAAACTTGTAGATGTATAAGCAATTCAGAAATAAATTTTATTTAAGAAAAGTCATTCGTGTCGTATTTTTAACTGATTTTTGTTATTTTAAAACGTAAATAAATCATAATAAATTCATTTTTCAATATTTTTATACCAACATTTTACATAAATAATTTTTATTCATTTAGAACAGAAATATAAATTTTAATTTGAAATTTCTTTAATTTTAATATTTTTAGATATTAAAATTATATCTTTGACAAATAGAAATAAATATACTAAATATTCAATTCTTGAAGAAATAATTTTATAAAAATTATTTTTATACTTAAAACCCTATAATATGATTATCCTAAATCAAAAACCTACAATAGTCTTTTATTTAATTATTTACCGAATTTCTCTCATTATTAACAATTTACCTAATTAATAATTAAACAATTACATATCCCCAAATTAGGAACCCTAGAACTACTTGTATCCTAGACTCTAAGTTCATTCCCTAACACATTATCTAATTCTTTAGGTAATCCTATGGGATAATCTTAATTCAAATCACGTTGTTCGGTAGAGTTTCAAGTTATTACGCGAACTGTGAGTATTTCCTATCCCCTTTCTGCTTTTATTCATTTTTGGGGTGTTACTTGTACACTTATACAAATTACAAATACAAGTTCACATTTTTACAATACAATTCTAGTACTATGTGCATTTGCTTACAAACGTGCTTTATGCTTAGACATTACATGTAGAATACATTTGTACTTAGTGAAATCATTAACATTGTACAAGCTGACCTTAACATTGGATAGCGCTATTGGATTGACAACCCGCCTAGGTTGATTCTCCCCCTTTTTCATCGGAGAATACGTGGTCATTGTTAAGTTTTTATCCATTTATTGGATAAGTACACCGCCGTTCATTTAGTACATTATACAGTCACAGGATTGATTTCGCTTATTTGTATGATACATAGTTTACATATTTGCACTGTAGCTTTGCACTTGAATTGTATACCTTTTTCAGCTTACTATATGTATTAAAACTAGGAATGCTCACCAACATTTCTTATGTTGACCAAACATATTTTGTACATGTTTCAGGTGCAGCTTGATCTTAGTACTATAGCATGGGACTTTAGTGCTTGCTTTTAATAAGTTATTTCAATTTTCATGTTTCAGTCAGACTTTTGTATTTGTTTTCCATTTCATCTATGTAAGACAATTTAAATTATTCAATAATATATTTACATTTTAGTACCATGTGCTTTTGAACAATCGTCACTACGTAACACCTCGATAATTCCGCCATCGGTTGGGGTGTTACAGAGATGGTGGTCGGCCGGCTTCAACGACGAGGAGGAGAGAGACAAGGGAGATGAAGAGAGAGAGAGTGATGAAAGAGATTGAGAGAGTTGAGAGAGATTTTTGTTTTCATCTTTGTTGTTGGCTGACAAAAATGAAGAAGGAAGAAGGGGTAAAGCCCTTTTATAGCTAGGGTTAAAGTTAGGTAGGTAGACACCGCGTAACGAACCTGTTATAACACTATTTATAATAAATAATTATAAAAATTAGTCGGTTTAGTTCGAAATATAAATATAGCTAAACCGAGCAAAAATATAATTATTTTTGGCATCCAACGTGTTCTTTCAGAACATCCGTTAGAATCGCGTTAACTTGATCGGGTACTGTTTCCTTCGTCTAAACGATCCGATAGCTTTTGATATTTAATAAATAACACTATTTATAATAAATAATTAATCCGAAAGCATAAATGCAGTTAAAACCACGCATTTCGATATCCGGTTCTTATGTCGGTTACTCCCCGCGTTCTCCAAAACGCTATGTTTTAATCCGTTCTTCAAGATGATTCCACAACCGATTGCTTCAACAATAAATACCTGCCGTATTTACATTTAATAACTCTATGTTAGTCCATTCTGACAAATTCTTACCAAGGTAAGTTCGTTTGCGTTAAAATGCGTAGTCTTTATTTAGAACATCAAGACGTCCACGAACTCTAAGAAAGACATCGTTAGACTTGTAACAACTTAACTTAATCAAAATCAACTTTAATATATGCTAAGCATATAGGAAACGTGATTAAGGTCTAGTCAAAGGTTGACCAAAATTTGCGAGTTATCACACAATTTCCATGTTGATGCGTAGTTTTTAGTTTGTTTTTTTTTTATTTGTGAACTTTAGTTTGTAAATTTTTTTAGTTTGTCAACTTTAGTTTGTAATTTTTTTTTACTTTGTGAACTTTAGTTTGTATATATTTTTTAATTTATGAAATTTCGTGTTTTTTTTATTTTTTTTATATTTTTACTGGTTTTTTTAATTTATTTTAATAAAAAAATATTTATGAAATATAAAATATATAATTAAATAAAAGAGAAAAATAATTAATAAAAGGAAGGGGAAATGAGAGAAACTATTTCCAAACTTTGGGGGAGAAAAGTGGGAAAATGAGAAGAGGGATGTATCACTTGGAGGAATTAGGGGAAAATGTCTATCACACCATATAGCCTAAGAGGAAAAAAAAGCATAATTAATTATTAATTTAAAATCAAAACATAAAGAAACAAAAGCTCAAACTTGTATTATTTTTTTTTTGAAAGGAAAACTTCATTAACACAACTCGCAAGGTCCTCAAAACAAGGACTTACGAGAAAACAAGCGAAAATACATCAACCCAAAGGGAAAATACACCAATTTTTCCAAACTATATCTTTCCACCTAGTCCTATTATGTATCCAAAAATAAGCCGTTGATTTAATGTTCTCCACAATCTGAATAGGACTTCGCTTCTTGTTGTTAAAGACTCGATCATTACGTTCAATCCATATCACCCACATAAAAGTGTAGACAATACCCCTTAAGATGTACTTTTTATCTTTAGACAATAACTGCGACTCCGGCAACCGAAGAAGATCCGAAACATCCAAAATAAAAGTATGACGCAAGCGGCACCAATCTTCAATGCGAAACCAAACTTCATGGGAGACAACACATCCGGTGAATAGATGCAAGGCTGTCTCCAAATCATTCTGACATAGTGAGCATGCGGTATGAGGGATATGAACTCCACGTTTGAGAAGCTCAGCAACAGTAGGAATCCGATTAAGCATGGCTCTCCAAACCAAAATTTTACACTTTAGAGGCGGCCACCCCTTCCACTTAACCATCGGACTAAAAGCACCCGGAGAGTTGTTGGACAATAAGCTTTTAGCCGAGGAGACCTTGAACAAACCATCCTTCGTCTCTTTCCATTTCCATCGATCTTCTCCACCACGTCACACTAGATTGTGAATGTCATCAAGCAATTGAAACAATTCCGAATCCTCCTCATGAGAAGAGGGCGTAGATCTCCAGTCCTAAACCATAGTTTTGACGTCGTCCACGCAATGAATCCGATCCGCAACCTTAGTCCATTTAGCCTTTTCAAGTCTAAAAAGATTAGGGTATATAATGCGGAACGGAACATCACGTAACCAAACATCCCCCAAAAGTAAATCGATCTCCCATCACCAAGATTTCCAACAAAAAAAGAGTTAAGAGGCATACCGTTAGCTACTTTAGTATCGCCTACTTTAACTATATATTTCCAACATCCACTCGACGCCGCATTACAAGGCAACATAGCCCAAGGTCTACTCGAACCATGACACCCCATAATAACCTTCTTCCACAAGCAACTATCTTCGTTTTTGAATCTCCAAGTCCATTTTAATAGTAAAGCATCATTCACCTTTTGTAATATAGAAATACCCAAACCGCCTTGCTTCTTTGGTAACGTGACAATATCTCAAGCCACCCAAGATGTTTTCTTCTCCACAATAGATCCGGCCCAAAGGAAACGCCTCATAATCATCTCGATAGAGTCTATCACGGCTTTAGGGGCTTTATACAAGGATAAATAATACACGGGAATACTTTCAAGGACCGATTTGATAAGTATCAAACGTCCGCCTATCGATAAATGTTTAGCTTTCCAAGAGGCTAGACGCCCTTTGATGACATCAACAACCGGCTCCCAATTATTAATTCGCGTCATCTTAGCCCCAACTTTAATTCCTAGGTAAGTGAAAGGAAAACCACCACGCTTGCAACCTAGGAATTCCATCAAGTTGTCCACCTCAAAATCTTCCGTACAAACCCCATAAATATTAGATTTATGGAGATTTATCCGGAGACCCGAGCATAAGTAAAAAATGCGAAGAACCCGTGAAATGCTCTTAATATTATCACAAGTCCGCTCCCCCAAAATAAGAGCATCATCCGCATAAAAAAGATTGGTCAAAGCCGGTTGGTCTTCAGAAAAATTAATACCTTTAAAAACTCCAATATCCTTGGCTTTTTTAAGCATCCACAAAAGAGCTTCCATAACAATCAAGAAAATGTGAACCTGTAATAATAATAATAATAGTTTAAGTAAATTGTCATTTCCCTATCTACGGTTCGAGTGAATATTGATAAAATGACAAAACTACCTCTGAATTAACGTTAAAAATATACATAAATTAGATAAAAGATGGCAGGAAAATGCGAACCTGAAGGGTCCAGTCGCAAAAAAAAAAATATACTTTTTTATGGGAGTGATAAAATTGCACAAACCTTAGAGATACAAATGACAGTTTACTCGAAACAAAAATTTCTTCGGATAGGACAACTAAACCGATGATTGTTAAACGTTTGCCCTACCGCATTGTCGCCAGCACTCATCGTATGCCAGGCAACTAGAGCGTTGCCATTGACCGCTTCAGTCCTCACACTCTTGCCAAACATCAATTTATCATATCTTAGTTGGAGTGATTGGATTATTTGCTAGAAGTACTGGATTCCCCATGTGCTCTAGTGAGAATTTGATTGATATCGAATTGGTTCATTACGGAATGATACAATACAAACATTCATTTTAATAAATGAAAGAAAAAACCAAAAGAGATAACGTCCTGATACGTGCAAAAGGGCATCTACATATGTTTTACCTTGATAGAAAAAAAATAAAGTTAATTTAAATTAAAAAAAAAACACTTTAAGAGTACTAGACTAAAATTAAAGGGTAGAGAGTGAATTAGAGTAAATTAGAGTGAAAGAATGAAACCGTAGAGAGTGAATGTTTGAGTGGGTTGATATTTAAAGTTGTAATCGGTTTAATTAAAAAAATCATCAAACAGTCAAATTCATTATAATTAATTTTTTCTTTTTTTTTATCCCAACCGTAACAATTTAAAATTTGACTTTTTTTTTAAATGAAGGTCCCACCGTAACCAAACGAACATGTCTGCTATACTAAATGGACGTCAATCTGGACTACCCTTACAATGGGTGGCTTCCGGTTCTTTTGAGTCCACTACATCCGTCCAGACGGTTTGTAAACATTGATGGATCGCTAATGCATGGATATATAATATGACGTCAAGTCAAGGTATTGTAAAGACAAACGATCAAAACCAACAAGTACATGCAATTGTGCGAATGATTTTGTGAGTTGCCTCTCATTGGGCTGGGCTTCCATTAGACTGAGTAAAGTTCGGCCCATTGGTTTTAGCTTCACCACTCACCCCGTCATAAAATCCCCCTCTAGTCTCTCATCTTTTTCTTACTTTTACAAATACACATCGTGCAGGCTAATTTTACATAATAATAATAATAATAATAATAATAATAATAATAATAATAATAATAATAATAATAATAATAATAATAATAATAATAATAATAATAATGGGTAGGGATCCTAAGAGAACCAACCCTTATTTGAGAACTGAGAGAACCATTTTGGGCCACACATTTCATATAAAAGCAATTTTTTTTTTTTTTTTTTTTTTTTTTTTAATCGCACATTTTTATGCAAGAAAACTTTTTTTTTTTATTTTTTTTTCATTTATACATATGTGTATATGACAATTATACATATGTGTATATAGCAATTATACATATGTGTATATAGCATTTTTCAGCTATACATATATGTATATTTCAGTTGTACATATGTGTATATAGCATTATACATATGTGTATAATGCAATTATACACATGTGTATACTGAAAAAAAAATACAAAAAAAATAAAATTTTTTTTTTCCTTACATGTAAAGCAGCGATTTTTGCAAAAAAAAAAAGATGCCACATAGGATATGATGTGGCAACTCTAAACCAATTAAAAAAAAGAAATATATATGATTTAACCTAATCCATTAAATACCTAATCTACTAAATCTAAATATTAAACCTTTATTATTTTATCTCTCGTGTTTCTTCCCATAACTTTTAAACGTTAATATGTTTTATATACGAGATTTTTCAAAGAAAAAAATTACACCAAATTAACGAGCGTTTTATTATCTTTCCAACGAGTACCATAGTGCTATATAAAAATCGGAGAAAAAAATGACTATTTTTTGTAACCCGACAGGTATTGTGTCGGGTTTGGGATTAGTTTAAAAAAAATTGTGGGTTTGTGTCGGGTCTGGGATTAGGTTATACTCGACCCGATTACCCAAAACAACATACCCAAATACCCGAACTACATACCCGATCAAATACCCATGAATTTTTTAATGCATCACATAACCCTTAGCCTAACACGTTCGATATTTCAATAATTAACTTTTTTTTTTCTAATTTCATGTTAGTTCTTTTTAGAATGATCGATTACAAACTTCCGAATTCATTTGTAATGGCACTAGATTTATACCCCGGCGCAGAGATTCGTTTTTTTTATATTTGAATATGATAACTTAGGCAGAGATTTGTTTAAAATAATAATAATAATAATAATAATAATAATAATAATAATAATAATAATATATTTTATTATTTTATATTAGATATTTCAACCCGGACGCTCCCGGGATAAAAACTAGTTCGTATTATGGTAAAATCCATCCAAATTCAATAGACCTTAGGTTAACTCGATTTGAACTAAAATCAATATATAATGAATTTATCCAAGCCCGCCGAAAACTTAGTTATACAAAGTTACATAGTGACATTTTAGGGGAGGAAATGATCCAGCTATGAGAGTTTTAGCTGATGAACAAACTGAATGGTTGATTTTTTTTCTTTTTAGAGTGAACTGATGAAGTGAGTTAGGTGATGAGAAATTTGGGTCCTAGCCTCTTGCCTCTCGATTACAAGTCAGACGTACAAAATTGATAATAGGGATTGTGATGCAATGTCGCGAGTATGCTCTTAGAAAAGGATTTCTGAGTTCGTAGTTCCTATACTAGCTAATTATCTTTTTTAGATGGACCACTTCAAAGCACATACTTTATAGATTTCGAATTTGGAAACTAGAATCAGTTATGTGATCACAAAATTGAATTTCACTAGAAAACCGAAATATGAGTTTGAATCCGTTGCTAACCAGATTGGAAAATTAAGAAACCGAATTTAAAGTTCAAAATTCGGTTTGGGTTTTCTGAGTTCGATTTAAAATTTAAAATTTTTAACTTTAAATATTGAACACCCTTAATTTGACGGATGAAATGTGTTTCATAGAGGTTTAGCCTCACGTTACCTTATAGCATGTTTTCTTATATGTTACAACTAGATTATACACCGGGAGCGTCACAGGTTGAGAAATTTAATATGCTACATTAATTTTACATATGAAATAGACTGATGTATAACTCTAATATTAATATCTAACCTAAAACAAATTAACAATGTACAACTCCAATTCTAACATCTAACCTAAAAGAATGTATAAATTTAATCTAACTCTAATATTAACACCTATCCTAAAGACTAAACAAATGTACAACTCTAACATACTAATATTGATACCTAACTTAAAACAACGTATAACTCTATTAACCTATTCGGCTCTGGTTGGAAAAAAAAATTCATATTTACTGATTTGAAAATAATTAGTGACTTGCCTATAAATGATTAATGATTTACCTGAACACTTTGTGTTTTTTTTCCTGTATAAATAAAACCCCACAAAAAATTTCTCCGTTTTTTATATAGCACTATGGTACTCGTTGGAAAGATAATAAAACGCTCGTTAATCTGGTGTAATTTTTTTCTTTAAAAAATCTCGTATATTAAAGATATTAATGTTTAAAAATCATGGGAGGAAATACGAGGGTTAAAAATCCAATTTTGTTTTTAAATTATTTTTTTCCTAAAATATCTCAATGCCACATGGGATGACACATGGCACACTCAAAGGAGAAAATGCCTCTTTGAATGCCATGTCGTTAAAATGGCTTTGGTTAATTATATGTATAGATTTTGATCCAAGCTCGGTATAGCTATAGTTGGTCCAACCCAAGAGTCAAGTCATACCTGGCAGAAAATTAGTAACACATACATGATATTGTTTAAAAAGATATCTAAGTCATCTATTCTTTCATTTTATGTTGTCATGTTACAATCTATAGATGTTAATGAGTAGTGTTAAAAGTATATCAAATCAAGAACATGTTAAGAAGACGAATTTAGAGAAACAACATAGTCTAGCATGTGCCATGTTATGTGACAACCATCACCACCACCACCACAGCCCTCCTAGTATTTCCGAACCGAATCTATTTATGACTAAACCTTGATTAAGGTTCAAGTCAATCTTTGTATCAACCCAGGATAACTCGAATCGTATATTGCCCGTTTTGCTAGCCCAACGTATAAGCTGGTGCCTCGCTCAAGGTCTTGGATGGTTCGCATCCCTGCGGTGTTAGACAGTGGACTACGTCCATACGATCCAGTTTGTTGTCCTCTTTGCTAGCCCAGCGTATTCCAGCTGGTGCCTCGGTCAAGGTCTTGGATGGTTCGCATCCCTGCCGTGTTAGACAGTGGACTACGTCCATACGCTCCAGTTTGTTGTCCTCTTTGCTAGCCCAGCGTATTCCAGCTGGTGCCTCGCTCAAGGTCTTGGATGGATCGCATCCCTGCCATGTTAGACAGTGGACTACGTCCAAAATCCCCCGGCACCTCACACTTACTAAGCCTTTGTTACATAGGTTGTATATGTATTAATCATAAGAAACCCATGGTATCATATGTTTAACACTTACCTGGCCAGGGTAAGTAATTCGCATATGGTACACACGGACTTATTATAATTAAGGCATCACACCCTATGCAAGCAAATTTTCAGCTCATGCTTGTGCCCCCTATTTTATTTGGTAAAACCCTTCCTTGATAAATTGTTCAATGTTAGGTTTTTACCTTTATTCATTAAGAAAAAGCGGTGTGTTATCAATTTAATAAGGTTTGTGTGATCACACTCATTGGTATGATCACAACGCCTTCCTAAACATTAGATTGGGATGATTACCCCCAACCCGGTCTCGATGTTCAAGTTAAGTTTGTGCATTGATCGTTCATTATTGTGAACTATGCACCTTTCAAATTTTGCTTATTGCTTGCATATGCAATTACTACTCTTTAGGTGATAATTGCATACTAATGCACCTACTATGATTTTGAGCATGTACCTATTTGATACTTGCTCCCGTGTTCCCTTTCGTTACTGATCCATTAGCCCGAGTCGTTACTTGACTTGGTCCTTAGTGAGCATGCTATCAGCCGTGCTCCCGAAACATCTACAACCTCGTTTGGTGAATCATTTGATCCTCTCTCGATCAAATAAGATGTTATCATCCCTGTCACATGTATAATTTCAATTAATTAGTAACATGACATTTCAGTATTAGTATGCATCACTGCAATAGTGATGTTAGAATTCTTGTTATACGAGAATTTCGTTGCCCGAATCAATCTTTTGGATAGGCCCCATGAGTACCTAAGCATTTCCTTATCAAGCTTTTGAGATAGCGTGTATCTACACGATATCACTATTGATTACCTATAACAATTTCTGATCAAAACATATGTTCATTATAGGTATTACTTACCGGATTCCTTAATCAAGTCTTGAACCGAACACCTTTCAACACCTTGAGCGCACGGTTTGAGTCCAAGTATCCTTCTCGACACTCAGATCCCTCAAACCTATGGCTTTGATACCACTTGTAAGACCCTAACCCGTAATCACGCGATCAACGCCCAAATCATACGGGTTTGGACCTTACTTAAACCACCCGCGATTAAAACTTTGGTAAATTATGAAAACCCAACTTAATGAATCCCATACACGTTTAGTTCCAATAAATTTTACATCATTGCTACAAAAAAGAATGTATTAAAGTTTGTGTTTTTAACGGGAGTTCGTTAGATTCTAGTGCGGAAGCTTGTATGAGTGATCGGGCGTGTTCGGCTCTTATCGCGACTTGATCCTTGCTCCGGGACTTCCATCACATGTTTACCTAACACCATTACACAAAGAATGGTTAGTGAGTGGTCAAATGAAACATTTAACTAGTACGATAGTCGTTACACGTCGAAACGGAACGAACCAGGCCAAACGGCCCTTTATTAGGAGAACAAACTGCTGCGACTTATGCGCAGCAGCTGTTCGGATCTCTTTTACTCCTTCTAAAACCCAAAATCTGACTTCAGCTTTCAAATGAGAATTGTTCTACGCTCCGAGAGCTTTCCAGGCATATAAAGAACACCTCCTAACGATTTTTCTACGATTTTATACGGAATTTTAAAGATCGTGCTGACATGCAGGTCAAAGCGCGCGGCCGGTCGGCTTAAGCGCGCGGCTGCGCAAAGCTTCTGATCGTTTTTTGGTGATTTTTAAGCATGGGAATCATATCGCAACTGCATTTGATGATTCCCGAAGCCTAAGTAATGACTTGCCGACTAAATAAACCTTTGTTTGACTGAAATTATGGTCCGGTTTATGTCCCCATGATCCGGTTCTTAGTTTTGAATGTTTATGGCGACTTTTACCCAATTATACCCATTAAGGCCTTAAATCAAACAAGGCACTTTTGACCACTTAAATTGCATACCGTTTGAGTTGTCAAGTCATTAGACACTTGAACAACAAAAGCGTTTGTCCGATTTGTTTCATTACGACTTAGATTCTTAGAATCAACCTTTATTAATCCATTAAATCCCCAAAATGCCCCTCATGACCAAATCTTTCAATTTAGCCATTCGTGGCGAAACTTCTTGTTTCAAATCCAATGTTTTTGACTCAATGACTTGTTTAAAAACCTCTAAGTCCTTCCGGACTTAGAGTTTCATCCTTTCTCAAGTTTTCACTTGTTTAGTCAATTCTAAGCGCATTAGCGCGCATTTGACACAGTTATGAAAATAACTTACTTGATTGGCACCCACACCTCATGTGAGTACTTTTATCACCTATGTTGCTTCGCCCGAAGGCGTTTATTCGACTACGGACTTACCGGGTGGTGTTGACCCATTCTCATACCTTGTGCGTATCCTCCACGATTCTTAGCATCAAGCGTGCATGCGCAAATGCATCTACCTGCGTGCTTTCTAAATATACACATTAATTCCTCGGAACTCAAATGGCAATAACTCGCCATTTGACCCGTTTAACTTTATGAATCTTAATGCTTGGAATACAAGCATCAAGTGTTGGATTCACATGGTGAGGACATCACCATTTGACCCGTTTAGACTCCTAGTTCATAATGCTATGTTACCCAAGTTTTTATCCATGGCTCAAGTGACACAAACTTGACCCATTTAACATCATGCTTAACGACTCCATTCAATTGATTCAATTTGGATTAAAACATCATTTCTCACATATCTTCATTAGTTGACCCGTTATATCTTCATTAGTTGACCCGTTTGATGGATTTCACCATTCGGTCACAACTCATTGTTTCAAATATATTTCATAAACCTTGTTTGTTATGAGTTCTTGTGAGGCAACTCATTTAATACATTTCACCCATCGGGGTTTACCTTTAATACATACATGAGATTTATAACCAATATATATGACACTTAAGCCATGTTATAGACTACTAGTGTAAGTAAAACTTACTTGTATTCATTCCCATTTACTTGCACTTTAGGCTCATATCCGCTTGACCCGTTTTGTTCGTTGATCCATTCCATCCAAGCTTGCACCTAGCTTGACAAGATCAACCTTCACTATACTCACAAGATTAGTTAAGTTAGTCATCATATCCAATAACTAACACATCCCATGAGTTTATTCACACCATTATTTCGTTTTCCCAATTATCATTTGGCTATACTTTTCATGTATGGTGTGATTCATCTTTTAAACATGTGTTTCACGTTTTATATGCGGGTAATTCCATAATTACCCAAATCAAGTTATCACCTCAATTTGCAAACAAGACTATTGAGACATTTCATCAAACACTTGGTGTGCACCCACCAAATTCACTTGATTTTTATGAGTTTAAGTTTATCAAAACATACCCATCTACCTAATAATCATCATATCATGTAATTTAGACTTTTTAGCCTAACTTCCTCATTACAACAACTCCTAAGAGTTAACTAAATCATTTAAACATAGAGGGTTTCAACCTAGAGGTTAAACCCCAATTTTCACATATTAACATACTCATATGAACATAATCAAACACACATGCTAAGTGTGATTTGTAACCAATTTATACATGTTTAAGGCTCCCCAAGACTAGGGTAACCTATACTAACCACAAATTCCACGTTTTCATCAAAACCCTAGTTTATCATCCAAATCAAAAATGGATTTTAACATCAAATTGTACCAAAAAAAGATACCTTGTTGTGTGTTAGGCTTAGATGATCCGGATTTTAGCTAATGCACTAAAAACCCCTTTGATTAAGCTTGAATTTGGCCTTGTTCTTGGAGTTTAGGGCTTGGTTCATGAAGGAGATGAATCTCCTACCATATATACGACACACACACATATGTGTGTGTTTTTATGATTTTATTTTTATTTATAAAACCCACTTTATCATATAGACAACTATGGCCCTTCAAGTTTAGTCTCGGGTTTGTTGTTATTTGGTTGTTAAAAACATCCACCGTTTAACTCGCTTGTTATTTTATCAATTACGCCTAAAGGCGTATTTAGACTAAACGAAATTTTGGGGTGTTACAACTCTACCCCCCTTAAAGAGGTTTCGTCCCCGAAACCTTTCTCTTATATTTGCTTTGGTTACCCCAAAGTACCTTGGTTCTCTAAACCGATTTGAGAACTGCTCATTCATTTGTCATTCTATAGTTTAAACAACTAGTACTATATACTTAGGGCGATTTTCCCTTTGTTCGACTTCACCCTTTCGATTGTATTCTAATACCTTAGTTTCCATAACGCAACCTATGTTACGCTACTCTTTTGTTTAACTAGGCGTTATTTCATTGCATAACATCTATTTTCATACCCTTACAGGGTATTCTAGTTACTCATGTATTTTTCATAGACCCGACTCAGAACCGTAGTCTATTTTCCGTCTACTTTTTTTTTTCGAAGGATGTAATGATTAAGGGGCCATACTATCATGCACCTTAGGGTATCTGCTGCAATACTCAATTGTAGCATGCATAGGCATACATGTCTATGCGTCTATTTCTAACAAGTAATTTGTCTTGGTTTCCAAGACTAACCCGGCTTTTTAATATAGCCGTTTTCTAGCTTTTTGGATTCATCCCCGAATCCAACCCTCGTTTCTTCTTGGTTTGCTATAATGTTATCAACAAACCTTGCTTTACACTAACATTTTCCTTTATTTGGCTAATCCTTATTTTAAGAATTTGCCATTTATTTGGTTTACCCAAGTTCCCGTTTTGCTAACTCGATTGGTGGTCATTGCCCCAACCGACCCGTTTAAAGACTTTTGAGTTTGAGATTTCAAATCGTTTATATATATTTAGAACGCTTAGTTTCTAAAAGTCCTCTTTCTGATTACCGATCTCAATATAAATTGAGGTCAGTTTCCTTTTCATAAAACCTGGTGTTGATTCGTCATTACAACGTATTGTATCGACTAATCTCTTATTATCACGGTTTGCATCAGATTGTAATAACTACACAATCCAACTGTTATTATAATTTGCTTTAAATTGTACCAACGATACAATCTAATGTTACTGCAGTTTACACTTTTTCATCCTTAACCCGAGGGTTGAAAGATTTAATGATTTATCACGGCCCCAATCCGCTGTTTTAGGTCATTAATCCCAAGATTCATGACTTACCCGAATGTTTTTATGACTCAACCCTTGATTAAGGTTCAAGTCCCTCTTTACGAATTTAACCTTCTATAAAAGTCCGAGTTTAATTATGACTTAACCTTGATTAAGGTCCAAGCCTGTTTTCAAGCTAAATCTGTTTATGACTCAACCTTGATTAAGGTTCAAGTTTATTTCCGAACCGAATCTATTTATGACTAAACCTTGATTAAGGTTCAAGTCAATCTTTGTATCAACCCAGGATAACTCGAATCGTATATTGCCCGTTTTGCTAGCCCAACGTATAAGCTGGTGCCTCGCTCAAGGCCTTGGATGGTTCGCATCCCTGCGGTGTTAGACAGTGGACTACGTCCATACGCTCCAGTTTGTTGTCCTCTTTGCTAGCCCAGCGTATTCCAGCTGGTGCCTCGGTCAAGGTCTTGGATGGTTCGCATGCCTGCCGTGTTAGACAGTGGACTACGTCCATACGCTCCAGTTTGTTGTCCTCTTTGCTAGCCCAGCGTATTCCAGCTGGTGCCTCGCTCAAGGTCTTGGATGGATCGCATCCCTGCCATGTTAGACAGTGGACTACGTCCAAAATCCCCCGGCACCTCACACTTACTAAGCCTTTGTTACATAGGTTGTATATGTATTAATCATAAGAAACCCATGGTATCATATGTTTAACACTTACCTGGCCAGGGTAAGTAATTCGCATATGGTACACACGGACTTATTATAATTAAGGCATCACACCCTATGCAAGCAAATTTTCAGCTCATGCTTGTGCCCCCTATTTTATTTGGTAAAACCCTTCCTTGATAAATTGTTCAATGTTAGGTTTTTACCTTTATTCATTAAGAAAAAGCGGTGTGTTATCAATTTAATAAGGTTTGTGTGATCACACTCATTGGTATGATCACAACGCCTTCCTAAACATTAGTTTGGGATGATTACCCCCAACCCGGTCTCGATGTTCAAGTTAAGTTTGTGCATTGATCGTTCATTATTGTGAACTATGCACCTTTCAAATTTTGCTTATTGCTTGCATATGCAATTACTACTCTTCAGGTGATAATTGCATACTAATGAACCTACTATGATTTTGAGCATGTACCTATTTGATACTTGCTCCCGTGTTCCCTTTCGTTACTGATCCATTAGCCCGAGTCGTTACTTGACTTGGTCCTTAGTGAGCATGCTATCAGCCGTGCTCCCGAAACATCTACAACCTCGTTTGGTGAATCATTTGATCCTCTCTCGATCAAATAAGATGTTATCATCCCTGTCACATGTATAATTTCAATTAATTAGTAACATGACATTTCAGTATTAGTATGCATCACTGCAATAGTGATGTTAGAATTCTTGTTATACGAGAATTTCGTTGCCCGAATCAATCTTTTGGATAGGCCCCATGAGTACCTAACCATTTCCTTATCAAGCTTTTGAGATAGCGTGTATCTACACGATATCACTATTGATTACCTATAACAATTTCTGATCAAAACATATGTTCATTATAGGTATTACTTACCGGATTCCTTAATCAAGTCTTGAACCGAACACCCTTCAACACCTTGAGCGCACGGTTTGAGTCCAAGTATCCTTCTCGACACTCAGATCCCTCAAACCTATGGCTCTGATACCACTTGTAAGACCCTAACCCGTAATCACGCGATCAACGCCCAAATCACACGGGTTTGGACCTTACTTAAACCACCCGCGATTAAAACTTTGGTAAATTATGAAAACCCAACTTAATGAATCCCATACACGTTTAGTACCAATAAATTTTACATCATTGCTACAAAAAAGAATGTATTAAAGGTTGTGTTTTTAACAGGAGTTCGTTAGATTCTAGTGCGAAAGCTTGTATGAGTGATCGGGCGTGTTCGGCTCTTATCGCGACTTGATCCTTGCTCCGGGACTTCCATCACATGTTTACCTAACACCATTACACAAAGAATGGTTAGTGAGTGGTCAAATGAAACATTTAACTAGTACGATAGTCGTTACACGTCGAAACGGAACGAACCAGGCCAAACGGCCCTTTATCAGGAGAACAAACTGCTGCGACTTATGCGCATCAGCTGTTTGGATCGCTTTTACCCATTCTAAAACCCAAATTTGACTTCGACTTTCAATTGAGAATTGTTCTACGCTCCGAGAGCTTTCCAGGCATATAAAGAACACCTCCTAACGATTTTTCTACGATTTTATACGGAATTTTAAAGATCGTGCTGACATGCAGGTCAAAGCGCGCGGCCGGTCGGCTTAAGCGCGCGGTCGCGCAAAGCTTCTGATCGTTTTTTGGTGATTTTTAAGCATGGGAATCATATCGCAACTGCATTTGATGATTCCCGAAGCCTAAGTAATGACTTGCCGACTAAATAAACCTTTGTTTGACTGAAATTATGGTCCGGTTTATGTCCCCATGATCCGGTTCTTAGTTTTGAATGTTTATGGCGACTTTTACCCAATTTGACCCATTAAGGCCTTAAATCAAACAAGGCACTTTTGACCACTTAAATTGCATACCGTTTGAGTTGTCAAGTCATTAGACACTTGAACAACAAAAGCGTTTGTCCGATTTGTTTCATTACGACTTAGATTCTTAGAATCAACCTTTATTAATCCTTTAAATCCCCAAAATGCCCCTCATGACCAAATCTTTCAATTTAGCCATTCGTGGCGAAACTTCTTGTTTCAAATCCAATGTTTTTGACTCAATGACTTGTTTAAAAACCTCTAAGTCCTTCCGGACTTAGAGTTTCATCCTTTCTCAAGTTTTCACTTGTTTAGTCAATTCTAAGCGCATTAGCGCGCATTTGACACAGTTATGAAAATAACTTACTTGATTGGCACCCACACCTCATGTGAGTACTTTTATCACCTATGTTGCTTCGCCCGAAGGCGTTTATTCTACGGACTTACCGGGTGGTGTTGACCCATTCTCATACCTTGTGCGTATCCTCCACGATTCTTAGCATCAAGCGTGCATGCGCAAATGCATCTACCTGCGTGCTTTCTAAATATACACATTAATTCCTCGGAACTCAAATGGCAATAACTCGCCATTTGACCCGTTTAACTTTATGAATCTTAATGCTTGGAATACAAGCATCAAGTGTTGGATTCACATGGTGAGGACATCACCATTTGACCCGTTTAGACTCCTAGTTCATAATGCTATGTTACCCGTGTTTTTATCCATGGCTCAAGTGACACAAACTTGACCCATTTAACATCATGCTTAACGACTCCATTCAATTGATTCAATTTGGATTAAAACATCATTTCTCACATATCTTCATTAGTTGACCCGTTATATCTTCATTAGTTGACCCGTTTGATGGATTTCACCATTCGGTCACAACTCATTGTTTCAAATATATGTCATAAACCTTATTTGTTATGAGTTCTTGTGAGGCAACTCATTTAATACATTTCACCCCTCGGGGTTTACCTTTAATACATACATGAGATTTATAAGCAATATATATGACGCTTAAGCCATGTTATAGACTACTAGTGTAAGTAAAACTTACTTGTATTCATTCCCATTTACTTGCACTTTAGGCTTATATCCGCTTGACCCGTTTTGTTCGTTGATCCATTCCATCCAAGCTTGCACCTAGCTTGACAAGATCAACCTTCACTATACTCACAAGATTAGTTAAGTTAGTCATCATATCCAATAACTAACACATCCCATGAGTTTATTTACACCATTATTTCGTTTTCCCAATTATCATTTGGCTATACTTTTCATGTATGGTGTGATTCATCTTTTAAACATGTGTTTCACGTTTTATATGCGGGTAATTCCATGATTACCCCAATCAAGTTATCACCTCAATTTGCAAACAAGACTATTGAGACATTTCATCAAACACTTGGTGTGCACCCACCAAATTCACTTGATTTTTATGAGTTTAAGTTTATCAAAACATACCCATCTACCTAATAATCATCATATCATGTAATTTAGACTTTTTAGCCTAAATTCCTCATTATAACAACTCCTAAGAGTCAACTAAATCATTTAAACATAGAGGGTTTCAACCTAGAGGTTAAACCCTAATTTTCACATATTAACATACTCATATGAACATAATCAAACACACATGCTAAGTGTGATTTGTAACCAATTTATACATGTTTAAGGCTCCCTAAGACTAGGGTAACCTATACTAACCACAAATTCCACGTTTTCATCAAAACCCTAGTTTATTATCCAAATTAAAAATGGATTTTAACATCAAATTGTACCAAAAAAGATACCTTGTTGTGTGTTAGGCTTAGATGATCCGGATTTTAGTTAATGCACTAAAAACCCCTTTGATTAAGCTTGAATTTGGCCTTGTTCTTGGAGTTTAGGGCTTGGTTCATGAAGGAGATGATTCTCCTGCCATATACGACACACACACACACATGTGTGTGTTTTTATGATTTTATTTTTATTTATAAAACCCACTTTATCATATAGACAACTATGGCCCTTCAAGTTTAGTCTCGGGTTTGTTGTTATTTTATAAATTACGCCTAAAGGCGTATTTAGACTAAACGAAATTTTGGGGTGTTACACCATCAGACCCAGGTAGAGATACAATGAGAGTGTGTAGCAAAAAGTATCCACTCTTAGTAAGGGACAGGTACATAAATAACTATTTATACATACATACATACATACATACATACATACATACATACATACATACATACATACATACATACATACACATATACATACATATATACATATGTACACATCCCCTAATCATGATTTCCCAATGTTTGGCGGTGACAGGTATAAATTTGTGCTTAGACAATTTAAGCATCAGATTGATCCCCTTTATCGACGGTTTGTCACGCATATTCAAAATGTTCAGCCAGACGGTAACTGTGGGTTCCGATCTGTAGCTGTGGCTTTGGATAGGGAGGAGGAAGACTGGGATTTGATCCGCCACGTTCTTATAGAAGAGATGATGGGTCAATACCATGAGGATTAGTACGAGATTTTGAACGGATTCGACGATAACGGTTTCGCCCGCATATACTCGTCCTTAGATTGGACGGGAGTCGGGAATACACCCAATTCAAAACAAAAAGTTTCTTTCCCAACCTAACCCCCCACTGCCCCCTTCGACCAAAACCACCACCACCACCCTAATCCACCACCACCACTGCCTTCTCCACCACTGCAACCACCACCACCACCACCATTGCCTTCTCCACCACTGCAACCACCACCACCATTGCCTTCTCCACCAAGATCCGAACGAAACCGGAAGAAAGGTATTTTTTTTCTTTTTCTTTTTTTTTTCTTTTTGTTTTTTTCTATTTATATTGTTTTATAGTTGTGGTGATGGGGTGGGGTGGGCTCTGGTGGTGGGGTGGGTGGTGGGGTGGGCTGTGGTGGTGGTGGTGATGGTGGGGAGGGCTGTGGTGGTGGTGGTGGGGTGGGCTGTGGTAGTGGTGGTGATGGGGGGAGGGCTGTGGTGGTGGTGGTGATGGTGGGGAGGGCCATGTTATGTGACAACCAGTAACTTCCGATCTATACTGGGGTGGTTTTTATTATATTATATATATAAAAAACTATTTATTATAAATATTGTTAGCTATAAATTTTCAAAAGTTAACAGATCGTTTTAACAAAAGTAACCGTGGTTAAATCATATAACGTGTTTTAAACGCGTGTTTTGAATGCACGCGTGTGATAACAAATATTATATTTAAATTTCACGGTTTTGTTAAGTTTTTAAAATCGAACATTTCCGACATGCTTTACGTATTATTTTATGAACCGTAAATGAAACCGAGACGTTTTACGTTAATACGGGTTCGATACGCGGTATACTCTCATCTACTAACAACCCTACCTATAAAAGGCCATATTCTCTTCTCCCTCTTGATATTATTACAGCCATCACCCCTCTCTCTCACTAGAAACCCTCATCCTCTCTCTAACCTCTCTCTACTCTCTCTCCTCGCACCTCTCTCTCTCTGAGCATAGTCACAGCCGGCTGCTACCATGGATGGTGGTGGCGGTGTGCTTCTTTTAGGCCCGATCGGGATGTGTTGGTGGGATATTTTGGTGACTTCGGTTCATATCTAGTGGCGGCGTAGTGATTTTAAGCCCGAGACAAGCAAAGAAGCAGCTGATTAGGTGACGGGTAGCAGGTTTTAGAGGGTTTTGGCCATGGTTGTTGAGGGTGGTGGCTATGACGGTGGTTTAGGCCCGAAGATGAGCAGAAACAGCAGCAAAAGAGGTGATCTTGTCAGGTTGGGGGTTGGATCTCGGTTGTGAAAGTGACGGTGGTGGTGGAGTACGGGTTTGGTGGTGTCAGTTTTTGTTCGTGGTGGTCTCGTGGTAGATGGCGAGTGATGTCCGGAGATGTGGTGTGTTTAGGTGGTGGCTCGTGATGGTTCACGAAGGAGCAGCAGGGCCGACGGTGGTGGTTTGATTGTGCATGGCTCGTAGTAGGTGGCTGGTGGGGTTTGTTTTGAAGGTGATTCAGGCGTTATTGAGGGTTAGGTTGTGGTGGTCGCGTCGTGTGCAGCTGGTAGCAGTTTTGGCTAGTTGGGGTTCCGGTTTCAGGATTGGTGGTCGATGGTTGTAGTGGTGGTTGTTGGCTCGGATCAGATTTGGAGTTCCTTATAGGTGCGGTTGGTCTCGGGTCATTTGTGTTTGTTTTCGGGTTCGGATCTCGGGTCTTGGTTCAGATTTGGTCCAGGTCAGGTCCGGGTCAGATTTGTGTTCGTTTGGGTCTCGGTCTGGTTCGGTTCTCAGGTCAAGATGTGTTCGGTTCGGGTTTCAGTCACGGTTATGGTTGGCTCGGGTCAGATCTATTCAACCGTCTCACGTGTCAAATTTCGGGTTAGCGCGTGTGATTCGGTATAACTTATATTTGTATTTATTGTCATTTTATTTTATCATATATTTATAAACATTATATATTTGTAAATATTTATATATATATATATATTTATGAATGTTATAATTTTATAAATATATTGATAAGGACAATAGTTTGAACTCGCGAACAGATTCAATAATAATAATAATAATAAACGGTAATTATATTAGACGATTTGGTAAATGGTTAACTTAACGTGACTTATGATATTGAACATCGGACTAAATAACATTGGACTATATTGTCGGACTATATTTTATATATATATATATATATATTTCTATATATATATATAAATAAGTATACATAGGTGACGAAACGTATAGTCTTGTGAATCGGAATTGTGGATAAAAGGACTTGATGAATTGTGTTTGAAAGTGATTTTTGGGAAAATTGTAGACAACGGGTGTTGTCTGGTTTGTACAAAAACAGAGGAAACTCTACCCAAATTTTTATAAAACCAAAGCGTAGCGAACTGCTATTATTTCTATAAATACATTCTCGTAAGTCTTTTGAACAAGTGCATTATATACAAAACCGAAGTATTTTCAAAGTCTAACTATTTGTGGCAATAAAGATGATTTTCAAACAATATTTGGGCAAAAGTAACAAATGTTATTAATTAATAACTAAACTTATATTTTTCTTAAAGAGTATCTTCTAAAATATAATTACACAAAATAAATATACTTACATGATTTACGAGACAAGCTACGATTCAGGATAATTATACGTTTCGGGGTACTAGTCCAACATGGTTTATACACAAATAGTAACAAGTGTACAACTTGGGTGCTATGTAATACGAGAATTAAGATAAGTCACGATCGGTTCATCGAGTTGAAATGTATTGAGACTCGTGTTGGTACACACGAGTCTAGATAGTCGGATAGACTATCTTTTGAGCGGTTAATAAGGTAGGCTTATGTGTGATAGACTGTTAAGGTGTCCTTTGTTGGTAATTAGGGCATGAGGAAGTCGGTCGAGGTTTTAGGCTTTGTTTGCTAGCCTAGAATGGAAATTAAGGTGAGTTTCACGGCCCCTCTTTTATACACTTTTTCTCGGGGGAGAAGCATGCCACACGTTTTAACAAATACAACGTTTATGGTTTGAAACGCAACGTTTATGAAACGCAACACTTTTGAAACGCAACGCTTTTGAAACACAACGCTTTTGAAACGCAACGCTTTTGGAAACGCAACGCTAAGTCCCTGGGGAAACCATGAATGTGCGGGACACAACGGGGGAAATGTGGATAGATCTATTGGGCTTGACGAACCCCACTCGACGGCTGGGAGCCGGGCGGGTGCATATTGTCTCTATTATCGGCAACTCAAACACGGGCGGCAACATATGCAACGCTTGTCAGTAATGGTTTCGGCAACACAGTCGTAGTAGTAAGGAAACGTTTGTTATTTACTTAAAGGTTTTGCATACTTGGTACTTTTGAGATGAAACTCTTTACGCTTGAAACGCTTTGTGAACTTAAAACCTGTGAACTCACCAGCATTATATGTTGACGTCTTTTTGGCATGTTTTCTCAGGTCGCTAAGGTAGCAGCATTGAGTTTAGGCGCACGGAGTCTCACGGCGTCTAGGATCCATTTGCATTTCATTTTTAGTTTTATCAGACTTTCATGTTTTACTCTTGAGTTGTAATAAAGTTTTACGCTTCCGCAAGCGATGGTTGGATTTTTGAAAGTTAATGGGCAATATACGTTGTTTTCATATCATATAGATGTCGTTTATTGTGACCGTTGACTTGGATCCTGGTGTGTCATGCGCCTCGCGGTAAAACTGCGCATGTGAAATTTGAGGGTGTGACATGTTAGCATATTGATGGGAGGCTAAATATGGTGTAGCGTGGTCCAGATGTGTCACAGTCCAAGTTACACTTCTAAAAGCACAACTAGGCACTAGCTTATGCTTTCAACTTTTTGATGCATCATCTTTTTCAATCCACACTACTACTAAAGTCTAAAAGAGTAGGGTAGGGCCATAAATATATCTTTAAAAAGGCATTCCTCTTCAGGTGCTTCCCCCTTCTCAGGTGCTTCCCCCTTCTCTACATTCCTTAGCAACGAAGCATGTTAAGTTCATCACGTGTGCCCTTTTTAATTACTAGTCCATTCAAAAGACTATTGTAAAAAGAATGTTAATGTAAAAAGTTTAAGGACTAACGGACTTACACATGTTACTAGCCAAGATAGTATTATAGTCAATCATCATAATTGTTGACTTTTTTCAAGTTTCACCTATATTTTTTAAACGGTCATAACCTTTTCATACTACATTATTTAAATAAAAAAACACCATAAAAACAAGTTTTTTATTGTCTTTCATTTGCATATTTCATTGTTATAGTTTATTTTTTTTTTAAATTTGCTAGTGTATGATGGTAAAATACTGAATTGGTTGATCGTATTCCATTTAATAGAGCTACAATATATAGAGATAAACTGGGCCCCTGGGCTCTATACTAAAATTCTAAATAATATATTCTAATACTCCCCCGCAGTCAGAGCGGTAGAGCATCGAACACTCAGACCGGAAAACAATAAGGACAAAAAAAACATAAAGGACATAACAATAAAAATAAAAAGAGTTTCCTCGATCTCGGTTCTTAACTTGTTGGTCCAAAATTTTGCAATATTCTTGACTTTGCCAAAAAATTGTATGTACTTTTCAATACTTGACTTTAGTTAGGTCCACGACTTCCCCCTGTTTTGTTTTGTTTCTTTAGTTCCCATAATGATAAACACGATCTGCTAGATCCTACTCCCAATAAAGTGGCAGTTCCATGTTTGTCGGCCATGACAATACAAAAAATTAGAAAAAGGCTGGTGGAAAGAAAGAGATATACAGAAGCAATTAGGAAAGAAAAAGATGTAAGAAGCAAATAGACACCTATCAACCTTAGTCGTGTGGCGGTGTGTCAACACTAAGAGATGGCGAAGGCCGGTGATCGTGGACGACAATTGTCCAAAGAGAATTGAGATCCGTAGATTGAAGAGAGAGAGAGAGAGAGAGAGAGAGAGAGAGAGAGAGAGAGAGAGAGAGAGAGAGAGAGAGAGAGATCAAACTGTGGTTTGATCAATGACAATGGACTGTGGTCTGGCAAGAACGAGAATAGAAAAATAAATTGAAGAAAGGCTCAATAAACGAACGCCACTAGGGTCAAACTTTCGATAGGGCGACGAAGACAATGAGCGGCATAACAAGAGACCAAATATGAGAGGGGATCAAATTTGGTAGAGGGCAAACCGGCAGCGGAATTGATGATCAAACATTATTCAAGTCCATTGACGTAATCAGTAATGAATAACGGATCAATATGATGTCACAATTAAATAAAAAGGAATAGCACTCTTTAGCAAAACCAATAAAAGCAGCCTTTTTTTTGTCAATATTGCGATCCCAAAAAACGTAGTTGTATGTTAAAATCGGACTTTCAAACAACGACCATTTTGAGATTGGGTTTGGGTGACGACTAAAAATCATCAGTGATGTAAGAATATTGCAACTGAACATGATTAATTGTATGGCTGATGATTTGTTTAGAAAGATTTTAGGAATAACGAATGGAATATTATCAAGAACAAAACTGAGACTTTATTTTAAAAGGAAAAAAAAATAAACGGAAACCTACAAGAAAACGAATGATGGCAGGACAGGGCGGTGGCAATAGCGGCACACCGCCATGTCTTAAGGTTTTTCTCAAGTGGTGATGGCTAGGGTTTGGTTATTTGTGTCTAGCACGGTGGAGACAGTAGAGAGCCTTGGCTCTGATACCATGTAGGATGGTAAACTACTGTATTGGTTGATCGTATTCCATTTAATAGAGTTACAATATATAGAGATAAACCTGGCCCATGGGCTCTGAACTAAAACCTTAAATAATATATTCTAATAGCTAGGTTGATCGCTTGCATCTTTTTGAGGGTATACTGATAAAACGCAAGTTATACCTAATAAAAAAAGTTATACTTGATAAAACGCAAGTTATACATGATAAAACACAAGTTATACCTGACAAAACGCAAGTTATACCTGATAAAAGATGCAAGTTATATCTTATAAAAAACGCAACTTATACATTATAAAACACAAATTATCAAATGAAAGAAGATAAAAAGCTTGTTTTAATGGTGTATTTTTTTTATGAAAAAACAATGTCGTACAAAAAGTTATGGAGGTTTAAAAAATGGGGTGGAACTCAACAATTGTAGGTTATACCTATTTTGCCCTTCTCATTCTCTTTTAGTACATTCCCCCTTTTAATCCATCCATTGATTCATTTAGATTAAAAGCCCAAAATCCTTCTTATCGTTGTTATATTATGATACTTTTTACACAATACTTTCTCTAATATATATATAATTATTTTTCACTTAATCGTTATCATATTCTAAATAAGATTTTCTTTTTCTGTTTATAAAAATTCTAGTCTATCCCCCGGAGCTTTTCGGGATAGACAAATCTAATATATAATGAAAAATGTGTGCCATAAAAAGGAATAGGTTGATTTTTCAATTTTTTAAGGATCAACACTCGATAACTCATAAAACATACTTCTAACTCTACGTGTGCACCTCTTGCTCGAGTGAAGTCTCTGTACAACTTTGTCACTTTTTCAAGACACTCTAAAGTTGTGATGTCAACTTAGAAAAAAAATAACCAAATTGCTATCAAATGGCATGTCATGATGATGATAGACGATTCTGATGTGTAAAGTGAGCATATGTGAAAGAATGACATACCTGTTTAATCTTTATTATGGATATACAATCGATCACCTTGTGTGACACCGAATAAAACAATTAGTAGTTAAGCAATGGATATCCATTTTGAAGATAAATAAAATGATCTAACTGCTATCGACTATAAAGATTGTGGGATGATAACTTTTCATGTCTCCTGACTATTTTCTCCATTCATACATAATTTAAGTATCTATTTCAATAATCACCGAATGTCAGTCGATTTCAAAGTACATGCATTAAAAACGATCTAAGAGGCACGCATAAATAAACAATCAATAGGTAAGCAGTGAAGATCCATTTTGAAGATAAATAAAACTAAGTGCTATCGACTAAAAAGATTATAGGATGGTAAATTTTCATGTCTCCCAAGTATTTTCTCTACTCATACAAAATATAAGTATCTATTTCAATAATCACTAAATGTTAGTCGATTTCAAATTACATACATTAAAAATGACTAAGAGGCGTGCATGTGAGGTGATTAATTGTGACACCCGCCAAATTCACTAGTCGAGTCCGTACAATTAACTGGTTTGCTTCACTATGTGCTTAGAATAAGTGTGTCGGTGCGCCTCATTATTTGAACGGTTATGTGAAAATAAACTCTACCCGAACACCATGACCATCATAAGGATCAACAAAAGCGTATGGATTTTCACACAATATTTTATTTTTCCAAAACTATATTTTTTTTATATACTTGTGTGCATGATCAAAATATGAAAACAATATTATTCATACACACATGCCTTACATATACATACTTGAACTAGATGAGACAAAAACCATACAACCATATATATATATATATATATATATATATATATATATATATGCACATACATGCGTAGATATATATATGATAAACCAAGACAACACCTCATGTCCTTTTCATGAAAACTAATACCTTCTAGATGATAGGGACATAGCATAAGACAACTAGGTGACAACTATGTGCACATTCATCTTTGAAAGGGACTTGACACAATGGAAACTAATGACACATGATAAGTCTTGTAACCTACATTATGATATTACTCATCTAAATGCATGACCACTTCCTTGAAACCACATGCCCATCCAAACCAAACCTTATAATCATTAGTCATTTTCACATAATCATGACAAGTCCTTATCCCACAACTCTTGGAACCTTCCTCTTTGTTGATTGCTTTGGCCGAGTACTAACACTATCACAAGTCATTATCATCCTAAACTTATACCTATTTGGTTAAACATGAACTCACACTATCACCCAAGACTTCTACACTTCCCTAATTAGAAAGAAACAAACATTCCTATCTATCACATATCTTGGGCCCGAAAGTGACACATCAAAGGACCAAATGATGACAAGAATTGTGTTCATGAAAGGTCACTATCCATCCTACATTCTTACAACCAATTGGCTGATCCTATGCAAGAGACAAGACCAGAAAACTCACTTCCAACTCACTTTCACACATGACGTAATCAACCTAAAGCCTAAGTGATGTCATGGTTTACACTCAATTAGACAATATGACAAACTAACCTCATTCCGTAAGCAAGTCAACCTCTCTTCTTCTTGGTTTATCATCCAACTCATGCTTTCACCAAATGATGATTAAACTCACTAAACAATGTCCCAAACCATGGAGAAAGACCTTTCACATTTGTTTTGTCCACTACCACCCTCGACCACTATATAAAGAGGAGCAAACTATCCCATTTTTTCCACACCAACTCTCCTACTCTCTCTCACTAACTCTTGGCTGAAACCACACCCCTTTTCTTGGATTATCGAAGCACATGGAAGCTCAAGAGGAGGCTAGGAGGTCTAAACAATCGGCACATCACATCTATTCGACTAGGTAAGATAACTAAGCTTGAAACTCATTTTATTTTCCTTTGTACCCATCGACCCTTGTGATTACTCGGTCGGTCCCCGACATTGGAGCACCATGTGATCGAGCACACAACACCCTAGAACCGGCTAATTTGATAGTAACACCTCGATTTTATAAGTGAAACCCGATTGTTAATATACACTTGCACCTTATGTATGTATCTCACTAAGGAACTCACCACACCCACATATGGTGATACACGAAGCTAGATAACACTCACATTACAAATCAATGTTTTATAAACCACACTTGGCTTTTATAGTTGTCAAGGAACCGATTTTTGGATCAAAACATACACGATCACATATAATGTTGCACATATTAAAAACACCTAGATTACACAAAACAATACACTTTACAATGTGCAATAAAGATGCATAGTAATTATCACGTGCAATGGCTCCACATATACATGACACAAGGGTCCACAAGTCGGGCGAACAACTTGTAGGGTAAACGACAAGTATATAAAACTAAAGATATCTTTGACGTTATAGGGCACTTTTTTTTTCGGAACAATAGTTACTTCTACTTTGCTAGATCACATAACCAGACATCAGGTGAGTTTCGTGGCCTCTTTTACTGTTTTACTGTTTTGCAACTTCGGGGGATAAACATGCAACAGACCCACATATGTACATGACAACAATATGTGTTACATGAGCTAGACCCACAATTATCGCAGATCAACGAAAATTCCCCGGACAACTATAACCATTAGCATAGCAATAAGCCGTTGATCATAGAAATAGTACTATTTGGGTTGACACCCCCTTTCACTGTTAGTCGCGCTAACACACGTGAATTCATATTATCCATACTTTACAATGTCTTGCGATAAGGCATTGGGGCGGGGTGCGCACGAACGTCGTGGTTTGGTTATGGTGCTCATGGTAACTATATTTTGCATGGACACAAACAACAAAACTTTCTGAGCAACAAAACTGTTTTATCGAGTCAACAAAACCTACGAACTCACCAACTTTTTTTAGTTGACACTTGTAAGCATGTTTTTCAGGAAACCAAGTAAGGACGTTAAGGAGCCAAGTTTAGGACTGCATGAAGAATGCCTTGTTTTGTGGTTTTGATGTAGTTGTTTGAAACATTTGTTAGGATTTGTAAATTGTGTCCGACTATGTGACTTATGTGTTTGATGAAATAAATGACATTTAGTATTTCTCATATAAACAATGTTTGTGATCACCATATTCGTCTCACCTCGCGTTTTTGCCTTAGGCGGGGTGTGACAGATTGGTATCAGAGCTATTGGTTATAGAGAATTAGGTCTCATGGAGAGATACCTAGACTATAACCTAAGGACCACTCATTTATACTTTAGGAGTCTTTGTGCATTGCTTAACTTCTACACGTGGCTTCTTTGGATACATGGTCTTATTTGTTTTCTTTTATCATGTGGATTTGGAAGAGGACATGGCACCAGCAACAAGATCTACTCACAACAACTCTGGAAAAGGAAACCCGATGACCCCTGAAGACATTGCGCAGTTGGTTTCACAACAAGTTGCAGCTGCTATTGCACAATATGAGGCAGCCCGAAATGGCACGAGTGGAGGATCTGGCGGTGGCGTCGGAGGTAGCGGTACTGGTGGAGATGGTGCTAGGACCAGAAGTGGCACAGAGACCGAGGACGTACAAAAAGGTTATTCGTACAAGGCGTTTTTGGCATGCAATCCGCGTAGTTTCAATGGTACTGAAGGAGCGGTAGGAATTGTTCGGTGGAACGAGAAGATGGATTCCGTGCTCGACATTAGTGACTGTGCTGAGAACTGAAAGGTCAAGTATGCTACTTGCACCTTCCTGGATGAAGCCCTAACGTGGTGGAATCTACAAGTCCGGACGCTGGGAAGAGAAGCTGCGTATCAACTTTCATGGAATGATCTGAAGTCCATGCTCTTGGCAGAGTACTTTCCTCGCAACAAAATGCAGAAGATTAAGTCTGAGTTCTGGAACTTGGCTATGGATAGAACTGAGATATCGGCATACACCACTCGATTCCACGAGCTTTCCCGACTTGTCCCGCATATGGTTACACCTTAGTTCAAGAGGATTGAAAGGTACATTTGGGGTCTTGTACCTCAAATTCAAAGCATGGTGACATCATCACGACCTGCCACTGTCCAAAGTGCTGTGACTTTGGCGCATAGTCTGACGGATGAGGCTGTTCGATCTGGAGCTTTGATCAAGAAGGGTACGGGTGAGAAACGGAAGCCGGATGACCAGGAATCAGTGAACCATCCAAGTAAGAAGCAGGAAGTTGCAAATGCGTATGCGGCAGTGGCGAAGAAACCGTACCAAGGGGCGCATCATAAGTACGACATATGTGCTTCTTTCTTGGCTGAGATTCCGGCACGCCTAAGCACATCCCATAAAACATCTCTAACCCAGTTATGACGATACTTGAACCCCGGAAATTCTTTACAGTGGAGGGGATGATCACCAAATCTATCCAAACAGGTTTTTTTTTTTAATTTTATTTTACTTTTTTTTTTTTTTTTTTTTGCAAATGGGGCATCATTCGTCTAGAGGGAAAAGAGGAATCATGAGTCAGTATTTGAGGATGGCCCTATATTCAAGTATTGACATTCGTTGCCCAACACCTTCAATTGGCAAAACAGTCAAAAAATCCTGAGCATAAGCCCCCTTGAGACAAGAAATAACTGCCTTTTGACGCGAGGTCATATCAAACCAATCCTGCATATCATGTACACGTTTGCCATCAAGAGCACTCGCCAAAGTTTGTTGAGGTTTCTTGGGGATGGTATCCTTATCAATAAAACTGATATACGTTAAATTATACATATAAAAGTCCCCAAAAGGTTGATCAATTTGTTTAGGCTGCTTATTCCTGAAGTATAAAACGTTCCCTCTGTTCCTAAATAGCTTCTTTCAAAATGGCTTCCGCTTCCTCGGTGAATATCTTGGTAGAAGATATTGATGACCTGTCGTTAGGGTCATGCAAAACCTAATTAACCTAAGTAGATAGGGTAAATAGGGTATCAATCCAAGGAGCGTGTGGTTAGTGAGTATTGTTTAGTCAACTAGAGAATGTTGCTTATGAAGATGCTAGTTTAGTTATGAAGAGTGTAAGTTATCATTTAAAAGTTGATTAAAAAGTTGTTGTTGATTATAATGAGAATTTAATTGAATTAGTAAGAATAACGAGAATAATGAAACTTGTAAACAATAGGATTAAAATGATTACACTAAGGATTCGGCAATTGAATACTAGGGCTTTCAACAATTGGGTGAACAATGATAATGTAATTGGTACTAACGGAGTGATTGTTCAATAGGTTTAGGTATCAAGTTTTGTCAATATCAAGATAGACTAAACTATACTTTATTACCTAGAACATACAATCCTATGGTAGTGTTAACGCAAGGAATCATGCTTATCTCACTAGAAATTGGCACAAGATCAATTAACTAAAAATGAGTTTAGCATAAGATTAATCACCAATCAACACAATTAATTCAAGTACACAAAGACATCAACAAAAGTTTAAAAAACAACACCCAAATGTGTTCAAACCCTAGATATCAAGAACCTACATCCCCAGTGTAATACAAATAGATTAGCCAAGCATGGCCATGATGTTCATCTTCAATATTGTGTCTTCAATCTTCATCAAAATGCTTCAAGAAGTTGGGAGAATTGTGTGTGTGTTTCTTGGTCAATTAGAGATGAATGATAATAATGAGAATGAAGGAATGCCAGCTAAAAACGTCCCTAGACCTCATAAATTTGACATTAAAAAGTTTTCCACCATCATTGCTTTGAAAAAGGAAAGTTTTGACCAAAATTTGCCTTTGGCGTATCCTACGCCAGTTTTGGCGTAGGCTACGCCAAGTCCTGCTTGCCTGAGCCATTTTCTGCTGCCCTACGCAAGCTTAGTGATGCCTGCCTACGCAAGTGGCGTAGGCTACGCCACTTTTGGCCTATCCTACGCCAATTCACCCTTCAGCCTTGGATTTTAATTTTCCAGCTTGTTTATGCTTCCGTACCTCGTCCGAACAACTCCAAAACGTCATATTTGCTTCCTTTAGTCATCAAATCCTGAAACAACATAATAATATCAAAGCAACACCATTTGACAACTTAACATTCCTTAAAACTCATTTATAGATGTGTTTATACTCATCCTTTAACCAACCCATCAGATATTATTTCTTGAAACTGTGGTTTTTTGGTTTTTAAGTAAGTACGTAACTCAACCAGAAATTTCCTTACCTGTCCAATTTCTAATGAATCGAGATAACCGTTTGTTCCGGTATAAATAGTAAGTATCTATTCTTCTACCGCGAGAGGGGCGGATTGGGATTGTTTAAGCAATTCACGTAATCGTTGACCTCTTGCTAATTGATTCTGAGTAGCTTTATCGAGATTAGAAGCAAATTGTGCAAAATCTTCTTGTGCCGACCTTATATACTAGGAATTGGTACTTATTTGGGTATCTTTTTTATTACAGGTCTTAAATGATGTCCCAGAAGCAAACTCGAAGAAAAACGAAGGTTTCTACGCAAAACAACGAGTTGTGTCAATCTAAATGGTCGTTCAGTCCATCTGAATGGCCGTTCAGTCCATCTGAACTTCCGTTCACTTGCCCAGGATATTTCCAGCAGCAATTCTAGAAGCCTACGTTACTACACATGATGATTTCTGCCAAGTGGACGTCCGAACGGCCGTTCACTCTACTCGAACGGCCGTTCACTTGTCTTAATCTATTAAAAACATGTCTCATCCCCTGTATTCATTATTGGGTGTTTATTGGGTAATTTTGGGAGGACCTTGGGAGATGTTCCGGAGCTGTGGACTGCTGAGAAGCCGACTAACAAGATTTGCTTTCTTATGATTTGGTCTTTGTACTTTATTTAGTTTGGATATGAGTTTGAAGCATTGATATGATGTTATGTTAGTGTTTGTAAACCTACGGGTAAAAACAATATTATGTAGTAGTTTAAACAATCGTTGTATGTTAATCACGGCTTATATGATTTTGGCGCTTTTCATGTTTTAAATCTTGATGATCATATTGTAAACATGTTGCGTTGTTGTTGGATTTCTGGTTATGATCGTATGACTTTGATGATTATTGTTTTGTGTTTGTCGGATACATGTTGAAAAACCGCCTGGTTAATCAATCAGTAGTAGACTAGTTGACTTGTGAATGTGTGTACACCATGAAACTAGAAATGGGTATTGGTTTGGTTAAAGCCCGACAAATGATGATCAGAAATGCTTATCTGCACGTAAAAGGGTTTAATAAGCTTAATGGTGTTGTTACTAATCTTTTACACGGTTGTTGATCTTTGTGAGTTATTTTGGTAAAAATTGCGATCTTAGTATATTTGTGTTCAAAGTTGGTAAAATGGAATAGTTTGTGATATGCTCTACTTTATGCTAGTCTCGGTGGTTGTATTGTGTATTCGGTATTGCTTTCTGTAACACCCCAACCGATGGCGGAAACATCGAGGTGTCACGTAGTGACGATTGTTCAATAGCTCAAGGTACTAAATTGTAAATATTGATACATTGATTAAATAGTGTATTACATTGAAATGAAATACAACGATTCTAAATGCCAACTAAACTGAAATACAATGAATCAAAATCTAAACATAAATCCGAAAGCTTAAAGAATGCATCTCAAAATAACCCGAAACATGTACAAAATAATTTTGTCAATACAAAAATGTATTCGTGAGCATACTCTGTTTTGAATACATATAGTAGGAAAAGTGTTTAGCAATTCATGTGTTGTATATCGTTTGCAATTATGTAATAAGTAGTATCCGGGTCAAAATCAATCCTATGAAAGTGAAATGAAATTTATATATAGTATGCGCTATAGACAGTAGTAATGAAACACATAGCAACGACTAAGGTCTCTCAACAAAGTCACAAGGGGTATATACCATAGTACTATTCATTGAAATGCTAGGCCGCAACGGTTAATGATTTTGACAAGTCATAGATACACAAAGTAACACAAAGCAAACACACATGAGAATTGCACTTAGTGAAAAGAAATAATACTTTGACATAAGGTACATGAGTAGCCCCAAACAGTAAAATGAAAAAGGGGAAAGATATACTCACAGTCTTGCTAAGTGTTAAATCCAAGAAAGATCGTCACAAAAGGCTTTAGAATTCCGAAGAACTCAACCTATATGTATAAGAATACTAATGAAGAAAGTGACTTAAAAAATCTAAGGTATCTAGGGTTCTAAGGCATTAGGGTTTACTAAGTCGATTTGGGGAATTAGGGTTTTGCGATAAATTAATTGATATTATATTTGTATTAGTATATGATTAAACTCTATGAATATGATATGATAGTCTAAACATTTCCAATTGAATATTCAGATAAAAATATGTTTTGAATAATTAAAACAAAATAATATAGTCAATTACTTTAGCAAAATTATTGTAAATAAATATATAATAATCATAAATATTTGAAGAACATAATCATGAGTTACACAATGATCCAAACAAATGAGAATTAAGATTTTCAAACATAAGAATATTTCAATTTTATAAGAAAAATATTTATAAAATAGATTTTAAATAGTATAAATAAAGAAATGATTAATTAGGTCTAATTAAACATAAATAAAACTAAAAATACAAGACATGATCCAAAAATATTATTTTTATAGAAAATGTATGCTTTCTGATGTAAATCAATGAAAATAATTTTCTCATAAATTTTCTCAATTTATTTGCATTTAAAACTAATTTACTAAATTTAAATCATGTTTAAATGATTAAAAATAGGAAAATCAATAAAAATAAATTTTTCTGAACCAATAATTTTTATTTTAGTTCATGACGATTAGAAATAATTTATCAAAAATTTTGAGATAAAAATCATTAAAAATGAATTTTTAATCAATTAAACATGATTAAAAAAATTAAAATAATAAAAATTACGAAATAAATAATTTTCCAGAAGATAAAAATGTGATAATTTTCATAACTTTTGGATAAAAATGAATTTATTATGAATATTTCAAAGTTATAAGAATTATAAATGGTTATTATATAATTTAAATATAGGAAAATAGGAAACAAACCAAAAGGAAAAAAAAAATGCCAGTCATGGGTTTCGAACCCATGCTCCTTTTTGTATAACACGAGTACCCCAACCCTTTCGTGGGTTTGAAAGTTTAAAACATGCAGAATTGACTTGGAATGGTTGGTTTATATGTTATCGAGTAAAACGAGCGTTTTTTTCTGAGTTTATGATTTCCGATCGGTTACCTTATTAAATCACCATAACTCGTTTTAAACTAATTATTATTCGTGGGATTTTGATTATAGATGATGGAGAAACGGTTGGGTATTAAATAAAACGGATTAACGCGCATAAATCAACCAATTTATGGTTGCCGGAAAACTCGCCGGCCGGAAATAATGGCCGGAAAGCAGCCGGACAAGTAGACGGGGGGAAAGTGTTTAAAAATTTTGACTTTTGGCAAAAATAGTCCCTCAATTATTAACTAGGTTAGTTTATTATATTTCAGTTAGTTTTTCCTTTATAAAAATTTAACCAAGTTAACTAAATTAACCTAATATGTTTTTAAAACTTTATAAAACTTGAAATTTTTATAGAATCTATTCTGAATAATGTTTCAACATACACATTTGATTAAAACGTATACCGGATCCATAATAAATGCAATTGATAAATTTTGAGTTCGTTTGTTATTAAATTAGAAAACGACAAAATTTACAGGGACCAATAAAGGAACATTTAAATATACGAAGGACTATAATTGACAACTTGCTAAGATACGAGGGTGACGGTTGTCACACTTTCCTTGATTAGTGAAGTTAGAAAACTTTTAATAGATGACTAACTTATCTTTAGAAGATTTGCATGAGATTATATCAATAGCTCGCTAATGAACAATTTGAGGTGGTTAACATGTGTTATCATGTTAGCTTTTCGTATAGTTGTCATGTTAGGATTCCTGAAAGGAATACTAATTGTCTGAAAACAGGAATGTTGATCTCGCGCCTTTTTAACATATGTTATGTAGTTGACATGATAGGGTTGTTATTATAGTGTCTTCATATATATATATATATATATATATATATATATATATATTGTATTTGGAGTCTTACTTATGTTAATTTAGTATTTTAGAATTAATCTAGTTTAAACAACTTCCTACTATCTTTTACTGGTAAATCGGGGATAGCGTTTAAGTACTATTGCATCCGCTCGCGTCCATGGATCGATATTTGGTTCTTATCTGAGCTTACTACATATATGATAGGGTGATAGGGTACACTTGCTTTTTTGTGTGTGTGTTTTAATGTTAAGGTCTAAACCATTTTTATAAATATTAAAATCAAACGTGTGTTAAAATCATTGAAAAATTATGTATAGTTGCGCACACGTCAAGTTTTTAGCGCCGTTTCCAGGGACGCGACGAGCTTTAGGAACGAACCGAGTCAACCTTTTACCAGTGTACATCCTTGTGAATACTTGTTTATACTGTGTTGATTCTTTATTTATTCATTTATTGCTTATAGGATTGTTTAAATGATTATTTTTGAATTTGGATGTCGATAAATTTGACTGATTCTTTATTTCATTATTTTGTTTTCATATAGTTTATGTTGTTTGTATAATTATAGTTTTTATGTGTATATTTAATAGAAGCCTGGGTGTGTTATATTTAAATTTGATGATTAGGATGCCCTTATAATAGGTTTGGGTTAAGAAAATTTTGAAAATTTCTTTATTATAAAGTGGTTTAAATAAAAATAATTTTCTGTGAAAAAATGCTTCATCGCGATGCACGCGAACATGATGCCCGGATTTTATCTTTTATTGTTCACGATACGCGAACAGGATCACCAGGATCCTTCGTGTGAAATGAATAGCCACTAAAAAAATAAAAATAAATAAAGTTTCTTTTTCTCCTGATCTTTCTAACACCATTAAATGGCATCCATCATCATTTTCATCCATTATCTTTCGTTATAATTTTTTCAGTGAAAAACCTGTTTTCGCGACAAGCAAAAAGACGGTATATATCTTTTCGCGACACACGAAAGCCCAAGGTCAAAGGACAAATCAAATCGTTTTCTCACGCTACGTGAGAGGCTGTCTATACACCTCTTCGTGATGCACCAGAACCTTGGGTCTCGCCTGAGTCATATTATTTACTCACGCCACGCGAGAAGCGGTCTATACTTCTTCGCGATGCGCGAGTGACTCAGATTCCGCTGAGATTTTATTTATATATATTTGTTCATATTTTTTCCTTCATCATATTTTTATTTTTATAGTTTTTAGTATTTTATTTTTATTGTTTTTAGTATTTTATTTTTTATATTTCTTCTATTTTTCTTCTAGATTGAGTTTGTATTTATTTTCGTATGTTGTGTCAGTCTAAGTGTGGGGATGGTCGTTGTTCTTTCCATTGATCGATCTTCTCGCACGTACTCAATCTCCATTCGGGCGAGGGTGATCTTAAAAATTATTTATGAAAACGACTATTCCAGCATAGAAAGTTAATGTCCAGATGGACAGGTCCATACACCAAGTTGGACTGAGTTTTTATGTCAACGGGCAACACCTTAAATTATACAATTTTGGCTATATGAGCCGGCAGTGGAGTGAGTTGAATTCCACGCCCGCGTGCCTAAACAAGCGTGGGGAAGCGAATCTAGCTATCGACTCGGGCAAAAACTTAGCTTCGCAGTGGCAATCATGTCCTTAATCACTTCATAATGTTTTTTAGCTTTGCAGGGACGATCTTGTCCATGTTAATTTTTATGCATTTTATTGATTAGTTTGTAAAGTTATACAGGTTGATTCATGCTGAGAGATTGTGGGAAGAGACGTTTTTTGAACCGAAGATATTTAAGAAGATGAAAACCTTGCAAAATAGGTATTTTATATGTTTATGTTAAGTTTCGCAAAGTGCAAGAAGTTTTGAACAAAATGTGCAGCAAAAACCAGATCAGAAAGCCCGAATGGTCGTTCGTATAAGCGAACGGTCGTTCACTCGGCAAAGGATCACAAAACTATGCTAGGCAGATCAAGTGAACGGTCGTTCGGTATCTGTGAACAATCGTTCATTTAGACAAAAACATAAATAACTCAGGGGCATTATGGGAAATCCAATTTTTTGTTACAAAAACCCAACCCTAGCTCTTGTGAACGAGCCGTTCACATTTGTTCTTCCATTTTCTCTGTACTTTCTCTCATAAACACTAAGTCATCTTCTAAAACCTCATCTCTAATCTCCAAATAAAGGTATGAATTCTCCTATTTCTTGCATTTTCTCTTATTCTAGTGTAAGGTAATGTAGATTGTTGCTCTCTTCTCTTAATTTTAGGGCTTTCTTCATAATTGTTTAAAAACCCTAAAATTTTAAGATTGTTGTATAACTAGTTTAATATTAGAGTAATTTTATTTAATTATTATAAAGTAGGCTTAGTCTTAGTTTTAATTTAGGGTTGTTCAGGAAATTTTAGGGCTTTTTTCATAATTGTCAAACAAGCCCCAAATTTCTTATGTTTTTGTGCATAAATTAGTTAGAACTTCAGTTTCTAGGCACCCATTTACAAGAAAACTTGTGTTTGATATGATTTTGCAAAACATTAGTGAATGGGGTGTAAAATTCTGAACTTGTATGGTTTTTGATAATTTTTGTAGCTTTCGGCCATCCAATCATGAAACTACATGATTTTTCAAAACCAAGTGTTTGAATGGTCACTTTTGGATGAATTTGGCGGAAAAATTGCAAAGGGATGCAAACCAAATGCCTAGGATCGAATAACAACCTGCTGAATTTATTTTGAGCAAACAGGTTAATATGAACGACCATTCGGATCAGGTGAACGGTCGTTCACCTCGACTGTTGAAAAATCTGAAACTTTTTTATGATGGTTCTTTCTCCTCGACTATGTTTAACATTACTAAGCTTGTTTTATTGCATATGGTGCATGCCTTCCTTTTTTTCAATACCCAAAACATCAAAGACCAACAATGTGTGGGTGAATTTGAACCTCTTTGGGCGAGAAGGAATCTCATTGCTGAACCACAAAGGCTTTGCTGGGACATGGTCAGGTCGTTAAATCAAGAGGAATGGCTTTCGGGAATGTTGGAAGAACCCATGGACAGGTTACTCAAAATCAAGCGACCCGTGTATCAGGAACTCACACTTGAGTTCCTAGCACCATATAAATACACAAAGCCATGGGCGAGGGAACAACCAAACTCCACCAAAGCATAAAAATGGGTAGTAGAGTTTCGACTTGGGGGGTACTTGGTACCAAATGTCAGTTGCTGAACTGGGGTCCGTTTGGGGATCTCTACGGATGAGGAAGTTCTGGAAGATGATTTTAATAATGCCAAGTTCTGTTTTAATTCTGACACAGAACAAAAGGCATTTTGGACTAAACTCACAGGGCTACAAGAATACAATCCCTAAAACTCAAAAGCCTCAAGAATCAGGGACCCATTGCTCAAACTAGTCTACCAGGTTATCTACCACACCATGGCTTGGCGAAAGAAAAGTTCAGGCAACTACCCGATACCAGATTTGTTGTTTTTGTATTCACTTGCTACAAATGTCCCCGTCAACCTAGTTTCCCTTTTAGCCCAATTCTTCAAAAATGCAGTGGGTCGCTCACCCCACAGCGAGATACATGGGGGTGAATACATTACACAGCTGGCTTATGATTTGGGGATCATGAGAAGGGCACGGGCAAGGAATATGTTGAGGGTTCACTAGGGAAGCTATGTAAACATGCATGTTATCAAGAATATGGAAATCATCCATGAGGCTAGAAATGGTAGATGCAGATTGTAGGGCCTCGATGATGAGATTTGGGACCTGCTTCCACCGGGTGAAAATGAGGGTGACAAGTCTAACCCCGATGATGATGAAGATGAAGAGCCCGACCATGGGGATGATGGTTTAGGAGGAGCGAACATACCACAGCCACAGCAGCAGCAACCCCCAAAATTTTACAATAAGTTCACCGCGTTCATAGAAGAGACGTGGTCGAACTTCGACAACATGTTTTCTGGTTTTAACTACCTCTTCACTGACCTTCATGCTATGCACCCAGATTACTTAGGTAACCCTCCACATCCTTTTGGGACACCAGGGGACAAAAGGAGGCGGGGACATGATGTTTTGAATGGGTTTCATATGTTTTCTTTTGTCAAGAATGTTGATCGTGCAGGAAACCGGGGAGCACCGATGTGGATGCTCTATGCCGTTTATTTCCCTGGAGTTTTCTTCGACACCAGGGAGTATTGTTCTCCTTTTTCTCACTATAGTTAGTTATTTCATAAACGCTTTCTATTTTCACATTGGGGACAATGTGAAGTTTAAGTGCGGGGAGTGATTATATCTTGTTTGTCCTCTATATGTATATATATGTTATAAATATGTTAAAAAACACTTCAAGCCTAACTGATTTTTGATAAAGATAACTTGGGGCATGACAAATAGACATGATACTAGCATGCTAAATCTGTACACTTGCACCCATTTCCTTCCGGTTACGTGAGTTTTTGAGCCAATACTATAAATTATTTCATTTCTTGATGCTTATTGAGTGTGCCGGATGTTTTGTGCAATTTAGAACTTGTCATTAGCATGCTTGTTTAGATCAGATACGTGTGAGATTGTATGAAAATGATTGAGGCACTTAGGATACCCTTTTGATTTGGCATTTTCTTTTCGTTTTATTTGTTTCCTGCACCCAAATGTTATCCACTAGTTAACCCTGTTGAGCCTATATCCCGTGTTTTTTCTTATTTATCACATCATTTCACCACTAAACCAAACTTAGCCTTTTTATTTTAAACCTTTTGTGTTGAAACTCGGTTTAGGTTATTGTTTGACTCGTTTTGCGTTGTATATAGTTCGTGTTTGGGTTTACATATTTAGATCCCGTGTTTTGTGTATATTCGTGTTATAGTTTTTGGTTATATTTGATATTATATGTTGTTAACATAATATATATATATATATATATATATATATATATATATATATATTTATATATCCAGAAAAATAGTATACCCTAAAATAGGGTGATTTATCAGTGTTTGAGCAGTTTTCAATGCAGTAAGTTAGAATTCTTGTGGTTAGCTCGAATTGTTAGAATTCTTGTGGTTAGATTGAATTAAATAAAGATCGCCTATGTTTGCGTGTGTTTTGTATAGTTCGTGTTTGTTTCTATTAGTTAGACATAACTGCCGAGTTTTAGCCGTTTAGTCACTGTAAATATCCATTCCACACTCTTTCCCTTGTCTGTCATTACCACCCTTTTAAAACCTCTTGATTTGTGCTTTTTCACATGTTAGTTGGTGAAGATTAGATCTTTTGTCAAGCTTATGATATTGCACGATTTATTGTCTCGGAAATGGAATGATTTACACATACACATTACACGTATGTATCATAAATAAAACCAAGTGTGTGTGAACATTGTGAGTCATGTATGGATTTGCGAGCTATGTTGATCGGAAGTGAATCATCACCGTTTAGTTGTCTTATCGCCTGTTTATATATGTTGGCTTGAAAAATTATCTGTATAGGTTATTTTATCTTTGTTGCCAATTGGCGGGCTTTTAGTTTATTTTTGTTTAATTGTTTGCTTGGGGACAAGCAAAGTTCAAGTGTAGGGAGGTTTGATATATGTTAAATTATACATATAAAAGTCCCTGTTTAACTCCCGTTTATATACGTTTTTAACCTTATGCACTAGGAATTAGTACTTATTTGGGTATCTTTATGATTACACGTCTTAAACAATGTCCCGAAAGCAAACCCGAAGAAAAACGAAGGTTTTTGCGCAAAATAGCAAGCTGTGTCAATCTGAACGGCCGTTCAGTCCATCTGAACGACCGTTCACTACGCCAAGATCTTTCCAGCAGCACTTCTAGAAGCCTACGTCACTGCACATGATGATTTCTGCCAAGTGAACATCCGAATGGCCTTTCACTTGTCTTAATCTATAAAAAACATGTCTCATCCCGTGTATTCAGTATTGGGTAAATTTGGGAGGATCTTAGGCGATTTTCCGGAGCTGTGGACTACTGAGAAGCCGACTAACAAGCTTTGGAGGCGATAGGGATCCAATATCATCATCCAATCCATCATAATCCTTGCATTCTTATGGTTTGATCTTTGTACTTTATTTAGTTTGGATATGATTTTGAAGCATTGATATGATGTTATGTTAGTATTTGTAAACCTACGGGTAAAAATAATAGCATTTAGTAGTTTAAACAATCGTTGTATGTTAATCATGGTTTGTATATTTTGGCGCTTTTCATGTTTTAAATCTTGATGATCTTATTACAAACATGTTTCGTTGTTGTTGGATTTCTGGTTATAATTGTATGACTTTGATGATTATTGTTTGGTGTTAGTCGGATACATGTTGAAAAACCGTCCGGTTAATCAATTAGTAGTAGACTAGTTGACTTGTTAATGTGTTTACACCATGAAAATGGAAACGGGTATTGGTTTGGTTAAAGTCAGACGAATGTTGATCAGAAATGCTTATCGGCACGTAAAAGGGTTTAAAAAGCTTAATGGTGTTGTTACTAATCTTTGACACAGTTGTTGATCTATGTGAGTTATTTTGGTAAAAATGGCGATCTTAGTAGATTTGTGTTCAAAGTTGGTAAAATGGAATAGTTTGTGATATGCTCTACTTTATGCAAGTCTCGGTGGTCGTATTCTATATTCGGTATTGCTTTCCTTGATTAGTGAGGTTAGAAAACTCTTAACAGATGACTAACTTATCTTTAGAAGATTTGCATGAGGTTATATTAAAATATTATGAAAATGAAGTCGATTGAGTTTGTCAAAAAGGGTTGTTTTATAATGATTAGAATAGGCAATATGATAGCTGTAGGATCGTGTCTCTTGTCGGACAAGAAATGTGATTCATTTGGTTTTATCCGAATCGATAGCGGAAACAAAGACCCGGACTTTGATGATTATGCAGATTATAAAGAACAAGAATCAAACACATGAAACTATCATAATCACACAGATTTTATAAAGCTTACTCAAAGCAAAGATTCACAAAGATACACTCACTCTAAGAAAACACACATACTAAGGACACACCTATGGAATGTTGTGAGAGAGCTCTTTAATTCATGGGAGGCCTAAGATATTTATACTAGATCTTAGTCTCTCCCATGTCTTAGTCTCTTGGCCTAGGGAGACTGAGGCTTAGTCTCCCTAGCCTGGAAATTACAATAATGCCATTTTTAGACTAAGACATAAATAAACGTTATCTAATCTAGCCAACGACCTAGATGACTGGGAACAAACATAAAATGCACTAACAATCTCTCCATTAGACCAAGCTAGTGATTTATAGAACGCATCCTTATCACTAGCTGAGGACACACACGAAGTTTACTAATAATAGAGGGATAAACCAAATTTCTGGTAGTTAGAAATCTCCATTTGGAATGAAAGCGCCAAAAATATGCTATGGACCTTTGCATGGTCGACTAAGAATCACATCTTCTTTTCTTTTGTTATGAATACAACACTTGTTTCCAAAGTATTCTATTGCAAGCAAAAATTGAGATATACATACATACAGTATATATATATATATATTGATAAGTGGTGTTTATTCTTTTACAAATTTATCCACTAAGATTGATGACCAAAGAGAGTGAAAGAAATGTAAGATAGTGTGAGCCTAATTGCAAAAATCTATACATTATAAGAATATGAAAGACTAAATTGCATTCTTAAATAGTTACCTCATAATTTATAGACGTTACAAGGAAACCCTAATACGCTAGAGCATAGGCTCAATAGAAACTGTAATCTTGTATACATTCCAATTATAAACAAAGTGGTTTTTATATTTAAATTATATTGATCAATGGAGAATTACAAGACTCTTATAGAAGATTTACTATAAAGAAAAGGCTAATACTAAGGGATACACTTAATTACATAATTACAATTATAATTGACTAAGTTAAGATTATGCAAAGTCTTGGTCAAGTCTTGGACAAAGTCTTGGTTAATATCTTTAAGATGATGGTCAATGCGTTTATGGTGATGATACATTCCTTGTACACCACCTCAAGATGGAGGATCCGTTAGAGACTCCAATCTTGGACTGAAAATATAGGAAGGGTGCACGTGCAAGTGGTTTGGTGAGCACATCCGCAAGTTGATCCTTGGAGCTGACATGAAGAACTTTGAGTTGCCCGGAATTGACTTGTTCCCGCACAAAGTGATAGCCCAGAGCGATGTGTTTCATGCGGGAATGGTAAATAGAATTTGCACATACATAAGTTGCTCTGGTGTTGTCACAGTAAAGCGATGGGGTGCTCTTAATTGGGAGCCCGAGTTCACCAAGTAAATTTTTAACCCATGAGAGTTCAGTCGCAGCATTAGCGAGTGCTTTGTATTCAGCTTCGGCAGGTGATCTAGAGACAGTTTTTTGTCTAGCATATTTCCAAGATATGATATTGGACCCAAGATATATGAGATATGCTGTAGTGGACCGTCCTCCATCATTAATACCGCCCCAGTCCGAGTCCGAAAAAGCCTGCAAGTTTAGGTTAGTATTGCGTTTCAAGAACAACCCATGATGGACCGTTCCTTTCAAATAGCGGAATACCCGTTTGAGAGCTTTCTAGTGTGATTGTTTAGGTGAGTGCATGAATTGAGATAATTTATTGACGACAAAGGAGATGTCGGGACGTGTGAAGGCAAGATACTACAAAGTGCCTGCAAGTTGGCGGTAAGGATTGGGATCGACTCGGGGAGTGAAGTCAAAGGAAGAAGAGAGTCGGAAGTGCTTAAAGGAGTGAGAACCTCTTTTGCACCATCCATTTTAAAGGTGGTAAGAATATCTTGAATGTGGCGATGTTGGTAAAGAAATACACCATGAGGCGTAGGAATGACTTCGATTCCTAGAAAATGATGGAGAGGGCCTAAGTCTTTGATACAGAATTGGTTGCTTAGGTCCTGAACAAAGGAATCCATAAATGGATTGTGATTTCCGGTGAGGACAATGTCGTCAACGTACACAAGAAGGTAGCAAGTGATGTTGTTGAGATTGTATACATAGAGAGGGGTCAAAAATGCATTTTTAAAGCTAAAAAGAGTGAGAAAGTTGGTTAGTTCGATGTACCAAGCACGCGGTGCTTGCAAGCCCATAGAGGGGTTTTTTGTGTTTGCAAATGTGACGTGGGAATTCCGTATTGGTGAACCCATGAGGTTGCACCATAAAGACATCTTCGTGAAGAGTCCCATGAAGAAACACATTATCAACGTCTAGTTGAGGTAAAGACCATCCTTTTAAAAGAGTAATAGAGAGAACGGTGCAAATGGTAACGGGTTTAGTAATGGGACTAAATGTTTCATTATAGTCTTTTCCATATTGTTGGTGAAACCCTTTGGCAACTAGACGGGCTTTGTACTTGTCAATCGTTCCATTGGGTTTGCGTTTGATTCGGAATACCCATTTGCAACCAATGGGAATTTGGGTTGTGTGAAGGATAAGTTCCCAAGTGTTGTTATGAAGGAGAGCATTATACTCAAGATCCATGGCATGGCACCAATCCGGATCTTTCAAGGCTTAAGTATAAGTGGATGGTTTAAGAGAAACGGGTAAATGGTGAATGGTGGTAGAGATGACAAAGTTAGGGTTGTAATACTTTGAGTTGGGTTTTGGTTTTCGACGAGGTGGTTGAGGGTTATGTGAAGGTGAGTTTGTGGGATCATCGGATGTGTTGGATAAAGACATTGGTGAGGTGGGGTTGGTGAAGTGAGAATCGGTTGGGGTAGGGGTGGTGCTATCGGGTGGAGTTGGTGGGCCGGTTGGTGAGGGTGTCTTGGTGGGCTAGGGTGTAGGGCCTGTTGTGTGGGAGGTTGGGCTATTTGGGCCTGTTGTGTGAGAGGGTGGGTTGTGTGTTGAGGTAGAGGAGGTGGGTCATGGGTTAGTGGAGGGATAGAGGTTTGGGCTATGGGTGATGTGGGCTGTGGAGTAGGGGTTGGATGATTCAAGATGTTTGGGTCTAGAGTGGGTTGGTTAGAAGAGGAGGTTGCTTGGGCCGATTGGTATATGGATAGGAAGGAGTCAAATGACATGTGTTTGGGTTAGGGTTGGCGATTAGAGATGGAAAACTATGTGGGATAAATTCAACGTGGTGAGAGTGGTATAGTTTGTGACTAGTAGGGTTATAGCATTTGAATGCTGATTTGGAGGATGAGTACCCAAGAAAGATGCACGCCATTGAACGGGAGTGGAGTTTGGAAGTTGTTGGATCAGTTTCTTGTTTATGAACAGATTCTTATCATGAACACTTGTTTTAATAACTATCAAAGTAATTTGCACAACGAAATAAATGTAAAGTGTTCAAGGTAAAGCTTCACTTTAAACAGGAGTTATTACTCCCCCTTAAGTTAGGAACTAAAGCGGTAAATGAGAATCTAAGACAGTTAATGAATAATACAGTAAATGCTTAAAATGATTCTCGTATATAATGGAAATTATAACTACAAAAGGATTGTCTAAAATAGTGGGATGAACCCATCTATTTATAGACCAAAAGTAAACGTACATGAGAAGTATTGAAGCAATATAATATGTACAAATACTACAACAGGCTGTAGCATCGGTACTTGAACAAAGACTTTAACAATACTAATATTATACTAAACTACTGAAGTATAAGTCGGTTAGAAGCTTCTATCAAACATCTGATGAGTGACAAACTACTGATGAGTAGTTTGTCTTCAGCAGTTCTTCAGAGACTTTGTCTGGTTAGTCCTCAGAAATTCTGATCATAACTCTTCAGTACTTGATATCTTCTTCTTTAGCACTTTCAGTCTTCTTCATCAGCAGTTTCTATACTTAAAATTATTCAGCAGAAACATGAATTAGACTAAGGTATCAAAAGTGGTTTCGCCAATCCTCTTTGTCCTTACAATCTCCCCTAGATTGATGAAGCCAAAACCTTATCTAATCCTTTATTCCTTCTTTCTTCCATTAAGAATTCTCCATATTTCTCTGACCATGGAGGTCTTGAGTTGGTGAGCTTGTTGTTTAGTAAGAGATCCTTGTTGAGGTTCAAGATACTGGATGGTGAGTGATGTGCTGAAAGTGGTTTAGTATAAACAAACTAAATTAACCTAAACTAGACACTCTAAGTTTTAAATTTTTAACCTATGACTCTCTAAACCTAAACCACACAACCGGCAAGTGTACCGATCAGTGCAGTACAGCTAAAGTAAGTCCGAGTATCGAACCCACGAGACTCTACTAGAAAACGTAAACTAGACTCGATTACTTATCTACAAACTGACTTAATAACGTTTTATTGCTTAAAGCGGGGCTTTTCTAACAAACTAATGCAAATAAATAAAATAAAACTTAAAATAAACTATAGACACAAACTGAAAACTGCAACTGGGATAAGATGATGGGAAGGCACTACCTAGGCTAGAATCCTACACATGAATTATAATCTTCTAACGGCTATGGAACTGGTGTGGAACCGGGATTTTAAAATACTAAACATCAAGAATAAACTAGACACCCTCGACCCTTCTCAAGGGGAAACCTTAGAATACTGTTGTGCTGTTAAACCACCGGTTGAGAGGTTACCCTCACAGGCTTACCTACTCGAATCTTAAAGTACCCGCTAGTCAGTCTACCTCACAGCGCGAAAGTCACAATACACCCTAAAGTGCAAGGGGTAACTACAATATTTCTGATAAGACTTGGCCTACAAGAAATGCTAGGGAAACTAGGAAGATCTTCTTACAAAGCCTCTAGATCTAGCAATTTAACACCCTAGACAGACCAACAATCTCGCACCTTACAACTATTGAGAATTGGTAGAACACTTAGAATTACCTAACTAACAATTACAACTCCTATGGATAACCTGCAAAAATTAACCATAAACTAGCTGCTAACACCCAGTCTGCAACCTAACCCGCATTCATACATGAAAGACATTCACAAAAACGCAAGTGGAGTTTATAAAATTTATTTAAATAAAACTAAATATGCATACACATCAAACCAGAAAATAAAGAGTTTTTTACTTTAAAATTCATCCACAACCAGAAGTTCCAATACCAAAGAAAATAATTAATCAAACATGTGCAATCATCATCGCCTAGGTAGTTCTATGATCTAGCCAATAATTGTCATGATAAATCAAAATAATAAAAGCTAAACATATTCATGGTGTTCACAACGGGTTTGAATAGATAAATATTAATAATTGAAATAGAACCGACCCGTGCTCGCACCAGTGCTCCAACCCTTAATCGCCTTCTCTTGATGCGGCTACTATTCTTCTCCCAAAAAGTATATTGCTCTCCGCTGTTTTGTTCGATATGTCCTCTGCTGCTGATGTCGACGATCCTCCCAATTTATGTTTCTTCTGTTGTGCTACTTTTTGAAGATAATATATCACCACATAAATTGTGTTGGGCCTTGGGAACGTAACATAAAGTCACGGTTGGTTTAATATTATTATTAATACACTATTATTTATGTATTATTATACTCCGTCCTCTAGACTCGGGTGTTTGTGGCTTGACCAAAGTTACTCGTTTACGCTCCAACGTCCATTCGAACACCTACTAAAATATAAAATAAATACATAAGTAATAAAAATGACACAAAGCTAATAAAAACCTATAAAAACCTATAATAAATAAAATAGACCAGTACAAGCCTAAAACTAATAAAAGTACTATCTAAACGACTCGAAAACTATACAAACTATACACTAGAAATAGATGTATTTTACAATACATCAAATATCCCCACACTTATCTCTTTTTCGTCCCTGAAAAAGAATTATGATATGGAATCACAGTTAGGTTTACATCCAGTTTCAAAACATAGGTTACTTAATTAATAATCTACTAACGTGTTGTTTGCGATTGCAGGTATATTGATCCTCTTAAACCCACACCGGTTTCCCAGCCCCTTTTTATTTATGTTAAGTTCATGTTGATTAGTCTATCTAGGGTCTCACTCGAAGGAAGCCATAGTTCCTCCTAATCCCGCCTCAAGCTTATGAAGCTAAAGGAACGACCAATTGACCATTTCCCAACCGTCTTATGTAGAAAACCAAGAGAATTTAAAATCACTTTTTTTTTCGGCATACTTAACTCAGAGGGTGTGACCAATCCAAGTCGCTATCCCAGTGGCCAGGCACCTTAAGCTTCAACATTTTTTTTTTCATCTCAGCATACTTAACTCAGAGGGTGTGACCAATCCAAGTCACTATCCCAGTGGCCAGGCACCTTAAGCTTCAGCATTTTTGCTTTGATTTCTAATTTTTTTAAGTGATTAGAAAATAGCCTAACATAATTAATTTATTACTTTTAAAAAGAAACCTTTCTACCGGCCGAGCCTACCCACATATCCCAAATCAGACACGTTTTCAATCTATTTTAATCTCTTATTATACATACTATTTGAAACCGGACACCTAACTTTACCTATCATTTTCCATATTTTATATAATGCAAACTTCAAAATCAGGGACTTTTTTTTATTTATTTTTTTGGACTCAAAACGACCCTATATACAGACTAGACGACAGTTTCCCATCCCGACACTTAAACTCTAAATTGCCCTCAATGTAGGAATAGAAAACGACTCAAAACAAAAAATAAATTCCGAATACAAAAATAAAAAGAAAAGGGCAAATTGGAAAGGACTTAGCTGGTTTATTAACGCGTAAGCTCCAAAAACTCTAGTCCAATCCAGCTCGATCGTATAGCATTTTGGTCGCGATCGGCTCTGACACAATGGTAAACTCTGGGCTTGCTTTGACAGATGTTAAACAGCTCTGTAATCACCCGAATGGAGATTGAGTGTGGGTGGTGCAATCCAAACCTGCGCAAAACAAAACAAACAAAACCCGAGCATAACACCGAACCACACAAAAAGTAAAAGACACAACTACTAACTTAGACTCAAAATATAACAACAAGTAAGAAGACGTACCTGCTTGGCAGAATGGCGGTGAAAAGTGGTAGAACCAAATGGGTAGAAAGAAGAAAAAAAATCTGATTCTCGCTCAACGTGAAGGACACTGGTGATCACAACACGCGTTGCAAACGAAAAAAAATAAAAATATAAGTTTCCGGGGTAATAGCTGGTCGCTTGAGGCGAACAGGTCAGCCCAGACTCCTCACATTTCGTTAAAAGTCTTTTTTCACAGAAAGTTAATTAATTATATTTTTTTAATGAAAAATTCTCCTTTTATTACCCAAACCTTTACCAAAACTCCCATTCATAAAATATATATAAAGACAATACATGGGATCCGCTCATGTGAAATTTACTCAACCCAAGCAAACACGCAAATATGCAAACAGACTCAAAGACACTAAAACAAAGATAAAATAGAAAGATAAAAACCTATGAACCACTACCAAATGACGGACCACAAAAAAAATGAAAAGCTAGAAAAAAATAAATAAGTATAAATATAGATTTACAAACTCTACAGAGCCTCCCCACACTTAAACTTAATCAAGGGGCTTCTCTTTTATCTGGACCCGATCCAACCCGTTTAATTCCACCCGGTTCTTATTAAAATTTGAAGATTTATTAGTGGAATTGAAAAATAATTTAACCATGTATAACGGGTCAACCCACCAAAATTTAAACTTACCTGGAATAAACCGGATGCGTGGCATGTAGCAAGAGGACTGATCGTGGTTGACATTTACTGGCTTCTTCTTCTCCACATTGTGCCAGCCGTTGATCCTCTTCCGGTGTCTAGCCTTTCTTTTTCTCTTCCTTGCCCTCTCCCGTGGTGATGTTGATTTTGAAGTTCCATCTATTACTAATACCACGGGCCAGCTATGGTGTGCTTCTTCTACCACCATTTCCATGGGATGATCCCCACACTTATTTCTTTCATCTGGTGCAGGTTCAGTCATGTATGTTGGTTCACCTTCGAGTAGGGCGTCCAGGTATGCTATATCCCCATCGGGATCCGACTCCCCAACTCCTTCATAAGCAGGTAACCCATCTATATCCAAATCTAAAAATTCATCATCCTCAAATAACAACTCCTCACTATCCTCATTGTCTTCATCTGCACCAAACATCATACCTATGGAGTCCCCCAATTCCACTTCTTCTTCTATCACTTCTCTCTTCACTAACGACCTTTGATACGCCGCCCATTCTTCTTCGTCATCCTCTTCATCAGAGTCACTCCCAAAATCATATATACTAACTTGTGGCACCGGAGGTGGGACTTCAATGTCCATTTTCGTCTCCGTGATTGGGATGATCTCTTCATCTGACTCATCTGCGTATTCCATGATCGGCTCTTTCCCTTCTTCTGGAAACGTTGGGAACAACACCCCTCGAGCGTTCATGTACCCAAGGTAGTTGCCCTCCTCATCATATGTATAACCGACTTTCGGTGGCTGCTCTTGCTGAACCTTTTCTTTTTCTTCTTCTAATCTCCTAGATATATCTTCTAGTGTATGTTGAAGATCTAAAATAGCAGCTTGTCGGTTTTTAATGATGGTGTCGTGGTTTTTTATGAGGATGTCCTGCTCTGCTAACATTTTCTGGGTATTGGCATCTTTCACAACTAATAATGTCAACAGACTCTCTATTTTACTCCAATCATTACCACTATTCTCACAAGAATTGCTTCTAGAAAATTGATTAGGATACTGATTGAAATGTGGCTGCTGATACGAGTCATCATAATAACATGTAGGACACCCTTGTGAATAGTATGGCTGCGGCTGCACAAAGGAATTAGCACAATAATGTGCAGAGGACCCCTCATATTGAGGACATAAAATGGTAAAATGAGGTCCTCCACAAATCTCACACATATTTACATACTCAAAAGAAACAAAAGACACATAAACTTAGACTCCTACGACTCATTTTACAAGAAGACAGACTCAAAACAAAACACAAGTAGCACACATATGGCAGATAAGTGTAATCAAAGCTAGTAAACGCAATCGCCAAGAGTCCCCGGCAACGGCGCCAAAAACTTGATGTGCTGAAAGTGGTTTAGTATAAACAAACTAAATTAACCTAAACTAGACACTCTAAGTAAGTGTACCGGTCAGTGCAGTACAGCTAAAGTAAGTCCGAGTATCGAACCCACGAGACTCTACTAGAAAACGTAAACTAGACTCGATTACTTATCCACAAACTGACTTAATAATGTTTTATTGCTTAAAGCGGGGCTTTTCTAACAAACTAATGCAAATAAATAAAATAAAACTTAAAATAAACTATAGACACAAACTGAAAACTGCAACTGGGATAAGATGATGGGAAGGCACTACCTAGGCTCGAATCCTACACATGAATGATAATCTTCTAACGGCTATGGAACTGGTGTGGAACCGAGATCTTAAAATACTAAACATTAAGAATAAACTAGACACTCTCGACCCTTTTCAAGGGGAAACCCTAGAATACTATTGTGCTGTTAAACCACCGGTTGAGAGGTTACCCTCACAGGCTTACCTACTCGAATCTTAAAGTACCCGCTAGACAGTCTACCTCACAGCGCGAAAGTCACAATACACCTTAAAGTGCAAGGGGGTAACTACAATATTTCTGATAAGACTTGGCCTACAAGAAATGCTAGGGAAACTAGGAAGATCTTCTTACAAAGCCTCTAGATCTAGCAATTTAACACCCTAGACAGACCAACAATCTCGCACCTTACAGCTATTGAGAATTGGTAGAACACTTAGAATTACCTAACTAACAATTACAACTCCTATGGATAACCTGCAGAAATTAACCATAAACTAGCTGCTAACACTCAGTCTGCAACCTAACCCGTATTCATACATGAAAGACATTCACAAAAACGCAAGTGGAATTTATAAAAGTTATTTAAATAAAACTAAATATGCATACACATCAAACCATAAAATAAAGAGTTTTTTACTTTAAAATTCATCCACAACCAGAAGTTCCAATACCAAAGAAAATAATTAATCAAACATGTCCAATCATCATCGCCTAGGTAGTTCTATGATATAGCCAATAATTGTCATGATAAAATCAAAATAATAAAAGCTAAACATATTCATGGTGTTCACAACGGGTTTGAATAGATAAATATTAATAATTGAAATAGAACCGACCCGTGCTCGCACCAGTGCTCCAACCCTTGATCGCCTTCTCTTGATGCGGCTACTGTTCTTCTCCCAAAAAGTATATTGCTCTCCGCTGTTTTGTTCGATATGTCCTCTGCTGCTGATGTCGACGATCCTCCCAATTTATGTTTCTTCTGTTGTGCTACTTTTTGAAGATAATATATCACCACATAAATTGTGTTGGGCCTTGGGAACGTGACATAAAGTCACGGTTGGTTCATTATTATTATTAATACACTATTATTTATATATTATTATACTCCGTCCTCTAGACTCGGGTGTTCGTGGCTTGACCAAAGTTACTCGTTTACGCTCCAACGTTCATTCGAACACCTACTAAAATATAAAATAAATACATAAGTAATAAAAATGACACAAAGCTAATAAAAATATATAAAAACCTATAATAAATAAAATAGACCAGTAAAAGCCTAAAACTAAGAAAAGTACTATCTAAACGACTCGAAAACTATACAAACTATACACTAGAAATAGATGTATTTTACAATACATCAGTGAGCAGGTCTTTTGTTGATAGTTTCTTCAGTTCATCTATGGAGGTGAAGACCTTACTTGAACGATCTCTTCTTGTGACCATCACTGAGTTTGAATCAGTGAATGACCATTTCAGTATGTTTACTTTAGACTAGTCAAAGTCTAGAGTATAGGGGACCATGCTAGTCTCCTGGTTTGTTCCTGATTTGGGAGTATCTTCTATTTCAGTGACCCTCAGGTGGGATTCCCTTCTTTGTTCAGTGTTCACAACATCAGGTGCATTACTAAAAGTTGGAAGATGATGTTCAGTAATTACCTTAGTGTGTTTCTTGTCAGTTATGATTTGTTGTAGTTGGTAAGCAAAAGTAGAAGGATCCCTGAATTGTGTGAGCAGAGATTTTCTTCAACCACAAAGTCTCCTTGTACAACGGTGTTGACTTCAAGCAATGCCATTTTGAAATCTGTTTTGATGGTTTCCTCTGGCTTCTTTTTGGTAGCAGGCTTTGTTGATTGTTTGGCGCCAGAAGTTTTAAACTTCTCTGGATCAGCAAGTCTATCAGCCTTGAATTTCTTGTAAGTGTCATATAGTGTATCTTCTCTCCATCTGGACACTTGATTCTTTGAACTATATCTATTGTCTACCAATTTTTGTATGATCTCAGCTCTCTTCAATTTCCTATCCTTCTTAGTTGTATGTTCTTCAATTGAGAGCCCTTTTAGTGAGTATTTCTTGGTTTTTATGTTTTTGCTGATGAAGGTCATCAGCTGTTGTCTTTTGTCTTCTTAAGCAACTCTTTCTTGTTCTTCCAACTCACTTAGTTTCTGTTCATACCTTGTTAATTTCTCATTATAGCTTAAGTCAACCCTTGTTTCTAGGCTGTTCCAGATCTCATCTTCCATATCCTTCTTCTTTGCTGCCTTTAAACTCTTCTCCATGAGTTCTTTTGAAATTGATATGGGAGTAGGGTTTAAAACAGTTGTTTGAGTGGGTACATGCTTAGGAGTATTAGCTGGAGTAGGTTCAGTTGCCTTAGAAGGCTGTTCTGGTTCAATCTTGGAAGTGTCAACTACTGAAAGGTTGATGTGAGTATCAACTACTGAAGGATTGTCTTCAGTACTTCTGTCTTAGCCTTCGGCAGTTTCTTCTATAGTGCGTTGGGATTTCTTTTAAGCTTTCTCTCTAAGGAGCTTTTCTTGTTTTTCAATCCATTCTTGTCTTTCTTTCAATGCAATTTCTTACCTTATCTTGACCGATCTTCATGAGCATCCTTGAGATGTTGTGCTTCTCTAGCCTTTTTGGAAGCTTCAAGAGACACAAACTTTGGTTCCTTAGACATCTCCCCCGTTTTGGCTTCATCAACTTCTGGAAACCAAGGAGGTGGAGGTGTTACACCAGATAGATGAGCAAGTTGTCTTTTGTTGTCTTCCATCTTTCTTGACAACTCACCAAGTTTGTGGTCTATGGCATTATTGATCATCTCCAGTTAAGTTTTGTTCTTTAACTCCATAGCAGTCATAAAATCTTTGAGAGGTTGGGAAATGAGTTGATGTACCATCTGGTATAGGGGACCAGCTGGGCTGCATAGATGGTTCAAGTCTATGCTAGATGACCCAGGGAATTGGGCAGGCTTTTGCTGTGGAGGGAGTGTTTTTTGGTGATCCTCAGTTTAAATTGAGGATGCCACTTTAGGGGAATTAGGGTTCAGGTGGTCTTTAACATGATCCTTTGTGACTTGCTCTTTGAGCTTAGATACATCAGATGCAGGACCTTCACAATGAGCCGTCAACTCATGTTGTGGAGAGTTTGAAACATCATCCAAACTAATGGAATCATCTGAATCCCTAGTGACATCCTCAATGAGTATGTCATCAGTTAAACCATGAGCTAGGCCCAACCTAGTAGTCTCATGAACCTCTTTTTTCTTGGTACTGAGGTTTTCCTACTCCAGGCATAAAACCTTCATCAGTAGTTTCCACATTTGAGGTCTTAGCTATAGTACTACTATCCTCTAATCCACCACTAGGTGGTATGATAGTAGTAGCAGCCTCAAATGTACCTAAAGTGTCTAAGTTTGGGCTTAGACGCCTTGGTTCATCCTCAACTCTTGGGAGAGGGCTGATAACATCCAAATCCATGTCTGTTTTTGGGGTTGTATCCCCTATTTTATGTGGTTGTTGGAGATTGACATTCTCAGATGGGATGTTTTCTTTCAGCCTAGGGAGAATTTGAGCTATTTCTACTACTTGATGTGAGAGTTCTGTTTCAGTAGTTTTTGGTAAAGGTTTAGTAGGTTCAGTAGTTTCAAAGGAAGGGTCAGTAGTTATGGTCTAGTTTCTTCCTTTTAACAAAATAGTTATGGGAGCTCTTTGAGGGGTGTGAGATGGATGAGACTGAGAGGATGTTCCAGTCACACCTTCTTGAAGTGCAGATTGCACATGAGCTGGTTCAGGCATCTCAACCTCCTGAACAACTTTTCTTTTTGGGTTGGTGGGTTTGGATTTTTGTTGCTTTGGCTGTTTAGGCTTTTTAGGAGTAGGTTTTGAAGATGTTTGTTCCTTAAGGGCTATGGCTTGTTCCCTTTGGTCATCTTCTGGCAAAAGTGCCGGTTTATTATACCTAGAAAATACTTGTGAGGTCAAAGGATTTAACTTTGCAGCCTCACCCACAAGTGTTCCATCACCAAGTTCTTTTATTATGCATTGCATCACAAATCTTGGGTACAACAAAAATTTATTTTTATCATTTTGGTGATGCAATACCAACTTATTAAAGAAACTTGATGATGCCCCGAATTTAGTCTCATTCACAACCAAATGGAAAATAGGTTGAAAAGTAGAGGGCATCTGATCATAAGATCCAGTTTTAGGACTTAAGCACATGATTATGTAATGAAACAAAAGTTTGTATTTTGAATCAAAAAATTTCTTATAAATTGTAGCATGTGAAAGAGTACCTTGGTAACCACATTCAGTCATGGTTAGTTGAATGTCAGCATTAGGAATTTGTTCTGGTGCATCAGCATCATCTAGACCAAGTCTTATTCCTAGAGTGGCTGATGTGATCGCCATAACTTTCCCTTGGATGGTTGATTTGAGGGAAATCACTTTATTGTTGACAGTCACCGCCTCGGTGTTTGCCCATAACTCGTTTAGAGTTTGAATGTGAATAGGAGGATCAATGGTGAAAGTTGTGTATTACTGGGATTTGACGACTAAATCAATGATTTCGTCATATTGGAAACCAGGTTGGATCTTTCAAGAAGTAGCCTCTTTGATTGTGTCCTTGTTTCAGTACGAGAGCCATGGTGTATCTTGACCGAACAGTGTTTTTGATGTTGCAGGGGAGGGTTTGTGAGTGTTTTGAGAGAGAAAGAGGGAATTTTTGCTTTTTGAATGGATAAGTGTGAGAAAAGGTGTTTATCAGAAGTTTATAACCGCCCTAGGTCAAACTTCTGAAATGGGAAATGTCAGAATTGCCCTTACTGACAAAACTGCTGATGAGACAGATTATTCATCAGTAGTTCCCATTTTCTCTTAAGTAGTTTGTGAGAAACTGATGAGAACAATTTTTATAACTTCTAAAGATTATTTTAATAAGAAGATAGTCATTTTTCTGAAAGGCTCCGTCTATTTCAACCCCCCACCTTCTATTTTAACCCCCCTCAAAGCGCCTCGCTTAGGGCTAAGCGAGGCGCTTTGCCCCCATTTCGAGGAGGTCAGTACGAGGTCAGAAAAGCTGAATTTTTTGACTCGAAGCGCCTCCCTTTGGCCTAAGCGAGACACTTCGGATAATTTTTTTATTTTTTTATTTTTTGGTCTTTTGAGTTAGTTTTTTTATGCTTTTTCCTGCCACCTTTCAATCTCACTGTCCAACAACTGAATTTTACTTGTTTGCATGAAAAGTTTATTTTTATTGTTCGTTTGACAAACGCCTGGCTAACCTGTCCATTTATCAATCTCACTGTCCAACAACTGAATTTTACTTGCTTGCATGAAAAGTTTATTTTAATTGTTCGTTTGACAAACGCCTGGCTAACCTGTCTCAGTCGTTATCCGAGAGATAGCTTCTCTTCAGATTCTAATTGCACCGGTGGAATTGGAATTGGAATTAATGAGACAACTTTTCAGTTGTTATCCGAGAGATAGCGGTCAACGATGAAGACAGCCTGAAAGTGGATACCATGGATCAGAGAGATTCAAGCTAATTAAACTCATATCTCAAGCCGGTTCAAGTTATGTTGTAGCATCTTTGATCATCTTCTTGTAATTACTTTCTATTGTTTCGGGTTCCCTTCCATCGTTGACAGATATCTCTTTGAGATGATAGCTTCTCTTCAGATTCTGAAAGTGGATACCATGGATCAGAGAGATTCAAGCTAATTAAACTCATATCTCAAGCCCGTGCAAGTTATGTTGTAGCATCTTTGATCATATTCTTGTAATTACTTTCAAGTTTCTTTATAATCATTGAAGACAACCTTTTCAGTTGTTATCCGAGAGATAGCGGTCAACGATGAAGACAACCTGAAAACAACCGGATGGTTGGTATCTATAGGTAAGAACATTGTGGATGAGGATTGTTTATCTTCCCATTGATTTCAAGTATGTTGCCACACAAGATGAATGTTGCAACATGAGTTCGACCAAGATGACACACGAAGCTTTAGACTCGAACCGGATCCAAGTATTACTGTAATGATCAGGAACATTCCAAATAACTGATCAATTTTAGCTTTTGTTTAACTTTTTTAGAATCATTGAAGACAACTTTTCAGTTGTTATCCGAGAGATAGCGGTCAACGATGAAGACAACCTGATAGTGGATACCATGGATCAGAGAGATTGATTTCAAGCTAATCAAACTCATTGGTATATAGAGAGCAAACCGACGATCATTCAAAATTTAAAGTTACCGCTAACCTCAGTGCCATCATCGACTACAGCAAACCGACGATCTTCCTCCACGGCACTCCTAATGGGCCTCTCTATATTTCACGGTACGATTTGTGTTTTTGTTGCTTTATAAATAATAAGTTTTGTGTTTATCAAACCCTAACGTCTGAGCAATGATTTATTAAATCGTTTTACTAATTTCCGATTCTTGATAATAATAAATTATTATAATAATAAAACAAAGGAACTAAATTACAAATATAATAAAAAATTATAATAATAATAATAATAATAATAATAATAATAATAATAATAATAATAATAATAATAATAATAATAATAATGTAATATAGTCATTGTTAATGCTCAAAAAAGTCAACCTTTGTTGACTCATAGGAGTCTTGAAGACGAAATGAATTTTACAAGATACTTGAAACAAGGTATGGATATGGAGAATAAATCTTTGACTATACGTGGTTGATGATGTCAAGTTTAAGTCGTTGATTCATTTGGAAATCGAAAACGCCTATCGTCACTTTGTATAGAGAAGAAAATCAACAACCGTATGGTTGGTAGCTATAGGTAAGAACATTGTGGATGAGGATTGTTTATCTTCCCATTGATTTCAAGTATGTTGCCTTCATCGTTGACAGATATCTGGTCTTCAGAGTTTCCAACCCCTAATACATTCATCAAAGGATATTCATGTGAGAATGATTTCGTACAAGATTCCTATGCAAGCAAGTCATCTCATGTTGAATATTTAGTTCTCTCCGAACTTTAGCTTCCAAAATACGACGTCGTTGTAGCTCATATGTTATTATCTCTTCTCTTATTCTCTGTTTCTCTAGTTCTCGATGGATTATTGCTCTCATATCGACTCTCACAATTATTCACAATTTTATACATACAACACACCTTCATCGTTGACCGTACTGTTCTTCTTGATCTTGATCTTCACACTCGCTACGGTTAGCCTTCATCGTTGACCGATATCTCTCCGATACCAACCCTTGTTTGATTATACTCTTTTATGTATGAATAGTGACTCTCTGGCAAACCTACCTCTGTTTTGAATTTGTTGCTTCCATAGAGAAGTTATCAATCTCACTGTAATGATCAGGAACATTCCAAATAACTGTATAATTTCAGCTTATGTTTAACTATTTTAGCAACTTCTAGAGAATGTAATTTCATGGAACTTTTGAAAGTGGATACCATGGATCAGAGAAATTTAAGCTAATCAAACTCATATCTCAAGCCGGTACAAGTTATGAAATGACACATGCAGAATGATTTCGTACAAGATTCCTATGCAAGCAAGTCAAATTCAGTTGTTAGACCAACTTGAGATATTAGTTTGATTAGCTTGAATCTCTTTGATCCATAGTATCCAGTCTTCAAGGTGGACTTAAGCACCTGAACGGGAAGTTGAAATTTTGAATGATGTTCGTCGACTGCACCGAACACACTACAATTATTCACTATTTTATACATACAACACACCTTCATCGTTGACCGTACCGTTCTTCTTGATCTTGATCTTCACACTTGCTTTTGACAAAGGTCTGGCTGACCTGAAGTTCCTTTGCAACCAGGTAAAAAGGAACTAGGTTGCAAATATAAAAATCCATCACATCACGATTATACTCTTTATGTATGAATAGTGACCCTCTAAGTATGCGATGCATAGAAAAACTTACGAGGTTAAACTTGGAGTTTGGTGAAATAAACTTGAAGAAATGATTTGGTGGATCAGCCATGGGTGTGGTATGCTCAAAGATTAAATTTAAAAATATTTTGTAAGGATTTATGTATAGATTAATGAAACAACTTTTCAGTTGTTATCCGAGAGATAGCGGTCAACGATGAAGACAGCCTGAAAGTGGATACCATGGATCAGAGAGATTCAAGCTAATTAAACTCATATCTCAAGCCGGTGCAAGTTATGTTGTAGCATCTTTGATCATCTTCTTGTAATTACTTTCTATTGTTTCGGGTTCCCTTCCATCGTTGACAGATATCTCTCTGAGATGATAGCTTCTCTTCAGATTCTAAAAGTGGATACCATGGATCAGAGAGATTCAAGCTAATTAAACTCATATCTCAAGCCGGTGCAAGTTATGTTGTAGCATCTTTGATCATCTTCGATCATCTTCTTGTAATTACTTTCTATTGTTTCGGGTTCCCTTCCATCGTTGACAGATATCTCTCTGAGATGATAGCTTCTCTTCAGATTCTGAAAGTGGATACCATGGATCATAGAGTTTTAAGCTAATTAAACTCATATCTCAAGCCGGTGCAAGTTATGTTGTAGCATCTTTGATCATCTTCTTGTAATTACTTTCAAGTTTCTTTATAATCATTGAAGACAACCTTTTCAGTTGTTATCCGAGAGATAGCGGTCAACGATGAAGACAACCTGAAAACAACCGGATGGTTGGTATCTATAGGTAAGAACATTGTGGATGAGGATTGTTTATCTTCCCATTGATTTCAAGTATGTTGCCACACAAGACGAATGTTGCAACATGAGTTCAACCAAGATGACACACGAAGCTTTAGACTCGAACCGGATCCAAGTATTACTGTAATGATAAGGAACATTCCAAATAACTGTTCAATTTCAGCTTTTGTTTAACTATTTTAGCAACTTCCATAGAGAAGTTATCAATCTCACTTCTCACTGTCCATGTTTACCTTCAACGTCCAACGGTAATGAGTAACCTAGTAACCTCTACAATGATGTGATTTGTTTTAGATAAGGAGGTATATGTACAATGAACTTTTCATGCAAGCAAGTAAAATTCAGTTGTTTAACTAATTTCATAGTCTTGATACTTTTAACAATCGGATCGGCGCTAACGATGAGTTTGATGAATCATTGTACGTGGTCTAATCAGGTATATGTACAATGATGTGATTTGTTTTAGATAAGGAGGTATATGTACAATGAACTTTTTACGCTAAATAAAACCGATTAATGTTCTTTATATATGAATAGTGACCCTCTTGCAATCATCGTTGGTATTAATGGCAAGATATGTGGCTTTAGTCCTTTACGCAGGTTTGCCAGAGGGTCACTATTCATACACACAACTTTTTGCTCTAGTGGTGTGCTCTACCTTTTTGACAAACACCTGGCTAACCTGTCCAGTTATCAATCTCACTGGCAATCATCGTTGGTAGCTATAGGTAAGAACATTGTGGATGAGGATTGTTTATCTATCTTCCCGTTGATTTCAAAGGATATTCATGTGAGAATGATTTCGTTATTGTAATGATCAGAAACATTCCAAATAACTGTAATTGATTTCCACGATCTACCTTTACATTATTATTATTTTTTAAATTTTTTTAACTTTTTATAATTATTAAATTAAAAAAAAAACCAACTCAAAACATCAAAACAACTACCAAAATAAATTACCCCCTCGAAGCGCCTCGCTTAGGCCTAAGTGAGGCGCTTCGAATTTAAAAATCAGCTTTTTCTGCCCCTCGTACTGACCTCCTCGAATTGAGCTCAAAGCGCCTCGCTTAGGCCTAAGCGAGGCGCTTTGAGGGCGTTAAAATAGAAGGTGGGGGGTTTAAATAGAACCACCCTTCTGAAAATATCCCCATTCCAATATTTTTGTACATCAGAAGTTTTTCTCTTTTTGGTCATCAGAGGTTTGTGACAGATTAGTAACAATGTAAGTGAAAGCAAATATGTGCAGGAAAATGAAAAACACTTACAGTACTTACTCAAAATTTATCATCCCAAGCATGGATACTAACCTATGAAATGTTGATGTGTCAAGGGGTTTGGTGAATATATCAGCTATTTGATTAGCTATTGCCACATGTTTCACCTCAATCTTGCCTTTTTCATAGCAATCCCGGATGAAATGATACCTGATTTCTATGTGTTTTGTGTTTTTGAAAATTGAACAGAGTTCTGAATTATGCTAATGGCAGATTTACTGTCTACAAGCAATGGAGTCTTGGTCTCTTTGATTCCATAATCAAGTAATTGATATTGAAGCCATTGAATCTGTGATGTACAGCTTGCAACTGCAATGTACTCTGCGTCAGCAGTTGAAGTTGCCACAGATGTTTGCTTCTTTGATTGCCAGGACACCAGACAGTTTCCTAAGAATTGACAACCACCAGATGTTGATTTTCTTGACATTTTACACCCTGTATAGTCACTATCTAAAAAAGTTGTTAATTTGGTATTGCTGGAAGCAGGATACCAAATTCCAAGTGTAGGAGTTCCTTTCCAATATCTGAAAATTCTTTTGACTGCAATTAGGTGTGATTCCCTTGGAGCTGATTGATATCTAGCACAGACACAAGTTGAGAACATAATATCTGGTCTAGATGCAGTTAAATAAAGTTGGGAACCTATCATGCATCTATACATGGTTTGATCAATCTGTTTTCTTTGATCATCTGGTTCAACTTGTGTGGTTGGACTCATGGGAGTGGAAGCTGATTTATTGTCTTTTAAAGAAAATTTGTTCAATAGTTCTTTAACATATTTAGTTCTCCCATGGTACTCATCTCAAATCTTGATTGCATGAGTTTCTTAAATTCATCACACAGTTTTGAATTTGTTAAACCAAAAATGATATCATCAACATAATTTCGAACAAGTAGGATGTGATTTCCAACATGCTTAATGAAAAGTGATTTATCAATGGAGCCTCTTGTGAAGTGATTTTTGAGTAAAAAGGTGGAAAGTGTGTCATACCAAGCTCTGGGAGCTTGTTTTTGCCCATAAAGAGCTTAGTCAAGTTTGTACACCCAATCAGGATGAGAAGGGTCCTCAAACCCAGGTGGCTGACAAACATACACTTCCTCTTTTATTTTTCCATATAAAAATGCACTCTTTACATCCATTTGAAAAACTTTAATTTTGTTGGGAATTGCATAAGCCAAAAATAACCTGATGACTTTAAGCCTTACAACTAGAGCAAATGTTTCATCATAGCCAATTCCTTCTTCTTGAGAATAACCTTGTACCACCAGTCTTGCCTTGTTCTTAATGATTAGACCAGCTTCATCTTGTTTGTTTCTGAAAACCCATCTTGTTCCAATTGGTTGTTCGTTTGGAGGTAAGGGACAGATTTCCCAAACCTGTTGCTTCTTGAACTGTAGTAGTTCATCCTGCATTGCTTCAACCCAACTGAGAAATGAATGTTGAGAATAAGCAGAAGTTGGAAAGCTGGTTTCTTATAAGTACCCCTGAGGCAACGTCATCCATGATTTGATCCAATGGACGATCTTTGTGTTCAATCAGTTGTTGTAAACCACTAATGGGGGTAGGCTCTTGAACTTCTTCAAACAAACCACTGAGGTTAATGATATCTGGTTCAACTATTTGTACATCTTCAGTAGTTGTAGGAGCTGAATCAAAAGTTTGAGTTTGTTCATCAGTAGATGTTGAATCAGAAGTGTGATGAACTTCTGATGGCTTGAAAGTTGATTTAATGATTGTATTAGGAGTCCATGATAGAGGACCATCATCATTAAACCCTTGATCACCATAATAAGTGGGTTTAGATGAAGTAACAGTCTTTTTAGGTCCGAAATTAAAAAGTGTCAAGGTCAAAGAGTTCAGCAGGATATGCTGGAATGAGTGCATGTTTTGACTTATTGAACTTGACATTCAGTGTTTCATCAACTATCTTGGTTCTGAAATTGAATACCTTGTAGGCTTTTCTAGTGGAAGAATAACCAAGAAAGTAGCCTGAATCAACTTTAGCAGCAAACTTTGAAATAGAGTCTTTGATGTTGAGGATAAAGCATTGACATCCAGAAGCCCTGAAAAAGGAGATAAGGGGCTTAATGCTAGGAAGAATTTCATATGCAGTTTTGGAATGTCTCTTGGTGATTAGGACTCTATATTGAACATAACAAGCTGTGTTGACTGCTTTAGCCCAGAAATAAAAATGTAGGCCTGAATCAGCTAACATAGTTCTTGCTGCTTCAATCAATGTTATGTTCTTCCTTTCTACCACACCATTTTGTTTAGGAGTTCTGGGAATGCTGAATTGTCTAACAATCCCTTTAGACAATCCTGAACTCTGTCCCATTGTCACTTCCTATGACTTTGACAGAGAGAGAGAGAGAGAGAGAGAGAGAGAGAGAGAGAGAGTACTGCTTCTCTATTTGTAGAATGAAGAACTTGATAATTTCAGCAGCCCCTGTAAATCCGTTTTAGGATCGTAATCAAGAAACGTGATCTCACGAATACCAACCGTAGGGTGCGGAATCCCCAACGATCGTGCAAAATGATTCAGAAATAAACGTAATCGAACGTGATGAAAAGCAGATAACGAATCACCGAGCAATTTCCATAACTTTAATCTTTGTATTAGATCAAATCAAGATGTTTACAAATGAAATCTTAGACCTAATACAGAGAAAACACACATACACACTCTAGGGAAAAGGCTCAAAATGATAACTCTCACTAAAAATTACAAACTTTTCCCTTTATATAGGATTCCACCTTCGCCCCTTTAAGGAGGTCGAAGGTGTTCATTAGACCCTTTTAAGGGTTCGAATGAATCCTTCTTCTACATTCAATCTTCATTCGACCAAAGATAACTACATTCGACCATACGACTGGTCGAATGTAACTTTAAGCTAAAACCTTAGTCGTTTTTCTGATTATCTGAACCTTCGACATTCAGTACTGGATCACTAGCTGGGGACATACATGAATAATGCACTTACAATTTCCCCCTTGGACCTAGCTAGTGATGTACCAAATCAGAAAGCTATCAATTCTTCAAGTCTTGCAATCATCATCTTGAACGAATTGAAAACTTTCCATTTTCGTGCACGTTTGTGTCAAGGTTATTGTCTATCTCTGCAATAAGCTTTGAAATCTCAGACAGACTCAAGAAATCTTGGCTTTGTCATTTGTTGGACCAGAGATGAAGACAGACATCAATCTTGAATTCTTCGATCTTCAATCTTTTCTTTAACAAACTCTGACTGGTTTCTGTTGTTCTGGTTCTAGATATTCAGGTTTGGGTCTTTTTCAGTTACACACTTTGTCGATTAATTTACTAAAAACTGCACAAACTACAACCAGCGTTAGACACGACAAAAATCTCGGAAGTACTCTTCACATTCCTTTTGACCCTCAATAGTTCTCCCCCTGAACTATTAAACATTTTTAATACGCACCAGAAACTTGAAAATCTGTAATCTTTTTCAACTTTTAAGTATCTGAGTATTCACATTAAGTATCCCATCATCGGTTATCGAAAATAAAATAGAAACAAAACATTTTGATTTTTCAAAGTTTATGCTACAACACACCAAAAATCTTTTTGAGTTTTCAAATGGAATTGCATAAAAGTAAACTGAACATATTTTTGTGAATTTTCCGGTAAGAGGATCATATCAGTATTGGAACAGTCAGTCAAAACTCTATTTGACTAATTTTCTGTTTTTATCATTGAGCATCCTACAACCATTACCAGTATGTTTGTCCACTTAAACTCAAAATCATCATTCATTTCTCAGCACTTTAGATACATTATGGTAATATTAGATACTGAGTAATCTATGGTCCCCGCACACGTGACACATTCCCGTATCAAGAATTGCACAAAGTTTCATCGTAACATGTGATTATATTGTAGTTATCCGTTAGTTACAAGGTACGACGCACAGCGGTGACAGGTCAGCAAATTAATGCTTCAAAGCGACTTATGCACTCAACCAGGGTGAGGACTAATATCATACATGATTTTCATCATAGTACTGATACGATGCATTAGATAATCTTTGATTATCATCACACATGTTAAGTTCCTCATTCGGTAACTTAAGGATTTGTCATTAAAGATCTTTTATTAAGATACCCTGACTGATCTAGGTCCGTAAGTCAATACGACAGAAAATCAGTTAGGCTATCCCCAGATAACTTTCAATATAACAACCCGAAACCTCCGATTTTGGCAATCTATCAAACGAAATTTCGGTACTAAGACCATATGTCAACGAGACGTTGATCCACATGATTATCAGTTAATGCTTTTAGGTTTATATCACCATGCTGAACTTTAAACTTTGATTTCAAGCCTACCAATATATAATTGTAGTGGCTACTCAATGTTTATCAATACATTTTGTTTTCATAGTAATCTGACAGTCCACTGATGTACTATCATCTCCTCTTTTTCTCCAGGAAAACTCATTTTTGATTTTCTATTTTTTTTTTAATTTTGATTTTTTTTGAAATTTTCTCCCCCTAAAAATCTAAAAATAAGCATATTTTTGGATTTTTTTTTAAACTTTTGAAGAAAAACAAAATAAAATGATATCCGATGAGATTTACTTATCGAGTTTCAAAAAACCATTTTCTCACTCAGATTACTTGACTCACTTTGTTCTTTCAACTAGTAAAACCATTAACAAAGATAAGAGAGTTTTTAGAATAAACCGTTTTGTTGCATCTGTTGTAGAAATCCAAAACCTGAGAGCAATTGCATAAGATTGCAACGTTATCCAGCTTTACAGGTAGAAAACAGACGACAAACACTCTCCTTTCTTTTGACATCATTCTTTCTTTCTCAAAAACCTTTCCTTGACCTTCACCTCTCCAATAAATAGCTTGTATACAGATGCTCCACTATCAACTATCAAAGATAGCTAATAGGTCTGCCTGGAACCATCTGCACACTTTTTAAACAATTAGAACGAGAGAGGTACCCATCCCTTCACAATGATGGGTCGTCCAAGGTCATCAATCCTCGGAACATCAATCCATTCTCCTTTTGAAAAATCAATTGGTTTTTCAATGGATTGATTCGAAGTTGAAATTGCTATTGATTTAGAAAGTGATTTGGGTTTCCAAATGCGTTCAGAGTTTATTTTTGATTTTGTTGAAATCGTTTTGATTGTTGACTTTTCAGATTTCTCATTTGAAACCTGCTTCTGAACTTTGTTTGGAACCTTCTTAGACTTAACTGATAAAGATCCAGGTTTAGAGTTATTCTTAGGCTTAGCCTTAGAACTCCCCCTTACCTTAGCAACCCGTTCAGTGTCTACATTTTTGTTCAAGGCATTCTTGTTACGATTGTCATACACAACCTGTTTCCCCTTTTGTTTCTTGATTGATTTTGGGGATACAGACTTTTTGACATTGCCTGAATTTTTAGCAAATTTCACTTCGGTCTTTTTCTGTTTAACATACGGACAGGAAGCAACTAAATGCCCACACTCTCCGCAGTTATAACAAGACCTATATTCCACAAAATCACATGCATACCCTTCATCCCAATACCAATAGGGACAATGAGCAGCAATATGACCAACTTCACCACATTCAAAACAACTTCTCCATTCAACATAACCATGAGAATACTGTGGTGAGTTGTTTCTCCAATAACCATCAAATCGAGAAGTATATGAATAATCATAAGAATCATATGATCTAGATGAAAAATTTCTTGAATTCTTTTGATGAGAGTTTTTCATCTAATCATTTCCTTTCGATTTGTTTGGTTTCGGTCCTTTTACTTTAGAACCTTTCTTATTTTCAACATTTTTCTTTTCAATGTTTTTCTTTTGATCCTCATGTTGGTTAGGATTTAGTTCAAACGACAAATGCCCAAATTGATTTGTAAATTGATTTAACAAATCGATATTATCAACATATATACATTTAAGTAAAGATTGTTCGATATTATCAATTGGAAAATCTTTATTGAGAATCAACTTGTCATGTCCTACCAACATATAGGATCCTTCCATTCCATCAGGAAATTTAAATATGGTTTTCTCTTCAGACTCAGGTTCTGAAATGACTACCACATTTTTATTTTTCTGACTAGAATTGGACTTCACCTCAGAGTTTGAAACTTCAACACAAGATGTTATGTCTTTCAACTCTGATGTGGTGTTATTCATTGAAACACTTTTATTTATTTCTAAAATTTCTTGCTTTAAAGATTCAATTTTAATTAACAATTCTTTTTCATTCTTTTTAAAAACTTTATTTTGGTTTTGACAATTTTCTAGTTCATTTGCTAGGTTCTGTTTGTCCTTAATAAGTGTCATCAATTCACATTTCAACTTGACACATTCAGAACAACTAGCACAGTCAAAACTAGATCTTACCTCATCATCTGATTTATTACCATCATCAGATTTTGCATCAATATTTGAGATATCACTCTCTCTTGATTCACTCTGTTCTGAATCCGTATCAGAACTCAAGACACTCTCTGACAATTCACTTGAATCATCATTCCCCACTTGTTTGACAAGACACACAACGTTACTTTTAACACTTTCACTGTTAACACACTCATTCACATTAATCATTTTATCAGTTGGTTGCACAGCTGGTCGTGTAACAGATTGTTGAATCTTAGATGCAACAACTTGTTCCCATGTTAGCTTTTGTTGCATTGCAGCTTTTATCTGATCATCAGTTCTTGACATAGCCAAGTAATTCATCATTTTTCAACAAAAATTATTTCAAAATTTTTCGAAATTTTTTACACCTTAAAATTTGAAAAATATTATCCGAATATTCGTAGGTTCGAATGTGGAAATAACCAGTCTTATTCAACCTTTTAAAATGAAAATCTTTGAAAATCAGATTCTACGTTCGACCCTTTTCAATTTTCGAGTGGTCGAATGAGCCGAAATGATCTCTTTCGACCGTTTGTAAAGATACGAGAGAGAAGTATGAAAAACACTAATCTCTTTCGACCCTTTAACTCTCTTTCGACCGTTTGATTTTCTCCTTTGACCGTTCGAATGGTCGAATGAGACAAAATGGTCAAATGAACAAAATAACACTAATAAACTCTAGATTCGACTAGTTAAAACACCACGTTCGACCAAATAATGCTACGTTCGACCCTCAAATCTCACATTCGACCGTTCTACGTCTGTTCATCATCTTCAACCTCAAGAACACGAATCTGATCGGTTTTTGACAAAATTTTCACCAAATGTAATGAAATTTGATAGGTTTTATGCGGATTTGAATATAGACAAACATTTGTGAAAGGATTTTTGAAAACAACATCAAATTCGACTCCAATTTAATCAAAAACCATGTTTTTATGAAAAGCTTCAAAATTTCATGGATTTTGATCTTTAAATCAGAATTCTTATCTGTTTTCATCAATTCAGATCAATTTGCAATCGTGAAATCGAGCCTATGCTCTGATACCACTTGTAAATCCGTTTTAGGATCGTAATCAAGAAACGTGATCTCACGAATACCAACCGTATGGTGCGGAATCCCCAACGATCGTGCAAAATGATTCAGAAATAAACGTAATCGAACGTGATGAAAAGCAGATAACGAATCACCGAGCAATTTCCATAACTTTAATCTTTGTATTAGATCAAATCAAGATGTTTACAAATGAAATCTTAGACCTAATACAGAGAAAACACACATACACACTCTAGGGAAAAGGCTCAAAATGATAACTCTCACTAAAAATTACAAACTTTTCCCTTTATATAGGATTCCACCTTCGCCCCTTTAAGGAGGTCGAAGGTGTTCATTAGACCCTTTTAAGGGTTCGAATGAATCCTTCTTCTACATTCAATCTTCATTCGACCAAAGATAACTACATTCGACCATACGACTGGTCGAATGTAACTTTAAGCTAAAACCTTAGTCGTTTTTCCGATTATCTGAACCTTCGACATTCAGTACTGGATCACTAGCTGGGGACATACATGAAGAATGCACTTACAGCCCCATCCTTGGAAAATAAGAAGAAGACCTATGTGAATCTTGAGTAATTATCAACGATGACCAAGCAGTACTTCTTCTTACCAAGTCTCATGATTTTAATTGGCCCAAATAAGTCCATATGGAGTAGTTGAAGACATGCAGTTGTTTTTTATTCTTCAATAGACTTATATGAGGACTTATGTTGTTTTCCCTTAAGACAGGATACACAGTGTTCTTGACACTGGTATACCTTCAAGGGTAGACCTCTGACCAAGCCCATTTTTGTGACTTTATTTATGTTTTTGAAGTTCACATGGCCAAGTCTCCAATGCCAAAGGTCTGTCTTTGAAGTTGATGCCTTTGAAAAGAAACAGGCGGTGTTGTTTAGTACTTTGTCTTTTTCAATGTCCACTGCATAGACATTGCCGCATCTTTTGGCAATCAGCAAAGTATGATCTTCAATGATCTTCTCTATCAACTTCTTGCCTTCTGGTGATATGATCTTGCATGCTGTTTTGGTGAAAAAGGAAGAATATCCTTTATCACACATTTGTGATACACTTAGCAAGTTGTACTCAAGGTTTTCAACCAGATTGACCTTGTCAAACTGCATTTTACCAGAGGATACATTGCTAAATATCCTAGCACATATCCCTTGGCATTGTTCCCAAAGGACACATATCCTTCTCTTTGACTTATGAAATTATTGATCAGGTACCCGCATCCTATCATGTGCATTAAGCCTCAACTATCAACATACCAAATGCTATTTAGACCTTTGGAGACCCTCTTCACAAAGAGTAGATTAGTTAGTTTTAGGAACCCAAGCCATTTTGGCTTTGGGTTTACTCTTGAGAACAGGAATAGTAGTAGTTTGTTGTGGACCAATTTTAGAAATCCATGCCTTTTTGGCAATGGATTTATTATTAAGAACAATGGTGGGCCCTTTTTGAGGTTCACCATCAACTTTGGTCATCAGAAGTTTAACCATTTTTATCGAATCTTTTACCTCGGCAGTTTGTGAAACTGCTGAAGGTTTTGGTCCAACTTTGAAAAAGAATTTTGAGAGGAAGACTATAGTTGAGATTTAGTCTTTCTTTGAGAAAAGGTGTTACTTGGTTGCTGTTTGATGGGATAAAAAGTGTTTTCATAATCTTGTTTGATTTGTTTTCCCACAACCAGTTGTAAAATCTTCTTGTTGTACTGATTTCCTTTTCTATATCTACAAAATTCTTTTTTTTTTTGGTTAAGCATACCACAAATTTCACATGATTTTGCCTTTCCTTTCAGATTTTCAGGAGTTTTGGAAGCCAAAGTACTGACAGTTCTTAAATTTTGAATTTGGTCATCAGCAGTTTTCAGGGTTTCAACTCCTGATGTAGATGAAAAGTCGTTCGACCCTTCGTGGGTGCGAACCAAAACCATAATATAAATCTAAATAGCATTAGACTAAAAACAAACACATTCGACCTATGATAGTTATCCGTTTGGCCTACCGACTGGTCGAATGGATCTTCAAATCATCAACATTCTTCAAATCAACGACGATCTTCTCATAATCCGAAAGCAATAGCCACATTATGAACTTACAATGGTGATGATGATGATGATGATCAAAATGAGGAGAAAACAGATGATGATGGTGATGGATCGATTGATTTAGATGATATAAATGATGAAATTGAGAATTATTCAAATGAGAAGAGAGCGAAGAAAGAGGAGGACAAAGCAGCTAGTTCTGATAAAGGAAAGTCGAGAACTATGAATGATGCTGATAAAGAATGTCTGAAGAAAATGATCAAAAGAAGACGTGTTTCAGTCAAGTTTACTTCAAGGTTCAGATATCTATTTGTTAATGATGATATGAATATGTTTTTGGAATATCAAGATCATGAACTTGAAGACGGAGAAGTGAACGCAGAGATGACTAAAGGATTTTATAAAGCATTGCACAATAAGCTGGTATGAGTCTTGAAGATCTTATTCAAAGAAAACAAATTCCAGATATACCAGTAGTGTCTTCAGGTAATCATTCAGACGACACGAACATAGATAACTTCGATTAGATAGAGATTCAAGATATTACTGACGAAGTATATCTAGAAATTTCGTTCGTTGCTAACCATATTCTAAAAGAAGCAGAGAATGTGGCAAAAAAGAAAGGTAAAGATGTGATTGATGAAATATTTTCCGGGGATGAAAAAGAAGATGTTTATAAGCAATCTGAGGCTTTGAAAGCCTATCTGAAGAGATTGCTAGAAGAGACAGAAAACCGTTCATTTCCATCAATTCAGGGATAAATCTACAAATTTCACTACAAGATAGTCAAGGGTAGAGCGATCAGTTGGAAGTTCTTTCAACAACTTTGATGTGTCGTTATTAAATGGGAGAAGGGAATTCAGTATTTCAGCAGATTCCACAACATAAAGACTCTTCCATATTGGGTAGTTCGAGGTATTTGTCTACACAAGCTGATTGGTACGACAAGGTTACTTGAATGGATGCATGACAAGATGACGAGAGAAAGCCACACCAAGTGGGGCGTGTTCAAGCCACATTATCCGAAACGCACAGTTCATAAAGAGATAGACCCAAAGAACAATTTACCTTTTGTGACACTGAAGTACAAACCAGCTGAGAGTATGAAAAAGATCCCTCTAATGCCAATTGAACAAGATATTAGCAAGAAGTTTGCATTTTGGTTTTATGATTGGAGAACTCGTGAAGTGATAATTATGGATGATGAAGATAAAACGAAGATGTGCAAGAAGATAAGGATATTTGATCTGATGTGGTTGGTGAACTGTTCGAGGAATGACATAGATGCCATGTATTTCATTCCAATTCACTTTGATATTCAGGACATTGAGCAAACCTGGAGATTTCAAGATGTAGTGAAAATGTGCTTTGCGTTTGAGATACATTCTGGATGTGATTATAAAGGTTTGTTGAGAAAACATACAATGAAGTTACATGAGAAAGTTTAGAAAAATGATCGTTGAAAGTTAAAGATGGCTAGAGACAAACTGAAGTTCGTACAGAGAGAAAACAAGTGAAGAATCCAAGCTACCCCCAAGGGGGAGTCTGTAGATGCATTTCATATGTGTCTGTAGCTTTCAAGTTGTTTGTTAGTTAGTTTGTCGGCTAGAGTGTGTAAAGTTTGAGTTTTGTAAGTACCATTCGCATGGTCATTCATGCGAATGGGATTTGTGTCCATGCAAATGAGTCAGTAGAAAAGCCATTTGTATGATGCTTTGTTCATTCGCACACTTGTAGTTACGAATGAGTATTGTCTATATATATAGGTGTTCGACAGAGGTGGTTAGAGGTTTAGCTTTTTGTTGTGATTCTGGATTTTTTTGATAAAATTTGTTATCAATTCTAGAGTTTTACTTTTGTTTCTAAAAAACTCTACCTATTTGTACGTCGAATAATCATCAACAATGACAAGTATGTATTTCTTACCTGTCATGCTTTCCCTACAGATTGGTCCACACAGATCCATATGAAGTAGTTACAGAGGGTGTGTTGTTGAGGATTCAGACAATGATTTATGTGAGCTTCTTCTTGATTTTCTCATTTATCAGGATTCACATATGTTTTCATTTTTAAACTTAATGACATGGAGGCCTTTTACTAGCTTTTTGTTGGCTAGGATGTTTAATGTTTTAAATTTGCATGAGCAAGTTTCCTATGCCATATCTAGTAATCACTTAAAGTTTGAGAAAACAAACACAGTAGTTCTCTTCCTAGTTTTTTTCATTGAAATCAAAGTAATAAATGGATTTTCTCATTCTTTAACCTATGAAGTATACCACATTATCTTGAATCCCTATTACTTCACATTTATCATGCCAGAAAATTACTTTAAAACCTTTATAAAAAAATTGTCCACAACTTAGCAAATTGTATTTTAATCCATCAACCTATGAGGCTTTTCTATGGTTAGAGGTCCTACAGTAATATTTTTCATAACCAAAGGTTCTACCTATTATCCATTTCCAAAGTTGACCATTTGACCAACTTTGGCTACATACCTACTTAAAAGGCTCATGTTTCCTCTCAGGTGCATGGAGCTTCTAGCATCATTAGACCAAATTTGGGGCACACGAAGATCCTGCAATGTTGAGAGTTGGATATTTTTTTTGTACCCATCTCTTGCTGGGAACTGATTTGCAATACAATTTCTCAACATTAATTTTATTCTTCATATTCTTGCAGTTTCAGCTGCAGAAAAATGAGAGTCCTTGACCGTCTTCCTTGTGATATGTGCTTGTAGTACTTTTAGAATATAAGTACACATGCAACAATTAATATCAGATATGTTATCTAATATTGTATTCCAAATTTCTAAAATATCTTGATCAAATCTAATTAAATCAAGGCTTGATTTTGTTTTCATTATTTTATCTACTTGCGATAAATCTTTCTTTTTAGTTCCCAATATATCTTCTTTTGTTTTTAAGAAAATAGTTTTTATGTTTGAGCATGTCCCTTTTACATATCCCAGGCCTTGTCAATATTTTCTAGGCTTAGCCTCAATGTAGTCAATGAATTCTTTTTCTTGTTGAAAACTTTTAATATTGATTGAATTATCTTGTAAATTTTTATGCAATACTGCCTTTCTATTTCATAAAAATTGATTTTTTCTTTTATTGAAAGGTTTTGTTTTTCAATAATTTTCCCCTTTCTAAGTTCATTTGGTTTTAGTTCCCGAATTCTGGTTAGCTCCCATATCGTACCTTTAAATTTTTCAGTTTCTCTTTGGAACTTTTCTTGTAATTGTTTATGCTCTTGTTTCAAGTTTCAAATTCAAAATTATGATAAGGGATTGTTACCTGAGAATCTCGAGTTTCGTCATCAGATTCATTTCCAGCTTCCATGAAACAAAAGTTAGCCATCTCATCTTCATCATTTGATGAATCATCTGATAGCCATACATTAGCTTCTCCAACAAGTCCCATTTGTTGCTTCTTTGCTTCATCAAGTTTCCTTTCGTAGCAAGCAACATCTCTCAGCTGTTTGCTCTTACACTCATTTGATTAATGACCCTTTTGTTTACATCTGAAACAGGTCACTTTAGCCTTTGATTCTAACTTCCTATCTATGGATCTATTTACCTTGCCTTTGGATGTATGGTTTCCTGACATTCTTTGCTCAAAGGTTTTGGTATTAGGGCAATGGCTTCAATGAAGGCCACATAGTATGATCTGGGGTCAGATGTTTATGCTTCACTGGATGTTGGGTCTGCTGACCTGGAGAAGAATAGATGATTGAAAAGCCAAAATATGCTAACAGTTGATTCACACAAATAAACAGTCTTTACAACACACTCTTCCCAAAAGACTACTGACCCTAACAACTGTTCCATCCAAACAACTGCTATGACAACTACTGATACAAAGGACTGCTAGAGAACAACTGATAGAGAACAACTGCTGACCAAAGGTCTGATGAAGAAACAACTGCTGATCAAGTACTAAAGACTAAAGGTCTGTTGGAGTCAACAGCACTTAGACTCCAACAGATGTTGCAAGACCATCAGAGTTTTCCCTCAACAGTAGTTTACTTTACAGTGTTTTGTAATACAACAGTAGTTTGTATAGGGCAGATGTTTTATGTTGTTATTCTGTTAGAGGTCACTATCTTAGGTGACGTCAGCACAGGTCACCAGTGGTTTAGGTTTGTCTATAAATAGAATAGTGCTTGTACTGTTCTATTACATCACACCCAAACATTCTCTCAGACAAACAATCACTGTGTGATCAGGCTATGGGGGAGTACTTGTATTGATTGTAATCTTTCAATTAATGAAAGCATTTGATTAAGAAAACATTTATTCCTATTGTTTTGATTATTGTTTATCATTCCGCTGCACTTTCCATATATACTTACTTCATTCTATTCTCATCTTATTCTAAGTATATCAAAACAATCAAACTCAGATCATAACAATTGGTATCAGAGCTTGGTCAATTAAATTCGATATAATCAATCAATTTAATATAAACAGATCAGCTCACAATTATTGATATCGTTTGTTTGTCGGATTAAAAACAGAGTAATAGTTTATTTTCGATTCAACCGTTTTTAAACAGACTTTGTTTTTGAAAAATCAGAGAATGACTTTAATCAATCACGATCCACATAACACTGGCACGAACAACAAGCCACCGATGCTTGCCAGATCTGAATACAATATCTGGCAACGTCGGATGAGTCATGTTCTAGCTCAACAGAACACTGGGTGTTGGAAGTCGGTTATCTTCGGACCACATGTTCCGATGGTGCCAAGTACCGAAGATCCCAAGGTTCAGGAGCCAAAGAAACTTGAAAACTACTCCGACCAGGATTTTCAGAAAATTGAGTTAGATGCTAAGGCCTTCAGTATCATGGCCATGGCTCTACCCAATGATATATATGCTGGGCTGTTACACTGTAACAGTGCAAAGGAGTTGTGGGATGCACTGAAAGAACAATTTGGTGGGACTGAAGAGGTTATTGAAAACAACCGTGAAATACTTAACCAACAATATGAAACATTCAGTCATGTTAAGGGAGAGTCATTAACTCAGCAATTTGAGAGGTTTAACTGTCTCATTAGTGAACTAAAACTGGTTGGTCTAACTTACCCTCATTCAACTTTGAACCATAGGTTTTTAAGATCATTACCAGACAAATGGGACGCTATTGCTATTGTTATGAGAAACTCAATTGGATTTAAGGACCTATCACTGACCCAACTTCATGGTAAGCTCTTGACCTATGAGAGAGAGCTTAACCAGAAAAAGAAGCTCCAGGACTCTGGAAAAGTGACTGATGATTATGTATTTGGGAATACAGTACTTTTGGGTCATGATGAGGTGCCTGGAAATACTAAGGATCAGAGTTATGATCACTTCATTGACATAACTTCAGGTTTTAACTCAGGTTTTAACTCTGATTCTTATTCACCAAACTATGCTTTCACAACAAGTGGTGGTGATATCCAGGCATCTGATAACATATCCTTTGAGTATGATGATCTGAAATACTTTGACCCTGATGATTTGGAAGAAATGGACATTATGCACCAATTGGCCCTTCTCAGTGTAAGAACTAACAATTTTTACAAGAAAACTGGGAGAAGGTTTCCAGGGTTAACTGGCAGATCAAAGGTTGGGTTGGATAAATCAAAGATAAAGTGTTATAAATGTCATAGACTTGGTCATTTTGCTAGGGGATGTAGGGGTCAACATGGTACACCTATAATCACCTATCCAAATCAAAGACCTCAGACCAACACTTATCAAAATTCCGATAATGCCCCTGGACCAAATGTGCAAAACACTGCTCATTTTGCACAGTCCTCAAATATTGTTCCTATCCAGTATGTCCAAACCACTGTTCCTCAGATCCACTATGTGCAAACACCTGTTGCTCAGGCACCTGTGCAAATGACTGTTGCTTCATCCTCTGCTCCTGCATAGACCAGTCAACAGAGCTTCTTCACACAAGGCTTTGTTGATTGGAGCAGTCTACCAGATGAGTTAACAGATGAAAATTTTGCATTAGTTGCCAAAGCTGAAAATGAACCAGAAAATTTTTGTTTCATGGCTATGGTAGAAGAAGTTGAATCTGAGGAGGTGGTGACTGAGTCTAAAGTTGTGACTGATGATGTTGTTGATGAAGTAGTTGCAGGTGAAAAACCTGAAAAAGAAGTTGTGAATCTCTCAGATCCCTGGGGTGCATCTGATGATTGTGAGTGCAAGTGTGATTGTGCATTGATGGCTGCTGCTAAGGTATCTCCTCAAATTCTTAAGGATTTATGTTCTGACAGATGTGTGATAGCATTTGCTAACATCAAAGAGGTGAATGAAAACCTTAGAAAGAAAATTTTAGATGATGAAGCTAAATTTGAGAAACTTTCAAAAGAATTAAAAACAAGTTTAACTGAAAAAGAATCTGAAATAAGCAACTTAAAACATGAAGTAACCATAACCAAAGACCAGCTCCAAACTATGATAACAAAATATCAGAGTTGTAAAAGTGAGCTTGAGTCCACCCAAGTTGAATGTCAGAAATGGGTGGAATCATGTAGAGGATTTGAAATGCTACTCAACAAACAAACCAAAAGTCATGTGAAGTTTGGTTTTGGTTTTGAAACCACTGCTCCAGCTTTTGAAAACACTGACAAAAAGGATCAAAAGTTAGTTGAGATAGTACCAACAAACCTGAAGGGTTAAGAGATTAAAATCACTGAACCAAATGGTAAGAAAATTGTTCTAGAAAAACCAGAAGGTTCCTCATCATTCACTGAACTTGAAAATTATGAATTTAAACCTACTTGGTCTGATGAGTGTGGTACTCTTGAGAATTTTAAACCTGTTGATTTCAAAACTCCTGAAGGTAAGACAGCACCTCAGGCAAAGATCATTCCCTTGAAAAACCCTCCAGCAGATGCTCAAACATCTGCTGAAAAGAAGGTTGAAAAAGGGAAGAAGAAAGAAAAGACTGTCCACTTGTTATGTGATTTCTGTGAAAAGAAGAATCATGTCTCTAAAAACCGTTTTCTTCTAAAAGCATATGACATTAACAAAGGAACAAGTGTATGTGATTCCAAAGCCACATGTTCAATATGTGGGAAAAATAATCACAAAACCAAAGAGTGTTTGTATCTCAAAAATTTTGATGTAAAAATACAAGAATACAAATCTAAAACTCTTGCAAATCAGGTGGTGAGTACTTCAAAAGGAAAGCCCAAACAGACCTTCATTCCTGTCCAAACATCTGTTACAAAAAGTCTTGAAACATCTGCTCCTAGGGATGTACAAGTAACAGATGCTCCACCCACAAGCAAGTACCCAAGAGGATATGGACAACCACCATGTCATAGTCTGTCACATGTTTATGTGGAGCCAAAAAGACGCTCTAAACCAAGAGTGAACAGAAATCCCTATGGGTATTACCATCTGTCTGGAAGTGATCAAACAACTGTTGCCCCAAGTGTTGACATTCAAGCAATGGCAAATGGTCAGCAACAGTTGTTGAACTTGATTCAAAAATTAGTTCAAACCACTGATCATCTTCCAAAGCTTGAGTCTGAAAAGTCTGAGGACCCATCCAAAGCCAATTTGGCTTTGGACACTAACCAAAACTAATCCATTACTGCTGTGCAGGGAGCTTCTGCTTGGTTAGATAGTCTTTGGTATGTAGATAGTGGAGGCTCCAGGCACATGACAGGATGTAGAGCCCTTCTTCTAGACTTCTTAGCTCATGGAGGGGGTGATATATCCTTTGGTAATGATTCAAAAGGTAAGGTGTTGGGTTCAGGGACTGTACAAGCTGGAAAACTCAAGTTTGAAAATGTCAATCTTATTGATAATCTCAAGTTTAATCTCCTGAGTGTTTCACAAATGAGTGACAAAGGTTATGGCTCATTCTTCACAAAGAAAACTTGTAAGATTATTGGGCCAGAAGTGGTGAAAAAGATTGATACCATCATTGCTGAGAGCAAAGCACAACTTGTTGCTCATAGAACTGGCAATGTGTATGTTGTTGACATGTTAAAGGACAATCCTATGGCAAATGTCTGTTTGTTTTCTGCTATCTCCACAAAGGAGACAGAATTGTGGCATAGGAGACTGGGTTATACCAACCTTAATACTATCAACACACTCTCTGTAACAACCGGCAAAAATAAGGTAATTCCGTACAAATTAATTAATATATGATTAACGTAATTAAATGCAATTATGTGTGATTTAATTATCAAGGCCTTAGGAGATAGCAATTTCCAAATAGTGCATAGGAATGCATACGTTTAATGGTAAAACATGATTGGATCATGTGCGAATAAACTATCCGGTATGGACGTTGGCAATTACCCGGTAATAATTAAATAAACGAAAAGGATCCCGGACACCCAGGATATAAAATAAAGGGTATTTTCACAAAATATAATGAGTTTTGGAACTCCAAAACCATAAGTGAAAACGTCTTGTACAAATCTCCCGGTAACGAATAAAATGCGCGTACCGCACCCGATACGCGTATAACTCATAATTTCACCCGGCAAAGGCCTAAATAACCAATCAACGCTTAAATTAGACTATATTTAAGGGTTATTAAAGGTATTCTTAATGTCCGAATAACGCGTGATTAAAACCCGAAAAATACCCGAACGACACCCGAACGACGGGGGATTAAACATAACAAATATTGGGTAAATATTTGAAGTTGTGGACCCCACTTAAACCCATCAAAGGGCCGGCCTAAATGGCCAAAATTATATCCATGCAAGTGTTTATAATTATAATCTAAAGCCTAGGATAAAAGCATGCACTACATGAGACAAAAGGTGTAAGAATACATAAGTACAAAAGCATGCCACTCCTTGTCCCCTTGTAAGAGAATTTCGGCCAAGAGGCCCTAAAAATCCAAGACAAGACCAAACATATCATTACCCTAGTGTGCACATGCATGAGAAGGATCTTATATAAAGATTATGATGGATCATAAGGGTTTAGCAAGATTTGCAAGAAAACTCCTACTCATACATACATATATACACGGCCACACACACATATACTACACACATCCATCCAAGATCATTTTGTACCTCTTAAATCTCTTGAATCTTTGGTAACAATCACAAAATCCATGAAAGATTACATGTGATAAGGCTATAAATAACATGTGTTAGAGATTTGGATATCAAAGCAAAACAACTCTTCTTCTTCTTGTTCTTTGGCCGTGAGTTTCCCACCATCCATACACATATTTCTTTCAAGTTTTTACATCTCCAAATCACTCAAAACAATCCATCATCCAAACCCCTATTGTGTGTTTCAAGCTTGGAGCTTAACCATTAAGGAAGAACACACTAAACCCCTCTCAAAATCAAAGGTTTTGTCTTCCCTAGCCTTGTGCTAGTAGTAAGCTTCTTAACCTTGTTTTTTATTATTATTATTCATGTATGTGTTCTTAGAAGCAAGTTGTACATGAAGGGTTTAAAAGGTGGTTTGAACATAATCTTTAATAGGTTTTACTTGTGTAAAATAGATGATTAAAGATATGTAAATAAATCATAGATTTGATGATGATAAAGTAATGATATTGAAAATATATAAAGTTTACACTTAAACTAAGTAGGATGATGATTTGGTTAAGATTGTGGAATGAACTTGAATATGTTAAAAAGTAACTTTAAATCATCTTATTATGATCATCTAAGGTATAATATATGGTGGAACATGTTAGAAGTTCAAGAATAAAGAAGATGAAAAATTAAAGTTAACTCACTTAGAAGAATGATATTTTGTTAAAATGGGCAAATACATAAAACACACATACAAGTAGTCTTACATATGGAACATAAGACTAACAAAAGTGTTTTGATACAAAAATAACTTACCAATAAAAAGTTGAATCTTCAAAGTCTACTATTTTGAGTGAAAAATGTTAACTTTGGAAGTTAGAGTGGAAAAATGCAACATTTGAAAGTTAAGGGGCTAATATTGTAACTTTGAAAGTTGGAGGACTAAAATGGATATTTTAGAAACTATTAGTCCAAAAATGCAAGGATGGAAAGTTTGGTGTCAAAAGTGTAAGTAATAAATTTCTAAAGGTGATTTTGGTAAATACTAGTAGATATACTTGGGTATTTTTGTATAAAAGTATATTTTTGAAAGTTATAAAAATATGGGTTGTATTAACATAAGGATTTTTATAAAATAGAGATTTTATAAAAATATTAAACAAACTTGAGAAACTTATACAAAAATGAATACTTTTATATAAATGGGAATATAAAAGTGTTGGAAACATTTTTGTAGTTAAGTTGACAAGTTGGGTTAAAAATACATAAGTATTTTAAACCTTCAAAGTAACTTGTGTTAAGAGGAAGAAATATGGATAATATTTCTATAAAACACATGTTGGGAAAAACTTGGAAAAATTAACTATTCGAGTTAAGATATCGAACAAAGATGCGTTAACGAACCATACACGGACAAAACATGAGAAAAATGCCATTGCGGCAAGATAAGAAAATATATATTTTTAAGAAGTAAAATATATATACATCATGGGTGAAAACTAATAAACACTTTCCTAAGTGTTGAAGTGATTATTCGTGGGAGAAAAATATAACGTAAACAAATAAGACGTTAAACAAACGTATATACTTAACAAGAAAAATTACATATTTATATATATGTACGCTCGTCTCGGCAAAATTCTAGTATATCTACTTAATGGGAAAGTAGATATGCGGGAAGGAAAGTCGCGACGAGTAGACAAGGATATATATATGTGTATGCCGCGTCGACAAGATCCTAGTATATTTGTTTGAATGGGAAAATAAATATACGGTATGGTGAGTTGAATCGGGCGTTAAGAATATACAATCGAACGACAAGATCTTAGTATATTTGTTTAAATGGGAAAACAAATGTGCGGCAAAGTGAGTCGGGTCGAGTGTTGAAATATATATTATATCGAGCGATGCGATCTTAAGTATAATTATTTAAATGGGAAAATAATTATATGTTAAGTGAAGTCGAGTCGATGATAATAAGATACAAGTAAGGAAATATTAACAAGAGTAATATATAACTTGTAACACAAAGGGTAATGTAACGCCAACGAAACCTAGGATACGCGCTTAATTAAACGGGATTTGGAATAACTTGTGGTCGGGAGTTGGGTGTACAACTTGCCAAGGCACATGCACTATAGGAATAGTGACTTATACGTCTAGGACGTTTGTAGGTGCGAGACCCTCCTTGCTATCCGCCTAGTAAGCCAGACAGAGTTTCAGGTGAGTTTCACGGCCCCATTTTAAACTATTTTTACGTTTTCGGGGGAAAGATATGTTAGGGAAAATGTTTGACGGATTTATTACTTGAGGTGTGACCGCCACTCGGGGTTGAGTCCTCGCCTCTATAATCATTTGTTCAGGGAAATGAAACCGGTGGAATATTTGAATAGTACTATTGGTGCCTGACAAGGCCCACCCCTAATCGATAGCGTCGATTATGCATTAGGTTATGCCTGGGGTGCATATATTCTGAACTTAAGTCGTGGGAAACCGAGTAACGACTTGGAGCGGGGCACAATTATTATATGTCTTGGTTTGATTATAGTCTCAAGTAGATTTATAGGAATTTGCAACTCCTATATATTGTCATAACATGGTATTTCCCAAGTATTCAAGTTTTGGAAACTAAAAACCTGTGAACTCACCAATATATTTATATTGACGAAACTTTTAAACATATCTTTCAGGTAATTAGATGAAGGAGAACCGGGCAAGCTGGGTCGATGAAATTCTCCAATGCGGCGTCTAACATTTTGAGGGGTTTCACCTTTATTTCCCAAGGCTTTGGGATATATTTGAGAAACCTCTATGTTGTCTTAAAAAACAATTTACTTTGGTGTAATATTTGAACAAGATTTGACGTCATAATAAATGACCCATTTTCTTAAATTACTTGTGTTTAGCAATAACCTTGACTTTATGCTTTGAACCGTCGCGCCACGTGTTTCCGCCATTGTCGTGGTGTGACAGAAAGTGGTATCAGAGCCAAGGTTATAGCGAACTAGAGTATTTTCTTTAAAAACTAGACTATAACCGGATTTGGTTCAAAAAGATAAAGTTTTCAAAAAATATATACATAGTTGCTAAATGCAAATAAAGTAATTTTTCAAGAAGCATTGGGCATGAGGAGATTCCGACCAAGCTAGCCAGGGGTATCGTTATGCATTAACGTAGTATTAGAGGTTAGAAAGGATACTGATAATGTACGCCTTAACTATCTAATTTAAATTAATTCATATATATACATGTACGGTTCTTTTGCCAGGATGTCGGACGCTGGTAGCATAGCGCCCAGTTACGATAGCAGTATTCAGATCATCCCCGCACCACCGCCTGAGCCAGTCGAGCTGGTTGTACTTGATGCGGAAGACGACGACGTGGAGATGAACGTCGCAGGAGGTTCAGATGACGATTCGGACGAGACGGATCCTAGCGAGGATCCTGACTGGGCACCCGCCGTGGTCGACGCGCCGCTACCTATTATACCGGCCGCACCTTTAACCCCACGCCCCATCCGAGCTATCAGGGACTTCCCTGAAGGCTGTGCCGGTCCGTCCCGGCCGATCCCAGCCCAGTCGGAGACAGTAGAGTCTCCGTTCGACAGACAGGCTCACGTTGAGCATGAGCCAGCACCTGTACCACACATCCACATTCCTCCAGGCATGAGACTCATGCCGATCTCCCGTGGGAGGAACGGGTGGATATCTGATGACTCGGACGACGAGTCCGTAGCCTCGGTTGAGCACATGCTGGTACCCGAGATCCCAGCTGTTCAGGAGGAGCCAGTGGCTCCAATGATAGAGGACGCACCTGCTAACCCCGTAGCCCCACCAGCACCACTTGAGCCCGCACCTCAGGAGGGGCCAGCCATAGCAGCACATGTACTTGAGGGTAGCCCCGCCGATAGCTCTGAGCTACGCAGGGCAGGTATGGCAGCCTTTGCCACCGCGAGCCCTCCTACCCCCACTGTCGTGGTATCCACCCCAGAGTGGGCCACTGTTTCAGAGCCTCTAGTAGCCCCATTAGCCGAGCTTGTACCACCACCCACTGTAGCCATGACTTTACCGATCCCCACCCTTCCCAGCATGACACCTGCACCGTATCCTCTAGGTGCAGGGGACCCTTACATGATGCCACCTCACTTCACCCCCAGACCACCGGGTTTTACCCCGTTACTTCCACACATACCGATACCAGCCCCCTTTGGGCCGTTCCCATCAGCTCACCCAGATATACCCGGACCATCCCAGCCACCTAGGATGACACCCCTGTCTGGACCAGCATGGTCCACTGCCATCACCTTAGAGCGAGATTTCCAGACTCTCGCTGACACGGTGCAGCGCACCGTGACACAGGTGGAGCAGCAGACCCGTCTGATGTGGACGAGGATGATTGATGCACGAGACGCTTTGGCGCACTATGCGGAGGAGCTACTGAGCATGGACGCTCAGTGTGGTATTACAGGGGATGCGCATTTTGCGCATCGACAGTTCTTGTATGAGCGTATCATGACGATCAGTACGTATGCACCACAGTACCAGTATCCGCCACCACCGCCACAGTAGGATGTATCAGGGACGCACGGAAGAATCACCAGCTTATGTACATAGTAGCAGCAGTATGGTAGTATAGCACGGGTTATGACACTCGTCTGCATTTTGCCTAGCCGTACGGGTACGACGGCACATGATATGATGTTTTATTTATTTCAAAAACAATGTATTGTATGAGAAATGTATTCTCCATTTTGTTATTATAAACAAGCATTGTACTAGTACTATTGAAATTAATGAAAAATCTTATTATTATGGTGAAATATGTTGTTGTCTATGATTATTATTGCTTACTCCATATGTTGTGGTTTGTGTATTTGTGTGGTGATGTTGTGTTGATTACTATTTATTTCTGTATGATGTGTTGGTATGTTGTGTGATGACATGGTGTTGATTATTGTGTTCATATTCTGGTTTGTTATTTATGCTTTATATTGTGTAAATGTTTGCCAAATTAACCTTTGATAATTATTATTGAAGAAAATGGCACCAGCCACCAGGAGCAAAAGCGGTGCAGACGGACTGCCCGCAACACCAGCCGAACTTGAGACCATGATTTCGGAGCGCATAGCCCGCGCAATCGCGGAGCACGAAGCTGCTCGCTCCGAACGATCACGTGACTTGACTGGGAGTGACCGACAAGAAACCTCCCCCACTGGTAAGAAGTTGAAAATAATTGGTAAAGCGATGGGAGAATATCCAAAAACTCCTATCCCATAATAACATACAACTTTATTGATGCAGAAACGGCCTCGCGAGAGCGTGGCTGCACCTTCAAAGCCTTCCTAGACTGCAAGCCGATCAATTTCAACGGCACAGAAGGATCAGTTGGCCTGGTCAAGTGGTTTGAAAAGACCGAAGCAGTCATCCGTATCAGTGGGTGTACCCCACGTCAGTCAGTCATGTATTCCACCAACTTGTTCTTGGACCAAGCACTGACGTGGTGGAATGGACAAGTACAGTCATTGGGTGATGACACTGCTTACTCCCTGTCATGGACAGAACTGAAGGAACTCATGATTGCTGAGTACCGCCCGGCGAGCGAGGTACAGAAACTGGAAACTGAATTCTGGAACCTCACTATGATGGGAGCGGACGTTACTGGTTACACGTCTCGATTCCATGACCTCGCCAGACTAGTGCCACGGTTGGTCACCCCTGAAAACAACAAGATTGAGCGTTATTTGTTCGGCTTAGCACCGCAAATACGCAGCATGGTCACTGCTTCTAAACCTACGACCATGCGCGCAGCCATTGATCTTGCGCTAAGCCTCACCGAAGATGCTATACGCATGGGTACACTGATCCGACAAGTTTCGGGATTGAAAATTTCTGAGTCCAGCAGTGTAGAAGCCAAGAATCAGGGGTCAAATTCAGCTGTTGTGTTAACGACCAGGGTAACAAGCCAAGATTTGGGAAAAGGAAACGGGATGAAGGGAAAAGGGACAGAGCGTCGGGTAGCTCAAACAAGAAGGGAAAAGGATATGTCGCCACGGGACGTGGTAATGGTAACAAACAGGGAAATCAGGGAAGAAATAATGGGTTGACTTGTGGAAAGTGCCACCGCACAGGGCACAAGACTGAAGAATGCCGATCTGGAGCACCGAAAAATGGAGGGGCTAGACCATGCTTTGCATGCGGGTTCCTGGATCATTGGAAGAAGGATTGCCCCAAGATCAACAATCAGGCCCGCGGGCGGGCATTTGAGATTGGAGCCGGTGATGCACGACAAGACCCCAACGTGGTCACTGGTACGTTTCCTCTTAATGGTCATTATGCCTCTGTATTATTTGATACCGGTGCTGACTTTAGCTTCGTATCCATTGAGTTTAAAAGACTACTTGGATTAAAAACTAGCAAACTAGATACACCCTACTCTATAGAACTGGCTAATGGTAAGACTATTGAAACGAGAGAAGTAGCGAGGGATTGTAAATTAGAACTCTGTAGGCACGAGTTTGGGATTGATCTTTTGCCAGTTGTGTTGAGAAGTTTTGACATAGTTGTCGGCATGGACTGGTTGTCCGCGCACCGTGCCATTGTGGTTTGCAACGATAAAGTCATTCAAGTCCCCCTCGCAAGCGGTGAAACTCTCTCAATTCAAGGGGAAAGACACGGGACGCCGCTAAGAATTATTTCAAGCATGAAGGCTCGTAAGTGTCTGAGAAAAGGGCTTGTCGCATTCTTGGCACACGTAGTGGACAAGAAGGCCGATGAGCGAAAGTTGGAAGACATTCCAGTAGCTAGAGATTTTCCGGATGTATTCCCAGAAGATTTGCCGGGGTTGCCACCACCTCGACAAGTCGAGTTCCGCATCGATCTCGTTCCTGGAGCTGCTCCTGTGGCACGATCGCCATACCGCCTAGCTCCATCAGAGATGCAGGAACTGTCCAGCCAACTACAAGAATTATTGGACAAAGGTTTTATAAGACCGAGTTTCTCACCTTGGGGAGCTCTCGTCTTATTTGTAAAGAAGAAGGATGGCACATTTCGCATGTGCATCGACTATCGAGAGCTGAACAAGCTAACCATCAAGAATCGCTATCCTCTCCCCAGGATCGACGATTTATTTGATCAGCTCCAAGGTTCCAGCTATTACTCCAAAATTGATTTGAGGTCTGGCTATCACCAGTTGCGTATACAAGAAGAAGATGTACCAAAAACGGCCTTCAGAACCCGGTATGGACACTATGAATTTCTGGTAATGCCGTTCGGCTTAACCAACGCACCAGCGGTTTTCATGGACCTAATGAACCGCGTGTGTAAGCCATACCTGGATAAATTCGTCATTGTCTTCATTGACGATATTTTGATCTATTCACGCACGAAAGAAGACCACGAGAATCACCTTCAGTTAATTCTTGAAGTATTATGCAAAGAGAAGCTCTACGCTAAATTCTCGAAGTGTGACTTTTGGATTCGGGAAGTTCACTTTTTAGGCCACGTGGTAAACGAGAAGGGCATACACGTCGATCCCGCCAAGATCGAGGCAATTAAAAATTGGGAAGCACCTCGAACTCCTACCGAAGTACGACAATTCCTTGGCCTTGCGGGTTATTACAGAAGGTTCATCGAGAACTTTTCGAAGATAGCACAAGCTTTAACCATGCTAACCCAAAAGGATAAGAAATTCGAGTGGACGGAAAAGCAAGAGGCAGCATTCCAATTGTTAAAAGACAAGTTATGTGGCGCTCCGATACTATCACTCCCCGATGGTACGGAAAATTTTGTAGTTTACTGTGATGCCTCACATCAAGGTTTGGGTTGTGTATTGATGCAGCGAGAAAAAGTAATAGCATATGCTTCCAGGCAACTGAAAATCCACGAGAGGAACTACACTACACACGATTTGGAATTAGGTGCAGTGGTGTTCGCTCTCAAGATATGGAGGCACTATTTGTACGGAACCAAGTGTACGATTTTCACTGATCATAAGAGTTTGCAGCACATCTTTGATCAGAAGGACTTAAACATGTGACAACGGCGATGGTTCGAATTATTAAACGATTACGATTGTGAGATAAAGTACCATCCCGGTAAGGCAAACGTTGTGGCCGACGCCTTGAGTCGCAAGGAACGGGTTAAACCATTGCGTGTTCGAGCTTTGGGTCTGACTATCCACACGAACCTGACTGAACGAATTCGTGAAGCTCAAGTTAACGCCCTTAAACCCGAGAATGTCAAAGGTGAAAGGTTACGAAAGATGGTTGATTCCCTAGAACCAAAAGCAGACCAGACATTGTATTTCATGAATAGAATCTGGGTTCCAGTGTACGGAGGATTGCATGAGCTAGTGTTGGCCGAAGCTCACAGTTCTAGATATTCGGTTCACCCTGGTGCAGACAAGATGTTCCACGATTTGAAGGAACTTTATTGGTGGCCGAATTTCAAAAGGGATATAGCAGCCTATGTTGCGCGATGTTTGACTTGCGCAAAGGTCAAGGCTGAGCACCAGAAACCTTCCGGTTTGCTCCAGCAGCCGGAAATACCGGAATGGAAATGGGAACGAATTACCATGGATTTCATTACCAAGTTACCTAAGACAACAAGCGGCCATGACACGATCTGGGTAATCGTTGATCGATTGACAAAATCTGCACACTTCCTTCCGATTCGCGAAACGGACAAGTTGGAGAAACTGACCCGTTTGTACATAAAGGAAGTGGTATCTAAACACGGTGTACCTGTTTCTATCATCTCCGATCGAGATAGTCGTTTCACTTCCAGATTTTGGGAAAGTCTAAATGAAGCCCTCGGTACTCGCCTCGACATGAGTACCGCATATCACCCCCAAACGGATGGTCAAAGTGAACGAACCATCCAGACCTTGGAAGATATGTTACGGGCATGCGCGATTGATTTCGGAGGTAACTGGGATACGCACTTGCCATTGGTAGAATTTTCTTACAACAACAGTTATCATACGAGCATTCAAGCCGCACCGTTTGAAGCTCTATATGGACGCAAGTGTCGATCGCCATTATGTTGGGCGGAAGTTGGAGAAAAACAACTCACCGGGCCCGAAATTGTTCAAGAGACCACGGACAAGGTCTTTTTGATAAAGGAACGCCTCAAAGCGGCCCGTGACCGCCAGAAAAGCTATGCTGATATGAGGCGAAAGCCTTTAGAGTTTCAAGTCGGAGACAGGGTCCTACTAAAAGTGTCACCTTGGAAAGGTGTCGCGCGCTTTGGAAAGCGCGGGAAGCTGAACCCACGATATATTGGACCATTCGAAGTCTTGTCCAGGGTAGGCACAGTGGCATACAAGCTCAAGTTGCCTCAAGAGCTTAGTGGAATACACGACACGTTTCATGTGTCAAATTTGAAAAAGTGCCTATCCGACGAAACTCTCATCATTCCAGCCGACGAAATCCAGATTGATGACAAGTTACATTTTGTTGAAGAACCAATCGAGGTAACTGATTGGAAGGTCCAAAAACTAAGGCGCAGCAAGATCAAATTGGTCAAAGTGCGCTGGAATGCCAAGCGTGGACCGGAGTTCACGTGGGAAAGGCTGGACCGGATGAAGCAAAAATACCCCGCCCTATTCGAGAAGACACCTGTATCGGAGAACTCGAAGTGAATTCCGGGACGGAATTCTCTTAACGGGGGGAGAATGTAACAACCGGCAAAAATAAGGTAATTCCGTACAAATTAATTAATATATGATTAACGTAACTAAATGCAATTATGTGTGATTTAATTATCAAGGCCTTAGGAGATAGCAATTTCCAAATAGTGCATAGGAATGCATACGTTTAATGGTAAAACATGATTGGATCATGTGCGAATAAACTATCCGGTATGGACGTTGGCAATTACCCGGTAATAATTAAATAAACGAAAAGGATCCCGGACACCCAGGATATAAAATAAAGGGTATTTTCACAAAATATAATGAGTTTTGGAACTCCAAAAACCATAAGTGAAAACGTCTTGTACAAATCTCCCGGTAACGAATAAAATGCGCGTACCGCACCCGATACGCGTATAACTCATAATTTCACCCGGCAAAGGCCTAAATAACCAATCAACGCTTAAATTAGACTATATTTAAGGGTTATTAAAGGTATTCTTAATGTCCGAATAACGCGTGATTAAAACCCGAAAAATACCCGAACGACACCCGAACGACGGGGGATTAAACATAACAAATATTGGGTAAATATTTGAAGTTGTGGACCCCACTTAAACCCATCAAAGGGCCGGCCTAAATGACCAAAATTATATCCATGCAAGTGTTTATAATTATAATCTAAAGCCTAGGATAAAAGCATGCACTACATGAGACAAAAGGTGTAAGAATACATAAGTACAAAAGCATGCCACTCCTTGTCCCCTTGTAAGAGAATTTCGGCCAAGAGGCCCTAAAAATCCAAGACAAGACCAAACATATCATTACACTAGTGTGCACATGCATGAGAAGGATCTTATATAAAGATTATGATGGATCATAAGGGTTTAGCAAGATTTGCAAGAAAACTCCTACTCATACATACATATATACACGGCCACACACATATACTACACACATCCATCCAAGATCATTTTGTACCTCTTAAATCTCTTGAATCTTTGGTAATAATCACAAAATCCATGAAAGATTACATGTGATAAGGCTATAAATAACATGTGTTAGAGATTTGGATATCAAAGCAAAACAACTCTTCTTCTTCTTGTTCTTTGGCCGTGAGTTTCCCACCATCCATACACATATTTCTTTCAAGTTTTTACATCTCCAAATCACTCAAAACAATCCATCATCCAAACCCCTATTGTGTGTTTCAAGCTTGGAGCTTAACCATTAAGGAAGAACACACTAAACCCCTCTCAAAATCAAAGGTTTTGTCTTCCCTAGCCTTGTGCTAGTAGTAAGCTTCTTAACCTTGTTTTTGATTATTATTATTCATGTATGTGTTCTTAGAAGCAAGTTGTACATGAAGGGTTTAAAAGGTGGTTTGAACATAATCTTTAATAGGTTTTACTTGTGTAAAATAGATGATTAATGATATGTAAATAAATCATAGATTTGATGATGATAAAGTAATGATATTGAAAATATATAAAGTTTACACTTAAACTAAGTAGGATGATGATTTGGTTAAGATTGTGGAATGAACTTGAATATGTTAAAAAGTAACTTTAAATCATCTTATTATGATCATCTAAGGTATAATATATGGTGGAACATGTTAGAAGTTCAAGAATAAAGAAGATGAAAAATTAAAGTTAACTCACTTAGAAGAATGATATTTTGTTAAAATGGGCAAATACATAAAACACACATACAAGTAGTCTTACATATGGAACATAAGACTAACAAAAGTGTTTTGATACAAAAATAACTTACCAATAAAAAGTTGAATCTTCAAAGTCTACTATTTTGAGTGAAAAATGTTAACTTTGGAAGTTAGAGTGGAAAAATGCAACATTTGAAAGTTAAGGGGCTAATATTGTAACTTTGAAAGTTGGAGGACTAAAATGGATATTTTAGAAACTATTAGTCCAAAAATGCAAGGATGGAAAGTTTGGTGTCAAAAGTGTAAGTAATAAATTTCTAAAGGTGATTTTGGTAAATACTAGTAGATATAATTGGGTATTTTTGTATAAAAGTATATTTTTGAAAGTTATAAAAATATGGGTTGTATTAACATAAGGATTTTTATAAAATAGAGATTTTATAAAAATATTAAACAAACTTGAGAAACTTATACAAAAATGAATACTTTTATATAAATGGGAATATAAAAGTGTTGGAAACATTTTTGTAGTTAAGTTGACAAGTTGGGTTAAAAATACATAAGTATTTTAAACCTTCCAAGTAACTTGAGTTAAGAGGAAGAAATATGGATAATATTTCTATAAAACACATGTTGGGAAAAACTTGGAAAAATTAACTATTCGAGTTAAGATATCGAACAAAGATGCGTTAACGAACCATACACGGACAAAACATGAGAAAAATGCCATTGCGGCAAGATAAGAAAATATATATTTTTAAGAAGTAAAATATATATACATCATGGGTGAAAACTAATAAACACTTTCCTAAGTGTTGAAGTGATTATTCGTGGGAGAAAAATATAACGTAAACAAATAAGACGTTAAACAAACGTATATACTTAACAAGAAAAATTACACATTTATATATATGTACGCTCGTCTCGGCAAAATTCTAGTATATCTACTTAATGGGAAAGTAGATATGCGGGAAGGAAAGTCGCGACGAGTAGACAAGGATATATATATGTGTATGCCGCGTCGACAAGATCCTAGTATATTTATTTGAATGGGAAAATAAATATACGGTATGGTGAGTTGAATCGGGCGTTAAGAATATACAATCGAACGACAAGATCTTAGTATATTTGTTTAAATGGGAAAACAAATGTGCGGCAAAGTGAGTCGGGTCGAGTGTTGAAATATATATTATATCGAGCGATGCGATCTTAAGTATAATTATTTAAATGGGAAAATAATTATATGTTAAGTGAAGTCGAGTCGATGATAATAAGATACAAGTAAGGAAATATTAACAAGAGTAATATATAACTTGTAACACAAAGGGTAATGTAACGCCAACGAAACCTAGGATACGCGCTTAATTAAACGGGATTTGGAATAACTTGTGGTCGGGAGTTGGGTGTACAACTTGCCAAGGCACATGCACTATAGGAATAGTGACTTATACGTCTAGGACGTTTGTAGGTGCGAGACCCTCCTTGCTATCCGCCTAGTAAGCCAGACAGAGTTTCAGGTGAGTTTCACGGCCCCAATTTAAACTATTTTTACGTTTTCGGGGGAAAGATATGTTAGGGAAAATGTTTGACGGATTTATTACTTGAGGTGTGACCGCCACTCGGGGTTGAGTCCTCGCCTCTATAATCATTTGTTCAGGGAAATGAAACCGGTGGAATATTTGAATAGTACTATTGGTGCCTGACAAGGCCCACCCCTAATCGATAGCATAGATTATGCATTAGGTTATGCCTGGGGTGCATATATTCTGAACTTAAGTCGTGGGAAACCGAGTAACGACTTGGAGCGGGGCACAATTATTATATGTCTTGGTTTGATTATAGTCTCAAGTAGATTTATAGGAATTTGCAACTCCTATATATTGTCATAACATGGTATTTCCCAAGTATTCAAGTTTTGGAAACTAAAAACCTGTGAACTCACCAATATATTTATATTGACGAAACTTTTAAACATATCTTTCAGGTAATTAGATGAAGGAGAACCGGGCAAGCTGGGTCGAGGAAATTCTCCAATGCGGCGTCTAACATTTTGAGGGGTTTCACCTTTATTTCCCAAGGCTTTGGGATATATTTGAGAAACCTCTATGTTGTCTTAAAAAACAATTTACTTTGGTGTAATATTTGAACAAGATTTGACGTCATAATAAATGACCCATTTTCTTAAATTACTTGTGTTTAGCAATAACCTTGACTTTATGCTTTGAACCGTCGCGCCACGTGTTTCCGCCATTGTCGTGGTGTGACAGTCTCCAAACAAAGTCTTGTCAGAGGCTTACCATCAAAAGAATTCAAATGTGATGAGCATTGTGTTTCCTGTTTAAAAGGAAAACAACATAAAAGCTCTTACAAATCCATTGATGAGTCCAAAACAAGTCAATGTCTACAATTGTTGCATATGGACTTGTTTGGCCCTGTTAAAATCATGAGTCTAAGAAGAAAAAGATTTTGTCTTGTCATAGTTGATGATTTTTCTAGGTTTACATGGACTTACTTTTTACATTCTAAGGATGAGACTGCAGGTATTTTGAAGAACTTTGTCACCAAAGTTGAAAAACAATATGACTTGCCAGTAAAAGTCTTCAAGAGTGACAATGGAACAGAGTTCAAAAATAAGGAGTTGGATGACTTCTGTGTGTCAAAAGGGATTGTGAGGCAGTACAGCATCCCAAGAACACCAGAGCAAAATGGGGTGGTTGAGAGGAAAAATAGAACTCTTATAGAAGCTGCAAGAACCATGCTAGCAGACTCTGGTTTGCCGCTGTCCTTTTGGGCAGAAGTTGTAAACACTGCTTGCTATGTTCAAAACAGAGTTTTGATCAACCCAAGACATCAAAAAACTGCTTATGAAATTTTGTTCAAAATCAAACCATTAATTTCATTTTTCAAAATCTTTGGCTGCCCATGTTTCATCTTAAATCTCAAAGATTCCATTTCAAAATTTGCAGCCAAAGTAGATTGTGGTTATTTTCTGGGATATTCTTCTACTGCCAAAGATTATAAAGTGTTTAACACAAAGACCAAGACAATAGAAGAAACTCTGAATGTAAAGTTCAATGAACTTTCATCCCTAAAAATCCCAGCAAACCCTGCTGAACTGTTTGATTTAGATAAATTCAAATTTGAAGATGTCACTGTTAAAACTAACAATGCAGGTATTCCACAGTCTCCACAACAAGATTACAGAACAGATGTTGTGATCCCCAGTCACTATAAAATCTCTTCTGCATCAGAGGAAGCAGCTGTTCAAAACAACTGTCATAACTCTGTCACAGCTGAGTCAACCACTGTTGGCCAGTCTTACTCTCAAACCACTGCTTCACCTCTCACAACCACTGTACAATCATCTGTTGACAAAAGTCAAACATCTGTTGACAAAAGTCAGTCCAGTTTTACACCATTTGGACCCATTCCCCCACTTCCATTTCAAACATCTGATGGCACTATAGAAGTAGTGCAAACAGATGTTACAACAACAGAGTCACCAAACCTCTGTCCTTCACCTCAAAATGCCATCATACCATATCAGGGAGATCTAATCTACCTAAGAACTCATCTACCAGACCAGATCATTGGCAACATCAGAGAGGGTGTGCTAACAAGAAGTCAATCCTCCAATATCTGTCTTTTTGCAGGGTTCCTATCTCTCACACAACCTGTCAAGTACCAAGAGGCACTAAAAGACAACAGTTGGGTATAAGCTATGCAAGAAGAGCTCCTTCAGTTCAAAAGACAACAAGCATTGGAACTTGTACCACTGCCTAAGGATATTTGTCCAATAGGTACAAAGTGGGTCTTCAAAAACAAAACTGATGAAAGGGGTATTGTTGTCAAGAATAAAGCCAGGCTCGTGGTTCAAGGCTTCAAACAAGAAGAAGGAATAGACTATGATGAAACCTTTGCTCCTGTAGCAAGGTTAGAAGCCATCAGACTCTTTCTAGGCTTTGCTGTCAACCACAACATCAAGGTGTATCAGATGGACATCAAATGTGCCTTCCTATATGGCAAAATTCAGGAGGAAGTCTATGTATGTCAACCACCTAGTTTTGAAGACACATTCCATCCTGATCATGTCTACAAGCTTAATAAAGTTTTGTATGGACTCAAACAAGCACCAAGGGTATGAAACTCTTTCCACTTTTCTCTTATCCATTGGTTTCACAAGAGGTAAAATTGATAAAACCTTATTTTTGAAATGGAGAGGGAAAGACTTAATGATTGTTCAAATATATGTGGATGACATCATCTTTGGATCCACATGTAACAAAATGTGTGAAGAGTTTAGGAAACTCATGACAGCAGAGTTTGAAATGAGTGCTATGGGTGAACTTCAGTGTTTCCTTGGTCTACAAGTGAAACAACTGCAAAATGGCACATTCATTCACCAAAATAAATATGTAAAGAATTTGTTAACTAGATTTGAGATGAATGACTATAAGCCATGTAGTACACCCATGAGTACAATCAAGCTACTCACTATTGATGACAAGGATGAACTGGTTGATCAAACACATTATAGATGCATGATTGGGTCTTTATTGTACTTAACTACATCTAGGCCAGACATTATGTTTGCCACTTGTGTCTGTGCAAGATCCCAGGCTTCACCTAGAAAGTCAAACCTTATTGCTGTGAAATGGATATTCAGATACCTAAAAGGTGCTCCCACACTTGGCATCTGGTATCCTGCTATTGGAAACATTGAGCTTTCAGGTTATTCAGATAGTGATTTTGCTGGCTGTCACACCACAAGAAAATCCACATCAGGAGGGTGCCAGTTTCTTGGGAATGCCTTAGTCTCCTGGCAAAGCAAAAAGCAGGCAGCTGTTTCCACCTCAACGGCTGAGGCTGAATACATTGCTGCTGCAAGCTGTACAGCCCAACTCATGTGGCTTCAAAATCAACTGCTGGATTTTGGGATAACTGCATTACAGACTCCACTCATGTTAGATAGTCAAACTGCTGAAAATATCATCAAAAATCCAGTCTCTCACTCTACTACCAAACACATTGACATCAGACATCATTTTGTCAGAGATAGCTATGAAAAAGGTTTGATTTCTCTGCACCATGTTCCAACAGAGGATCAGTTGGCAGATGTGTTGACAAAAGCTTTAGACACATCTACCTTTACAAATCTGATTTCCAGAATTGGTATGCTAAACATGGATTAAACAACACAAATGTTTTTAATAAAAGCATTAAAATGTTTCAGAAAATCAAAATTCATTCTTAAAAATAGCTTTTTGGTTGAAAAATCTGTTAAAGATAAAACAACCACTGTTTTATCCATTTTATCCACTGTTGGTTGAAAAATCTGTTTCAAACCTCTGATCAGATAAAACAACTGTTTTATTATCCATATATATATATATATATATATATATATATATATATATATATATACATATATATATACAGATATCTATCATAATGATAATAAAAAAAAACACAACAGCTGTTTGCATCAACCGTTTGCATCAGCTGTTTGCCAAAACAGCTGTCCCCACCAGATGTTTAACCATCAGATGTTTGCCACGTCTGCTCCTACAAGCAGAGTTTTGGCCACATCAGCGGTTTCACCAGAGCCTATAAAAACCCTGTTTTATCACAACAGTCGTTACACTGTCTCATTGTATTCAAAATACTGAAACCGCCTTCTTCATTCTCAAGCCCTTAATCAAATTCCACTCACTCTCACCTTCGGAATCCATTACAATGGATCTTCAAGCAAAAGCCACCCACAATTATCTCCCATATCTGGTAAAAACAGATGAAAATACTCCATTCCATTCCACCATCGACATCATCTTAAAATCCAAATACTTGACAATCCTAACCGCTGACGCCCCTATCTATCTTGATACTCTCCAAGAGTTCTGGTTGAATGCTGAGTTTCTACTTCAAGACAAAAAGCCTACTTCCATTATCTAAAAAATTGGTGAGACAAGTATCGTCATTACCCCTCAACTCATATCCACAACCTTCTCACTTAATGACCTGTCAGGTAAAGACTCTTTCCCTAAAACAGAGCTTCACACAGAGTTTCAGGAAAGGGGGTATGATGCTCAGATGACTGGGTCAACACTTTTCAAAAAGTTTTTCCTACCAGTCATGAAATTTTTCTTCCATACCCTCCTTCTCTGTGTCTCCGCTAAGTCCACTTCCTTTAATGAAATCCCATTGAGGATTCAGTACTTGGGCTATGCTATGTTGTCAGATTCTGACTTCAATCTATCCCAGGGACTGTTTATGGACTTAGTGTCAAATGTGAAAGCCATTATGTCTGGGTCAAATAATGCTTTTCTAATTTACCCAAGAATTTTAAGTGTAATCCTTCAAAAGGTTTTACCAGAAAAAGTTTTCAAAAAGGGTGAGTCTATGCAAATGAAGAGTCTAACTGATGAAAATTTCACAAGAATGTTGGGTTCAAACACCCAAGAAAAAGTATCAAAAGTGTCAAAGGTTTCAAAAACACAAACAAAGAGGACTACGACAACAACTGTTGTCCAAACCTCTGTTGTTGAGCCCACTGCTCCTGGTGATCATGGCACTACATCCAGTGCTGTGAAACCCACACTAGCCATCTCCAAAAGAAAACGTCCATCCACAAAAACCTCCACTCAACCACAAAAGAGACTTCTGGAAGATGAGATACCAGAAGATAACTCTGTTGCAACACAAAAGCAACTAGAAACCACTGTTGGTACTTCCTCACAACAGTTGGAAATATCTCAACCTGACCAAACTCCTCATGCATCCTCACAAAAGGATCATGTTGTAAGCCAAGGGGAACCACATCATGATACATTTGAGTCACTTGGCCATATGTTCACAAGCCCATCTCCCAAGGCTAATTCTCTTTTTACTCCTCCACCTTCACCATCACATGTTCAACAGACCATGGAACCTCTGTTTGAGGCTATTGACAAAACTCAGGAAAATCCCAGTTCCTCTCTTTCACCTGTCAATGAGAGTATACCTCCACAAGTGACTGGGACTGAGGAAATTCAATCAGCCATCCCACAAACAGATGAGGAGGTTACACCCCTAGAGTTCAATGCAACTCTAGGTGAGTTTTCAAGTGGAGCAGCCACTACTGATGTAGAGACCATTGTCTCACACCAGGACAGTGGTTACATAACTAAGACTCCCTTGAAGGCAACAACTGATGAGGCCACTATAGTGTCCCCAAAATCAGTTGGAAGTCCCCAGAACCAAGAAAAAGGGGCATCTGGTTCTCATCCTCTGGATTCACCTCCTAGGACTGAATCAGTTAAAACTACCACTGGTAGGAATTCAGATGATCCTATTAACTTAGGTGATGGGTTAAAATACCAAGAATTGACGGCCAGAGTCCAAACCATTGAAACCTCTGTTGCTGATATCAAAACTGATGTCAAGTTAATATTGGAATCCTTGGCAACTCTCTCCAAGAGTCAACCATCCACAGCTGATATTGCTAGTGAGCTATGGAAATCTGTTTCTCCCATCATCATAGCTCACAGAAAACTAGCAGATCAGACTCATGAAACCTACATGGCTGAAATCAGAAACATGGTAGATGCTAGGTACAAAGATACCCATGCAGACATTCAGGCCATCAAAGACCATCTGCTGAAGACCACTGGCTCTGCCCCTACCACCATTCTCAGGGATGAAGATGATGATGCATTCACAGCTGATGATGCCAAAAAGGGGGAGAGTGGCAGAGATAGATTGCCAAAGCTAGATCCCTTTGGTTGTCCACCTTCACAAAAAGGTAAATCAAAGTCTGCCAACAAACCAGGGTCTACTCAAACAGCACCACAACAACAACAACAAACCAGCAAAGATAAAGAAGTGGACAACTCTGCCAATGAAGAAGCTGAAAAAGCTGCTGAAGATAAGCAAAAGAGGGCTGACACTTTGGAAGTCAAGGCAGAGTTGTTGGTAAAACAGAAAAGGGAACAACAGCAGGAAGTTAAAGATGTGGGTTCCTCTAAAAGGAAGAAAATGCCTGCCAAACATGTCAGACAACCACCATCCAAACTGAAAACCACTGCTGTTAAAACCACTGCTGATAAAACCACTGCTGACAAAACCATTGTTGCTACCCAAACCACTGATAAAACCACAACACCTGAGCCTGTCATCACTACCACCAAACCTACATCTGAACCTACAACCACATCACCACCCAAATCTCAAACATCTGCTGGTCCTACTAAGGTGCTAACAGATGTTAACACAACCACGGCTTCCACACCACCATCACCAAAAATCTTATATAAAAGGAAGAGGAAATCAACCTTTGTTGTACATGATGAAAACATACACACATCACCACTCACCACTTCAACTACACAATCCACACCTATACCAGCCATTCCACTTTCATCATTTTCACCACACACTTCAAAACTCAAATCCCATAGACCACCACCAACCATTATACCATTGGCTGTTCAGTATCCCCTTGAACTTGATCTACTCAAGGGGGAAATGCAATCCTTCTATAATACTGAACAACCATCTAAAAGATCTTTCCCTTCTCTTCCACATTTCCTTGTTCCCCTAAACATTGACACATATCTAAAATACAAGGCTGAATAGGCAGATGCCATCATTAAAGAGAAATGCAAAGGGAAGGATGACAGGACTGCTCAGGGCATCCATTCAGCAGAGCTTAGCAAATTGAGAAGAATTGAAGATTTTGCTAAGACCCTGAGCAACTCCATGTCTGCCATGCCTCTCAGCAGTGACATGGAAAAGGAGGTTAGGGAATCACTTCTTGAATAGATCTTGGCAACCATGCCTTATAAAGCAAACAAGAAACAGTTTGCAGGCTGGACCACTCATGCACTTAGAGAAGAACTCTTGAGCATTGAAGAGTTGGCCAAGAATCCCCCAGCTAAAGTCTCTGCTCCTGATTTTAGTAAAGGCAGAGATCCAGCCAGAGCCTTGAAGTTTAAGAGAATGAGACAAGAAATTGTGGCTACTGATTATGGGGAGATGAGGTCAGTTGCAAGAGGGTCTGAGCTAAGGTTGGTTGAAACATACAAGAGACTGGAAGAAAACAGGAAGAAAGATCCCAGCCTACCCAGAAAACCTGTCTACTCTGATGAACCACTGATGAAGAGACCTCAACAGGCTTTTACATTAGACAGCTTACTGGACACTTCTGATCTATCAGCTGCTGCTAGAAGACAATTCAAGAAACAGAAAGAAAGATCAGAAGAAGTTTGCTGATACTTACATAAAAGAGGGCCTCTTCAATCAAGTACACTTTTTCTCAGATCCCACTACTGACAAGCTCAGAGAACTCATTGGGAGACCTCCATCACTAAACTCATCAAGAATAAAAGTGCATCTCAGCAAATCCTCTGACTCAAAAATTCTAAAATGGAAGGTCAATAAAGACAACCATTAATTGACTTTGCTCAGGTCAGATGGAAAAGTTCAAAAGCTAAGCATGGATGATGCATATAGCATGTGTGCAAATGATCTCCAAACACTGATGAACCTTGAGCTTGAAAGAGATGTAGAAGAGCTATTTGCCTTGGACTTTGAACTTCAATTCAAAGGACAAATCAGAGAAAGCCTGATGAGAAATAAAGATCAATAATAAAGTTTAGTTTTGGCATCATCTGTTCTAGGGGGAGATTGTTGAGTCTGCTGACCTGAAGAAGAACAGATGATTGAAAAGCCAAAATATGCTAACAGTTGATTTACACAAATAAACAGTCTTTACAACATACTCTTCCCAAAAGACTGCTGACCCTAACAACTGTTCCATCCAAACAACTGCTATGACAACTGCTGATACAAAGGACTGCTAGAGAACAACTGATAGAGAACAACTGCTGACCAAAGGTCTGATGAAGAAACAACTGCTGATCAAGTACTGAAGACTAAAGGTCTGTTGGAGTCAACAACACTTAGACTCCAACAGATGTTGCAAGACCATCAGAGTTTTCCCTCAACAGTAGTTTACTTTACAGTGTTTTGTAATACAACAGTAGTTTGTATAGGGCAGATGTTTTATGTTGTTATTCTGTTAGAGGTCACTATCTTAGGTGACGTCAGCACAGGTCACCAGTGGTTTAGGTTAGTCTATAAATAGAACAGTGCTTGTACTGTTCTATTACATCACACACAAACATTCTCTCAGACAAACAATTAGTGTGTGATCAGGCTGAGGGGGAGTACTTGTATTGATTGTAGTCTTTCAATTAATGAAAGCATTCGAATAAGAAAACATTTATTCCTATTGTTTTGTTTATTGTTTATCATTCCGCTGCACTTTCCATATATACTTACTTCATTCTATTCTCATCTTATTCTAAGTATATCAAAACAATCAAACTCAGATCCTAACACTGGATGTTGGAATGGTTTGTGAGGAATTGGGTTTTGGTTTCTAGGTTGAAGAGTATAGAGCTATTTGTCCACCCTTATAACCAGAGTTTTGAAATGTTTCACCTTTCCTGGGGTTAAGAATGCTGTAGAGGTCATGGAGATTCATATTATCTATCTCTAAGGTTGAAGCTAGAGTCATGGTTAGTGGTCTCCATTCTCTAGGTAAGACTCCTAAGAACTACAGATTCTTTTCGTCATTCCACTTTGTTACTCCATTCTTTCTTTAACTCATTCAAGATTTTTAAAAATCTTTTGTAAGTTTCAGAGAAAGTTTCATTTGGAAGACTTTTGAAATATTCATTACAAGAAACACAATTTGTTCTTTTGTTTCATTTCATTTTCTCTCCTCATTCACAAATATTTTCAACTGATCCCATATTTCCTTTGCAGATGAGCATCCATCCACATGAGAAAATATTTCCATTGGAAGAGCCATAATAAGTAAAGTTTTGGCCCTTTCATCTTTAGTCATCATTTCCTTGCCCTCATCTCCCCAGAATTTCTTATCTTTTGGGAGTAGAGAGACAGGAATCGCTGGTGTTCTATCAGTTGTTGGAACCTATGGGATTTTGTGACATCCGACACCCTCATCTCTTAGCAAGTTTTCAATTTTAGTCCTTCGTGTATTCAAAGGTTCTTATTTCAGCCCTTGTAATCTTTATCGTTTTTTAATTTAATAAAAGGATCGACTTTAAAATTATTAGTTGCATTATTATCTGGAATCACCAACGTTTTAATCGGATACGTATCTTGAATGTTATTTAAACGTATAATAAATTTACGTTTATATAAGTTTTTTTTTATGTTTAGATGATCTTATTTATAAACATTCAAAGTCTTATAATGGTTACAAAAGTTATAAAAGTTGAAAGTTTATTAAGTTGGTTAAAGAATTTTAAAGAAAATATAAGGTTTTAACTTAATGTAAACACACCTAAAACTTAAGGGCCTTTCTTACCAAAATCTGAAACATTTAAAACTTCAAATCCCCTCCTTGTCTTTTTGGCCGGTTTTCTTTTCAGGTGGTCGGTCCGGTACTCGGCGCAACCTCCGGTGAAGTTAAAAAATTGCCTTTATTGAACCTTTAATCATTCTAATCGGTTACAGTAAGTTTGTCCATCAATTATAACCGTACAATAATCAAGTTTATTGTGTAACCGTCGGATGTTATTAAGCGAGATCAAACATTTATTTTTTCGTTTAACACTATAAACGGATCCCTGTTTATCATTTCTCGATTTTGGCATGACATGACCCACAACAACAAAAAGAAACACTCTATGCTGGCCTACAATCTCTGTAATCGGCACCAAAAGCATCGTTTTTCTTATGCCATTTTGTTGTTCGTATACTAATCTTTGGAAGCCCCTTATTACTGACCTCTATTCAACTTCGTATTGGGCATTTGGAATTAGGGGTTAGGGTAAGGGATTAGTTGATTTGTTGGGAAGATGATGAAGTTGAATTATATATATATATATATATATATATATATATATGATTAAGATATTTCAACAATATGAGCTTTGGTCTAATGGCTAGGGGTTGTGTGTTTCAAACATAAGGTCACAAGTTCGAATCCCATAGTCCCAAACCTTTCGTCTTAATTTTTTATAGATATTTTATGTTATAAAAACATGAAAATATATTCATCTAAAACTCATAATATTCATAATAAATTCAATTTATCTTTGTGCTTTATGCTAGACTTAAACGTAGTTTACTTACATTGGTTGCTTGAAATCGTTTTCTAGACCAAATTTTAGGTTAGGGTACTCAAATGCTCAAATAGATGTAACTTAGGTTACAGTGCTCAAATTCTCAAATAGACATAACACATGTTACAGTGCTCAAATCATTTAGGAACGTGTTAGGATACTTTCTGTGAATCATATTCGTTTGACTTTATCATGTTTATTTAATACGTGTTTACATAATATAATGCCTTGACAGATCTTGATACTTGAATTGTAAAACATTTTTATACTTATATTATATGTATACAAACCAAGTATGCTCACCAACATTATTTATGTTGACAAAATTATTTTCGTACATGTTTCAAGTTGTTTGTTGAGATACTTCATGTAGGACATTTGGACTTAGTAAAGACTTAACCTAGACTATGTATGGAAATTGTATTTGTATTTCATGAATGTTTGTAATTGTACTTGAAGCATTGAATAAAATATTTACACTTTAGTACCATGAGCTTGTGAACAATCGCCACCACATGGCACCCAAATGATTCCGCTATCGGTTGCAGTGTTACAGATTGGTATCAAAGCTGTGGTTATAGGGAATTAGGTTATTAGTAAAATGACCTAGACTATAACTAGGAACCTATACTTGACCTCACATGTGTTTAGTTATTTATTTGCTTCACTAACTTTTCTCCTTTGTGACCTCTCGTTCTTTCCCCCATCCCTCCTTATTTTTTTGTTTCTTCATCTTGGGCATTGAGGGTGACTTCATTTGGAGAAAGAGGTCTACACTTTAGATCATGCATATTGGATATTCTTGGCTTAATTGCATACCCTCTTTTTTCATTGATTATTTTTCTCCCTTCAAAGTGTCGAACTCTACGTGAAAGAACACGTGCATTCTGGAAAGGTGGATGCATGTACATTGGGTATTCTTGCATAGGCAAAGCATAGCGCATAAATTCGAACCAACCGACGGACTTGTTATGCTTATCGGGGGATTCCTAGAGTGAGTGTCCACTTATAGGCTAAAGTACGCCTTCATTAATCCCTAACTGAGTTTGATTACTTTGAACAGTCAAGGTTTTGTTGGGTCTTATGACTAGACAATAAACCCCCAATGTTTTCATGTTTCTTCATTGAAGTCTCATTTTCATGATAAAATATTTTATATATTATATACCGTACATTTATTGCATTTTTATAATTATTTTATCTATTAGTTCTAGGCTCCATGATCATCGAGCATATATCTTCTTATTCCAAATGTTGTTTTGTAAACCTATGCTTCCTTTGTGTTGGATTCCTAACCCGTGTATTTAACCAAAACTTATACACGCTTACTATCACATTCAGTACTTTGCACGTGACACGCGTCAAAATTCCAGGTCAAGATCCGTACACACCCTTTTCAACTATGTCATTTTATGTGCATATTAGAGATTTTTGACATTAACTATGTCGTCCCGAGTCTAGCAAAGCCCAAACTATTTCGGAAATTCAGTATATTACCCATTTACGCATAAAACACCCAATTTACCCGAGATAATTGGCGTTGAACAATCAAGCCAATCACACGCTCAACAGAGAGCAACTGAATCTCCAAATACTAAGCACAAACAAAACAAGGGCACAAGTGACAATACCTAGATGGGGAAGTCATTCAATTCCCGAACAAACCCCAACAATTCACAAGACATTTTATGAATATTCGACGCATAAAATCATAGAATTTTATCATATATCAAATCAAGATATATATACATATGTAAACATGAGTTAAATTATCAAAACAACACGTGTATCCGGATAAATAACACGTGGTATTAACTACATGTTAATATTATATTGTGAAAAATATATGTCGTTATCAAAACTAGGCTATATTATATATATGTGTGTTAACACATGAAAAATCGATTCTTATACAAGGCAAACTAGAGATTTTCCATAAACCTATCATATATATATATATATATATATATATATATCTACCTGAATCGGACCATACATACACATAGATAACCAAGACAAAAATCAGCTTATCTAACCTATATGTGTGTGTGTGTGTATATATATATATATACATGACAAATACAAGGGTGTGTGTGTATGTGATCAAGTGCACACTACCTTACATATGTGTATACATATAGAACACACATACACAAACAAATCTAATCCTATACCTATACCTATATATATATATATTTACACAAATGCGATACATATGTATTGTGACTTGACAAAGATCAGACAACCCTGTAACCTGTATGTACACACACGACACATATACTATACACAAGAAAGGAAAATGGACAAACCTTTTCATATATACACATACATACGATTGTATGTATAGGGAAGAGGACAACAAAAGAGAGCACATGCATGTTATATAAGACAAGCACACCATAAACTCAACTTACACTAATCTAGACCCTCTTTTCGTTCCATAACCTTCTTCCAAGATAGGATCACCTACTCAATTTGTCTTGGTCTTGTCCCATTTAGCCGAAAACAAGGATGAATGCATATAATCCTATATTTTAAAACCTTTATACCAACCTAGTCACTTCCATACTTTCATAAACTTCTTCCAATGCAAGATTGACTTCCTAAAATAACGAACCTACACATCCTTCCGTCATTCTCTTTTTCAGCCGAACACAAACCCACACACATGAATTTGTCATTTTTAAACCATTGTCAAAGATTTTCACCCAAAAGGATGGCACATGTTTCATCACAAGATCAAGGTATGTTGACCTACTCTAATACCACAACCATCCAAGAACTCCTCCCATAATTGACCTATATAAGAACCCCATCGGTCTCTTTGTTTCCTATACCTAAGATTTTATTACACTTGCTCACAATTCCTCTCTTCTCCTTCCTTGGTATCGGCTCACACACAAAGTCACAAACACTTTTTCTTTTATTTCTTCAAACCGACTGATCACCACAACCCACAACCAAGCAAGCCTCGACCATCAACTAACTATACCATTAGCCATCCTTAAGCTACATTGGGGTGCAAAAGATCATGGAGAGGTTAACAAGAAATTGGATTTCCTCACTATTCTTCGATCCATTTGGTATGTTAATTAACCTTTCAATACACCTAAGTTCCATCATATTTTGGCCAATATCAAGCTCACCAGATAGATAACCCATTGATATGTGTATAATAGGCTCATTAATCGGCTAAGCACTATAATATAAAGGATTAAAACATACATAAGCTTTGAGTTTAAATGCATCACATGTATATACACGCTCACATGTGTATATGTGGTATATACATTTGCATACCCATATGTATATTCAAACATATACACACAAGTGTAAGTGTTAAAGGCAAGGACTCAATTTTTTGAACTTAAACATAAGACACACATACATGAACATACCTTTATTATTTGTATATACACATAAATTTGTATGTAGAAGTACGAACATACATACTCGTAATCACACTTGTGTATATATACGAGTATGTGAGGGTCAATTTTGATGTACAAAAGTCGAATTTTGAACTAAGACAAACATGGGGAATTTTTGGTCTAATGAGAACATATGTAAAAATAGCCGCCAACATATGTTAATCATGTCTTTAACATAATAACACAAGAAAACATGTTAAAACCACTATGTTTCACATAACCTCACAACACATGTTAACATAGGGTAATTTATGCTAACCTATGATAACTTGTGAAACCGGTTTTGACAAAATAGAATATCTTTTTATAACAAGAATCTCCAAGATTCTAAATAGCCATACACTTTTCAAAAGTACAAACAATACAACAACAACAACAACAACCTTACCCAGTAAATCCCACAAATTAGCACAGCTAAGAGTAGGGTCTGGGGAGGGTGGGATGTAGGCAAACCTTACCCCTATCTTTGCGGATAGAGAGGCTGCTTCCAGAGATACCCCCGGCTCGACAAACAAAAAACTACCAGTAAACAACACTAAAAACTAATGAAGAGATACTGAATTTATATAAACATTGAAAGTGTCATGTATTATAAACAAAGGTATATATGCCATAAAAACAATATAACCCATATAGTAACATAGAAAGTGTCATGTATTAAAACAAGGTATATATGCAATAAAAACAACATAACCCAAAATGAATATATGAAACAGTCCCTAAGAATCCTTAGCCTCAATTCTACGTCTCCACGAATTCCTATCTTGGACCATGTCCTCAGAGAGGTGCAACTCTATCAAATCCTGTTCAATACGCTTATCCCAGGTCAACTTGGGTCTACCTCTACTCCTCCTACCGTCAACAGTCAGCTCCTCCACTACTCTAACTGTCGCTGACATCTGCCTCCTCCTCACATGCCCAAACCACCTCAATCTCCACTCCTTTATCTTCTCTGAAATCTTAGCCAAACCTAACCTTCCCCTAACAATCTCATTTCTAATTCGGTCTAGTCTTGTGTACCCACATATCCACCTAAGCATCCTCATTTCTGCTACATCCATCTTGCGGGCTTTAGTCTTCTTGATGGCCCAACACTCCGACCCATACAGCATAGCCGGTCTGACTGCAACTCTATAGAATTTACCCTTTAGTTTAGTTGGGAACCTCCTGTCGCACAAAACCCCAGAGGCTGCTTTCCATCTACACCAGCCGGCCTGGATACGGTGGGTTACATCTCTATCTATTTCTCCATCATTTTGAACAAAAGATCCTAGATATTTGAAAGTCGTTGTCTTCGGGACCGCTTGACCATCGATGGTGATCTGTCGTACAAACAATGACACACAATAATTATCACGTGCATGGAAAATGACCCCACGTACACATGGTACAAGGGTCCACAGATCAGGTGAACAAATTGTATGGTAGATAACATAGTACAAACAACTTAAGATGTCCTTAACATTATAGGGCACTCTTTGTCAGGACTATTGTTATTCAAACTTCTGCTTTGCTAGACCATTCACTCGGATATCAGGTTAGTTCATGGTCCCATTATACTATTTTTTAACATTTAGGGGGAATACACATGCTACATTCTAGGTATGTTTCATTTTGGGTGAATTCTATCATGACTACCATGTGAAACATGAGACAAGCGGTTCATGAGCTCAACACTCCTCATACATACATTTCAGTGCTACCATTAGCTAACAACAGCCATGGAACAGTTAAATGGATTTATTGGGTTGACACCCCCACTCATGGTTAGTCGTTTTAACGCATTACATACGAAAAAGTGCTAGTTTTCTATGATTCATTTGTTATCTTTATTGTACCATGCGCGAGGCACAACAATCAAGAGGTTTGGTTATGAGACTCATGGTTAGCATAGTAATCAATGGCTTAGCTAGCTTTGATTGGTTATACATGAATTTTAATAACTTTATGTTACATATATTTAAAGCTGTTAACTCACCAACTTTATATTGACAAATCTTTTATGCATGTTTTTTCAGCTAAATGATTGCATGGAGCCTATGGACTTGTGGAACTTGTTTGAGTAGGCACAGTGTGGTACTTTTGTCATGGCTCATGTCTTGAAAACAAATATGACAGTATGGTGTATTTGTGAATCGGATCTGGGTACCACGTTTTGGAGGATTACGAGATTTAGTTCTCGGGGAGGCCCACAAGTCCAAGTACTCGGTTCACCCTGAAGCCAACAAGATGTACAAGGACGTGAAGGAATTCTATTGGTGGCCTAACCTCAAGGGTTAAATTGCAACATATGTCAGCCGATGCCACACCTGTTCGATAGTCAAGGCCGAGTATCAGAAGCTGTCTGGTCTACTTTAGCAACCTGAAATTCCCGTTTGGAAATGGGAACAACTCTCTATGGATTTCTTCACCAAGTTGCCCAAGACGTCTAATGGTCATGACACGATTTGGGTAATTGTTGACCGATTGACCAAATCTGCACATTTCCCGTCGATCAAGGAAACCGGCAAGTTGGAGAAACTTGCCAAGCTGTATAATAAGGAGATTGTGACAAGGCATGGGGTGCATGTCTAAATCATTTCCAACTGTGACAGTCGAATCATTTCCAGATTCTGGCAGACTCTTATGGTTGCACTAGGCTCTCGTTTGGACATGAGCATAACTCATCACCCTGAGCGAGCGGACAATCCATACCCTTTAGGATATGATTCATGCTTGTGTGGTCAATTTCGGTGGAAATTGGGACTCTTATCTACCCTTGGATGAATTCTCCAACAGCAACAACTACCACACCAACATCAAGGCTGCCCCATTCGAAGCCTTGTATGGACGTAAGTGCTGATCTTCTTTGTGTTGGACGGAGGTTATAGATAGCTATTTCACTTGATTTGAGCTAATTCAAGAAACAACCGACAAGATCTTTCAGATCCATGATCGTTTAAAAGTTGCTCGAGATCATTAAAAGACCTATGCCGATCGCCGTCACAAGCCCCTCGAGTTCCAGGTTGGCAATAGGGTACTTGCACAACATCTAAACAACCGTGGGAAGCTCTTCGAAGCAGGAATGATGGGAATGAGAAAACAAAGAAGCAAAGAATGGATGAACTGAAGAAAGAGTTTGAGAATTTTAGTTTTGTGGAAACAAGACATTGAAAGAGTTGACTACTCGTTTCTATCACGTGTTATCTGAACTTTCTAACTATGAAATTTCTTATCCTATGGTAGAATGTGTAGAAAAGTTTGCATATGCTTTGCCGGTGTATTGGAGCCAGCATGTAGTAGTTATGAAGGAAAAATATTTGTTTCCTTTCTAAACTTTGAATGAGTTTATCCAAAGGTTAGAAAACAAGGAGATTGAGGAGAGAAAGAAGGCGAAGAGATCTCAGATTCCACAGAATTCGGAACTGTACTATGCAAGTTTCTCATCTTCAGCCATTCCAAGTGTTGGTGTGAGTTCAACACCACAAATTGCTTTCATGTCGAGTGTTGAATCAACCAATCCAGCAAGCAATTATGGTGGAGCTCAATCAGCTTCATCATATAAACCAACTCAAGCTCCAATACAATCTGCTCCAAGGATGGCTGCTCGAACGATGAATATGACTCAACAATCTTCATCAAACATTAGATAAGAACCCTCAAGCTCAAGTTCCATCGTGTTAGAAACCTCTAATATGGACAATGTGACTATTGAAGTGGCTCAAAAACATGTTGCTTTGGTTTTAGCTTTTGTAGCTTCTTACAATGGACTTGTAGTAAGTCAAATGTAACACCCCAACCGATGGCGGAAACATCGAGGTGTCACGTAGTGATGATTGTTCAATAGCTCATGGTACTAAATAGAAGTTGAATATTACTAAACAATTTACAATTTGTAATACAAATTACATAAACTTGATTTGCATAAACTAGGTCCAAAGCTCCTATGTGTTCCAAGACTTGTACAACTTCCAATAGCAAATAAAACCTAAAACATGTTAAGTTGGAAAGATGGGGGGGGGGGGGTCAACTATAAATAGTTGGTGAGAATACATAGGTTTGGCATATATTTGAAATCAATATGTTGTATGGCAATCATAGTTGAAGTATAATAATGAGTAATGATAGAATATGAGTCCGACATGTAACAATACGTCTTTTGTACAATCAAACCTTGTGTCGACTGAGACCTAACTCGCAAGTTAGTAAAAGTGTAACTGTTATCGATCATCCCTGAATTTATGTGGGGGGATGGGTTTGTCTGACCTGTAGCGCTATAATCTAAACAGGCAGCTTGATCATTGTTAATGATTGTACTGTGTCTTTTTGTTACAGTCAAATGATAGAATGAGTAAATGATAGTGTATAAAATGTTTATAATTGAATCACAAGTTTCAACAATGATAGTGTATAAAATGTTAAACATGTTTCACCCCAAAATGTAAAACAGAAAAAGGGACTATGTAAACTCACCGTTTGCGTAATAACTTGAAATATGTCGAATTGCAAAGTTTGGATTAGAATATCCCAAACAATTAACCTAAATGAATAAATAATAATTTGTAAGGGAAACAGACTTAAAGTCTAAGTTATCTAGGATTAGGCGCTTAGGGTTTCCAGACTAGAATTTGGGGAATCATGGGGTTTTCGAATTGAATAATTTTTAATATTTAATGAAAATATGATGAACTCCATTAATTATTTCAAATTATGAAGATTTAATAAATAATCAAAAGCGTAAATAATGGAACAGATTAAATATATAAATATTTGCTTTTATGCAATTAAATATGAAATTAAAGTATAAATAGATAAAAATGATAATCTAAATCAATTAAATATGATAATAATAAGTCCATTTTATACTTAGATACTAGTAATAATTTCAGAATTTATAGGACTTGTAATTTTGATATCTATATATTTTAAATTGATTTATGAACATAAAAATGAAATAATTTGGAAATAAATATAAATAAAGTGCAAAAATATTGTTTTCATTTTTAAAGAGTATTCAATATGTGATGTAAGTGAACAAGAATTTAAAAAAATATTTTTCATATTATTTTCATTTAAAATAGAATTTAATTGAATATAATCAATTAAATAGGAATAAATCGTAAAAATTGGTAAAAATATTATTTTAATCGGAAATAAAATTACCAAAAAGTTTTATATGGTGATAAATATCTCCACAAAAATTTTGGTATTAAAATGATTAAAAATGATTTTTTTATGAATTAATTATGGTTTAAACAAAATAATACATTAAAAATAATAAATAAATATTTTTTTGAAAAATAAAATTAGGAATATAATCTTTTGAAGTTCAGGAATCTAAGGTGATTTTTTACAAAATTTTAGGGCTTGTTTTGATATATATATTAATTAAAATGAGTTATTATATTATATATATACACATGTACATATTAAAACAAAGAAAAGAAAAAAAAAACGGGGAAATGCGCTGTGGCCTGGTCTCGAACTTGAGACATGGTCTGTAAAAGATACACGCCTGACCAGCTGCTCTGGGTTTCTTTTGTGTTAGATATCCGATTTGTTATTTATTTAAAAATTACTTGAAAACAACAAGGATTCCCCAATCTATCACTTATAAACCCTACTCTCCTAATCCTTTCAATTGAACTCGAATTCGACACTGATCCTGAACGGGACTATAGGGCTTTTAATCCACATAGAAAATCGACCATAAAGCATGTAAGAATTTATTCGTACCTTATCTGAATCGGGTGAATCTAGTCGAGACAAAAACGAGGCAACGGCGTTCAATTGCGAATGAAAGAGGAAACGAAAACGAATTTTTGTATAGGGGTTCCCTTAATCGGCTCCTTTAGGTTGTTGGAGAAGATTCAATTTATACAATGTTTCGAAATTGGAAGGTTTAAGACGTTTGACCAAGGCCCGGTCAAAAACGCACCAAAAAGGAATCGATTTGGGTATCATTTAAGCTGTAATCACGCAATCAGCCATAGGATTTGACGTGGAGATGAATGTCGCTCAATTCTAAGCATTAAATTGTGACGATGGTTTCCAAATCAAGCGTCAATCGCGTGATGCGAGCTGTCAGTGGTCAAAGGGGGTTCTAATATATGTTTAAGTATAATCGGTTTCAACATAAACCACTAAACACCAAAGTGATGTAGTGGTGGTGTTGCTTGCATAGGATAGGCCAGGTCGCGGGTTCTAGTCCTTGGCCAAACATCCCTTTTTTTTAAAAACAATTATTTTTTTAGCTGCAAGGAGGGGGAAGAAAGATGTTTGGGCTGGTGGTTTATTGGGCCAGTCTTGGGTTGTTTCCGGTTTGGGCTCAGGTAACTAAGGGTATAGGGTGGGCTTGGGTTGGTTATGGTTTGTTTGGTTTAAAAAGGACTATCATGGTAAGTGTTTTTATAAACTTTATAAAAAAATTATGATTATTATTATTATATAAATAAATAGACAAGGGTGATAAAATATATAGTTTAGCTCAAAGGTTAATAGTTTCGTCATGTCAAAAAAAATATTCTTTTTTTTTATTACCAATACCATAAATTTACAAAATAAATGTGAACGGTACAAAATGGGAATTTAAATAAATAAAAAAATTGGGGAAAATTACATAATGTCACAGTCTCCCCTACTTTTGGGAACTTCGTCCCAAAGTTATATATATATAAACATAGGGTTGGGGGTTATTGGGTAGAAATGAAAACAACTGTGGTTTGGAAAATTTGGGTTATAGCATGACATGAATAGAATGAACTGTTTCGAATAATTTGGATAAGAGGTTTGTTATGTGTAAGTTTTAAGGGTTGGGTTAGGTTGATCTGAAATAGAAGGGAGAATAAGAATCTAGCAAAACACTAACTTAAGTGTTAGGAATCCTAAAGGAAATACATGGGTTGATTGACTAAAGATAACTAGAGTTTACATTTGGTTATCTACCGAAACCTTGATAGAATTTCACACTACCTTAACGTACCTGTAAATTCATGATTACGTTCCGGACCGCAATCACCAATTTACCTTACATTAGGGTTTTGTGTCCTTCTATGACTCTAAACACACATGTAAGTAATGCAAAATAACTTTGTGATTGAATCGTATACAATGTATCAAAAATGAGTCCAACTGTTGAGCAGGAAAAAGACTTCTACCAGTCAGTGAGTAAGAACCTCTACCGATTGTTGAGCAGGTGCGATAGCCTCTACTAGTCGTTGAGCAGGTTGTAGGGCCTCTACCGACTGTTGAGCAGGCATGATGACCTCTACCAATCGTTGAGTAGGTTATTTGGTACTCTACTAACTGTTGAGCAAGTACTTCATCCTCTATCAGTCGTTTGATTAAGTGTACCAATTATTACACACATAAATTGCAAATTGATAATATGTACATGTAAGTAATCAAGTATCAAGTATAGCATGCGAGTTGTAATAGAGTTGCCCTAGACAAGGTTAATGACTCTAGGTGTGTCTATAGCAAATAGTTCTAGTATCAAATGTTCAAATATGGTAGATAATCGAATCCTCATGTATAACTAAAGATTAAGTTTGATGCAACACATAATCAAGTTTCAATAGTTTGGTTATCATGGGTAATTAGCTCATGTTTGAGAAGGTGAAGGATATGAATTTAGTTCTTGAGAGGATGGTGAAAAATCTCAAAGCAAAATCAAGGTTGCGAGAGATAGTGAATGTGAAGATGGTTGATAAGGAGTTTATTTTATAGTAAGGAGATTATGTAGCAGTGTAAATTGTGGGGTTAAAGTAGGGATAAGAAATAGGATGAAGATAGAGAATAGAAACAAGTAGAGTTGCAAGTAAGAGAAGCAAGTATTGGTTAAAATCCTAAGGTTATAGACTAGATTATTTTTCTAATAACCTAATTCCCTATAACCATGGCTCTGATACCAATCTGTAACACCCCAACCGATGGCGGAAACATCAAGGTGTCACGTAGTGATGATTGTTCAATAGCTCATGGTACTAAATGGAAGTTGAATATTACTAAACAATTTACAATTTGTCATACAAATTACATAAACTTGATTTGCATAAACTAGGTCCAAAGCTCCTATGTGTTCCAAGACTTGTACAACTTCCAATAGCAAATAAAACTTGAAACATGTTAAGTTGGAAAGATGAGGGGGTCAACTATAAATAGTTGGTGAGAATACATAGGTTTGGCATATATTTGAAATCAATATGTTGTATAGCAATCATAGTTGAAGTATAATAATGAGTAATGATAGAGTATGAGTCCGACATGTAACAATGCGTCTTTTGTACAATCAAACCTTGTGTCGACTGAGACCTAACTCGCAAGTTAGTAAAAGTGTAACTGTTATCGATCATCCCTGAATTTATGCGGGGGGATGGGTTTGTTAGACCTATAGCGCTATAATCTAAACAGGCGGCTTGATCAATGTTAATGATTGTACTGTGTCTTTTTGTTACAGTCAAATGATAGAATGAGTAAATGATAGTGTAATTGAATCACAAGTTTCAACAATGTAAGAATAAGTAAATGATAGTGTATAAAATGTTTAAACATGTTTCACCCCAAATGTAAAACAGAAAAAGGGGCTATGTAAACTCACCTTATCAAAATGTTAAGTCTTGTGAAAATAGAATAAGTGTAGCCCAACGATGCCAAGTATTACCCTATAATCAAGGTAATAGATAGTCTAAGTCTTTCTAGTCTACAAGTATTTTGTAGGGTTTCGAATTTGGGGATAGGTATTCATTTGATTATTAATTAAATTGTTTAACACATAAAAGAATTTCGAAAAATAAATAAACAAAAGTCCTTTTTTATAGGGTTTTGATTAAGGATGATCGCATTAGAAGGTTTAAAGTATGAAAATAATTTTTATAAAATTATTTTCTTAACAATAGAATATTTAGTCTATTTATTTCTATTTTGCCAAAATATAACTTTAATATCTAAAAATATTAATATTAAGAATTTTTAAATTAAAATTTGTATTTCTGTTCTAAATGGACAGAAATAATTTATATAAAATTTTGGTGCAAAAATACTGAAAAATGAATTTATTATGATTTATTTATGATTAAAAAACAAAAACCGATTAAAAATATTAAATAAATGATTTTTCAGAAATAAAAACCATTTCTGGAATGTTTATTGTTTTATAAACTTAGAATAATTTTTGTAGAATTTTATAAAATCGTTTTTATATTTTTATAGAATTTTATAATTATAATAGAATAATTTTGAAATATTTATTATATATAATAAATAAATAATTTTTGGAAAACTAAAAATTGGATAACAAAGTTTATCACTTGAATAACATAAAATAAATTTTGTAGAATTTATAAAGCATTTTTAGTATTTTAAAACTATTTTTAAAAATAATAATGAATATATAAGTAATAAAGGTTTAAAAAAAAAAGTTTGCATATGGTGGGGCTCGAACCCGCGTCAAACCCGGGTCAATGTTTTTAAATCACAAGCCCAGACCAGTTGGTCTGGACCCTGAGAACGAATAATCTTGGTTTGAAATTAATTATATATGTTTTCAGTTCTGTTTTCAATTAATAAGAAAAAAAATGAAACAACAATACGGGACTCGAACCCGAGTACTGAACCAGCTTCAACGTTTTGGAATAAAGGGTTTTACCAACTGATCTACAAGATCAGTTGGTTATAGACTCTATCTGTATAAGACTTAAGTGGTGTCTGCACGTTGATTTCATCCCCAAATCGTGTGATATGAACTCTAGTTTTCCAATCCCTACAAATTCGTAACCAATAGCCCCCGAATCTTTGGGGCTATTGCTTGCATAGTGCTGAATAACAAACCTGTTTGTGCGTGAAAGGATCGTATAACAACAAAGAATGATCAAACAAGTTAGTTTTAGGTGCGGAATCCCTAAAACTATCACAAAATAATAGTCAAACAGATTAAAACAAGCAGATCATCATTTTTAAAAGCTTTTCATTAATTAACAACTCGATTACACGTTCAAATATGATTACAAACAAGGTAAGAACGTGAAAAGAGTTAAACAAAACACTAAAGAGAATATCAGAAAGTGGAGGGAATAATAATGACTAAAGTTACATTCAAAAAATCAAACTTGTCTATTTATAGACTGCACATTCGCCCAAATTGATTGTGCGAATGTGCAGGTTCGCCCAATCTGTCTGGTCGAACCAAGTTACATAATAAACTATATTCACATTCGTCCACAGCTTCTTCCTTCGCACCTTCTCTTCTTCCTTCGCACCTTCAGAAACTCTCTTTCGTACCTACTAATCTTCATTCGCACCAACGACAATCATCAAAAACAAGTTTGTTGTTCAATCTGAAGCACTAGTCGCACTTTTGCATCTACAAACTCCCCCTCGACTATTGCTTGGATTGCTGTCTACGCAGTTCATCCATTCTAATATTCATCAGTTTGATATGTCGTTGAATCTTCTGTTCTTTCGTCAACACCGGTTCCTGAAATTGTTTTTGCTTCTTTTTTTTCAGTTCAGGCACCTTTTGCTTTTCAACAAACTTTCCGAGCTTCTCGCCATAGTCACAACCAGCATTAATATCATATGCAAAGCACAGAAATACCACACGTTGGTACTTTCCTGCTTGCTCAGCATCCTTCGCATCAGAATAGATCGGATTGTAAAACAACATGATTATATCCTCATGTGAACAGTTTATTAACCACATGGGATCAAAAATGTGTACTTTCTTGTAGTTCTTCTCTCCGTCTTTCAATACAATCACAGCCTCTGCTATTTTCCAATCGTAATACCACCAGATGAAATCTTTGGCGAAGTGTTGTGGGATTGGCAACAAAGGAATCTTTTTCAACACTCGCGGTGGTTTGTACTTTAACGTCACCTTGGGCATACCTGTAATCTGATCAATATCCTTCTTGTGAACAATTCGTTTAGGATATTGTGGTTTAAACAAATCCCACTTGGTTCGGCTTTCTCTCATCATCTTTTCAGCAAAGTAGGTAATCTGACTATTTGACGCTCCCGTTAAACGGTGACGACAAATATCACGGATTGCCCAATAGGGAAGAGTCTTCAAATGATGAAATTTATCGAAGTATAAGATCCCCTTCTCCCACTTCACTGCAATACATCTCAATTCTTTAACAAACTTCCAGGCCAAAGCACGACCTTTGAAAATACCACTATGAAGTTTGTAAAAGCTTCCTTGAATATCAGCTTTCGGACGATTGTTTTCTTCCTCTTTCAATTTCTTCAAGAATTCCTTCAAACTCTCCGATTGCTTGAACCGTGGTTTGTCATGCCCTTTGAAGATTTCATCTTCAAATGCTTTACTCTTCTCTTTCGCCAGTTTCTCGGCTTGGTTTAGCAATTCATCTGAGAATCCAGGAAATCCACAATCTTGATTAGTCTTGAAGTATTGTGGATACTCCTCACTAGTTATATCTTCCATTTCAACATTCTCAAAAGCAGGAACATCACGGTCATCAGAATGATTACCGGCTTCCTTCTCAGGTATCTTTGGAATGAAATTGTCAGCAAGTAATTCTTCCAAAGTCTTTCCTACCTGTTTTGCTAAACCCTCAAGTATCTCTTTTGAAATCGCCGCCGAAACCTCTCCATCTTCAAGATCAGGGTCATCAAACTCCAACTCAAATAGTTTATTGCTCGACTCAAATATCTCTGGAAATCTGCTGGTCATGTCGATCGTCCAGACTCGATCTGTGAGCATCTGGCGATACATGTTTTTGTCGTCTTCAGATAACGATTGTAGTTTCTCATTCCAGAATATATCTTCATCCACATTCTCTCCAGGAGTCTTAGAGATCGTCTCTCCACCCTTACTTGAGTCACGCTTCTCATATGTAAACTTGTCAGCGTTATCATCATCATCATCATCATCACTACTACTATCGAAAGCAGAGCCGTTTCATTCACTCGAACTACCATCTGAACCTCCATCATCCCCATCATCTTTCTTCTTCTTCTTCTTAGTATCATTTCCTGCATCTTCATCAAGTTCTTCATCTTCTTCTTCGTCAGATGGTTCGAAATCGACCTGTTCTTCTTCTCTTTCCTTTTCTACTTCACCAGCTTGAAGTTGAGGAGCTTGAGAGTACAAGTTTTTGATCAAATCATCCATATGCTTGTTACTCTTCTTCAACTGTTTATTCTCCTCCTTCAAGACGATAATTCTCCTGGTGTTTCGTTGCTCGTGCTTCAGCAACTTCTTATTCTCTCTTTTCAACCTCTTGATAGTTTTCTTCAAAACTTCATTATCATCAGCTGATGTGACTACGACCTCCAACATCTTTTTATCATTTGTCTTTAATTGCTCGATCTCAGTTTGTTGTTTGTTGATTATATTCATCATCTCAGATAATCTCTGATTCACAGCACTCATTATATCACTATCCACCGAAACTTTCTTCTTCATGGGTTGTTCAACAACATCAGGCAGTTTGCCTTTTCTAATCTTCTTGAGCACATTATCCAATGCTTCATTAAACTGATCAACAGGTATATCTTCACTCTGTTGTGTGCTCGATGTTGTCGCAGTCTTTTGCTTCTTCTGTGCTGGTGCAGTAACTGGTGACTTAGAACTCGAAGCCGGTGGTAGTTTCTTACCAGCTATCAACGATTCAATCTCCTTCTTTCTCTTGATACTTGGTTTCTCTGTTTGCTTCTTCTTTGACTTAGCAGCTTGTACAGGAGAACCAGTAAAAGCTTCATCTACGTTCATAATCAATTCATCTTCATCAACTGGGATTGGACTCTTGTTTCCTTGATCTTCAACATTCTGACTAGCAGACACACCAGCCTCAGTGGCCTTGGGCGTGGCGGTCTTTAACGATTCAGTCTCTGAGTCCCAATGTTCATCTTCTAGCGTCTCTTCTGAATCAACCGACGCTTCGTCCACAATGTGTAAACCCTTCTTTGCCATTGTTTTGTTTCTTCTTGGCGTACTTTTCTTCTTTTCGGGTTCAGTTGTAACCTCTAACCTTATCTCTTTCTTCTTTATCTTTCCACTCTTTGCGCCGACATTCACAACCTGTCTTTTGCGTTTCGCATCAGGATCAACAGGATGTAATGGATCATCAGGATCAGAATCACTGTTTGCATGTCTCACAAGCCCTTCACCCGGATCTGTATAATCAACTCTGGCTAGGTGTCCAAATAAACGTCTTTTTGGAGGACGTTCATTGACTGACAATCCCTTATACGCCTTCATCCTAGCAAGTGTATTAAGCGACATATGTTCCTGAACAACTATGTGCTTAGGATCTCTTTTCAGCTCCTTATACTTGTTGTCAAACACCATCTGGAGGAAACGAGGATAAAGTAGAAACTTAAGATTCCTCGTGCCGTTCACAGGCTCTAGCAAATGTTGCATCAGCATGCCTGAAACATTGAACGGTTTGTTCAATACTAAGGCAACCATCATAGAACTGATGCTTTTACACATTAAATCATATCCTCCAGCTGTAGATCCAAATACATGAATCAAAACGTGTGCCAGATATTTGAATTGAGGGCACAGTTTTCCCTTGTGCAATGAACCGTCAGTGATTGGTCCATTGTATTTCATTATGAGAAAGCACTTTCGCTGATCCATAAAATTGAACTCCTTAGGATCTGTCGGCTCATCATCTAAGTTCAACGCTTCTCTCATATCCTCTTCACAAACAATGACTCTCTGCCCTTGAATCTTGCTCGTCAAACATGATTCGCATTTCCAGAAATCAAGCTTCGCTTCCGACCAAAATTCTTGTATCATATCTTTGTAGATAATCGTCGGTGTAGCAATAGCATCTATCACCCTGAATCTCTTCAAGAAATCAATAATACCGATAAACTCTGTATGCTTTTTAACCTCTCCGAGATACGCACATTTGTTATGCGCATTCTCGAAGGCTAAAGGCTCTTCTGAAACTGTCTTGGTAGGCTGTGATGATGATCCAGCTTGTTCCGTCGTCTTCTCCTGCTCGGACATCGTTAAATCTGCAAAACAATCAAAAACACATATTAAAAATCGACAAAAATTCAAACTTTGAAAATTTTTGGTAATAAGCCTTCTCATTCGCCCAAACGGGGGTACGAAAGAGAAATAACAAGGTACGAATGAGAAAGTTTGATGGTACAAATGTATGGATTTTTGATAAAAGTTTCATTCGCCCAAACTTTCTACATTCGACCGTTTGGTTTTCTCCTTCGCCCATTCGTAATGGTCGAAGGTGATTGTTCTTAATTTGAATTTTCAATTTTGAAATTAAGAGTTTCTGATCATGTTCTTTTGATTGAAATAGATCCTAACAATGCCGATTAACCATTCAAAACTAACTAATTCATCAATTATTCATTATATATGTGTTTTCAATTAAAACTAGGGTTCAAACCATAACAGGTGATCAATTGATCAAACTGTTAGTTTTAAATCCATGGTTTTTGGTTATTCTCCCCCTAAAACACATATGTAATGAAACCTAATCATCAATTGTCACAATGATGTTGATTATAAGCCGTGTTAGTATGTTAGGGCTCGAAACAGAAAACAGGGATTTAATCCTTCAATCCATGATGTTAACCTGTATAAGATGGTGCAAAATGATCAGTAGAAAGAGACGATCACAATGGTAAGATTCAAAATAATCAAGCAACAAGGTGAGGTTAAGATGGAAATTCTGAAAAAATTTTGAATGGGGTTCGAATGAGACAGAAAGGTATATATAGGCATACTCCTTCGCCCATTCTATACGTACGAAGGAGAAACTTTTGTCTCCTTCGACCCTAGTGAAAGGTTCGAATGAGACAAAAGGGTTCGAATGAAACATATGTTCAAGAACACTCTCCTTCGCCCATTTAAAACATACGAAGGAACATGTAAAATCCCACATTCGACCAAACGAATGGGCGAAGGAGAAATGGGATTTTTGATAAATTTTCCAAATCTCAAAAACGAGTCCCGGTCCAATTATTTTCCAACTTTTAAGCATCCAACAATCATGATTTCACATTTAAAATGTTACAAAGCTCAAATGGTGTAACAAAGTTTAGAAAATCGACATCAACCACCATCGTTATCAAAAATAAGATGGAAATGAAAAATCTTTTTGGATTTTCTAAAGTTTATGCTAAAACACACCTAAAATCTTTTTGAATTTTGTAATTTTTGACGAGAAAATAAAATGCAGAAATGTAAATGAAAAACTGTAAATGTTTTTGTGATTTCCGGTAAAGGGATCATATCAGTTATTGAGAAATCTGATCACACCGTTGATCTTTTGAATTATTATCATTAAAGACAATGTGTGATCTGGCAACTGCTGATATTGTGATCCACATAAACTCACATGCAGACTTTTGTGCAGTGCTTTAAACTGATACTGATATTTATAGTATAAACGTAATTGTCTGTGGTTCCCACGCACACGACATACTCCCGTATCAAGAAGTAAAGGCACAAAGACTCATTGCAAAGCGTGATTATGCTTTCGCTGTCTGTAATTGTACAAGATATAATGCATAGAGGTATACAGGTCAGCAAATTAATGCAGCAAAGTAACATATGCACTATACCAGGTTGAGGACTGATATTAATCATGATTTGAATAAGTGATCAATACGATGTAATAGATAATCTTTGATCATCATATAACATGGAAAGTTCCTCAATTCGGTAACTTTAGGATTTGGCATATAGATCTTTTATAAAGACACCCTGTCTGATCTAGGTCCGTAATGACTTACAGCAGAAGATCAGAGAGGCTATCCCCAGACAACTAATAACATAACGACCCTAAACCTCCGAGTTTTGTACAAATAACCTATCAAACGAAATTACGGTACTAAGACCATATGCCCATGAGGAGTTCATCCACACAACAATGTGTTTGATATGTATGTATCAGGCACGCAGTAATAGGTCTACGAAGCCTATCAGCACATCGCACAGACTCAGACACATGCCCTATATAGCAGTACATTACTTAGAATGTGTCAGATCCCCACTGATGTACTATGATTTCCCTTTATACTCCAGAAAATCATTTTTGATTTTTCTGATTTTTATAGATTTTCGAATTTACTGTTCCCAAGGATAAGTTGGAGCATTTCAAATATGTGACTGCCCAGATATCGTTTGTTCACAGAAATCTGACGGCATTAATCTAAGGGAAGAAGATATAGCAGTAAGCAAAGAAATTTTCTAATTTTTATGGATTTTGAAATTTTTCAATGTTTTTGGATTTTCGAAATTTTTCTGAAAAACAGTAAAAATTTAAACTAAAAAGTGATAGACTGAGGTGGTGATCAGTCCTGTTTTTCTTTAATACCATTTGCTTTTAACAGAAAATCAAATCTGGATTTGTCAAAAGCTTTGGTAAAAAGATCTGCGCGTTGGTAATCAGTGTGGATTTTGACCATATCGATCAACTCTTTAGCATAACAATCACGGATAAAATGATATTTAATCCGGATATGTTTAGCCTTTGAGTGATTTACTAAGTCTTTTGTTAATGCGATTGCGGCCTCATTATCACAGTAAATAGGGGTTTTAAGAAATTGCAAACCGTAATCCACCATCTGTTGTTGGATCCAAAGAACCTGTGAGCAGCAGCTAGATGCTAAAACGTATTCTGCTTCACATGTGGATAGTGCAACTGCGGTTTGTTTCTTGCATTGCCAGGTCACGAGCCTGCTCCCCATAAACTGACATCCAGCCGTTGTGGATTTGCTGTCTTTGTCACGGCCGCCCCAATCTGCATCACTAAAAGCGATTAGGTCAAAATTATCATCATGAGTGTACCAAAGTCCTTTCGATGGACAACCCTTCAGATATCTAAGGATACGCTTGACAGCTGCAAGATGACTCTGTTTCGGCTTCGATTGATATCGCGCACAAAGACATGTCGCAAACATTATATCAGGTCTAGACGCGGTGAGATACATCAGAGATCCGACGATTTCTCTGTATGTAAATGGATCAGTCATCTCCCCCTTAAGGTCAACTCCAATCCCGTGATTAGGTTGTATCGGGGTATCCATCGGCTTCAAATCATCCATCTGGAATCGGCTCAAGACTTCAGAAACGTATTTCGTCTGGTGAATAAAGATCCCCGTTGGTCTTTGCTCCACCTGCAAGCCTAGGAAAAATTGCATTTCTCCCATTGCGCTCATTTTGAACTTTTCCTGCATAACTTTTTCAAATTCCCTGCACAGAAGTTCGTTAGTTGACCCGAAAATAATATCATCAACATAAATTTGTACAAGAAGCAAATCATCTCCTGCTCGTTTCATGAACAGTGTGCAGTCTACCAGTCCGCGTTTGAATCCTTTCGAGAGAAGATACGTGCTCAACTCCTCATACCATTGTCTCGGAGCCTGGTGCAACCCGTAGAGAGCTTTGTTTAACACATAAACCTTATCCCGGTGAATAGGGTCCTCAAAGCCTGGCGGTTGACCTACGTAAACTTCCTCTTTGACCACACCGTAAAGAAATGCGCTCTTTACATCCATCTGATACACCTTAAATTTCTTCCATGATGCAAACGCTAGGAACATTCGGATAGCTTCCAAGCGTGCAACCGGTGCATAGATTTCATTGTAGTCGATTCCCTCAACCTGATGAAAACCTTGAACGACCAAACGAGCTTTGTTTCTCACTATGACTCCTCTATCATCCTTCTTGCACTTAAACACCCATTTGGTTCCAATTTTCTTTCTTCCCGGAGGCAAATCTGTCAGTGTCCATACACCGAGTTTCTGGAAATGTAACAACTCTTCCTGCATTGCTTCCACCCAGGCATCATCCAAAAGAGCTTCCTTGTACGTCCGCGGTTCGACCTGCGAAACATAACAAGCGAAAGACCAGTCATTTTGAAAGCCAGATTTTTGTATTTTGGCATATAAAGCAAGGTTGCCAATGTTTTCTGGTGCTTGAGCATTTCTCAGCTGCCCTCTTGTCATCACGCTGCTACCAGGATCACCAATAACCTGTTCAAGTGGGTGTATCCAATGTATCCGAGATTCCGGATAATCAGGTACTTGTACTCCCGTTTGAGTTGTCAAATTCTCTGTAGAAACCAGATCATTACCCACATTCGATGTTGAAGCATCAGTATTAGTTGGGTTCACTGGTGGTGTCACTGTAGCATTGTCCAGAATAGCTTCACTTGTTGCATCATCGTCTTCATCTTCTGAATCTGATGAATTAAGCGTTGTAGAAGCTTCTTGGAACACCTCTTCTTCCATCACAGGAGCAGTAGTATCATTAGAAGCTGCTTGAGGATTTACAGTGATCGGACGCACTAACGGTGAAGTCACGGCGTTTTCGACCTCGTAATATAAGCGAAGTACAACTTCTTCAACCATGCTATCTAGATTGAATGATTCAAAGAAGTCTTTGTAATCAAACATCCAATCTGGACCTCCACCCTATACATTTTGTGTATATCTTTGTACTTCGACATTAGCCCACTCCTCGACTTTTCTACTTCTTTTGTTGAATACCCGTTTTAGTGGGGTTGCATATCCAACAAAATAACCTTCTTCAGCCTTTGGTGTGAACTTCTCCGAAGGATTCAGCATTGTACACGAGGCACCAAATGGTTCTAGATACTCCAGATTTGGCTTGCGTCGGTTCAACAGCTCAAAAGAAGTTTTGCCAAACTTCTTCACTGTCAAAACCCGGTTAAGAGTATAACATGCTGCGTAAATAGCTTCATTCCAGAACATGACCGGAAGATTTGAATCTGCAAGCATAGTTCTCGCCGTCTCGATTAGAGTCCTGTTCTTTCTTTCTGCGACACCGTTCTCCTGGGGTGTATACGGAGCGCTATATTCATGATGAATTCCCTTGTTTGCACAAAGACCCTCCATCTGAGCATTTTTGAACTCTGTCCCATTATCACTCCGGATTCGTTTGATCTTCAGACCATATATATTCTCCAGACGTGTAAACAGAACCTTCAGATTGTCAAAAGTATCGCTTTTCTGATGCAAGCACATGACCCATGAAAATCTTGAATAATCATCAGTCACCACAAGACAGTACAACTCCCCAGCATGACTTTTACGTCTGACTGGACCGAGTAAATCCATGTGCAAACGCTCAAGCGGCAGTTCAACGGAATTGACTTTCTTTGGTCTATGGGCCTGTTTGTGCTGCTTTCCCTTTTTGCAACTAACACACTTGTCATTAAAATGGAAGTGTTTCACATTAACTCCCGTGACAAGTTCATTCTTCACTAACTGGTTCATCTTTCTCAAATGGATGTGTCCCATTCTCCTGTGCCACATAATGGATTCTTTTTCTGTAGCCTTAGAGAGGAAACACGTGACTTGGCCATGAGTGGTCATTGCTTTGGACATATCGAGAATATACAAATTGTTTACTCTCGGTGCCTTTAGCAACAACCACTCTTTCGGAAGTTCAAACCCAGGTTTCAAGATATAGCAGGATTTGTCATCAAAATACACAGAAAATTGTTTATCACAAATTTGACTAACACTGAGCAGATTGTAATCTATATGTTTCACGTATGAAATTCGCTCAAATGTCACGACCCCATTGCTTACACTACCCTCCATCGTAATGTAGACACCTTTATTACCAGCAAACGCTACATAACCTCCGTTAATGTTTTTGATATCAAAGAGTAGCGTGAGGTCCCCTGTCATGTGACCAGAAGCTCCACTGTCAACAATCCATAGGCTGCTAACAGGGCCAACTGGAGCTCCCTGCACATATAAAGTAAAGCAGTTAGATCTTTCGGGGGACCCAAGCCTGTTTGGTCTTGGGTCTTTGAACGGGTTGTTTCAAAGATTCTTTTGATTCACAAACATCTTGGGTTAACTCAACCCCTTTCTTCTCACTTTCAACTTTCTTTTTCTCATTCTTCACATTCTGTGAAGTTGAGACTCCTTCAGATTCCTTAGATGACCAGGATTGCTCAGATCTTTTCAAGATCCGGATCTGAGATTTTGACGTCTCAGCCGGTTTCTTTACTTCATCTTTAAATGCAACCTTTTTGGTTACCTTCTCTGATTTAACAGAAGCAGGTCCAACTGCTTGTTTTCCATTAGGTTTAGGAGCAACCTTTTTGTTATCAGCAGTTGAGTTCATCACAGGTTTCTTAGCAGATTTCTCAGTGGTTATCCGGTTGCGTTTATCATACGTCATCGGACGGTTTTCCCTCTTGTTGTAAAAATTGTTTTGATTATAATAAGGTTCTTGTTGAGGGAAATACCGTCTTTGTGGATAACCGTAGTTGTCAACCGGATAATCATGATGTTGCCTCATCTCCACCTCGTGCCTTTTGTGTCGTACGTACGGGCAGGCGGCAAGTAAATGTCCCCTTTCCCCGCACTTATAACACGCACGGTATTCCTCATAGTTTTCTTTGATCGGCGACTTGGAAAAACTAGCAATGGGATATCGATCAACCATGCATTGTTTCCTTAAACTCTCAGGAGCTGGTTCCTTCGAGTAAGTCGGTTCAATAAAACTGTTTGCTTTATCAACTGGCAAAACAAATTGTGTGACATTGACCTTGGCATCTTTATCCGAATAAATTTTATCTAAAATTTCTGGAGGAATGTCATTGGTTCTTTCAAATTTTGGAAACCAAATCGTACTTTCCTGCCAGATCTTTTCGATTTTGGAATAATTGACAAATTTAATCGGATATTCATCATCAGACAAGATCTTATCGGAGCCTTGCATCCGATAGAAAATTTTGACAGGTTTGTCACACGATTCATTGCTCATTTCATTGGTTTTCTCAGTTTTAATCTCATTTTTCTTTTCAACTGGTTTCACCACATTTTTCTCAGATTTAGTTTCAGTTTTCTTTTCAACCGGTTTAATCACATTTTTCTCAATTTTCTTTACCTCTTTCTTTTCAACACACTTACCAACAGACTTTTCAGTTTTCTTAACCACATTCTTTCGATGAGCATTTGCCATGGGATGAATGATCTGAGACGTTGAGACTGGCTCAGTAGTGATTATATGATTTTCATCAGGGATATCACTTTTATTTTCAACCGTCTCAGATTGTTCATCTTCTTCATCTGAATCATCAGCAGTGACCACACCCTCATTGTTTCCCAAAACAGGTCTCACATCAGAATACAGATCTCCGACACTAGAAGTGTTGGGCTCGTTTTCTGATGTGGAGTCAGAATTGACTAAAGTCTCCGGTGGTATTGCATGTAAGTTGTGGTTTTCAAACAATACCGGAGATGGGACCGCCTTATAGTTTGCACTATTCGACTGGGAGGGTTCTTCTATGATATGGTCAACTACATATGCTATGTGCTTGTAACTTTCTAACTTCTTGTTCACTTTTTCAGCAAAGCACTTGATGGTTGCCATTTCTAACTTAGTGTTTTCCATTTCATTAATATAGTTATTAATGGCAAGTTGTTTAATTGACAATGACTTTTTAAGTTCAGACACATCCTTTTTATAACCATCAAGAACTTTGTTGAAATCTTTTAAATCTTTTTGATAAATCTGACAGTTTATTTTGGCACTCTCAAGTTGGACCTTGAGAAGCTTATTTTCATCTGTCAGTTTTTCAAAATCAGCACATTTAACACATTTAACACACACTTTAGATTGAGATTCAGAACTTACCGGTTTAGGAGGTTCTGTCATTGCCATCAAAGCGAAGTGAGCTTCCTTCCCTGCGAAGAATTTGGAGTAGTCAATCTTGGTGCACGCATCATCCACCATACATGACTTACGGCTCATAAGAAAGTCAGCTTCAGCTAGCAGTTGATCAATGTCATCATCTAGTGAATTCACACTAGCTTCTGAATCAGTATCACTCTCCATATCCGAATAAGCTGAATCGTAGTGGTCTCCAACATCCGTGACAGAATCAAGAATCATCCCAGATTTCTTGTCTTCACTCTCAGCAATCACATCCTCATTCACTTCCTCAATTTTCAACTCCGACACTTTTTCAATCACAACTTCCTCTTCAATCTCCTCATTCTCATCCAAACTCATCTTCTGTGCCACACAAGCCACGTTTCCAGCAGTAATCTCCTCCACCCCCAGTTGCATACCCGTCCAATCAAAACCTTCATCCTTTTGGATCACAAGTGCTTGGTTTTGATTGTCAGTTTGGTTTTGGTTTTGAGTGTTAGGTGTAGAGATAGGAACTATGGTTCGGTTTGGATTTTGTTGAGGTTGGTTTTGAGTTGTGGGTTGTCTAGTGTTGGTATTTTGTTGACGGTTCTGATAATTGTTTTGGGGTTGAAAGCTTGAGATGTTGGGATTGTTGTATGAAACTTGATTTTGGTTTTGGTTTTGAATGTTTTGGTAAGTTGAATTGAACGGGTTTTGATTACCTTGCTGTGCTGGCTGTGTGCACTCTCTTTTAAAGTGACCCTTCTCACCACAATTGAAGCATGTAACTTTGGCTTTGTTGAAGCCGTATGTGGTGTTCGGAGAAGTTGAGAGGTCAGTTCTTCCAGTCTTCTGAATAAAGTCAGTGGCTCTCCTCATTATGCTTGCAAAAGCCCACTGAATGTCCATAAGCTCCATCTCCTCTTTATCGATTTGTGCGTAGTCTTCATTGGTGAGATTGTTGTTTCCAATCTGACTCGCAACCAAACCGTTGTAGGATGCAACCATAGCAGATACTAAAGCAACATGTTGTTGATCAACTTCAATAGTCACATTGTTAAGATTCGAGGTCTCTAACACAATCGGGCTTTGACTTGATTGTGCTTGAGTAATCTGCATCTGATTCATGTGAGGAGTATATTGTTGTTGTTGTTGAGGTTGACTTGCTGTGTAGCAGGCAGCTTGTTGTAATGGTGAAAAAGGTGGGATAAAGTTTGGTGTTGGATAGGATTGTGGTGTGTATGATGGTGTATAAGATGAAGTTTGGGCAAGATAGTTGATTGGTGGTTTTGTGGGTTCAACAACATTGGATACACATGCAATGTGAGGAGCAACATTTGAAGTAGTGCTTGAAGCAGAAAGAGAGTTAGATGTACCACTCACATATAGATCTGGATTCTGTGGAATCTGAGCTCTCTTGGCTTTCCTCTTCTCCTCCATTTCCTTGTTTTCCAGCTTTTGAATGAACTCGTTGATAGTCCAATACTGGTATGCATCCTTTTCCTTCAACACTTCGATGTGTTGGTTCCAGTAGGGTGGTAAAGCATCAGCAAATTTATCCACCAATTCTGACATTGGTATGCTGATCTCATAGCTCGACAGTTCTGTGAGCAAATGGCAATACCGTGGAACCAACTCTTTTAGAGTCTCATTGCCCATGTAACTGAAGTTTTCAAATTCCTTTCGAAGCTCTTCCATCCTCAGCTTCCTTGTTTTCTCATTACCATCATGTCGATTTCTCAGCATATCCCACAATTGTTTGGATGTTGTACACGATCCAAACTGATGCAGCAAATCAGTGTTGATCGCCTGGGATAGCTGAGAGAATGCCTTCTTCTCTATCGCAAACCTCTTTTTCTCATCATCCGCCAAATTCTCCAAAGGTATCGGTTCTCCAGTATTCTCCAGAATAGGAGCAACATACCACTTTACTATCATTTGCCATGCCTCGGCTCCCTCAAGTCCTTGTCCCTCAACATGAATCTTAAACTTCGTCTTCCATGTGTTGTACTCCTTCATGTCCATTAGCTTTGGTGGACGATTGCCGCTTCCTGAGGATAAATCATGAATAAGTGTGGATATGGCATTGGTCGTCTGCGAATGAACTGCAGCTGCTGCTACTCCCCAATAGTTGTCAATAGGTTGTTGTAATGGTTGAACAACTTGTTGAGGAGCCGAACTAGTCATAGCCATATAATTGATTGGCTAGGATGGTTGACTAGTCTTCTGGGCTGCAACCGACCATGGATCTTGTGTTGTCTGCTGTTGTGGTGCTTGATTAGGTCTTGGCGTTGTTGGGAAGTTCCACATCTTGACCTGTAAACGTTTAAACACGAAAAGATTAGAAATGTTTTAAAACAGGATACTCTTTCGTATGATCGAACGTGCAAATGAGAAATAATCTTCTCCTTCGACCGTTTTGATTGATACGAATGTGGACTCAAATCACAAAATCTCTTTCGACCGCTTTCTTCTCTCGTTCAACCGTTTTTCTGCTCCTTCGACCGTTCGATCAATCGAAGGTGACACCACTGGGCGAATGAACAAAATAAGCAATGAAAGTCTACGTTCGACCACTAAAACACCTCCTTCGACCACAAAATCCGTCTTTCGACCAAATAAAATTCCACTTTCGACCACTCTCTCTCTTTCGACCCCTGAGAATTCAAAAACGGTTATTCTTTGAAAATCCGTTAATTTTGATCATGTTTATCAAATGTTGATGGATTTTGATGATCTAAATCAGGTTTTGAATCGGAATTGATTTGGAACAACTTTAATGAAGAGAATTATCCAATTTAACCTTGAAATCAAGTTGTAATCAATCAAAATCTTATCACATTAGTTTGTTCAATTAAAACAGAAACTTTTTGACCAAAATTGGGTCCAAATCAACTAAGAAACTATTGATTTGTGGTTATTTGATCTAGAATGGCTCTGATACCACTTTGTTTGTGCGTGAAAGGATCGTATAACAACAAAGAATGATCAAACAAGTTAGTTTTAGGTGCGGAATCCCTAAAACTATCACAAAATAATAGTCAAACAGATTAAAACAAGCAGATCATCATTTTCAAAAGCTTTTCGTTAATTAACAACTCGATTACACGTTGAAATATGATTACAAACAAGGTAAGAACGTGAAAAGAGTTAAACAAAACACTAGAGAGAATATCATAAAGTGGAGGGAATAATAATGACTAAAGTTACATTCAAAAAATCAAACTTGTCTATTTATAGACCGCACATTCGCCCAAATTGATCGTGCGAATGTGCAGGTTCGCCCAATCTGTCTGGTCGAACCAAGTTACATAATAAACTATATTCACATTTGTCCACAGCTTCTTCCTTCGCACCTTCAGAAACTCTCTTTCGTACCTACTAATCTTCATTCGCACCAACGACAATCATCAAAAACAAGTTTGTTGTTCAATCCGAAGCACTAGTCGCACTTTTGCATCTACCAAACCCAAACAAAAAAATCGAGACTTACAATGCAATAGAAGCTACGATGGAAGGTCAACAGAGGCGAAAATCTTAGATTTGAAGGAGTTAAAGGTTAATTCGTGTATTGGGGTTGAATTATCGGTGGTTTTAGCTTGTGAGGGAGGTATCAATTTATACTATAACCCTCGATTCATAGATTAGGAAGGTTTGACCCGTACCATTAATACGAGCGCGTGATTACAAGTATAATTGGAATGTTTTTTATTGTAAATTGGCGTGTAGAGGACGCTTAGGATCTTGACTAACCAATACGTTCCAAAATCATAACAAAAACGCGTGAAAACAATTCAATTCGAATGGATTGGTGGGTGTTGACTTTGCTTAGTCAACTGATATGTTTAGGAAAGTGTTTAAGTTAGTTTGTGTAGGAAAATAATCATTAAATCAAGCATAGCTCAGTTGGTTGTGGCTTGTGTCTATGTAATCTCACCCGAGCATAGGTCCGAGTTCGATTCTCAGGAAGGACGTTTTTTTTTTTTTTTTTTTTTGTTTTTGTTTTTTTTTTGCGATGATACAGAATTAACCTAAATGAATAAATAATAATTTGTAAGGGAAACAGACTTAAAGTCTAAGTTATCTAGGATTAGGCGCTTAGGGTTTCCAGACTAGAATTCGGGGATTCATGGGGTTTTTGAATTGAATAATTTTTAATATTTAATGAAAATATTATGAACTCCATTAATTATTTCAAATTATGAAGATTTAATAAATAATCAAAAGCGTAAATAATGGAACGGATTAAATATATAAATATTTGCTTTTATGCAATTAAATATGAAATTAAAGTATAAATAGATAAAAATGATAATCTAAATCAATTAAATATGATAATAATAAGTCCATTTTATACTGAGATACTAGTAATAATTTCAGAATTTATAGGACTTGTAATTTTGATATCTATATATTTTAAATTGATTTAGGAACATAATAATGAAATAATTTGGAAATAAATACAAATAAAGTACAAAAATATTGTTTTCATTTTTAAACAGTATTCAATATGTGATGTAAGTGAACAAAAATTTAAAAAAAATATTTTTCATATTATTTTTATTTAAAATAGAATTTAATTGAATATAATCAATTAAAAAGGAATAAATCGTAAAAATTGGTAAAAATATTATCTTAATAGGAAATAAAATTACCAAAAAGTTTTATATGGGGATAAATATCTCCACAAAAATTTTGGTATTAAAATGATTAAAAATGATTTTTTTATGAATTAATTATGGTTTAAACAAAATAATACATTAAAAATAATAAATAAATATTTTTTTGAAAAATAAAATTAGGAATATAATCTTTTGAAGTTCAGGAATCTAAGGTGATTTTTTTACAAATTTTTAGGGCTTGTTTTGATATTTATATTAATTTAAATGATTTATTATATTATATATATACACATGTACATATTAAAACAAACAAAAAAAAACGGGGAAATGCGCTGTGGCCTGGTCTCGAACTTGAGACATGGTCTGTAAAAGATACACGCCTGACCAGCTGCTCTGGGTTTCTTTTGTGTTAGATATCCGATTTGTTATTTATTTAAAAATTACTTGAAAACAACAAGGATTCCCCAATCTATCACTTATAAACCCTACTCTCCTAATCCTTTCAATTGAACTCGAATTCGACACTGATCCTGAACGGGACTATAGGGCTTTTAATCCACATAGAAAATCGACCATAAAGCATGTAAGAATTTATTCGTACCTTATCTTAATTGGGTGAATCTAGTCGAGACAAAAACGAGGCAACGACGTTCAATTGCGAATCAAAGAGGAAACAAAAACGAATTTTTGTATAGGGGTTCCTTAATCGGCTCCTTTAGGTTGTTGGAGAAGATTCAATTTATACAATGTTTCGAAATTGGAAGGTTTAAGACGTTTGACCAAGGCCCGGTCAAAAACGCACCAAAAAGGAATCGATTTGGGTATCATTTAAGCTGTAATCACGCAATCAGCCATAGGATTTGACGTGGAGATGAATGTCGCTCAATTCTAAGCATTAAATTGTGACGATGGTTTCCAAATCAAGCGTCAATCGCGTGATGCGAGCTGTCAGTGGTCAAAGGGGGTTCTAATATATGTTTAAGTATAATCGGTTTCAACATAAACCACCAAACACCAAAGTGGTGTAGTGGTCGTGTTGCTTGCATAGGATATGTAACACCCCAACTGATGGCGGAAACATAAAGGTGTCACGTAAGTATGAGTATACAGTAGCACATGGTATTCAAGTTTTAATTGAAATTTATTTAAAGTGCAAATATCCAAAATTGAAAATACATAATAAGTCTTGAATGAAATTCTAATACATCAAAAAGCCAAACAAAGCATAACTTCAAATTGTCTCCTCATGCTAACTCTCTAGACTTCAAGCATCGTTATTACCTGTTGAGTTGTAAAAATAGGGGGGGTCAACTAGAAGTTGGAGAGAATACATAAGCCATGTCAAGCAATTAAGTTTAAGAATAAAAGTTTAGCAATTAAAATGTCTATTGTAAGTTTAAGTCTACATGAATAAACATGAAGTGTTGTATGCACATAATCAAACCTCCGACTAGTTTAGGTCCATCCCGTCATCCACGGTTCACCTTAATATCACGTTGGAACGATAATAATCACCCGCGCTCCCCATAAAAGATGGTCAACGAATCTAGGTGGGATTGTCAATCCAATAGATCTATTATTGAGTATCGTCGGCTTAGCCATAGCTAATGATTATGTATGTTGAAGTTTATGTCTAACTGTTGTTGTCTAAGTCATGAGGCATTAAAGTTTACAACTAGACATGTATGTAGAATTGCTTAAGTATAATGTTGTAAGTATAAAGAATTGCATAAACATGGTTACGTAAACTCACATTGGCTAAGGTGAATTATCCTCTAAGTGTTGTGAATGTATGCGAGGCGAATCCCAAAGACTCAACAACGTAGCTAGTCCAAATTGAAGAAATAAAAAAACGAAAAAGAAAGAATATCAAGCTTCCAATTCGCCAATTACAAGAGCTTATAATCAAAGCTTCAATTGTAGAAGTAATAGACTATAGAAGAAAGGTATGAGGGAAAGTTTAATCGGATTGAAACAATCGATTTAGAGGTGCCAAGTATAATGGGTCATAGGTGGGTTTTTATACTAGTTTTGGATTCAATTAGCCATTAAAATTGGTCAACACCATAAAGTAAGGTTTTATGATGAATTGACTATTTGACTAAGACTTTGACTGTTTGACTAAGACTTTGACTCCAAGAATTATGTTGTCAAGACTTTGACTCTTGACTCAAGGCTTTATTTTGAAATGAATTTATATCTTCCTTGTTTGAGATTATAAATGTAATTGGAAAAATGATTAGCTTTAAATCAGAAATAAAAAAAATCATTAGTTTGAATTAGAAAATAAAAAAACACCGTCTTATAAAATGACGATTTTATAAATAGAATTAGGATAGGACAGGACATATGTCATGATTGAAGATTTTTTTTAAGTACAATGATAAAAGGAACTTAGAAAAATAGAGTGCACGGATAAAGATAAGAATACTTAGAAATAAATTAGACTTTATATCATGGATCGGGAAATACTTTAATGCAAAATAAATGGGAAAATTCGTGAGGCTACAGTCTCCCCTACTTTTAGAAACTTCGTCCCGAAGTTATAAAAAAAAACACCTGGTTGACAGTGATTAGGTAGAAATTAGGGCAACTGTGGTTTGGAAAATTTGTGTTAAGACATGACATGAATTTATAGGTAACAAAATAAACTATTTCGAATAATTTGGTAAGAGGTTTGATAGGTGTGGGTTTTAAGGGTTGGATTAGGTTTGTCTAAAATAGCAAGGAGAATAAGAATCTAGCAAAACAGTAAACTTTAAGTTTTAGGAATCTTAAAAAGAAATGCATGAGTTAATTGACTATAGAAATACTAAACAGGTAACTAGAGTTTATAATTGGTTATCTACCAAAAACCTTGATAGAATTTCACACTACCTTAACGTACCTGTAAATTCATGATTACGTTCCGGATCGTAATCACCAATTTACCTTACATTAGGGTTTTGTGTCCTTCTATGACTCTAAGCACACATGTAAGTAATGCAAAATAACCTTGTGATTGAATCGTATACAATGTATCCAAAAATGAGTCCAACTGTTGAGCAGGAAAAAGACTTCTACCAGTTAGTGAGTAAGAACCTCTACCGATTGTTGAGCAGGTGCGATAGCCTCTACCAGTCGTTGTGCAGGTTGTAGGGCCTCTACCGACTGTGGAGCAGGCATGATGACCTCTACCAATCGTTGAGTAGGTTATTTGGTACTCTACTGACTGTTGAGCAAACACTTCATCCTCTATCAGTTGTTTGATTAAGTGCACCAATTATTACACACATGAATTGCGAATTGATAATATGTACATGTAAGCAATCAAGTATCAAGTATATCATACGAGTTGTAATAGAGTTGCCCTAGACAAGGTTAATGACTCTAGGTGTGTCTATAGCAAATAGTTTTATATTCCATGAATTCTAGTTTCAAATATTCAAATATGGTAGATAGTCGAATCCTCATGTATAACTAAGGATTATGTTTGTTGCAACACACAATCAAGTTTCAATAGTTTGGTTATCATGGGTAACTAGCTCATGTGTGAGAAGGTGAAGGATATGAATTTAGTTCTTGAGAGGATGATGAAAAATCTTGAAGCAGAATCAAGGTTGTGAGAGATAGTGAATGTGAAGATAGTTTATAAAGAGTTTATTTTATAGTAAGGAGATTATGTAGCAATGTAAATTTTGGGGTTTGGATCAAAGGTTATAATCAAGTGTATAAGAAAACATGATTGTGGTATATGCCAAATATTGTAAAAATTTGAACAAGTTGAAAATGAGTGAGTGTCGATGGAGAATTTAGAGACTAGATATTATTCCTATGGAAAAAAAAAATCTTATTTTCAAAATTGGTTTTATACATAAAGCAAAAGTTGTTAAATAGTACAAGCTAAGTGGGCTTTGATTAAAATATTCCCGTTAGTTGGAGATTTCAAACATGACATTAGGTTTTGAAGATCAAGGTTCTACTAAGTGATTTTTAATAGTTTAAAGCATTATATAGAAAATTGTTTGTTACGTCAATAAATAAACAATTGAATTTAAGCTCGAGGACATCTTTTGACAAAAATATGTACTTTGTAAAGTTACTAGGTAATGAAAATACAACAAGATTTAGAAATCTTTAGTTTGTGCTACGGTATGAGGTTATAGTTTTTAAAAAAATAAGTAACATGTGGAGAAATGAAATAATATGATTTGGGTAGGGTGTTGAATATTTAAAAAGTGGCTAAGATGGTAAGGTGAAGTGTGATTGTGAAATCCATAGATGGTTATGAAATGAGATTGATTTAAGCTGTAAAATTTTGAGATTTTAGAGCTTAGTTTAAGGAAAGTGAGAGTAATCATTTATTCATTAATTAAAACAAAATAAACGAAAACGTTGACTTATCAAAACTTCTAGATTCTAATAACATAGTGAAGACATGCTTTAGCCTATAAGTGAACACTCATCCCGAGAATTCCCAGGTAGGCATCCGGGTCCCTCGTCTGATTGGGATTTATGCGCAATGCCAGTGCTAGACAGAAAACTCAGAATACAGGCATTCACCCTTCCAGATTGCACGTGTTCGTTATTAAAATCTAGAACTTCGACGAGATCTCAAGGTGGTTTAGGCTAAACCTGAGGATTTGTCCTATTAGTCTAAGAGTATATCTTGTGATGGAGAGCACTCTTCTTGTAGGGACTAAAGTAAGGATAAGAAGTAGGATAGAGAATATAAACAAGTAAGGTTGCAAGTAAAAGGAGCAAGTACTGATTAAAATCCTATGGTTATAGACTAGATTATTTTTTTTAATAACCTAATTCCCTATAACCATGGTTCTGATACCAATCTGTAACACCCCAACCGATGGCGGAAACATCGAGGTGTCACGTAAGAATGAGTATACAGTAGCACATGGTATTCAAGTTTTAATTGAAATTTATTTAAAGTGCAAATATCCAAAATTGAAAATACATAATAAGTCTTGAATGAAATTCTAATACATCAAAAAGCCAAACAAAGCATAACTTCAAATTGTCTCCACATGCTAACTCTCTAGACTTCAAGCATCGTTATTACCTGTTGAGTTGTAAAAATGGGGGAGGGGGGGGGAGGTCAACTAGAAGTTGGTGAGAATACATAAGCATGTCAAGCAATTAAGTTTAAGAATAAAAGTTTAGCAATTCAAATGTCTATTGTAAGTTTAAGTCTACATGAATAAACATGAAGTGTTGTATGCACATAATCAAACCTCCGACTAGTTTAGGTCCATCCCGTCATCCACGGTTAACCTTAATATCACGTTGGAACGATAACAATCACCCGCGCTCCCCATAAAAGATGGTCAACGAATCTAGGTGGGATTGTTAATCCAATAGATCTATTATTGAGTATCGTCGGCTTAGCCATAGCTAATGATTATGTATGTTGAAGTTTATGTCTAACTGTTGTTGTCTAAGTCATGAGGCATTAAAGTTTACAACTAGACATGTATGTAGAATTGCTTATGTATAATGTTGCAAGTATAAAGAATTGCATAAACATGGTTACGTAAACTCACATTGGCTAAGGTGAATTATCCTCTAAGTGTTGTGAATGTATGCGAGGCGAATCCCAAAGACTCAACAACGTAGCTAGTCCAAATTGAAGAAAACGAAAAAGAAAGAATATCAAGCTTCCAATTCACCAATTACAAGAGCTTATAATCAAAGCTTCAATTGTAGAAGTAATAGACTATAGAAGAAAGGTATGAGGGAAAGTTTAATCGGATTGAAACAATCGATTTAGAAGTGCCAAGTATAATGGGTCATAGGTGGGTTTTTATACTAGTTTTGGATTCAATTAGCCATTAAAATTGGTCAACACCATAAAGTAAGGTTTTATGATGATTTGACTATTTGACTAAGACTTTGACTGTTTGACTAAGACTTTGACTCCAAGAATTATGTTGTCAAGACTTTGACTCTTGACTCAAGGCTTTATTTTGAAATGAATTTATATCTTCCTTGTTTGAGATTATAAATGTAATTGGAAAAATGATTAGCTTTAAATCAGAAATAAAAAAAAAATCATTAGTTTGAATTAGAAAATAAAAAAACACCGTCTTATAAAATGACGATTTTATAAATAGAATTAGGATAGGACATATGTCATGATTGAAGATTTTTTTTTAAGTACAATGATAAAAGGAACTTAGAAAAATAGAGTGCACGGATAAAGATAAGAATACTTAAAAATAAATTAGACTTTATATCATGGATCGGGAAATACTTTAATGCAAAATAAATGGGAAAATTCGTGAGGTTACAGGATAGGCCAGGTCGCGGGTTCTAGTCCTTGGCCAAACATCCCTTTTTTTTAAAAAAAAAACAATTATTTTTTTAACTGCAAGGAGGGGGAAGAAAGATGTTTGGGCTGGTGGTATATTGGGCCAGTCTTGGGTTGTTTCTGGTTTGGGCTCAGGTAACTAAAGGTATAGGGTGGGCTTGGGTTGGTTATGGTTTTTTTGGTTTAAAAAGGACTATCATGGTAAGTGTTTTTATAAACTTTATAAAAAAAAATTATGATTATTATTATTATTATTGTATAAATAAGTAGACAAGGGTGATAAAATATATAGTTTAGCTCAAAGGTTAATAGTTTCGTCATGTCAAAAAAAATATATTCATTTTTTTTATTACCAATACCATAAATTTACAAGATAAATGTGAACGGGACAAAATGGGAATTTAAATAAATAAAAAAATTGGGGAAAATTACATAATGTTACATCAAATTGGCAACAACAATTTGACAAATGAAGATTACTCACAGATTGACCAGGATGAGATGGAACTCATTGATATTCAGTGGGCATTCGCTAGTGTGGTAAGGAGAGCTCATGAGTTTATGGAGCGAACCAATTTGGCTACTTCTCCTAACACCACCTACTGGTTCAACAAGGCGAAACTCACATGCTTTAACTATGGTGCAAAAGTCCACTTTGCCTGAGAATGCACCAAACCAAAACAACAAGGAAACCAAAACCCGTTTAACACTAACTATCAAAATCAAAACCAAAACCGACATATTGTTTCACACAACACTAACCAAAGACAAACATCATCACCTAACCAAACTCATAGCACACCAAACCATGAAAGAAACATCATTCCTATAACCACTTCAACCAACCAAACTCAAAATGACAATAAAGCGTTGGTGACACAAAAAGAAGAATGGTTTAATTGACATGCAATTGGGTGTTGAAGAGGTTTCAGGAGGCAATGTTGCACGTTTTACTCAAGAGATTGTGAATGATGAAGCAGTTAAAGAAGAAGAGTCGGTGGAGGAGTAGGTAGTTGAATAAAAGATGACAGAGACGGTGGAAGAACCGACAGTTGAAGTAAACATGACCGAGATGGTGGATGAACAAGTTGAAGGTGTTTTGGATGTCCAAGATTTAGACTTTTCAGACTCTGAGAGTAAAGCTGATTCTAAGACAACTCTGAATTCTCTTAACAACGATATTGATCAGTTATTAGCAGAAGCTGACTTTCTTATCAGTAAGAAGTTGTGTATGGTTAATGATGCTTGCACCAGGATCGACTACTCAAAGTTCTTTTCTGGAAATGAAGCTCATTTTGCTTTGATGGCTATGAGTAAATCATCTACTCTAGTAAGTTCTGACTCACTTCCTAAATGCAAAGATTGTGTTACTTTACTAAGAAGATGTGATAGGTTAAAGGAACAGATTCTCAGTCTAAAATCGGAATTGGCCAATGCTAGTTATGCAGTTAAAACCTATTCAAAGAATGAAAAAGATTTGAACAAAACTCTTGACAATTATAAAAAGGATGTGTCAGAGTTAACAAAAACACTTTCAAACAGAAAAATTGCAATTAACAATTACATCAATGAAATTGAAGAAACAAAGCTAGAAATAGCCAAGGTCAGATGTTTATACGAGAAGATGAATAAGAAGTTAGAAAGCTATCTCAATGTGAGATATGTTTTGGACCACATTGTTGAACTACCAAACAAAGATGGTGTTCTAACTAATATCGGTTATAAATCTATACCATCTTTGGCGCTTTTTGAAAACCACAACTTTGATGTTGTGACCACGGAGAGTTCAGAAAATTCAACTTCCACGTCTAAAAATGAATCAAACACCTCTAGTGTGGGTGATCCGTATTCAGATGTTAAACCGATATTGGGTATCAACAATGAAAACGTGGTCGCAGTCACTGATGATTCTGATTCTGGTGAGGAAGAACCTGAAAAGAATGTTGAGATTCCTTTGGAAAATCACATTCAGTGTGATCCATCTCCTATGGTTTAGGTTCCTTCCAAGTCTCAAACAAAGCCAAAGCCATCAGAAAAGAAAGCTAAATGAAAGATTCAGTTAACAAATATGAGGAGAAAGAATCAGAAAAGAGAGTCAAAATATTTTATCGGATGGAAGGATCTGATCAGATATTTGCTGATGAGGAGTATCCCATACAGTTTGTAAATTATTCAAAAATTTCTAAAATCTGGCAAGAAAGTACAATCTGGTTTCCTAAATTCGAAAGAACAAATGACTTTCCACCATAATTAATCAGAAAATTGTATGGTGATGACTCTAAGAAAGATAGAGTTCATGTGACTGAGTTTGTGAAACCGAGTGATAGTGTTAACTCTTTTGGGGAACCAACTTACTCACTAGAGCCCGCTCCTAAGAGTTTGAGACGGAAATGTATTGATAATCAATATCCAGTTAACGCTTTTGCTTGTTTCTATGAAAAACCAAAGGTTGAAGAATTCCGTGTCTGTTTTAAATGTGGAGAGCAAGGACATTTACTTGTTCACTACCCATATGTAAGACATAAGAGGCATGAGGTTGAGGTGAGAGAAAACCAAATGGATTCAAGAGTTATTTATTCTCGAAGGCAGTTTTATCAATCAAGAGGAAAACAACCGATTGTTTATGACAATCAAAACTGATTTGCAATGAATAAACATGAGAAGAAACCTGTGGTGAACAAAGTGAAAGATAAGCAGATGGTTTATCCTAAACCATCTGTTAAGTTTGTCTCTGGACTTTGGTCTGTTAAATCAGACAAGGTTACTAAGAATGCTCCACAAAAGGTCGCGTCTATAAACCTAAAAATGTTAAACTTGACAATTGAAAACAAATTAGAATTTTAAAAACAACCCGAGCAAACTTGGTTACCAAAGTGTTCTTCTGGTGGTTCCACCTTAACTTCACAAGATTCAGTGAAGGTTGTTGAAAAGAAAACTGATGAAAAGAAAAATGTTTCTTTAAATGCTGAAACTAAAAGACATATAACCATGAAGGCTTGGGTCCCCCGAATGAACTAACCATTTGTTTGATGGTGCAGGGAGTTCCAGCTGGCCCTGTTAGCAGTCTTTGGTGTGTTGACAGTGGAGCTTCCAAGCACATGAGACTCCTTTTTGACATTAAAAACATCAATGGAGGTTATGTTGCCTTTGTCTGTAACAAAGGAGGTTATATTACAATGGAAGGAAGTGTAAGTAACGGGATAGTAAGCTTTGAGAAGATATCATATGTGAATCAGATAGACTACAATCTTCTGAGTGTCTCGCAAATTTGTGATAAGAAGTTCTCAGTCTATTTTGATGAGAAACCGTGTTACATCCTGAAGCCTGGTTTCGAAATTCCAAAATAGTGGATAATGTTGTAAGCCCCAAGAGTTAACAACTTGTAGATTCTTGACATGAGCAAGGCGACGACAACAAAGGGCCAAGTTACATTTTTCTTATCTAAGGCTACTGAAAGGAATCAATCATGTGGCATCGGAGAATGGGCCATATTCATCTTAGGAAAATGAATAATCTTGTGATTAATGGTCTCGTTGATGGTGTCAATGAGAAGCATTTCTATCTGAACGACAAGTGTGTATCTTTTAAGATGGGCGAACAACACAAACACTCTAACAGACCCAAGAAAGTAAACTCAGTGAGTATCCCAATTGAACGTTTACACATGGACCTCTTTGGACCTGTGAAGCGTAAAAGCGTCAATGGAGACTTATATTTTCTTATGGTTACTGATGAGTATTCAAGATTTTTGTGGGTGATGTGCATGCAACACAAGAGCAAAACGTTTGACAATCTGAAGATTTTGTTTACCCGTTTGGAGAATATCTATGGTTTGAAGATTCACTGTGTTTAGAAAAGGGTATTCATCATGAATATACCGCACCTTATACTCCACAACAGAATGGTGTTGCAGAACGAAAGAACAGGACTCTAATTGAAACGGCTAAAACAATGCTAGCTGATTCAAATCTTCCGGTTATTTTCTGGTGTGATGTAATTCATGCAGCTTATTATACTTTGAACAGAGTATTAACGGTGAAGAAGTTTACAAAGACATCTTATGAACTTCTCAACCGTAGAAAGCCGAACTTAGAGTTTCTAGGGCCATTTGGGGTGCCGTGTATGATGTTACAGACCAATGAGTAGTTTGGAGAAAAAGCAGAAGAATGTTATTTTGTTGGATATGCAACTCCAAACAAAAGGGTGTTCAACAAAAGAGCAAAGTGTGTTGAAGAATGGTCGAATGTTGTTGTTTAAAGATATACTCAGAATGCTGTCGGTACCGGTCCCGATTGGATGTTTGACTACTAAGAACTTTTTAAGGCATTCAATTGAGAAAGCTTGATTAAAGAAGCTGTCTTATGATTATATTACGAGTGTGAGAACGCAGTCACTTCACGTTCGGTGCGTCCAGTCACCGTAACTCCTCCTGCAGCAGCTTCTAATGATGTCAATGCTCCCGCTACTACAACAACAGATGAAGAAGTATTTTAAGATTTTTCTGTTACTTTTTATTCTTTGGATTCAGAAGACGATGATGAAGTTACAAGTGAAGCAGTCTTGAATCAGACTACAGTATCACCTCCAGTGAACCCAAATCAGTTTCTACCTATATATGTATGTTCTACATCAAATGTGGGTAATGATATGGACTCGGCAAAAAATGTGAATGTTTAGACGGTGATTCCTGTTCCAGCAAATCCGGAATCTCGGTTCAACACTTATCATCCATCGGAACAAGTTATTAGTGATCCTGGTAGCAATGTGATGACACGTGGACAATTGAGACGTGCATAATCGATTTATCACATTGGAGCCCTAGCCCTTTATTTCAACATTTAGAAATCAGGTGAACAAAATTATTGGTCATTTGCTTGTTATGTTTCGCAGGTAGAGCTGAAGCCGTACATGGAAGCTTTGAATGACGAATCATGGGTGGACGCGATGCAGCAATAACTTCAACAATTTTAGAAGCTTGGAGTGTGGATGTTAGCTGATTTGCCAGTCGACCGAAAGAATATAGGAACTAAATGGGTGTTCTAATGCAAGAAAGATGATCGAGGAGTGATTTTTAGGAATAAAGCTCGATTGGTGGTACAAGGCTTTCGTCAAACAGATGGAATTGACTACAATGAAGTCTATGCACCAGTCGCACATATAGAAGCTATTCGAATGTTTCTAGCATACGCATCTTACATGAAATTTAAGGTATATCAGATGGATGTTAAAAGTGTTTATCTCTATGGTGTGGTCAAGGAAGAAGTATATGTCAAGCAACCACCAGGTTTTGAGGATCCTATCCACCGGGATAAGGTCTATAGACTGAACAAAGCATTGTACGGTTTACACCAAGCCCCTCAACAGTTGTACGAGGAGCTTAGGACATACTTGCCTTCTCGAGGTTTCAAAAGAGGACAAGTTGACTGTACCTTGTTTAAGAAACGAACAGAGGGTGATTTTCTCCTGGTACAGATTTACGTAGACGATATTATATTGGGTTTGACTAACGAAAGTCTTTGCAGGGAATTCAAAAAGGCCATGCAGGAAAAGTTTGAGATGAGCTCAATAGGAGAAATGCAATTATTTCTTGGATTGCAAGTGGATCAGATGCCGGCGGGGATCTTTATCCACCAAACAAAATATGTTTCTGAAGTCTTGAGCCGATTCCAGATGGAGGATTCAACACCGACTGCCACTCCCACATAATCTAATCACGGGATTGGAGTTGATGCTATAGGGAAGCTCATTGACCCATACATTTACGAAGCCATCATTGGATCGTTGATGTATTTGACCGCTTCCAGACCAGATATAATATTTGCTTACATGCCTTTACGCACGTTACCAGTCGAAGCCAAAACAATCTCACCTCATGGCAGTCAAACAAATCCTACGTTATCTGAAGGGTTGTCCATCACGCGGGTATGGTATCATAATGATGATAACTTTGACATCATTGCTTTTAGTGATGCAGATTTGGGTGATTGTGATATTGACGCCAAAACCACAACAGCTAGATGTCAATTTCTGGGGAGCAGGCTAATCACCTGGAAATGCATGAAGTAGACGCCAGTCTCTCTATCAACGTGTGAATCTGAGTATGTGGTGGCCTCGAGTTGCTTTTCACAAGTGCTTTGGATTCAACAACAAATGCGTGAGTACAGTTTGCAAATTCTTAAAACCCCCATTCATTCTGATAATAAAGCAGCCATTGCATTCACAAAAGATACCGTTCATCATTCTAAGGTTAAGCATATTCGCATCCTTTATCACTTTATACGGAATTGTTATGCCAAAGGATTGATTGATATGGTAAAAATCCACATTGATTATCAAAGAGCCGATCTTTTCACCAAAGCTTTTGACAAATCAAGATTTGAATTTTCGCTAATAGCTAATGGTATAAAAGAAAAGCAAGATTAGATTCCTCATTAGTTTATCAAATATTTTAGTTTTTCTCTTTTCAAAAATTAAAAATCCAAAAATATATTTTAATTTTAGGGGGAGTTTCTTTTAGAAAATCCAAAAACATCAAAAAATTTAAAAAGCCATAAAAATCAGAAAAACCCAAAATGATTTTTCCTGGAGAAAAAGATGAAATGATAGTACATCAGTGACGATCTTTCACATGCTACAGAATTGAAATGTTTTAAATTGACATGTGATAACTTTGTGTGATGTGTTGGTAGGCTTCGTAGACCTATTAATGTGTGCCTTAGTGATACAAACTTAACGAACTACTTGCTATGTGGAAGAACATCTCAAGGGCATATGGTCTTGTTACCATAATTTCGTTTGATATTGTTGCCAAAATCGGAGGTTTCGGGTTGTTATGTTGATTGTTATCTGGGGTAGCCTGACTGATCTTTTGTCGTATTGATTTATGGACCTAGATTCAGTCAGGGTATCTTAAAAGAGCTTAAATGCCAAAATCAATGAAACTGAATCAGGAACATAAAATGTATGACGACAATCAAAGATTGTCTAATGCATCGTATCATATCTATGATGAAAATCATGATTGATATAAGCCTGAACCTGGTAGAGTGCACATGTTACTCTATAGCATTGATTTGCTGACCTGTACACCTCTATGCCTCATACCTTGTAATAAACGGATAGCAACTGTATAATCACACGTTACAATGAATCTTTTTGAAAATTCCTTGATACGGCGGGAGTATGTCGTGTGTGTGGGAACCACGGGTGAGTTAGTTATTAATGCACCTAAGTGTATCATTTTAAAGCACTGCATAACGGTTTGCATGTGAGCTTATATGGACAACAATATCAGCAATTGTCGAGTCTCACAGTTTGTAAAGTTAAATGAAAAACAACAACGGTATGATTAGATTTCTCGTAAACTGATATGATCCGCTAACCAGAAAATAATAAAAAAGCTTGTTTGTATATATTTCCTTCATGCTTTCAGTTCATTTTCTTCATTTTATGCAAAAAATCAAAAAGATTTTTGCTGTGTTTTGCTAAAGCATGTGAGGATAATCAGCATGTTTTCGTTCCCTTAGCCTTCGACACGTTCGGTTCCTCGGCACCGGAGGCGGTGCGGTTTTTGGCTCGGGTTCAACGAGTAGTGCACAACAACTTTTCCACCCCCAAGGGCGGGGTTTTGTTTTTAGCAGATTGGGATTTTCTATTCAAAAAGGGGTGGCGGCGCAGCTTGTTGCCCGCCTACTGTCACACCCTCAAAATCCACTTGCGGAGTTTTACCGCGAGGCGCATGACAAACCAGGATCCAAACCAACGATCACAATAAACAAGTCTAAATGAATGTAATGCAATTTCAAAACATAGTTTAAAATCCCCGTTTACAGCGGAAGCTTATTCAAAACAGTATCTCAAAAGTAAACCAAATGTTCAACATATGAAGACCATGCGACTCTAACTAGACGCCGTGCAGACGCGTGCGCCCTAGTCCAGTAGTGCTACCTTAGCGACCTGAGAAAACATGTAAAAGTTTACGTCAGCACAAAAATGCTGGTGAGTTTACAGGTTTTGTAATCCAAGTACCAAGTCAACCTGTCCATACTACAACAAATCGAAAACCAGTGTACGCTAGCTAGGCGTATGTTTTGTTACTACCACGATTGGAAAACCATTACTAACTCGCAAACCAAATGTATGCCCGATGTAGTAACCCTGTTGTTCCTGTTGTTCCTGTTTGAGACAATATGCACCCGCCGACCCTCCAAGTCGACGAGCGGGGTTGGTCACTCCCAATAGAGCTATTCACATTTCCCCGTTGTGCAAACCCGCACATTCATGGTTCCCCCCGGGACTTCCAAAGATCGTGTAGTACACAATAGAAACCCATAGTATGACAGTAGTTACCAAATAATCGTTTTAACACATGTTTTCTCCCCCGAAAATATGAAACCAGTTTAAAAGAGGGGCCGTAAACTCACCTTAAGTTGCGTTACTTCGTAATACGAATAACTCAGCAGCTATGCTAGTCCTGTAAAGCGGCGACCTAACATATGACAGTTACAAGCACTTAGACTAATAACCCGCAGGTTAATTAGTCCCTAGATGTCCAGACCATAACCAAGTTCGTTTGAAAACACCGTGACTGTTTAACTGACCCAAAGTACAAGACTCGACATCCCATTGGTGACCCGAGACTTCCCGTGTTATGTTTACGCTCTCAAACATGAAATCATGCAATCACACTTAACATACGTTAACGCACAAAAAGTTATAGCACATAGCTCACGTATCACCGAATTACATCCAAACATATGTTACCAAGTTATTAGATATGTTACGGGGTTCCTAGCATGTTCCTACATGTCAAATCGGGTCTCGGAATGCTAATTTACACTTACAGCAGCAGTACACGCGATTAGGAAAAGTCAACTAGCATTTAGGTTGGTCAACTGGCATTTAGGAAGGCTAATCGCATGTAACTACTAGCATTTAGGGCTAATCGCATGTAACTACTAGCATTTAGGGCTATACCACATGTAACTACTAGCATTTAGGCTATACCACATGTAACTACTAGCATTTAGGGCTATACCACATGTATCTACTAGCAATTAGGGCTAATCGCATGTATCTACTAGCAATTAGGCCCTAATCGCATGTATCATAGGCGATTGGCCTCCTAATCGCCTCTAACATAGGCGATTAGGATTGCTAATCGCCTGTAACCTTGCTGTTCCGGTTTTTCGCGCGTTTAACGCTCCAAATCAGATCCAGAACGTGTGTAACCATCCAATATCATCCCAAACACTATCCTAAACATGTTTCAACTAAAACCCTTCGTTTTGCCTCGTATTATCAGCCCTGCATGCAATCACGTAATCCAAACACCATTCATATAGCATGCAACATCACACTAACATGCGTAACTATAACCCTAATACTTAATTCTCAGATTTTATCATCATAATATCATTAGTATTCTGAATTAACCTAATAACATGTTAATCCTTCATCTTGAATCATAAAAACCCTAGCTTTCTAATCATAAACACACATAACACATGTATACTAGTTAAAATCCGATTAACAACACTTATTAACGATTTTTAGAAAGCTTTTCCGTTTAGAACAGGTCTGGACTATTAGGGATTGAATAAAAACGTTTATAAGATTGCATGGATGGAAACCAAACCTTAGATTTGTAAAAGAATGATGGATTAAGCTTGAAACCTTGTGTTTTGATCAAAAATCGCGTTCCAGAGGTTGTGTGTGTGTTGGGGCGGGTTATGGGACGACTAGGGTTTGTATAATGAAGTTTAGGAGGTCAAGTATGGTTTTTATAGTCGTTTTTAGTCGTCCAGCCCGTAACTAGCGATTGTGCAGCCTTTACACGCGATTAGGGGTCCTAATCGCATGTAAGTGCATGCATTTGGGGCCTAATCGCATGAACAGTCATGCATTTGGGCCCTACTCGCCTGTATGAATGCCCACTCGCCCCTCCTATAGGCGATTGGGCTATCCTAATCGCCTATAGGGGCCTGTTCCGTGCGTTTTGCGCGTTAAACCCCGTTTTAACATATGTTAACACATATTCACATACCGACAAGTCACATAATGATTGTAATCACATAACACTTGTAAATACACATATTCACACTCGTTCACCAATTCCCGGGACTCGAGACTTGTATGTTCCGTATGCCCTGACGATCCTACAAATCGTCACCGTTTGTACACTTGGTTAAGGACTGACATCTAATGAACCTCTAGACCAACATCCAATGGTCTTCTAGACTAAACCGATAGTTCCCGAACCATAACCCGACTTAACTAACCCAGTTAAGTATACTATACGCGTGACTCGCTAAGGTAGACTTTCATCTAGACAACGTTGTTAACCAGAATTTGCCGGGTGTCACATCATCCCCACGTTAAAAGAATTTTCGTCCCGAAAATTGCACAAGTACCAAAAGGAATAATCGAAGGAAACAAACAAAAGATAGAAACCGAAAATAGAAACCAAACAGAGAAACCAAACAGAGAGATTTACCCGAGTTGTCACATCATCCCCACGTTAAAAGGAATCTCGCCCCGAGATTCATTCAGCTGCAGAAGAGACATATCTCGACTCGAACGCTTCCTTAGGAAAGAGATGAGGATACTTAGACTTCATCTGATCCTCCCGTTCCCAAGTGTACTCTGGTCCCCGATTCGAGTTCCAGCGAACCTTCACAATGCGAATCTTGCTATGACGTAGGCTACGAATCTTGTAATCCAGAATCTCCACAGGTTCTTCCACAATCCGAAGACGATCATCAACCTTGATCTCTTCCAGTGGAACAATGAGAGACTCGTCAGCCAGACACTTCTTTAAGTTGGACACATGGAAGACGTTATGTACGTTACCGAGCTCCGTCGGTAAATCAAGACGATACGCCACCGGTCCAATCCGTTCCAGGATGGTAAATGGACCGACATACCGCGGATTGAGTTTGCCACGCTTCCCAAAGCGTATGACGCCCTTCCACGGTGAGACTTTTAGAAGTACTTTGTCATTAACTTGGAATTCCAATGGTTTGCGACGCTGATCAGCATAACTCTTTTGCCGATCCCGTGCCGCTGCCAACCGGTTGCGAATCTGTACGATCTTTTCCAAAGTTTCGTACACTAGTTCAGGCCCAGTGAGTTGACTCTCACCCACTTCAGCCCAACAAAGAGGAGAACGGCATTTCCGTCCGTACAGTGCCTCGAACGGAGCCGCCTTGATGCTCGTGTGATAACTGTTGTTGTATGAGAATTCTACTAACGGTAGATGAGCTTCCCAACCCTTGCCAAAATCGATTACACATGCCCGCAGCATGTCTTCCAAAGTTTGAATCGTGCGCTCACTCTGACCGTCAGTCTGTGGATGATAAGCCGTACTCATGTCTAGTTGGGTACCCAAAGCCTTGTGCAAAGACTTCCAGAAGTGAGAAGTAAAATGGGAGTCACGATCCGAGATAATAGAAACTGGCACCCCGTGCTTAGAAACAACTTCCTTCAAATAAAGACGAGCCAAACGATCCATGGTGTCGGTCTCCTTAATAGCAAGAAAATGGGCTGATTTCGTCAACCGATCGACAATCACCCATATCTTGTCATTCCCGCTTGGTGATTTAGGAAGTTGCGTGACAAAATCCATGGTAATCCGTTCCCATTTCCATTCCGGAATTTCAGGTTGTTGCAAGAGACCCGACGGTTTCTGATATTCCACCTTGACCTTAGCACAGGTCAAGCATTTGCTCACGTATGAGGCTATATCCGACCTCATGTTTGGCCACCAGTAAAGCACCTTCAGATCTTGGTACATCTTATCCGAACCAGGATGAATAGAATACCGGGACTTATGAGCCTCATCAAGGACAAGTTCCCGTAGTCCCCCGAATAAAGGAACCCATATGCGTTCTGCGAAGTAGTGCAGGCCACTGGGCAGAACGGAGTTGCAACGCCCGAACACGACGAGGTTTAGTTGATTCCTTCCTGCTCAAGGCGTCTGCTACAACATTCGCCTTGCCAGGATGGTACTTAATGGCACAATCATAGTCGTTCAGAAGTTCAATCCAACGACGCTGCCGTATGTTCAAATGTTGTTGGTCGAAAATATGTTGGAGACTCTTGTGATCGGTGTAGATGGTGCATTTGGTACCGTACAAGTAATGTCTCCAAATTTTCAACGCGAAAACCACTGCACACAACTCCAAGTCATGGGTGGGCTATCCTAATCGCCTATAGGGGCCTGTTCCGTGTGTTTTGAGCGTTAAACCCCGTTTTAACATATGTTAACACATATTCACATACCGACAAGTCACATAATGATTGTAAACACATAACACTTGTAAATACACATATTCACACTCGTTCACCAATTCCCGGGACTCGAGACTTGTATGTTCCGTATGCCCTGACGATCCTACAAATCTTCACCGTTTGTACACTTGGTTAAGGACTGACATCTAATGAACCTCTAGACCAACATCCAATGGTCTTCTGGACTAAACCGATAGTTCCCGAACCATAACCCGACTTAACTAACCCAGTTAAGTATACTATACGCGTGACTCGCTAAGGTAGACTTTCATCTAGACAACGTTGTTAACCAGAATTTGCCGGGTGTCACACCTACCTACTATCCTTATGTAATTTACGTTTTTTTTGTCAATGGAAACTTAATTTACAAAAAAAAAAATTACATTTCTATCTTATTTTCAATATTCGATGTTGGAGGACAACCATTTTCTGAAGTTTGACATGCCAATCAGAGTTATGTATTTCAAAATCAACAATTTGTCAAGATTTGAAGGTTGAATGATTGAAAAATGATAAAAGATTAATGAATTAGGCAATTTGGTTAACATCAGTAAAATACAAAAACCCATTCGACCTTTCGTAGGGTCGAATGAGAGTTTTTGCAACTGATTCGTGCTACTGTTTGAGTCGAATGAAAAAATTTTACAACAACGTTTTCATTCGTGCTTTAATTAGCCCGAATGAGAAGTTTTCAATTTCATTCGTGACACAACAAGCACTAACCGGATCACTATAAATATCTATATCCCCATTCGACCTCTAATTTTGCATTCTACATTCACTTTTACTCAAATCCATATCCTAAGGGGGAGTTTTTGAATATGAATTTTAGATCTTATAATCTTGTTTCCAGTCTTTACAAATACAACACGTTGCAATTTAAATGGTTTTTGACTAGGGATTTGATCAAAATGAGGGTTTTTAAGAGCCGAACCCTAGACTGATCAATTGGACATTGAATATTTAATTTGAACATGTTTTGACCTTAGAAATGACATGATTGATTGTTTTAGGGGGCAAGGAATCAAAAATTAGGATTTTAAGATATTTGATGTTTATGAACCCTAATTTTTATTGAAAACAATTTATAATGGTTTTAAAATGGAAATTGGTGATTGATTGACAATAATCGATGGTTTTAGGCTCAAATGCAACAAGAATCAGTGGATAAATTGATCAAAACTGACAGTTTGAATTTTCAAATTTTGCCCTAATTCCATTCGTGTCATTTTGGGTACGAATGAGAATTTTAAGGATTCAATCGGCTCGCGGAATTTTATTCGGACCCTCGAAAGTTCGAATGAAAATCTACAACAACAACAACAACAACCATACCCAGGAAATCCCACAAATAGCAATGCTATTAGTAGGGTCTGGGGAGGGTGAGATGTAGGCAAACCTTACCCCCATCGTAATAGATAGAGAGGCTGCTTCCAGAGAGACCACCGGCTCGAAAAAACAAACATCCTAATATATATATATATATATATATATATATATATATATATATATATATATATATATATATATATATAAGTGGGCAAACACCAAACATTAAAAAAGTAGTGAATGAATAACAAAGAAGAATAAGTACATAAATACCCTTATGGAATAACAAATATACATAAACTCCAACGGCTGATCTCCACTTACACCATCCAGCTTGTATGCGGTGTGCTACATCACTATCTATCTCCCCGTCCCTTTGAACAAACAATCCTAAGTACTTAAGCTTAGTTACTTGCGGAACCACATGCCCTTCGATGGTGATCTGAGTGTCATCTGCGTTGTTTATCCCGCTGAAATCGCAGTGCATGTACTCAGTCTTAGAGCGACTAATCCTTAAACCTTTTATCTCTAAAGCGAACCGCCACTCTTCTAACCTCATAATCAGAATTTTCTTAGTTTCTGCGTGTCACAGCCTCAAATTTCCACTGCGGGGTTTATACCGCGAGGCGTGTGACATACCAGGACCCCATAGCCATAAGTCACATGAACGACTCTAAATGCCCAAACCATTTAGTTCGTTATCGAAAACAGGTTTACTAGATAATCCTTTATTCAAATAGTTGCGGAAGCGAATTTAAAGATAATAGTTAACCATATAGTCTGCGCAAAACAACTCGCTCAAAATCATATTAGATAATTAAACATTCGAAAGCAGTTAAGTGTTCATATCCCAATGACGCTATATGATGCATTCCCTACACGTCCTCTGAAACTAATGACCAGGCTTTCTAATCGCGGCACCGGAAGCTAACTACCTATAAAAGCGTGTATATTGTGTGTCAACATAAACTTGGTGAGTTCACAAAGTAAGGTAAGTAAAAGTGTAGGTTTTCCAAACCAAAAACGTTTATTAGGTTCCCCAAACCCAAAGTAGTACTCATTAACCAAAACCAAGAACCAAGAAACAAGAACTACAAACCACTAGTTCATGATAACTAAATAATGATATACCGAATTGCTATTCAAACGATGCACTCACCCCGCGAGCTGGTTTTTGCCTCCCATCATTGCCTATCAACAATGATAAAGTCTAAGGTCGTAGTTCACACCCGGCTCCCAGCACGGTATGAGGTCTGTAACATCGCGTATTTTTCCCAATTATTAAACTAGTAAAATCACCACTTTAGTTATATTAAGCTTCTTTTGTACAAAAATAAGCATGTCTAAAACTTATTTATCTCAAAATATTTAATAATAATAATAATAATAATAATAATAATAATAATAATAATAATAATAATAATAATAATTCAGACTTATTTATTAAAAAAAAATAAAAAAATAAGAGATTTGAAACAATTAGCAAAGTTTTGGATGAGAAAACCCAACCATATTAACCTACCATAGCCCAATAAGCTTAAACAATTTCAGAGCCCAATAAGCCAGCCCACCCAACAAAGCCCACACCTCTTTGTCTGAAGCCCAAGGCCCACGTCCCCCCTCTCCCTCTTCCCTTACTGCAAAAAAAGGTTGGTTGAAGCCGGGACTCAAACCCGAGTCGGAGCCGGGTTAGCACATCAACAAACACCAACCCACCACTAGGCCACAGTGTGATGTTGGTTTTATACCAGATTCCATTTTATTTAATACCTGCTGAAAGAAACAGATCTGCTCCTCCTTCGCTGCACATGGAAGCCGCGCAATCAGGTCTTAACAAACTTTTAGATTGAAATAATTATAATAGGAAACTCGCAAATTGTTTCATTATTATGGAATGATTGACTAAGACGCGTCCTATTCACGCCAATCACCTTCAAATCATTCCAAATTGATGCTTAATTGCGTGTTGACCATTGCTTGGTCAAACAAAATACGAACCTTCCAATTATGTGTTTTCTGTATAAAACAAACCCTTCACAACAGCCTATAAGGGCCGATTAACAAGAACCCCAAACGCATTCCAGTTAAAAACTCTCAAACTATCGATTTTTTTTTAAGCTTCGCGTCTATACTTACTTAGCCCGATTCAATCTTTCCGAGGTACTGTAAGTTCGATTAAATTATATGGTTTTATTCGGAATTTCATATAGATTAAAAGCCCTATCGTTTTATTTCTTATCTGTAACAGATTATTGATCAATTAGATGGATTCGTGATTAGGGTTTATAAAGATTATAATTGGGGATTTTTGTTTCAAGTATTGTTTAAATAGAATCTAAATCCAAAATAATTAACAAACCAACAACCAGACCAGTTAGTCTGGTCTTGTCCTTTCAACTAACAGGTGTCGGGTTCGAGCCCTACCAACAGCAAACCTTTTTTTTCCTAAAAACCCCTTTTCTTTATTATTCATTATTATTTTTTTTAAAATAGTTTTAAGATACTAAACTCCTTTATAAATTCTACAAAAATTATTTTATGTTCTTCTAGTAGAAAAGTTTAACATACAATTTTTAGTTTTCCAAAAATTAATTATTTAATATATATAATAAATATTGCATGTTTATTCTATTTTATTTATAAAATTCTATAAAAATATCAAAACAATTATATAAATTTCCACAAAAATTATTCTGAGTTTATATAACATTAAACTTTTCTGAAGTGATTTTTATTTCTGAAAAATCATTTATTTAATATTTTTAATCAATTTTTGTTGGTTTTAATCATAAATAAATCACAATAAATTCATTTTTCAATATTTTTGCACCAAAATTTTATATAAATTATTACTATTTATTTAGAACAGTAATACAATTTTTAATTTAATAAATCTTTAAATTTTTGTATTTTTAAATATTAAAGTTATATTTTGACAATTTAAAATAAATATAATATTCTATTTTAAAGAAAATAATTTTATAAAAATTATTTTCATACTTAAAACTTTATATTGTGACCATCTTTAATTTAAAATTTACAAAAAGACTTTTGTTTATTTATTTATTGAATTTCTCTAATTTATTAAACATTTTATTAATCAAACAAATATTTATCCCCAATTCGAAACCCTAGTATATATTTGTAGACTAGAAAGACTTAGACATATTTATTACCTTAATTATAGGGTAATACTTGGCATCGTTGGGCAACACATATTCTATTTTCACAAGACAACACATTTTGCTAAGGTGAGTTTACATAGCCCATTTTCTCTATTTTCACTATTTTTGGGGTGAAACATGTTTAAACATTTTATACTATCATTTACTCATACTTACTTGTGATTCAATTACATCATCATTCTATCATTTGACTGTAACAAAAAGACACAGTACAATAATTAACATTGATCAAGCCGTCTGTTTAGATTATAGCGCTATAGGTCTGACAAACCCATCCCCCCGCATAAATTCAGGGATGATCGATAACAGTAACAACATTTAACTAACTTGCGAGTTAGTCATCAGTCGACACAAGGTTTGATTGTACAAAGACGCATTGTTACATGTCGGACTCATACTCTATCATCATACAACTGTGATTGTTGTACAAACTATTGTTATCAATTATATTCAAAAACCTATGTATTCTCACCAACTTTTGTTGACCCAAAATATTTTCAAACTTAACATGTTTCAGGTTCTACTTGCTTGAAGATTTGAGTTAATGCTTGAAGATGTGTGCATAGTATTATTCATCTTGATGTACAAATTCTTGTAGAACAATTGTATGTAATTTATTTAAATCATTTAATGAAATTTATTATACACCATGAGCTACTTAACAATCATCAATACGTGACATCCCGATGTTTCCGCCATCGGTTGGGGTTTTACAAGGTCTGTCAAACCTAATAGCGCTATCAACTAGTAACCCGCTTGCCATAACCTGGCAACTCATTCGGTAAATTGTAGAGGACTTCCATGATAGAATGCAGTTTAGTTTATCAAGGACACAGAGTGTGAAACTAGAAAAGCCCGACCCACACAAGGAGTCATAGCACCCCAAACCCGGGATGTGAAAGTAGTCCCAAACCAGACTAGAAAAAGTTAAGTAAGTTGTCTCAAACCCGAGACGCGTGCTTTTGAGAAAAGAGTAGTGAAACTCACATGGTGTTTGTGCGAGAGATCTAGCAAAGCAAAGAAAGTAACTATCATTCCAACAAAGATCTCCATATGAACATTAAAATATATTATGCTATGTGTTGACCAGGTCAAACTTGGTCAACACCAATCAGATTCGGTTCTGGTCAAACCCGGTTAGATCTGTCGACTCTCAGTTCGAGGCACGAGCGTATCGAGTAACAAGATTACTCACGGGAAGGTATAACGCGAGCTTTGGTTTTAATTTATTTATATAAAAGTGTAAAACGAACCGAACCGATTGTGACTAAAAGCCACCTTACTAGCGACTTGAGCGAACGGAAGATACTAACGTATAATATAATTAATGTCGCGAGGATAATTAAATGTTATTTATGTAAACATGTCACTTATCAAAATGTATAGTTTCTCATTATTATAGTATTTTTTTTAAGTGAAACCATTCATCGTGTAAAATAGCTCAGTTAAGAATGTTGCGTGTTGTGAAATTGGACTTTTGAGTATTGAGATAAATATAGACAACTTTAGTTGTCTGTTTTTTATAAAAAAACAGAGGAGACTCTACCCAAATTTTAATAGAAACATCGAGCATTTAAAATCTATGTATTCGTACAATCAAAGCTATATTTTACAAATAGACTCTATTCAAATTTTATATTATTATAAGAGAAGTATATATATCTATGAATACATATTTATATATCGCCAGACGAACAATTCTTGCATTATTTTCATTATCTAAAATATTCATTTCACAAATTGGTTTTGAGACGCTATTTTGAATAATATATTAAAGGAGTATACTTTGTGCGATCATACATACACATACACCTTTCAAGAAACTAAACCAACCACTATCGGTTCGTTAAGTCATACACACTTTAAGACGCGCATTCTTTCAATGCGAGTCTAGGTACTTGAATAAACTATCTATACAATCAATAAATGAAACAAGTGTATTTGTATTAGAATTTAAGGCATCATTTATTTGTAATAGGATACAAGATCTCAATTAATTCAAGTTCAGACTTGTTGCTACTTGCTAGTATTTACACAGTGAATTTCAGGTGAGTTTACATAGCCCCTTTTTCCATTCACTATTTTGGGGTGAAACATGTTACAACATTCAATTTACAATTCAATCATAAGTGTCTATGTGTTATTCTATGTTGCATTATGTCTTAAACATTACTAGGGTAAGCATATTATTCTAGCATAATCATTAACATTGATCAGCCGACGGTATACAATGATAGATCTATTGGACTGACAACCCCACCCGGATACGTGTACCTCCTACATAGGTAGCGTGGGTGATTGTTATCGAGTACATGACAAAATCGAGTGAACCATATGCGTATGGGATGGACCATAATATACGAGTCACAAGGGTTGATTATGCACTCGATTTACCTGATAGTTTTGTTTTCACATCCACTAGACTAGCCATGGCACTCGAATTGTACAACTTTCTATTCAATATACAAACCTATGTAATTCTCACCAACTTTTGTTGACCCAAATTTTTTCAAACTTAACATGTTTCAGGTTATAGCTTGCTTGAAGATTAGAGTTAATGCTTGAAGATGTGTAGCTAATATTTTCCATATTGATGTACTAAATTCTTTAGAACAATTGTATGTAATTTATTTAAATCAATTATTGAAATTTGTTATCTACCATGAGCTACTGAACAATCATTCATACGTGACACCTCGATGTTTCCGCCATCGGTTGGGGTGTTACACTGAAGGAGAGAGAGAGGTGAGGGAAGTGAGGCACAGTTTCAAGTGTTCCTAAGTGCTCCTTTTTATAGTGGATTCTAAGGCAAGTCTCTGCCATTCTTTCCTTCATTCAATGGTTGGCACATTCCATTTTGGTGAGTTAAATTTGTCTACATGAGTTGTCTATGTCCTAGAGTTTGGCCGATTCATCCAAGAATCACTAACTCTTCTATTTCTAGTAAGGTGTCATGTGTAAAGCTTGGTGTAAGAAGCTTGGAAGCATTGTTCATGTGTGTAAGTGAATGGGTTGTATCTAGTGCCTACCATTGTGTCATTGATAAATCATTATCACCCTTTTCTTTAAGGGATTTCGGCCGAAACAACTAGGAATGTTAGAATGGATAGTGATAGTTCAATGCCATGTTTTGTCTTACTTGTTTGGATGTTGATGGATCATAGGAATCTAGGTGCTAGTTAGGAAGCTTCTTGAGCTTCTAGATGGATTACATCACTTGTCCCCCTAGCCAAGGTGCCTTGTTTTTATTGGATCGCCTATGGTGCCTCCCTAGAAGTTAGGATGGACGGTGACAACACATGGTTACTAGGCTGGTCATTTAGATGTTTGTGTGATGTCCCAAACCAAACCCTTTTCCAATAGATCCCAATTACTAGAACTCTCGGGAATTGAAGGCTAAAGAACTAGGTTTCAAATAAAATATAACCTTTTACAATTCAGTTAAACAAATAACAAAAAGCATCGAATGCTTAGATTACTAGATCCAAACAAATAAGAAAACTAGCTTAGATAATCTTACTAATAAGAACCATTCATTGGAGAAGATCACAAGATAATTAACCACCGGAGATACTGTCACTTGTATCCCTTTTCGATTTGCGTATCACAGCGGCCAAAGGCTGCTACCTTCATACGTCCCCTGCTGCCGTTTTCCCAAAAATTACTACCCAAGCTGTTGTGCGATTCCCCTTTTATTTCCTTTGCGATACTCTTTCTCTTCGTATGGGCCTAACCTTCATGTATATATATATACAAGCACGTTTAGAGGTATAAGAGATTCATGTACACACATAGATTAATATTTATAAACTCTCATAAGTTTAATCATATGTTTGTCAATCTATGATAACTTATAGATACATATATAGCTAGTGTGTGCACATGTAACTTATCTAGTTAACTCTAGTAAAGTAGTAAAGTTTAATCATAGTTAGTTAAACCGTACGGGCTTCTACTTGTAATAGAGCTAGGTAACTTTGATAAGCTTACCATCAGCTAGTTCTATGGTGTGTTTGAATTCAAAGAGAATTGGGTCTAACCCTAGAGTCGCACTAAAGTCCAAAGGCTCATGCTCAACCAGCATCTGAAATTCTGAATCAAATAGGACATTAGTGAGTTACGTACCCGTCACGCGTTGTTGTCATCATTGTCCCCGTTATTGTTGTTGTTACCGTTGAGCTGGGGACAGTCCCTTTTGAAGTGGGTTTCACTCCCACATTGGAAACACCCTTTTCCAGTATTTTGACGACTCTGCTGCCCCTGCTGTTGCTGCTGAGTCCTTGGGAATTGAGCACGACAGTCCTTAGTTGCATGACCAGCTTTTTCGCATCGTTCACACTTTTCGTCCTCACATGGACCGGAATGATGATAGTTGCACTGTTCACACTTCGGGTGCCTCCCCTTGAAAGTACTCTGATTATTGTCAGAAGAGGTCTGATTGTTGTTGTTTGCACCTGACCTCTTCCGCTGCTGCTGACTGCCACCACTTGAGACCTTGCCCAAGCCATCTTCCCATTTCCGCTTGTTATCTTTAGTGGTAGACGATGAGGTACTTCGTGGGGGAAAGATTCCTTCTTCCACCTTTTGATCCGTTAACTGGTGGGCTAAGCGAATGACTTGCTGAATGTTATTCAAGTTAGCAGCAGTGACCATTCCTTTAATCTGGGGCACCAAGCCCTTGATGTACAGCTCAATTTGTTTATAGAGCGGAGTAGAGTAATTAGGGCACATGGTCGCCAGCTCATGCGACCTAGTAGTATAAGTCTCAATCTCCGACCCCACCATCTTCAGGTTGAGGTACTCGGTCTCCAACTTCTGAATCTCATCTCGAGGACAATACTCCTCCTTCATGAGTTCCTTGAAATCCGCCCACAGGATAGCATTGGCCACATCAACTCCTAGCAGCTGAACTTGAGCACTCCACCACGATAAGGCCTCATTCTCAAGCGTAGCTGTGGCATACTTAACCCTCTCAGCTGGCAGGCAATTGCACATAGCAAATCATGATTCCACCTTCTCGAACCACCTAAGTAGTCCGACCGCTCCTTCAGATCCTCCAAAGTTATGAGGCTTACAATCCATGAATGACTTGTAGGTACAAGTCGGAGGGTGATGAGCAGGTTGGCCAGCTTGAAAAGCCGCGAAAGCTGCTATAACCCGATCATTGATTAGTGCGCTCAGATCTTCTTGCGTCATGCTAATGTTTCCTCTACCATTTCCTCTTCTCGTCATGGAAACTCTACATTTACATTATACTCATGAGAAAACAATAATATGTTCCGCATACTATCGTTCATGCAGTATAAGTAAACTAGATTGTAGCATGGATTATAAAGGCGAGAATAAGATAAAGTAGTAGATTGATATTAATAGTAATAATAACATAGGACAAATGACTCTCAGTAGTTTTCCATTCATTACTCGTAGTGTAGCACTGCGCTGTGGGTACTGCGTAGTTCTCCGTCATAGTGGCTATACTGCCTTCAGGGGTTCTCTCCGATGAATCTGATACCCTATCCGTGAATCTGGTTGGAATTTTAGTCCCAATTGATGCACCACATGGTCTAGCTTTCGTCCTTCACTAAGGATATGCTCCGTATCGGATTTAGGGTTAAAGGATTATATATCTCCTATAATCTGCTAAGCAAGTATACATAGCCCGAAAGCTAGTTGTGCTCTTATGCTGTGTGTGTAACTAATGCAGTGCTTATGCTATGACAGTTATAGACTAGAATGCAATCCTAGTTCACTATAACCAATGGTTCTGATACCAATCTGTCACACCCTCAAATTTCCACTGTGGGGTTTATACCGCGAGGCGTGTGACATACCAGGATCCATTGCCATAAGTCACATGAACGACTCTAAATGCCCAAACCATTTAGTTCGTTATCGAAAACAGGTTTACTAGATAATCATTTATTCAAATAGTTGGGGAAGCGAATTTAAAGATAATAGATAACCATATAGTCTGCGCAAAACAACACGCTCAAAATAATAATAGATAATTAAACATTCGAAAGTAGTTAAGTGTTCATATCCCAATGACGCTATATGATGCATGCCCTACACGTGCTCTGAAACTAATGACCAGGCTTTCTAATCGTGGCACCGGAAGCTAACTACCTGTAAAAGCGTGTATATCGCGTGTCAACATAAAGTTGGTGAGTTCACAAAGTAAGGTAAGTAAAAGTGTAGATTTCCCAAACCAAAAACGTTTATTAGGTTCCCCAAACCCAAAGTAGTAGTCATTAACCAAAACCAAGAACCAAGAAACAAGAACTACAAACCACTAGTTCATGATAACTAAACAATGATATACCGAATTGCTATTCAAACGATGCACTCGCCCCGCGAGCTGGTTTTTGCCTCCCATCATTGCCTATCAACAATGATAAAGTCTTAGGTCGTAGTTCACGCCCGCCTCCCAGCACGGTGTGAGGTCTGTCAAACCTAATAGCGCTATCAACTAGTAACCCGCTTGCCATAACCTGGCAACTCATTCGGTAAATAGTAGAGGACTTCCATGATAGAATGCAGTTTAGTTCATCAAGGACATAGAGTGTGAAACTAGCAAAGCCCGATCCACACAAGGAGTCATAGCACCCCAAACCCGAGATGTGAAAGTAGTCCCAAACCAGACTAGAAAAAGTTAAGTAAGTTGTCTCAAACCCGAGATGCATGCTTTTGAGAAAAGAGTAGTGAAACTCACCTGGTGTTTGTGCGAGAGATCTAGCAAAGCAAAGAAAGTAACTATCGTTCCAACAAAGATCTCCCTATGAACATTAAAACATATTAAGCTATGTGTTGTTTGTTTAACATACAGTTCAGCACCCACTTTTGTGAACCACATCAAGTTGTGTAGATCATGTTTCATGTATAAGAAGTTTAATTTTTCATGAATCCGTGTGTAATGTGAAACATTTATTTCAACACTAGATAATATAATTGATGACATAGGTGAAACAATGTGTGCATACTAGAAGCTTGAGTACTAAGTGCATCAACTTATTAATGCTAGAATAAGGCCGATTCTAATAATCAAAAGGCCTAAGCTTGGGTTCACAATAAGGGCCGCATACAATGACTAGAAGGGGTTAGTTCTTACCTTAATATGAAGCGACTAGGTGTGACCTTAGAGCTCTTGGTGGCCTTCCTTGGCTCGGCGATTGGAAGAGGGAGGTGTGGGTGTGAGCCGAAGCTAGAGGGAGGTTTTGGAGGGGTGTGGTTTGGCCTCAAGGGTGCCGAAGGAGAGAGAAAGGTGAGGGAAGTGAGGTGTGGTTTCAAGTGTTCCTAAGTGCTCCTATTAATAGTGGATTCTAAGGCAAGTCTCCACCATTCTTTCCTTCATTCAATGGTTGGCACATTCCATTTTGGTGAGTTAAATTTGTCTACATGAGTTGTCAATGTCCTAGAGTTTGACCGATTCAACCAAGAGTCACCAACTCTTCTATTTCTAGTAAGGTGTCATGTGTAAGGCTTGGTGTAAGAAGCTTGGAAGCATTGTTCATGTGTGTAAGTGAATAGGTTGTTTCTAGTGCCTACCATTGTGTCATTGATCAATCATTATCACCCTTTTCTTTAAGGGATTTCAGCCGAAACAACTAGGAATGTTAGAATGGATAGTGATAGTTCAATGCCATGTTTTGTCTTACTTGTTTGGATGTTGATGGATCATAGGAATCTAGGTGCTAGTTAGGAAGCTTCTTGAGCTTCTAGATGGATTACATCACTTGTCCCCTAGCCAAGGTACCTTGTTTTTATTGGATCGCCTATGGTGCCTCCCTAGAAGTTAGGATGGATGGTGACAACACATGGTTACTAGGCTTGTCATTTAGATGTTTGTGTGATGTCCATATCCTTCATGTTAGCCGATTAGGGTGTAAGATTGTAGGATAATTAGCTAATGAAAGTGATGGATCATACATGCTTCCTTATGCTATCTTACAAGACCTATGATGGTGATGGGGGTGTACTTCGGTTGCAAATCAAGGGAACAAGGAGAGTTTTCATGCTTAGGGAATATATCAAGGCTATGGTTGATTCTAGTTAGCACCTATTATGGTGTAAGTGAGTATGCTTCCATTTGGATGGCTAATTTGGGCACATGGGATTTAGAAGTAGCCGAAAATTCATGAGGTTGGGGTAAGATGATTAAGCCAACTCATAGATGTAGTTGTAGGATGGTGATGTCTTAGAAGCTTCTTTGTCAAGTCCTTTTCATCATGTCTTGGCCAACTAGTGCCTAGATTTCCTAGATTGTAGGTTGTCATAGTTTGTTTCCCATAGGGTGGCTACTAAAGACAAAAAAAGAAACTTCCAAGCCTGTATGTGTGCATGCGTGTGTTTATATATACATGTATGTATGTGTGTTAGCTTCTAGAAGGTATTTAACAAAATATAGTTTTTCTTATCAAGCCTAGTGTATGTACAAAGCCTAGTGTATGTGTATATATATATATATATACAAGCACGTTTAGAAGTATAAGAGATTCATGTACACACATAGATTAATATTTATAAACTCTATGAGACACCATGTGTTGCAGTGTTGCGCGATTCTTTCTCCTAACTTCTCTTGATGAAGTATACCTATTAAAATTCCAATGATAACATGGCGATTGAGCTGATTTTTAACATCGTAGATAAGAAGCTGGTTTAAAAGAAAAAAATATGATTAATGAATAACATGAACACTTTGTGTGTTTTTTTCCTGTATGAACGAAACCCCACAAAAAAATAGTCGATTTTTCTCCGTTTTTTATATAGGACTATGGTACTCGTTGGAAAGATAATAAAACGCTCGTTAATTTGGTGTAATTTTTTTCTTTAAAAAATCTCGTATATAAAAGATATAAACGTTTAAAAATTATAAGAGGAAACATGAGAGAGAAAATTTTAAATTCTTTTTTTCCTAAAATAACTCAATTTAATTTAGGGTTTTATGTTTATATTTTTTTTAATTAAAAAAGGAAATAGTTCAAAAACACTAAAAACTTTCAATTATGATGCCACGTGACACTCTCAAGGGGAGGTTGAGGCCTCCATTGCACGCCACGTCAGCATATACGTTTCTTTTATATATATATATATATAGATATAGATAGATGTTTAATACTATGAAACCATGAAAGTAGAATCAGAACTCCTTAGTGTATGTGTATATATATATATATATACAAGCACGTTTAGAAGTATAAGAGATTCATGTACACACATAGATTAATATTTATAAACTCTCATAAGTTTAATCATATGTTTGTCAATCTATGATAACTTATAGATACATATATAGCTAGTGTGTGCACGTGTAACTTATCTAGTTAACTCTAGTAAAGTAGAATGCAAGAAATCTAGGTGCAAGTAACTAGAGTTTAGTTAATTTAGGAACCTGAAATTGCGGGGTATCACACTGCGATTAACACAATATCATCTGCAAATAGCATGCACCACGGTAAAGTCTCCTGGATGGACTTAGACATCTCATCTAAGACAACTGCAAAAAGAAACGTGCTCAACGCGGCCCTTGGTGGAGCCCTACCTCCACGGGAAAGAAATCAGTATCCCTACAAGTGCACGGACACTGGTTTCAGTCCTATCATACATATCCCAAATCAGTTTACGAGGTACACTATCATATGCCTTTTCCAGGACAATGAACACCATATGAAGATCCCGTTTCTTCTCCCTATACTTTTTCATCAAACTCCTTAGAATGTATATGGCTTCCGTAGTTGACATCCCTGGCATGAATCCAAATTGATTTACTGTAACATGAGTTTCTCTTCTAATCCTAGTATCAATAACCCTCTCCCATAATTTCATAGTATGACCTAACAGTTTAATTCCTCTATAACTCCCACAACATTGTGCATCTCCTTTGTCTGGCATTTTTCAGATTTAAATATAAGATTGAAGTCTGTGTCGAATGACTGAGTTAAAATAAAAAAAATTCTTCATTGTTTGTGTCTGTGTAGAAATGATAGAGTTAAAGTTTGAATAGAAACACAATTACTATGCATATCCAGACCTCTTGAAGGATCCAGCACAAACAGGTAATCAAGAGCATATGAATGTAATGACTTTGAACCGTATGATGATCTATAAAGGGAAGCCCGAGAAGCTTCCTATAAGAAGGTTGTTTGGTTATTTTGTTATTTAGTAAATCCTGGTTACAAAGCACCAGATAAAGATGAATGGAGACATGCTAATAGTAATTTTGATTCTGATACCCCACTGGTAACAGTTTCCAGTGAAGAATGAGCGAAGAGACAGACTAAGAAGAAGAAAACAAAGAAACAGTCACAAAGGAAGGGTAAAGAGATTGAAGGTTCATCAAGTGCTAAGAACAATGGAAAGAAAACGATGTTGATAGATGAAGACACTGAAACTGAAGAACAATGGAATTCAAAGGAAGAAGAAACACATAGTGATAGGGAAGCGAATCCCAAGGCCACTGGAGATTCTACTTCACCTTCTTCGATGGATGAATTAGTTGCAGCAAAACTTCAAAGAGGATACGACAAAGATCCTAACTTTGATCTTCAGTTAGATGCCGATGAAGATTTACTTGGTTCTCCTCATGTTGCAAAGTCAACTAAACGTGGTCATATGAAGTCCATGTCAAAGAAGGAAAGCAACAGATCGAAGAGGAAGAAGGATGTTGAAACTTTATTGAAAGGAATGAGTTCTTCAGCAATTCCTACACCACCCTCAACAACACCAACACAAACAAAATCGCCAGCAAAAGAACCCAAAAAGAAAAAACAGAAGGTTGTTAAAGAAGTGGAGATTGTAAAGAAGAAACCAGTAGCATCAACAACACAACACAACAGAACCCATAAAAAGTCTCAAGATCTTTAAAGGATTTGTTACACAACTTTGACAAAACATCATCATCCCAACCGTAAGCAGCATCTAGTTCACAACATGTTGCTACTGTATTCCAAGATGCATTGTATCTGATGCAACAATAAATAGCACGGTTAATGAAATCTATCGACTTACAGAAAGCTGCTACATTTAAGAACGAAGATGAGATTAAGCAGCTGAAAGAGAATGAGAAAGAAATGTTACAGATCATTGCTAAGTCGAAAGAGAAGCAAGAAAAGTTAGAACAAGAGGTTACTAGTTTGCAATTCAAATGGCAGAAACATCAAGACGTCACGTAGTGATGATTGTTCAGTAGCTCATCGCAATTCAAATGTTCAAATAATCAATTATGCCATTTAAATTAATTTCAAACTAAATACATCCAAATGTCATGAAGTGAAATTATAACATGTAATGATAAGACACGAATTAACAACTTCAAATATTCTTCTCTCGGGATAGGAATAGACTTCAAGTACCATTGTTCCCTGAAACTGTTAAGTTTGGAAAAGATGGGGGGTCAACTAGAAGTTGGTGAGAATACATAGACCTAGTCTAGCAATAAGTTTGTAAGTTTCAACGGTTTAGCAATTCATATGTCTAGTGTATATCAAAGTCTACATGTGGAAACAAAAACACAAATGATAGTATGCACATAATCAATCCTCCAACAAAGTTTAGGTCCATCCCGCATCCACGGTTCTCCTTAATATAATGTTTGGAACGATTACAATCACCCGCACTCCCCATAGAAATGGTCAACGAATCTAGATGGGGTTGTCAATCCAATAGATCTATCATTGTATATCGCCGGCTTAGCCAAAGCTAATGATTATGTAAGTTTAAGTTTAAGTCTAACAAGTTTTTGTCTATGACATTTGGCATCAAAGATTTACAACTACACACGTATGAAGAATTGCTCAAGTATAAAAGCATAAAGTTTCAAGCATAAAAAGTTACATAATCGAGGCTATGTAAACTCACCATTTGCGTAATAACTTGAAATATGTAGAACAACAAAGTTTAAATTAGAATATCCCAAAGGATTAACCTAAAGGAATAAACAATAATTTGTAAGGGAAAGAACTTAAAGTTTAAGTTATCTAGGATTAGGCACTTAAGGTTTCTAGACTAGAATTTGGGGATTCACAGGGTTTTTGAATTGAATAATTTTTAATATTTAATGAAAATATTATGAACTCCATTAATTATTTCAAATTATGAAGATTTAATCAATAATCAAAAGCGTAAATAATGGAACGGCTTAAATATAAAAATATTTGATTTTAGGCAATTAAATATGAAATTAAAGTATAAATAAATAAAAATAATAATCTAAATCAATTAAATATGATAATCATAAGTCCATTTTGTACTGAGATACTAGCAATAATTTCAGAATTTTTAGGACTTATAATTTTGATATCTTTATATTTTAAATTGATTTATGAACATAAAAATGCAATAATTAGGAAATAAATACAAATAAAGTGAAAAAAATGTTATTTTAATTTTATAACAGTATTTAATATGTGATGTAAGTGAAAAATAATTTTAAAAATAATCTTTTATATTATTTTCATTTAAAACAGAATTTAATTGAATATAATCAACTAAATAGGAATAAATTGCAAAAATTGGTAATAATATTATTTTTATAAGAAATTTTCTTTTACAAGAAATAAAGTTATCAAAAAGTTTTATATGGTTAGAGATAACTCCACAAAAAAATTGGTATTAAAATGATTAGAAATTAATTTTCTATGAATTAATTATGGTTTAAACAAAATAAATACATTAAAAATAAAAATAAATATTTTTCAGAAAAGTAAATTTATAAACCTAAACTTTAGAGTTTTATGAAGCTATGATAATTTTTATAAAAGTTTTGGACTAAGTTTGTTATTTTAATTGCATTTATATAAGTTATATATAAAAAAAAAGGAAAAGAAAAAAGGGTTATAAAAAAAACACCACACAGATTCGCCCCACCTAGGGCTCGAACTTGAGACCTGCGTTTTGTAAAGTCACAACCAGACCAACTAGTCTGGGTGTGTGTTTGGTGTCTGATTATGGATTTAAAACGTTTTTAAGTATATATAAAATCAACGTGAATCCCCAAATAAAAACCTTATAAACCTTAATACCCTAATCGTTCAAGTGAGCATCAAAATGGAACAGGTCGAAAGTAAAACATTAGGGCTATTGAACTACTCATAAAAATGAGTTAGAACATATATTGGGTTGAAACTAACCTTAAAGAACAGAGGTTATACGCGGACGCAAAGGAAATGAACCAAAACCACCTTAAACCCTGATCGAATGATGGTTGAATGCGAAAATGGATATGGGGGTTCTCTTAGTCGTTGGTTTATGACGGTGTGTGCAGGTTTGATTGTGACAGAAACGTATATAAATAAGAATTTTTTTATATTTATAACATAAAAAAGATCTTGATAATACGAATGTTTGTATAAAAGGTTTTGAAAGTCTAGGATTAGAAATGCTAAACAAGTAAATATAAGGGACTAAATTTGCATAAGGGAAATAGTAAAAGGTGACGGATGTCACACTAGTAGTATACGTAATAGTCACCATGACTAGAACATGAACTAGACATTCGTATAAATATATATATATATATATATATATATATATATATATATATATGAAACCATGTATAGACATCAATTTGCAATTAGCGTTAAGAACCAACAATTAAATTAATTTAACAATAACAAAAAGACCCTAGCTCGTCCAAACGTGTAACCACAATGTTAGCTTCATAGACAAATATTTACAACTATATTAGGACTTGCACGTGAACCATCACGTCGACTCAAGACTTTGGAATACCATGTGATAGTGTGACATGATGTGTTACGCTGCCAATGTGAGTTTCATGAACCTCCCTTTTTTCGATTTAAATGCTTTTGGGTAATCACATGCTTCTATGTATGAAACTTAGTTGATGATGTAAGATACTTGTTGCCGGCCGTTAGAACTCACACTCATTAACCCAAGGGATTTGGACCACATAATATGTAGGTAGTACTACTTGGAGAATCCCCCACACACAATGTACTCGGGACTAGGGAACCAAGAAACCCTCCACTAAGGTCTACGGACCGCTTAGGCATGTATTATGCCTAGATAATCTATAATGGCAGTAGATAGATTTTGTGTCATGTTTGAGGTGTGACTTGTACATCACCATGTGTTAAACCATATGAACTTGCAAACTTGTTTTTGAATTGACAAATCTACTTTAGATCCACATAACCAGTTAGACGAACTCACCAACATATTTGTTGACCCAAACCTACTTTTAAGCATGTGTTCAGGTACAACAGATGGATGGATAGCAACTGTGAGGTATATGTTTACTAATTGCGGATTAGAGATTATCATGTTAGAGACTCAAGCCTTTGGTTCATAGTTGACATTGGTAGAAAGATTCAAGCTACAAGTGTTGCGGAATAGAGAATTAGAGCTAAGCATTGGTAGAGATATGGATGGACTTGTGAACTACAACGACAAAGATGCTTCGACGACGCCTTGATTCGTACCTGTTATAGAATATAGATTATTTCCAACTGCAAACTTTTTTACCATAAAATTCAATTCAAAGCCAAGACAAAACAAGTTACATTTAGATGGTGGGTAAGCGGGCAACAAGTTGCGCCGCTATCCTCTTTTGAATCGCAAAGCCTATCCTTCTAAACACAAACCCTAGGTTTTTAGGGCTCGGCGATTAACTGTGGACCACCATCTGCACTCGTTTCAGGAACCGTACTGCCTCAGGGGCCAGAGATCCAAATGTGTCAAAAGCAAACGGCAAGAACACATGTTGATACTCGAAACAGAGTGTTCCGTGCTTAGCAACCTTCTTAGCTTCTACCCACAAAACTGACTGCCCCGGTACAAAGCCGCTGTCACGCAAACCTACCAAGGGGGAAACCCCTGTCAAGTCAACACAATCATGTTTGCCCCCATCCCATCCAAACACAAGAACATCCGCAGAGCGTAAAGTAGATCTCCCCTCCCGCGGATCAGTCATAAGATAGACTGGTGCTTCTTTCTTGGCTGAGACCCCCGCACTTCGAAGCACATCCCATAGAACATCTCTAGCCAAATGATGGCTGTACTTGATCCTCGGAAATTCCTTGCAGTGGGGCGCATGCTCGCCAAATTTATCCAGACATGCTATTTTGCAAATGGGGCATGGTTCATCCGGGGAAACAGAGGTATCATGAGCCGGTATCGGAGAATAGCCCTGTATTCGATCGCCGAAATCTGCTGCCCAAGCCCTTCAATGGGCACGACAGTCAGAAAATCTTGAGCATGAGCCTCTTGAAGACATGCAAACTGCAATTTGTATTAATTTGGAACTAGAAAGTTGTACAGACATTTATTATAGTCGTTGGTTATTTCCGTTGTGCATGTCACACCCCAAAATCTGCATTCGGTCGTGACCCATTGGTACCGTTACTACGCAGCAGAAAGATAGGTCTAAGACTCCAAAAGCTAATGAACGCCATCTAAAAGCTTACTAGGGTGTTGAATTCCAGTAATTCCAACTAATCCAACTGTGTCGTGCCAAATGATACCTGAGAAAAACATGCTTAAAATGTCAACATAAAGTTATGTTGGTGAGTTCACGTTTTTATAATTGTTTCTTGTAAAACTACTTTCCTTTAAATAATGGAAAATAATAGTAAAGCATTGTAAGAAAGTTCAGCATTATTGCAAAAGACCAAATTAGAGAAATTCTTGTAAAAACACCCCATGGAATCCTCACCGGACATTCCATAATACTTTTGAAAAATTGGCCGTTTGGAAAGGTTAAAAACCTAAAACGTTCATTTGGATTACAAGTGAAAAACTTTGCATGAGCCTATAACCAACCCCAGGCTAGTATGTGCCTCACGAAGATCGCGCTCTCGCTACGATGCCAACTAGCAGCCGGTTATAGTAGCGAATGTCGTGAGGATTTGACTGAACAGTTGAACGATGACAAGGACACTATACCCTTAGATGTGTGGTTAAGGGCAATTTGGCCCTATGGAAGTGAACAAGGACAACCCCATCCTTAGCGTCAACTCATGCATGTTTGCAATTCTAGTTTGATTGTATAAAACTAGTGTGTTTTGATAGTGAACTTTGCATAAATCATTTGTGAGGATTCGATATCCATTTGTTAAAATGATTTAAGAAATGCATAAGTTATTTATTGAAATATCAAATGCTTTTGCGAAACTTGCATGCTCCCCCCCCCCCCCCCCCTCGAAAACATTTGCTAAACATTAGAAAGTGGGGTCATGAACTCACCTGGAACCACTGCTAAAGGGTTAGCAAGCAAAGCCTAAACTTGACTGACTTTCATGTGCCTTAATTATCAACAAAGGACACCTTAAAGTCTAATTCAAATAAGCATAGCTCATTACCCGGCTAAAAGATAGTTTATCCAACTATCTAGACTTGTGGGTAATAACCCGAGTCTTAAGTGTTTTAACTCGACGAACCGATTGTGACTTATCTTAATTATGTGTTAGCACACGACATAGTACCCAAGTTGCGCACTTGTTCTATTAGTGTCTAACCCACGTTTGACTAATACCTCGAGACGTATAACTTTTCCTGAGCTGTAGCTCGTCTCATTAGTCGGATAAATGTATTTGTCTTGTACGTCTATGTTTAGGAAAATATACTTTGCAAATTACTATTCTTGTTATTAATTCCTGATTAATAAGAAATGTTACATCATTTCCAAATCCGAACATTTAAAGGTTTTCAAAACATTGATTTTTATAAAAAGGTTCCCAAATAAATTAGAAAGTTTATATATTTTTGAATCCGAACAATGCACATTATTTAGTTACTGAAAACCTTTTGAAAACTTGTCATGCTTGAAGCTCGACAAAAATTATATATTTGTTTTGCGAATATTGTTCGGGTTTTACTTATCTTTGTTACCAATAATTCTTGTGAAAATGTCGTGGTTTTATATAAATACCTTTATTAAGGAACTTGGAAAAATCATTTATAAAAAACATACACGACCTTATTAATTGTACCAAGCCTTGAGACCATTCCAACAAACAACCCGATCTCAAAACTTGAACCACCATTGAACCCGGGCAACTTAACCCACAACCAAACCGGAACTAGACCCGAGCAAAACCCAAAGCTCGAGCACTTACCGAACCTGGAATACGGACTATTACCCCGAAGACTAACCCACGGCTTCAACCTCCCAAGGGCCGCCATTGGTCGGATTCACCAACAACCACCACTTCTTTGACCTGAGACCCCCACCTAGACCGAACATCACCAGAAAACACCACCTGTTAGAGCTGAGGACCACCGGGATTTCAACCACCCTTGAACCCGACACCTCCAGCCGAAAGCACCAGAAAAACGACGCCTTGAACCACCAAACCCGGCCACTCTTGTCACACCCTCAAATTTCCATTGCGGGGTTTATACCGCGAGGCGCGTGACATACCATGATCCCATAGCCATAAGTCATAAGAACGACTCTAAATGCCCAAACCATTTAGTTCGTTATTGTAAAACCAAGTTTAAAAGTTTTAACCAACCCAGTTTCAAAGTATAGCGGAAGCGAAATAACAAAACAGTTAAATAAAAGTCTGCGCAAAACACCGCGCCCAAAACCATAAGTAAATAGTTAGATATTGTGAAAGTAGTTTAAATGTTTGTCATCCCATAACCTAAAATGATGCATGTCCTATCGTGCTCCGAACCTAGAGACCTGCAAAATCATGCTAGCGTGTGTCAACATAAAGTTGGTGAGTTCACAAAGTAAAGTAAGTAAAAGTGTAGGTTTCCGAACCCAAGAATAGTAGTTATCAACAACCAAAACCAAGAACCAAGTACCACTAGTTCAACGTATGCCAAGGGTAGCTAACCGATTCATGATAACTAAACAATGTTATACCGAATTGCTATTCAAATGTTGCACTCGCCCCACGAGCTGGTTTTTGCCTTCCATCATTGCCTATCAACAATGATACAGTCTAAGGTCGTAGTTCACGCCCGGATCCCAGCACGGTGTGAGGTTTGTCAAACCTAATAGCGCTATCAACTAGTAACCCGCTTGCCACCCGGCAACTCATTCGGTAAATAGTGAAGGACTTCCGTGATAGAGTGTAGTTTAGTTCATCAAGGACACAGAGTGTGAAACTAGCAAGGTCCGATTCCTCCCAGGAATCAACCCATCCAAAAACCCGAGATAAAAATAGTAGTCCCAAACCTGGACTAGTACAGTAAGTAAGTTGTCTCCCCGAGACGCATGCTTTTGAGAAAAGAGTAGTGAAACTCACCTTGTATCCAAGCAAGTAAATCCAAATTCCAAAGTAGGGTGTGCTGCCGACTCCCTATTACATGTGTTACTAAGTGAGTGTATGGGTAATATCATTACACCATATAACCCGTTTGTCCAAGATGTTTAAAAGTTCAAAACCGTGTAAGTGACACCTAACGATTCTACATGCATAAGTAAACCCTACGGACCCGTTGGTGAATATGTTGGTAATCATCAGCTTTACACTTCATATGCATCTCATATAAGTGTCCATTCAAGTTCACGTCAATTACATACCACATAAGACTCCCAATAGTCACATAAACACAAAATACACAATCTGCGTTTTTAGGACAGATTATGCGTCATGAAAACTAATTTATTAAAAATACTTATCCAGTGAGTTAGACTCCCAAAATTTTACTAAATATTCTAGGGGGTCTAATGGAAAAATTCATATTTTTAGTTTGTGATAAAACCTTGTACAAAACTTATGAAAAATCAAGCAACACAGCTATGTCCAGAAACTACACACAATAGATCAGTTTAGTAGAAAATTCCCAAAAATCGTGTATTCATCCAAACGGGATGAATCCACTTGGAAAAGCCAAGTTATTCCAATGTTAACCTACTGTACAAATTTCATAACTTAATTACTTATAAAACTCGTGTTATGATTGTTTAAAGTTGACTCAGTTTGTTAACCCGAAATTCTGATATGACCTATTTTCAAAGAAAATTCCAAAAATAACTCAAACGACGTCCAAAAGCTAAGACCAGGTATGATATAACCATGCAAAGAAAACATCAAAACCATCATGTTAAAGCCACGTAACAGACCCTACAAGTTAACCTAAACATTCTGTCCAGATTTTAATCATGCATAAACCTTTATTTAAACGACTCACGTGTGCGTATAATCGATCAACAATCATCAACAATTATTACAAAACATTCCTAAGACCTATTAAGATCAGAATCTATCATAATACATGCAAAAATCATAACCCTGACGATCAAACATCAACAACTTGCGCAACAAGTAATCTATTATATCACTAATCGCCTATCATCATGTTTAACCCATTAAATCTTCAGACCTGGACAAACTTAGTTATAGGGTTTTTATAACATAATAATAAGATTAAAGCATAGAAGATTAAGGATTATACCACAAGCTCTTCGAAACAACCAACCGAATGCTCTTGAAGCTTCCCGATCGATGTTCTTGCGCCTTAGCAGGTGGTTTGGGGTTAATATTTCGTAGGTAAGGCAGTAGGGGCGATTAGGGTTTGAGTTTAGGTGATACAAGAGGCTTAGGGTTGCTTAAATAGGTGATTAACTCGGTTTGGTGGCGACAGACACCCGTGAGCGGCCGCTCACAGGGCCTTGGCCCGCGTGGGTGGCCCGTTTCGTCACCCGACGTGTTTTCCTTCGACGTTTTCGTTATTTTGGACCATAATAAGTGTAACCCCATGTGTTAAGGCCCCAACCATCCTACCGGTCCATCTATTATGATTTTTATTAACGTATTCGGTTTAAGTTCACGTAATCACATACAGTTGCACATAATTTCACAAAGTATCATAGAAACAAATAATTGCAATCAATCTAAATCAATTAACTCGCAATTATTTAACTTCATCGTTCACCAACGTCCGAGGTTCACTAATCATGTATACAGTTTGGTAATTCCCCGAATTATCACTTCATGCAGTTATTACCCTATAACTGTGCGACGTGTGACTTAACTAGCTAACCCTAGTTAAGTAGAATGCATAGAATGTAACTAGAGTTAAGTTAAAGTGAGAACATAAAATTGCGGGGTATCACAACTCTAACATGCACCCGAGCCCTCACAAAAAACGATACATCACCACCACGAAGCACCACCACATCTGGAACAAACTCGGCCCTCTATACCTCCAATTTAGGACTAATTTTACCCCGATCTGGGCCTGAAAATGCAGCGCTACCACCATCGAGGCAGGATGGTGGTCGGCCGAGCTCTGAATAGGGATGAGGGACGGAGACCGAGTGGGAGACATAGAGAGGGGGGTTTATAGAGAGGGATAGAAGATTCTAGATAGAGGGAGAGTATTCTAGAGAGAGAGAGAGAGGAGATGGCAGCCAAATGAAGAGAAAAGGGGAATGTGGAAGCTTAATTAGTTAGGTTTTGCGGGTAGGTGGAAGTATAGCGCGTATCGAACTCGTTTTACGCATCGTGTATCGAAAAAGTAACAACTAAAACATGTCGTAAATGTTCGTAATATAAAACTTAACTAAACCGGGAAAAAATATAATTATTTTTGCCATCCGACACGCGCGTTCAACACACGCGTTTAAATCGCGTTAATTCGGTCGGTAGCTATTTAGCTTGTTTAGATGATCTGTTTCCTTTCGAAACTTAACAACAAATATTATTTAAAAGAAATAACTATTCCAGGAGTCTAATAACGGTTAAAACTACGTATTTTAGCGTCCGAATCCCAAGTCAGTTCTTCTCCGCGTTCTCTGAAATAAATCGCGTTTGGTCGTTTCTCGTGCTGATTTCACATCCGATCGGATAGATAGCAAACATGCGTTGTATTTACATATATTAATACTATGTTAGTCTAGCGTGACGATTATTCACCAGTGCCAGTTCGTTAAAGTTAAACGCACACAACTCTTTACTCTAAGACTTCCAGGCATCCACGAACTTCAAGAAGGACATAGCAGGACTCGTAAACTCTTAATTACCTTAAATTCCACTATAAAACATGTTCATTCATCGGAAACATATTTAGGATCAAATTAATCATTCACACGATTTTACCGGTTGTCACATTCTCCCCCTGTTATAGAAGTTTCGTCCTCAAATATTGAGCTAAGATATATTCAAAGACCAAATGGAAGCTTGACAACAATCAATGAGTCGAGGTACTTGCTGGTAGAGAAGATGAATTTTCAGAGTTAATCGACATGAATGACATTTGATGGCAACCTCAAATGTCCAATCTGAGCGAGACTTAAGAGAACGATATAGTTTCAATATTCCAAATGAATTGTAAAAGTGTGGAAAGCAACTTTGGTGGTTAGAGATAACCGCTCAATTTTCTGAAAAGTGTAGTGGAGTGTTTGTGGCAATGCAAGGACTACCAATAGTCCTCTATGATAACCGTACATTCAATAAACGCTAAACAATAGAAACGACACGACTCCCCAAGGAGGCATGTTTCAAGATTGAACGATTAAGCATTCCAACACTTGAAAAGAAAGAAAGTGCTCAATTTCTTGATTAGTTCCAAATGAAATGTCATAGTTGAAACAATATTCTTGGCCGAAATGGCGGGTAAGCAAGCTATTACAGTTTGCCTAGTTTGCAAAAATATCGATGCGGTCAAACAAATGAATTCCAAAATCAACTAGCACGCGAAGGTGGCATCCCAAATGCCCAATCATGCTATCAACAATTTTGCTAACAAAAAGAGCAGGCGCACCTCAAACGAATAAACTGGTGCACCAACTTTTCCATAACATGCCACAAGGTGTGTTTGGATTCGGGACAATAACAAATAGGTTGATGTAGAAAGAAGTATCTCAACAAAAGTCACACATCTGTAGAAGTCAATAGGGTATTCACCACAAGGTGCTGTAACAAGTTACACGATTTGATTTTTCAAAAGTGTCGATTCAAATAAGATCATCGACAAGGTGTCAAAAGGTAGATTGCCCACAAGGGCCTGACGCATCGAGGCTAGAAGGCAAGCATTATGAGCAACAAAGCAATGATCAATTTTGTAAAGGAATCCATCGTTCGATGTGAAGTCCTAAAATGGACTTACACAAATTAAAAGAATTCAATCATGCGACAGATGACACGCGTTCAAAATGCATGTCCAAGTTTATGAAGAGAGAAAGATCCAACAAAAACGAGGTTCTTGTAGAGCATTATATTGAAGGCCACAAACACAGAAGGAGAGATGTAAGAATGTACTTGGAAGGTGTAACTAGGTTCCACATCATGAATCTTAGAAACACAAGAACAAGATCACCAAGGCCTTAGAATGGTTTAAGAAAAACTGTTGTCACGAATGAACAGAATAGGCAATATTAATTGATCCTTATGTCTATATATACCATCACGGTAGATTCTCTCAGAGCTTTCATGTGCCTACAAAGTCACCATGACGGGACATACGCATCACATATATGACGTTAGTCATGCGCACCACCTTTCATGTTGCAACTTCTGACTGCACCACAGCTGACGCCGTATCATCCGTGAGATGAGTTGCCTCATAAAGACGTTTCGGACCCAAGTCGACCTTGATGACGTAAGCGTTCCCTGAACCCGAGAATACAAAGTCGCAGATGCTATGGGAAATTCGTCTGTAATCCGAGGTCACCAGCTTCCCAACTAACTTGTCGCATGTGCACGTTCGATACATCCAAGTTTGATTCATCCACCATCGATGATGCGTATTGTTTCATAAACATATACTCTATATATACCATATATATATATATATAGATATATACAAATACACACAATATATAATCAGGTAAATCGCTCCTCATAACTAAGAAACAATGACCTGGCTATGCTCTATGTGAATAAACACTCGCTATCCGAAGTGACAACTTGCCGATCACTAGTGAATTATGCTTAGTCACTACGCGCATTTATACCCTTCTATGTAGAAACAAAAAAATAACTCACCTATTATTCGAATAGGAAAAATATTTCTTGCGCCCAAGAAAATATAGAGTGAGTTAGTGTAATTCCATACACTGATAGTTAATAAACTTATGTGGCAACAGTTGGAACTTGTAACCCCTAGGCGTTCATACTAAAGATTCAGTGTTAGAAAACAATATTTTTGGTCCCTTATTATGACAAAACTGAGGTTAAAGCATAGATATCTCCACCGACACCTAATTCGCTAAAACCTATGGCTCTAATACCAATCTGTCACACCCTGAAATCTGCATTTGGTCGTGACCCATTGGTACCTTTACTACGCAGCAGAAAGATAGGTCTAAGACTCCAAAAGCTAATGAACGCTATCTAAAAGCTTACTAGGGTGTTGAATTCCAATAATTCCACCTAATCCAACCGTGCCGTGCCAAATGATACCTGAGAAAAACATGCTTGAAAAGTCAACATAAAGGTGGTGAGTTCATGGTTTAATAATTGTTTCTTGTAAAACTACTTTCCTTTAAATCATGGAAAATAATAGTAAAGCATTGTGAGAAAGTTCAGCTTTATTGATCAAGACCAAATTGGAGAAATTCTTGTAAAAAGTCCCCATGGAATCCTCACCAGGCATTCCATAATAGTTTTGAAAAACTGGTCGTTTGGAATGGTTAAAAACATAAAACGTTCATTAGGATTATAAATGAAATACCTTGCATGAACCTATAACCAATCCCAGGCTAGTATGTGCCTACCAAAGATCGCTCTCTCGCTATGATGCCAACTAGCAGCTGGTTATAGTAGCGAATAGTCGTGAGGACTTGACTGTACAGTTGAACAATAACAAGGACCCCATACCCTTAGATGTGTGTTTAAGGGCAATTCGGTCCTATGGAATGAACCAGGACAATCCAGCCCTTTGAGATAAACAAGGACAACCCAGCCCTCTGAAGTGAACAAGGACAACCCCATCCTTAGCATCAACTCATGCATGTTTGCAATTCTAGTTTGAATGTATAAAACTAGTGTGTTTTGATAGTTAACTTTGCATAAATCATTTGTGAGGATTCGATATCCATTTGTTAAAATGGTTTTAGAAATACATAAGTTATTTATTGAAATATCAAATGCTTTTGCGAAGCTTGCATGCTCCCCCCCCCCCCCCCCCCCCCCGTGAAAACATTTGCAAAACAGTAGAAAGTGGGGTCATTAACTCACCTGAAACCACTGCTAAAGTGTTAGCAAGCAAAGCCTAAACTTGACTGACTTTCCTGTGCCCTAATTATCAACAAAGGACACCTTAAAGTCTAACGCAAATAAGCCTAGCTCATTACCCAGCTAAAAGATAGTTTATCCAACTGTCTAGACTCGTGGGTAATAACCCGAGTCTTAAGTGTTTTAACTCGACGAACCGATTGTGACTTATCTTAATTATGTATTAGCACATGACATAGTACCTAAGTTGCGCAGTTTTTCTATTCGTGTGTAACCCACGTTTGACTAATACCTCAAAACGTATAACTTTTCTTGCGCCATAGCTCGTCTCGTTAGTCGGATAAATGTATTTGTCTTGTACGTTTATTTTTAGGAAAATATACTTTGTAAATTACTATTCTTGTTATTAATTCCCGATTAATAACAAATGTTGCATCATTTCCAAATCTGAACATTTCAAGGTTTTCACAACATTGATTTTATAAAAAGGTTCCCAAATAAATTAGAACGTTTATACATTTTTTTATCCGAACAATACACATTATTTAGTTACTGAAAACCTTTGGAAAACTTGTCATACTTGAAGCTCGAAAAAAATTATATATTTGTTTTGCGAATGTTGTTCGTGTTTTTCTTATCTTTGTTACCAATAATTCTTGTGAAAACGTCGCGATTTTATATAAATACCTTTATTAAGGCACTTGGAAAAATCATTTATAAAAACATACACTGTATGCGTATAGGATCGGCTATTCAAACAAATAATATGATCAAACAAGTTCAATTCAGGTGCGGAATCCCTGAATTGATCACGAAATGATAATAAAAGTATCAAAACACACAAATCATCATAAACACATTCATTTCATTCATTAACATAATCATTAATCACTTTAAAAGCTTGTTTACAATGATATAAATCAGTTACAGACTTGACAAAAACCCTAGGGAGAAACACACTCTGAGAGGGAAACAAAAATGACCAAAAGTTTACATTAAAAAAATGATTCAACCTTATATAGACCTGCACATTCGCCCAATTGACTTGGTCGAATGTGTAGGTTCGACCATTCGCAGTGGGCGAACCAAGACATACATAGAAACAGATTTACATTCGACCTCCCAGAGCTACCTTCGACCAAATGATTCTTCCTTCGACCATTTATAATCCACCTTCGACCATCCGACTACATCAAAACATTTTAGAATCCGCAATTCAATAGCACTAGTCGCACTTTCGTGTATCTACAAACTCCCCCTCGACTATTGCTTGAATTGCTTCACCCTCCGGTCTTCATCCATTCTCTTGTTCATCAGTTTGATATGCAATAGCTTCTTTTGTTCTTTCGTCATCACTGGTTCATGAGTTTGCTTAAGTTTCTTCTTTTCAACATTCTGAATCTGAACAAACTTCCCCAGTTTCTTATCAAAATCACAACCCGCATTGACATCCCACACAAAACATAGAAATACCACACGTTGGTATTTAGATGCCTGTTCACTGTCTTTCTCTTCACAGTAAATCGGATTATGGTATAACATGATAATGTCCTCGTGCGAGCAATTGATCAACCACATTGGGTCAAAAATATGAATCCTCTTAAAATCTTTCATACCATCCTTCAAAACAATAATAGCCTCTGCTGTCTTCCAGTCGTAGTACCACCACATAAAATCTTTCGAAAAGTGTTGTGGAATCAGCATCAAAGGAATATGCTTCAACACTTTTGGTGGTTTATACTTCAAAGTCACCTTGTGCAACCCCGTTATCTCATCTTTCTCCTTCTTGTGAACAATTCTCTTAGGATACTGTGGGGTAAACACATTCCATTTCGTTCTGCTTTCTCTCGCCATGTGATCTACAAGGTAACCAACGAGATGGTTGTTTACTGAAGCACCTGACATTTCATGTCTGCAGATATCGCGAATAGCCCAATATGGTAGTGTCTTAATATCGTGGAATCTGTTGAAGTACATAATTCCTTTCTCCCATTTCACAGCGAAACGCTTAAGCTGTCTCAAATACTTCCATCCGAGAGCTTCTCCTTTGAATAGTTCGTTGTGGAACTTATAGAAACTACCCTGAACTTCAGTCTTAGGGCGGTTAGCTTTTTTTTCTTTAAGTTTCCTCAACAATTCTTTCAAATCATCAGCCTGACTCAACAATTCATCAGAGAATTCAGGAAATCCAGAATCTTTATCATTCTTGAAGTATTCTGGATATTCCTCACTTGTAATATCCTCCATCTCTACCTCTTCGAACACTGGAACATCTCTATCATCAGAGTGATTACCTGCTTCTTTCTCAGGTATATTCAGTATATGATTTTCACTCATCAACTCCTCCAGAGATTTACCAACCTGTTTAACCAGTCCTTCTAATATCTCTTTAGACACGACTGCAGAAACTTCTTCGTCTTCCAGATCAGGATCATTATATTCCAGCTCAAAACGCATATCGTTTGACTCAAATATCTCTGAAAATCTACCAGTCATCTCGATCGTCCAGACTCTATCAGTCAACATCTGGCGATATAATTTCTTATCTTCTTCAGATAAAGCTCTGATTTTCTCGTTCCAGAAAAAAATATCATCGTCAGTAGTGCCACCAGGAGCTTTTGAGCTAGACTCTCCTGTGTCTTTACCTGATCCCCTCTTTTCACACTTATATTTGTCAGTGTCATCATCATCGTCATCATCATCACTATCAGCAGAGCTATTACCATCACCTGAATCATCACCTGAACCATCATTATCACGATCATCTTTCTTCTTAGGAGCATCACCGGCATCCTCATCCAATTCATCATCTTCTTCTTCTTCATCTGATGGTTCATAATCAACCTGTTCTTCTTCAGGATCTTTATCCTCCTCTCCATCTTTCAGTTGTGGAGCTTTTGAGTATAAATCTTTTATCAGATTGTTCATGCTCTTGTTCGTTTCTTTCAGCTTTTTGTTCTCGAGTCTCAGATTAATATACCTTCTAGTATTTCTCTGCTCATGTAATAACAACTTCTGATTCTTAGCTTGAAGTTGTTTAATCTTAGCTTCCAAACCTTCTTGATTTTCCTATGAAGATATGACAACATCCAGCATCTTTTTATTATTTTTCCTTAACTGCTCAATCTCTGCTTGTTGCTGATTAATGATTTTCATCATATGTGCAAGCTTCTGGTTTACTGCATTCATCACATCACTATCTACAGCAACCTTTGGTGTTGAAGCTTCAGCAACTAGAGTCTTTTGTTTCTCCAGTTTTCGCAAGACTCTATCTAAAGCAGCATTAAAATCATCAGTTGGTAATTCAGATTGCTCAGCAGCAAATGATGTTTTCTGTTTCTTTGCCACTGGGATGTCATGGGAGATTTAGAGCTTGATACTGCAGGCACTTTCTTTCCTGCAATTAAGTTCTCAATGTCTTTAGCTCTTTTCTGCATTGGCTTTACAATTTCATCAACCTTTGCTTTATTATTGTATATAGGCTTTTTCTGTTTCTCTCCAGTCTTTGGCGATCCTCCAAAATCTTCAGATCCCAAACCTAAACCTTCATCAATATCATCCAATGCAATCGGACTTTTCATCCTCTGTTCTTCTAAAGACTTGTTTAGACATTCAGACTCACCAGCCACAGGGGCCTTGGGCGTGGTGCTCTTAACAGTCTCATCGTCAGAATCCCATCTCTCTTCCACCTGAGTTTCTTACGAATCCATCGATTCTTCATCCACCAAGTGTATGCCTTTCTTCGCAACACTCTTTTTCCTCCTAGATATCTTCTTTGGTGGTTATGAATCTCTTTCTCTTTTCCTTTTCCCTTTGCCACTATTTGCACCAACATTCACTACTTGCCTTTTCCTTTTTGCGTCAGGATCAACAGGGCATAAAGGATTGTCTTCATCAGAATCACTGTTAGCATGCCTGGCCTTATCAGATGACCGAACAAATTCTTCAATGGTGGTCTCTCATTCATTGGAATGCCTTTGTATCCCTTCATTCTTACTAATGTATTCAAATTCATGTGATCCTGTACGACTATCTGAGTATGATCTCTTCTCAAATTCTTGTACTTTTCATCAAAGATCATTTGCAGAAATCTTGGATATAACAAAAACTTCTTATTCTTCAATCCTCTCAGTGGTTCCAGCATATGTTCAAGTATCATTCCGGATACATTGAAAGGCTTTTTTAAGATTAGGGCAACCATCAAAGAGCTAATACTCTTTCTCATTACGTCATAACCTCCACTCACTGATCTAAAAACATGTAGCACGACGTGAGCAAGGTACTTGAACTGTGGACATAGCTTTCCTTTGTGTAATGAACCATCAGTAATCGGTCCATTGTACTTCGTTCTCAGGAAACACTTTCTCTGCTCAATCCAAGAAAGAACTCTCGGATCAGTCTTCTTAACTGTCAGCTTCAATGCTTCTCGGATCAGTCTTCTTAACTCTCGGATCAGTCTTCTTAACTGTCAGATATCGTACTAACGATAGCAGATTCATTGTTCCAATAGTCCATTCTGGCATTCGTCCAGAATTCTTGTTGATGATCTCTGTATATGATGGCAGGAGTAGCAATAGCAACAATAACACGGCTTCTCTTCAAAAAGTCTATAATACCGGTGAATTCGGTATGTTTCTTCAGATCACCCAGATAAGCACAGCAGTTGTGTGCTTCTTCAAATGGTAACTCTTCTACTTGTTTCTTCTCGGCTGCCTTTTCTGAAGATCCTACGGGAATATCAGTACTCTGTTGTTCAGACATTGTTAAACTGCAAAACAAATCAAGAAAAACACGTTAAAAACGGACAAAATAACCAAAACATGAAATTTTTGATTTTGAAAATCTACATTCGACCAATCGAAGGTACGAATGAAGAAAATGGGGTTCGAATGTGGAATATAAGGTTCGAATGTGAAAATCAGTGTTAAAAAAATGTACATTCGACCATTTTGTTCCACTTTCGACCGTTTGAATCATCTACATTCGACCAAAAAGCCACTTTCGACCGTTTTGAATTGGGCGAATGTGTCTGTTCATCTTCTCAAATTGCAGATTTTGATTCAAAGTGTTTTAACATGCCATTTTGATTTGAAAAGCATCTAATATGGTCGATAAACCTTTCCCAATCAACAATTTTAATTATTATTCAGTGTTTATGCGTTTTATCCTAAAATCTAGGGTTTGAAACTTTTAAACAATCAATTGATTAATCTGTGATGTTTAAACCCTGGATTTTTTTATATTCTCCCCCTAAAACACTTAAACACTACATCCTTAACAAGAATTGTCACAATTATCGGTCAGAAAACATGATTTGATTCATGTTAGGGTTCGAACACTAAATCGATGATTCTGAACTGATTAATGAATGAGAACCTGCAAATGATAGGTTGAAATGATCAGCAAGATACAGAGATCACAATGATAGGATTTTTAAAACACGAGCAACAAGATTCCTTTATCTCAGAAATTTAAAATTTTTTTGAATAAGAGTCGAATGTGTAGATATGGTTTTTATAGGCTCCACATTCGACCAAACGTGTAGGGCGAAAATCAAAATTCGTCCACCTTCAACCCTCTTTAAAGGTTCGAATGTAGACAAATGGTTCGAATGTGAAAATGACATAAGAACACTCACATTCGACCGTTTGAAAGGTTCGAATGAGCAGCAAAAATTCCACATTCGACCCATCGAAGGGGCGAATGGAATTTGGAATTTTTGAACTTTTTACCAAATCTCAAAATCGAGTCCCGTTCAATATTTTTCTCAACTTTGAAGCGTCCAACATTCATTATTTCTCATTTAAAGATGACAAAACTCAAATGGTCCATCAAGCTTTAGAAAATCACCATCAACCACCATCGATCATCAAAAAATAAGATAGAAATGTAAGATCTTTTGGATTTTCTAAAATTTTTGTTTAAACACACCTAAAATCTTTTTGAGTTTTGTATTTTTGACGAGAAATGGAAAATGCAGAAATGTAAAGATAAAGCAGTAAATGTTTTGTGATTTCCGGTAAGAGGATCATATCAGTTTTTGAGAAATCTGATCACACCGTTGATCTTTTGATTTATTATCATTAAAGACAATGTGTGATCTGGCAATTGCTGATATTGTGATCCACATAAGCTCACATGCAGACTGTTGTGTAGTGATTTAGACTGATACGGTTATTTATAGTATAAACTCAATTGTCTGTGGTTCCCACACACACGACATACTCCCGTATCAAGAAGTAAATGCACAAAGACTCATTGTAACGCGTGATTATGCTTTCGTCATCTGTAATTTACAAGGTATGAGGCACAAAGGTATACAGGTCAGCAAATCAATGCTACAAAGTAACTTGTGCACTCTACTAGGTTGAGGGCTGATATCAATCATGATTTGCATCAATGATTGGATATGATGCATTAGATAATCTTTGATTATCGTCATACATTGAAAGTTCCTCAATTCGGTAACTTTAGGATTTGGCTTTATATCTCTTTTATAAAGATACCCTGTCCGATCTAGGTCCGTAATGACTTACAGCAGAAGATCAGAAAGGCTATCCCCGGATAACTAATAACATAACGACCCGAAACCTCCGAATTTTGTACAAATACCCTATCAAACGAAATTACGGTACTAAGAGCATATGCCCATGAGGAGTTCATCCACACAGCAATTCGTTTGATATGTATGTATCAGGCACGCAGTAATAAATCTACGAAGCCTATCATCACATCACACAGACTCAAACACACGCTTTATATTGCATTACACTTCGTTAGCATGTGTCAGATCCCCACTGATGTACTATCATTTCCTCTTATTCTCCTAGAAATCATTTTGGATTTTCTAAATCTTATGGGTTTTTGAATTTTTCAATGTTTTTGGGCTTTCTGAAAATAAACTCCACCTAAAATGTAAAACGTATTTTTTGGTGTTTGTATTTTTCTGAAAAACAGTAAAAAATAAACCTAAAAAGTGATAAACCGAGGTGGTGATCAGTCTTGTTTTTCTTTTATACCGTTAGCTTTTAAAAGATATTCAAATCTTGATTTATCAAAAGCTTTAGTAAAAAGATTTGCACGTTGATAGTCAGTGTGGATTTTGACCATATCGATCAACTCTTTTGCGTAACAATCACGGATAAAATGATATTTGATCCGGATATGTTTAGCTTTCGAGTGATTGACTAAATCTTTTGTTAATGCAATTGCGGCCTCATTATCACAGTATATAGGGGTTTTAAGAAATTGCAAACCATAGTCCACCATCTGTTGTTATATCCAGTCCACCATCTGTTGTTATATCCAGAGAACTTGTGAGCAGCAGCTTGATGCTGAGACGTATTCTGCTTCAAATGTGGATAAGGCGACTGCAGTTTGTTTCTTGCATTGCCAGGTCACGAGCCTGCGCCCCATAAACTGACAACCAGCCGTTGTGGATTTGTTGTCTTTGTCACAGCCTCCCTAATCTGCATCACTAAAAGCAATTAGGTCAAAATTATCATCATTAGGGTACCATAGTCCTCTCAACAGACAACCCTTCAGATATCTAAGGATACATTTGACAGCTGCAAGATGACTCTGTTTCGGCTTCGATTGATAACGTGCACAAAGACATGTGGCGAACGTTATGTCTGGTCTGGAAGCGGTGAGGTACACGAAAGATCCGACGATTGCTCTGTATGTAAAAGGATCAGTTAGCTCCCCCTTAGCGTCAACACCAATCCCGTGATTAGGTTGTATCGGGGTATCCATCGGCTTCGAATCATCCATCTGGAATCGGCTCAAGACTTCAGAAACATATTTGGTCTGGTGAATAAAGATCCCCGTAGGTCTTTGATCGACCTGCAAGCCTAGGAAAAACTGCATCTTTGCATAAAAGTTCATTAGTAGAACCAAAAATAATATCATCAACATAAATTTGCACAAGAAGCAAGTCATCTCCTGTTCATTTTATGAACAGTGTGCAATCTACCAAACCTCTTTTAAATCCTTTGGATAGAAGATACGTGCTCAGCTCCTCATACCATTGTCGTGGAGCCTGGTGCAACCCATAAAGAGCTTTGTTTAGAACGTAGACCTTATCCCGGTGAATAAGATCTTCAAAGCCTGGTGGTTGACCTACGTAAACTTCTTCTTTGACCACACCATAAAGAAACGCTCTTTTAACGTCCATTTGATACACCTTGAATTTCTTGTAAGATGCAAAGGCCAGAAACATGCGGATAGCTTCTAAGCGTGCAACCGGTGCATAAATCTCGTTATAATTGATTCCTTCCACTTGATGAAATCCTTGTACGACCAATTGAGATTTGTTCCTAACAATCACTCCTCTGTCATCCTTCTTACATTTAAACACCCATTTGGTTCCTATCTTTTTCCGTCCTAGAGGAAAATCTGTCAGTGTCCACACTCCCAGTTTCTGAAATTGTAATAACTCCTCTTGCATAGCCTCTACCCAAGCGCCATCCAAAAGAGCATCCTTGTATGTCCACGGCTCAACCTGCGAAACATAACAAGCAAACGACCAGTCATTTTGAAAACTTGATTTTTGAATTTTGGCATATAAAGCAAGAGCGCCAAGGTTTTCTTGTGAGTTTGCATTCCTCAGTTGACCTCTCGTCATCACACTGCTACCAGGATCACCAATAACCTGCTCGAGCGGGTGAATCCGATGTATCCGAGATTCCGGATAATCAGGTACTTGCACTCCCGTCTGAGTAGTCAAATTCTCTGTGGAGTCCAGATCATTACCCAAGTTTGATGATGAAGCACCATTTGGATTTGGGTTCACTGGAGGTGTCTCTGTAGCAATATTTGGAATAGCTTCACTTGTAACATAATCATCATCTTCCGATTCTGATGAATTGAGAGTTGTGGAAGCTTCCTGAAATACCTCTTCTTCAGTTGCAGGAGCATTGGTATCATTAGAAGCTGTGTGCGGGTTTACGGTGATCGGACGCACCAACGGTGATGTCACTGCATTTTCACACTCGTAATATAATCGTAATACAACCTCTTCAACCAAGCTATCTAGATTGAATGATTCAAAGAAATCCTTGTAATCAAACATCCAGTCTGGACCGCTACCCTGTACATTCTGAGTATACCGCTGAACTTCGACGTTAGCCCACTCCTCAACCTGACGAGTTCGTTTGTTGAATACCCGTTTGAGCGGGGTTGCATATCCAACAAAGAATCCTTCTTCAGCTTTTGGTGCGAACTTCTCAGATGGATTAAGCATTGTACACGGGGCTCCAAACGGTTCTAGATAATCTAAGTTCGGCTTTCGTCGATTCAACAGCTCATAAGAAGTTTTACCAAACTTCTTTACCGTTAAAACACGATTGAGAGTATAACAAGTTGCGTAAATTGCTTCATTCCAGAACATTACTGGAAGATTGGAATCCGCAAGCATTGTTCTTGCCGCTTCAATTAGAGTCCTGTTTTTGCGTTCTGCAACACCGTTCTGTTGAGGGGTATACGGAGCACTGTATTCATGATGAATTCCTTTGTCTTCACAAAGAGCATCCATCTGTGCGTTATTGAACTCCGTCCCATTATCACTCCTAATTCTATTGATCTTCAGACCATAGATATTTTCCAATCGAGTGAACAGAACCTTCAAATTATTAAACGTGTCGCTCTTATGATGCAAGCACATAACCCATGAAAATCTAGAATAGTCATTGGTAACCACAAGACAGTACAATTCAGCAGCATGACTTTTACGCTTGACCGGTCCAAATAAATCCATGTGCAAACGCTCAAGTGGTAGTTCAACTGAATTGATTTTCTTTGGTTTATGGGATTGTTTGTGCTGCTTTCCTTTCTTGCAAATCACACACTTGTCATTCAAATGGAAATGTTTAACATTCACACCTACGACAAGTTCATTCTTGACCAGATAATTCATCTTTCTAAGGTGAATGTGTCCCATCCTCCTATGCCACATGATAGATTCTTTTTCAGTAGCCTTGGAGAGGAAACACGTGACTTGGCCTTGGGTTGTCATAGCTTTTTGACATGTCCAGAATGTATAAATTGTTTACTCTCGATGCTTTAAGCATAACCCACTCTTTTGGAAGAACGAATCCTGGCTTGAGTATATAGCAAGATTTGTCATCAAAGAATACTGAAAACTGTTTATCACATATCTGACTGACACTGAGAAGATTATAATCAATTTGCTTCACATACGAAATCGTCTCAAAACTCACGATCCCATTACTCACACTACCCTCCATAGTAATGTATCCTCCTTTATTTCCAGCAAACGCTACGTATCCGCCATTGATATTTCTGATGTCAAACAATAGCGATAAATCCCCTGTCATGTGACCAGAAGCTCCACTGTCAACAATCCAAAGACTGCTCATAGGGCCAGCTGAAGCTCCCTGCACATTTCAAATAAAAAGATTAGATTTTTCAGGGGACCTAAGCCTGCTTGGTCTTGGGTCTTTGAACATTGAGTTTCAAAGATTCTTTTTCACAAACAGTTTGATTTGAATTGATCTTTTTCTGATCAATTAAATACTTTTCAGTTTCAGCTTTCTCATTCTCTTGTGAAGATGAAGCACCTTGAGATCCCTTTGGTGAGCAATAATGTTCCGAACGTTTCAAGATCCGGATCTGAGATTTTGGAGTCTTAGCCGGTTTCTTTACTTCGTCCTTAAAGGAAACTTTCTTGGTTACCTTCTCTGATTTAACAGAGACAAGTCCAACTGTTGGTTTAACTGCAGGTTTTACAGGCACCTTTTGCTTGTCAACAGTTGTATTCACCACAGGTTTCTTAAGAGATTTTTCCATGGCTATCCGGTTACGATGGTCATATGTCATCTGACGATTTTCCCTCTTTTGAAAATATCTGCTTTGGTTATAAAACGGTGCTGGTTGAGGAACAAATCGTCTTTGTGGATAACAATGATTATCGACTGGACTCTGGTATTTCTGCTTCACTTCAACCTCGTGCCTTTTGTGCCTAACATACGGGCAATGAGCATGTAAATGCCCTCTCTTCCCGCACTTATAACACGCACGGTATTCCTTAAAGTTGTTCTTGGCGTTCGACTTAGCATATGTAGTGATAGGATATTGATCATCCACACACCTTCTTCTAAGACTCTCAGGAGCTGGGTCCTTAGAGTAAGTCGGCTCAAGAAAATTATTAGCCTTCTCCTTTGGCTTGATAAACTCTGTGACATGAACCTTTGGTTCTTTTGGAATATCCAAATAAATTTTCTTTAAAATTTCTGGAGGTACATCATTTGTTTGCTCATGTTTTGGGAACCAAATGGTACTCTCCTGCCAAATTTTCTCAACCTTGGAATAGTTCATTTGTAATAATGTGATTTTTAGCAGGAATATCACACACCTTCTCAGATTTGTCATCCTCAGAGTCGGAATCATCAGTTACAGCAATCACACCTTCATCATTTAGTCCCAAAATAGGTCTAACATCAGAATTAGGGTCTCCCACACTAGAGGTGTTAGACTCATTATCCGATGTAGAGTCAGACTTAACTGAGCTCTCCAGTGTTATTGAATGTAAAGTATGGTTTTCAAATAACACTGGAGATGGGACTGCCTTGTAGTTTGCACTACTTGACTGTGAAGGCTCCTCAATGATATGGTCAACAACATATGCAATATGTTTATAGCTTTCAAGCTTCTTGTTGACCTTTTCTACAAAGCACTTGATGGTAGCCATTTCAAGTTTTGTATTTTCTAATTCATTGATATAATTGTTAATGGCTAATTGTTTCAAAGATAAAGTCTTTTTAAGATCTGAAATGTCTTTCTTGTAACCATCAAGCACCATATTGAATTCTCGTGCTTCTTTTTTATACGATTGACAGTTGATCTTAGCACTCTCAAGCTGAACCCTGAGTTGCTTATTATCCTCTGTCAATCTATCACATGCACCACAATACCTCTCACTATTCATATCTAGATTAGATTCAGAACTTACCTGCTTTGGAGGCTCAGTCATCGCCATCAATGCAAAGTGTGCTTCCTTTCCAGCAAAGAATTTAGAATAATCGATTCTGGTAAAAGCATCATCCACTATGCACGATTTGCCTGTCATCAGAAAATCAGCTTCGGCAAGAAGTTGATCGATATCATCATCTAGTGAGTTAACACTAGCTTCAGAATCAGAATCGCTCTCCGTATCAGAATAAGTTGAATCACACTGTTCAGGAACATCAGTAACAGAGTCAAGAATCAATCCCGACTCCTTCTCAACACAAACATCACTTTCTTCACTCAACTCTTCGATCTTCACCTCAGACATCTTCTCAGTCATCAAAACATCTTCAACAGACACAGGCTCATCCAAATCCATCTTCTGGGCAACACACGCCACATTACCAGCAGTGATCTCCTCAACACCGAGTTGTATACAAGTCCAATCAAATCCCTCATCTTCCTGGATCACCAAAGCAAGGTTCTGGTTATCTGGTTGAGTTTGGCTGTTTGGTGTAGAAATAGGAATGATAGTTCTGGTTGGATTGTGTGGTGTTTGATTTTGGTTCAGGTTTTGTGTAGTGGTTTATCTAACAGTCTTGTTTGGTGAGGTGTTTTGACGATTTTGGTAATTGTTTTGTGGTTGAAAATTGGAGTTGTTTTGACTTTGATATGATACCTAATTTTGACGACTCTGGTAGTTGGTGTTGAAAGGATTCCTGTTCCTTTGTTGTGCTGGCTGTGGGCATTCTCTCTTGAAGTGACCTATCCCACCACAGTTAAAACATGTCAATTTGGCTTTGTTGAAGCCATATGTGGTGTTTGGAGAAGTAGAAAGATCAGTTCTGCCCGTTTTCTCAATGAACTCAGTCGCTCGCCTCATAACACTAGCAAACGCCCACTGGATGTCAATGAGCTCCATCTCCTCTTTGTCAATTTGCGCATAGTCTTCACTGGTTAGATTGTTGTTACCAATTTGACTAGCGACTAACCCATTATATGAAGCGACCATAGCAGAAACCAATGCTACATGTTGCTGTGCAACTTCAACAGTAACATTGTTCAAATTTGAAGTCTCCAACACAATTGGGCTCTGATTAGGTTGACTTGGGTTCATTTGGGTTTGATTCATTTGAGGAATGTAGGATTGTTGTTGAGGTTGGTTTATATTTGCAGAATAACAAGGAGCTTGTTGCATCGGTGAAAATGGTGGAATGTAAGTAGTAGGGTATGATGGTGGGGTATAAGATGAGGTTTGAGCAAGATAGTTTATGGGGGTCTTGGTTGGTTCAACATGGCTTGATACACAAGCAATGTGTGGAGCAACAGTACTAGAACTTGAACTAGCTACAGATGAAGATGTACCACCATGGTATAATTCTGGATTCTGAGGAACTTGTGCTCTTTTCGCCTTCCTATTTTCTTCCATCTCTTTATTCTCAAGCTTCTGGATAAACTCATTGATGGTCCAGTATTGATACGCATCATTCTCCTTGAGAACTTCGATGTGTTGATTCTAGTATGGTGGCAATGCATCAGCAAACTTGTCCACCAGCTCAGACATCGGTATATTGATCTCATAACTTGAAAGTTCAGTCAATAAGTGACAGTACCTCGGAATCAACTCCTTCAGCGTCTCATTTCCCATATAACTGAAGTTCTCAAACTCTTTTCTTAACTCTTCCATTCTAAGCTTCCCCGTCTTCTCATTACCATCGTGACGATTCCTTAACATATTGATAGGTTGGTAAAAACTCGAGAATTAACAAAGCTAAATTGATTGATTAATGCATAAATGATTATGGAATAACACTACTTTGACGTGTCTTATGATTTTTTAGGTATTAACACAAAAAGGGTGCAAATCTGGACTTTTTGGAACATCTCGGGTGCACAAGGAGTGATAAACCGAACAAGAAAAGCTGAAATGGGTGTCCGGGACAAGCTGGCGTCGCCTACAGCACTTTTGGCGTCGCCTACAGCACTCGCGTAGGAGAAGGGGACAAAAATGCCGTAGGACAGAGCAAGATCTCGTAGCCAAAACAGGCATGGCGTCGCCTATGCCACTTTTGGCGTAGGCTACGGGACTCGCGTAGGCGATGCCAAAAGTGGCGTAGCCTACAACACCTGCAGTCAAACTTGGGTTTAATGTTTTTAATGCGTATCAAAACCAAGTTTTGATTTTTTTGGCTTTAAAACACCTTGAAGGCTCATAATTTGGTATCTCTATCATAACCACTCCATCTTGTCAAACCCTTATCATTCGATATCATTAAAGAACACCAAATCATCCTATTATTCAAGACTTTGAAGATTCAAGACCCAACTTTTGAAGAATCAAGCTCCATAGACATGAGTGGCTAATCTCTTTGTATCATGCCTAGGAAGTAAACAATTGAAGCTTAGGGTTTAACATTTGGGTATTACTTTAATCTTTTAATTGTGTGATTGTGTGTTTGAATCATTGTATTAGATTGCGATTAATCTTATGTTGAATTCATTTTAGTTAATTGATCTTGTGCCAATTTCTAGTGTCATGAACATGTTTTCTTGCTCTAATACAAACATAGGGTTGTATGTTCTAGGTAATGAAGTGTAGTTTAGTCCATCTTTGATGTTGATGAAACTTGACACCTAAGCCTATTGAACAATCAACCCGTTAACACCAATTTCATTACATTTGTTGACCCATTTATGAAAGCATTAGACTTTAGTTGTTGAAACCTAGGTGTGATTCTTTTAATTAAATTATTTGCAATCTACATTACTTTTTATTATTATAATTTCAATTCAAGTTTTAGTATAACAAACAAACCTCTTCAATCAAATTCTTTAATGAACCAAACACAATCTTCATAAGTTTTCTAGCATCTTCATAAGTAACACCGTTAAATCAACTAAACAGTATTCACTAACCACACGCTCCTTGGATTGATACCATACTTATCCTATCTACCTAGGTTAATTAGATTTTGTATGAACCGTGACGACCGGTTCATCAAATGGCGCCATTGCCGGGGAGCCAGTGCGCTTAGTGTTTATAATTTTAGTTGATTATTGTGATTATCTGTTTAATTGTTTGTTTGTTTGGTTATTTCTCTACTTTTTCCTTATTACGCGGGGTGTGTTATTTGTGCAGCTAACAGGTAGTGCATGCGTACAAGACATTCAGGGAGGACATCTCCTTTAGTGTTTGAACCGGAAATTGAAAGGGTAGCAAGAAGAAACCGACAACACCAATTAGAGGTGCCACTTGCCTCTAATTCACCCACTACAACATCCACTTCAAACCAATCCATTGGAAACATGGACCACCATCAAAACCCTTCGGGTAGCAATAACCGAAGACCACCTACACCACCACACCCAATAAAAACCCAAAATCAAAACCAAAACCACTTCTACAACCAACCTCAAAACAACCGGAATCCAAATAACCGTGTCCCTAACCAACAACCGCCTATTCTAAACCGCCCCAATCCCGCATTTGAACCAAACAACCGGAACCAAGAGGGTTACTATGAGCCTTTTAACCCCAACATTGATGAATTAAGGGCAAATATCAATGATGATGACCCGTTTAGTGTTCCCGAATACGCGTCACCGAATCGCGTAAGTGTTCACTCTTATCACATGGGTGATGAGAAAACTCGGATAATGGATTTGGGCGCGAAGATGATTGGGTTAGAAGAAGCGTGTATGGATATGAAAACGGGTACCAAAGTGATTTTGGTGTAGAGAATGGTAATTAGAGTTACGGGTATATTAGTGATGATGGGAACAACTATCAAGCTCCAAGAAGACAACAACCTCCAAGGAACCAAAACAACAACAACAACAACAACCGCAACCGGGTTCCTAACTATGTGGGTCGGATGGACCAAAGAAACCGAAGGCAACCTCCACCAAGAGACCAAGGGGTTGATGCTCCAAGAAGAAGGCCTCAAGCTCCAATACAAGGGGTTAATGGTCGGTTACGATTGCAAGCCGAACTACATAAACATTCTTCCTCACTTCCATGGGATGGCTACCGAAGACCCTTATGGTCATCTTTCCGAATTCACGTCCCTTTGTAGCACCATGGGAGGTCACAATTTCTCTCAAGATGAAGTGAGGTTGAGGTTGTTTCGGTTTTCTCTCAAGGACAAGGCAAAACATTGGTTCCTCACTTTACCTTCACATAGCATTTACACTTGGGAAGAGATGCAACAAGCATTTTTAGATAAATATTTCCCTAGTTCCAAAACGGATAATGCTCGGTTGGAAATCCGTTCTTTTCAGCAACTACCGGGTGAGCTTCTCCATGAGTCCTTCACCCGTTTTAAAGAAATGCTTCGAAAATGCCCACATCACAAGATTGACTTGTGGGAACAAGTCAATTGTTTTGTAATTGGGTTTATCATACGCGTATAAAAATTCATCCTACACATATCGAAATTATCCTTCACTCCAAATAAGGGTTGCTTTGGAAGAATATATTTTAAAAATGAATTACAAGATTCATTTATTTAACTAGTTTAGAGGGAGTTACAAAAAAATAATAATCAATTTAACATTCAATACAGTTATTATATGAAAGCATCCTATTGGTTAGAATTTGTTCTTTTTCTTCTCACAAAACATTTTCTTCTCATTTGAACTCTCCACTATATATATATATATATATATATATATATATATATATATATGACTCGTGAACATTATGCAAAAGTTAACTTGCAATATATACATGTATATATTTAGATAGTAGATGTCAGGCGGGTGAGAATACTCACACATAGCAAGCAAGGAGGAGGTATGCGAAAGAAGAGAATGAATCTTGTTGTTGAACACTTGAAACACCAAACTTGGACATGAAGATGTTGCACTTCGTTCTTGACTAATTAAATCCGAACGGTGAATATAAATGTGTGAGTAGTTTTGCGAGTTAGACAAGATGATGGTGGATTTTACATCAGTTCTATGGTGGTTGTAATATTGAGAGATCTAAAAGAGAGGAGATGTGTGGTGTGGGTTTTGCGAGTATGGTGATGGTTGTCGAAACAACAAATAATCAAAAGATTAGGAAGGAGATATAACTTACGGTTGTATGCCAATTATATTTATGAGTGACTTTTCTTAGTAAAATTGATTAGGAGGAAGGGATTTTAAGCTCTTCAATTTTGACCCATTAAATTGTCATGTTCAAAGTGAAACGATAAGTAGAATTTAATTCGAATTTATTTGCTTCCTAATCAAAATTAATGTGATAAATATTATAATTTCCAATCATCATTTGACTATGAGATTTTTCGGTCAAAGAAAACAATTAATATTGCCTTTTATTATGCCTCCCACAAAGCTTTCCTTTTTTTTTAAACTTCCCACGGAACTTCTGCATTTGCAAGACTTAGACTGGTAGGTGTGGGGGCGGCATAGGGCCATCTTCAGCTTGCCGGGCCTCGCTACACCGCCCCCTAGGGGCGGCGGCAGCATGAGGGGCAGCAGGTTGCCGTTGAAGCCTGGCCTGTTTTTGTCTTGGGAAGTGTGCGATTTGAATGTTGGGGCAATTGAACGTTGGTTTTGACCGTTTAATAAAAAAAAACTTTTTTAAAATCCTATTTAAACCAAACAAATCTACCATTTTTCACCACATATCAAACACCACTTTTTATATCAAACACCACTTTTTATATAAAAATACTTTATATATTTTGCAATGGATCCCTACCAAAACAACCCAAATCCGAATCAACCACCACAACATAATCAAAACAACCTGAATCCAAACCCGTTCACGATGCCAATGGATCCATCTTGGGCTACTTTTTCGGGTTTCCAACAAACTCCCAACCCTTTCACCCAATATCCCCAAATGCACCAAAGCTCCACTACTTTTAACCAATTCCATCATATGCAAATGCATCATAACCCTCAATCCTTTACCCAACTTTTGCAAACTCCGCCATTCCGTCCATCTCTACAACCACAACGACAACCCAATTTTGAACTCGAAGATGAAGAAGAAGATGAGGTGGAGGTTGTGCCCGAAACACAAGTCGAACGTTCGAAGGGGAAGGGGAAGGCGAAGGGGAAGGGGAAAAAAGCAAGGTCAAGATAAAGAAGAAGGGTCGTCCAAACAAACCCCATGGACGAAATTGGAAGAAGAAGCGTTAGCGAAGGCGTATTTGGCTAGTTCGAAAGATCCCATAGTTGGTAAAAAAAAATTTATGTTTTTTAGTAGTATACAATAAAAAAAATTATTTTTTTTATTCTCTAATATATGTTTTATTTAAAAATGTAGGGACTAATCAAACGGGAGATAGTTTATACGCCGAAGTACGAGATAAATTTCACCAATTGATGGAGCAAGGAGTTTATCGCAAGCAGGAGGCTATGAGTTCTAAATGGAGGAAAACGACTGCTACAATCGGGAAGTTCATCGCCTTTTATAATCCGTTGTATGTGAAACCTCCAAGTGGGTTTAACGAGGAAATGATTTTCAAGGAGGCGATGAGTAAATATGAAGACAAGTATGGCCATATTTTTCCTCATGTTCGAGCATGGACGGTGTTGAAGACATCTCGCAAATGGGCACCGGTTCCAAACGAGGTTGCAAGCGCCAAACGAACCAAAACTTCGGAGTCGGGCGATTATAGCGTGGGAGGCGGGTCGACCGGTCATTGTCAAATAAATATAAACGATGACCCAGACCCAGAGTTCGAGGATACTCCCGTTCAAGAGGAGCCACGACCCATAGGGAGGGACAGAGCAAAAAAACAAGCGGCTGCAAAAAAACAAGCCGCGTCAGGGAGTGGGAGCGGGTCAATGCTGGACGGTTTGGTCGCTGAATTGACATCCTTCAAAAATACCTTTAGTGAAAGTCAAGCAGAGAAGAAGAAATTGAAGGAACGCGAAGTCGAAGAAAAGCTTCGCTTAAAGCCAAAGAGGTTGGAGGAAAACATTCGCTAAAAGAATGAAGATAGGCAAATAGAAGAATGGCGAATAATGACAGCAAACATCAACGACTACCCCGAAGAAGACCGTCCCGTGTTTCTCAAGATGAAGGAGAGCATCGCAAAAAATATAATCCGTAGTTTGTGTTTTTTTTTAATTAAAAATTGTACGTTTTTTTTATTTAAATGTTTGTTTTTTTTTATTTTTATTGTACGTTTTTTTTATTTATTTAAGTGTTTGTTTTTTATTTAAATACATCTTTACTTTTTATATTAATATGATAATATTATTTAATAAAAAAAACAAAAAAAAAAAAAGAAATAGCATTAAATGATGATGGTCCTCTCCACACCCCTAGGACCATCATCTCATGGATGCTCCTACCCCACGCTGACGTGGCAGCTGAGGTGGAGGAAAGGCATGGAAGATGGGCCTCCTCCACACCTAGTAGTCTTAGTTTCCAACAAAACTAATTTATTAATTTCATAAATTACTTTTATTTAATTGATGTTAATAAAACTTACGGTGACGTCCTAAAAGAAACATGGTCATAATAATTATTGTTTTTAGGAACTATTTTAACAAAAAAAAAAAAAAAGACTTGGGGAAATTACGTGAGGTTACATAGTGTTACAATTATTCACCAGTGCCAGTTCGTTAAAGTTAAACGCGCACAACTCTTTACTCTAAGACTTCCAGCCGTGCACGAACTTCAAGAAGGACATTGCAAGACTCGTAAGCTCTTAATTACCTTAAATTCAACTATTAAACATGTTAATTCATCGGAAACGTGATTAGGATCAAATTAATCATTGACCCGAAATTGGCAGCTATCAGAGTGCAAGTTTGGTAACAATCTGTGTTTCAGCCAACCCCTCTCTTGTCGGGGTGTGACATTAACTACATACCAAAATACTATTGTAATACATACAAGTCAAATACATAACAAAATACCAGGCTTAAAGTCAGATACATAATAGCTAACTAGTAGGAATGCCCGCACATTGCGGCGGGTGCAACTGTTTTGCCCCTCGTATATCGTGTTTGTTGGTTATTCTTATGATGAAGTAGAAAACAATGATGTATAAAATATATGTTATTAAAAACTGAAACTCATAAGTATATCTTCTGAAAATTTCAAATGGGTACATAACAATAGGCCGTACTATTCCTTGGAACACCCTTAGATTGTCCCACGTCCTTCGGTGTGTTGGCAAACTTCAAGCCTACATATTCATTTGTGTGCAGAAGTGTCACATCATACCATCCTGCAACCACATAAATTTAAAAGAAGATATAAATACATAATATATGATGTAATTTATTTACTATAAACATTGAAGGATATGTAAGTTATGTATGTGAAGAGTCACTACATTATTTATATACCAAATACATGACCACTATTTATAAGACTATAACATTGATACAAACATAATAAAGACATGGAGGTTATGAATGTAAAGAGTCACCATATTATTGTTAATTTCCTTATCAATTTTATAATTATGTTTAAATTAATTTCTTCAACAATTTAATATTTAAGTAGAAAGACAATTTTACCCCTAAATGACTTCAATAAGCATTGCACTATAAGCAATAAAGGTTGTATTTACTTAAATTTTGCGGGTATCCTTCATTGATGCTTTATAATATAGTATAGAAGATAAAGATTTGGGTTGATTCATTAGCGTAAGCATGAATTTATGGCTTTTCGATTTCTTATTTCTTAACACAAATAACATAAGTAATTAACACATAGTTAAGTTTTTGTTTTCTCTTTATGCTAGTGTTTAATTTATTTTATTAATTAGAATTAGAACTTAAACAATATACATTTGCCGAAAGCAAAATAATATTGTGAACCACACTTCATACAACGTTTAACAAGAACATTAAATAGATCAACAAATACCTTAAAAGTCTTAGAACAAATATAGTTTACGTATAGATCGAGTTAACTATTTCATGACGTTCAAGGAGATCATGTTGATTGAAATTGAGGAAAGTCTCCGTACCCTTCTCCAACCATCATCTCCATCATCTGTCCTTCATGTCCATTTGTTCCATGTAACATCAGTTTTCATCCCATGCAGTAAGTGGAAGTAATATTTTTAATATATTAGAAACATATTAGCAAATCTAGAATGTTATATTTATAATTGTGTCCGTTTTATTTAGTTAACAATATATATGATTCAAGATACACAACTTCTTAACAAGGATAGTTAGGAAAACGATCTGTCACCTTCATATGGGCCATATCATCCAATTCAGTAGAGTTGAGGTCAATAGGTCATATAGCATGCTGGCTTCTGAAAGCTTCATGTAGAGAAACTAAAAATGCACAAAGAAGAGAAAAAATTGTACTAATTAATTTTGAAAAATATTTTCTCATCAATAATTCTGAATATTGTTTGTTTATTGTTTTTATTGTTAGTTGCACAATTAAATTACCTCAATTTGATTCTGCAACGATCCAACATAGTTGATTATTACATCCAACATCACTGGCATTCCCGTTGTCTATAGTAAATAACTAAATTTAAATGGAGCAAAACAACGATATATTATGAAGATAAATTTTTATCTTGCAGCATCCGGGAACCATATCTTCCAAGCGTCTTAACTTCTCATTGATTTTTTTTCTCTTCTCATCTAATGAAGACATAAATTTTTTGGACAAAACAATGTTTCAAAGCATGAAATTAGCTCTAAGATTTTGTTTGAGGTTATGAAAAGGCTATTAGCATTCAAGAAATTGATTATAATGAGGTATATATAATAATATAGATGGGAAGTTGAAAGGTCTCACATTTAAGATGCATCATAGGTTAGGTTGTATTTTGTGTTTTAAAAGTTAGACATAAGGGCATAATTGGGATAAGATTTTAGGATGTGAGGTATTGGATTATGTTAAATTTACTAATCTACCGTCCTAAGTGTCTTAATAGTCACAAGTATGCCAATAATACACTTAATTTTTTTTTGCTTAAATATGTTGTAAAACTGAAGATAACTATCAATGCATCTATTAATGTGATTATTCCAAGTATACTTCTACACCATCAACTTGTTGTCAACGGCAAACTTGGGCCAAAACTTGTTTCACATGTTTTCTAATTATGGCTTGATGAACCGTTCCGTTCGCCACACACCGGCCCCATCCACTTGCTTATCGTAGAGTAATTACCATTACCCTCACCACTATCACCATCGCTACCCTCAATATCTTTCTGAATAGGATCAGCCTGGGTCATCACACCTATGTTAGTAAGTTCACCTCCATAATGAAACTCCAATGTAAAAACATTAGGATAGTTACCTGACTTCACTAACATGAATTGACAATATTGCCCTTAAATTTAACAGACTTCATTAATTTCGTTAGAAAAATGGGTTAAAATTGTGCCAAAATAAAACCTTAAGGTTCCTAGTGATAAAAAATAGTAAATAAACTCAGAATTGAACAAACATAATACATATTCTAAAATTGTATTTTATGATATAATAAGTGATGAGATTTACTGATATATAATAAGTTTGATAAAATTCTACTAATTACATTATGTGGTAAGTAAGATTTACATTGAAAAAACTAATGCACAACATTTAAGGGATACGTAGCCTTAAAGTAATTTTACTATTTGGGTTTTACTTTCATCATACTTTTATATAACCTACAAAGCAGTAGGAAACGATATTATGGTTTTTATTTATATGTTTCTGATAATATAGTTCATTCGTATAGTTCAAGGTCTTAACTTTAAGAAAATCTGTATCTAGTATCCGGATAAAAGGTAAATAAAAAGTAGTCGTATTAGAAGTCACACACTCATACTAAATATTGAATAAGTGGCAAAAACAAAATCGTCAACCTGTTTATCACTAGGTGGAATGGCGTTAGTATAGATCCATATAGGGTGACAGTGCATATAGACCAATACATAGTGGCACAAATATTAGTGTTAGACTTCCTTTATTAAATTAGAGTACCGTTATATGAATTAGTTTTCTCATGAGGCCAGGTAACACTTAAGTATGTTACACACAAGTTTAATTTAAAAGAACCAAAGAACAAATATTTAAAATGACACTCACACATGCGTCAATAATAAACATGTTTCACAAAGTGACCCTTTTATTTAAATTCTTGTAACTATAATCACACGTACTGGTGGCAGAATCAGGAATCGTTGTCTTGAGGTGTTTTGAGAGCTCAACCGAACTTTTAAGGGGTATGATCGAGATTTTAGCCTACAAGTACACAATTTTTTTGGGGCATATATGTATGTCGGCCACTCCGTACTTCTAAGAAAACCATATGATAAAAATGTCAAGAATTAATAATATCAATATTTATTACCAATCCCAAGTTTTGGAAAGTAATAATAAATTTACATAAAACATGAGCACGGGAATAACTAGAAACATGCCTTTTATAACTACCGAATCATCAAACTGACATGTATACTCAATGTAGTCTTTAGGCTTCGAATCATTGTTGATGCAAGCAGATTGTGAAGATGTAAAGGTTTAACATATTTTTCTCGTAGCGAAAAGAAACTGATCATGTTCACCAATCAAATGCCGTGTATGTGGAACCTAAAGGTGGCTAGCAATGTGCTTTGCTGACACGTACAAAGGTGGGTACAAAGAGTTTATTGCTCTGAAAAGGCCAGCGGATGAGATTATATAAAATATCATATGTTCGTCATCAGACTAGTTGGTTCCCTATGAAGACATGCATACTTGCCAATTTTATCATCATATATACATAACGAAAAGCCATTTCAAGCCACTATGGGAACATAAAAGACTTGAAACCACTAAATCAAGTTATAGTGGGGGTGTTGTTAACAAAAGAAAGGGGAAGTGGACCACGCGATTAAAAAGACTTAACAAAAGGAATAAAGTGTAATCCATGCATGGGTACTCAATCCTTGAATATTCCACTTGCTTCAGTTGTGTGAGTCCGATATATTGACCTATGTAAGGGCCACCATCTTTCTAACGGTACAAGTTTTAATCCAATAACACCAAACACACTGCAAAACAATCCAAAAGTTGTTCTAATTAATGAAGACTGTAAATAACAAAATTATAGAGGATAATTGAATCTTTAGATGTTACTAAGAAGAAATTGTAAACTTGGTGTTGTTATGAACAAGTTTAATTGTTTAAGGTTACTATTTAAATGTAGTGTTTATGACAATTTGGTGTTGTTTTGAGCATATTTGATCAGGGTTATAGTTTCAAAATAAAATTAGAAACTTGTACTTATGAATGCCTTGAGTCTTATTGAGGGAGTATCTCAAGACATCCCATGAAATGAAATCGTTACGAACATTTTGGTCTGAGGATAAAAGTATTAAAGATAATAACACTTTAAGATTTGATATCTAGATATCGTCTATGTATCCATTTAAATAATCAAAACAACTTTGAACATTATGCTTTAACTTCGAGAGTTAAGATCAAATACACAGTCAAAGAAAAATGGGAAGTCGTAGGAAGAGTATCAAACAGATTTCGATTGAACTCATTCAAGCGGCATTGGAACCGTCTTATCGAACCCTATGACGTTACTTTTTAGGTCATCATTTTTTGGGGTTTTAGCATGTAGTTTTTAAAATATGTGTTATATCATTGTGTCTTTTATGTACCATTGTGTCTTTTTCTTATTTTCATTATTGTGTCATTTTTCTTCAGCATTGTATTATATTTTTTTGCACTGTATTATATTTTGTGGCTCATTGTGTTATATTTTATGATCTATTGCGTTTTTTTTGTATCCTTCTCATCCTTCTCATTTTTTGTAGCCTTTGTATAATAACCCAACCCTTAACTTCGAATGCATTTTTTTTTGTGTTCAATATCTTTGAATAAAACATACACGTTTTTACAAATAAGTAAATCACTCATGTTTATGACCTCACTACAACGAAAGCAGACTTCAGTGGAGACATTTGTCTTCTTATGCGCCGCTATTGCTTCGTCGTCGTTAAAGCGCGGCGCTTGACATGCTTTTCAACGAGGTCAGTACGAGGTGGCAGGAAAAACTGAAATTTTAAATCCGAAGTGCCTCTCTAAGGCCAAAGCGAGGTGCTTAGGATCAGAGATTTATTTTTGGATCATTGTTTGGTGTTTTGAATTGTTTTTTTTTTTTTTTTTAAGATAGTTATTGTAAAAAAATTAAAAATTTTAAAAAATAAAATAATAATCATTAACTTTCATCGACTTGAGATGTGAGTTTTATTAACTTTACATCTCTCTGATCAATGGTATCCACTAACCTTAGCGACAACGAGATCCATAATTCGAACAAGGAGGGAAACATTCTTCCATTACTGTTTTCATAAAAATGAAAAAAAGCAACCCATACAGAGTTCGTTGTACTGGTTACGGAAAGAAATCAACAATCGGATCGACGCTAAAAACGGATGAAAATTAGACGATTTTGTTTACCTTCCCATTGGATTTCAAGTATGTTCTTTTGACAAACGTCTGGCTGGCCTGAAGTTACTGAATTCTCCATGAACGAACCAAACAGGTTTTATATGTTGTTTTCAGGTTGCCTTCATTGTTGACAGATATCTCTCTGACAACAACTTCCCCGTACCCGACCACAATATCCAACAACTGAATTTTACTTGGTTGCATGAACAGTTGTTTTACTAATTTCTGGTTCTTGATAGTTTGATTATACTCGTGTTTAGCCTTTAAATCAACAGTCGGATTGGCGCTAACAAGCAACCCATATAGAGTTCGTTGTACTAGTTGCGGAAAGAATTCAATAGTCGGATCGTGTTTTTTTTGTTGTTTTGTAGTGATTTTTTAATATAATTATTGTAAAAATGGAAAGAAATCAACAGTCAGATCGGCGCTAACAAGCAACCCATATAGAATTCGTTGTACTGGTTGCGGAAAGAAATCAACAGTCGGCGGTGAGAATGTGTAGGTATTTCGAATTTGAGAGAATATCGATTATTGAGTGAACTTGTCGGTTATGTTCTGTTTTAACCAAGTATGGTAGATTGTAATGAGGGCTTTTTAATTGAAGATCCATGCAGAAGATTGAAGGAGATGATGTGAAATCTATTTATGGTGTGGAAGAGGGAAAACCGTCTTTGTGTATTTAAAAGTCAATAAGACAGTGTTACGTTTGTTTTTGAGGAAGAAAAGAATGAAAAAGGTTTTCTGATGTGGCAAAAACTCTGTGTTTTTGAACTGACGTGACATATATCTGATGAAAAATTTTGAAAGTCAACATCTGTATCATATACTAACTCTGTTGTTTTATTATACTGTTGAATAGTCAACAGATGTTATGAAACAGTGTCATACAGTAAATAGAAGATACGTTTCAACAGTCGTTGACTTTTGGTCAGCAGATGGTTATTCATATAAAAACGTATGATATGAAGTTTAATTACTAAAATTAAGTTATTTATACAAGTTATAAAATTAATTGAATACAATATTTATTATATTATAATGTATTCTAAATATTTCTACTGTTTAGATTATTAATTTGAAAATCTTAGTTATTTTATAAACCGATTTTTTAATAAAGATTTATAATGTTGGCCTTAATTTTAATTTGTATGTTGACATATATTGTAAATACTATACGTTATTTTTACTTTGTCGTATAATGTCATACTTGAGGATAAATGTAACATCGCGTGATTTTGTTACTTTTATATATATTTTAAATTCTATGTTTAACAAATTTCAAGTTCGCCTTTATCCGTCTTTTTTTTCCTACCAATTCATGACGAGTCATGGGTTCGACTCCTGATCCCTCCAGGTTTTCAAGAGATGGAGAGACCCTTGACCCTTGTGGTCATGGGTTCGACTCCTCATCCCTCCAGGTTTTACCGGTTCACTACTGATGCAGAGACCCTTGACCCTTGTGGTCATGGGTTCGACTCCTGATCCCTCCAGGTTTTACCGGTTCTCTACCGTCGTGCCTTCGAGCGGGTTTGTGGGTCGGGTTTTCCCTGGAACAGGAGACGGGTGGGCCGAAGGGCTCTGTCCGTACGGATTTTTGTCAAAAGATGTTGAATTTTCATTAATCTAGTAACTTTACAAAGTACATATTTTTGTCAAAAGATATCCTCGAACTTAAATTCAATTGTTTACTTATTGACATAACAAACAATTTTCTATATAATGCTTTAAACTATTAAAAATCACTTAATAGAACCTTGATCTTCAAAACCTAATGTCATGTTTGAAATCTCCAACTAACGGGAATATTTTAATCAAAGCCCACTTAGCTTGTACTATTTAACAACTTTTGCTTTATGTATAAAACCAATTTTGAAAATAAGATTTTTTTTATCCATAGGAATAATATCTAGTCTCTAAATTCTCCATCGACACTCACTCATTTTCAACTTGTTCAAATTTTTACAATATTTGGCATATACCACAATCATGTTTTCTTATACACTTGATTATAACCTTTGATCCAAACCCCAAAATTTACACTGCTACATAATCTCCTTACTATAAAATAAACTCTTTATCAACTATCTTCACATTCACTATCTCTCACAACCTTGATTATGTAACATTACGCATTTATCATTGTACGTTACGTATAATTTGAATAAAAACGTCAAGTTCTATTATTATTATTATTATTATTCGTATTTAATTATTTTTTTTCTTTGTGGCGTTTTTGGAACCCTAATACCATATTATTTTATATAATATACATATATATATATATATATATAGTTTAACTACAAAAAAAATAATAATATGCTGGGGCCGGGACTCGAACCCGAGCCCTCAGCCGGGTCACCATCACCCTCCAACCTAACCAGCTGATCTAGACACATCCTTGTTTTAAAACCCGACTCACAATTATTATATCATTTGGTTTGTACTTCACAGTTGACTTGGAAAGTCAACTGTGGTATAAATCTACCATAATTAGAGATGTTGAACGCGTATTTGATCCAAATTTGGTATGAAATCATAATCTTCGGTCCATTACACGAGTAATCATCATCAATTTGATTCGATTATGGTCAACTATACGCGTGAGTATTGAAACCAAGGTCAAACATACCAATTCGAGGATTCAGACAATACCACTATAAATTGAACCCCTCTGGACCTTCACAACTCGCCACTCAACCCTTCTCAATCCCCAATTCCTCTTAACAAATCCTCTGCTCTTGAATTGATCGTGTTTTTGACTTCGGCCCTTGATTGATCAATCCAGTATCCAATCGTGTTTGTAAGTCAGTTTTTGTTGATGGGTTTTGATATTCGGCATATACACAACATTAACCCTAAGATTAATTGGGTTAATGTTGTGTATTTTGTCCAATTGGAAAATCTAGGGCTCGTGTAATCAAATTGGGGAAGAACACTGATTTTACTTAGGTTATTTATTTTATATGAACTGAAACCCAACACAACCACTGGTCTGGACCAAGTCGTTGTGTCTGGTGCCCACTAACTGAGCCACGCGAGTTCGATCCCCAGCCTTGGCAAACCTTTTTCATTTGTTTTGTTTTTAAATCAAAACAATCAAATTTAATTATATATATTACTTATATTTTATAAATTCGTTTTAAAATATTAAAGCTCTTTTAATAATTCTACAAAAACTATTTTAAGTTAATCTAATGAAAAAGTTTAACTTACAATTTTTAGTTTTCAAAAATTTATTTATTTAATATATTTAATAAATAAATCAAGTTTATTCTATTATATTTATAAAATTCTATTAAAATATCAAAACAATTTTATAAATTTCCACAAAAATTATTCTGAGTTTTTATAACAATAAACTTTTCTGAAATGATTTTTATTTCTGAAAAATCATTTATTTAATAGTTTTAATCAATTTTTGTTAGTTTTAATCATAATTAAATCATAATAAATTCAATTTTTAATATTTTTGCACCAAAATTTTATATAAAATATTTCTGATTATTTGGAACAGAAATATAATTTTTAAACTAATAATTCTTTAATTTTAGTATTTTTAAATATTAAAGTTAAATTTTGATAATTTGTAATAAATAGATTTAATATTCTATTTTAAAGAAAATAATTTTATAAAAATTATTTTATACTTTAAACTCATTATTGTGACCATCTTAATTTCAAATTTTATAAAAAGATTTTTGTTTATTTATTTATTAAATTTATCTCAATTATCAAACATTTTTATTATTAATCAAACGAGCATTTATCCCCAATTCGAAGCCCTAGAATATATATATTGGTAGACTAGATAAACTTAGACATATTTATTACTTTATTATAGGGTGATACTTGACACATTTGAGCAACACCACTATTCAATTTTTCAACAAAAATAACATTTTGCTAAGGTGAGTTTACATAGCCCCTTTTTTTTTCTGTTTTACATTTTGGGGTGAAACATGTTTAAACATTTTATACACTATCATTTACTCATTCTTACATTGTTAAAACTTGTGATTCAATTACACTATCATTTACTCATTCTATCATTTGACTGTAACAAAAAGACACAGTACAATCATTAACAATGATCAAGCCGCCTGTTTAGATTATAGCGCTATAGGTCTGACAAACCCATCCCCCCGCATAAATTCAGGGATGATCGATAACAGTAACAACATTTAACTAACTTGCGAGTTAGTCCTCAGTCGACACAAGGTTTGATTGTACAAAGACGCATTGTTACATGTCGGACTCATACTCTATCATTATACAACTGTGATTGTTGTACAAACTATTATTATTTATCATATTTCAAAAACCTATGTATTCTCACCAACTTTTGTTGACCCAAAATATTTTCAAACTTAACATGTTTCAGGTTATAGCTTGCTTGAAGATTAGAGTTAATGCATGAAGATGTGAATTTAGTATTATTCTTTTTTGATGTACAAATTCTTGTAGAACAATTGTATGTAATACATTTAAATCAATTATTGAAATTTATTATTTACCATGAGCTACTGAACAATCATCACTACGTGACACCTCGATGTTTCCGCCATCGGTTGGGGTGTTACAGATTCTGCTTCAAGATTTTTCATCATCCTCTCAAGAACTAAATTCATATCCTTCACCTTCTCACACATGAGCTAGTTACCCATGATAACCAAACTATTGAAACTTGATTGTGTGTTGCATCAAACATAATCCTTAGTTATACATGAGGATTCGACTATCTACCATATTTGAACATTTGAAACCAGAATTCATGGAATATAAACTATTTGCTATAGACACACCTAGAGTCATTAACCTTGTCTAGGGCAACTCTATTACAACTCGTATGCTATACTTGATACTTGATGGCTTACATGTACATATTATCAATTTGCAATTCATGTGTGTAATAATTGGTACACTTAATCAAACAACTGATAGAGGATGAAGTACTTGCTCAACAGTTAGTAGAGTACCAAATAACCTACTCAACGATTGGTAGAGGTCACCATGCCTGCTCAACAGTCGGTAGAGGCCCTACAACCTGCTCAACGACTAGTAGAGGCTATCGCACCTGCTCAACAATCGGTAGAGGTTCTTACTCACTGACTGGTAGAGGTCTTTATCCTGCTCAACAGTTGGACTTATTTTTGGATACATTGTATACGATTCAATCACAAGGCTATTTTGCATTACTTACATGTGTGTTTAGAGTCATAGAAGGACACAAAACCCTAATGTAAGGTAAATTGGTGATTGTGGTCCGGAACGTAATCATGAATTTACAGGTACATTAAGGTAGTGTGAAATCTATTAAGGTTTTGGGAGATACCCCGTATGTTTTCGAAGTATCAGAGGTGTGATGGGTTAGCTACGGTACACCCTATATATAAACACTAATGATACGTGGAAAAGGATACTGTAGGGTCAGACCAATAACAAACCCTAGTTATTTGGTAGTCCATCTAGCATACATTCCTTAAACTCTTACCCTACTTTGAACTATAGTCACCCTAACTATCCTCAACACTATTCAAATGTTTTAAAATAAACTTCGGGACGAAGTTCCTAAAAGTAGGGGAGACTGTAACATCACACAAAATTTCTTTATATATATATATATATATATATATATGTATATAGAACTCCCTCGTTTATTCATCCGATTCATGTTTACAGTATCTTTACCATCCATTTTGTTAATTTTTTTGTTTAAATAATGACGTATAATCAATATTAAATTGGATTGTATTAAATTCTGATTTAAAAACGTTAAAAAAAATGTTTGCCTGTGCCAGGATTCGAACCCGAGTCCCTGGCGGGCTAAACCTTAACCACACCACACAAACCACTACACCATTTGGTGTTTTGTGAAGTTAATTAAAACCAATTAAACTTAAACCCTTTCAAGGTCCCTTAGTCAAACCTGAAAAGTGAAACGTAGTCTCCTAGTCAAGTCAAGTCAAAGTGTTAGTAAATATGGTCTCCTAGTCAAGTCAAAGTGTTAGTAAATATGGTCTTCTAGTCAAGTCAAAGTTGTTCCTAAATTCTAGAATAGTCAAAGTAGTCCCTAATTACAACTCCAATTTCTACACTATAAATACAATAGCCTATCATTCAACTCTTTATAACATTCAATAAAAAAAAAACATTATTATCACATCTCCCATATACTAAAGTTTTCATCCGTCATTATCTCCTCTAGCTAGTTTCGAGTTTTCCAAGGCATTATTACTAAGTGTTTGCACGCTCAATAAAACGCACGAACTCATTATATTACATAGCCCCTTTTTCTGTTTTATATTTTGGGCTGAAACATGTTTAAACATTTTATACACTATCATTTACTCATTCTTACATTGTTGAAACTTATGATTCAATTACACTATCATTTACTCATTCTATCATTTGACTGTAACAAAAAGACACAGTACAATCATTAACATTGATCAAGCCGCCTGTTTAGATTATAGCGCTATAGGTCTGACAAACACATCCCCCCGCATAAATTCAGGGATGATCGATAACAGTTACACTTTTACTAACTTGCGAGTTAGGTCTCAGTCGACACAAGGTTTGATTGTACAAAAGACGCATTGTTACATGTCGGACTCATATTCTATCATTACTCATTATTATACTTCAACTATGATTGTTACACAACATATTGTTTTCAACTATATGCAAAACCTATGTAATTCTCACCAACTTTTGTTGACCCAAAATATTTTCAAACTTAACATGTTTCAGGTTATAACATGCTCGAAGATTAGAGTTAATGCTTGAAGATGCGTATCTAGTATTTTTTTTTTTTTTTGATGTACAATTTCTTAGAACAATTGTATGTAATTTATTTAAATCATTTATTGAAACTTATTATTTACCATGAGCTACTGAACAATCATTAATATGTGACACTTCGATGTTTCCGTCATCGGTTGGGGTGTTACATGGGGCCCCTTTCGGCCATTGGGGGCCGCGTACAGAGTACCCGGCAATACTTTAGTTGATCGTTCAAAAAAAAAATTCTTGACGAGTCGTCATTATAATTTTATCCTATTCAATTTAAGCGTTATAACAAGAAACTCGTTTAGTTAAGATCTTAATATATATTTATTTTAAATAAAACATATATATTTAGTTAAGATTTTAATACTTTCTTAAAAAAAAAGAAAAGAAAGAAAAGCATGAGTTAAGTATATGTTGACTTTAATCTCCAAACAAAACAACAACAAAGTTGTTCGTTCATCATTATTTTTATTTTTTATTTTAGAACACGACGGTAACAGCAGAAGTATGACCCCACATAACAATTAAACTGAACCTAATTCACTCTTATCCACCTTATTAACTCTATTTAATACCCAACCACCTTAACTCACCTATAAATACAACCCCTCCCTACACCTTAATTTCTTGTTTATCTCTTTTCTTCCTAAAAATCTCTCTAAACTTCAAGTTTCTTGAGCATACTTCCTGATAACACATCAGTAAGTTTTCCAAGCTCAAACCTTCTTTCTTTTCAGTTTTTCCTTCTCTTTTCTATCCAAAACTTATTGGGGAACCCTCTAGGATCTTCACCATGTTTATCCACAGAAGTGTGATAAGGGTAGAGCACCTAAAGGAGGTTCCAAATTTTCTGAATTGTTTTTATGTCCTAAGAATGTTTGTTGTGAAGGAACCAACCAAGTCTACTAACAAGCTAGTGTTAGGAGGATTTGAGCTATGGTATTGGGTGACAAAGGAGAGTCAAGACTCATCCAAATTAGTCCCCAAACTTTACTTAAACATCTTAGCTATACTATATAATAATATAAACATATACTTTCAAGTTTCTATCTTACTAGCTTATTATTAATCCGTGGAAAGGTTTGAGGTTACACCCTACCTTACCAACTCTCTTGACCCTTCTTGTGCTACGGATTTATCCACACTAGAAAGGGAAAATCCCGTGTCCAAAACACACGCTTACTTCATAAGTGAAGCGGTTATGACATGAACTTATCAATCGGATTCACATTCCTAACCTTATACCATCCGAATCATCTATGATGATTTTGTGCTTGGTCTAACTTATTCTCATGACCATTCGGATTGCCTTAAAGGCGATTTGTGTTTTGGTTTGCCTAAAAGGCTTGCATGACTCTCGTGAATCTATAATCTAAAACTCGAACCTAAGACTCTAATTCTTAATTCTAGTTAATCGGAGCGAACGCTTAATCTTCCAAGACTTACTTTTTGGAACTCTATCAAGACGCACCCAAATGTGAGTCATACTTGTCCCTTTTTCTTTTATTACTTTTGGGACCAACATGTATGGTATGCAAAACACACTAATTCTTTTATAAACACACATGCTTAATCTATTAAACATACTTATATGCTTATTGTCATGCCTACGATTCTTGATACTTAAACATAATTCATTAACTATTATTAGCCCACTTAACATGTATAGCGCTATAGGAGTAGCACCCCGCCCCCTTTATGGGTCATTGTTAAGAATTAAACGACCTAGCATGAATATGTTAGGTATACGCGGTGGTACTCGCGGGTTTGAGTTATGTCTTTTGTATGGTTTGTATGCGCAATGCTATAGTATGATGATTCGAGTAAACATTCTAAATACTATGTATGTAAACCAAAACTAGTATGCTCACCAATGCTTTATGTGTTGACGGATATTTTTATACATGTTGCAGGAATTATTTGATGCGATGATTCAAGAACTCATTAGGATTGGACTTAGAAACGCACCACTTAAATCTTTAAATTCATGAATGTTGTATCTCTTTTGAACAATTTGTACTCCTTGTTTTAGTTATATATGAAATGAAATCTTTTAAATTATATTATCACAATCATAGTATCATGAAGTCTTTGAACAATCTATCCCAGGTCTCGCCCCGATGTATTCCGCCATCGATTGGGGTGTGACAATAAATATAATTCAGCATATGGTCATTCCATTTCAGCATATGGTCATTCTATTTCAGCAGATGGTCATGATATTTTATAACAGACTTTTAGATATGTTTAAGCAGATGTTCAGCCCAAAATATATTTAAAAATGATGTTTTGGGTTTTCTGACAACATTACTTTATTATAATTATTAGTTAAATTAAATGGTTATTTTGTCTCTATAAAGGTTATTTTGTCTCTAATGTGTAATGTTGTAAGTTGAATTTTTGATGTCGTTTCTTAATAAACAACTTAAATTGTTTATCCTGTTGTACAGATTTTATTAGAAGTTAACAGATGTGATAAAATAGAAGAGGATATATATATATATATATATATATATAATCAGGATATTTTTAATTTTGAGAGACTTTTGTGTTAGAACATCTGTTGACAACTCAACAGATGTTATAAACCAAAGTATATACAATAAAATAAGGATAAGGATATCTTTCAATACTGTAGAATGGATCATTGAGATTTTTTTTATATTAAAAGAGGCTCGAATTCCAAACTTAATGATTACCATTTGAACTAATTTTATTAAAAATATTATTTTATTATTTTTGTTTTCTAATTGTCTTTCTCTCTATAAAATCTCCAAAACTCATATATTATTGAAAGTATAAGTCGACATTATTAATTAAAACAGAGACACTTAATATTTAAAAAAAAATTAAAAACCACACAAGTTAAAGACCTTAATTATGAAGTTGAAATGGTTTATGTAATTATACCTTACAGTGTTAGTTTTAATAACAAATTTAATCGTGTAATAAAATTACAGTGAGACTTATGACAGTTTTCTTCTTTATACACCTTACACAATTTGTTTGTTAATACTGATAGAGATTTGTTAGACAACATCTGTTGAAAACTCAACAGATGTTCTAAAAAGCCTCAAAAGTAATGATTACGATTTTGAATTTAGTTTATTAACAATATTTTTTTATTGTTATTGTTGTGTTGCAATTGTCTTTCTTTCTATAATCTAACATCTAATCTAACATCTAATAAACAAAACCTCTCTAGGTACACATGGCACTCCCACATTCAACCTTCAATCTAGACACCTCCATATTGTGCCACATGGCATATCAATGTAATTTATAAGATTTTTAGTTTTTTTTTAAAATAAAAAATCATTAATTACTTTGGTCAAAATCGATCAAGAATATTAAATATGTATCTAACATCTAAGACCATAGGTAATGGTTAATGCTTTTGATACATCATCATTATAATGTCCCTTTAAAAGATGTGTAATGGTTATAACCCATTTTAATGTCTTTTAAATCACCACTTTCCTAATTTTTTTCCCTCTTTGGGCATTATACTAGAAATGCCCCTCCTTTTTCATGCCCCTATAATGCCCACATAATGCCCATTACACATGGTCTAATAAACAAAACCTCCGTAGGTACACATGGTACTCCCACATTCAACATTCAATTTAGACACCTCCATATTGTGCCACATGGTACATCTATGTAATTTATAAGATTTTTAGTTTTTTTTAAATAAAAAATATTACTAAAATGACAGGTCCTAAAATATAAAGAGTGCTATAAGCAATGTGGTGCATAGGTGATCATGTCATGAATTCACTACAAATATAGAAGTACAATGTTATGCTACGACCTGCCATTTTAGTAATATTTTTTTATCTAAAAAAACTAAAAATCTTATAAATTACATGGATGTACCATGTGGCACAATATGAAGGTGTCTAAATTGAATGTTGAATGTGGGAATGCCATGTGTACCTAGGGAGGTTTTGTTTATTAGATGTTAGATTAGATATCCTTCCATAGTGGTGGAGTGGTGGAGAGGCCTTATGTTCACTTAGGTGATCAAGGGTTCAATTCTCACTTCCAACATTTATGGTTGGATATTTTGCCAAGTGATGGTTGAGCCTACCCTCTTTGTAGGTCTTACAGAAACTTTGTTAAAGAGAAGAACAAAAGATTGAAGGAACTGTTGAAAACCACAGATTAATTATTGAAATGTATTTGATATTTTTATTTCGTAAATATATTGAAATTTTTATTTTATATATTATGTCGTCATTATATAACGATTTATATTTATTGTATGAAAAATACAAATTTGAGTATAATAACACTGATTAGTAATATCAATAGTCTACTGTTAAAATCAATAGATGATTTAGTCTTTATTAAACAAACATTAAAAATGTAAATGTTATGTCATTGTTAGGAGCAACCGTTTAAGGCAAAAATTTCTTATGAGCTGTTGAACCGAAGAAAGCCGAACTTAGAGTATCTAGAACCGTTTGGAGCACCGTGTAGAATGCTTAATCCATCTGAGAAGTTCGCACCGAAAGCTGAAGAAGGATTCTTTGTTGGATATGCAACCCCGCTCAAACGGGTATTCAACAAATGACCTCATCAGGTAGAGGAGTGGGCTAATGTTGAAGTTCAGCGGTATACTCAGAACGTACAGGGTAGCGGTCCAGACTGGATGTTTGATTACAAAGATTTCTTTGAATCATTCAATCTAGATAGCTTGGTTGAAGAGGCTGTATTACGATTATATTACGAGTGTGAAAACACAATGACATCACCGTTGGTGTGTTCGATCATCGTAACCCCTCAAACAGCTTCTAATGATACCAATGCTCCTGCAGCTGAAGAAGAGGTATTTTAGGAAGCTTCAACAACTCTCAATTCATCATGTGACACCCGGCAAACTCAGATTAGTAACATTGACTAAACTAGTAAGTCAACCTTAGCGAGTCATGCATATTACGTAATTAACTGGGTCAGTCGAGTTGTTACGATGACTCGGGTGAATCATCGGGAGTTGTTACGATGATCCGCGGGATCATCGCCTAATCTGCTCTCCTACTCACCTGACATGTTGTGCACGAGTCAAAACACCTATAAATACAACCCTTGACTCCACAAACACCCTTAGTGCAACCCTAACAGATCCTAAGCCTCCCACACACCTCAAAACACTTCTGGAACTCATTTTGCTTCAAAACTCACCATTTCCAAGCTAACACACATTTCTTTGATAAAATCCAAGGTGTGTTCATCATCCCAAACCTTTGTAATGTTATTGTTTTGGTTCCCCAAAAGTCCAGACCTTGTTTTGCTAAGTATGTGTCTTTAAAAACCTTTGAAATGAGTTCTAAAACAAGTCTACACCATAATACTTGCTATATGTGAAGTATTTATGCATATGATGATTTTTGGTGATTATAACATGAATGTTTCTATGAAATTGATGTAATTCTGATGTATAGGAGTTATTAGGATGATTATCTAAGGATTTGAGCCATTGTTATAGTGTTTTGATGAAAGTATGCATTTTGACCCATTTGGATGATTGTTGAAGAATTAGGATGTTATGATATGATTCAATGCTTGTTTGTTGTTAGTAATCACACTAGAATAATATTATAACAAAGAGATGATGATTTGCAAGTTGTAGGAGGTGTAATCTGGTCTTTGCAATTTAAGTTAGATTTTATAGTTAATGAATCCTAGTACTTTGCCATTTTTGGAAATAATCGCATCGAGGCCGTTAGAGCATAGATAAATTGGGGGGTTTTTTTGCTTGGAATGGGTTGGTTAATGGTTTAGGATTGATTTTGGGTGTTTGTACATGTTTCTGATCTGATTTGGAGGGTTTAACGCGCGATAATTCGGGACAGATTTGCAGGGGGCGATTAGAGTTCTAATCGCCACCTCAGTCAGGCGATTACCCTCCAATCGCCACTTCAGTCAGGCGATTAAGCCTCTTATCGCTTGTTGACTCTCTCCAATCACCAGTTGACTTTTCCCAATTGCATGTAAGTTTCCTAATCGCGTGTACTGCTGTTGTAAGCGTATTTTGACATTCCGAAACATGATTTGACACCTAGGAACATGATGGGAACCTCTAGATACGTTCAATGACTTTGTAACACGTGTTCGGACTTATTTATGTGTTAATTGAGTGTTATGCTAGACTAGGTGACCAATGGGGTGTCGAGTCTTGTCTGGTGCGGTCGGTTTAACAGTCAAAGGTGTTTTCAAACGTTTATGGTTATGGTCTGGACATTCGGGGACTAGTTAACCTGCGGGTTATTAGTTCGGATACTTATACACATCTTATGATAGGTCACTGCTATTTGGGGCTATCATAGCATACTTATTTAACTGTTTTCAAGTAACACAATCTAAGGTGAGTCTCACAGCCCCACTTTTACCGTTTTGCTTTCGGGGGAGAAACATGCTACTTGCTTACTTATTAAAGGTCATGTTATACTATGGTTACTTCATGTTACTATGCGGCTTTTACGGAAAGTCCCAGGGGGAAATCATGAATGTGCGGGGATGCACAACGAGGGAAATGTGGATAGATCTATTGGGCCTCACAAACCCCACCCGACGGCGGGGATGCCGGGCGGGTGCATATTGTCTCTAACTCTCGGGTTATCGAGGCATTGGTAACCCAGTCAATCTAGGTTGGATTCGACACTGGTACATGTTTAGTAATGGGTTCCCAACCGTAGTAGTAAAAACATTTAACGTCTAGCTAACGTTCTTATAACCTAGTAGTAACGGGAATGATCTTTCCAAACTTACAACAACTCTTTTATTAAAGAAAACCTGTGAACTCACCAGCATTATATGTTGACATTTTTGGCATGTTTTCTCAGGTCGCTAAAGTAGCAGTTAATGGACTAGGCGCACGGAGTCTTGCACAACGTCTAAATTTTTGATGCATATTAAACCATGTTTTGTAAACTATAATATGCCTTTTGGTTGTAAACAAGAAATGCTTCCGCTGCTGGTTTACGGCTCAAAGCATGATGTTTTGGTTTTAATATATATATGTATGCATGTTTGTTGTTTGTTGTTTGTTTATTGTGATCGTTGATTGGGATCCTGGTGTGTCACGCGCCTCGCGGTAAAACCCCGCATGTGGAATTTGAGGGTGTGACAGATTGGTATCAGAGCCAACGGTTATAGTAAACTAGGACTGCATGTAGAGTCTAGTCTATAGCCTAGTCGCACACACTAGACGGTCACAGATGGTCGAGTCTTAACATGTGGGTAACATTATAACTTGTCGGGGTGTCGATGTTATCATCTTCTACGCTACATCATTTGTTTACTCTTTATCATTCTATTTCTTGACCCATCCTTACCATGATTCGACGGCGAACGATATACTATTGAACCTTCTTGGCGGCGGTGTACATTGGGGTAGCTTCGGCATACTCTTGAGATCTGTCCAGGGATTCGGACATCTCCCTTCTATGCCCCAATAGACACGCTTGTCCTTATACCTACTATCTTATACTTATACTTATGGTAATACCATGATTGGGTGCTAGTGTTCAGTGACTTGGACTTCAAACTTAAAGCACGCCTGGAGGACCATGTAGAACAGTTTATCATGTCGGGTGCACACGAGATCATAAACTGGAATGCATGGGAACCCTAGTGGACTTTGCGTTTGAACGGATGGACCCGAACTGGGCCCGGTCTAGTTTCTTGAAATTCCTAATGGGTTATACCACAGGCAAGCCTAAGTCTTTTGTTTCATGTTGTGACAGAAGATGTCAGGAGCTCGTGGAGGTCGCAGAGGCGGCCGTGCTGGCGGTCGTGCTGGCGGCCGTGGTGGCGGCGGTGGCCACGGAAACGTTAATATGACCCAAGCAGAGTTGGACAACCTGCTGCAGCAGCACGTGAACGTAGCCTTGGCTGCATTCCAAGCTGCTCTCAATGCTATGGGTGGTAAGTCGATTCCCACCTATTCTACCTTGTTCCAGGGTACTATATCTTTCTTGTTATTTACCTGTGTGTCTGTCCCAGGTGGTGCTGTCAATCCCCCTCCACCCCAGTGCTCCTAGAAGAAGTTCATGGATGGCAAGCCCCACAACTTTAGTGGAACTGAAGGGGCAGTGGGACTGCTCCAATGGCTGGAAAAGGTTGAATCAGTGTTCTCTATGTGCAGTTGCCCGGCGGGCAACCGCGTGAAGTATGCTTCTGCGACCCTTGAGGGTCAAGCTCTGACTTGGTGGAACTCCACCACCCAGACCATGGGTATCGGGGAAGCTCATGCTATGCCCTGGGCAGAATTCGTATAGCTTTTAATAATGAGTACTGCCCGAGGGATGAGATCCATAAGCTCGAGCATGAGGTATGGAATCACAAGATGGTGGGGTCTGAGATTGAAACTTACACAGCTAGACACAATGAGCTGGCGGTGTTGTGCCCGGATTTGCACACACCGGAATACAGGAGGATTGAGCACTATATTTCTGGGTTGGTGCCGGAGGTTGCGGGATTGGTAGCTGTGGGCAATCTCACTGTTTATTCTGAAGTTGTTCGGTCGGTTCGCAGGCTGACCAACATGAAGGTAGCTGAAGGAGTCTTGCCTCCCCAAGGCGCTACTGTAAGGGCCCCCGAGAGCAACAAGCGGAAATGGGAAGGCGTGAGTAGAGGTTCGAGTTCAGCTCAGCCTCAGCAGGTAAAGAAGTCTGATGTTGGGGGATCGCCGTCTGAGCAGAAACCGGGGGGTTATTCTAAGAAACTGCCGAAATGTGACCGGTGTGGATTTCACCACAATGGTCGCTGTGATGAGAGGAACCACTACCACCGGTGCCATAAGGTTGGGCACCAGGCTAAAGATTGTAGGGTTAACCTTCAGGGTAATCGGAACCCACCTGTTACACCTACCCCGGCTCCTCAGGTTACTGTTCCCCAGGGAAACCAGGGAAAACAGGGGTGTTATAACTGTGGCGAGCTTGGTCACTACAAGCACGAATGCCCCAAGTTGAAGCAGGGCGAGGCTGGGTAGAATGGATCGGGTAATGGAAACAACGGGGGCGGGGCAGGAATGCTCACACCTTTGTGATTGGTTCGAGCGGGGCTCGCAGGACCCTGACACCGTTACCGGTACGTTTCTTCTTGATAATCACTATGCTTTAGTTTTTTCGAGTCTGGTGCCGATAAGAGTTTTATATCTCTTGGATTTAGTCAATTGCTTGATAGGGTACCCACACCTTTAGAGGCTAAGTACTTGATAGAATTGGCCGATGGTAAGAAAGTTGAAGCGACGCATGTCCTTAGGGAGTGTCGCCTTGAATTGTCGGGTTATTCTTTTCCTATTGACCTTATGCCGGTGTCCTTGGGTAGTTTCGATGTTGTTGTGGGTATGGATTGGTTATCTCTATATCATGTTGAGATCGTTTGTTTTGATAAAGTCATTCGACTTCCTCTCCCCGATGGAGAAATTCTGTTGGTGCATGGTGAGAAAAGCGGTGTCCCTTTGAGTATCATTTCGTGTATGAAAGCCTATAAGAATCTTCGAAAGGGGTATTATGCCATTCTGGCACTTGTTTCGGTTTCATCAGAGGAAGAGAGGAAGATTGAAGATATTCCTGTCGTTTGCGATTTTCCCGACGTATTTCCTGAAGATCTACCTAGCCTTCCGCCTTATCGTCAAGTCGAATTCGGTATTGAACTTACTCCAGGTGCAGCCCCTATTGCCCGAGCCCCGTATCGTCTAGCACCTCCCGAGATGCAGGGGTTGTCTAACCAGTTGCAGGAGCTGTTGGAGAAGGGTTTCATCCGACCTAGTTCATCCCCGTGGGGAGCCCCTATTCTTTTTGTCAAGAAGAAAGACAGAAGCCTACGTATGTGTATTAACTACCGTGAATTGAACAAGGTTACCATCAACAATCGTTACCCTCTTCCTCGCATCGATGATTTATTTGATCAACTTCAGGGTTCCAGCCTCTATTCGAATATTGACTTGAGGTCGGGGTACCCTCAGTTGAGAGTCCAAGAAGCCGATATTCCGAAGACTGCTTTTCGAACTCGTTATGGCCATTTTGAATTCTTGGTCATGCCTTTTGGTCTCACCAATGCACCCGCCATATTCATGGATTTGATGAACTGTGTTTGTAAGCCTTATCTTGATAAATTCGTGATTGTATTCATTGATGATATTCTAATCTATTCCAAGAACGAAGTAGAACACCGGTGTAACATCGCGAATTTCCCCTAAATTTTTTTTTGATAAAAAGAATGTATTGTTTTAAACAATATATGTTTTAAATACCTTAAACTAATAATTATTTGTGTCTCGACACTTTTGTACGTTTTAAAAATATTTCGAGTCACTTTCGGGCTTATATAATCATATTATGAATTTAGAATAATATAGGTTTAGGGAAATAATTGCCAAAAAAAAGATTTGTGTGGACCGGGACTCGAACCCGCGTCCACAGCCAACCAACACACAGTGATAACCAACTGAGCCAACTATCATCTTGTGTAGTATTTCAGAAGAAAATAAACTTAACACATTCCTTAAATTGATTAGTCAAAGTCTTAGTCAAACAGTCAAAGTCTTAGTCAAATAGTCAATTCATCATAAAACCTTACTTTATGGTGTTGACCAATTTTAATGGCTAATTGACTCCAAAACTAGTATAAAAACCCACCTATGACCCATTATACTTGACACCTCTAAATCGATTGTTTCAATCCGATTAAACTTTCCCTCATACCTTTCTTCTATAGTCTATTACTTCTACAATTGAAGCTTTGATTATAAGCTCTTGTAATTGGCGAATTGGAAGCTTGATATTCTTTCTTTTTCGTTTTCTTCAATTTGGACTAGCTACGTTGTTGAGTCTTTGGAATTCGCCTCGCATACATTCACAACACTTAGAGGATAATTCACCTTAGCCAATGTGAGTTTTACATAGCCCCTTTTTCTCTTTTACATTTTGGGGTGAAACATGTTTAAACATTTTATACACTATCATTTACTCATTCTTACATTGTTGAAACTTGTGATTCAATTACACTATCATTCTATCATTTGACTTTAACAAAAAGACACAGTACAATCATTAACATTGATCAAGCCGCCTATTTAGATTATAGTGCTATAGGTCTGACAAACCCACCCCCCGCATAAATTCAGGGATGATCGATAACAGTAACAACATTTAACTAACTTGTGAGTTAGTCATCAGTCGACACAAGGTTTGGTTGTACAAAGACGCATTGTTACATGTCAGACTCATACTCTATCATTATACAACTGTGAATGTTGTACAAACTATTATTATCAATTATATTCAAAGAACCTATGTATTCTCACCAACTTTTGTTGACCCAAAATATTTTCAAACTTAACATGTTTCAGGTTCTACTTGCTTGAAGATTTGAGTTAATGCTTGAAGATGTGTACATAGTATTATTCATTTTGATGTACGAATTTTTGTAGAACAATTGTATGTAATTTATTTAAATCATTTAATGAAATTTATTATTTACCATGAGCTACTGAACAATCATCAATACGTGACATCCCGATGTTTCCGCCATCGGTTGGGGTGTTACAACCGGGAACACTTGCGTCTTGTCTTGGAACTCTTGAGACGGGAACAGTTGTACGCCAAGTTCTCTAAGTGTAGCTTCTGGTTGTGTGAAGTCCAATTCCTTGGTCATGTGGTTAATGAAAAAGGAATTCATGTTGATCCAGCTAAGATAGAGGCCATCAAAAACTGGGAAGCACCGAAGACGCCATCTGAGGTGCGGCAATTCCTGGTCTTGCAGGTTATTATCGTCATTTCATCGAGGGGTTTTCGAAGATCGCTCAACCCCTCACCTCGCTTACCCAGAAGGACAAGAAGTTCGACTGGAGTGATTCGCAAGAGTCAGCCTTCCAGATGCTAAAGGCCAAACTCTGTTCTGCTCCTATCTTGTCCTTGCCTGAAGGCACAGACGATTTTGTGGTATATTGTGACGCTTCTATCCGGGGTCTCGGTTTTGTGTTAATGCAGCGCGAGAAGGTCATCGCCTATGCTTCTCGTTAACTTAAGGTCCATGAGAAAAACTACCCCACCCATGATCTAGAATTGGATGCAGTAGTCTTTGCTTTAAAGATCTGGAGGCATTACTTGTACGGTACCAAGTGCACCATTTACACCAATCACAAGAGCCTCCAGCATATCTTTGATCAGAAAGTGTTGAACATACGACAGCGTCGCTGGGTCGAGCTTCTTAATGATTACGAGTGTGCTATAAAATACCATCCTGGCAAGGCAAATGTTGTCGCAGACGCCTTGAGCAGGAAGGAATCCGCTAAACCTCGTCGTATTTGAGTTCTCCAGCTCACTATCCATTCTGGTTTACCTGACCAAATCCGTTCAGCGAAGCAAGAAGCTTTAAAGGAGGAAAACCTTAAAGCTGAAACCATGCATGGTGCCGATAGCCACCTTGAACTCAGGTCCGATGGCTTACATTATTTCGCTGAACGTATTTGGGTCCCTATATTCGGGGGCTTGCGGGAGCTCGTTCTTGACGAAGCTCACAAGTCCCGGTACTCTATTCACCCTGGCTCCGATAAGATGTATCAAGACTTAAAGATACTTTATTGGTGGCCGAATATGAAGCCGGATGTAGCTTCATATGTAAGAAAGTGCTTGACCTGTGCCAAGGTCAAGGTTGAATATCAAAAGTCGTCCGTCCTTCTGCAACAGCCTGAAATTCCTGAGTGGAAGTGGGAATGGATTCCAATGGACTTTGTGACCAAACTCCCGAGGTCGTCCAGTGGTTGTGACATGATCTGGGTGATTGTTGATAGGTTGACAAAGTCTGCGCACTTCCTCGCTATCAAGGAAACTGATGGCCTTGAGCGTTTGGCTCGTTTGTATTTTAAGGAAGTGGTTTCTCGGCACGGGGTGCCTGTCTCTAATATTTCCGATCGGGATCCTCGGTTCGCCTCTAATTTCTGGAAATCCTTGCATAAGGCTTTGGGTACTCATTTAGATATGAGTACAGCTTATCATCCGCAAACTGACAGGCAAAGTGAGCGGACGATTCAAACACTAGAAGACATGCTTCGGGCATGTGTGATCGACTTTGGCAAGGGGTGGGAGAGTCATCTACCACTGGTGGAATTCCCCTACAACTATAGCTACCATTCTAGTATCAACGCGGCTCCGTTCGAGGCTCTTTACGGGCGGAAATGCCGGTCTCCTCTTTGTTGGGCTGAGGTGGATGAGAGCCAAATCACCGGCCCGGAACATGTGTATGAAACATCCGAGAAGATCTTACAAATTTGTAACCGCATGGCAGCAGCTCGGGATCGTCAAAAGAGCTATGCCGATCGTCGTCGCAAGCCTCTAGAGTTTGAGGTTGGCGACAGGGTTTTATTGAAAGTATCTCCGTGGAACGGCGTTATACGTTTTGGGAAGCGTGGCAAATTGAATCCTCGGTATGTGGGACCGTTCGCAATTCTGGAACGGATTGGACCGGTAGCATACAGGCTTGATCTGCCAGCTGAACTTAGTAATGATCATAATGTCTTTCATGTCTCTAACCTCAAGAAGTGTCTGGCGGATGAATCTTTGGTTGTTCCTCTCGAAGAGATCAAGGTGGATGATCGTCTGCGTATTGTGGAAGAACCGGTTGAGATTCTCGATTATAAGATCCGTAGCCTTCGCCAGAGTAAAATCTGCATTGTGAAAGTTCGTTGGAACTCAAACCGTGGACCAGAGTTCACGTGGGAACGGGAGGATCAGATGAAAGCTAAGTATCCTCATTTATTTCCTAAGCGCGCGTTCGAATCAAGACATGTCTCTGCTGAAGCTAAATGAATCTCGGGTCGAGATTCCCTTCAACAGGGGGATGATGTGGCAACCGGAAAATTTTTCTTCTCTTTCGTCTCTTCCTTTTTGGCCTTGGGCAATTTTCGGGATGAAAATTCTTTAAATAGGGGAATGATGTGACACCCGGCAAACTCAGGTTAGTAACATCGATTAAACTAGTAAGACTACCTTAGCGAGTCATGCATATTACGTACTTAACTGGGTCAGTCGAGTCGTTACGATGATTCGGGGGAATCATCGGGAGTTGTTACGATGATCCGCGGGATCATCGGGAGTCGGTCCATAACCATGTGTACAAGGATTGGTGATTCGTGGAATCACCGGGTTTAACGCACACACGCAAGTCTCGAGTCCCGGGAATTGATGAACGTACGTAAACGAGTTAGCTATCTTGCATTATATGTTTGTAATCATTATGAGACTTATCGGAATGTGAATACATATTTATATATGTTAAAATATTGTTTAACGCGCCAAAAACCAAACCTGGTATGCTATAGGCGATTGGGATAGATTAGGGGCGATTGGAGCTCCTAATCGCCAGTATATAGGCGATTAGGATTCCTAATCACCTAATCTGCTCTCCTACTCGTCTGACTTGTTGTGCACGAGTCAAAACACCTATAAGTACAACCCTTGACTCCCCAAACACCCTTAGTGCAACCCTAACAGATCCTAAGCCTCCCACACACCTCAAAACACTTCTGGAACTCATTTTGCTTCAAAACTCACCATTTCCAAGCTAACACACCTTTCTTTGATAAAATCAAAGGTGTGTTCTTCATCCCAAACCTTTGTAATGTTATTGTTTTGGTTCCCCAAAAGTCCAGACCTTGTTTTGCTAAGTATGTGTCTTTAAAAACCTTTGAATTGAGTTCTAAAACAAGTCTACAGCATAATACTTGTATATGTGAAGTATTTATGCATATGATGATTTTTGGTGATTATAACATGAATGTTTCTATGAAATTGATGTACTTCTGATGTGTAGGAGTTATTAGGATGATTATCTAAGGATTTGAGCTATTGTTATTGTGTTTTGATGAAAGTATGCATTTTGACCCATTTGGATGATTCTTGAAGAATTAGGATGTTATGATATGATTCAATGCTTGTTTGTTGTTAGGAATCACACTAGAATGATATTATAACAAAGAGATGATGATTTGCAAGTTGTAGGAGGTGTAATCTGGTCTTTGCCATTTAAGGAAAGGTTTCATAGTTAATGAAACCTAGTACTTTGCCATTTTTGGAAATAATTGCACCGAGGCCGTTAGAGCAGAGATAAATTGGGGGTTTTTTTGCTTGGAATGGGTGGTTATTGGTTTAGGTTCGATGTTGGGTGTTTGTACATGTTTCGGATCTGATTTGGAGGGTTTAACGCGCGAAAATTTGGGACAGAACTGCAGGGGCGATTAGAGCTCTAATCGCCACCTCAGTCAGGCGATTACCCTCCAATCGCCACTTCAGTCAGGCGATTAGTCCTCTAATCGCCTGTTGACTCTCTCCAATCACCAGTTGACTTTTCCCAATTGCATGTAAGTTTCCTAATCACGTGTACTGCTGTTGGAAGCGTATTTTGACATCCCGAAACATGATTTGACACCTAGGAACATGATAGGAACCCGGGATACTTTCAATGACGTGGTAACACGTGTTCGGACTTATTTATGTGTTAATTGAGCGTTATGCAAGACTAGGTGAACTCTTGCGCGTGTTGAGTGTTTAACTGCATATGTTGCATGATATCTTGTATTTGTCTAACACGTGGGATGTCGGGTCACCAATGGGGTGTCGGGTCTTGTCTGGTGCGGTCGGTTTAACAGTCAAAGGTGTTTTCATACGGCGGGGATGCCGGGAGGGTGCATATTGTCTCTAACTCTCGGGTTATCGAGGCATCGGTAACCTAGTCAATCTGGGCTGGATTCGACACTGGTACATGTTTAGTAATGGATTCCCAACCGTAGTAGTAAAAACACTTAATGTCTAGCTAACGTTCTTATAACCTAGTAGTAACGGGAATGATCTTTCCAAACTTACAACAACTCTTTTATTAAAGAAAACCCGTGAACTCACCAGCATTATATGTTGACATTTTTGGCATGTTTTCTCAGGTCGCTAAGGTAGCAGTTAATGGACTAAGCGCACGGAGTCTTGCACAACGTCTAAAATTTTGATGCATATTAAACCATGTTTTGTAAACTAGAATATGCCATTTGGTTGTAAACAAGAAATGCTTCCGCTGCTGGTTTACGGCTCAAAGCATGATGTTTTGGTTTTAATATATATATATATATATATATATATATATATGCATGTTTGTTGTTTGTTTATTGTGATCGTTGACTGGGATCCTGGTGTGTCACGCGCCTCGTGGTAAAACCCCGCATGTGGAATTTGAGGGTGTGACACATCAGAATCGGAAGATGATGATGATGTTACTAGTGAAGCTGTTCCAGATAATGCTACAGAGACACCTCCAGTGAACCCAAATCCAAATGGTGCTTCATCATCAAACTTGGGTAATGATCTGGATTTGACAGAGAATTTGACTACTCAATCGGGAGTGCAAGGCCCTAATTATCCGGAATCTCGGATACATCGGATTCACTCGCTCGAGCAAGTTATTGGTGATCCTGGTAGCAGTGTGATGACGAGAGGACAACTGAGGAATGCTAACTCACAAGAAAATCTTGGCGCTCTAGCCTTATATGCTAAAATTCAAAAGTCAGGTTTTCAGAATGAATGGTCTTTTGCTTGTTATGTTTCGCAGGTTGAGCCGCGGACATATAAGGATGCTCTTTTGGATGACGCTTGGGTAGAGACAATGTAAGAGGAGTTATTACAGTTTCAGAAACTGGGAGTGTGGACACTGACAGATTTACCTCCAGGTAGGAAAAAGATTGGAACTAAATGGGTGTTTAAGTGTAAGAAGGATGACAGAGGAGTGATTGTTAGGAACAAAGCTCGATTGGTCGTAAAAGGCTTTCATCAAGTGGAAGGAATCGATTATAACGAGATTTATGCACCGGTTGCACGCTTAGAAGCTATCCGCGTGTTTCTAGCGTTTGCATCTTACAAGAAATTCAAGGTGTATCAAATGGACGTTAAAAGCGTGTTTCTTTATGGTGTGGTAAAGGAGGAAGTTTACGTAGGTCAACCACCAGGCTTTGAGGATCCTATCCACCGGGATAAGGTCTACGTTCTAAACAAAGCTCTCTATGGGTTGCACCAGGCACCACGGCAATGGTATGAGGAGCTGAGCACGTATCTTCTATCCAAAGGATTTAAACGAGGTTTGGTAGATTGCACACTGTTCACAAAACGAACAGGAGATGACTTGCTTCTAGTGCAAATTTATGTTGATGACATTATTTTTGGCTCTACTAATGAACTTTTGTGCAGAGATTTTGAAAAAGTTATGCAGGAAAAGTTTGAAATGAGTGCGATGGGAGAGATGCAGTTTTTCCTAGGCTTGCAGGTGGATCAAAGACCAACGGGGATCTTTATTCACCAGACCTAATACGTTTCTGAAGTTTTGAGCCTATTCCAGATGGATGATTCGAAGCCTATGGATACCCCGATACAACCTAATCACGGGATTGGTGTTGACGCTAAGGGGGAGCTAACTGATCCGTTTACATACAGAGCAATCGTTGGATCTCTGATGTACCTCACCGCATCTAGACCAGACATAATGTTCGCAAAGTGTCTTTGTGCACGTTATCAATCGAAGCCGAAATAGAGTCATTTAGTAGCTGTCAAACGTATCCTTAGATATCTGAAGGGTTGTCCATCGAGAGGACTTTAGTACCCTAATGATGATAATTTTGAACTAATTGCTTTTAGTGATATAGATTGGGGAGGCTGTGACAAAGACAGCAAATCCACAACGGCTGGATGTCAGTTTATGGGGAGCAGGCTCGTGACCTGGCAATGCAAGAAACAAACTGCAGTCGCCTTATCCACATGTGAAGTAAAATACGTCTCAGCATCAAGCTGCTGCTCACAAGTTCTCTGGATATAACAACAGATGGTGGACTATGGTTTGCAATTTCTTAAAACCCCTATTTACTGTGATAATGAGGCCGCAATTGCATTAACAAAAGATTTTGCCAATCACTCAAAAGCTAAGCATATCCGGATCAAATATCATTTTATCCGTGATTGTTACGCAAAATAGTTGATCGATATGGTCAAAATCCACACTGACTATCCACGTGCAGATCTTTTTAACAAAGCTTTTGATAAATTAAGATTCGAATATCTTTTAAAAGCTAACGGTATAAAAGAAAAACAAGACTGATCATCACCTCGGTTTATCGCTTTTTAGCTTTAGTTTTTATTGTTTTTCAGAAAAATACAAAAAACCCAAAATATGTTTTTCATTTTAGGGGGATTTTATTTCCAGAAAAACCAAAAACATTGAAAAATTAAAAAACCCATAAAAATTAGAAAAACCCAAAATGATTTCCAGGAGAAAAAGAGGAAATGATAGTATATCAGTGGGGATCTGACACATGCTAAGAAGTGTAATGCAATATAAGGCGTGTGTTTGAGTCTGTGTGATGTGTTGATAGGCTTCGTAGACCTATTACTGCGTGCCTGATACATACATATCAAACGAATTGTTGTGTGGATGAATTCCTCATCGGCATATGGTCTTAGTACCGTAATTTCGTTTGATAAGGTATTTGTACAAAATTCGGAGGTTTCGGGTCGTTATGTTATTAGTTATCTGGGGATAGCCTCTCTGATCTTCTGCTGTAAGTCATTACGGACCTAGATCAGACAGGGTATCTTTATAAAAGAGCTGTAAAGCCAAATCCTAAAGTTACCGAATTGAGGAACTTTCAATATATAACGATTATCAAAGATTATCTAATACATCGTATCCAATCACTGATGAAAATCATGATTGATATCAGCCCTCAACCTGGTAGAGTGCACAAGTTACTTTGTAGCATTGAATTGCTGCCCTGTACATCTCTGTGCCTCATACCTTGTAAATTACAGATGACGAAAGCATAATCACGCGTTATAATGAGTCTTTGTGCATTTACTTCTTGATACGGGAGTATGTCGTGTGCGTGGGAACCACAGACAATTGAGTTTATACTATAAATAACCGTATCAGTCTAAAGCACTGCACAACAGTCTGCATGTGAGCCTATGTGGATAACAATATCAACAGTTGCCAAATCACACATTGTCTTTAATGATAATAAATCAAAAGATCAATGGTGTGATCAGATTTCTCAATAACTGATATGATCCTCTTACCGGAAATCCCAAAACATTTATTTTTTTATCTTTACATTTCTGCATTTTACATTTCTCGTCAAAAATACAAAACTCAAAAAGATTTTAGGTGTGTTTTAACAAAAAATTTTAGAAAATCCAAAAGCTTTTACATTCTATATTATTTTTGATAACCGATGGTGGTTGATGGTGATTTTCTAAAACTTGATGAACCATTTGAGTTTTGTCATCTTTAATTGAGAAATAATGATTGTCGGATGCTTAAAAGTTGAGAAAAATTTTGAACGGGACTCGATTTTGAGATTTGGTAAATAGTTCAAAAATTCCAATCTCCATTCGCCCCTTCGATGGGTCGAATGTGGAATTTTGCTATTTCATTCGAACCTTTCAAACGGTCGAATGTGAGTGTTCTTATGACATTTTTACAACCAAACCATTTTTCTACATTCGAACCTTTAAATAGGGTCGAAGGTGGAAAAATTTTCACATTCGCCCTACACGAACGGTCGAATGTGGAGCCTATAAATACCAATCTGCACATTCGACTCTTCATTCCAAATTTTTTTAAAATTCTGAGATAATGAACCCTTGTTGCTCGTGTTTTAAAAATCCTATCATTGTGATCCTCGTACTTTGCTGATCATTTTGAGCGAACATTTGCAGGTAATCATCTAGTAACGAATTCAGAATCGTTGATTTTGTATACGAACCTAGACTGAATCAAATGATGAATTCTGGACTGTTATAGGGATAATTCTTGATAGGGATTCAGTGTTTAAATGTTTTAGGGGGAGAAGAAACCAAAATCCAGGGTTTAATCACCACGGAATAATGAATTGATTGTTTAAAACCTATAAACCCTAGATTTTAGGAGAAAACACTTAAACATTGAATAATCATAACAATTGATTATAGGAAAAGGTTAATCGTTCATAATAGAAGCTTTACAAATCAAAATGGCATGTTTAAACACACTAAATCAAAATCTGCAAATTTTGAAGATGAACAGACACGTTAGACCACTTCAAAAGGGTCGAATGTGGCTTTTTGGTCGAATGTACCAAGTTCAAACGGTCGAAAGTGGAGAAAAAGGGTCGAATGTACATTTTTAAAACTGATTTTTCACATTCGAACCCCATTTCCCACATTCGAACCATCGATTGGTCGAATGTGGAATTTCAAAATAAAAAATTTCAAATTTTGAATATTTTTTCCGTTTTTAACGTGTTTTCTTGTTTTGTTTTGCAGTTTAATCATGTCTGAACAACAGCGTACTGATATTCCCGCAGGATAGTCAGACAAGGCAGCCGGGAAGAAACCAGTACAAGACTTACCATTTGAAGAAGCACATAATTGCTGTGCTTATCTGGGCGATCTAAAGAAACATACCAAATTCACCGGTATTGTTGACTTTTTGAAGAGAAGCCGTGTTGTTGTTGCTATCGCTACTCCTGCCATAATATACAGAGACCACCAAAGAGAATTCTGGACGAATGGTAGAATGGATTATTGGAACAACGAATCTGCTATCGTTAGTAAGATTCAGGGGGAGTTAGTGATTATTTCTGCAGACGACATTAGAGAAGTATTGAAGTTGACAGATAAGAAGACTGATCCGAGAGTTCTTTCTTGGATTGAGCAGAGAAAGTGTTTCCTGAGAATGAAGTACAATGGACCGATTACTGATGGTTCATTACATAAAGGAAAACTGTGCCCGCAGTTCAAGTACCTTGCTAATGTCATGCTACATGTTTTCAGATCTGTGAGTGGAGTTTATGACGTAATGAGAAAGAGCATTAGCTCTTTGATGGTTGCCCTGATCTTGAACAAGCCATTCAATGTATTGGAATGATACTTGAACATATGCTGGAACCATTGAGAGGATTGAAGAATAAGAAGTTTTTATTATACCCGAGATTCCTGCAAATGATCTTTGATGAGAAGTACAAGAATTTGATAAAAGATCCTACACAGATAGTAGTTCAGGATCACATGTGCTTGAGCACTTTAGTAAGAATGAAGGGTTATAAAGGTGTGCCGATGAATGAAAGACCACCAATGAAGAACTTGTTTGGTCATCTGATCAATCCAGGATATGAGGATCCAGGTACTGACAAAGCCAGGAATGTGAACAGTGATTCTGATGAAGACAATCCGTTATATCCTGTTGATCTTGAAGCGAAAAGGAAAAGGGGAGTTGTGAACGTTGGTGTAAAGAGTGGTAAAGGGAAAGGAAAGGAAAAAGAGGATGATACTGAACCACCAAAGAAGACATCTCGTAGGAAGAAGAGTGTTGCGAAGAAAGGTACACATTTGGTTGATGAAGAGTCGATGGATTCTGAAGAGACTCAGGTAGAGGAGAGATGGGATTCTGACAATGAGACTGTTAAGAGTACCACGCCCAAGGCCACTGTGGCTGGTGAGTCTGAAAGTCTGAACAAATCCTTGGAGGAACAAAGAATGAAAAGTCCGATTGTGTTGGATGATATTGACGAAGGTCTGGGTTTGGGATCTGAAGATTTTGGTGGATCGCCAAAGACTGGAGAGAAACAGAAAAACCCAACTTATAAGAAAAAGGCTAAGGCTGTAGAGATTGAAAAGCCGATGAAGAAGAGAGCTAAAGATATTGAGAATTTAATTGCTGGAAAGAAAGTTCCTGCAGTATCAAGCTCTAAATCTCCCATGACATCCCCAGCAGCAAAGAAACAGAAAACATCATCTGCTGCTGAGCAATCTGAACTTCCAACTGATGAATTCAATGATGCGTTGGATAGAGTCTTGAAGAAATTTAAGAAACAAAAGACTCTAGTTGCTGAGGCTTTAACTCCAAAGGTGACTGTATCAGGAGATGTGATGGATGCAGTGAACCAGAAGCTGACTGACATGATGAAAATCATTAACCAGCAACAAGCTGAGATTGAACAGCTTAGAAAGAATGACAGAAAGATGTTGACTCGAAAGCTCCACAACTGAAAGCTGGAGAGGAAGATAAAGAACCTGAAGAAGAACAGGTTGACTTTGAACCATCTGAAGATGAAGAATTGGAACATGATGCCGGTGATGCTCCTAAAAAGAAAGATGATGGTGATAATGATGGTTCAGGTGATGATTCAGGTGATGGTAATAGCTCTGCTGATAGTGATGATGATGATGACGATGATGATGATACTGATAAGTATAAGTATGAGAAGAGAGAAACAGGAAAAGGTGCAGGAGAGTCTAGTTCAAAAGCTCCTGGTGGCAATACTGATGATGATGACATTTTCTGGAATGAGAAGATCAGGTCTTTATCTGAAAAAGACAAGAAGTTATATCGTCAGATGTTGACTGATAGAGTCTGGACGATTGAGATGACTTGCAGATTTCCAGAGATTTTTGAGTCAGATGATATGAGGTTTGAACTAGAGTATAATGATCCTGATCTGGAAGATGGAGAAGTTTCTATAGCTGTGACTAAAGAAATATTGGAAGGATTAGCAAAACAGGTTGGTAAATCTCTTGAAGAGCTGATGAGTGAAAACCAAATACCGAACATTCCTGAAAAAGAAACAGGAAATCACTCTGATGATAGAGATGTTCCAGTGTTTGAAGAAGTTGAGATGGAGGATATTACTAGTGAGGAATATCCAGAATATTTCAAGAATGATAAAGATTCTGGATTTCCTGAGTTTTCTGAAGAGTTGCTGAGTCAAGCTGAGAAACTTGCTCGTGACAAAAGCAAGAAATTTGTTGAAGAAGTGTATAAGAACTCAGATTGTCAAAAGCCAACTGTTGAACAATCAGACGATCTGAAAGACTTGCTGAGGAAGCTTAAAGAAAAAGAAGCTAACCGCCCTAAGACTGAAGTTCAGGGTAGTTTCTACAAATTTCATAATGAATTGTTCAAAGGAAAAGCTCTCGGATGGAATTATTTGAGACATCTTAGGTGTGTCGCCGTGAAATGGGAAAAAGGAATTCTGTACTTCAATAGATTCCATGACATAAAGACACTACCGTATTGGGCTGTTCGCGATATCTGCAGACATACAATGTCAGGTGCTTCAGAGAACAACAATCTTGTTGGTTACTTTGTAGATCGCATGGCGAGAGAAAGCAGAACGAAATGGGATGTGTTCACCCCGCAGTATCCTAAGAGGATAGTACACAAGAAGGAGAATGATGAGATAACGGGGTTGTGTAAGGTGACTTTGAAGTATAAACCACCAAAAGTGTTGAAGCATATTCCTTTGATGTCAATTCCACAACACTTTTCGAAAGATTTTATGTGGTGGTACTATGACTGGAAGACGGCAGAGGCTATTATTGTTCTGAAGGATGGGATGAAAGATTTCAAGAAGATACCTATCTTTGATCCTATGTGGTTAATTAATTGCTCTCATGAGGACATTATCATGCTATACTGCAATCCGATTTACTGTGAAGAGAAAGACAGTGAATAGGCAGCTAAATACCAACGTGTGGTATTTCTATGTTTTGCGTGGGATGTCAATGCGGGTTGTGATTTTGATAAGAAGCTGGGGAAGTTTGTTCAGATTTAGAAAGCTGAAAAGAAGAAACCAAAGCAAACTTTTGAACCGGTTATGACAAAAGAACAAAAGAAGTTGCTTAACATTAAGCTGATGAACAAAAGATTGGATGAAGAGGGAAGACTGAAGCAATTCAAGCAATTGTCGAGGGGGAGTTTGTAGATACACGAAGTGCGACTAGTGCTATTGAATTGCGAATTCCATTATGTTTTGTTGATTATGGGCGGTCGAAGGTGGAAATCAACTGGTCGAAGGTAGATTAGCTAGGTCGAAGGGAGCTCTGGGAGGTCGAATGAAGTTTTGATTGTACATATATGTTGGTTCGCCCACATTGTTTGGTCGAACCTGCACATTCGCCCAATCGTTTGGTCGAATGTGCAGGTCTATATAAGGCTGAATCATTTTTTGAATGTTAACTTTTGGTCATTTTGTTTCCCTCTCAGAGTGTTTGTCTCCCTAGGGTTTTTGTCAAGTCTATATTGAGTCTAAATCATTATAAACAAGCTTTGTAAAGATTATTAATGATGTTTATGAATGAAATGAAAACGTTTGAGATGATTTGTGTGTTTTGTTAAGTTTTATTATCATTTCGTGATCAATTCAGGGATTCCGCACCTGAATTGAACTTGTTTGATCAATAGTCTTTGTTTGATTAGCCGATCCTTCACATACATTTTCTGGGATATTCTTCTACTGCCAAGGCCTACAAAGTGGTTAACACAAGGACTAGGACAATAGAAGAAACTCTGAATGTAAAGTTCAATGGACAGTCATCCTTAAAAATCCCAGCAAATCTTGTTGAACTGTTTGATTTAGATAAATCAAATTTGAAGATATTACTGCTGAAACTAATAGTGCAGGTACACCACAGTCTCCACAATAGGACTATAGATTTGACATTGTGATTCCATTTCACTACAAAGTCTCTTCTGCATCAGGGCAAGCAGATGTTCAAAACATCTGTCAAAACTCTGCTACAGCTGTGTGAACCACTGTTGACCAGTCTTACCCTCAAACCGCTGCTTCATCCAACTCAACCACTGCTCAAACATCTGTTGACAAAAGTCAGTCCACTCTTACACCACTTGGACCCATCACCCACCTCCATTTCAAACATAGGCACTACAGAAGTGAAAACAGATGTTACAACAACATATGCCACAAAGCTCTTTCCCTCACCTCAAAATGCCATCATACCATATCAAGGGGATTTAATCTACCTTATAGCTCAACCACCAGACCAAATCATTGGCAACATCAGTGAAGGGGTACTCACAAGAAGTCAATCCTCAAACATCTGTCTTTTTGCAGGTTTTTTATCTCTCACACAACCTGTCAAGTACCAAGAGGCACTGAAAGACAACAGTTGGGTAGAAGCTATGCAAGAAGAGCTCCTTCTATTTAAAAGACAACAAGCATGGGAACTTGTGCCACTGCGAAAGGATGTATGCCCAATTGGCACAAAGTGGGTCTTTAAGAACAAAACTGAAGAAAGGGCTATTGTTGTCAAGAATAAAGCTAGGCTTGTGGTTCGGGGCTTCTAACAAGAAGAGGGAATAGACTATGATGAAACCTTTGCTCCTGTTGCTAAGTTGGAAGCTATCAGACTCTTCTTAGCCTTTGTTGTCGACCACAACATCAAGGTGTATCAGATGGATATCAAATGTGCATTCCTTTATGGGAAAATTCAGGAGGAAGTCTATGTGTGCCAACCACCTGGTTTTGAAGACACATTCCATCCTAATTATGTTTACAAGCTCAACAAAGCTTTGTATTGTTTGAAACAAGCACTAAGGGCCCGGTATGAAACTCTTTCCACATTTCTCTTATCCATTGGTTTCACTAGAGGTAAAATTGATAAAACCTTATTTTTAAAATGGATAGTGAAAGATTTAATGAATGTTCAAATATATGTGGATGACATCATTTTTGGGTCCACATGTAACAAAATGTGTGAAGAGTTTAGGGAACTCATGACATCAGAGTTTGAAATGAGTGCTATTGGTGAACTCTAGTGCTTTCTTTGATATGAATGATTGTAAACCATGTAGTAAACCCATGAGCACTACCAATCTACTCACTATTGATGTCAAAGATGTACTGGTTAATCAGACACATTATAGATACATGATTGGTTCTTTATTGTACCTCACTGCATCCAGGCCAGACATTATGTTTACCACTTGTGTCTGTGCAAGATCCCATGCATCTCCTAGAAAGTCAGACCTTATAGCTGTGAAAAGGATATTCAGATACCTAAAAGGTGCTCCCAAACTTGGCATCTGGTATCTTGCTAATGGAAATATTGAGCTTTCAGGTTATTCAGATAGTGATTTTGCTGGTTGTCACACCACAAGGAGGTCAACATCAGGTGGGTGCCAATTCGTCTCTTGGCAAAGCAAAAAGCAAGCAGCTGTTTCAACATCAACAGCAGAGGCTGAATACATTGCTGCTGCAAGTAGTACATCCTAACTCATGTGGCTTCAAAACCAACTACTAGATTTTGGTATAACTACCCTAAAGACTCCACTCATGTTGGACAGTCAAGTAGCTGAAAATTTCATTAAAAATCCAGTTTCCCATTCAATTACAAAGCACATTGACATCAGACACCACTTTGTGAGAGACAGCTATGAATAAAGTTTGATTTCTCTACACCATGTCCCAACAGAGGATCAGCTGGCAGATGTGTTGACAAAAGTTTTAGACACATCTAGCTTTGAAAATAAAGGAATATATTTACTTTTGAGGATATAGTTGATGACCTATCACTTTTATAAACCTTGGTGTCACTTTAACCATAAAAGCCCACTTTATCCACATTATTGTTCTAAGAACAACAACTACACCTTCCTTCCCTGGTCATTTCATGACCATAAACAAAACAAAACTGAACCCCCAAACTCATCAAAAATGTCACTGGTTCAATCCATTACATCCGAATCCCAACCACACCATCACAATCATCATCTCTATATTGTGCAACCAAGCCTATTGCATTTATTATACGTAGTGCTCAAGCATATCGAATTTGAAGAAGCAATTGCTACTCCACCTGTAAGGCCCTCTTCCGTCCCTCACACTCCGTCGACTCCTCCACCGTCTCCCCTGTCTGCTTTGGTGGCGGAGAATACAGTTACGAGAGAATGATGAAGGTGACTCGGAAAGCATGATTCTGACAGAATATGTAGTTTGGTCAACCGTACGCCGCCGATTATTCAGTTTATCCAACCGGAGTACCAGGACGATGGTAGATGACGGTGTGGTAAGGTAGTCGTTCGACGGTGGTAGCAATTGTAGTGGATGATGGAGCGATAGTGGTAACGGTTGTAGTGAATGTTTCTTCGATTATAATCCTTTAGATTGAATGATTCTTCATCCTGTGACGATGTAGGCCATGAATCGGTTGTTGATGAATCGGTTGTATGAACTAGGGTTTTGAGTTTTTGAGTTTGAAATGTTAAAATGTTCTACCCGTTTGTTCTTATCAACCCTTTTTATGACCCGTCCTCTTTTTTTAATCATATATTTTACAATAATGCCCCCTGTTCACATTGGTTCTCGAGTTCTCTCCCTAAAGTTGGTTCTCGTATGATCCCTACCCTATATATATATATATATATATATATATATATATATATATATATATATATATATATATATATACAGCAATAAAAAACAATTTTTTCCCCAACAGTTGTTACACTGTCTCAAAAGCAGTGCTTTGGCCACATCAGCGGTTTCACCTGAGACTATAAATACCCTGTTTTTCCCCAACAGTTGTTACACTGTCTTATTATATTAAAACTTCTGAAAACCTCCTTCCATCAACCTCAAACCCTCAACTTAATTTCATTGATCTTCTTACTCAAATCCAAAACATGGATCTTCAAGTAAAAGCTCCTCATAATTACTTACCATATCTTTCCAAAACCGATGAAAATCTTCCATTCTAGTCCATCATCGACGTCATACTAAAATCCAAATCCTTGCCCGTTCTCACCGCTGATTCTCCCATCTACATTGACACTCTCAAGAGTTTTAGTTACAAGCTGAAACCTTGCTTCAAGATAAAAAGCCAACAACCATTATCTCCCAAAATGGAGATACACATGCCACCATAACCCCCAAACTATATCCACAACCTTCTCACTAAACGACTTGGCAGGTATGGATTCCTTCTCAAAGACTGAACTTCACACAGAGTTTATAGAAAGGGGTTATGAAGAACAAATGACTGGGGCAACCATTTTCAAAAAATATTTCCCCGAAGCCCTAAAATTTTTCTTTCATACCCTGCTCATTTGTCTCTCTGCTAAAACTACTGCTTTCAATGAATCCCATTGAACATTCAGTACTTGGGATATGAAATGTTGTCAGATACTGACTACAATCTATCCCAGGCACTATTTTTAGATTTAATAGACACTGTGAAGGGAGTCAAGTCTGGGTAAAATAATGCTTTTCTTTTATACCCAAGACTTTTAAGTTTTTTCCTACAAAAGGGTTTACCTGAAAAGGATTTTAAAAAGGGTGAAGTTCTTCAAATGAAAAGCCTTTCCCAAGAAACTTTTACAAGAATGATCAGTCCAAACACCCAATAAAAAGTATTAAAAGCAAAGGTTTCCAAAACACAAGCAAAGGGTGCTAAGACAACAAATGTTGTCCAGACCTCTGTTGCTAAGCCCACTGCTCCTGGTGATCATGGCACTACATCTAGTGCTGTGAAACCCACACCAGCCACCACTAGAAAGAAACTTCTATACACTAAACCCCCCAAAAAGAAACCAAAAAGGTTAACTCTGGAAGATGAGATACCAGAGGAAAATCCTGTTGTAACATAAATGCAACAAACAACCACTGTTGATACTTCCTCTCAATAGATGGATATATCTATAGTAGGTAGAACTTATTAGATACCGCGGTCGCCAAACTCCTCATGTATCCTCACAAAAGGATCATGTTGTAAGCCAAGGGGACACACATCAAGAAGCATATGAGTCACTTGACCATATGTTCAAAAGTCCTTCTCCCGGGGCTGCTTCTCTTTTCACTCCACAAACATCATCATCACATGATATTCCACCCACAATGCAACCATTGTTCGAAGCCATTGACAAAACTCAGGATAATCCCAGTTCCTCTCAATCACCTATCACTGAGAGCATACTCCCACAGGTGACTGGGCCTGAGAAAAGTTCAGTGGCTAGCCCACGAACAGAGGAGGCCACACCCTTTGAGTTGCATGTAACTCAAGGTGGTTTTCCAAGTGAAGCAGCCACTACTGTTGTAGAGACCATTGTCTCATAACAGGACAGTGGTTACATATTTAAGACTTACTTGGAGGCAACAACTGATGAGGCCACTATAGTGACCCCTAAACCAGTTGGAAGTCCCCAGAACCAAGAAAAAGGGGCATCTGGTTTCTTTTCTATGGACTCACCTCCTAGAACTGAACCAGTTACAGCTACCACTTTTGGTAGGAATTCAGATGATCCTATTAAATTAGGTGATGGATTAAGATACCAGGAATTGACGGAGAGAGTTAACACCATTGAGTCATCAGTGAATGAAATTAAGACTGATATCAAGACAATGATGCAAACTTTGGCTACCCTCACCAAAAGTCAACCATCCACATGAGACATTGCTAGTGAGCTATGGAAGTCTGTCAGTTCAATCATCATAGCTCATCGAAAACTAGCAGATTAAACACATGAAACTTATATGGCTGCAATCAGAAACATGGTGGATGCTAGGTACATAGATACTCAAGCAGATATCAAAGCCATTAAGGAACATTTCCTGAAGACCACTGGCTCTGCCCCCACAACTATATTAAGAGATGAACATGTTGATGAGTTCACTGCTGATGATGCCAAAAAGGGGGAGAGTGGCAGAGATAGATTGCCAAAGCTAGATCCCTTTGGAACCCCAACCGATGGCGGAATTCAACTTGTCGAGCAGGGGGAAGGCCAGGTAAATCATCTGGAAAGACGTTTGAGAAATCCCGAATAACTGGAATGTCTTGCATATTCTTGCCTTTATCTTTCTTCTCAACCACATGAGCCAAGAAAGCTTCATACCCCTTTCGTAGGTATTTCTGAGCAGTGGTGCAAGACATAAGATTGAGTTTCAAAGATAAGAGACAAGCAATGCTGGAGTCCTAGGGTTATAGTCTAGGTTAGGAGTTCTAATAACCTAATTCCCTATAACCATGGCTCTGATACCAATCTCCTTCTCAAAAATGTCAATCACAAAAGTCTGCTGACAAACCAGGGTCTGCTTCAGCTCCTCAATCCACTGCTCAAACCTCTGTTGACACTGCCGAAGCTGAAAAGGCAAAGAAGATTGATGAATCTTCAAACGTCATGGCTGAAAAGACTGCTGAAGCAAACTTAATAAGGTCCGAGACTTTGGAAGTCAAAGCAGAGTTTCTTATGAAGTCAAAACAAGAACAACAGCAGGAAATAGAAGGTGTTGGCTCCTCAAAAAGGAAGAAAGTGCTTGCAAAACATGTTAGGCAACCACCATCCAAAACCTCTGTTCCCAAAACAACTGCTGCCATCACCACTACAACCACTGCTGCTACCACCACTACACCTACTGAATGTGCCCATCATCATAACAACAACCACTACCACTACACCATCCATATCTATGCCACCCATATCACCATCTCAACATCAAACATCTGTTTGTTCTAAACAAGTGCCAACCAATATTATCACATCCACTGCTTCACAAACACCATCATCTCCTTTGATCCTGTACAAAAGGAAAAGAAAGTAAACCTTTGTGGTACAGGATGAGAACATAGAGACCACACCAACACCCATTTCATCACCACAATCTGAACCCATTCCAGCCATTCCATTATCATCTTTCTCACAACACACTTCTAAATTTTCATCCCATCCTTCCACCACCAAAAGACCACCACCATCCATTACACCATTGGCTGCTCAGTATCCTCTTGAACTTGATCTACTCAATGGGGAAATTCAATCCTTCTACAATACTAAGGATCCATCACAAAGAACTTTCTAATCTCTCCCAAATCTGCCTAAACCCAAAAACATTGATGAATACTTGAAATTGAAAGCAGTACAGATATATTTTATTATCAAGGAGAAGTGTAAATGAAAAAATGACAGGACTGTTCAGGGCATCCATTCAGCAGAGCTTAGCAAATTGAGAAGAATTTAAGATTTTGCTAAGAACCTTAGCAATTCCATGTGCAACAAGCCAATCAGTGGTGAATTGCACAAGGTAGTCAGGGAATCTATTCTGGATCAAATCATGTCAACTAAGCCTTACAAAGCAAATAGAAAACAATTTGCAGGCTGGACTACTCATGCCCTTCAAGAAGAATTATAAAGAATGAAGAAATGGCCAAGCATCCTAATCAAGTGGCTTCTGCTCCTGATTTCAGAAAAGGTAAAGACCATGTCAGAGCCTTAAAATTCAAAAGAATGAGGGAAGAAATAGTTGCTACTAGGTATGGAGAGATGAAGTCTGTGGCAAGATGGTCTGAGCTGAGGTTAGTTGAAACATACAAGAAGCTTGAAGAGAATAGAAAAACTAATCCTACACTTCCAAGAAAAAACCAGTCCACCCTGATGCAACAGCGGTTTGAAAATCCCAACAGACTTTTTCACTTGATAGCCTAATCTCAACATCTGATCTCACCATTACTGCCAAGAAACAGTACAAAAGGCAGAACAAGATGTCTGAGGAGGATGAAAATGAGTTTGAAGAAACTTTTGTGAAAGAAGGGATTTTCAACCAAGTCCACTACTTCTCTGATCCCATCAGTGAAGAACTAAGAAGAATCATTGGCAGGCCTCCATCACCAAACTCATCAAGAATAGATCTGCAAATCAAAAACTCCTCAGATTAAAAAATTCTAAAGTGCAAGGTCAACAAAGACACCCACGAATTGACTCTGCTCAGATCTGATGGGGAAGCTCAAAAGTTAAGAATGGATGATGCATAAGGTCTGTGTGTAGATGATCTCCAAGAACTTTTAAACTTAGACCTAGAAAGGGATGTTGAAGACTTGTTCTCTTTCAATTTTGAATTACAATTCAAAGGCCAAATTAGAGAAAGTCTGATAAGGAATAAAGATTAGCAATAAAGGTTGAGTTTTGGCATCATCTATTCTAGGGGAAGATTATTGGGTCTGCTGAACGGGAGAAGAACAGATGAAGCTAAAAGCCAAAACATACCAACATCTGATCCCCAATAAAACATTGTTTTGTATACAAGATCCTCCGAAAAGACTGTTGACACTAACAACTGTTGTCCCCTAACAACTGTTGTACAACTGCTGTTTACAAGGTCTGTTGAAGAAACATCTGCTGAGCCAAGGACTGAAGACACAAGGTCTGTTGGAGCCAACAACACTTAGGCTCCAATAGATGATTCAAGCAATGAGAGTTTATCCATCAGTTGTTTAGTCATCAAAGTTTTCCAATGTAATAGTGTTTGTATAGGACATATGTTTTATGTTGTTATATCTGTTAGATGTCACTGTCTTAGGTGATGTCAGCCTTAGGTTATCAGAGTTTTCGTTTGTCTATAAATAGAACAGTGCCTGTACTGTTCTATTCATCACTCAAAACATTCTCTTAGTACAAACAAAGCTGTGAGTGATCAGGCCGAGGGGGAGATTGTAAACTTGTACTGTAATCTGTGTTGGCTTATGAAAAGTACTTATTGAAAGCATTTGTCTCATTTGTTATGATTAAAAGTTTATATTTCCACTGCACTTTCCATTATTATTCATCTTCATTACTATTTCATTTATTAAACTTCATAACAAATCAAACTCAGATCCTAACATGTATGAACAAAAACAAATCATCTTTTTATAACTAAATCCATAAATACATACAAACATAACCAAAGTAGAGACAAAACATAATCTTGCTTGCCGAAACACGTTGATTTCTTTCGATGTATTCAAATGGAAGGCATTTTGCTTGGCTGCTTTCCCTTTACATTCACCTGCTCTCTAACCCTTTTTATGAACAAAGAAAATTAATTTATAAGAGTTTTTTTTGTCTCTTTTGTTTTCTCAAGTAATTTCTAAATCATTTATTTTTGTAAGTGGTTGCATCTCTTCACTTTCTTCATTTTCATTTTTTTTACTAGCCAACTCGAAGCCCCATGCAGTACTTAGGCAAATTCCTGCGTATTAGTCAGGACTCGAACTTGCAATTCTTCATTTTAATTATTATCATGTTACAAGAATATGACGAGACATTACTACTATATAATTTAAAGCAATTTAATTATATTTATTAATTTCTCCAACAATTCATTTATTAGTTGAATGCTTATATAGGAAGACCATATTACCCCTTACTAACTTCATTAAGTTGTTGTACCAGAAGTATAAAATGTTGTAATTACTTAAATTTTCATGGTATCGTTTTTAAATTCTTTATAATATAGTATATAGATTTAAGATTGTGATAATAATAATATATTAAAATAATCAAGTTTAATAAGTACAAATAGTCAAGGTTATTTATAGGTTTGGAGTAAAAACCCAAAAGGTTAAAAGTACATGAATGGATTTCAATTTCAAAGATAAGTTACTTAGATCATATTTTAAAGCTTTTGTCAGGAGGAACATAAATAGATTTTAACTATAAAAACATTTTAAATCATACAAATTCATCATGCATAATATTTATCAATTAATTTATTATGTAAGAACACCATTTTACCATTTACTAACTTTATAAAGTTGTTGTACCATAAGAATAAAATATTGTAATTAATCAAATTTGATAGAAATCATTGCTAGATGCTTTATAATATGGTATATATATTTAGCAAAAACGTGATAAGCTTTTAATGTATAACTAAATATAAAACCAGTTTTCCATGTTAGATTCATAAGCATTGTAAATGCTAGTTTAGTTTGTGGAGGGGCCAACATATAGTGTGAGGCTAATGTAAAAAGGGGTTTAGTGTAAGAAGGATAAGAAGTAATTTCAGCCAATGATTAAAGTGCATAATTAAGGGCACTATCATAAACAACCAAGGGTCATTAAAGTTGTTGAAAACATGAATAAGGGTATATTAGTAATTTGATGAAAAATAAAAAAGCGGGAAAATTAAAAATCTCATTCAATTGACATAGCAGTTTCTAAAATAACTAACCAAGCTTTGAAAATTGTCCACTATCTACAAAACAAACCTAATATTAGGGTTTTTTACTGATCGAAACAAAAAAAAAAAAAAAAAAAAACACAACAATCTACTATACAATGGCATCGAAGAAGAAATCAGGTATGTATATAACAAATTGTATAAGTATTGCGTGCAATTATTAGTTTAGTTTTACAATAAGAAATTAAAGAACAAAATGGTACTTAATAGGAGTTGAATATGAGAGACGATCAAAGGAGAACAACGACCGACCTGCAAAAACTTCGAAATCCGGTTTGCTATCAGTTGCTATGCAAGATGAGTTGCTTCAATTCAAGAAGCAACAGATTTGGGAAATCTGTCACTTACCACCCAACAAGCTACCAATTGGCACAAGATGGGTTTTCAGGAACAAACAAGATGAAGCTGGTATGATCATTAAGAACAAGGCAAGACTGGTGGTACAAGGTTACTCTCAAGAAGAAGGAATTGATTATGATGAAACCTTTGCTCCAGTTGCAAGGCTTGAAGCCATCAGGTTATTTATGGCCTATGCCATTTCCAACAAAATCAAAGTTTTTCAAATGGATGTTAAAAGTGCATTTTTGTATGGAAAAATCAAAGAGGAAGTGTATGTTTGTCAGCCACCTGGGTTTGAGGATCATTCTTATCCTGAGTGGGTGTACAAGCTTGACAAAGCTCTTTATGGGCTAAAACAGGCTCCAAGAGCCTGGTATGAAATTGTGTGATGATGATATCATATTTGGTTCAAAAATAACTTTACAAGAGGTTCCATTGATAAAACTCTTTTCATTAAAAATGTTGGAAATCATGTCTTACTTGTTCAAATTTATGTTGATGATATCATATTTGGTTCAACAAACACAAAATTGTGTGATGAATTTAAGAAACTCATGCAATCAAAATTTGAGATGAGTACAATGGGAGAACTGCAATACTTTTTAGGACTGCAGATTAAACAACAAACAAATGGACCTTTTATACATCAATCTAAATATGTTAAAGAATTATTGAACAAATTTTCTTTACAAGACTGTAAATCATGTTCCACTCCCATGACACCTACCACACAAGTTGAACCAGATGATCAAGGAAAACAGGTTGATCACACCATGTATAGATGTATGATAGGTTCCCTTTTGTATCTAACTGCTTCTAGACCAGATATTATGTTTTCAACATGTATCTGTGCTAGATATCAATCAGCTTCTAGGGAATCACACCTAATTGCAGTCAAAAGAATCTTCAGATATTTGAAAGGAACTCCTACACTTGGAATTTCGTATCCCGCTTCTAGCAATACCAAGTTATCAGCTTTTTCAGATAGTGACTATGCAGGGTGCACAATGTCAAGAAAATCAACATCTGGTGGTTGCCAATTCTTTGGAAACTGTCTAGTGTCCTGGCAATCAAAGAAGCAAACATCTGTTGCAACTTCAACTGCTGAAGCTGAATACATTGCAACTGCAAGTTGTATATCACAGATACAATGGCTCCAATATCAACTTCTTGATTATGGAATCAAAGAGACCAAGACACCATTGCTTGTAGACAGTAAATCTGCCATTAACATCATTCAAATTCCTGTTCAGTTCTCAAAGGCTAAACATATTGAAATCAGGTATCATTTCATAAGGGATTGCTATGAAAAAGGCAAGATTGAAGTGAAGCATGTGACAACAGCTAATCAGATAGCTGACATATTCACTAAACCCCTTGACACATCAACATTTCAGAAGTTAGTATCCATGCTTGGGATGCTAAATTTGTAAGTGTTTCTTTTACTTTTATGCACATATTTTATTTTTCACTTACATCTGTTTTTAGTCCAAAACTTCTGAAAACAAAAACAGAGAAACTACTGATGAACAAATCATCAGTATGGGAATATTTTTCTGAAAAATGATTAACTTATGATAAAACAATCTTCGAAAGTTATGAATAAAGTGTTTATAAAACTTTCTCAGCAGTTTTGTCATTAAGGGCAAATCAAACATTTCCCACTTCGAAAGTTTGACCTAGGGCGGTTACAAACTTCTGATAAACACCTTTTCCAACACTTATCCATTCAAAAAGCAAAATTCCCTCCTTCTCTCTCAAAAACACTCTCAAACCCTTAACCCGCAAAAATACTGTTCGATCCACACACACACAAACCACATGGCTCTAATACTGAAACAAGGACACAATCAAAGAGGCTACTTTGAGAAACATGAAGCCTGGTCCCAATACGACGAAATAATTGATTTAGTCGTAAAATCCCAGTACTTCACTACCCTCACCATTGATCCTCCAATCCACACTGAAACTCTAAATGAGTTCTGGGCGAACGCAGAGACGATGACAGTGAATGATCAAGTGATCTCCCTCAATTCAACCATCCAAGGGAGAAGAATGGCAATCACACCAGCAACTTTGGGGATTAGACTGGGTCTAGATGATGTGGGTGCCCCAGATCAATTTCCAAACTCTGAAATTCATTTGACCATGACAGAGTGTGGTTACCAAGGTACTCTCTCACATGCAACCATTTTCAAGAAATTTTTAAAACCAAAATATAAACTTTTGTTTCATTACATAATAATGTGTTTGCGTCCAAAAACTGGATATTATGATCAGATGCCCTCTACTTTTCAACCTATTTTTCATTCCATTGTGAATGAAACAAAATTCAGGGCATCAGCACTTTTCTTTAATGAGTTGGTGTTGCATCACCTCAATTCTAAAAAGAAGTTTTTGTTGTATCCAAGGTTTATTATGCAATGCATAATAAAAGAACTTGGAGAAGAGGTGCTTGTGGGTAAAACAACTGTTTTAAACCCATTAACCTCACAAGCATACTCTAGGCACAATAAACCGGCTGCCTGGCCAGAAGATGACCAAGGGGAACATACAACAGTCCCCATGGAACCCTCATCTTCCAAACCCTCACCCAAAAAGGCCAAGAAACAAAAACAACAAAAAACCAAAAACCCACCAGCCTTAAAAGAAAAGCAGTTCAGGAAGTTGAGATGCCTGAACTTGCCAATGTGCAATCTGCACTTGATAAAGATGTGACTAAAACATCCTCCCAGTCTCATCCATCTCAAACCCCCACTAGAGCACCAATCACAATTCTATTCAAAAGAAAGAAATTTAAGAAAAGAATCCCAATTGACTCTTCTTTTGAAACTGCTGAACCCTTAGCCCAAACTACTAAACCAGTACCACAAACTTCTGAACCTGAAACCATAGAAATTGCCAAACTTTTCTCTGGGCTAAAAGAGACCATACCATCAGAACATGTCAGTCCCCAACAACCACATCAAACAGGGGACATACCTTCAGACTTTGACATGGATGTGGATATCCATAGCCCTAACCCAAGAGATGAGGATGAACCAGGGTTTCTAAGCCCAAACTTAGAGACTTTAGGTACATTTGAGGCTGCTACTACTCATATACCACCCAGTTGTGGATCTGAGGACAAAAGTAACATTGCTAAGACCTCATTTGTGGCAACTACTGATGAAGGCTTAATGCCTAAGGTAGGAAATCCTCTGAACCAAGAAAAAGAGGTACATGAGACAACAGGGCTGGGCCCAGCTCATGAAATAACTGATACTGTCCTCATTGAGGAAGTAAGCAGGGATTCAGATGATTCCATTAATTTTAATGATGATTCACACTCCACCAAACTTAAATTGACGGCTGCTAGTGAAGGTCCTGCACCTAGTGTATCTAAGCTCAAAGAGCTGGTTACATCAGATCAGGTTAAAGTCCACTTGATCCCTAATTCCCCTATAGTGGCATCTTCTGTACAACATGAAGATCACCCAAAAACACACCCCTCACTAAAAATGCCTACCCAATTCCCTGGGTCATCAAGCATAGATCTGAACAAACTATGCAGCCCAGATGGTCCCCATACCAGTTGATGAACACCCTCATTGCCAATCACCTCAAATCTTTCACATCTGCTTTGGAGTTGTCAACCAAAACTCAATTTTAGGTGATTAACAAAAAACTTGGTGAGCTGTCCAACAAGATTGACAACATCTCCAGACAGCTTGCTAAACTCACTGGTAGAACTTCTCAACCTGGCAGGCTTCCAGAAGTGGATGAAGCCACAAAGGGAGAGAAGATTAAGGAACCTAAGGAGTCACTGGAAGCCAGGATAAAGGCAAGAGTGGCTCTACGACAACAAGAACTGCTAGAAAATGCCAAGAAACAAAAAGAAGATCAACAAAGGCTTATTTCTACAACTGATATTGAAGCTGAACCTTCCCAAGGCCATAATGAAGAAACTGTCACACCCTTAAATCTCCACTGCGGGGTTTATACCGCGAGGCGTGTGACATACCAGGATCTCCATAGCCATAAGTCACATGAACGACTCTAAATGCCCAAACCATTTAGTTCGTTATTGCAAAACAAGTTTCATAGGTAATCTAATATTTTCAATAGTTGCGGAAGCGAATTTTAAGATATTAGTTATTCAAATAGTCAGAGTAAAAAACGTGTTCGAGATCATAATAGATAATTAAACACTTGAAAATAGATAATTATTCATATCCCCATGATGTCATATGATGCATGCCCTACTCGTGCTTCGAACTAGTGCCCTGCAAAAAGGTATAATAATTGTGGGTCAACATAAAGTTGGTGAGTTCACAAAATTTGATAAATACGTAGGTCCTCCAGACCATGTTTGAGTAAATGCTAATTCACATGCCAGGGGTAGCTAGCCCACTCATGATAACTAAAACCGGTAATACCGAACTGCTAAACAACGAGATTCCACAATAGTGAGCAAAGTGCCTTGCATCATTGTCTATCAACAATGATAATATGTTGAGTTATAGTTCACACCCATGCTGTCCAGCACACGATGTGAGGTTTCTGAGACCTAATAGCGCTATCAACTAGTAACCCGCTTGCCATCCGGCAACTCATTCGGTATTTAGAAGGACTTTAATGATAGAGTTGGATTAGTTCATCAAGGACATAAAGCATGAATTAGTGTAAGCAGATTCACCTAGTGAATCAAAGCACCCCAAACCTGGGATGTGTAAAGTAGTCCCGAACCGGACTATGAAAAAGTTTAGAAAGTTGTCTCATCCGAGACGCATGCTTTGAGAAAAAAAAGGGTAGTGAAAATCACCTGGTATTCGTGCAAGAGATCTAGCAAAGCAGAGAAAGTAACTATCGTTCCAACAAAGATCTCCCTATGAGCATTAAATCATATTAAGCTATGTTCTTGTTTATCACATATGCTAGGCACCTATTTTTGTGAACCACATCAATTTGTGTAGATTATGTTTCATGTATAAGATGTTGATCTAAAAATGTTTCATGAATCCATGTGTAATCAATTACTCTAATACTAGATAATATAATTGATTATATAGGTGAAACAATGCGCACATAATAGAAGCTTGAGTACTAATCACATAATAATAAACTTATCATGGCTAGTTGGGATCGATCCTAGTGATCAAAGAGTCAAAGCTTGGGTTCACAATAAAGGCCGATGGAACTTTAAGAAAATAAGTGATTAGAACTTACTCGGATACTAGTTAGTAAGAAAGGGGAAAACTTGTAGACTTGGAGCTTCTAGCGCTCGCTAATCCACCCAAGAAAGGGGGTCTTCGGCCGATGGTTGTTAGAGAGGGAGAGAGCGAAGATGTTTTGGTGCAAGTTGAATGATCAAGAACCTCCCCTTTTATAGAGGCCAATTCATATGAGGACAAGAACAAATGTGGTAAGTTGAAACACCTTGGAATAAGCTTATGTTTGATGTTTGTATCATCTCTTGGTATAAGATAGGGGTGGTGGCCGATTAGTGTATAGGCTTAGCAAGAAAGAAGCAAGTTATCTCCTCATGGGTCTATCATATTCCTTGTCATGATCTAAATTGGTGTAAGATAGGTGTAAGCTATAATCTAACAAGATAGGGGGCGGCTTGCATGCTTGTGTGCCGAAATGCATGCTCCAACAAAAGAGAGTGGTTCGACATGGATCATCCTATTCCCATAGCTTTGTTTTGTTACTATAAAGGTGTAAGTGATTACGTCAATAGTTTCTAGATTGCTTACCTCACCTAGGAGTATGAGTTGGAAGCCTAAATGTCTTAGTTGTCTTCTCTTAGGATCGGCCAAGAACATCATTCTTGTTGGCATGGATGTCCCTCTCGGCCGCAATATATAGGTAGGAAGGAATGTTTGTTTCTTCCCAAAGTAGCATTGGTTTTGCCTAGATCTTTGGAGTAGGGTGGTGCTTAACTAAATGGGTGAAGGGTGTAGGTTTATAGGGACATTTTTCCTTGTTTTGTTGGCCGCAATTTGTCCTAGGGAAGAGAGAAGGCTTGCTTGATGTTTAAGCATAACTTGTTGCATTGTATATCTTAGAGGGTGGCTAGTTGTCGAGTTAGCCGAAGGAAAGGGACAAGAGAACGAGTTTTGGGTAAGGGATCATGCTTATTGTTATGGTGATAAACTAAGATAAGGCCTATTTTAGTATAACATAGCATAAGTTGGAATTTGTCCATCATGAAGGTTCTACTTGTCTTACATGATCACCAATGAATTGAAAACATCTGTGGTGGTGTGAGCATGCTTTTGGCCGATTTATGTGGAAGGGAAAAGACAAGATGTGAGCTTCTAGATGATAGTGATGTATCATGGTGTAGCTAGGTTAGTTTATTTAGTTATCTCATGATATTAATCATTCGTAAGGGTAGGTTTATATATATATATCTTACGTGTGTGTCTATATATATATACAAGCACATATAGAAGTAAAGGATATTCATGTACACACATAGATTATTATTTATAAACTCTCATAAGTTTAATCATATGTTTGTCAATCCATGATAGTATATAGCTAGTGTGTGCACGCTTAGCTTATCTAGTTAACTCTAGTCATGTAGAATGTAAGTAATCTAGGTGCAAGTAACTAGAGTTTAGTTGAATCAGGAACATGAAATTGCGGGGTATCACATCATCCCCAAGTTGAAAAGAATTTCGTCTCGAAATTCAGCAAGTGAACAGTAAAGCTAGCTAGAAAAATGTATGCTTGTTTCCCGGATGTCATGTCATCCCCAAGTTGAAAGGAATTTCGTCTCGAAATTCACTTTGAGGTGGCTGCTTTATGTTTAGCGTTTGATCTATGTACGAGTTCAGGTTCAGTAAAGAGATGTGGGTATTTAAGCCGGATTTGATCCCTGTGTTCCCACGTGTATTCCGGTCCTCGACGGGAATTCCACCGTACCTTAACAATAGGTATGGTACTTTGTCTGAGTTTCTTGACACCCTACTCAAGAATCTCCACCGGTTCCTCCATGAACCATAGCTGATCGTCCACCTGGATCTCTTCCAGTGGCACTACCAGTGTCGTGTCAGCAAGACACTTTTTTAGATTTGAGACGTGAAACACGTTGTGAACTCCACTGAGTTCCTCAGGCAGGTTTAACCTATACACTACTGGACCAAACCTTTCGACGATCTCGAATGGTCCAACGTACAGCGGGTTCAACTTTCCCCGTTTCCCGAAGCGTATCACACCTTTCCAAGGTCACACCTTTAGCAGTACCTTGTCTCCAATCTGGAACTCCAAAGGTTTCCTACGCTTATCAGCATAACTTTTCGTGCGATCACGTGCCGCAACCATCCGGTTTCTAATTTGCATGATTTTCTCAAAAGTTTCGTGCACGAGTTCAGGACCTGTCAGTTAGCTATCCCCAACTTTAGTCCAACAGATGAGAGACCTACACTTGCGTCCATATAGTGCCTCAAAAGGCGCACACTGAATAGAAGTGTGGTAACTATTGTTATACGAGAATTCGATTAATGGCAAGTGCTTATCCCAACTATTGCCAAAGTCTACCACGCACACTCGTAGCAAATCTTCCAACGTTTGGATGGTACGATCACTCTGTCCATCCGTTTGTGGGTGATAAGCTGTGCTCATATCTAAGCGAGTTCCCAAAGCATCTTGGAGAGTAGTCCAAAAACGAGAAGTAAATCGGGAATCGCGATCAGATATAATAGAAGTAGGCACCCCATGCCTAGAGACGATCTCCTTGAGATAGAGGTTGGCCAGTTTCTCCAGTGTGTCAGTCTCCTTCATTGCCAGAAAGTGTGTCGATTTGGTTAAGCGATCGACGATAACCCAAATCGTATTATGCCCACTTGGCATTTTAGGGAGCTTCGTGATGAAGTCCATGGAAATTCCATCCCATTTCCACATAGGGATTTCTGGTTGCTAGAGTAAGCCTGAAGGTTTCTGATATTCAATCTTAACCTTCGCACAAGTCAGACACTTACTAACATAAATGGCTATCTCGGCTTTCATGTTTGGCCACCAGTAAAGGGTTTAGAGATCTTGGTACATTTTATCCGAACCAGGATGTACCGAATAACGAGAGGTATGAGCCTCGTCGAGCACAAGCTGTCTGAGATCTCCAAAACGTGGAATCCAGACTCGATTCATGAAGTACTAAAGACCACCTGTTCTCTGTTCCAGATGTTTATCCGCACCATGCAGTGTCTCCAGTCTGACGTTCTCTTCCTTTAGAGCCTCGCCCTGGGCTTCACGTATCTTGTTAGGAAGATTAGAATGGATAGTGAGTTGTAACGCTCGCACTCTCTTAGGTTTCGTCTCCTTACGACTAAGGGCATCTGCTACTACATTAGCCTTCCCTGGATGATATTTGATGGCGCAGTCATAATCGTTCAGAAGCTTGACCCATCGACGCTGTCGCATGTTCAGCTCTTTCTGATCGAATATGTGTTGAAGACTCTTGTGATCAGTGAAGATCGTACACCTCATTCCATAGAGATAGTGCCTCCAGATCTTCAGGGCAAAAACTACTGCTCCTAGTTCCATGTCATGGGTGGTGTAGTTCTTCTCATGAAATTTCAATTGTCATGAAGCATACGCGATTACCTTATCACGTTGCATCAGTACGCACCCTAATCCTTGGATAGACGCATCACAGTACACCACAAAATCGTCTGTACCCTCCGGTAGCGATAGGATTGGAGCACTGCAAAGTTTTGCCTTTAATAGTTGAAAAGCATATTCCTGGGCATCTCCCCACTTGTAAGTAATACCTTTTTGCGTCAAAGCAGTGAGGGGTTGAGCGATCTTAGAGAATCCCTCGATGAATCTGCGATAATATCCCGTAAGACCAAGGAATTGACACACTTCCGTAGGAGTCCTAGGTGCCTCCCACTGTTTAATAGCATCAATCTTGGCGGGATCGACATGTATTCCGGCCTTGTTGACTACATGTCCTAGAAATTGGACTTCTCGAATCCAAAAGTTGCATTTGGAGAGTTTCGCATACAGCTGCTCATTTCTCAAGAGTTCCAATATCAATCGCAGGTGCTGTTCGTGCTCTTCCCTGCTCTTGGAATAGATCAATATATCATCTATGAACACTATGACGAATTTGTCCAAATAAGGCTTACACACGCGGTTCATGAGGTCCATGAACACAGCCGGTGCATTAGTTAGTCCAAATGGCATTACCAAAAACTCATAATGTCCATAACGAGTTCGAAAGGCTGTCTTCGCCACATCCTCTTCTCGGACTCTCAGTTGATGATATCCTGACCTCAGGTCAATCTTGGAATAGAAACTTGACCCTTGAAGTTGATCGAACAAGTCATCGATACGAGGTAAAGGGTAGCGATTCTTTACCGTCACCTTGTTCAACTCTCGATAATCAATGCACATACGGAAGCTTCCATCCTTTTTCTTAACGAATAGGACTGGGGCTCCCCATGGCGAAGAACTAGGTCTAATAAATCCCTTATCCAATAGCTCTTGGAGTTGGGTAGACAGTTCTTGAAGTTCGCCTGGCGCTAGGCGATATGGTGCGCGTGCAACTAGGGCTGCTCCTGGTGCAAGATCTATCTGGAACTCCACTTGACGAACAGGTGGAAGTCCAGGTAATTCTTCAGGAAATACGTCTGGAAAGTCACGGACTATTGGGATATCCTCAATCCTTGTTTCGACTTTCGCTCGAATATCAGAAATATTAGCCAGAATGGCCGGATAGCCCTTTCGAATACACTTCTAGGCTTTCAGGAATGAGATGATGCCTACCATGGCACCACCACGATCACCCCGAATAGTTAGCAGTTCTCCGTTAGAGAGAGGGATACGAACAATCTTCTATTGACAGAGAATTTCAGCGCGTTGCTTGGACAACCAGTCCATGCCAACCACGAGATCAAAGCTTCCTAGGGTGATAGGTAGAATATTGTAGATGTACATATTGCGACTAATGCTATTGGATTGCGAATTACAAAATGTTTTGTTTATTGTCGAACGGTAGAATGTGGATATATCGATGGTCGAATGTAGAAGCAGAGGGTCGAATGTACACTGGGAGGTCGAAGGAAGTTTTGTAGATAGATGTGTCTTGGTTCGCCCAGCTTAAACGGTCGAACCTGCACATTCGACCAAGTCATTTGGGCGAATGTGCAGGTCTATATAAGGCTGAATCAACTTTTTGAATGTAACTTTTGGTCATTTGTTTTCCCTCCCTGTGTGTGTTTCTCCCTAGGGTTATTATTGAGTCTGTAACAGAGTTTTATCATTATTAACAACGTTTTGATGTGTAATTGATTATCTAAATGAATGAAATGATTATGTTAATGATGATTTCTGTGTTTTGCTAGTTTTATTATCATTTTGTGATCAATTCAGGGATTCCACACCTAAATTGAACGTGTTTGATCATTATCTTTGTTGTTTAGACGATCCTACGTACGCGCATACAAAGTGGTATCAGAGCCATTTGGATCAAACAACCACAAATTGATAGTATTACAGCTGATTTGGACCCAATTTTGATCAAAACTTTCTGTTTTTCATTGCTAAACTGAATTTGGTGTTAAATTGATTGATTTGAACTTGTTTTCATGGATAAAATTCAAAATTATCTTTGTTAAACTTGTTCCAAATCCAATTCGAAGCAAAACCTGCAAAGATCATCAAATTTCATCAACATTTGAAATTTTTTTATCAGAATAACTGATTTTCAAAGAATAACCGTTTTTCAAAATGAAGGGTCGAACCTAGGGAGATTTGGTCGAAAGTGAGAGTTTTAGGTCGAACCAGGGATTATTTGGTCGAACGTGGAGTTATATTTGGTCGAACCTAGAAAGTTTTAGTGTGTTATTGTTCATTTGACCTTATTGGGCACATTCGACCAATCGAGTGGTCGAACGTGGGTTTAAACGGTCGAAAGTGAACTGAGTTTGTTATTTTCTACATTCGAACTTTATAAAACGGTTGAACGTGGACTAATTTGCACATTCGACCACACGATCATTCAAAAGGTTTGAACATAGAAATTGTTGTGAAATTTTTCAAATCATTTCGTGTTTAATCATTTTCAGAGCGATATGTGGAATTTTCCTACAACACCACGACCTAATACAACACCACAACAGCAGACAACCATGGATCCTTGGTCGGTAGCTGCTCAAAAGTCTAGTCAACCATCCCAACCGATTAAATATATGGCGATGACTAGTTCTATGCCCCAACAAGTTGCACAACCACAACCACAACCGATGGCTGATTACTGTGGAGTAGCAGCAGCGGCGGTACACTCTCAGACTACCAACGCGATTTTGACTCTTATTCAAGACTTATCTTCGGGTAGTGGAAGCCGTCCACCAAAGTTGATGGAAATGGTAGACTACAACACATGAAAGACAAAGTTCAAGATTCATCTTGAGGGAATGGGATTAGAAGGAATGGAAGTTTGGCAAATGATTGCTAAGGGCTATGTTGCTCCAATCTTGGAGAACACGGGTGAGCCGATTCCGTTGGAAAGTCTTGCTGAAGATGAGAAAAAGAAATTTGCGGTGGAAAAGAAGGCGTTTTCCCAACTGTCCCAGGCCATTAACACTGATCTCTTACATCAGTTTGGGTCTTGCACCACTTCTAAACAATTGTGGGACATGTTAAGGAATCGTCATGATGGGAATGAGAAGACGAGGAAGTTGAGAATGGAGGAATTAAGAAAAGAGTTTGAAAACTTCAACTATATGGGGAATGAGACGCTGAAGGAGTTGGTTTCGAGGTATTGTCATTTATTGACTGAGCTTTCAAGCTATGAGATTAACATACCGATGTCTGAGTTGGTGGACAAGTTTGCTGATGCCTTGCCACCATACTGGAATCAACACATCGAGGTACTCAAGGAAAAGCATGTGTACCAATACTGGACCATCAATGAATTTATCCAGAAGCTTGAGAATAAAGAGATGGAAGAAAAGAGGAAGGCGAAAAGAGCACAAGTTGAACCACACATTGCTAGTTCAAGTTCTAGTTCTAATGTTGCTAGTTCAAGTTCTAGTTCTAATGTTGCTCCACACATTGCGTGCGTTTCTAGCCATGTTGAACCACCCAAAACCCCCATCAATTATCTTGCTCAAACTACATCTTATACCCCACCATCATATCCTACTACAACTTTCATCCCACCGTTGTCACCAATGCAACAAGTAGCTTGTTATTCTGCAAGTTTAAATCAACCTCAACAACAAACCTATATTCCTCAAATGAATCAAACACAAATGAACCAAACTCAACCTAATCAGAGCCCAATTGTGCTGGAGACCTCAAACTTGAACAATGTTACTGTTGAGATTGCACAGCAACATGTAGCACTAGTTTCTGCTATGGTAGCTTCTTATAACGGGTTGGTTGCTAGTCAAATTGGTAAAAACAACTTAACCAGTGAAGACTACGCACAAATTGACAAAGAAGAGATGGAGCTCATAGATATTCAGTGGGCATTTGCTAGCGTTATGAGGAGAGCTACTGAATTCATTGAGAAGACTGGCAGAACTGATCTTTCTACTTCTCCAAACACCACATACGGCTTTAATAAAGCCAAAGTGACATGTTTCAATTGTGGTGGGAAAGGTCACTTCAAGAGGGAATGTACACAGCCAGCACAGCAGGGGAACATAAATCCTTTCAACACTAACTACCAAAACCGTCAATCCCAAAATCAGGTATCTTATCAAAGTCCAAACATTTCAAGCTTTCAACCACAAAATACCTACCAAAACCGCCAAAACACTTCACAAAACAACACTGTTACACAAACCACTACACAAAACCATAACCAAAACCAAACACCACAAAATCCAAACCGAACAATCATTCCTATTTCTACACCAAACACTCAAACCCAATCAGATAATTATAACCAGGCATTGGTGATACAGAAAGATGAGGGATTTGATTGGACGGGTATGCAGTTGGGTTTTGAGGAGATTACCACTAGTAATGTGGCATGTGTTGCTCAGAAAATGGATTTGGATGAGCTGGTATGTGTTGAAGAAGAGTTGGTGACTGAGAAGATGTCTGAAGTGAAAATCGAGGAGTTGAGTGAAGAAAGTGATGATTGTGTAGAGAAGAAGTCGGGTTTGATTCTTGACTCTGTTACTGATGTGCCAGAACAGTATGATTCAACTTATTCTGACATGGAGAGTGATTCTGATTCTGATACTAGTGTTAACTCACTAGATGATGATATCGATCAATTGCTTGCTGAAGCTGATTTTTTGATGACACGCAAATCATGCATGGTGGATGATGCTTGTACCAGAATCGACTATTCTAAATTCTTTGCTGGTAAGGAGGCACACTTTGCACTGATGGCGATGACAGAGCCTCCAAAGTAGCTAAGTTCTGAATTTAATCTTGATATGAATAGTGGGAAGTATTGTAGTGCATGCGATAGATTGACAGAGGATAATAAGCAACTCAGGGTTCAACTTGAGAGTGCTAAGATCAACTGTCAATCGTATCAGAAAGAAGCACGTGAATTTAACAGAGTGCTTGATGGTTACAAGAAAGACATTTCAGAACTCAAAAAGACTCTATCTTTGAAACAACTAGCCATTAATAACTATATCAATGATTTGGAAAATACAAAACTTGAAATGGCTACCATCAAGTGCTTTGCAGAAAAAGTCAATAAGAAACTTGAAATTTATAAGCACATTGCTTATGTTGTTGATCATATCATAGAGGAGCCTTCACAGTCTAGTAGTGCAAACTACAAGGCCGTCCCATCTCCAGTGTTATTCGAAAACCATACTTTGCATTCAATAACACCGGAGAGCTCAGTTAAGTCTGACTCGACATCGGACGATGAGTCTAACACCTCTAGTGTGGGAGACCCAAATTCTGATGTTCGACCTATCTTGGGACTAAACAATGAAGGTGTAGTTGCTGTAACTGATGATTCCGACTCTGAGGATGACAAATTTGAGAAGGTGTGTGATATTCCTGTTGAAAATCACATAATTACGAATGAACTTGTGTCACCATCTCATATTGTGCATCCCATGGCTAACGCTCATCGAGCGAATCAATCAGTTAAGCCTGTTGAAAAGAACAATCAAAGTGACAAACCCGTCAAGATTTTTTATCGGATGATTGGATCCGATAAGATAATGTCTGACGAGGAATATCCAATCAAATTTGCCAATTACTCCAAGATTGAGAAAATTTGGCAGGAGAGTACCATTTGGTTCCCAAAGCATGAGCGAACAAATGATGTACCTCCAGAGGTTTTAGAAAGAATTTACTTGGATATTCCGAAAGAACCAAAGGTTCATGTCACAGAATTCATCAAGCCAAAAGAGAAGGCTAATAGTTTTCTTGAGCCGACTTAATCCAAGGACCCAGCTCCTGAGAGTCTTAGAAGGAAGTGTGTGGAGGATCAATATTCTATCACCACATATGCTAAGTCGAACGTCAAGAACAACTTTGAGGAACACCGTGCGTGTTATAAATGCGGGAAGAGAGGGCATTTACTTGCTCACTGCCCGTATGTTAGACACAGAAGGCACGAGGTGGATATGAAGCAAAATTATCAACGTCCAGTCGATAATCAATGTTATCCACAACAACGTTTTGTCCCTCAACAAGCACATTTTTACAATCAAAATCATTTTTATCAAAGAAGGGATAATCGTTCGATGACATATGATCGTCGTAACTGGATAGCCATTGCTTAAGAAACCAGTGGTGAACACAACTGTTGACAAGAAAAAGGTTCCTGTAAAACCTGCTGTCAAACCAACAATTGGACATGTCTCTGTTAAATCAGAAAAGGTAACCAAGAAAGTATCCTTTAAAGACGAAGTAAAGAAACCGGTTTAGACCCCAAAATCTCAAATTCGGATCTTGAAACGTTCGGAACAGTATTGGTCACCAAAGGGTTCTCAAGGTGCTTCATCTTCACAAGTGAATGAGAATGTCAAAACTGAAACTAAAAAAGATTTAATTGATCAGAAAAAGAACAATTCAAATTAATCTGTCTGTGAGAAAGAATCTTTGAAACTCAAAGTTCAAAGACCCAAGACCAAGCAGGCTTGGGTCCCCCGAAAAATCTAATCTTTTACTTGATTTGTGTAGGGAGCTTCAGTTGGCCCTGTGAGCAGTCTTTGGATTGTTGACAGTGGAGCTTCTGGTTACATGACAGAGGATCTATCGCTACTGTTTGATATCAGAAATATTAATGGAGGATACGTAGCGTTTGCTGGTAACAAGGGTGGATTTATTACGATGGAGGGTAGTGTAAGGAATGGGATAGTGAGCTTTGAGAAGATTTAATACGTAAAGCAAATCGATTATAATCTGCTCAGTGTAAGTCAGATTTGTGATAAACAGTTTTCGGTATTCTTTGATGACAAATCTTGCTATATACTCAAGCCGAGATTCGTTTTACCAAAAGAGTGGGTGATGTTAAAGGCACCAAGAGTGAACAATTTCTACATTCTCGACATGTCAAAAGCTATGACTACACAAGGCCAAGTCACGTGTTTTCTCTCCAAGGCTACTGAAAAAGAATCAATCATGTGGCATAGGAGAATGGGACACATTCACCATTGAAAGATGAATCATTTGGTGAAGAATGAACTTGTCACAGGCGTGAATGTTAAACATTTTCATTTAAATGACAAGTGTGTGAGTTGCAAGAAAGGTATGCAGCACAAGCAATCCCATAAACCAAAGAAAGTCAATTCCGTTGAACTACCACTTGAGCGTTTGCACATGGATCTGTTCGGACTGGTCAAACGTAAAAGTCATGCTAGTGAATTGTACTGTCTTGTGGTTACAAATGACTATTCCAGATTTTCATGGGTTATGTGCTTGCATCATAAGAGCGACACTTTTGATAATTTGAAAGTTCTGTTCACTCGATTGGAAAATGTCTATGGTCTCAAGATCAAGAGAATTAGGAGTGATAATGGGACGGAGTTTAAGAATGCATAGATGGAAGCTCTTTGTGAAAACAAAGCAATTCATCATGAATACAGTGCTCCGTATGCCCCTCAACAGAACGGTGTCGCAGAACGCAAAAACAGGACTCTAATTGAAACGGTAAGAACAATGCTTGCGGACTCCGATCTTCCAGTAATGTTCTGGAACGAAGCAATTTATGCAGCTTGTTATACATTAAATCGTGTTTTAACGGTGAAGAAGTTTGGCAAAACTTCTTATGAGTTGTTGAATCGACGAAAGCCGAATTTAGAGTATCTAGAATTGTTTGGAGCTCCATGTACTATGCTTAATCCATCTAAGAAGTTCGCACCAAAGGCTGAAGAAGGATTCTTTGTTGGATATGGAACCCCGCTCAAACGGGTATTCAACAAACGAACTCGTCAGGTCGAGGAGTGGGCTAACGTTGAAGTTCAAAGATATACTCATAATGTACAAGGTAGCGGTCCTGACTGGATGTTTGATTACAAGGACTTCTTTGAGTCATTCAATCTAGATAGCTTGGTTAAAGAGGCTGTATTACGATTATATTACGAGGTTGAAAACGCAGTGACATCACCGTTGGTGCGTCCGATCACTGTAAACCCCCAAACAGCTTCTAATGATACCAACGCTCCTGCAGCTGAAGAAGAGGTATTTCAGGAAGCTTCTACAACTCTTAATTCATCGGAATCTGAAGATGACGATGATGTTACAAGTGAAGCTGTTCCAGATACTGCTACAGAGACACCTCTAGTGAACCCAAATCCTAACGGTGCTTCATCATCAAACTTGGGTAATGATCTGGATTTGACGGAAAATTTAACTACTCAGACGGGAGTACAAGTACCTGATTATCTGGAATCTCGGATACATCGGATTCACCCGATCGAGCAGGTTATTGGTGATCCTGGTAGCAGTGTAATGACGAGAGGTCAACTGAGGAATGCAAACTCACCAGAAAACCTTGGCGCTCTTGCTTTATATGCCAAAATTCAAAAATCAGGTTTTCAAAATGACTGGTCTTTTGCTTGTTATGTTTCGCAGGTCGAGCCGCGGACTTACAAGGATGCTCTTTTGGATGACGCTTGGGTAGAGGCTATGCAAGAGGAGTTATTACAGTTTCAGAAACTCGGAGTGTGGACACTGACAGATTTACCCCCAGAACGGAAAAAGATAGGAACAAAATGGGTGTTCAAGTGTAAGAAAGATGACAGAGGAGTGATTGTTAGGAACAAAGCTCGATTGGTCGTACAAGGCTTTCATCAAGTTGAAGGAATAGATTACAACGAGATTTATGCACCGGTTGCACGCTTAGAAGCTATCCCCATGTTTCTAGCACTTGCATCTTATAAGAAATTCTAGGTGTATCAAATGGACGTTAAAAGTGCGTTTCTTTATGGTGTGGTCAAGGAGGAAGTTTACGTAGGTCAACCACTAGGCTTTGAGGATCCTATTCACCGGGATAAGGTCTATGTTTTAAACAAAGCTCTCTACGGGTTGCACCAGGCTCCAAGGCAATGGTATGAGGAGCTGAGCACATATCTTCTGACAAAAGGATTCAAACGAGGTTTGGTAGATTGCACACTATTCACAAAACGAATAGGGGATGACTTGCTTCTAGTGCAGATTTATGTTGATGACATTATTTTTGGTTCTACTAACGAACTTCTATGCAGAGAATTTGAACGTGTTATGCAGGAAAAGTTAGAAATGAGTGCGATGGGAGAGATGCAGTTTTTCCTAGGCTTGCAGGTGGAACAAAGACCAACGGGGATCTTTATTCACGAGACGAAATATGTTTCTGAAGTCTTGAGCCGATTCCAGATGGATGATTCAAAGCCGATGGATACCCCGATACAACCTAATCACGAGATTGGCGTTGACGCTAAGGGGGAGCTAACTGATCCTTTTACATACAGAGCAATCGTCGGATCTCTGATGTACCTCACTGCCTCCAGACCAGATATAACGTTTGCCACATGTCTCTGTGCACGTTATCAATCTTGCAGTTGTCAAACGTATCCTTAGATATCTGAAGGGTTGTCCATCGAGAGGACTTTGGTACCCTAATGATGATAATTTTGACCTAATCGCTTTTAGTGATGCAGATTGGGGTGGCTGTGACAAAGACAGCAAATCCACAACGGCTGGATGCCAGTTTATGGGGAGCAGGCTTGTGACATGGCAATGCAAGAAACAGACCGCAGTTGCCTTATCCACATGTGAAGCATAATACGTTTTAGCATCAAGCTGCTGCTCACAAGTTCTTTGGATACAACAACAGATGGTGGACTACGGTTTGCAATTTCTTAAAACCCCTATTTACTGTGATAATGAAGCCGCAATTGCATTAACAAAAGACTTAGTAAATCACTCAAAAGCTAAAAATATCCGTAACAAATATCATTTTATCCGTGATTGTTACGCAAAATAGTTGATCGATATGGTCAAAATCCACACTGACTATCAATGTGTAGATCTTTTTACCAAAGCTTTTGATAAATCAAGATTTGAATATCTCTTAAAAGCTAACGGTATAAAAGAAAAACAAGACTGATCACCACCTCGGTTTATCGCTTTTTAGTTTAGTGTTTATTGCTTTTCAGAAAAATGCAAAAATCCAAAAATATGTTTTACATTTTTAGGAAGAGTTTATTTTCAGAAAAACCAAAAACATTGAAAAATTCAAAAACCCATAAAAAATTAGAAAACCCAAAATGATTTCCAAGAGAAAAAGGGGAAATGATAGTACATCAGTGGGGATCTGACACATGCTAAAGAAGTGTAATGCAATACAAGGCGTGTGTTTGAGTCTGTGTGATGTGTTGATAGGTTTCGTAGACCTAATACTGCGTGCCTGATACATACATATCAAACGAATTGTTGTGTGGATGAACTCTTCATGGGCATATGGTCTTAGTACCATAATTTCGTTTGATAGGGTATTTGTACAAAATTCGGAGGTTTCGGGTCGTTATGTTATTAGTTGTCTGGGGATAGCCTCTCTGATCTTCTGCTGTAAGTCATTACGGACCTAGATTAGATAGGGTATCTTTGTAAAAGAGCTGTAAAGCCAAATCCTAAAGTTACCGAATTGAAGAACTTTCAATGTATGACGATAATCAAAGACTATCTAATGCATCGTATCCAATCATTGATGCAAATCATGATTGATATTAGCCCTCAACCTGATAGAGTGCACATATAACTTTGTTGCATTGATTTGCTGACCTGTATACCTCTGTGCCTCATACCTTTTACAGATGACGAAAGCATAATCGTGCGTTACAATGAGTCTTTGTGCATTTACTTCTTGATACGGGAGTATGTCGTGTGCGTGGGAACCACAGACAATTGAGTTTATACTATAAATAATAGTATCAGTCTAAAGCACTGCACAACAGTCTGCATGTGAGTTTATGTGGATCACAATATCAGCAGTTGCCAGATCACACATTGTCTTTAATGATAATAAATCAAAAGATTAACGGTGTGATCAGATTTCTCAATAACTGATATGATCCCCTTACCGGAATTCACAAAAACAATTATTGCTTTATCTTTACATTTCTGCATTTTACATTTTTCGTCAAAAATACAAAACTCAAAAAGATTTTAGGTGTGTTTTAACAAAAAGTTTGGAAAATCCAAAAGATTTTACATTTCTATCTTATTTTTGATAACTGATGGTGGTTGTTGGTGATTATCTAAAGCTTGATGGACCACTTGAGTTTTGTCATCTTTAAATGAGAAATAATGAATGTCGGATACTTAAACGTTGAAAAATATTTTGAACGGGACTCGATTTTGAGATTTGGTAAAAATTTCAAAAGTTCCATTTTTCATTCGCCCCTTCGTTGGGTCGAAGGTGGAATTTTAACTGCTCATTCGAACCTTTCAAACGGTCGAATGTGAGTGTTCATGTGTTAATTTCACATTCGAACCTTTAAATAGGGTCGAAGGTGGAAAAATTTTCACATTCGCCCTAGTCGTTTGGTCGAATGTGCAGCCTATATATACCTGATCTGCACATTCGACCCTCATATTCAAAATTTTTCAAATTTCTGTGATAAAGTGATCTTGTTGCTCGTGAAACAAAAATCATATCATTGTCTTCGTAGAGCTTTGCTGATCATTTTGATTCATCATTTGCAGGTTATCATCTCCTAAACAGATCATAATCATTGAAATTGTGACAGAACCCTAACCGAGATCAAAACTTGATTATTAACTGATAATTGTCACAATTTATTTTAAGGTTTCATTGTTTAAGTGTTTTAGGGGAGAATAAAAAAAACAAGGTTTAAAACTAAACAGATTGTTCAATTGATGATTTTAAAACTTCGAACCCTAGTTTTTTTAATTGAAAACACATAAACTGTTGATGCGTTTTGCGACTAAGGATTGGATATACATAATTAACATGTGTTAGTGCTTGGCCGAAGGTAGACAAAAGGGGCGAATGTAGATAAAATGGACGAAGGTAGATGGATTATGGGCGAAGGTAGACTGGACTTGATCATGAAGACACATTCGACCACTGGAAGTGGGCAAAGGTGGAAAATGCTCACATTCGACCAGTGAAAAGGGGCGAATGTGCAGTGTCTATAAATAGATTTTGTGATTTTGATTATGTAATAGAGTTGTCATTTGTGTCTGTGTTAAGGTCAGGTTCAGAGGTTGATTTTGAGATATTGTGTGTGTGTTCTAGATTAACATAAACTGATTGTAAAAGCTTATTTGAAAGAAGTTAATCTATGAAATGATGTTGAAAATGATCTTGATTGCGTTTTGACTTGTGTTTTATCAATTTGTTCAGAACTTGGGTTTCCGCACCTAGTTTTGTGACTTGTATGATCGTATAATCCTGTTTTAGCTAAAATCTTTCGCTCACAAAGTGGTATCAGAGCATAGAGGATCATACAACAACAAATTTGATAAAATCAGAGCTGATTTGGACATGTTTTTGACCTAAATACATCTGTTTTTACATAAACATTGTTTTTAAGTGTTTTTGATCGATTTAAAGGTGATTTTGTGGTTGATTTCAAGTTTTTCAAGACTTAAAGTTGCTCCAAATCAATTCCGAAACATAACCTGATTGAGATCATTCAATTCCATGAACTTTTGAAAATCTGAGATCAGAATAACCGTTTTTCAAACAATAACCGTTTTTCAAAAATGAGATCTGTTCAAAGTGGGCGAACCTGGAAACTGACCTGTGTTTAGTGGTCGAAAGTGTTAGAAAGTGGGCGAACCTGAGGAGTTTTTGGGCGAATCTGAAAATTTGTGTAGAACTTTTCACTTTCGGGTACATAATTTCACATTCGACCGGATCATTATTGGACGAAAGTGGAAGGAGGTTATTCTGTGTTTACATTCTGGTCAAATCTACGTTCGGGTGTTACTGTTTGGGCGAACTAAGGATCAGAAGGGACGAAAGTGAGAAAGTTTGGACGAACATAGAATAGTTTGGACGAACCTAGGATTTTTCGGGCGAATCTAGGATTTTGTTGAAAATTTTTTCTAAGTGTTGAGATTTTCAGATTGAGATCATGTGGCGTTTTCAAACTACTCCGGGATCAGCAACAACACAACCACAACAGCAGACGATGGACCCATGGACAGTGGCAGCGCAAAAGACGAACACACAGTCTTCACAACCACTTAACTACATGACAACGACGAGCACGATGCCTCAAAGTGTAGCACATCCGGCACTACAATCTGATTACTGGGGAGTAGCTGCAGCGGCGGTAAATACTCAAACCACTAATGCTATTTCTACTTTGATTAAGGATTTGTCTACAGGTAGTGGAACTCGGCCACCGAAGCTCATGGATATGCAAGAATATAATCAGTGGCATACCATGTTCAAGATCCATTTGGAAGGCATGGGAGTTGAAGGAGCAGAGGCATGGAGCATGATTGTTAAAGGTTACACAGCACCGATTTTGGAGAATACCGGTGAGATGATTCCTTTGGAAAGCTTAATTGAGGACGAGAAGAAGAAATATGTGGTGGAGAAGAAGGCGTTTTCCCAACTGACACAGGCAACCACAAGTGACCTGTTGCATCAGTTTGGGACATGTACTACATCAAAGCAGCTTTGGGATAAGCTTAAGAGGAAGCATGATGGTAATGAAAAGACTAGGAGCCTGAGAATGGAAGAATTGGTCAAAGAGTTTGAGAATTTTTCTTTTATTAATAATGAAACTTTAAAAGAACTAACTCCTAGATATATGCATTTATTGTCTGAATTGTCTAGTTATGGTGTACAGATTCCAATGACTAAGCAGGTGGATAAGTTTGCAGATGCTTTACCACCACAATGGGATCAGCATGTGGAAGTTCTAAGAGAGAAGGATGCTTATCAATTCTGGACCATTTCAGAGTTTATCGAAAAGCTGGAGAACAAAGAGTTGGAGGATAGGAGGAAAGCTAGAAGGTCACAGATTCCTCAGAATCCCAGTTTGTATTTTGGAGGTACTTCAGTTCCAGTTGGTAACTCGAGCTCAGGAAGTATTACACCACATGTTGCATGTATTTCCAATGTCATGGAATCATCAAAACCAACCACCAACTACTTGACACAAACATCATCTTACTCACAACCATCATACACACCACCACAATACAATTCCTACATTTCACCAATTTCCCCAATGCAACAAGCAGGTTTTTACACCGCTGACCAACCACAACAACTAATAAACCAAGTTACTCAACCTAAACAACAACCGATGGTTTTGGATACATCTAACTTGGGAAATGTGACTGTGGAGGTTGCTCAGCAACACATTGCATTAGTCTCAGCAATGGTTTCATCCTACAATGGGCTAGTTGCTAGTCAGATTGGGAACAACAACTTAACCAACGAAGACTACGCACAGATAGACAAGGAAGAGATGGAACTCATTGACATTCAATGGGCTTTTGCGAGTATCATGAGAAGAGCAACAGAGTTCATTGAGAAAACTGGAAGGACTGATTTGGCAACTTCTCCCAACACAACCTATGGATTTAACAAGGAGAAGGTTACGTGTTTTAATTGTGGAGAAAAAGGACATTTTAAAAGGGAATGCACCCAGCCACCTAAACAAGGTAATCGAAACCCTTTCAATGCACATTACCAGAACCGTCAACAACAAAACCAAGTTTCTTACCAAAATAACAACAACTACCAAAACCGAAACTTTAACAACCAAAACAGACAACCAAACACTCAAAACCAGATTCAAAACCAATCTCCTAACAACACAAACCGAACAGTTGTACCTATCACTACACCTAATGAGACTCAACAGAATGCGAGTCAGAACCAAGCTTTGGTGACACAACAGGATGAGAGGTTTGACTGGTCGGGTATGCAAATAGGAGTTGAGGAAGTAACTACTGGTGGGAATGTGGCTTGTGTTGCTTATCAGGTTGATATGGAAGAGTCGGTGGCAGTTGATGAGAAGAAAGAAACTGAGGAGTGTGAAAGTGATGATTCTGAGACTGAGATGGAAGTGGAGAATGAACCTGTTGAGGTTAAGGCTGAGGAAACGAGTTCTGGAATGGTGATTGATTCAGTTTCTGATGTTCCTGAAGAGTGTAGATCAGTTTATTCAGACTCTGAGAGCGAATCAGACACAGAGGCAAGTGTTGATTCTTTAGATGATGATATTGATCAGTTGCTGGCAGAAGCTGACTTTTTGATGACGAGGAAGTCGTGCATTGCTGATGATGCTTTCACCAAGATCGACTATTCCAAGTTTTTCACTGGAAAGGAAGCTCATTTTGCGTTGATGGCCATGACTGAACCGCCAAAACCTGTAAGTTCTGAATCTAGCACTGATGTTATAAGTGATAAATATTGTGGAACATGTGATAGATTGTGTAACATTACGCATTAAATACTTGTACGTTACGCACCGACATTAATAAAAAACGTCAAGTTTCATTCTATACGTTGCATTTAATTATTTTGTCGCGATTGTGGAACCCTAATACTATTTATATAACATAATATATGTGTGTTGGTTTGAAAATATCAAAAAAAATAATAAAAAGCCTTGGCCGGGAATCGAACCCGCGCCAAAGCCATAGCACACACAACACCCAACCAACTGGGCTGGACCATCTTAGTTGAAATAATCCGGACCTTCATTTTATTTGTACACACATTAAACCCCCACAGTTGACAAGGAAAGTCAACTGTGGGATAGCTTGGTGATCAATCCATCGAATTAACGTATGATTGAGCTATTTTTGGTAAATTCGTGTAATGACCGGCCCAATCCAACACGATTACACGTCAATAACACCAAATCGTTGACCAATTTAATCAATTTAACGCGTATGTATTCAATCGTAAGTCAAACCTTCCAATTAACCCTAACCCTAATCCTCAGTATAAATAGATGCATTCCGTAGCTTAACAACTCGCTCACAACTCTCTCTCAACCTCCCAATCTCTCTAATTCCCTCTGATTATTGTTATTGTGCTCGTTGGTTGACTTTTTCTTTGACCCGACGTTTGCAATCAAATCATCACTGTGAGTACGATTAACTTTGTGGGTTTTATTCATCGGCTATCAAACAACAATAGCCCTAACATTAATCGGGCTATAGTTGTCTGATTCATTCAATTGTAATTCTAGGGTTCGTCGTGATTTGAATTGGGGATAAATCTGAATTCGCGTATTGTATTTATAAATTTCTAAACGCAAAACATCACAACCACCGGCCTAGGCCAAGTGGTTGTGACCCTGGTTCTTCACTGAGGTCACCCGGGTTCGAGTCCCGGCTCTGACCATTGTTTTTATTCTTTTCTTTTCTTTTCTTTTTGAACAACAATTATAATTATATATATATATATATATATATATATATTAAATCCTTTTAATCTTTTAAATTCTTTTTAAAATACCAAAACTATTTTATAAATTCTAAAAAAATTATAATTGTTTAATCTGATATAAAAGCTTTATTTGTAATTTTTATTTTTCAGAAATTCATTTATTTAATAATTATAATAATTAAATCATTTTTATACTATTATATTTATAAAAATCCATTTATATATCAAAACAGTTTTATTAAATTCCCCAAAAATTATCCTAACTTTTTATAAAGTTAAACTTTACTGAAATAATTTTTAATTCAGTAAAATCATTTATTTTATATTTTTAATCAATTTTTGTTAGATTTAATCATAATTAAATCATATTAAATCCAATTTTCATCATTTTTGCACCAAAATTTTATACAAATTATTTTTAATCATTTAGAACAGAAATATGATTTTTAAAATAAGAATTCCTTAATTTTAGTATTTTTGAATATTAAAGTTAATAATTGACTATTTATAAATAAATAGATTTAAAAATCTATTTTAAATGAAATAATTTTATAAAAATTATTTTATTGCTTCAAACACTTTAATGTGCACATTCAAAATTCAAATTTTATAAAAAGACTATCTTTCATTAATTATCCAATTTTCCTTTATTAATTAAGCATTTTAATTTAAATTTCAACAATCGATTATCCCCAAATCGAAACCCTAGGATACACTTGTAAGTTAATTAGACTTAGACTTATTATATATTACCTCATTATAGGGTAATATTTGGAATCTTTTTGGGCAACACAATTATCACATCTTTTCAACAAGTTAACATTTGCTAAGGTGAGTTTACATAGCCCCTTTTATTTATCACCATTTTTGGGGTGAAACATGTTATAACATTATCATTGCAATTCAATCATCAATGTGTCTATGTGTTTTCTATGTTGCATTATGTCTTGAGCATGATTAGAGTAAGCACCATTCTAGCATAATCATTAACATTGATCAGCCGACGGTATACATTGATAGATCTATTGGACTGACAATCCCACCCGGATACGTGCCTCCTACCAAGGTTACGTGGGTGTTTGTTATCGCATAACATATTCATTGGGACCATAAGTGTATGGTATGTATCATTTTATAACAGTCAACAGGGTTGATTATGCACTCGATTTATTTCTAATATGTTCTCACATATGGGCTAGATTATCATGACACATGAATTGCATAACATTTTATTCATTTTATCATCAAAAACCTATGTAATTCTCACCAACTTATGTTGACCCAAAATACTTTCAAAATTAACATGTTTCAGGTAACAATGAAGCTGAGGCTTGAGTTAGCATGAGGATTTTCTTGAAGTTTATTTGAAGTTATTGAAGTTGCTATTTGATATTATGTATTTGAATTCTTAGACATTATTTCACATTTTGATTACTTATGTTTGAATAAATTATTTAAAATTTATGTTATACCATGTGCTACTGAAAACAATCATCAATACGTGGCACCCTGATGTTTCCGCCATCGGTTGGGGTGTTACAGATTGGTATCAGAGCCTTGGTTATAGGGAATTAGGTTATTAGAAATAATCTAGACTATAACCTTAGGGACTAAAACAGTACTTGCTTCTCCTACTTGTAACCCTAATTGCTTCCCTAATCCTATCCTTATCCTATGCCTTAAACCTACATGTGACTGCTCTTAATTGTCTGCTGCAATCCTGATCCACCATTAGATTTATAGGACAAAATCCTCAGGTTTAACCTGAACCCCCTTGAGATCTCGTCGAAGTTCTAGATTTTAATAACGAACACGTGCAATCTGGAAGGGTGAACGCCTGTATTCTGAGTCTTCTGTCTAGGCTGGCATTGCGCATATATCCCAATCAGACGAGGGACCCGGATGCCTACCTGGGAATTCTCGGGATGAGTGTTCACTTATAGGCTAAAGCATGTCTTCATATGTTATTAGAATTTAGAATCTTTGATAAGTCAACGTTTTCGTTTATTCGTTTTAATTAATGAATAAATGATTACATTCCTTATATAAACTCTCATTCATTTCATTGTGTCTATTACAGATCATGCCTCCTCGTCGCAGCACTCGCAACAACAATGGTGAGAACCACGAAGAAGGTGGTGATAACCATAACCACAACCATGACCAAGCTCCTAACCACAACAACAATGGGGTCGATGCTCAACTGGCTGCGATCATTTCTCAACAAATGGCGCAACAAATCGCAACTCTGGTTCCCAATTTACTTGCTCAGGTCATCCAATTGAACGGCAACGGGAATGGTCACAACAATGGGAATGGGAATGGCAATGGCAATGGTAATGGACCCCAAGCTTGCACGCTTAAGCATTTCAACTCTTGTAACCCTCCAAAGTTCAGCGGTGAAGAAGGAGCTACTGGACTTCTCCAATGGTTTGAGGGTATTGAGAATACCTTCATCAACAGTGAGTGCCCCAACAATTTCAAGGTTCGTTACGCCATGAGTGTTCTCCATAAACGAGCACTCACTTGGTGGAATGAAGAAAAGCGTACTCGTGGGGCCGAGGTTGCTCTTGCTATGACATGGGACCAAGTCAAAGATATCATGAAAGAGGAGTTCTGTCCTCGCAATGAAGTTAAAAAGCTGGAGGATGAGTTCCACACCTTAGCTCAAGATAGTGGGGAAAATCTTGCCTACAACACCCGCTTTCATGAGCTTAGCTTATTGTTGCCACACAAGGTTACTCCTCTGTCGGTAGCCATCGAGAAGTACATCGGTGGTCTGCCCATGCAAATCCAGGACACCGTTTGGGGTAGAAATCCTGCAACTCTGGAAGAGGCCAAACGTCTAGCGGCCACTCTTACTGATAATCATGTGAAGAACGGTACTCTCGTTCGCAAGGGCACTAAGAAGACTGCTGCCAAAGATACTCCACAGCCTGCAATTGAAGTCAAGCCTGAGACCTCAAGCAACAAAAAGCGCAAGGCTAGAAACTATATGGTTGCTGCTACTCCACCTGCTGCCCAAAACCCAGCCAAGAAACCCTACACTGGACCTCACCCTCTGTGCAACACTTGCAAGTATCACCATCCCACACAGGTGCCATGTCGATTTTGTACTAAGTGTCAAAGATATGGTCACCTGGTGAACGTCTGTCGATCTCCTGCTACCCAAGACAACAACAACCCAGCTCCCAACCAACAAAACAACAGGCCTACTCGTGGTCAATGCTACGAGTGTGGTAACCCTAATCACTACATCAACAACTGCCCTAATCGTAACCGTAACCAAAACCAAAATCAGAACCAAAACCAAAACCAAAACCAGAACCGCAACCAGAACCAAGGTGCTCGAGGTCGCGCCTACAATCTCAACGCTAACCAGGCTCGTGACAACAACGAAGTGGTGAATGGTACGTTTCTCATTAATAACCACTATGCATCCATATTATTTGATTCAGGAGCTGATAAGTCATTCGTGTTACTGAAGTTTGAACCTTTACTTAACTTACCCCACACTAATCTAGAAGACCCTTTCGTGGTAGAGGTAGCTAACGGGAAGTCTATTTCGATCGGCTCTATTATACGTAACTGCTTGTTGAATCTCGATGATCATACCTTCCCTATCGATCTCATCCCCATGCATCTTGGTAGTTTTGATGTTATAGTAGGCATGGACTGGTTGTCAACTCATCGTGCCGAAATTCTGTGCTTCGAGAAAGTCATACGCATTCCTCTCGAATCTGGTGAGATTTTGAAGATCTATGGTGAGAAACCCTGTGGTGAGCTTAAGCTTATGTCTTGTACTACTGCCCAAAAGTACTTACGAAAGGGGTATACAGCCTTCTTAGCTAACGTGATAGAGAAGAAGGACAAAGGCAAAAGTATCCAAGACATTCCTATTATTCGAGACTATCCTGAAGTCTTTCCAGAGGATTTACCTGGTTTGCCTCCTGCTCGACAAGTGGAGTTTCGTATTGATCTTGTTCCTGGTGCTAATCCTATTGCTAAAGCTCCTTATCGTCTTGCACCCTCTGAGATGCAAGAACTTGCTAGTCAATTACAGGAACTTTCTGATAAAGGGTTCATTCGCCCTAGTTCTTCTCCATGGGGAGCCCCTGTCTTATTCGTTAAAAAGAAGGATGGTTCTCTTCGGATGTGTATTGACTACCGTGAACTCAACAAACTCACCATCAAGAATCGTTATCCACTTCCTAGGATTGACGATCTCTTCGATCAACTTCAAGGAGCAACCCACTTCTCGAAGATTGATCTCCGTTCTGGTTATCATCAGCTTAGAGTTCACGATGAAGATATTTCGAAGACAGCTTTTCGCACTCGCTACGGTCACTATGAATTCATGGTTATGCCTTTCGGGTTGACCAATGCTCCCGCAGTATTTATGGATTTGATGAATCGGGTTTGTAGACCCTATCTCGACAAATTCGTGATCGTTTTCATCGATGATATTTTGATTTACTCTAAGTCAAAATCCGATCACGAGCAACATCTTCACTCTATCTTGAGTCTCCTAAAGAAAGAACAACTGTACGCTAAGTTCTCAAAATGTGAATTTTGGCTTAAGGAAGTTCAATTTTTGGGACATGTCATTGATATGAACGGAATTCATGTTGATCCTGCGAAAATCGAAGCTGTGAAAAATTGGAGTGTTCCTACCACTCCAACGGAAGTCCGTTCTTTTCTTGGGTTGGCTGGTTATTATCGTCGATTCATCGCCAATTTCTCCAAGATCGCTGTTCCTCTCACTGCCTTAACTCACAAGGGTAAACCCTATGAGTGGGGACCTAAGCAAGAGGAAGCATTTGAAACTCTTAAGCTGAAACTCTGTGAAGCTCCTGTCTTATCTCTACCTGATGGTAATGATGATTTCGTGGTCTACTGTGATGCATCGAACCAAGGTCTTGGTTGTGTTCTCATGCAACGAGGAAAGGTTATTGCTTATGCGTCCCAACAACTCAAGACTCACGAGAAAAATTATACCACCCATGATCTTGAATTGGGCGTTGTTGTCTTTGCACTAAAGATTTGGAGACATTATCTTTATGGGACCAAATGTGTGGTGTTCACGGACCACAAAAGTCTCCAACATGTCTTCGATCAAAAGAATCTTAACATGAGGCAACGACGTTGGGTTGAATTACTTAACGACTATGATTGCGAAATTCGCTACCATCCTGGCAAGGCGAATGTTGTGGCTGACGCACTTAGTCGTAAAGAGCGTGTCAAACTCCAATGTGCGAGAGTTCGTACTGATCTTCAAGATCGCATTCTCCAGGCTCAACACACCTCAGTCACTCAAGGTAACATGTACGATGAAATGTCTTGTGGTGCTGAAACTCAACTTGAAACCAAACCCGATGGTCTCCTTTATTTCCTTAACCGACTGTGGATTCCCGACCGTGATGATCTTCGTACTTTTCTCATGAACGAGGCTCATAAGTCTCGTTATTCTATTCATCCTGGAGCTGACAAGATGTACCAAGATCTTCGTTATTCTTATTGGTGGCCTGGTATGAAGAAAGACATTGCTCTTTTCGTTGCAAAATGCCTCACTTGTTCCAAGGTTAAGGCTGAACATCAACGACCATCTGGTATGCTTGAACAACCAGAGATTCCTGTCTGGAAATGGGAGAGCATAGCTATGGATTTCATCACCAAACTCCCTCGCACACCCAAAGGTTTTGACAGTATTTGGGTAATCGTCGATCGTTTGACCAAGTCAGCTCACTTTCTACCTATTCGTGAGAAGTATTCTGTGGAAAGGTTGGCAAAGATGTACGTAAGTGAAATCGTATGTCGTCACGGTATACCTTTGGACATTATTTCTGATCGCGATGGTCGTTTTACCTCTCACTTTTGGGAATCTCTACAAGATGCTTTGGGTACCAAGTTGAACCTGAGCACTGCTTATCACCCTCAAACGGATGGTCAGACTGAACGAACCATCCAGACACTTGAGGACATGCTCAGGGCATGTGTCATCGATTTTGGTGGCGCATGGGATTCTCATCTTCCTTTGGTTGAGTTTTCATACAACAACAGTTATCACGCCAGCATTAACATGGCTCCTTTTGAGGCACTCTATGGTCGGAAATGTCGTTCTCCTGTCTGTTGGACTGAGGTTGGTGAAGCTCGTATTACTGGACCCGAACTAATCCAGGAAACCACAGACAAAATTCAGCTTATTCAGGATAATCTTCTCAAGGCTAGAAGTCGCCAAAAGAGTTATGCTGATAAACGTCGTAAACCCTTGGAATTTCAAGTTGGGGACCTTGTGCTACTTAAGGTATCCCCTTGGAAAGGAGTTATTCGTTTCGGTAGAAAGGGAAAACTAGCTCCTCGTTACGTAGGCCCCTTCAAAATTCTTGACAGAGTTGGAAAAGTGGCTTACAAGCTTGATCTTCCACCTGAGCTAAGCAATGTTCATCCGACCTTCCATGTTTCGAATCTCAAGAAATGCTTAGCAGATGAGAACCTTCATGTTCCTCTTGAGGATGTGCAAATCGATGAAAGCATGCACATTATCGAGAAACCCGTCGAGATTGTTGACACTGGAGTCAAGAAACTCAAGCGCAGTCGTATTCCGATCGTTAAGGTTCGTTGGGAATCTAAACGAGGCCCAGAGTTCACTTGGGAACGTAAGGACCAGATGAAGTCGAAGTATCCACATCTTTTCCCACCAGACTCTCCAACTCCAACTTCGGGACGAAGTTCCTAAAAGTAGGGGAGACTGTAACATTACGCATTAAATACTTGTACGTTACGCACCGACATTAATAAAAAACGTCAAGTTTCATTCTATACGTTGCATTTAATTATTTTGTCGCGATTGTGGAACCCTAATACTATTTATATAACATAATATATGTGTGTTGGTTTGAAAATATCAAAAAAAATAATAAAAAGCCTTGGCCGGGAATCGAACCCGCGCCAAAGCCATAGCACACACAACACCCAACCAACTGGGCTGGACCATCTTAGTTGAAATAATCCGGACCTTCATTTTATTTGTACACACATTAAAACCCCCACAGTTGACAAGGAAAGTCAACTGTGGGATAGCTTGGTGATCAATCCATCGAATTAACGTATGATTGAGCTATTTTTGGTAAATTCGTGTAATGACCGGCCCAATCCAACACGATTACACGTCAATAACACCAAATCGTTGACCAATTTAATCAATTTAACGCGTATGTATTCAATCGTAAGTCAAACCTTCCAATTAACCCTAACCCTAATCCTCAGTATAAATAGATGCATTCCGTAGCTTAACAACTCGCTCACAACTCTCTCTCAACCTCCCAATCTCTCTAATTCCCTCTGATTATTGTTATTGTGCTCGTTGGTTGACTTTTTCTTTGACCCGACGTTTGTAATCAAATCATCACTGTGAGTACGATTAACTTTGTGGGTTTTATTCATCGGCTATCAAACAACAATAGCCCTAACATTAATCGGGCTATAGTTGTCTGATTCATTCAATTGTAATTCTAGGGTTCGTCGTGATTTGAATTGGGGATAAATCTGAATTCGCGTATTGTATTTATAAATTTCTAAACGCAAAACATCACAACCACCGGCCTAGGCCAAGTGGTTGTGACCCTGGTTCTTCACTGAGGTCACCCGGGTTCGAGTCCCGGCTCTGACCATTGTTTTTATTCTTTTCTTTTCTTTTCTTTTTGAACAACAATTATAATTATATATATATATTAAATCCTTTTAATCTTTTAAATTCTTTTTAAAATACCAAAACTATTTTATAAATTCTAAAAAAATTATAATTGTTTAATCTGATATAAAAGCTTTATTTGTAATTTTTATTTTTCAGAAATTCATTTATTTAATAATTATAATAATTAAATCATTTTTATACTATTATATTTATAAAAATCCATTTATATATCAAAACAGTTTTATTAAATTCCCCAAAAATTATCCTAACTTTTTATAAAGTTAAACTTTACTGAAATAATTTTTAATTCAGTAAAATCATTTATTTTATATTTTTAATCAATTTTTGTTAGATTTAATCATAATTAAATCATATTAAATCCAATTTTCATCATTTTTGCACCAAAATTTTATACAAATTATTTTTAATCATTTAGAACAGAAATATGATTTTTAAAATAAGAATTCCTTAATTTTAGTATTTTTGAATATTAAAGTTAATAATTGACTATTTATAAATAAATAGATTTAAAAATCTATTTTAAATGAAATAATTTTATAAAAATTATTTTATTGCTTCAAACACTTTAATGTGCACATTCAAAATTCAAATTTTATAAAAAGACTATCTTTCATTAATTATCCAATTTTCCTTTATTAATTAAGCATTTTAATTTAAATTTCAACAATCGATTATCCCCAAATCGAAACCCTAGGATACACTTGTAAGTTAATTAGACTTAGACTTATTATATATTACCTCATTATAGGGTAATATTTGGAATCTTTTTGGGCAACACAATTATCACATCTTTTCAACAAGTTAACATTTGCTAAGGTGAGTTTACATAGCCCCTTTTATTTATCACCATTTTTGGGGTGAAACATGTTATAACATTATCATTGCAATTCAATCATCAATGTGTCTATGTGTTTTCTATGTTGCATTATGTCTTGAGCATGATTAGAGTAAGCACCATTCTAGCATAATCATTAACATTGATCAGCCGACGGTATACATTGATAGATCTATTGGACTGACAATCCCACCCGGATACGTGCCTCCTACCAAGGTTACGTGGGTGTTTGTTATCGCATAACATATTCATTGGGACCATAAGTGTATGGTATGTATCATTTTATAACAGTCAACAGGGTTGATTATGCACTCGATTTATTTCTAATATGTTCTCACATATGGGCTAGATTATCATGACACATGAATTGCATAACATTTTATTCATTTTATCATCAAAAACCTATGTAATTCTCACCAACTTATGTTGACCCAAAATACTTTCAAAATTAACATGTTTCAGGTAACAATTAAGCTGAGGCTTGAGTTAGCATGAGGATTTTCTTGAAGTTTATTTGAAGTTATTGAAGTTGCTATTTGATATTATGTATTTGAATTCTTAGACATTATTTCACATTTTGATTACTTATGTTTGAATAAATTATTTAAAATTTATGTTATATCATGTGCTACTGAAAACAATCATCAATACGTGGCACCCTGATGTTTCCGCCATCGGTTGGGGTGTTACAGATTGACTGAGGAGAATAAACAACTCCGAATTTCACGAGATAGTGCTATCTTGAACTGTCAATCTACTCGCAAAGAGTTGAATGCTTTCAACAAAGTATTAGATGGCTATAAAAAGGAAATTTCCGACTTGAAAAATACTTTGTCATTGAAACAATTAGCAATAAACAACTATATCAATGAAATTGAAAACACCAAGTTGGAAATGGCAGCCATAAAATGCTTTGCTGAAAAGGTGAACAAGAAGTTGGAAAGTTATAAGAATGTTGCTTATGTGGTAGACCATATCATTGATGATAACACCACCAATTACAAGTCTGTACCATCTCCGGTTCTTTTTGAAAATCATAACTATCACCAAGTTATACCGGAGAGTTCGGTAAAATCAGACTCATCATCAGAAAAGGAATCTAATACCTCGAGTATTGGTGATCCTTATTCTGATGTGAGACCGATTTTGGGCTTGAACAATGAAGGTGTTTATGCTGAAAGTGTGAATTCAGACTCAGAAAATGATGATACTGGTAGTGATCAAACTGTTAATGAATGTGAGATTCCAAAAGAAAATCACATCATTACTACTGAACCAGTGTCACCATCTGATCATGTTCATCCGATGGCAAATGCTAATCGTGATAAAAAGTCTGAAAAGATTGATGTTAAGAAAGATAATGGTGTTAAGAATGTGGTTAAAATGAATGAGCTGAATGAACAAGGTGACAAACCTGTTAAAGTGTTTTATCGGATGGAAGGATCCGATAAGATCATTTCTGATGAGGAATTTCCAATTAAAAACGTTAACTATTCTAAACTTGATAAAATCTGGCAAGAAAGCACAATATGGTTTCCAAAACATGAGAGAACCAATGAAATTCCACCAGAAATCTTAAAGAAACTGTTTTCAGAAGTTCCTCAAGAACCAAAGGTCCTTGTCACCGAGTTCATTCGACCAAATGATAAAGCAAATGGTTTTCATGAGCCCTCTTACTCGAAAGGACCACTTCCTGAGAGTTTGAGGAATCAACAGTATAATGATCAATTTCCTGTTAGATCATTTGCTCCACCAAATGCTCATTATGTTTTTGAAGAATACAGAAAATGCTTTAAATGTGGAGAACGCGGGCATTTACTTGCTCAGTGTCCATATGTAAGGCATAAAAGACATGAGGTTGAAGTTAGAAATTCCATTAGAAAGCCGATAGATCATTATGTTCCACCACATAGACGGGTTGTTCCTCAACAACAACAATTTTATAATCAAAACAATTTTCAAATGAGAAACAACCGTCCATTTCAATATGATCAAAGAAATCGGATTGCAATGGAACAATCTTGGAGAAAACCTGTGGTGAACTCAACAGTTGATAGGCAAAAGGTTCCACAAAAACCAATTGTCAAATCAAATGTTGGACCTAAATCTGTTAACTCAGATAAGGTTGCCAAGAAAGTTACTTTTGGTAACAATGTTCAGAAACCAATTGAGAAACCAAAATCTCAAATTCGTATTCTTAAAAGGCCTGAACAATCTTGGACACCTAATGGTACTCCAGGAGCTTCTACTTCGAAGGTAAGTGAGAAAAATGAAAGTGTTTTGAACAATCAGAAAAAGATTGATCCAAAACAGAAAATTGTTGAAAAAGTTAATGAGGATGTTTCTTTGAAAGCCAATGTTCAAAGGCCCAAGACTCAGGCTTGGGTCCCCCGAAAGAACTAAATGTTTACTTTTTGTGTGCAGGGAGCTTCAGCTGGCCCTATTAGCAGTCTCTGGATTGTTGATAGTGGAGCTTTAGGCCACATGACGGGGGATCTCGCATTGCTGTTCGATGTGAAAAACATTAATGGAGGGTATGTCGCTTTCGCGGGTAATAAAGGAGGATATATCACGATGGAAGGAAGCGTGAGTAATGGGATTGTGACTTTCGAGCGGATTTCTTATGTCAAGCAGATAGACTATAATTTGTTGAGCGTCAGTCAAATATGCGATAAACAATTTTCTGTGCATTTTGATGACAAATCCTGCTATATTCTCAAACCGGGCTTCAAAATTCCAAAGGAGTGGGTAATGTTAATGGCACCTCGGGTCAACAATCTTTATATTCTTGACATGTCCAAGGCGATGACACCACAGGGGCAGATAACATGCTTTCTATCCAAGGCGACCGAAAAAGAATCGATAATGTGGCACCGCAGAATGGGGCACATTCATCTGAGGAAAATGAATCAATTGGTGAGAAATGGACTTGTCGATGGAGTAAACGTGAAACATTTCCATCTGAACGACAAGTGTGTAAGTTGTATGAAAGGAAAACAACACAAACAGTCCCATAAAGTGAAGAAAGTTAACTCTGTTGAGATGCCGCTTGAGCGATTGCACATGGACCTTTTTGGACCAGTCAAGCGCAAAAGTCATCTTGGAGAGCTTTATTGTTTAGTCGTCACTGATGACTATTCACGATTTTCATGGTTGATGTGTTTGAAGAACAAAAGCGACACCTTTACCAACCTACAAGTTCTGTTCACTCGACTGGAGAATATCTACAATTTGAAGATAAAAAGAATCAGGAGTGACAACGGGACGGAGTTCAAAAATGCCAAGATGGATGAACTTTGTGAAAGCAAAGGGATACATCATGAATATTCAGCTCCGTATACCCCGCAACAGAACGGTGTTGCTGAAAGAAAGAATAGGACTCTAATTGAGGCGGCTAGAACAATGCTCGCTGATTCAAATCTTCCAGTAATGTTCTGGAATGAGGCGATTTATGCAGCAAATTATACATTAAATCGGGTTATAACAGTGAAGAAGTTTGGAAAAACATCTTATGAGCTGTTACACCGACGAAAGCCCAACTTAGAGTATCTAGAACCTTTTGGGGCGCCATGCACGATGTTGAATCCAAGCGAGAAGTTTAGTCCTAAAGCTGAGGAGGGATATTTTGTTGGATATGCAACCCCGCTCAAACGGGTATTCAACAAGCGAACTCGTCAAGTGGAGGATTGGGCTAATGTGGAAGTTCAACGATACACACAAAATTTGCAAGGCACGGGCCCTGATTGGATGTTTGATTACAAAGATTTCTTTGAATCATTCAACCTAGATAGCTTGGTTGAAGAAGCTGTTATCAGATTACTTTACGAGTGTGAAAACGCGGCAACTTCACCGTTGATGCGTCCAATCACCGTGAACCCCCCACCAGCTTCTAATGATACCAGTGCTCCTATACAAGAAGAAGAGATGTTTCAAGAAGCTTCAACTTCATTAGACACTTCAGAATCTGAAGATGAACAATTTGAAGAAGCTGTTCTTGAACATGCAGAAGAATTAGAAGAGCAATCTGTGAACCCAACTCCAACTACAGATGTTGCTTCATCGTCAAACATGGGTCATGATCAGGATGCTGTAGAAAATTTGACTGCTCAGACGGGAGTGATTGTACCTGTTAATCCGGAATCTCGGATTCATCGTATTCACCCGCTGGAGCAAGTTATCGGTGATCCTGGAAGTGGCGTTATGACCAGAGGGCAGCTAAAAAGTGTTAACTCGCCAGAGAGTTTTGGTGCTTTAGCATTGTATGCTAAAATTCAGAAATCTGGTAGTCAAAATGATTGGTCGTTTGCATGTTATGTGTCGCAGGTAGAGCCAAGGACATACAAAGACGCTTTGAATGAAGATGCCTGGGTTGAGGCAATGCAGGAGGAGTTATTGCAATTCCAGAAATTGGGAGTCTGGACGCTCACAGATTTGCCGCCGGGAAGGAAGAAAATAGGCACTAAGTGGGTGTTTAAGTGCAAAAAGGATGATCGTGGAGTTATTGTTCGCAACAAAGCCAGATTGGTCGTGCAAGGTTTCCATCAAATCGAAGGAATTGATTACAACGAAATCTATGCACCAGTAGCACGAATGGAAGCTATTCGGATGTTCCTCGCGTTTGCTTCATACAAGAAATTCAAAGTCTATCAAATGGACGTCAAGAGCGCATTTTTGTACGGGAAAGTCAAGGAGGAGGTTTATGTCGGGCAGCCACCAGGCTTTGAGGACCCAATCCACCGGGACAAGGTCTACGTGCTAAACAAAGCTGTATATGGTTTGCACCAGGCTCCAAGACAGTGGTACGAGGAGCTAAGTACATACCTCATCTCCAAAGGATTCAAGCGCGGCCTCGTCGATTGCACCCTCTTTACGAAGAAGACGGGAGATGACTTGCTTCTAGTACAGATTTACGTTGATGATATTATATTTGGATCAACTAACGAACTTTTGTGCAGGGAATTCGAAACTGTTATGCAGGAAAAGTTCGAAATGAGCGCTATGGGGGAGATGCAGTTTTTCCTCGGCTTACAGGTGGATCAAAGCCCCGACGGGATCTTCATTCACCAGACGAAATATGTATCCGACATCTTGAGCCGATTCCAGATGGAGGATTCTAAGCCGATGGATACCCCGATTCAACCCAATCACGCGATTGGAGTGGACGCTAAGGGGGAGCTGACAGATCCATTTACATACAGAGCAATCATCGGATCTCTGATGTATTTGACAGCGTCTCGACCAGATATTATGTATGCAACGTGTCTCTGCGCTCGCTATCAATCGAAGCCGAAACAAAGTCATCTGACGGCGGTCAAGCGTATCCTTCGATATCTGAAGGGTTGTCCATCAAAAGGACTTTGGTACCCTAATGATGATGATTTTGATTTTATTGCTTTTAGTGATGCAGATTGGGGCGGCTGTGACAAAGACAGCAAATCAACAACAGCCGGTTGCCAGTTTTTAGGGAGCAGGTTAATTACCTGGCAATGCAAGAAACAGACTTCCGTCGCACTGTCTACATGTGAAGCCGAGTACATTTCAGCCTCGAGTTGCTGTTCGCAAGTGCTCTGGATCCAACAACAGATGGTCAATTACGGTTTGCAGTTTCTTAAAACCCCTATACACTGTGACAACGAAGCCGCAATTGCATTAACTAAAAATACTGAAAATCATTCTAAAGCGAAACATATCCGGATTAAATATCATTTTATCCGTGATTGTTATGCTAAGGAATTGATAGATATGGTCAAAATCCATACTGACTACCAACGTGCAGATTTGTTTACAAAAGCTTTTGACAGATCCCGCTTTGAATATCTCTTGAAAGTAAACAATATAAAGGAAAAACAGGACTAATCGGCTCCTCGGTTTATCGCTTTTTAGTTTTAGTTTTTTTTAAATCTTTGCTAATTGGGAATTTTTCTTTACTATCATAATCCTCAAAGAAGTTGATGCTTTCGAGGGGGTTGTTTAATCCTCAAAGAAGTTGATGCTTTCAAGTGGATTGTTTCTTTCAAATTTTTGTTTTGTTTTTCAGAAAAATTAAAAACCCAAAAAATATGTTCTTTATTTTAGGGGGAGTCATTTTATCAGAAAAACCAAAAAACATTGAAAAATTTTCAAAAATACCTAAAAATTTGAAAAACCAAAATCATTTCCTGGATAAAAAGAGGAAATGATAGTAGTACATCAGTGGGGATCTGACACAGGCTAAAGAATTGTATAGTATAATGAGACGTATGTTGTTTACGTGTGATATGCTGATAGGCTTCGTAGACTAAATATTGCGTGCATTAGTGATACAAACATAACAAACTACGCGTTTGTGGCTGAACACCTCATGGACATATGGTCTTAGTACCGTAATTTCGTTTGATAGGGTATTTGTACAAAACTCGGAGGTTTAGGGTCGTTATGTTATTAGTTGTCTGGGGATAGCCTATCTGATCTTCTGCTGTAAGTCATTACGGACCTAGATCAGACAGGATATCTTTATAAAAGAGCTATATGCCAAATCCTAAAGTTACCGAATTGAGGAACTTTCCATGTTATATGATGATCAAAGATTATCTATAATATCGTATTGATCATTGATGCAAATCATGATTAATATCAGTCCTCAACCTGGTATAGTGCATATGTTGCTTTGCTGCATTAATTTGCTGACCTGTATACCTCTATGCATTATATCTTGTACAATTACAGACGACGAAAGCATAATCACGCTTTACAATGAGTCTTTGTGCATTTACTTCTTGATACGGGAGTATGTCGTGTGTGTGGGAACCACAATGTGTTAGTCTAATACATCTAATTCGTATCATTTTAAAGCATTGCGTAATTGTCTGCATGTGAGCTTACGTGGATCACAATATCAGCAATTGCCGTGTCACATATTGTTTCTAATGATAATATTAAAACAGATCAACGCTGTGTTCAGATTTCTCAGTAAACTGATATGATCCTCTTACCGGAAATCACAAAATGTTTAATGTTTTCATTTACTTTGATGCATTTTACTTTGTCGCATTTTATTTTTATTGTCAAAAAGATACAAAATCCAAAAAGATTTTAGGTGTGTTTTGATAAAATTTCAGAAAATCCAAAAGATTTGCATTTCTGCTTTATTTTTGATAACCGGGGATGCTTGATGGTCAATTTCTGAGATTTGATAACACCATCTGGGCTTGGTATCATTCAAAATGTGAAAATTTGAGTTTTGGAAGTTTAACGGATTGAAAAATGTTGAACGGGATTCGAATTCGTGATTTGGCGAAATTTTCAGATTTTTCCATTTCACATTCGCCCCTTAAATGGGTCGAATGTGGAAAAATCATCACCTTCGACCATTTTCATTTGGACGAATGTGGAATACTTCACCTTCGGGTATCATTTCCTCATTCGGGTACATATTTCACCTTCGGGTCTTTAATTAGGGGCGAAGGTGGAATTGTTTCACATTCGTGCCATTCATTTGGGGCGAATGTGGACTTAACCCACATTCGTCCACACCAAACGGGCGAACGTGGCCTCTTATAAATACCCCTTTTCAGGTTCGAACCCCACATTCAAATATTTTTCAAACTTTCTTCATAACCAGACCTTGTTGCTCGTTTTTCTTTTGATACACTGATTTGTTCCTTGCTTATTCCTGATCATTTTGAGACAAATTTTACAGGTATTGGACCGTTGATCAGAACAGAATCGTCGTGTTTATCACCGGACCTAGGGTTTCAAAATTAACGGTCTTAGAGTCTGTTTTAATGATTGATTTTGATTGCATTTCAATCTACATCAGTTTTAGGGGGAGATATATGCATGAATTAGTGTTTAACATCGTTTAATTGATTAAATGTGTGATTGAACATAGTTAAACCTAATTCGTCTTTAAAAACTGATGTAAAATGAAATAAAAGGACAATTGATGATGAACGAGTGATAATCGGCCATATTAGGACACATTTGAATCAGTTTTATGGATTAAAAACAACATTGGCAGAATTTCAAATTTTGGGGATAAACATTTTCACCTTCGGTTGAAATACCGGGCGAAGGTGGAATTGGTTTGGACGAAGGTGAATAAAATGGACGAAAGTGACTTTTTACTAAGAACATTTTCACATTCGACCATAATTTGCTCTTTCGACCAAATAAACTCACATTCGACCAGCCCAAAACGGGCGAATGTGCAGTATATTTTGACCAGAATTTTTATAATTTTGTCGTTTTTGTATTTTGACGTGTTTGTTTGATTTTTATGTGCAGATGGCTGATCAATCTGAGAACGTGGAAACACCAGCAGAAAATGTGGAAACTCAAGCAGAGATTACAGTTCCAGATCCAGTACCTGAGGCAGAAACGTCTGTTCCAAGCAGTTGGCCGTTTGGAAGGTCGCATAACTGTTGCGCATATCTCGGTGATGTAGAGAAGAATACGGAGTTCACCGGGATCATAGAGTTTCTGAAGAGGAGCAGGATAGTTCATGCATTAGCCACACCAACCATCATATACAAAGATATCATTGAAGATTTCTACCAAAATGCGAAGTATGACTACTGGGAGAATCAAACGATCATCAAGAGCAAGATTCAGGATTTGGAGATGTTCTTGACTGAAGCTGATATTCGGGAAGCGTTACAGATAAAGTCTGAAGATAGTGAAGATCCCAGGGAGTTGTCATGGACAGAGCAGAAGGCGTGTTTCTTACGAATGAAATACAAAGGTCCAATCACTGACGGATCTATGTATAAGGGGAAACTGGGAGTGCAGTATAAGTATTTTGCACACGTTCTTATCCACGTATTTGGGTGTGTGAGTGGTGGGTATGATGTCATGAGAAGGAGTTTAAGTTCATTAATGGTTGCGTTGACACTCAACAAACCATTTAATGTATCTGGGATGATTCTTGATCATATGCTGGAGATGCTGAAAGGAATGAAGAACAAGAAATTCATGTTATATCCGAGATTTCTGATGATGATCTTTGACTATAAGTATCCTATGTTGAAAAAGGATCCGACTATGATCCTAGGTCAAGATCATATGAACATTAGAACTTTGATGAGGATGAAGGGTTACAAAGGTGTGCCTGATAGTGAGAAGCCACCTAACAGGAGATTATTTGGTGCTTTGGCTCGTCCGGATTACACTGATCCTGGCAAGAACAAAGCAAGACATGATAATAGTGATTCTGACAACGATGATCCCTTAGTGTATGTTGATTCAAGCACTAAGAGGAAACGGCAAGTAGTCAATCCTGGAGCCAAAGGGAAGGGCAAGGGAAAGACGGTGGATCAGGGAAGCTCTAAGCAACAAGTGGCTAGAAAGAAATCGACAGCGAAGAAAGGATCAGGTTTGGTGGACGAAGAGTCGGTAGATTCAGAGGAGACTAAGGTTGATGAGCAGTGGGATTCTGATGATGAGAATGTGAGGACCACCAAACGTAAGGCCACTATGGTTGGTGAGTCTGAATCCTTGAATAAGTCGGTAGAAGAAGCTGAGAGAAGGAAGAAATCTGGTGAAGATGAGGGTCTAGGTGTTGATCTGGCAGAGTTAAGTGTTGGTGATACTGTAGTGGTCAATTTGCCTAAAAAGACAAAGAAGCAAAAGACCATGGCCAAGAAGTCAAGTGTAAAAGAGCTGAGGGAGAAAGAGTTAGCTCAGTTATTGAAGGGAAAAAGATTACCTGATGCTGGTACACCATCTAAGCTGTCTTCACCTGTTGCCAAGAAGCAGAAGAAAACGAAAGAGGCAGAGACTTTACCAATCGATCAATTCAATGTCGATATGGATAAAGTGCTTGATATGTTCAGAAAGCCTCAGAAGGAGAAAGTAGTTGAAGTTGAGCCATCTAGATCAAAGTCAAAGAAAGTGACTGTGGATGACGATGTCATGAAGCAAGTGAATAAGAAGATGGAAGATATGATGAGGATGTTAGTTGCTCAATAGGCTGAAATTGCTAAGTTCAAGCAAAATGAGGAGAAAATGCTTCAGATCGTGGTTGCTTCGAAATCTAATCAGGATGAGATAAATGATAAGATTCAGATGTTGGAAGCTAAGAATGAGAAGCTTGAAAGAAAGTGTGAAAGAAACAAGGGCAGGATCAAATTGATTAAGGCAGATAACAAAGAACTAAGGAATGAAAACAAACGCCTTGGTAATTTGATTGAAGAGCTTTATAGTAGGGCACCCCAGTTGAAAGAGGGTGAAGAAGATGAAGAAGAAGAACAGAAAGTCGATTATGAAGATTCTGAATCTGAGAAAGAAGAAGATGATGATGAGGATAATGATGAATCGGAGAAAAGCGATGATGATGATGATGATGACAATAACGATGATGATGATGGTGCTGAAGGTGCTAGGAAAAAGCAAGGTGATGAGTTTAGCAGTGGTAGTGATCATGATGGAGGAGATGATACTTCCAGATTTACTTATGAAAAGAGAACACCAAAGAAGAAAGATACTGGAGAATCAAGTTCCAAGAAGAAAGGTGAGAACGTTGATTCAAATGAAAGTATTTTCTGGAACGAGAAGGTGAGATCTCTGTCTGATGATGCTAAACAGTTGTATAAGGATATGTTGGAAAAGAGAGAGTGGACCATTGAGTTCACAGGATGCTTCGCTGAAATATTCCAAACTGATGACTTAAGATATGAGTTGGAATATGAAGATCCAGATCTTGAAGAAGGGGAATTACCTGCATCTGTGGCAAAAGAAATACTAGATGGTCTTGCACAGAGGGTAGGGAAAACGTTTGAGGAGTTTATGATGGATGAATCGATTCCAAATATTCCTGAAAAGGATATTGGAAGTCATTCAGATGATGTGCAGACTCCTGAGAACAATGAAGTGGAAATGGAAGATATAACTCATGAAGAGTTCCCCCAGTACTTCAGACAAGATGATGAAAATGAAGTATTTCCTGACTTCACTGAGATACCAAATAAGTCAGCAAAACAGAAAGCTAAGAAAAGGAGTGAAGAGTTTGTGGAGAAGGTATTTGGTACTGAAAAGAAAGATTCTTCTAACCAGTCTGATGAGTTGAAGAATTATTTGAAGAAGTTGAAGGAAATGGATGAGAACCGACCAAAGCCTGAAGCTCAAGGTAATTTTTACAGATTTCATAATGACAAGTTCAAAGGCAGAGCTCTCGGGTGGACTTACTTAGGCAGGCTGAAATGTATTGCTGCAAAATGGGAAACCGGAATTCTGTACTTCAACAGATTCTGTGACTTGCTTACTCTACCATACTGGGCGGTTAGAGACTTATGCAGATTCCCAATGTCAGGTGCCGAAGTAAATGGATCACATGTCGGTTGGTGCGCAGATAAATTGGTTTGGGAAAGTCGTACGAGATGGAACAGATTCAAGCCTCAATATCCCAGAAGAAAAGTGCATAGGGATATTGATCCACAAACCAATATGAAGCTTATTACTTTGATCTACAAAGCACCTAATGTGATGAGGAAGATACCGTTGATGCCGATGCCACAGCATTTCAGTGCTGATTTCATCTTTTGGTACTATGATTGGAGAAAGGCAGAAGCGGTGATCGTGTTGAGAGATGGAAAGGATAAATACAAGCATGTTCATGTATTTGATCCTATGTGGTTGATTAATTGCACCTTTGAAGACATCATCATGCTTTTCTTCAATCCAATCTACTTTGAACCAAACGACTTTGCTCAAGCAAGAAAGTATACGCAAGTGGTTGGAGTTTGTTTTGCGTATGACATCAATGCAGGAAGCAACTTGGAGGGTAAACTTGGTAAGACAGTGAAGATAGCTAACGTATCTAAACCGGTGAAGAAAACATTTGAGCCTCCAATGACTACTGAGCAGAAGAAACAACTCAGAATCAAGTTGATGAACAAGTCTATGGACCAACAGAGAAAACTATCCAATCAATAGTCGAGGGGGAGTTTGTTGATGCGTTTTGCGACTAAGGATTGGATATACATAATTAACATGTGTTAGTGCTTGGCCGAAGGTAGACAAAAGGGGCGAATGTAGATAAAATGGACGAAGGTAGATGGATTATGGGCGAAGGTAGACTGGACTTGATCATGAAGACACATTCGACCACTGGAAGTGGGCGAAGGTGGAAAATGCTCACATTCGACCAGTGAAAAGGGGCGAATGTGCAGTGTCTATAAATAGATTTTGTGATTTTGATTATGTAATAGAGTTGTCATTTGTGTCTGTGTTAAGGTCAGGTTCAGAGGTTGATTTTGAGATATTGTGTGTGTGTTCTAGATTAACATAAACTGATTGTAAAAGCTTATTTGAAAGAAGTTAATCTATGAAATGATGTTGAAAATGATCTTGATTGCCTTTTGACTTGTGTTTTATCAATTTGTTCAGAACTAGGGTTTCCGCACCCAGTTTTGTGACTTGTATGATCGTATAATCCTGTTTTAGCTAAAATCTTTCGCTCACATAAACAATGGATTATAATCAAAATTGATGATTGGAAATTGTTAATCGGCCATATTAGAGGGTATTCAAATCAAAATGGCAAGTTAAAACGATCCATATCAAAATCTGATATTGAAGAAGATGAACAGTCTTCTTTCGCCCAAATTCAAACGATCGAAAGTGACTTTTTGGGCGAATGAGGATGTTCAAACGGTCGAAAGTGGAAATAAACGCTCGAATGTACAATTTTAACTACTGTTTTTCACATTCGAACCTTTAATTCCACATTCGAACCTCTGTTTTCACATTCGTACCTTCGAATGGTTGAATGTAGAATTTCAAAATCACAAATTTCAAAATTTTCAAGTTTTGTTTATTTTGTCTGTTTTTAACGTGTTTTCTTGATTTGTTTTGCAGTCTAATCATGTCTGAACAGGGAAGTGCTGATGTTCCCGCTGGATCTTCAGAACAAGCAGCTGGAAAGGAACAGATCGAAGAATTACCATTTGAACCGGCACACAATTGTTGTGCGTTTATGGGAGATTTGAAGAAACACCAAGAATTCACCGGCATTGTAGATTTCTTGAAGAGAAGCCACGTGATAGTTGCCCTTGCTACCCCCGTCATCATTTATAAAGACCATCAATAAGAGTTCTAGAAGAATGCCAGAATGGATTACTGGAACAATGAATCTGCTGTCGTAAGTACGATTCACGGGGAGCTCGTGATCATTTCGGAAGATGACATCCGAGAGGCCCTGAAGTTGCAGGATGAAAAGAAGACAGATCCAAGAGAACTATCATGGATTGAACAAAGAAAGTGCTTCCTACGAATGAAGTACAATGGACCGATAACTGATGGTTCATTACACAAAGGGAAGCTATGCCCTCAGTTCAAGTATCTCGCTCACGTCATGTTGCATGTATTTGGATTAGTGAGTGGAGGGTATGATGTCATGAGAAAGAGTATTAGCCCTTTGATGGTTGCTCTTATTTTGAACAAGCCGTTCAATGTATTTGGTACGATACTTGAACACATGCCGGAACCACTCAGAGGTTTAAAGAACAAGAAGTTTTTGCTATATCCGAGATTCCTGCAGATGATACTTGATGAGAAGCATAAGAACTTGAGAAGAGATCCTACCCAGATTGTTGTACAGGATCACATGAATCTAAACACGCTTGTTAGAATGAAAGGTTATAAGGGCGTGCCATTGAATGAAAGAGCACCACACAAGAACTTGTTTGGTCATCTGATTAATCCAGGATATGGAGATCCAGGAAAGAATAAAGCTAGGCATGATAACAGTGACTCTGATGAAGACAATCCTTTATGTCCTGTTAATCCTATTGCTAAGAGAAAGCGACAAGTTGTGAATGTCAGTGCCAAGACTGGAAAAGGTAAAGAAAAACAAGATGATGTTGAACCCGCACAGAAGAAAGTTTCTAGAAGAAAGAAGAGTGTAGCTAAAAAGGGTTTACATTTAGTTGATGAAGTGTCTGTCGATTCTGAAGAGACACAGGAAGATGAGAGATGGGATTCAGAGAATGAGACTGTTAAGAGCACCACGCCCAAGGCCACTGTGGCTGGTAAGTCTGAAAGTCTTAACAAGTCTGTGGAAGAGCAAACGACAAAAAGTCCTATTGCATTAGATGATATTGATGAAGGGTTGGGATTGGGATCCGAAGATTTTGGAGGATCGCCAAAGACAGGTGAGAAACAGAAGAAACCTTTGTATAAGAAGAAAGAGAAAGTTGTGAAACCAATGGAGAAAAGAGCTAGAGACATTGAAAATCTTTTTGCTGGAAAGAAATTGCCTGCAGCATCTAGTTCTAAATCGCCCATCACATCCCAGCAGCAAAGAAACAAAAGACATTATCTGCTGCTGAACATACTGAACTGCCAACTGATGCATTCAATGATGCATTGGATAGAGTGTTGAAGAAGTTGAAGAAAGGGAAGATTCCTGTTGCTGGAGCTTCAACACCTAAGGTTACTGTAGATAGTGATGTGATGACTGCAGTTAACCAGAAGCTTACTAACATGATGAAGATTATAAATCAGCAACAAGCAGAGATTGAACAGTTGAGAAGTAATGACAGGAAGATGTTAGATGTTGTTGAATCTTCACATGAGAATCATGAAGCTCTGAAAGCAAAGGTTAAACAACATTAGAAAGAGAACAAGAAGTTGTTGAAACATGTGCAGAGAAACACCAGAAGGTACATAACTATGAAAGAGGAGAATAAGAAGCTGAAAGCAGACAACAAGAGTATGAATAATCTAATAAAAGATTTGTACTCTAAAGCTCCTCAATTACAAGCTGGTGAAGAAGATAAAGAACGTGATGAAGAGGAAGTAGATTATGAACCATCTGATGAAGAAGAAGAAGATGATGAGTTGAATGAGGATGCTGGTGATGCTCCTAAGAAGAAGAAGAAAGATGATGGTGATGATGATGGTTCAGGAGATGATTCAGGTGAAGATAATAGCTCTGCTAGTTCTGATAGTGATGATGACGATGATGATACTGAAAAGTATAAGTGTGAGAAGAGAGGATCGGGAAAAGACACAGGAGAATCCAGTTCGAAAGCTCCTGGTGGACTAATGATGATGATAATATCTTTTGGAATTGTTTCCAGATTGTCAAAAGCGTAAGAAGTTTGTTGAAGAAGTGTTTCCAGATTGTCAAAAGCCAAACACTGAACAATCTGACGCTTTGAAAGAAATTTTGAGGAAACTTAAAGAGAAAGAAGCTAACCGTCCAAAGATTGAAGTTCAAGGTAGCTTTTACAAATCTCACAATGATTTGTTTAAAGGGAAAGCTCTCGGCTGGAAGTACTTGAGACAGCTGAAATGTGTCGCGGTGAAATGGGAGAAAGGAATTCTGTACTTTGACATATTCCATGATATCAAGACACTACCATACTAGGCTGTTAGAGATATCTGCAGACATGAGATGTCAGGTGCTTCAGTGAACAACCATCTAGTTGGTTACTTTGCAGATAGGATGGCTAGAGAGAGCAGGACAAAATGGGATGTGTTTACCCCACAGTATCCTAAAAGGATAGTTCATAAGAAGGAGAAGGATGATATAACGGGGATGCCCAAGGTGACTTTGAAGTATAAACCACCAAAAGTGTTGAACGTATTCCTTTGATGCAGATTCCACAACACTTTTCAAAGGATTTTATGTGGTGGTATTATGATTGGAACACTGCAAAAGCTATTATCGTTTTGAAGGATGCTGCAAAGGATTTCAAGAAGATTCATATTTTTGATCCAATGTGGTTAATCAACTGTTCGCACGAAGACAATATCATGCTTTATTATAATCCAATTTATTGCGAAGCCAAAGATAGTGAACAGGCAAGCAAATACCAACGTGTGGTATTCTTATGCTTTGCATGGGATGTGAATGCTGGGTGTGACTTTGACAAGAAACTGGGGAAGTTTGTAAAGGTTCAAAATGTTGAAAAGAAAAAGCCGAAACAAACTCATGAACCAGTGATGACAAAGGAACAAAAGACGTTATTGCGTATCAAACTGATGAACAAGACGATGGACGAAGAACGAAGACTCAAGCAATCTAAGCAATAGGCGAGGGGGAGTTTGTAGATGCACATATTGTGACTAATGCTATTGGATTGCGAATTACAAAATGTTTTGTTTATTGTCGAACGGTCGAATGTGGATATATGGATGGTCGAATGTAGAAGCAGACGGTCGAATGTACACTGGGAGGTCGAAGGAAGTTTTGTAGATAGATGTGTCTTGGTTCGCCCACCTTAAACGGTCGAACCTGCACATTCGACCAAGTCATTTGGGCGAATGTGCAGGTCTATATAAGGCTGAATCAACTATTTGAATGTAACTTTTGGTCATTTGTTTTCCCTCCCTGTGCATGTTTCTCCCTAGGGTTATTATTGAGTTTGTAACAGAGTTTTATCATTATTAACAATGTTTTGATGTGTAATTGATTATCTAAATGAATGAAATGATTATGTTAATGATGATTTCTGTGTTTTGCTAGTTTTATTATCATTTTGTGATCAATTTAGGGATTCCGCACCTGAATTGAACTTGTTTGATCATTATCTTTGTTGTTTAGACGATCCTACGCGCATACAAAGATCGATGGCAAACAACTGTCCATCTAGTTCGAGCTTATAGTCAAGATAGATATGGGTTACCTCGACAGGCTTCCTATCAGCTAATTCTATAGAATGTGGGGTATCAAGAAGAGTAGGAACTATCCCTAGATGTTTGCTAAGTTTTGATGACACAAAACTAAAGTCCGCACCAGTATCGTATAAAACAGAAGCAAGGTTGTCGTTTAAGGAGCACGTACCCGTCATGACATTGTTATCATTCCTAGCTTCTCCTGAACCAATCACGAAATCTCTCCCACGAGCCCCGTTGTTGTTGTTGTTGTGGTTGTTGTTGTTGGTAGCGTTGTTGTGGTTGTTCCCATTCCTGTTACCACCACCGTTGTTATTGTTCCCACTGTTGTTGTTGTTACCTTTCCCGTTCAGCTGTGGGCAGTCCTTCTTGAAGTGACCCTCATTCCCACACTGGTAACAACCCTTATTGTTCCTTTCTTGCTGTCCTTGCTGAGGTGCTGGCTGACTTCCTGGAACATTGACTCTACAGTCCTTCTGTAAGTGACCCATCTTACCACAGCGATCGCACTTGATCCTGTTACAAGGTCCTGAGTGGTGATAGTTGCACTTATTGCACTCTGTGACTGATTACGGTTGCTATCGTTGTCATGTTTCTTGTTCTGCTGCTGCTGATTACCGTTAGTCGAGAGTCTGCCAGATGCATTCTCCCACTTCCTCTTGTTATCATTGGTGTTAGAAGATGGAGCTCCACGAGGGGGTAGGAGTCCCTCTTTCACCTTCTGATCAGTCAGCTGGTGGGCCAAACGAATCACCTGCTGGAGGTTATTGAAGTTGGCAGCAGTGACCATTCCCTTAATCTGAGGTACTTGGCCCTGGATATACAAATCAATTCGTGTGTAGAGCGGAGTGGAGTAGTTGGGGCACATCGTCGCCAGTTCATGTGACCTGGTAGTATAGCTCTCAATCTCCTACCCCCACCATCTTTAGATTGAGGTACTCAGTCTCCAATTTTTGAATCTCATCTCGAGGACATTACTCCTCCTTCATGAGTTCCTTGAAATCCTCCCATGAAGTAGCACTCGCCACATCAACTCCCAGCAGCTGCACTTGGGCATTCCACCATGATAATGCCGCCTTCTCAAGCGTAGCGGTGGCATACTTCACCCTATCAGCTAGCGGGCAATTGCACATAGCAAAGCACGATTCCACCTTTTCGAACCACCTAAGTAGTCTGATCGCTCGTTCAGATCCTCCGAAGTGATGAGGCTTACAATCCATGAATGACTTGTAGGTACAAGTCAGAGGGTGATGAGCAGGTTGGCCAGCCTGAAAAGCTGCCAAGGTTGCTACAACCCGATCATTGATTAGTGCGCTCAATTCTTCTTGCGTCATGCTGATGTTGCCTCTACCATTTCCTGTACCCATCATATCGATTCTACATTTACATTATACTCATGAGAAAACAATAATATGTTCCGCATACCATCATGCAGTATAAGTAAACTAGAATGTAACAAGGATTATGAATGCGAGAATAAGATAAAGTAGTAGATTGATGATAATAATAACATAAGATAAACGATTCTTAGATCTCACACGACAAAATAACAGTTATTATACGTATATATATATATATATATGATACTTAAGATAGTAGAAATCAATCGTCCGCATGATCCACACACGAGCCCTCATCATCGCTTTCGTCTCGAATCTCGACCTCAAATAGATCGTTTTCCTCTTCTGGTTCGAGTTCTTCAAATGCTGCCTCAATGGCTGCTCCAATAGCATCATCTTCTTCCTCCATAGGCTCCTCTTCGGGATCCTCCTCATCTATCCCTAAGCCTGCTATAATCCTATTACGAACAGTATTCAATTCTTGCATAGTATTTGCTAAACTCTGTCTAGTGGCAGCCAACTGCTGCCTAGTCTCCGCAGCTTCCCGCTTGACGACTGCCATCTCAGTCATCAAGTGGCCTATCTGACCTTCCATGTGCCTGATTGTCTCATCGGCATTCCTCCTCCAGAACTTAAATTGTTGCACAGCAGTGAAAGCATTGTCCAACTCGGTATGAACGTGCCTCACCATACCTGCAAAAGATCTTTCCCATGAATCTATAACTGGAGGAACTCTAGATGGCACTCCATAACCTACAACCCAAGAGTGCAACATATCGGTAAACCAATGCCAACGATTGGTATCCCAATGTGAATCCTGAAATGAAGCTGAACGTAGGTAGGGATCCACTGATGGAGCTTGTTGTCCCTCGATAGCACGAGAAGAATAGTTATGAGTAGGGTTAGTCATGGTCTTTCCTGCAATACTCTAGATCAGTACACGTATTCCAGATATTTACAAGTTGTGCACTTAAGGTAGTGAGTGTAACTAATACTTATGCTATGATGATTATAGACTAGAATGCAATCCTCGTTCACTATAACCAATGGCTCTGATACCAATCTATCACACCCTCAAATCTCCACTGCGGGGTTTATACCGCGAGGCGTGTGACATACCAGGATCTCCATAGCCATAAGTCACATGAACGACTCTAAATGCCTAAACCATTTAATTCGTTATAGCAAAACAAGTGTCATAGATAATCAAATATTTTTAATAGTTGCGGAAGTGAATCTTAGGAAATTAGTTATTCAAATAGTCAGAGTAAACAACGTGTTCGAGATCATAATAGATAATTAAACACTCGAAAATAGATAATTATTCATATCCCCATGATGTCATATGATGCATGCCCTACTCGTGCTTCGAACTAGTGCCCTGCAAAAAGGTATAATAATCGTGGGTCAACATAAAGTTGGTGAGTTCACAAAATTTGATAAATACGTAGGTCCTCCAGACCATGTTTGAGTAAATGCTAATTCACATGCCAGGGGTAGCTATCCCACTCATGATAACTAAAACCGGTAATACCGAACTGCTAAACAACGAGATCCCACAATAGTGAGCAAAGTGCCTTGCATCATTGTCTATCAACAATGATAATATGTTGAGTTATAGTTCACACCCATGTTGTCCAGCACACGATGTGAGGTTTGTGAGACCTAATAGCGCTATCAACTAGTAACCCGCTTGCCATCTGGCAACTCATTCGGTATTTAGAAGGACTTCAATGATAGAGTTGGTTTAGTTCATCAAGGATATAAAGCATGAATTAGTGTAAGCAGATTCACCTAGTGAATCAAAGCACCCCAAACCCGGGATGTGTAAAGTAGTCCCGAACTGGACATGAAAAAGTTTAGAAAGTTGTCTCATCCGAGACGTATGCTTTGAGAAAAAAAAGGGTAGTGAAACTCACCTGGTATTCGTGCAAGAGATCTAGCAAAGTAGAGAAAGTAACTATCGTTCCAACAAAGATCTCCCTATGAGCATTAAAACATATTAAGCTATGTTCTTGTTTATCACATAAGCTAGGCACCTATTTTTGTGAACCACATCAATTTGTGTAGATTATGTTTCATGTATAAGATGTTGATCTAAAAATGTTTCATGAATCCATGTGTAATCAATTACTCTAATACTAGATAATATAATTGATTATATAGGTGAAACAATGTGCACATAAAAGAAGCTTGAGTACTAATCACATAATAATCAACTTTTCATGGCTAGTTGGGATCGATCCTAGTGATCAAAGAGTCTAAGCTTGGGTTCACAATAAGGGCCGATGGAACTTTAAGAAAATAAGTGATTAGAACTTACCCGGATACTAGTTAGTAAGAAAGGGGAAAACTTGTAGACTTGGAGCTTCTAGCTCTCGCTAATCCACCCAAGAAAGGGGGTCTTCGGCCGATGGTTGTTAGAGAGGGAGAGAGTAAAGATGTTTTGGTGCGAGTTGAATGATCAAGAACCTCCCCTTTTATAGAGGCCGATTCATATGAGGACAAGAACAAATGTGGTAAGTTGAAACACCTTGGAATAAGCTTATGTTTGATGTTTGTATCATCTCTTGGTATAAGATAGGGGTGGTGGCCGATTAGTGTATAGGCTTAGCAAGAAAGAAGCAAGTAATCTCCTCATGGGTCTATCACATTCCTTGTCATGATCTAAATTGGTGTAAGATAGGTGTATGCTATAATCTAACAAGATAGGGGGCGGCTTGCATGCTAGTGTGCCGAAATGCATGCTCCCACAAAAGAGAGTGGTTCGACATGGATCATCCTATTCCCATAGCTTTGTTTTGTTACTATAAAGGTGTAAGTGATTACCTCAATAGTTTCTAGATTGCTTACCTCACCTAGGAGTATCAGTTGGAAGCCTAAATTTCTTGGTTGTCTTCTCCTAGGATCGGCCAAGTACATCATTCATGTTGGCATGGATAGGAAGGAATGTTTGTTTCTTCCCATAGTAGCATTGGTTTTGCCTAGATCTTTGGAGTAGGGTGGTGCTTAACTAAATGGGTGAAGGGTGTAGGTTTATAGGGACATTTTTCCTTGTTTTGTTGGCCGCAATTTGTCCTAGGGAAGAGAGAAGGCTTGCTTGATGTTTAAGCATAACATGTTGCATTGTATAGTCACTTTCGGCTAGGAAGTATCTTAGAGGGTGGCTAGTTGTCGAGTTAGCCGAAGGAATGGGACAAAAGAAGGAGTTTTGGGTAAGGGATCATGCTTATGTTTATGGTGATAAACTAAGATAAGGCCTATTTTAGTAAAACATAGCATGAGTTGGAATTTGTCCATCATTGGAAGGTTCTACTTGTCTTACATGATCACCAATGAATTAAAAACATGTGTGGTGGTGTGAGCATGCTTTTGGCCGATTTATGTGGAAGGGAAAAGACAAGATGTGAGCTTCTAGATGATAGTGATGTATCATGGTGTAGCTAGGTTAGTTTATTTAGTTATCTCATGATATTAATCATTCATAAGGGTAGGTTTATATATATATATATATATATATATATATATCTTACGTGCGTGTCTATATATATAAACAAGCACATATAGAAGTATAAGATATTCATGTACACACATAGATTATTATTTATAAACTCTCATAAGTTTAATCATATGTTTGTCAATCCATCATAGTATATAGCTAGTGTGTGCACGCTTAGCTTATCTAGTTAACTCTAGTCATGTAAAATGTAAGTAATCTAGGTTCAAGTAACTAGAGTTTAGTTGAATCAGGAACCTGAAATTGTGGGGTATCACAGAAACTTCTGAATAAACTTCTGAAGACTCAGAAAGTACTAAAGACAATCCTTCAGTAGTTGATACTTCTATCAACACTTCAGCAGTTAACACTTCAAGCATACAAACAACTGAAGAGCCTTCCAAACCAACTGATCAACAACAGCCAACTCCTATTCCAAGGTCAACAACAACAACAATGACTGTGCTGAACCCTTCTCTAATTTCAGAGTCTAAAGAATTACTAGAGAAGAGTTTACTTGCAGCAAAAAGAAAGGCTATGGAGGATGAGATCTGGAACAGTTTGGAAGCAAGGGAAGACATGAGCTACAATGATAACCTTCAAGCTTATGAAGTAGAGCTGAATAGGCAAGCCAAGATTGAAAAGGTTGCTGAAGAAGACAAAAGAGAACAACTGGTGTCTTTCATCACAAAGAACAGCAAAACAAAAGCCTATTCACTCAAAGTGCTCTCAATGTATGAGCTAACCAAAAGAGCTCAAATTGTTGCTGACAAACTTGCAACAGAGAAGGATAGAAAAGCCAAGAGAGTAGAGATGATTGAAGAACTGGTAGCTAATGACTATGGTTCAAAAGCCTCTGTGTCAAAGTGGAGAGAAGACAAACTACTGGACACATACAAGAAATACAAGGCTACCAAGGCTGCTAATCCAGAGAAGTTCAGAACTTCTGAAGTATCAACATCAGTAGTTAGAACTTCTGGTGTCAAACAAAGACCAGCTACCAAGAAGAAGCCAGAGGACAATACAAATACTGACTTCAAGATGGTGTTGTTAAAAGGCAACACAGTTGTACATGGAGACTTTGATATTGAAGAAAAGCCTCTGATAACTCAATTTAGGTATCCTTCAACATTTGCTTACCAAATTCAGAAGACTATCACTGACAAACTGCACACAAAGGTAGTTACTGAACATCATTTACCTACTTTCAAATTACCTGATGTGGTGCAAAAAGAAGACAGAAGTGAATCCCACCTGAGAGTCACAGAAATAGAAAACATTTAACACTCAGGAACATCCCAGGGATCCAGCATGGTTCCATATACTTCAGATTCTGACAAATCTAAAGTGCTGATCATCAGATGGTCCTTTACTGATGACAACTCAGTATTGGTGACAAGAAGAGATCTTACAAGCAAGGCCTACAAATCCATGAATGAATTGAAGAATCTATCAACTCAGGACTTGCTTACAATTCAACATTTGGAACCTCAAAAGGGATCTCTCACTGATGAACAGCTGAATTAACTGAAGAATTCCATGTTCAAGGAGATATGGAAGATTGTGAATGACAGAAGAAAACAACAATAAGGAATTAGAAAAGGTTTTGGCTTCATCAATCCAGGGGGAGATTGTTAGGACAAAAAGGATTGAGGAAACCACTTTTGCAAACCTTAGTCTAATTCATACTTCTGCAAATTATTCTAAGTATAGAACTACTGAAGAAAGAAGACTAAAGTACTGAAGAAGTATTCAACAAGTACTGAAGAAGAAAGATCAGAAGTTCTGAAGTCTAACCAGACAAGTTCACTGAAGAACTACTGAAGACAAACTACTCATCATTAGTTTGTCATTCATCAGCACTTGTAATAGAATCTTTCCGCCGCCTTATGTTTCAGTAGTTTATTTGTTTATTATTACTTTATCTTTTTGTGCAAGTTCCAAGAATGCAACTTGTTGCAACTTGTTACAGACTTACTTTTTGGCAAGGTTCATGTATTTGTAAGTCTATAAATAGATGGGTTCATCCCTCTGTTTTAGACATCGATTTTAATTGAAGCAAATTATTGTTATTTTGATTTCATTTGCTGAGAATCTATTTGAGTATTTATTGTCATTCACATTCAATACTTAGATTCTCATTAAACTTGTCTTTAGTTTTCAAACATCCAGGGGGAGTAATAACTCCTGTTGATAGTGTAACTTTACTTACTTATTCCGCTGTGCAAATCTGATTTAACTTGCTAAACACATAAGTGTTCACTAGCAAGCATTACATCAAGAGCATTACTGATCCAACATAGTTCTTATTTATAAAGTTAGAATTTATCTATTAGGGCTGTCGACGCCGCTTGTTGCCTGATGCGTATGATTTTAGTAGTTTAAAAAGATGTCAATTTCCCCAGTGCCAAAAACTAGATGTGTCAATCCAAAAACATTGGTTTAGGGGAAACGACTGATTTTTACTAAGCCCTTTTTAAAAAGTTTTAAATTTATAAAGTAAAAGATAATTACTTTAGAAACTAAAACCAACACATAGGCAGAGAACCTGACATGTATAGTATAGCTTGCTAGGGTAAATACCGAGTATCATATTCCAAGAGAACACACTTTCCCCTACTTAACCTTTCATCAGATAACTGATCGGGTTTTAAAAGAAAATTAAAATGGAGGGGTTCTTTAAAAGAAAATAGTTTTGAAAAGGTTTTGGTTTTATAAAATAAAAGATAAAATGGTAGACTAGACTAATGTGCACATCTCGGGGCCCTCCTTATAAATAGCTACGTTTATTATTAAAATTAATAATTTAAATTAATTAAATGTGAGGAAGACGAGAGGGATCTTGAAGTGTTGACTCCTTTATAGAGAAGCGGGGCCACTACTAAGTAGAATGCACAACCTTCCAATGTGGGCACACATGAAGGTACTCCGCCAGGTCCTCGCATACAGCGGGCTCCTCTAACTCCGTTCAAGTCTCTAGTCCTTAGAATTATCTTCTTCTTGAATTGGTGTCACACCCCGCCAAGGCGGAAACACGGGAATGCGACCTCGAAAGGTTTTCAAGCACAAGGTACAAGCAACACACATAAATTTATTTAAAAGGTATCACCATAGGATGATTATTGTCATAAAACCTAATAGAGTAGAGTAGCATGTAACACCCCAACCGATGGCGGAAACATCGAGGTGTCACGTATGAATGATTGTTCAGTAGCTAATGGTAGTACACAAGTTTAAATAATCCTTTATTTCATTACAAAATTGAATTACATTAAAGTCTACATCAAATAATCAAACAAAGCTTAAAACTTCAAATATCTCCTCATGCTAGCTCTAGACTTCAAGCATCAGTATTTCCTGTTGAGTTTGGAAAAATGGGGGGGGGGGGTCAACTAGAAGTTGGTGAGAATACATAAGCCATGTCACGCAATTAAATTTAAGAATAAAAGTTTAGCAATTCATATGCCTATCGTAAATTTAAGTCTACATGAATAAACATGAAATGTTGAATCGACATAATCAAACCTCCGACTAGTTTAGGTCCATCCCGTCATCCACGGTTCACCTTAATAATATGTTGGAACGATAACAATCACCCACGCTACCTATGTAGGAGGTACACGTATCCGGGTGGGATTGTCAATCCAATAGATCTATTATTGAGTATCGCCGGCTTGGCCATAGCTAATGATTATGTAATGTTGAAACTCGTTGAAACTGTTGTTGTTGTCTAAATCATGAGGCATTAGTTTACAACTAGACATGCATGTAGAATTGCTTAAGTATAATGTTGCAAGTATGAAGAATTGCATAAACATGGTTATGTAAACTCACCTTAGCAAAGTATTAAGTCTCGAGAAATAGAATATGTGTAGCCCCAAAGTTGCCAATTTCAAGAGCTTATAATCAAAGCTTCAATTGTAGAAATAATAGACTATAGAAGTAAGGTATGAGGGAAAGTTTAATCGGATTGAAACAATCGATTTAGAGGTGCAAAGTATAATGGGTCATAGGTGGGTTTTTATACTAGTTTTGGAGTCAATTAGCCATTAAAATTGGTCAACACCATAAAGTAAGGTTTTATGATGAATTGACTATTTGACTAAGACTTTGACTGTTTGACTAAGACTTTGACTGTTTGACTAAGACTTTATATAAAAAAAAAATCATTAGTTTGAATTAGAAAATAAAAAACACCGTCTTATAAAATGACGATTTTATAAATAGAATTAGGATAGGACATATGTCATGATTGAAGATTTTTTTTTTAAGTACAATGATAAAAGGAACTTAGAAAAATAGAGTGCACGAATAAAGATAAGAATACTTAGAAATAAATTAGACTTTATATCATGGATCAGGAAATACTTTAATGCAAAATAAATGGGAAAATTCGTGAGGTTACAGTCTCCCCTACTTTTGGAAACTTCGTCCCGAAGTTATTTAAAAACACAGGTTTGAGGATGGTTGGGTAGAAATTAAGGCAGCCGTGGTTTTGAAAATTTTGGGTTAAGGCACGACATGAATTTATAGAATAATCTGCTTTCGAATAATTTGGATAAGAGGTTTGTTATCTGTGAGTTTTAAGGGTAGGATTAGGTGTGTCTTGGAATCGCAAGGCGAATAAGAATCTTTAGTTTTAGAAATCCTAAAAGAAATGCATGAGTTTGATGGATTATAGAAAGGCTAAATGAACTACCAGGTAACTAAAGTTTATAATTAGTTTCTCTACCGAAAACCTTGATAGAATTTCACACCACCTTAACGTACCTGTAAATTCATGATTACGTTCCGGACCGCAATCACCAATTTACCTTACAATAGGGTTTTGTGTCCTTCTATGACTCTAAACACGCATGTAAGTAATGCAAAATAACCTTGTGATTGAATTGTATACAATGTATCCAAAAATAAGTCCAACTGTTGAGCAGGAAAAAGACTTCTACCAGTCAGTGAATAAGAACCTCTACCGATTGTTGAGCAGGTACGATAGCCTCTACCAGTCGTTGAGCAGGTTGTAGGGCCTCTACCAACTGTTGAGCAGGCATGATGACCTCTACCAATCGTTGAGTAGGTTATTTGGTACTCTACTAACTGTTGAGCAAGTACTTCATCCTCTATCAGTTGTTTGATTAAGTGTACCAATTTACACACACACATAAATTGCAAATTGATAATATGTAAATGTAAGCAATCAAGTATCAAGTATAGCATGTGAGTTGTAATAGAGTTGCCCTAGACAAGGTTAATGACTCTAGGTGTGTCTATAGTAAATAGTTTATATTTCATGAATTCTAGTTTCAAATGTTCGAATATGGTAGATAGTCGAATCCTCATGTAACTAAGGATTATGTTTGATGCAACATACAATCAAGTTTCAATAGTTTGGTTATCATGGGTAACTAGCTCATGTGTGAGAAGGTGAAAGATATGAATTTAGTTCTTGAGAGGATGATGAAAAATCTTGAAGCAGAATTCAAGGTTGTGAGAGATAGTGAATGTGAAGATAGTTGATAAAGAGTTTATTTTATAGTAAGGAGATTATGTAGCAGTGTAAATTTTGGGGTTTGGATCAAAGGTTATAATCAAGTGTATAAGAAAACATGATTGTGGTATATGCCAAAATTTGAACAAGTTGAAAATGAGTGAGTGTCTATGGAGAATTTAGAGACTAGATATTATCCTTATGGAAAAAAAAAATTATTTTCAAAATTGGTTTTGTACATAAAGCAAATGTTGTTAAATAGTACAAGCTAAGTGGGCTTTGATTAAAATATTCCCGTTAGTTGGAGATTTCAAACATGACATTAGGTTTTGAAGATCAAGGTTATATTAAGTGATTTTTAATAGTTTAAAGCATTATATAGAAAATTTTTTGTTACGTCAATAAATAAACAATTGAATTTAAGTTCGAGGACATCTTTTGACAAAAAAAATATGTACTTTGTAAAGTTACTAGGTAATGAAAATACAACAGGATTTAGAAATCTTTAGTTTGTGCTAAGGTATGAGGTTATAGTTTTTTAAAAATAAGTAACATGTGGAGAAATGAAATAATATGATTTGGGTAGGGTGTTGAATATTTAAAAAGTGGCTAAGATGGTAAGGTGAAGTGTGATTGTGAAATCCATAGATGGTTATGAAATGAGATTGATTTAAGTTGTAAATTTTGAGATTTTAGAGCTTAGTTTTAAGGGAAGTGAGTGTAATCATCTATTCATTAATTAAAACGAATAAATGAAAATGTTGACTTATCAAAGCTTCTAGATTCTAATAACATAGTGAAGACATGCTTTAGCCTATAAGTGAACACTCATCCCGAGAATTCCTAGGTAGGCATCCGGGTCCCTCGTCTGATTGGGATTTATGCGCAATGCCAGTCCTAGACAGAAAACTCAGAATACAGGCGTTCACCCTTCCAGATTGCACGTGTTCGTTATTAAAATCTAGAACTTCGACGAGATCTTCAAGGTGGTTCAGGCTAAACCTGAGGATTTGTCCCATTAGTCTAAGAGTAGATCTTGTGATGGAGAACAATCTTCTTGTAGGGACTAAAGTAGGGATAAGAAGTAGGAGGGAGATAGAGAATAGAAGCAAGTAAGGTTGCAAGTAAAAGGAGCAAGTACTAGTTAAAATCCTATGGTTATAGACTAGATTATTTTTCTAATAACCTAATTCCCTATAACCATGGCTCTGATACCAATCTGTAACACCCCAACCGATGGCGGAAACATCGAGGTGTCACGTATGAATGATTGTTCAGTAGCTCATGGTAGTACACAAGTTTAAATAATCCTTTATTTCATTACAAAATTGAATTACATTAAAGTCTACATCAAATAATCAAACAAAGCTTAAAACTTCAAATATCTCCTCATGCTAGCTCTAGACTTCAAGCATCATTATTTCCTCTTGAGTTTGGAAAAATGGGGGGGGGGGGGTCAACTAGAAGTTGGTGAGAATACATAAGCCATGTCACGCAATTAAGTTTAAGAATAAAAGTTTAGCAATTCATATGTCTATCGTAAGTTTAAGTCTACATGAATAAACATGAAATGTTGAATCGACATAATCAAACCTCCGACTAGTTTAGGTCCATCCCGTCATCCACGGTTCACCTTAATAATATGTTGGAACGATAACAATCACCCACGCTACCTATGTAGGAGGTACACGTATTCGGGTGGGATTGTCAATCCAATAGATCTATTATTGAGTATCGCCGGCTTGGCCATAGCTAATGATTATGTAATGTTGAAACTCGTTGAAACTGTTGTTGTTGTCTAAATCATGAGGCATTAAAGTTTACAACTAGACATGCATGTAGAATTGCTTAAGTATAATGTTGCAAGTATGAAGAATTGCATAAACATGGTTATGTAAACTCACCTTAGCAAAGTATTAAGTCTCGAGAAATAGAATATTTGTAGCCCCAAAGTTGCCAATTTCAAGAGCTTATAATCAAAGCTTCAATTGTAGAAGTAATAGACTATAGAAGTAAGGTATGAGGGAAAGTTTAATCGGATTGAAACAATCGATTTAGAGGTGCAAAGTATAATGGGTCATAGGTGGGTTTTTATACTAGTTTTGGAGTCAATTAGCCATTAAAATTGGTCAACACCATAAAGTAAGGTTTTATGATGAATTGACTATTTGACTAAGACTTTGACTGTTTGACTAAGACTTTGACTGTTTGACTAAGACTTTATATAAAAAAAATCATTAGTTTGAATTAGAAAATAAAAAACACCGTCTTATAAAATGACGATTTTATAAATAGAATTAGGATAGGACATATGTCATGATTGAAGATTTTTTTTTAAGTACAATGATAAAAGGAACTTAGAAAAATAGAGTGCACGGATAAAGATAAGAATACTTAGAAATAAATTAGACTTTATATCATGGATCAGGAAATACTTTAATCCAAAATAAATGGGACAATTCGTGAGGTTACATAGCATTGTCTGAAAAGGAGTGCATTGTCCGAACAACCATGAACCACAATACTATGGAATAATTAAAATCCAACCCGTGATGATACCACCCAGTGCCTGCTTGGACCCCTCTCTCAAATCCCCACTGCTCTCCATTAGTTACCTGAAAAACATCATGAAAGATTTGTCAACAATAATGTTGGTGAGTTCATAGGTTTAGATGTAACAAGTAAAACATTTGTGTAATTCGTGTATGACCAATCATAGGCTAGCTAAGCAAATGATCACTGAGCAAACCATGAGCCCCGTAACCAAACCTCTTGCTGCTGGGCCTCGTGCATTGTACATTAAAGACAATGTATGTATGGTAGAATACTAACATTCTTTTGCATGTAACTAGTTAGAGCGACTAACCAGGAGTGGGGGTGTCAACCCAATAGATCTATTATAGTGTTCCATGGCTTTGTTTGTTAATGGTTGCGGTGTAATGTAAGGACGAGGACTTTTGAGATCTCATGAACCAATTGTCTCATGTTCCACATGGCAGTCAAAATAGAATATACATACCCAATTATAAGGTACTAGCTGTGGCATGTTTTTCCCTCGAAATGTAAAAATAGTAAAATGGGGCCGTGAAAACTCACCTGATAGAGATGTATGTGGTCTAGTGAAGCCGAAAAACGTAGCAACTATCGTCCAGAAAATAATTGCCCTATGATTATTGAGGACATAGTAAGTTGTGTGTTCTCGTTTAACATACAAGTGGGACACCCATTATTGTGAATCGTGTCCCTCGATGGGGATCATGTTTATGTGCGGAAGACTTATCATAGATCATGAAGTGGACCCATATGGGCCCCATGTAGAGTCATGGGCCACATATAGTCTCTAATCTACCACGTAAGGTTGTTTTATTTATAAAAATGAGTATTTAACATGCGTTTAACCTTTGACAAGTCCAAGCTAGCGTTAACATGCGTTTTAGTTGAACTAACATGTGTTAGCAAGTGATAGCCGATTGTAATACGTATCATGGCCTCTAGGATTGATCATTTTGAGGAATAAAATCGGTTGATCTTAGTATGTCAAGGTGCCTTCGAATCTTGACCAAGTGTGTTGGTGTGTGATTGTGATATAAATCGATTATGATTCCTTGATCATGGAAACATGAACTTAAACAAGTTCTTGTCACAAAAACCGGTTTATATTACATGTTTCTTAGAGAGGTAATGATCCGAAGTTAACTCTTTCTTCATTAAAGTCGTTTATCACTAACCAAACCGTGTTCCTAGATAATGTGGCTGTTAAATAGCCGATTAGTCAGTGTATAGTTCTTCTAACCTTAGCTTGTGACCGTGGACTTCATCATGGTGTCAAGTGGCATCCGATTAATAGTGTTAGTCTAAGTGTGATTGTGGGGTGATCAAACATGAAAGAAGGATTGCCTCGGTTCACAATGAGGGCCGATAGGTAGGGTAGATCATAACTTACCTAAGTGTGACTTGAGAGGGTGAATTGCTTGAGACTTTGAGACCTTCCTTGGCTTGATGCTCGTGCCTTGTTACCTTGATGGGTCTCTTTAGTTTAGGAGTGTGTAAGGCCGAAAGTTTGTGTAGGAATGTGGATGTGTTTTGGTGTGAAGATGGAGTGGTTTGAGTCCTCTTATATAGTGGTTCAAATGGCAAGCTCCACACTTCCTTTCCTAGGTCCATTGATTAGTGCTTCATGCCATTTTGGTGTTTCCAATTGACAAGATGATTAGTAGCCATCACATCTGTTGGTTGTGAGGTATATGTCCATCCATATCATCTAATTTAGGCAATGATCAAGTGTGGGTATGTTCTTGAAGGTTACTAGAGGTATATTAAGGTGTAAGAGTGGGTCTTTGTCTCCTTGTGTCCATGCATGTCACATAGTGCCAGAGTGTAAGAGTTTGATGGTGATATTGGGGTGTTCGGCTGATGTAATGGAAGGAAAAGCATGTGAGGTTTTGTCTTAAACTAATTAAAGTAGAGGTGGACTTGTGGGTGGTAAGATTGGTGAGATATTAACCAAATAGGGAATGATTAGGTGAAAGGGACATGTCATGCTTGTTTCCTCATGTTTGGCCGATTTCATTCCCTCAAAAGAGGAATGGAGATTATTGATAAGAAGTGTAACAAGTGATTTGTTTGTTTCTCCATTTAGTATAAGGATGATGAGGTAATGATGATGGAATGGTAGGGATGTCATGGCTAGGAAACTTCGGCCGAGTATATATGTGTGTGAGGAATGATAGTGACTAGTCCCAAGGTATGTTTGTCTCATAGTGTTGGATGTTGATGGTTCAAAGCCCTTAGTTGTCAAAATGATAAGGTTTGCATATTGTGAATAAGATTGGCCGATAAAGGGACAAGCAAGAGTGTTTCTACTTAAGGTTAAGATCTTTTTGAGGTGGTGTATGTATAATGCTGTGCTCTTGCCCCATAGGTGATTCATTTGGACATTTCTTTGATGGTGACAAGTGTGGGTGCATTAATCGTCCAAGGGGAAGGGGATAAGGAGCATTGATTAGGTAGTTATCAAGGTAGGATAATGACATGTGAAGATCTTTGGACTCTTGGGGATGGTGTGTGTGTATACCTATACGTATATGTGTGTATGTGTTCATGTGGATCAAATCGGCTCCTTAGAAGTTGTGTATAAGTGTAAATGTCAATTGGACAAAACTAGATGGCGTTGGCTAGTTAGAAGTTAATAGTTCTAGTGATCTAGCTTTGTATGTGCCATGCATATGTATAACTATGCATAGGTTAATATTCGTTTGGCTTACTTGACGGTTAGGGTATAATTCCATGTAAATTCGGGACCACGCTTTGCATTCCATCTGACTTTCACAAGTTTAGTGTGGCTCCTTCTCAATTTCTGGATTTTCCAATTAGTCACCTCGATTGGCGCCTCAACAAAGTGGAGCTGATCATCGATGTGAATTTCTTCTGGAGGAATGACCAAGGATTCGTTAGACAAATACTTCTTAAGATTGGGTACATGGAAAGTGTCATGAACACCACTGAGCTCTTCTGGTAACTTGAGCTTGTATGCCATGGGACCAACCCTAGAAAGTATTTTGAATGGACCTATGTATCGGGGATTAAGTTTTCCACATTTACCAAACCGTGGTACACCCTTCCAGGGTGAGACTTTCAAGACTACCTTATCGCCAACCTGAAATTCAGGTGGTTTGCGACAGCGATCAGCGTAGCTCTTTTGACAATCTCAAGCGGCTTTCAAGCAATCACGGATCTGAAAGATCTTATCAGTGGTCTCTTGAATGAACTCGGAGCAAGTCAAATACTTGTCTCCAACTTCTTACCAACACAAAGGATATATACACTTATGTCCATATAAGGCTTCAAATGGGGCAGCCTTGATGCTAGTGTGGTAACTGTTATTGTAGGAGAATTCGACCAACGGTAAATGAGAATCCCAGTTTCCACCGAAATCGATTACACATGCCCGGAGCATGTCTTCCAATGTCTGGATCGTTCGTTCGCTCTGGCCATGGGTTTGTGTGTGATAGGCTGTGGTCATGTCTAAGCGAGAGCCTAATGCTTCCATGAGTGTCTGAAAGAATCGAGAAGTCAATCGACTGTCTCGGTCGGAAATGATTGAAACAGGCAGACCATGCCTAGTTACAATCTCTTTGATGTAAAACTTGGCGAGTTTCTCCAGCTTGTCGGTTTCCTTGATCGGCAAGAAATGCGTGGATTTAGTCAACCTGTCAATTACCCAAATCGTGTCGTTACCACTGGACGTCTTAGGTAGTTTGGTGATGAAATCCATGGAGATCTGTTCCCATTTCCACATGGGAATCTCTAGTTGCTGTAGCAGACCGGATGGCTTCTGATACTCATCTTTAACCTTGGAGCAAGTAAGGCATCGGCTGATGTATGTTGCAATCTTACCCTTAAGGTTGGGCCATCAATAGAACTCCTTCACGTCCTTGTACATTTTGTCGGCTCCGGGATGAACCGAGTACTTAGACTTGTGGCCCTCCTCAAGAATTAAATCGCGTAAGCCACCAAAATGTGGTACCCAGATCCGGTTGGCAAAGCATACCGTGTCGTCAGACCTTGGTTCCAACATATTGACCATCTTGAATAACGACTCACTTTTCAGGTTCTCACCTTTCAGAGCTTCTTTCTAAGCGTCATGAATACGGCCTGTGAGACTCGTATGGATGGTGAGACCTAGCGCACGCACACGTAGGGTCTTGACTCGTTCCTTCCGGCTTAAGGCATCAGCCACAAGATTGGCTTTTCCCGGATGGTATTTAATCTCGCAGTCGTAATCGTTTAATAACTGAATCCATCTTCGTTGCCGCATGTTCAGATCCTTCTGGTTGAAGATGTGCTGCAAGCTCTTGTGATCGGTGAAAATCGTTCACTTAGTGCCATAAAGGTAGTGCCTCCAAATCTTGAGGGCAAAGATCACTACGCCTAACTCAAGGTCATGAGTGGTGTAGTTTTTCTCATGGACTTTGAGTTGTCGAGATGCGTAGGCAATGACCTTGTTCCTTTGCATGAGTACAGATCCAATATCTTGATGAGAAGCATCACAATATACCACAAAATCATTGATACCTTCGGGAAGAGATAGAATTGGAGCACTGCATAAACGGTTCTTCAAGACTTGAAACGCTTCCTCTTGTTTGACTTCCCAATCGATCTTCTTGTCTTTTTGTGTCAAGACAATCAGTGGATGGGCAATCATATAAAAATTTTCAATGAACCGTTGGTAATAACCAGCTAAACCCAAAAATTGTCACTTCGGTAGGGGTTTTGGGTACGTCCCAATCCTTGATAGCTCCAATCTTTCTAGGGTCAACTTGTATACCTTTCTCATTCACAATGTGTCCGAGAAAATGAACCTCTCGAATCCAAAACTCGCATTTTGATAATTTGGCGAACAACTTCTCGTTTTTGAGCAACTCCAAAATCAAGCGAAGATGATGTTTGTGCTCTTCTTTAGTTTGCGAGTAGATCAAGAAGTCATCTATGAAGACAATTACGAATTTGTCTAGATAGAGTTTGTAGACTCGATTCATAAGATCCATAAAGACAGCACGAGCATTTGTCAGGCCAAAAGGCATAACCAAAAACTTATAGTGTCCATAACTTCGAAACGCCGTCTTCGGATAGTCTCCGATCTTTAGCCTTTTGTTCAATGACATGTGCCAAAAATGCGAGTTTTGCATTGATCTGGACATACCAGATAGTCTTGCACCACCGGTATGTCCACGAGTCTCCGATCTTTAGCCTTTTGTTCAATGATATGTGCCAAAAATGCGACACAACCTTTCCTTAAACATTTTTGTGCTTTGATGCAAGATATGATTCAAAGGGTAGGTCCATCCCGGTTCCCTCGAATCGAAAGGGTTTCACCATTGGACAAGGGGATTCGTACCAGTTTCTCATGACAGACGATCTCTGCACGATGCTTTGATAGCCAATCCATGCCAATGACAACATCGAAAATACCCAATCGAATATGTAGCAGATCGATATGGAAATCATGGTCGCCAAGTACCAGAACACAATCCCTAACAACTTCTTCAGAGGAGATTAACTTACCATTGACCAACTCTATGGTATAACGTGTTTCCAACTTACTAGATTCTAATCCAAGGGATTTCTTAAAGTCGGTGGACACAAAGCTAAAATCAGCGCCGGAATCAAATGGTACCGATGCAAAATGGTTGTTAAGGAAAAACGTACCGGTAACCACGTTAGGATCATCTTGTGCTTCGTTGGCTCCCAGCACGAACGCTTTACCACGGGCTTGATCCTTGGCCTTGGGACAGTCCTAATGGAAATGTCCAGTCGCGCCACATTCGTAACACTCGTTTTTGGTAGGAGGAGTGTTCGTGGCTTTGGCCTTGCAGTTAGCGGTTGAATGACCACGCCGGTCACAGTTCTTGCACAAGATGCTTTCACAGGTGCCTACGTGGTGGTAGTTGTGTAGATGCATATTGCGACTAGTAGCTTTGGATTAACAAAATAAATTGTTTGATGTATTACGAGAGGTCGAAGGTAGTTTTGATTGGGTCGAAGGAAAATTTAAGAGGTCGAAGGGAGTAGACTTGAGACAGAAGGTTGATTCGAGCCTACATGAAGGTTGAAGGTACACATTCGACCTTGACGAGAGGTCGAATGTGGACCACTTTATAAGCTGAAAATTTTATTTTATTTGTAACTTTTGCCATTTGTGTTTGTGTGTCCAATCTAGGTTCTCTCTCTGGGTCTTGATCCTTCTGAAATTGAATTTGTAGATACACGAAGTGCGACTAATGCTATTGAATTGCAAATTCTATTATGTTTTGGTGATATCGGACGGTCGAACGTGGAATTAACATGGTCGAATGTAGATAGTTTGGTCGAAGGAAGAGCTCAGAGAGGTCGAATGAAGTTTTGTTTATTATATGTGTTGATTCGTCCACATTGAATGGTCGAACCTGCACATTCACCTAATCGAATGGTCGAATGTGCAAGTCTATATATAGGTTGAATCAATTTGTAACTTTAACTTTTGGTCATTTTTGTTTCCCTCTCTGAGTGTGTTGTCTCCCTAGGGTTTTGTTGAGTCTGTAATTGAAATCTATCATTGTAAACAACGTTTTAAAGTGATTATCATTATGTTTATCAATCAAATGAAAATGTTTGAGATGATTTATGTGTTTTGCTAGATATATTATCATTTCGTAATCAATTCAGGGATTCCGCACCTGAATTGAACTTGTTTGATCATAGTCTTTGTTTGAAGATCTGATCCTTGACACATACAAAGTGGTATCAGAGCCATAGGGATCAAACAACTACGAATTAATAATATTAGTGTTGATTTGGACCGAATTTTGATCAAAACTTTTCTGTTTTCATTGAGTATTTGAAATTGATGAATATTTATTGATTTGAACTAGTTTTCATGGATAAAATTCAAAATTCTCTTTGTTAAACTTGTTCCAAATCCAATCCGAAGCAAAACCTGCATAAGATCATCAAATTTCATCATCATTTGAAAATTTTGGATCAAAATAACTGATTTTCAAAGTATAACCGTTTTTCAAAATGAAAGGGTCGAACCTAGGGAGAAACGGTGGAAAGTGTGATTTTTAGGTCGAACGTGGAGTGTATTTTGGTCGAACCTTGAAATTTTTAGTGTGTTGTTGTTTATTCGACCATTTGTGTTACATTCGACCAATCGGGAGGTCGAAAGTGGACTAACTTGGTCGAAAGTGAAACAAGTTTGTTACTTTCTACATTCGAGCCTTTAGAAACGGTTGAATCTGGATTAAATTCCACATTCGCCCACACGATCATTTGTAAAAAGTCGAACGTAGAATCTGCTGAAAATTTTTTCTAATCGTTTCGTGTTTTGTAATTATCAGACGATATGTGGAACTATCCGACAACACCACGACCTAATGCAACACCACAACAGCAAACAACAATGGATCCTTGGTCGGTAGCTGCTCAGAAGACGGCTAGTCAATCATCTCAACCAATCAACTATTTGGCGATGACTAGTTCGATGCCCCAACAAGTTGCACAACCACAACAACAACCTATGGCTGATTACTGGGGAGTTGCAGCAGCGGCAGTACACTCTCAGACTACCAATGCGATTTTGACGCTTATTCATGACTTATCTTCGGGTAGTGGGAGCCGTCCACCAAAGTTGATGGAAATGGTGGATTACAACCAATGGAAGACCAAGTTCAAGATTTATCTAGAGGGAATGGGAATGGAAGGCACAGAAGGTTGGCAAATGATTGCTAAGGGGTATGTAGCTCCGGTTTTGGAGAATAATGGTGAGCCGATTCCATTAGAGAGTCTAGCTGAGGATGAGAAGAAAAAGTTTGCGGTGGAGAAGAAGGCGTTTTCCCAACTGTCCCAGGCCATTAACACTGATCTTTTACATCAGTTTGGGTCGTGCACCACTTCGAAGCAATTATGGGATATGTTAAGGAATCGTCACAATGGGAATGAGAAGACAAGGAAGCTTAGAATGGAGGAGTTAAGAAAGGAGTTCGAGAATTTTAGCTATATGGGTAATGAGACACTGAAGGAGTTGATTCCGAGGTATTGCCATTTGTTGACAGAACCTTCAAGTTATGAGATCAATATACCAATGTCTGAGCTGGTGGATAAGTTTGTTGATGCATTACCACCATACTGGAATCAACACATTGAGGTCCTTAAGGAGAAAGATGCGTATCAATACTAGACCATCAATGAATTCATCCAGAAGCTTGAGAACAAAGATATGGAGGAAAAGAGGAAAGCGAAAAGAGCACAAGTTCCTCAGAATCCGGAGTTATATCATGGTGGTACATCTTCATCTCTGACTAGTTCAAGTTCTAGTACTACTGTTGCTCCACACATAGCTTGTGTTTCAAGCATTGTTGAACCAACCAAAACCCCCATAAACTATCTTGCTCAAACATCATCTTATACCCTACCATCATACCCTACTACTTACATCCCACCATTTTCACCTATGCAACAAGCTGCATGTTATTCAACTAATTTGAACCAACCTCAATAACAACCCTACATTCCTCAAATGAACCAAACTCAAATGAACCCAAGTCAAACAAATGAAAGCCCAATTGTGTTGGAGACATCAAACTTGAACAATGTTACTGTTGAAGTTGCACAACAACATGTAGCCTTGGTTTCTGCTATGGTCGCTTCGTATAACGGGTTAGTAGCTAGTCAAATTGGTAATAACAATTTAACCAGTGAAGACTATGCTCAAATTGACAAGGAGGAGATGGAGCTCATTGACATTCAGTGGGCATTTGCTAGTGTCATGAGGCGAGCGACTGAGTTTATAGAGAAGACGGGCAGAACTGATCTTTCTGCATCTCCCTACACCACATATGGCTTTAACAAAGCCAAAGTCACATGTTTTAATTGTGGTGGGAAAGGTCACTTCAAGAGAGAATGCACACAGCAAGCACAACAGGGGAACATGAATCCTTTTAACACCAATTACCAGAACCGTCAGTCACAAAATCAGGTATCATATCAAAGCCAAAACAACTCCAATTTTCAACCACAAAATAATTACCAAAATCACCAAAACACCTCACCAAACAATACTGTTAGACAAACCACTACACAAAACCAGAACCAAAACCAAACACCACATAATCCAACCAGAACAATCATTCCAATTTCTACACCAAACAACCAAACCCAACCAGATAACCAGAACCAAGCTTTGGTAATCCAGAAAGATGAGGGATTTGATTGGACTGGTATGCAACTTGGTGTTGAGGAGATCACTACTGGTAATGTGGCATGTGTTGCCCAGAAGATGGATTTGGAGGAACCAGTGTCAGTTGAAGATGATTTGGAGACTGAGAACATATCTGAGGAGAAGATTAAAGAGTTGGTTGAAGAAAGTGATGTTAGTGTTGAGAAGAAGTCGGGATTGATTCTTGACTCAGTCACTGATGTTCCAGAACAGTGTGATTCAGCTTATTCTGACACGGAGAGCGATTCTGATTCTGAGGCTAATGTTAACTCACTAGATGATGATATTGATCAACTTCTAGCCGAAGCTGATTTTCTGATGACTCGCAAATCTTGCATGGTAGATGATGCTCTTACCAGAATCGATTATTCTAAATTCTTTGCTGGAAAGGAAGCACATTTTGCATTGATGGCGATGACAGAGCCTCCAAAGCAGGTAAGTTCTGAATCTACTTTAGATATGAACAGTGATAAGTATTGTGGTTCATGCGATAGATTGACAGAGGATAATAAGCAACTCATGGTTCAGCTTGAGAGTGCTAAGATCAACTATCAATCGTATCAAAAACAAGCTTTTGAATTCAATAAGGTACTTGATGGTTATAAGAAAGATATTTCTGATCTTAAGAAAACACTATCTTTAAAACAACTGGCCATTAACAATTATATTAATGAACTAGAAGAAACAAAACTTGAAATGGCCACCATCAAGTGCTTTGCTAAGAAAGTCAACAAGAAGCTTGAAAGCTATAAACATATTGCATATGTTGTTGACCACATTATTGAGGAACCTTCACAGTCAAGTAGTGCAAACTACAAGGCCGTCCCATCTCCAGTGTTGTTTGAAAATCATACTCTGTATTCAATAACGCCGGAGAGTTCAGTTAAGTCTGACTCTACATCGGATGATGAGTCTAACACTTCAAGTGTAGGAGATCCTAATTCTGATGTTAGACCTATCTTGGGACTAAATGATGAAGGGGTGATAGCTGTAACTGATGATTCTGATTCTGAGGATGATAAGTCTGAGAAAGTGTGTGATATTCCTGTTGAAAATCACATTATCACCAATGAACCGGTGTCACCTTCTCAGATTATTCATCCAATGGCTAACGCTCATTGAGTGAATCATTCAGTTAAGCAGGTTGAGAAAAATGAACAAAGTGACAAACCCGTCAAAGTGTTTTATCGAATGGAAGGATCCGATAAGATAATTTCTGACGAGGAATATCCAATTAAGTTTGCCAATTATTCCAAGATTGAGAAAATTTGGCAGGAGAGTACCATTTGGTTCCCAAAACATGAGAGAACAAATGATGTACCACCAGAGGTTTTAAATAAAATTTATTTGGATGTTCCAAAAGAACCAAAGGTTCATGTCATAGAGTTTATTAAGCCGAAGGAGAAGGCGAATAGTTTTCTTGAGCCGACTTACTCAAAGGACCCAACTCCTGAGAGTTTAAGAAGAAGGTGTGTGGATGATCAATATCCTATCACTACTTATGCAAAGTCGAACGCCAAGAACAACTTTGAGGAGTATCGTACGTGTTTTAAGTGCGGGGAGAGAGGGCATTTACTTGCTCACTGCCCGTACGTTAGGCACAAGAGGCATGAGGTTGAAGTGAAGCAAAAGTATCAAAGTCCAGTCGATAATCATTGTTATCCACAACGACGCTTTGTCCCTCAACCAGCACCGTTTATAACCAAAGCAGATATTTTCAAAAGAGGGATAATCGTCAGATGACATATGACCGTCGTAACTGGATCGCAATGGAAAAGCCTTTTAAGAAACCTGTGGTGAACACAACTGTTGAGAAGCAATATGTACCATTAAAACCTGCAGTCAAACCAACAGTTGGACCTGTCTCTGTTAAATCAGAGAAGGTAACCAAGAAAGATTCGAATCTTGAAACGTTCGGAACAATTCTGGTCACCAAAGGGTTCTCAAGGTGCTTCATCTTCAAAAGTGAATGAAAAATCTGAGAATGAAAAGGATTTAATTGATCAGAAAAAGATCAATTCAAATTCAACTATTTGTGAGAAAGATTCTTTATAACTGAATGTTCAAAGACCCAAGACCAAGCAGGCTTGGGTCCCCTAATAAATCTAATCTTTTTACTTGATATGTGTAGGGAGCTTCAGCTGGCCCTGTGAGCAGTCTTTGGATTGTTGACAGTGGAGCTTCTGGTCACATGACCGGGGATTTATCGCTACTGTTTGACATAAGAAATATCAATGGCGGATACGTAGATTTTGCTGGGAACAAAGGAGGATACATGACTATGGAGGGTAGTGTGAGTAATGGTATCGTGAGTTTTGAGAAGATATCGTATGTGAAGCAAATAGACTATAATCTGCTCAGTGTCAGTCAGATATGTGATAAATAGTTCTCTGTATTCTTTGATGACAAATCTTGCTACATTCTCAAGCCAGGTTTTGTACTTCCAAATGAGTGGGTAATGCTTAAAGCACCGAGAGTGAACAATCTGTACATTCTCGACATGTCAAAGGCCATGACAACCCAAGGTCAAGTAACGTGTTTCCTCTCCAAGGCTACTGAAAAAGAATCTATCATGTGGCATAGGAGGATGGGACACATTCACCTTAGAAAAATGAACCATCTGGTGAAGAATGAACTTGTCGAAGGCGTGAATGTGAAACATTTCCATTTGAACAACAAGTGTGTGAGTTGCAAGAAAGGAAAGCAGCACAAGCAATCCCACAAACCAAAGAAAGTCAATTCAGTTGAATTACCGCTTGAGCGTTTGCACATGGACCTATTCGGACCGGTCAAGTGTAAAAGTCATGTTAGTGAATTGTACTGTCTTGTGGTTACAGATGACTATTCGAGATTTTCATGGTTATGTGCTTGCATCATAAGAGCGACACGTTTAACAATCTGAAGGTTCTGTTCACTCGACTAGAAAATCTCTATGGTCTAAAGATCAAGAGAATTAGGAGTGATAATGGGACGGAGTTCAAGAACGCACAGATGGATGCTCTTTGTGAAGACAAAGGAATTCATCATGAATATAGTGCTCCGTATACCCCTCAACTGAACGGTGTCGCAGAACGCAAAAACAGGACTCTAATTGAAGCGGCTAGAACAATGCTTGCGGATTCCAACCTTCCAGTAATGTTCTGGAATGAAGCCATTTACGCAGCTTGTTATACTTTCAATCGTGTTTTAACAGTGAAGAAGTTTGGTAAAACTTCTTATGAGCTGTTGAACAGACGAAAGCCGAACTTAGAGTATCTGGAACCGTTTGGAGCACCGTGTACAATGCTTAATCCATCTGAGAAGTTCACATCGAAAGCTGAAGAAGGATTATTTGTTGGATATGAAACCCCGCTCAAATGGGTATTCAACAAACGAACTCGTCAGGTCGAGGAGTGGGCTAACGTTGAAGTTCAGCGGTATATTCAGAATGTACAGGGTAGCGGTCCAGATTGGATGTTTGATTACAAAGATTTCTTTGAATCATTCAATCAAAATAGCTTTGTTGAAGAGGCTGTATTAAGATTATACTACGAGTGTGAAAACGCAGTGACATCACCGTTGGTGCGTCCGATCACCGTAACACCTCAAACATCTTCTAATGATACCAATGCTCCTGCAGCTGAAAAAGAAGTGTTCTAGGAAGCTTCCACAACTCTCAATTCATCGGAATCTGAAGATGACGATGATGTCACAAGTGAAGCTGTTCCAGATATTGCTACAGAGACACCTACAGTGAACCCAAATCCAAATGGTGCTTCATCATCCAACTTGGGAAATGATCTGGATTTAATAGACAATTTGACTACTCAAACGGGAGTGCAAGTACCTGATTATCTGGAATCTCGGATACATCGGATTCACCCGCTCGAGCAGGTTATTGGTGATCCTAGTAGCAGTGTTATGACGAGGGGACAACTGAGGAATGCTAACTCCAAAGAAAATCTTGGCGCTCTAGCCTTATATGCTAAAATTCAAAAGTCAGGTTTTCAGAATGACTGGTCTTTTGCTTGTTATGTTTCGCAGGTTGAGCCGCGTACATACAAGGATGCTCTTTTGGATGACGCTTGGGTAGAGGCAATGCAAGATGAGTTATTACTATTTTGAAAACTTGGAGTGTGGACACTGACAGATTTACCTCCAAGACGGAAAAAGATTGGAACAAAATGGGTGTTTAAGTGCAAAAAGGATGACAGAGGAGTGATTGTTAGAAACAAAGCTCGATTGGTCGTACAAGGCTTTCATAAAGTGGAAGGAATCGATTATAACGAGATTTATGCACCGGTTGCACGCTTAGAAGCTATCCGCATGTTTCTAGCGTTTGCATCTTACAAGAAATTCAAGGTGTATTAAATGGACGCTAAAAGCGCATTTCTTTATGGTGTGGTCAAGGAGGAAGTTTACGTAGGTCAACCACCAGGCTTTGAGGATCCTATCCACCGGGATAAGGTCTACGTTCTAAACAAGGCTCTCTATGGTTTGAACAAGGCTCCAGGGCATTGGTATGAGGAGCTGAGCACGTATCTTCTATCCAAAGGATTCAAGCGGGTTTGGTAGATTGCACACTGTTCACAAACAAACAGGAGATGACTTGCTTCTAGTGCAAATTTATGTTGATGACATTATATTTGGATCTACTAATGAACTTTTGTGCAGGGAATTTGAAAAAGTTATGCAGGAAAAGTTCGAAATGAGTGCGATGGGAAAGATGCAGTTTTTCCTAGGCTTACAGGTGGACCAAAGACCAATGGGGATCTTTATTCACCAAACCAAATACGTTTCTAAAGTCTTGAGTCGATTCCAAATGGATGATTCGAAGCCGATGGATACCCCGATACAACCTAATCACGGGATTGGTGTTGACGCTAAGGGGGAGCTGACGGATCCTTTTACATACAGAGCAATCGTCGGATCTCTGATGTATATCACCGCATCCAATCTAGATATAATGTTTGCCACATGTCTTTGTGCACGATATCAATCGAAGCCAAAACAGAGTCATTTAGCAGCTGTCAAACATATCCTTAGATATCTGAAGGGTTGTCCGTCGAGAGGACTTTGGTACCCTAATGATGATAATTTTGACCTAATAGCTTTTAGTGATGCAGATTGGGGAGGCTGTGATAAAGACAGTAAATCCACAATGGTTGGATGCCAGTTTATGGGGAGCAGGCTCGTGATCTGGCAATGCAAGAAACAAACTGCAGTCGCCTTATAAACATGTGAAGCAGAATATGTCTCAGCTTCAAGCTGCTGCTCTCAAGTTCTGTGGATACAACAACAGATGGTGGACTATGGTTTGCAATTTCTTAAAACCCCTATTTACTGATATGATCAACGGTGTGATCAGATTTCTCAATAACTGATATGATCCTCTTACCGAAAATCACAAAATATTTACTGTTTTATCTTTACATTTTTGCATTTTACATTTCTCGTCAAAAATACAAAACTCAAAAAGATTTTAGGTGTGTTTTAAGAAAAACTTTCAGAAAATCCAAAAGATTTTACATTTCTATATTCTTTTTGAAAACTGATGGTGATTGATGGTGATTTTCTAAAGCTTGATGGACCATTTGAGTTTTGTCATCTTTAAATGAGAAATAATGAATGACGGATGCTTAAAAGTTGAGAAAAATATTGAACGGGACTCGATTTTGAGATTTGGTAAAAAGTTCAAAAATTCCAAATTTCATTCGCCCCTTCTATGGGTCGAATGTGGAATTTTGCTGTTCATTCGAACCTTCCAAACGGTCGAATGTGAGTGTTCTTATGTCTGATTGTACATTCGAACCATTTTTCTTCCTTCGAACCTTTAAATAGGGTCTAATCTGGAAAAATTTTCACATTCGCCCATGTAAAAGGGTCAAATGTGGAGCCTATATATACCTTTCTGCACGTTCGACTCCCCATTTCAAAAAATTTTCAAAAATCTGTGATTAAGACCCCTTGTTGCTCGTGTTTTTAAAATCATATCATTGTGATAATCGTTTCTTGCTGATCATTTTAAGCTATAATTTGCAGGTAATCATCAAGTTTTCACATCAGAATCATTGATTCTGTATACGACCCCTAAACTGAATCAAACCATGGATTATTGACTGTTATAAGGATAATTGTTGGAATGGATTCATTGTTTAAGTGTTTTATGTGGAGAAGATATCAAAATCCAGGGTTAACATCCAACAGAATAACGAATTGATTGTTCAAAACCTTCAAACCCTAGATTTTAGGGAAAAACACATAAAAACTGAATAATAATAACAATTGATGGTTGGAAAAGATTAATCGTTCATGTTAGAAGCTTTACAAATCAAAATGGCATGTTAAAACACACAAAATCAAAATCTGCAAATTTTGAAGATGAACAGACATGTTCGACCAATACAAAAGGGTCGATTGTGACTTTTTGGTCGAATGTACCATGTTTAAACGGTCGAAAGTGGATAAAAGGGTCGAATGTACATTTTTGAGTAGAGGATGATACTTGAACACATGCTTGAACCATTGAGAGGCTTGAGAATAAGAAGTTCTTATTATATCCGAGATTCCTGCAAATGATCTTTGATCAGAAGTATAAGAAATTGAAAAACGATCCTACCCAGATAGTAGTACAGGATCACATGAGTTTGAACACATTAGTAAAAATGAAGGGATATAAAGGTGTGCCGATGAATAAAAGACCAACGTTGAAGAACTTGTTTGGTCACCTAATCAATCCAGGTTATGTAGATCCAGGTGTTGATAAAGCTAGGAATGCAAACAGTGATTCTGATGAAGATAATCCTTTATGTCCTATTGATCCTGAAGCTAAAAGGAAAAGGCAAGTTGTGAATGTTGGTCCGAAGAGTGGTAAAGGGAAAGGAAAGGAAAAAGAAGATGATGCTGAACCACCTAAGAAGACATCTCGAAGAAAGAAAAGTGTTGCTAAGAAAGGTACACACTTGGTGGATGAAGAGTCGATGGATTCTGAAGAGACCCAGGTAGAAGAGAGATGGGATTCTGATAACGAGACTGTGAATTCCACCACGCCCAAGGCCACTGTGGCTGGTGAGTCTGAAAGTCTGAACAAATCATTGGAAGAACAAAGAATGAAAATTCCGGTAGTGATGGACGATGTTGACGAAAGTCTTGGATTGGGATCTGATGATTTTGGTGGATCGCCAAAGACTGGAGAGAAACAGAAAAATCAAACTTACAAGAGAAAGGCTAAGAATGTTGAGATTGAAAAGCCGATGAAGAAAAGAGCTAAAGATATTGAAAGCTTGATTGCAGGAAAGAAAGTGCCTGTTATGTCTAGTTCTAAATCATCCGTGACTTCCCCAGCAGCTAAGAAACAGAAAACATCTGCTGTTGAGCAATCTGAACTTCCAACTGATAATTTCAATGCTGCATTGGACAGAGTGTTGAACAAGTTTAAGAAGAAAAAGACTCCAGTTGCTGAGGCTTCAACACCAAAGGTTACTGTATCAGGATATGTAATGGATGCAGTGAACCAGAAGCTAACTGAAATGATGAAAATCATTAACCAGCAACAAACAGAGATTGAGCAGTTAAGACAAAATGATAGGAAGATGTTGGATGTAGTTGAATCTTCACAGGAAAGCCATGAAGAATTAGCAGTTAAAATCAAGCAACTCCAGAAAGAAAATCAGAAGCTGTTATTACATGAGCAGAGAAATACATGAAGGTATATCACTATGAAACTCGAAAACAAAAAGTTGAGAGAAAACAACAAGAGTATGAAGAATCTCATAGATGAATTATATTTGAAAGCTCCTCAATTGAAAGAAGGAGAGGAGGATAAAGAAAAAGAAGAAGAGCTTGTTGATTTCGAATCATCTGAAGAAGAAGAAGATGATGAAGAAGAACTTGATCAGGATGCCGGTGATGCTACTAAGAAGAAGAATGATGATGATAAAGATGATTCGAGTGATGATTCTGGAGATAATAGTTCTGCTGATAATGATCATGATGACGATGATGATGACACAGATCGGTATAAGTATGAGAAGAGAGAAACAGGAAAAGATGCAGGAGAGTCTAGTTCAAAAGCTTCTGGTAGAAATACTGATGATGATGACATATTCTGGATTGAGAAGATCAGATCTTTATCTGAGAAAGACAAGAAGTTATATCGCCAGATGTTGACTGATAGAGTCTGGACGATTGAGATGACTGGTAGATTTCTAGAGATATTTGAGTCAGATGATATGAGGTTTGAACTAGAGTATAATGATCCTGATCTGGAAGATGGAGAAGTTTCTGCAGCTGTATCAAAAGAGATATTAGAAGGATTGGCTAAACAGGTTGGTAAATCTCTTGAAGAGCTGATGAGTGAGAATCAAATACCGAACATTCCTGAGAAAGACACAGGAAATCACTCTGATGATAGAGATGTTCCAGTGTTTGAAGAAGTTGAAATGGAGGATATTACTAGTGAGGAATATCCAGAATACTTCAAAAATGATAAAGATTCTGGATTTCCTGAATTTTCTGAAGAATTATTGAGCCAAGCTGAGAAACTTGCTCGTGAGAAAAGCAAGAAGTTCGTTGACGAAGTGTTTAAGAACTCAGATTGTCAGAAGCTAAATGTTGAACAATCTGACGATCTAAAAGACTTGCTGAGGAAGCTTAAAGAAAAAGAAGCTAACCGCCCTAAGACTGAAGTTCAAGGTAGTTTCTACAAATTTCATAATGAATTGTTCAAAGGAAAAGCTCTCGGATGGAAATACTTGAGACAGCTGAGGTGTGTCGCCGTGAAGTGGGAAAAAGGAATTCTATACTTCAACAGATTCCATGATATAAAGACACTACCTTATTGGGTTGTTCGCGATATCTGCAGACATACAATGTCAGGGGCTTCAGTAAACAACAATCTTGTTGGTTACTTTGCAGATCGCATGGCAAGAGAGAGCAGAACGAAATAGGAAGTGTTCACCCCTGAGTATCCTAAAAGGATAGTTCACAAGAAGGAGAAAGATCAGATAACGGGGTTGAACAAGGTGACTTTGAAATATAAACCACCGACTGTTTTGAAACATATACCTTTGATGCCTATTCCACAACATTTCTCAAAAGAATTTATGTGGTGGTACCATGACTGGAAGACGGCAGAGGCTATTATCGTATTGAAGGACGAGAAGAATGACTTCAAAAAGATACATATCTTTGACCCGATGTGGTTGATAAACTGTTCTCATGAGGATATTATCATGTTATATTACAATCCGATTTACTGTGAAGAGAAAGATGATGAGCAAGCTGCTAAATACCAACGTTTGGTATTCTTATGTTTTGCATGGGATGTCAACGCGGGTTGCGATTTTGATAAAAAGCTGGGGAAGTTTGTTCAGATTCAGAAAACTGAAAAGAAGAAACCGAAGCAAACTCATGAACCAGTCATGACGAAACAACAAAAGAAATTGTTGCACATCAAGCTGATGAATAAGAGAATGGATGAAGATCGAAGGCTTAAGCATTTCAAGCAATAGTCGAGGGGGAGTTTGTAGATACACGAAGTGCGACTAATGCTATTGAATTGCAAATTCTATTATGTTTTGGTGATATCGGTTGGTCGAACGTGGAATTAACATGGTCGAATGTAGATAGTTTGGCCGAAGGGAGAGCTCAGAGAGGTCGAATGAAGTTTTGTTTATTATATGTGTTGATTCGTCCACATTGAATGGTCGAACCTGCACATTCGCCCAATCGAATGGTCGAATGTGCAGGTCTATATAGGTTGAATCAATTTGTAACTTTAACTTTTGGTCATTTTTGTTTCCCTCTCTGAGTGTGTTGTCTCCCTAGGGTTTGTTTGAGTCTGTAATTGATATCTATCATTGGAAACGACGTTTTAAAGTGATTATCATTATGTTTATCAATGAAATGAAAATGTTTGAGATGATTTGTGTGTTTTGCTAGATATATTATCATTTCGTAATTAATTCAGGGATTCCGCACCTGAATTGAACTTGTTTGATCATAGTCTTTGTTTAAAGATCCGATCCTTGACACATACAGAATTATATCATTATAAATCTATTGGTAATCAAGTTTTAACAAGTTATTAATGAAAATGGAGATTGAAAAGCTGATTGATCGTGTCTGATTCATTTCATATCATTTTGTAAACATTCTAGGGTTTTCGCACCTGGATTGTTAGACTTATATGATCACATAATTGTTTTTGTCAAAACTGATCCGTCTACAAAGTGGAATCAGAGCCTATGAGATCATACAACTACAAATTGATAAGTTTTGAACTGAATTTTATCCAAAATTGTCCATATTTTTTTTGTTTTCAAAGAACATTGAGTTTTAATGGAAATTGACTGATTTGGATTGGATTTGACGGATAAAATCAAAAGTTTCATTCATTAAAGATGATCTACATCAAATCTGTGACAAAACCTGATAAAGATCATCAAAATCTATAAACTTTTGAAAAATTAGGATCAAATTAACTAATTTTTTAAGAATAACCTTTTTTCAAATGGGTCAGGTCGAACTAGAGAGAATTAGGTCGAACGTGTGAGTTTTTGGTCGAACCAAGGTTATTTTAGGTCGAATCTGAGTATTTTAGGTCGAACCAAAACTTTTCTAGTGTTTTGCTTGTACATTCGACCAGTTGTGTTACATTCGACCTACCGGGAGGTCGAAGGAGAGTTTATTTTGCTCGAAGGAGAGTCTTGTGTGTTTCTTATCTACATTCGAGTCTGATTTTAGGGGTTTAACCTAGCTGTTTTCTACATTCCGGACATCATGGACATCATGGGCTGTAGCTTCTTAGAAGATGAACACTCAGTCATCTCAACTGATTAACTACCTTGCCATGAGTAGTTCGATACCACCACCTGTTACTCAACCTCCACAGCCACCAACGACTGATTACTGGGGCGTTGCAGCAGCAGCGGTACATTCTCAAACTACTAATGCTATTTCCACATTAATCAATGATTTGTCTTCAGGTAGTGGAAATCGCCCTCCAAAACTGATGGACATGGCAGAGTATAATCAATGGAAAAAGAAGTTCAAGATACATCTTGAGGGCATGGGTTTCGAAGGAACTGAAGCATGGCAGATGATTGCAAAAGGGTATGTTACTCCGTGTCTGGAGAATTCAGGTGAACCGATTCCACTTGACAGTTTATCTGAAGATGAGAAGAAGAAATTTGCAGTCGAGAAGAAGGCTTTCTCACAACTATCTCAAGCCTTGACTACCGATCTATTACATCAGTTTGAGTCGTGTATCACTTCTAAGCAGCTTTGGGATATGTTGAAGAACAGACATGATGGTAACGACAAGACAAGAAGATTGAAGGTGGAAGAGCTAAAGAAAGAGTTCGAAAACTTAAGCTATGTTGGGAATGAGACTTTGAAGGAACTTATTCCGAGATATTGTCATCTGTTGACCGAGTTGTCTAACTATGATATCAAGATTATGATGTCTGAGTTGGTTGATAAGTTTGCTGATTCACTACCACCATATTGGAATCATCATATTGAAGTTTTGAAAGAGAAATATGTTTATCAGTACTGGATAATCAATGAGCTAATTCAGAAGTTGGACAACAAGGAGCAAGAGGAGAAGAGAAAAGCTAGAAGATCAAAATTCCCATAAAATCTGGAATTGTATCATGCTTCTTCATCTACTTCTGTGTCTAGTACAAATATGGGAGGAAATGTTGCACTGCATATAGCTTGAATTTCTAGTGTTGTTGAACCACCAAGAAACCCAATTAACTATCTTGCCCAAACATCAACCTATCCACCAAACTACACCACAAATTCCTACATTCCACCTCAACCTCAAATGTCCACAACATGTTACACATCTAACACACCTCCACAACAACAATATGTTCCACCAACAATACAAGCTTCATCAAGCCAAAGTCCGGTCGTGTTGGAAACTCCCAACATGAACAATGTTACCATTGAAGTAGCTCAACAACACATTGCTTTGGTTTCAGCAATGGTTGCTTCTTATAACGGACTTGTGGCGAGTTAGATCGGGAATAATAATCTGACTAATGAAGATTATGCCCAAACTGATAAGGAGGAAATGGAATTGATAGATATTCAATGGGCGTTCGCCAGTGTGATGAGAAGGGCTACAGAATTTATCGAGAAAACAGGTAGAACTGATCTGGCTACTTCACCTAATACCACATATGGCTTCAACAAAGCCAAAGTTACATGTTTCAACTATGGTACTCGAGGTAACTTCAAGAGAGAGTGCACAAAACCGATGCATCTAGGTAACAGAAATCCTTTTAACTCTAACTATCAAAACCGACAGTCACATATCAGGTTACCTATCAAAGACAAAACAACAACACCTATCTTCAACGAAATAATTTCCAAAACCAACAAAACACCTCACAAAATACCTCTACTAGACAAACAACTACACCCAACCAAACTCAAACTCAAACCCCAAATAATCCAACCAGAACCATTATTCCTATTTCTACACCAAACAGCCAACCTCAAACCGAGAACCAGAATCAGGCATTGGTGATTCAGAAGGATGAGGGTTATGATTGGAAGGCAATGCAATTGGGAGTTAAGGAGATTACCTATTGGAATGTAGCATGTTTTGCTAATGAGATGGATATAGAGTAGCCGGTGATAGTTGAAGATGTTTTAGAATCTGAGAAGGTGTCTGAGGTAGTGATTGAGGAGATACTTGATGACTCTCGGGTCTCTGTTGATGAGCAAGTTGAAGAGGTTACTGATCAGAGGGTTTCTGGAACTATCATTGATTCTGTTACTGAAGTTCCTGATGAACTTGAATCTGTTTATTCTGACTTGGAAAGTGAAGCTGATTCGAAAGTGAGTGTTAATTCGTTGGATGATGAGATTGATTAGCTATTAGCCGAAGCGGACTTTCTGATGACCAGGAAATCGTGCATTGTAGATGACGCCTTCACAAAGATTGACTACTTGAAGTTCTTTGCTGGGAAGGAGGCTCATTTCGCGTTGATGGCTATGATAGATCCACCAAAACCGGTAAGTTCTGATTCTACAATTGACTTGAAGGGTACAAAAAGGACATTTCAGAACTAAAGAAAACCCTTGTATTAAAACAACTTGCCATTAACAAATACATTAATGAGCTTGAAAACACAAAATTGGAAATGGCCACAGTCAAATGTTTTGCTTAAAAGGTCAATAAGAAGTTAGAAAGCTATAAACATATAGCTTATGTTGTTGACCACATCATTGAAGAACCATCACAATACGGTAGTGTAAACTACAAATATGTTCCTTCTCCAGTGTTGTTTGAGAATCACAATTTCAACACAGTAACACCGGAGAGTTCAGTTAAATCGGACTCTACATTAGATAATGAATCTAATACTTCAAGTATTGGAGATCCACATTCTGATGTAAGACCAATACTCGGATTGAATGATGAGGGAGTGGTTGCAGTGACTAATGATTCAGACACTGAAGATGAGAAATCTAAAGAAGGTAGTGATGTTCCTTTGGAAAATCACATAATCACAAATGAACCAGCGTCACCTTCTCAGATTTCTCATCCTCAGGCTAATGCACATAAAGTGAATCAATCAGTTACCAAGAATGTGAAAAATGATTTACCTGACAAACCCGTCAAGGTTTTCTATCGGATGGAAGGATCCGATAAGATAATTTCTGACGAGGAATATCCAATAAAATTTGCAAACTATTCAAAGGTTGATAAAATCTGGCAGGAAAGTACTATCTGATTTCCTAAACACGAAAGGACAAATGATTTTCCTCCAGAACTTTTAAAGAAATTGCATTGTGATACTCCCAAAGAACCAAAAGTTCATGTCACTGAATTCATTAAGCCTAAAGAAAAGACAAATGCATTTTTCAAGCCAGCTTACTCAATGGATCCAGCTCCAATGAGTTTAAGAAGTAGATGGATGCACTCTGTGAAAACAAAAGAATTCATCATGAATATAGTGCTCCATACACTCCACAACAGAACGGTGTTGCTGAAAGGAAAAACATGACTCTAATAGAAACGGCACGAACAATGCTTGTGGATTCAAATCTTTCAGTAATGTTTTGGAATGAAGCTATTTACGCAGCTTGTTACACTTTGAATCGTATATTAACGGTGAAGAAGTTTGGCAAAACTTCTTATGAACTGTTGAATAGACAAAAGCCGAATTTGGAGTATCTAGAACCATTTGGAGCACCTTGTACGATGTTGAATCTGACTGAGAAGTTTGCACCGAAAGTTGCAGTGGGATACCTTGTTGGATATGCAACCCCGCTCAAACCAGTATTCAACAAAAGAACTCATCAGGTAGAGGAGTAGGCTAACGTTGAAGTACAACGATACACTCAGAACGTACAAGGAAGTGGTCCTGACTGGATGTTTGATTATAAAGATTTCTTTGAATCATTCAATCTAGATAACTTGGTTGAAGAGGCTGTTCTATGACTTTATTACGAGTGTGAAAATGAAATAACATCACCGTTGCTGGGTCCGATCACTGTAACTCCTCCAGCAGCTTCTAATGATAACAAAGTTCCTGTTAATGAAGAAGAGGTTTTTCAAGAAGCATCTACTATTTTTAAAACATCTGAATCGGAAGATGAGGATGACGTTTCTAGTGAAGTTATTCTAGATCATGTTTCGGAGGAACCACCAGTGAACCCAAATCCAGATGTTGCTTCATCTTCAAATACGGGTAATGATCTGGATACGGTAGAGAATTTAACTACTCAAACTGGAGTTCAAGTTCCTGATCATCCGGAATCTCGGATTCATCAGATTCATCCACTTGAGCAAGTTATTGGTGACCCTGGAAGCAGTGTTATGATTAGAGGACAACTTCGTCGAGCAACTTCACATGATAACATCGGAGCCCTAGCCCTTTATGCTAAAATTCAAAAGTTTGGTTGTCAAAATGACTGGTCCTTGCTTGTTATGTTTCGCAGGTTGAGCCGCAGAAGAAAGAAGATTGGAACTAAATGGGTTTTTAAATGTAAGAAAGATGATCAAGGGGTAATCATACGAAACAAAGCTCGATTGGTCGTTCAGGGATTTAGTCAAACTGAAGGAATAGACTATAATGAAGTTTATGTACCTGTGGCACGTATAAAAGCTATCCGAATGTTTCTAGCTTTTGCTTCCGATAAGAAATTTAAGTTGTATCAAATGGATGTGAAGAGCGTGTTTCTGTACGGTGTGGTCAAGGAAGAGGTTTACGTTGGTCAACCACCAGGCTTTGAAGATCCTATCCACCGGGATAAGGTTTACATACTTAACAAAGCACTTTATGGGTTGCACTAAGCTCCACGACAATGGTATGAGGAGCTGAGCACGTCCCTGCTTTCTAAAGGATTCAAACGAGGTTTGGCAGACCGTACCCTGTTCACAAAAAGAACAGAGGGTGACTTGCTTCTCGTTCAGATTTATGTTGACGATATTATTTTTGGTTCTACTAACAAACTTTTGTGCAGAGAATTTGAAAGACTAATGCAGGAAAAGTTTGAGATGAGCGCAATGGGAGAAATGCAGTTTTTCCTAGGCTTGCAGGTGGATCAATTGCCAACAGGCATTTTCATACACCAGACGAAATACGTATCTGAAGTCTTGAGCTGATTCTAGATGGAAGATTCCAAGCCTTTGGATACCCCAATACAACCTAATCACGGGACTGGAGTTGACGCTAAGGGGGAGCTCATTTATCCATTCACTTATCGAGCCATAGTCGGATCGTTGATGTATCTTACTGCATCTCGTCCGGACATTATGCTCGCAACATGTCTCTATGCACAATTCCAATCGAAGCCGAAACAGAGTCTTCTAACAGCTTTCAAACGAATCCTTATATATCTGAAGGGTTGTCCGCCAAGAGGACTTTGGTACCATAATGATGATAATTTTGACTTTGTTGCTTTCAGTGATGCAGATTTTGGTGGCTGTGACAAAGACAGTAAATCCACAACGGCTGGATGTCAATTCTTTGGAAACAGGCTCGTGACCTGGCAGTGTAAGAAGCAGACAATGGTCGCTTTATCTACTTGTGAAGCAGGATATATAGCAGCCTCTAGTTGTTGTTCACAGGTTCTGTGGATTCAACAGCAGATGCGCGATTACGGTTTGCAGTATCTTAAAACCCTAATTTATTGTGATAATAAAGCTGCCATCGCACTCACGAAAGACATGAACAATCACTCTAAGGCTAAGCATATCCGGAATAAGTATCACTTTATCCATGATTGCTACTTTAATGGGTTGATTAACGTGGTCAAAATCCACACTGATTACCAGAGGGCTAATCTTTTTACCAAAGCTTTTGACATATCGAGATTCGAATTTTTGCTAAAAGACAAATGGTGTAAAAGAGAAACAAGACTGATCATCAACTCAGTTTATCACTTTGTTTTAGTCTTTAGTTTTTCAGAAAAACCAAAAACATTGAAAATACCCAAAAGCCATAAAAATCAGAAAAACCCAAAATGATTTTCCAGGATTAAAAGAGGAAATGATAGTACATCAGTGGGGATCTGACACATGCTAAAGAATTAAAATGCTATATAAGGCGTGTGTTGAGTCTATGTGATGTGCTGGTAGGCTTGGTAGACCTATTACTGCGTGCCTGATACATACATATCAAATGATTTGTTATGTGGATGAACACCTCATGGGCATATGGTCTTGGTACCGCAATTTCGTTTGATTGGGTTTGTACAAATTCGGAGGTTTCGGGTCGTTATGTTATTAGTTATCTGGGGATAGCCTATCTGATCTTCTGTCGTACGGTTTTACGGACCTAGATCAGACAGGGTATCTTTATACAAGAGCTTTAATGCCAAAACTTAAAGTTACCGAATTGAGGAACTTTAAATGTATGAAGATAATCATAGATTATCTAATGCATCATATCTAATCATTGATGCAAATCGTGATTGATATAAGACCTCAACCTTCTAAGAGTGCACATGTTACTCTGTAACATTGAGTTGCTGACCTGTACACCTTTGTGCCTCATACCTTGTAAATTACAGATAACGAAAGCATAATCACGCGTTACAATGGGTATTTGTGCAAAATTTCTGGATACGGAAGTATGTCGTGTGGGTGGGAACCACAGACAAATTAGTTTATAATATAAATAGCCGTATCAGTCTAAAGCAATGCATAACAGTCTGCATGAGAGCTTATGTGGATAACAATATCAGCAATTGCCAGATCACACATTGTCTTTAATGATAATAAACACTAAAGATCAACGGTGTGATCAGATTTCTCAAAAACTGATATGATCCTCTTACCGGAAATCACAAAATGTTTACTGCTTTATGTTTACATTTCTGCATTTTACATTTACTGCAAAAATATACAAAAACTCAAAAAGATTTTTGGTGTATTTAAAAAAAATTTCAGAAAATCCAAAAGATTTTACATTTATGTTTTATTTTTGATAACCGATGGTGATTGATGATGATTTTCTGAAGTTTGACAGACTATTTGATTTTTGTGACATTTAAATGAAAAATGATCAATGTTTGAAGGTCAAAATGCTTGAAAATGTTTAATCGAGATTCGATTTTGAGATTTGGTAAAAAATTTCAGTTTTTCCAAATGCTCATTCGCCCCTTCGATGGGTCAAAGGTGCATTTGAGTCTTCATTCGAGCCTATAATTAAGGTCGAATGAGAGTGTTGTACTGAAATTTCTTCATTCGAACCCTTCAGTCTTCATTCGAGCATTTCACTAGGGTCGAAGGAAGCTGAAGTTTCTCATTCGAACCCCAACAAGGGTCGAATGTGGAAGCCTATATATACCCAGATCCTCATTCGAACCCTCATATAAAAAAATTTCAAATTTCTGATTTGGGGAGACCATTTTCTTTATGAAAATCAGACCTTATCATTGTGTTCGTGACACTATACTGATCATTTCCATAGTAATTTCACAGGTATTGGCTGGATGACGAGTTCATAATCGTTGATTTTGTCCTGGAACCCTTGATATCAAAATTGGACATTTTAATAAAATGTTTTGCAACAATTGTTTATTGTAATCTAGTTTTCAATAGTTTTAGGGGGAGAATGTACTAAAATCTAGGTTAATAACAGGCTAATGAACTGAATTGATGATTAAAGTGATATAAACCCTAGATTTTATTAGAAAGCTATCAAAAACAGTTTGAAAGTTGAAATTGATTATTGATATTAGTTTATCGGCCATGTTAGAATGAATACAAACCAAAATCTGAAGTTAATCATGGTTGAATTTGATTTTGGTAATTATAATCAAGAACAGACACATTCGACCAAATAAACAGGGTCGAATGTAGCCTAAAACGGTCGAAGGTGGGGTATTTTGGTCGAATGAACAATTTTTCATATAATTTCCACACTCGAACCAACAAAATTCTTCATTCGAACCCACGTTTGGGTCGAAGGAAGGATTTTTGACCAAAATTCAAAATTCAAATTTTGTCCGTTTTTTATAAATTTCATGTTTTTGTTTTTGCAGATTTTCAATGGCTGAGCAACAAAATCCAGATAAACAGATTGCTGAACAGGAGAAATCTAAGGAAAAGGAGCTGCTATTTGAAGTAAATCACGACTGTTGTGCTTTCATCGGTGAAGTTAAACAACATGTAGCCTTTACCGGAGTTGTTGAATTTTTAAGGCGAAGTAGGGTGATCTATAATATCGCTACTCCAGCATCTATCTACAAAGATCACCAAGAAGAGTTTTGGAACAGTGATGTTATATATTTCTGGGATAAAAAGACAACAATTAGAAGCAAGATTCATGGAGAACTGGTGCTGGTTACTGAAGAGGATATTCGGGAAGCATTGGATTTAAAAGATTCCCCTACTGATCCGAGGAAACTTTCATGGATTGGTCAAAGACTATGCTTTCTCAGAATGAAGTATAACGGTCCTATCACAGACGGTTTACTGCATAAGGCTAAACTGTGTCCACAGCTTAAGTATCTTGCACATGTGATTCTACATGTCTTTGGACCAGTTCAAAGCAGCTATGATGTGATGAGGAGCAGTATTAGTTCATTGATGGTTGTGTTGACACTCAACAAACCATTCAACGTATCTGGAATGATATTTGATCATATGTTGGAAGTGCTGAAAGGTTTGAAAGTTGATGAGTTTTTAATGTATCCAAGATTGCTACAGATGATTTTGGACAAGAAGTATCCAAACATGAGGAAAGATCCAAAGCAGATATTAGTTCAGCATCACATGAATCTGAGTACATTGAGCAGAATGAAAGCATACAAGGGTGTTCCAGAGAACGAAAGACCACCACACAAGAACTTGTTTAGTCGCTTGATTAATCCGGGTTACAAAAATCCAAGTGACAACAAGGCAAGAAATGCTGGAAGTGAATCAGATACTGATGATCCGTTATGTCCAGTTGATCCTGATGCAAAGAGAAAAAGACATGTGATTAATAAAGGTGAAAAATCTGGTAAAGGTAAAGCTAAAGTTGTTGAAGCTGCACCTAAACGACAAAAAAGTGTTGCTAAGAAGAAGACTTGGAAAAGTAAGACTTTACTTGTTGATGAAGAGTCTATTGATTCTGAAGAGACTCAGGATAATGAGGAATGGGATTCGGGTGACGAAACTGTCAAGACCACCAAGCCCAAGGCCACTGAGGCTGGTGACATTGAGAGTCTGAACAAAACGATTTAAGAACAACACCAGAAGAGTCCGATTATTGTTGAAGAAGGAGAACTTGGATTGGAAGATCAAGATTTTATTGGATCTCCTGTTGCTGTTGGAAAGATTTTGAAGCCAAAGTTCAAATAAATGGCTAAGAAGACTACCACGAAGAAGAAACGAGACAGAGACATAGAGATACTTGTTGCAGGAAAGAAAGTTCCTGACATTGGAAGCTCAAAAGCTGCCACACCTGTGACATCCCTTGTACCAAAGAAATCGAAAAAATCTGTTGAAGAAACTTCTGTGAATCCACCTACAGATTTTGAAGCTACATTAGAGAATGTGTTGAAAAAGTTTTAGAAAAAGAAATCTCCTGTTGCTGAGGCATATACACCTCAGGTTACTATTTCTGGTGATGTGATGGAAGTTGTTAGCAAGAAAATTGCTGACATGATGAAAGCTTTCAACGAGCAACATCAGAAGATAGAAAAGCTGAAGAAGAATGAAAAGAAGATGTTAGAGGTTGTTGTATCCTCACAGGAAAGCCAAGAAGAGCTGGAAGCTAAGATTAAGCAGCTTGAAGAAGAAAACCAAAAGTTGTTAGGGCATGAACAGAGGAATACACGTAGAATCAAGTGCCTTCAGCTTGAGAACAAAAAGATTAAATCCACAAACAAGAGTTTGAGAAAGATGATTGACGATTTATATGGGAAAGCTCCTCAATTGAAAGATGGAGAAGAGGACAAAGAACCAGAAGAAGAACAGGTTGATTTCGAACCATCTGAATCTGAAAAAGAGGATGAAGGATGATGATTTATCTGATGATGCTAGTGATGATCCTAAGAAAAAGAAAGATGATGATGATGGCGGTTCTGATAAAGGTTCTGATGATGATGATACAGACAAATACAGATATGAGAAGAGAGAGTCTGACAAGAAGGATGCAGATGAATCGAGTTCAAAGAGAGCACCTGGTGGAAATACTGATGATGATAGTATTTTCTGGACTAAAAAGATTCGAGCCTTATCAGATGAGGACAAGAATCTATATCGTCAGATGCTTACTCAGAAAGTTTGGACTATAGAGCTGCCTAGAAAGTTTCCAGAGATATTTGAGTCTGATGATTTGAAGTATGAGTTGGACTATAATGATCCTAACTTAGAGGATGGAGAAGTTTCTACAGCTGTTGCCAAAGAAATTCAGGAAGGATTGGCTAAACAGGTTGGTAAAACTTTTGAGGAATTGATGAATGATAATGAAATTCCAAATATTCCTAAAAAGAAGCTGGAAAACATTATGATGATAGAGATACACCTGTGTTTGAGAATATTGAGACAGAGGATATCACAAGTGAAAAATATCTTGAATACTTTAGAGACAAACAAGATGATGTGATTCGTGAGTTTACCGAAGAGGTTCTGGAACAGGTTGATAAACTAGCAGAGAAGAAGAGCAAAACATTCATTGAGGAAGTATTCAAGAATGTTGATAATCAGATGCCTAATGTTGAACAATCTGATGACTTGAAGAGTTTGTTGAGAAGGCTAAAAGAGAAAGAGGCAAACCAACCCAAAACTGAAGTTCATGGTGGTTTCTATAAATATCACAACGAGCTGTTCAAAGGTAGAGCTCTTGGATGGAAATACCTCAGGCAGTTGCGGTGCGTTGAAGTGAAATGGGAGAAAGGAATTCTGTATTTTCACAGATTCCATGACATCAAGATGTTAGCGTACTGGGCTGTGCATGATATCTGCAGACACACTATGACTGGTGCAACTGTTAATAATGATGCAGTTGGATACTTTGCTGATCGTATGGCTAGAGAGAGCAGAAGGAGATGGGATGTGTTCAGGCCGCAGTATTCTATCAGGAAGGTTCATAAAGAAATTGATCAGATTACTGGGCTGAACAAGGTTACCTTGAAGTACAAACCACCGACAGTGTTGAAGCATATTCTGTTGATGCATATACAACAACACTTCAGCAAAGAATTTGTCATGTTGTACTATGATTGGAGAACCGCAGAAGCCGTCATCTTACAAAAAGATAAAAGAGGAGAGTACAAAAAGATTCACATATTTGATCCCATGTGGTTGATTAATTGTTCTTATGAAGATATAATCATGCTGTATTATAATCCGATCTATTGCGAGGAGAAGGATGGTGAACAAGCGATGAAATACCATCGTGTGGTATGTTTGTGTTTCACTTTTTATGTCAATGCAGGTTGTGACTATGATAAGAAGTTGGGAAAGTCCGTGAAAGTTAATGAAGTGAAAACGAAATCAAAACCAAAACCTGAGCCAGTGATGACAAAAGAGCAGAAAAAGAATCTTCGTATCAAGTTGATGAACAAAACACTTGATTACCAACGTCAACAATCCAAGCAATTGTCAAGGGGGAGTTTGTAGATGCATATTGCGACTAGTTGCTTAGGATTAACAAAATAAAGTGTTTTGATGTATTACGAGAGGTCGAAGGTAGTTTTGATTGGGTCGAAGGAAGATTTAAGAGGTCGAAGGGAGTTGACTTGAACCAGAAGGATGATTGGAGCCTAGATGAAGGTCGAAGGTACACATTCGACCTTGACGAGAGGTCGGATGTGGACCTCTATATAAGATGAAAATTTTATTTTATTTGCAACTTTTGCCATTTGTATTTGTGTGTCCAGTCTAGGTTCTCTCTCTGGGTCTTAATACTTCTGAACTTGAATTATATCATTGTAAATCTATTTGTAATCAAGTTTTAACAAGTTATTAATGAAAATGGAGATTGAAAAGTTGATTTATAGTTTCTGATTCATTTCATATCATTTTGTAAACATTCTAGGGTTTCCGCACCAAGATTGTTAGACTTGTATGATCACATAACTGTTTTTGTCAAAACCGATCCGTCTACAAGTTGCATTTGCTGCAGTGAGGGTGGGGCTCGTTGTGTGTGCGCATGGGCTCCTCCGCAGCAGTGGCAGCAAAGACCTTCACGTCATCTTGTCCCTTGTGGGGGGGAGTTCTTACCTTTCCTTGAGTCGGAACGTTTGTGTTTGTTCCCCGAACTCTCACTAGCAACTGCAACCTTTTGGTTTAGCGAACCCATGCGAACAACATCGTCGGTCAGACTGTGGGCTACAGTAGCAACAGCTTGGATGGTGGAGGGTGCAAATGCAGTGACCATACTACAGATCTTTGGAGATAGACCCCAGATATACCGCTCGACTCTCTTAGATTCGGGCGAGACCATTTGAGGGACAAGTTGAGAGAGTTCGTGAAAACGAGTGGTATATGCAGTCACGTTGGCATCCATCATGGCAAGATTCCAGAATTCTGCCTCCAGCTTTTGTAGCTCACTCCTCTGGCGGTACTTGTCCATGAGCATAGTTTTGAGGTCGGCCCAAGCAAGGTTGTATGCCGCATCCTTGCCCAGGGTTTGTACTTGTAGGTTCCACCATGTAAGGGCTTCATCTTGGAAAGTACAGGCGGAGTACTTCACCTTTTGTTCCTCAGAGCAACCACTTATGTCTAGAACTGACTCGGTAAAAATTCCATGGCTTACAGGCCATAAAAGTTTTGTACAAACATCCTCGCACAGGGTTTTCAACTTTTGTGTATACAATAGGGAGTATTATTATTAACATAAAGACTTGCGTAAGAGTATTAAGTAGAGAATTTAGATCAAAAATTTCTACCGTTATCCATATCGCTTCCCCGTCGACGACCAGTACCTCTGGAACCTCCACTAGAATTAGCTCGAGCAACATCATGTCAAGCAATTGCCTCAGCAATTACTCTTGCTAGCTCAGCGGGAGTAGCAGGTAGTGGTTCATGCAGATTGTCGAGTGTGCATGATGTCCTTCTGATACGACACATATCAAAGGTGTGAGACACATATTCTGTAAATATTGTCGTTCATACAATCGTAACAATCAAATATAACCACGCATAGCAGAACATTGAGCACCATAATAGAGTAGTGGAAATATCTTAACTATAAAGCAAAAGCATATGCAACATATAGTAACCATAACATACCATCGATAACAACTACCATAAAGTCATATACATAAGAGTTAATACCAAAAGATGGGCTGACGAACCGCAATATCTTAACTTACAACACTAAACATGGCAGCATAACATAACAGTCATAATACAACACCAAACATCATAAAGTATCATCATAATACAACCACAGAATAAAATAAGAGGAAGCTGAGGATGGGAATGCCGCAGCCAAAGCAGAAATCGCGTCTCGCATCCCCTGCGTCATCCCGGTCAGTCTCCTCTCCAAAGCCTCGATGCGTCTATCCGCTTCTGCTCTCCCTAATGCTATCGACAATCTCCCCAGCTCAGCCTCCTCTGCACGAGCCTGCAACTCCCGAACACGAAACCCCAACTCAACAAGCTGTGCGTCGTGGGACAAGATGACGCCACGCTCCGTGTAGAGTGGCCTCCCGGATGATCCTCCCAACGTCATGGCCTCATGGTCATCCTCCTTGTCTCGGTGGGATAGGTCGCTAGTGAGGCTGGGAAGGTAAGGCCGCTTGCGGGCCTGTGAGCGCCTCCTCAGTCTCGGCGAGGGCTCGACCATCGGTACAGGTGCCTCCGTCCTACGTGACTTTGGTACAGGAATAGCGGGCAAGTTGAGGGACCAATTATGCACATTTATGAAAAGTGAAGGGTGCAGGTTGTGACAAAATATATAAATGAACATGCATGTAAATAAATAGACTACCCGTATGTCGTTGTAGAGTAGTTTGAGACTTGAGAGGTGCAAGGCGAGACAGTATGGTACTTTGTGAAAACGTTACGAAAAATGTTTTAGGTTATAGTTGACTCAAAAGAATCTTAGTTCGCTATAACCTTATGCTCTGATACCAATATGTCACACCTCGCCAAGGGAGAAACACGGGAATGCGACCTCGAAAGGTTTTCAAGCATAAGGTACAAGCAACACACATAAATTTATTAAAAAGGTATCACCATAGATAAGTACTAACGCCGAAGCGCTAGCAGGGTGGAACATGTTCAGCATGCGCCAAGCATGCAAACAATACAAATATCCAATTATCCATAAACAACCACCAATCAAAAGAAAAATAAAAAGGAAAGAAAATTAGAATTTTCAGTCAACAAACCGTCAGAGAGTGTCTAGAACTACCGAATAACCTGAGGAAGAGAAAATCAATCTAAGTGACTGTGGTGTGCATGGGAGCTAGAGCAGGTGCATGAAGTGATAAGCGTATCAAGTCCGTCCAAAATGCTGCGGAATAGACCCTTCCTCAGCAGGCACTGTCGACCCTGCATGGAACCAGGCAGCGGCCTGGCAGCAGCTGTAGCTGATGACTCTGCATCTCCTGCGTCTTCTGTCTCGTCGTACTCTATGTCCTCATCCCAAAACCCTGCTTGTTATCCATTAACCTCAAAAACTGATCAAACTAATCTGCAACCCCAATATCCCTCATGTCTGAGGTGTTGAGGGGACGGATCATTCCTACTACCGTTAATTCATCTAAGCTATGGGGATGAAGTGTCTCCAGACCAGTGGCTAGGAGTGTGATATAAGGTCCCCCGAAAAAGTGGTCGGAAGCATTAGGCCCCCAGCATTTAGTGAGGAGTTCGGCTACCGCATGGGCAAGGTTACAGGGCCAGATTCTTATGATGCTGAAGAGATAGAAAACCTCCTGCTCGTGTACTCTATATGTACGATCCGTGTGTCATCCAAAACTGTTGGCCACGATCAAATGTAACCACCTATGGAGAGGGTCTGGAAAACTAGATCTCTTACGCCTCCTTGGAGTGTAGGGGGCTTCGGAATTTGTCTCCAAAAATCCTTTGGCCGAACATTGCTGGGCCAATCGAACAAGCTTTCAGTGAATATTGGTGGCTGAATTTCCCTTTGTTGATATAAACCAAGCCTGATCCCAAACTTTGCCAATGTCATTATGTACCAACACCTGCCCCTCCTAAACCGCATACACTGCCTCATAACTCTTTCTTCCGCTGTGGTGGGCAGTTCGTAGGAAAAGGAAACTAAGAATTCAAGAGTTAGTTCCCGATAAGTATGCTCAGATATCTGGAAGAAATAGTGCTAACAGGACGATATCATGTTGTAGAATCGCGGATCAATCCCACATACCTCACAGAGTTGTAATCCACAGGGAGATAATCTCCAATCTGCCTAAGCTGAAGGATAAGTAATCGCCTGTAGGCTTCCAGTTCTTCATTTTCCTGGTTAAAGTATAACCAAGGATGGGTGTCATCCGGGATGGAGTCTTCAGCTTTAGTCATCTGGTGTGGTGATAGTTCTAGTCTAACAGATCTTTTTGACATTTCATGTAAAATACAACAGAATCGGTTCAGCATCACAAAAAAAAAATTAAAATTTTCTGCAGAAAATAAATAGTTCTAGTCCAGTGGCTGCACGCCCGTGCTCAGGTAAGGAGTACAATCGTGCGGCTCAGTCCGCAGTCTGGTTTTTGACTGGTTTAACTTTTTGAACTGGTTTTTGCCGAAAATACCCTAAAACTGATTTTAATATGCAAAAATAACTTAAATTTTGAAACATAAAAAGTTCAGGTGTTTTTACAAAAGAGCACGCCCCTGCACAATAGTGTGCACGGTCGTGCTCAGTCTGTTGGGCCAGACTGGTTACGCGGGAAATTTTTAACGGTTTTTCTAGCCAAGCACGCCCCTGCACACTGCTGTGCACGGCCGTGCATGTGACTGGTGTGACAGTTTTTCGAACATGTCAGTTTTCTTGAAAAATTTTTTGCAAGATTTCTCAAAAATTTTCAACACATTACGTTCCTAGAACTACCATAATCATTTCCCTAAAGTTCCAGTCAAAGATTTAGGCTAAAAACACTAGAAAAACTAAGGTTTTCTTCAAGAAACTAAACTACTCAAAAACTCAAGAATCTAGACAGATCTAAACATAAAACACTTAAAAAATGTTAGGGGACGATTATACATACCTTATATTGAATATTTGGGCCTGGAATTCAGAAAAATGGTGGAAAATGTCAAATTTAGGGAGGATGGCGACGGTAGGGACGAGTGGGGAAGATGAAAATGGGTTGACAATGCAAAGCCCCTTTAAACACCCCAAAAAAAGTTTGTCTGCACGTTTTTCACGGTCGTGCCACATGATGTGGCACGGACGTGCTCTTCAAAAAACCTACTGTTTTCGGGTTCTTTTCATTTTTAAACTGTTTTTAAGGGTCCGGTTTTAAAATGTTTAGTTGGATTTCTTCAAAATCATTTTTAAAACCCCATTTTAAGTTTGAAAACAGTTTAAATTTTGATTTTTTTAAAAGCTTTCCCCCGGCTTATTTTCCATATTCTCAGTGCTTACCTGGCGATTTCGGCGTCCTTCACGGGAATTCTCCAAGGTTGCAAATCTCGAAGGAAAGCTGCAAAGAAAACTCAAAACAACCGCAATCATCGAAAATAAAGCATAAATAAAATGAAAAGGAAAAATAAAGTGAAAATAAAATGAATAATAAAAATAAACCGATCAGTCAAGTGACTAGGGTCTTTCTTTTGAAACCATTGTGCTCCCCGACAACGGCGCCAAAAACTTTGATGCGTATGGTTTGGGGGAAACGATTTGATGTGTCAATCCCAAAACATTGTTTTGGGGGAAACGACTGATATTTACTAAACCCTTTTTACAAAGTTTTAAATTTATAAAGTAAACGATAATTATTTTAGAAACTAAAACCAACACATCGGCAGAGAACCTGACATGTATAGTATAGCTTGCTAGGATAAATACCGAGTATCGTATTCCAAGATAACACACTTTCCCCTACTCAACCTTTCATCAGATAACTGATCGGGTTTTAAAAGAAAATTAAAACGGAGGGGTTCTTTAAAAGAAAATAGTTTTGAAAAGGTTTTGGTTTTATAAAATAAAAGATAAAATAGTATAGTACACTAATATCCTTTAACCTTATAAACCAGTGGAAATTTTGTGAGCGGCGGGGACCACAAAATTTCGGTTCGTGATTTTCAGGGTGTGCACAAGTTTTTATTTGCTCAATTTGGTTTTGAGTCATAACCATAACTTTCGATTAAGGTATTTAAAAAACCGACGGGTTTCAATTATTTCAACTTGGTAAATCGATTATGAACATTGAGTCCAATCAGATGAAAATTATTTCAACTTGGTAACTTGAGATGAAAATTATCATAATATCCTTTAACCTTATAAACCAGTGGAAATTTTGTGAGCGATGTCTTGTTCCAAGCGTTGCTAGAGTTTTGGCTTCTCTTTGCAACAACATGATGCTTGCATGATTTTGGTATTGTTTGTTGAACTGATAGAAATGGAGTACAAAAGATTAAATGCTATGCTTGCAAACCGTTTGCGAAGTTGTGGTTATCTATGATGTTACTCTTGCTCAAGTCATTTGGTTTCTATATTAACTGAGCAATATAAGCCAAAGTTTGAAGTAGTGCTTTTTTTTTAATTATGTCTAAATTTATGACACACTTTGAATTTAAAGTTTAATTTGTTGTATGGAAAAGCTTTATTAATTGATTTTAAGAATATGCCCAAGAATCTGCATTTGAACTATTGAAACAAAAACTCTGCAGCGCATCAATTATATCCCTACCTGAGGGTACATGTGATTTTGTTGTGTACTTATGATCAAGGTCTCGGGCGCGTACTAATGCAGTGCGAGAAAGTTATTGATTATGCTTCGCGCCAACTGAAGGTTCACGAGAAGAACTATACAACTCATGACCTAGAACATGGAGCAATCATTTTTGCACTAAAAATCTGGAGGCACTATTTGTATGGAACGAACTGCACATATTTGATCATAAGGAATTGAACATGTGACAACGTCGTTGGATTGAACTCTTGAATGATTATGACTGTGCAATCAAATATCATCTGGGTAAAGCTAATGTGGCAGCGAATGTGAAATCAAACAACGATCTATAATTGGTTTTTCCTCCCCTTGCTTGACATCAAAATTTATAGGTTTGAAAAAAAAAAACTGAATATTTAAGGCTAATTATTTACCGGTAAATGAAACGTTGTATTATTTATTGATTTGGGCTTTTGATTTTATGAAATCAAGAGGTTTAACCACATAATTATTAAGTCTATAACTCATATACGTTTACTTTAACTATGATATTTACTTCCTAGTCTTTTTAAATTCGTTAGGATTACATTTAAAGCTTTCAATGAAATTTATATATACAATTTCTTAACATAATAATACTCCAAGTATAAAACTTGTATTTTATTTTAATTCATATTTTTTATACATACAACTTTATTAGAAGAACTTCACGATTAATGTAATATTAGTTTAGAAACTGTTAGTGTTTATTGTCATTACTATTGATTGTTTATTATCATCATTAACCTCACTTAATCCTAACTGACAAATAAGTTATTTAAGATGTAAGGGAAAAAAGAATGTTGCAATTTTTAGGATAAATTAATATAAATGTTAGTTTTTGTCCCTGGAACATAGGACATAAATTTATTTGTGTGTGCTACGTAAGAGGATAAGTAATCAAAGAGAATGGTTACATGAACAAAGAGTACAACAAAGCATGACTAATTCAATTAACATGAATTTAAACTCGGCCTAACACACATAATAATAAAGTTATGCAACATAGATCATAATAGTATAGTTGAACAAACCTTAGACACAGAATCATCTTCACTGGTGTCTTTGGAATTCCCCAATAGGTATTGAAAGTAAACCAAACCATTTGGTACGATATGAAATATCCTAAACTAAAGGACATATCAAGAATCGAGACAATTCTTATAAATGATCAAGACCATTTTGTGGGTTTTAATATTTAAAATTATTTCGTTTAACAATGACTAAAATGAAACACGCACCTAAGTGTGAAAACCTTCGCCGCTATTGATCATCATTGGTGGTGTTGGCAACTCCATCGATGGCTTATGCATAGCTTGTTCAATATTCTTTTGTTCAAATAAAAAGAAATACATCAAACCATTTATACTAACCTAATTGGATAATTGCAAAACCTATAAAGACAATGCATAAAACAAAAATATAAAAAAGTAAACACACAACTGAAAATGAAAGCCACCACTGCCATTGATCATTGATAGGTTCTCCATAAGGTCTTCATGTTTCTTTCATTTAAAACAAACAAATATCAAAAAACATACAAATTAGAACCAAATACTGAAAAACCTACCTTTGATCTGCTGCGATTCATGGGATGTCTAAAGATGGTGAACAAAGAAGCTAGTCATTTTCCTATTTATACACACAACTCTCAAATGTTATAGTAATTTAAAGAGACATAAATTAAACTTTTCAACTTCTAATCTAAGTTTTGAAACCCACCCTTAAATTGTCACAAATGTTATAGTAATTTAAAGAGTGTAGAAAAGACAACTTTGCCCCTAAACTAACCTCATTTACTATTCTACCATAAGCATAAACATTTGTAATTACTTAAATTTTACAGTCATCTTTCCTAGATGCTTTATAATATAGTGTATATATATATACTCACAGCACACATATATACATATGTATCCAGTTTTATTTTCATTACATCTCATTCCCAATGTTTATTTAACAAAAACCCCTTTGTATTTTCTTTGATTGTTTGGTGAAAGTTTTGATTAAAACAAAGATTATAATGGGTTTCTTATTCAAGAACTTACCTTGATAAAAGGCTCCAATCCTTGATTCTCTCTCATGAATCTTTGATCTTTTGGCTTTAAATCTCCAAGAACACTAACTTATCTAAGTTCTAGAGTCCATTTATGTGATTGCATGGACAAAACAAGAAGATGGTTGTGTTGTTAGGGGTAATCGGCCAAGAAGAAGAAGGAAAAGAAGTTGGATGGGTTTTTCTTGAAGTGTATGTGTGTGGGTAAGTGTAAGAAATGATGTATGGGTGGGTATTTATGGGGAAATGGTGACTGTTTCACTATTAATATTATAATAATAAAAATAATAATAATAATAATAATAATAATAATAATAATAATAATAATAATAATAATAATCACAATGGTATTATATGGTGGAGGGTTTGACCTGTTTGGAGAGAGGAGTTTGGGTATTATATTTTTTTTATAAATCTTAAAACATAATACTCAATCTCATATCCAATAAAATCCCCTTTTGTCATAATTAATTAAGGTTTCTACCTATTCGGTCCATAATAACATTCCCTATACTAATATTTGTTCTTAGCTAATTTTGATCACATTAGAGGTTTTCTCATCGTTCCGGGTCTTGGGTTTGCGCTAAAAATCTAAAACACGCAACCTTCCGGCCTTAACGGTTCAAAAGCCACCAATTAAAATCTATACTAGCCTTAACAATATTTTTACTCTAAAATATTATTTCATATCTTATGGATCAATTCCAGGCTCTAAAATATTAACCAGGTCGTCATCAATCAATACCGATAACCCGTTATCAAACAATCTGGAAGTTCCTAAAATTCCATCAAATTTCCAATTATTACTTGAAAGTAAATATTGAGTTTCTAACAACTCTAATTTTTGCCCAATTAAGTATACTACATATAGCTCATCATTCTTATGGTCATTATTATCGTAAGCGAATATTATCCGAATATTGACAGTTGTCACAGTCTCCCCTAGTTTAAGAAATTTCGTCCTCAAAATTTTCGTCAAATACTAGTAATTTCGTAATAGAGCTCATCTCTTTGCGAGGATATCCTTCTTTGACGTCCGTCTAAACTCGACCTTATCCTATATTATCCTTCCTATTTTCCCTATCTGGCTTATGTCCATCCTTAACCAATCTTCCTAAGAACATCTGCCCAACTAACTAACGAATATAGAACTAGTCATGGAACTCAAGGTGTTCTCACAATATTCCTAGCTCGTAAATAACCAGATCCATAAACCATAACTTCATACAAATTAATTTCCCCATGTTCGCTGTCAATATCATCACCTTTTCCAAAGATGAAAAACCTAGCATAATTTAACTCCTCTCCGTGGTAAATTTCCAATTCAATCCGATTATTGACTGCCTATCTTGACTTAATAAAGCGGTGGTTATTACTTTCCACGCCACAATGTTCCATACTATGTGGTTTCCTTCCAGTAATACTTCTCAATATCATTCACCTATTTCCTTATCGGATTCATTGCTTTTTCCTTTAGCAACTTAGTCACAAGACATTCGCTTTTCCTAGCGTTTTAAACAAACCTTGTATTTGTTCGTCATCCATCCAAAAGACGATATCAATACTTTTCCTTGCTCTGCGTCTATTGAAGTCAATCTCGCAAACCTTCTCCTTTATCCGAAATCTAATCTAAAAATCAACAAAATATTATCTCAAAACACGTCTTTCCTTCAAACCTCTAGGTAATTCTTCCTTAATGAGATAAATTCTCTAAAATCTCCTTATTATCCCAAAGAAAATCTAATCACAACATACGTCTGACGTATGAACCTTATTTCGTAATCATTCCTTAACTCACGATTTTCCTTGAATCATGAATATCATTTCTAAATTCTCCATCCTTTCCTTATAGTGGGAAAATCAATCAACCTTCTATAATCATTACGCGTCCAATAAGGGTTCCAACCTTCCTTACTGATAACTATCTATATACATCCTTACTTACTAATAATGGATTACATAGTCTTCCAAGTCACTCTAATAGTCTTCTGGGATACTTCGCATTTCTTCCATGCTACTCAACTCAAAACCTCGAAGATTCACTTAATAGTAATTACCAACTTACCTCTAAAATGCAGCTTAAACGAAATTTCCATTCATACTATACTCCAAAAGTTCCAAGGGCTTCTTAATAGATTTGCCAAACAAATTCCATTTACTAAACCTCAATTACCCATTACAAATGACAATCTCATTGTCCGTCTTTACTGAAAAACTACATGGTTTCCTTAATTCCATAACTTCCATTCGATAGGAACATCGCTATTCCCATCCTTTCATCAACCTTATCGTAACTTGTTACGGAATATCCTTGACTTAAAATTCCATTTCCAATCGCATCCAATGATGTTTCATCATAACCACCAATAACCTAAATTCCTAACATCCCGAACTATAACTACAAATAGTGATAATAAAGTAATAACTTATATTCATAAAAGATTAAAAACATACCGATCACTACACGGACTCTTAGCGCTTAACGCTCTGATAAAATTGTTCCATGCATCGCTCCTTTGCGTCATCTCGTCGAAGCTCTAGGCATTCTCTATTGAAATGTCATGTCCTCTTACAAAAGAAACAACCTTGCTCAATCTTTTCCTTACTTGCCTTCCTTGCAAGATCTATTCTACACTGTGAAGCCATGTGTCCCAAATATCCACACATTTCACAAACAATCCCTCTTCTAGCATTGTCATCAAGAAAATCAAATTGTTGACCTTTGGGAATCATTTCCCTACTCTTCTCAATCTTAAAATCACCATTGACCTTTCCTTTCTTTCGTTTCTGGTCTTTGTTCTTACCACCTTTACATCGTTTTCCTGGTTCACTAAATCCCTTTCTCTTGACTCCTACCGACATTGCTGCTGATTTTGGATTCTCCTCATCTACTTCGATGGGATCCTTTCTAGTTCCTATATGCTCAATCAATAATCTTGTTTTAACGGCTCCTCCCATCAAAGAACTTACCAAACATCGCACTCTGCATAGTAGTCGGATTTAATGACATCTCCATATCTCTAATCTGTGGTGTCAATCCCCAAATATACTGTTTAACACAAGCTGCTTCAGAAGCAAACAAACGTGGTGCTAACCTAACCAACTCACGGAACCTAGACGTATGCGCCTCTATTCCTATTCCTTGCATGGAAAGTGACCATAACTCAACTTCCGTCTTCCGCATCTCACTAGGAGGACAATATTCCTTCAACAACATCTCCTTCAACTCATTCCATGAAAGATTATACGCGGCATCTTGATTAAATTGCCAAACTCGCGTATTCCACCAAGAAATAGCATCATCACGAAAAAGACATATGGCGTATCTAACTCTCTGAGTTTCTGAACAATTACTGGTCATCATAACCGACTCTACTTCCTTAATCCAACTAATAACCTCTGTCGGATTCTCAGTTCCTGAAAACGTTCGAGGGCAATGGGAAATAAATGTCTCGTAATCACAACCTCGCTTTGGACTTCCTGTTTCATTTGTACGCACTATGTTACTATTTGATATATGATCAAAAATAATAACCTTATGAAACATTCAGTACCAAATCTCAAGGGTGTCTACCTGTCAAACCCTCAGAATCAATTTCTCCTTCAATCATACCTTCATTCATACCTTGCTCGGGTAATCCACCATCACCTAACGCGCCAATACCTTTGTTGCTTCCAATTTTCGTCATAACCTTATGCTGATCAAGTACGTAGTTCACTTGGTGCGCTATCATCCTGGCTAACTGATGCGGTGATAATGAAAGTGAAAAGTCTCCTACCTTCGCATTAGTGTTTGCTATGGGTGCCATAATTCCTTTGCTCTCTATATTTCGAGGGAGAATCTTATGTAAGGAATAGCTAATGGTTGTGAAGTCTACTATATAGGACATCAAAACCATCCCTACAATGATATCTACAATATCATCGTATCCTAAAATAATCGCATCCTATTACTACCTAAAAATATAACATAATATAGGTAATCATGGCCAGGTGTCTAAATAATAAACCAAGCCAACTTACTTCCATAAATGCATAATAACACATTAAAGAACTTTCAAATTAAAATCATTCATGCAATCAAATCAAATACACATAGTCTTGATAATGTTAAAACCAACAAAAGTAACATAGCAAAAACATCACAACAAATTTTGTCCAACTGGACCATCAAAACATGAACGTAAAGTCTAACGCACTCGTAAATCAAAAGAAACACAAACAACTCATGGAGTCGTGCCTCCACGAAGGATAGTAGCCATAAACATCAACAACACAGTGTTCAATGTCGTAGCGGCTCCATACTTCTCATCTGCCTCCTTCAGTCTCTGCTCCATCCCAGCCATACAAACTGCAATCTCTTCCAACATAACATCTTGTTCTGCTATCTTCTCCTGAATCTCTGACAACTCTCTCTGTACCTCCACCAAATCTGCCTCAAATCTCTCAACCCTATGACGTAACTGAAATTGGGCGTCACTCTGAATCACGGAATCCTCCTCAAAAGTGGTAATCCTATCGTCTAATAAATCAATGTTATCATCCAACGAACCAATCCATCCTTTCATAGCTGCCGACTGCTCCTGGAGTAAACCAAACTTAGCACTCAAATCATCAAAGTTAAACTCCGAACCATCCATCCTATGGTATAGAGTATCAGTCCTCATATCCAATCTCACATACTTCCCTTGAAGTGTGGAAATCCTAGTATCAGTACGAGCTCCATGTGCTGCCAATGTAGCCACAGTACACGCTACAGGTTCACCTATCATAGTGGGAATGCTAACTGCAGATGAAGGTCCACCCTGCTCATACTCACAAGGAATGCCTTCCATCTCTGCCTATGTCGCTAACTTCTGTGGTAACCAACCCCAATGTCTGGCCTCTGCTCTTCGCTTCTTTCTCTGAGGAACTGGCGGATCATCGGTGTCCAAAGGTTTCTTGGGCATATGCTCATCAATAGGAGGTGTCATCATAGTAGGTTTGGGGTCAGCTGTCGAAGTAACTAATGGCTCTGCACTAGCGGGTGCATCAGTCACGGGTACTACTGCAGCTGGTGTAACCACTACCTCATCATCTCGCTCTACCAACCACCCTACTCCTAGCTCATCAAGATCACGGACCAATGGAGTCTTTGGTGCTACCTCAGGAACGTGTGGTACTTGCGGTTTTTCTTCTCGGTGCTAGATAAACAAGTGCTCGACGAAGCCATAATCTGTGACAAGTAGTGTTCGCGCCTAATAAGTATATAGTCGTAGAGATAATAGAAGCACATAATCCTAATTCATACAACCAAATAAGGGCATAACAACCTAAACATTGTTTCTCAAGGTACTCTAGGTAATGTATACTAAGTCCTATAATACTTAATCGTTTATTTTGAGAGCGTTCATTGTTATAGTATAGACCTAGTAACTCCTACTTATCTATAACCATTGCTCTGATACCAACTTCTGTCACACCCCGACAGCGCACAACGGAAAGCAAGTCATGAGGTAACGGAAATTGTTACCGAAAAGTCTAGCATCGCATGTGAGTAACGTATGGACGTCTTGCAACCACCCTCTAGTTTAACATATTTACTTTTCCGGTCTTAAGAAAGTTAAATAAAAACATGTTAATACCAAGGTGAAGCGAGTTACATAGTTAATGTTTACAATAATTTAGAAACAATATAAAACATAGTTTATTATTTAAAATCATAAGTACATAAGCTCATGATTTATAGTTTTATGGTCCCAACATCATGTCCATCATAATGCCTGCTAAACCCCACTCTCAAATTCCCTAAACATTGGTACCTGAAAAACATGCTTAAAAACATCAAAAAAAATGTTGGCGAGTTTATAGGTTTTATAGCAAATAATGAAACATAAAGTTTTAATTTAACAAGTATGATAGAGTACAACTCGAAGTGAATCATGTAGACTAGCTAGTTCTACATGTATGATGTAACCTATGGCACTTAATCAGGCCACGACAATTAGCCTCTCAAGCTACAACCTCAATTTAATGAGCAAACAACTTTTAAAGGTTATGCTTTACCGTATCAATAATATTCACCGGATGGTAAGGGTCGTCAACCTGATAGATCTACCAACATAAACTACGGCTCTAAGAGTTAATGATTAAGGCGTGCGGAGAATGTCAGTCCGTAGACGGCCTACAGGTACTTATACAAAGATTAATACCACGTACACTACCTAAGACCATCAAGTATTCAGCAATCCTAGTCCTACCCTTCATACAGCATGTTAATCCCCCGATTTAAAAAACGTTCAAAACCATTATCCTTTATTTTACATCATTTTAAGTTATAAAAACCTGTTCTAAATAAATTTTGGAATATCTTTATCAAAACTCATATTTTAGGCGTTTTAAACCGTAAAACGCGTTTGGATCGTACATGCAAGGTATCCCAAGCGTGTAGAATCTATCCATTCGTGTTTTACACCATTTTAAACATATGAAAACCATCTTTTTATTATTAAAATCAGACCTACTCATAAATCTAAACTACCTCAAAAACTCAACAAAAACAATGCCTAAACATAAACACCTTCTTCAACTAAACCACATCTTACCAATCCTATCTTCATACCATATTATTAGACCATCTAAATCTTCAAAATACAATTTTACATCAGATCTGAATCCTTTTAGAAAACCTTACTGCATGTCCTTAAAATCAAAGGATCTAAGCTTAATCTATCATTTTAGCAACTAAACAATTGATTTCACATTTATCCCCTTTCGTATACATGTATGCGGCCCATATATATATATATATATATATATATATATAAACTCACGACACACATATATACATATGTATCCACTTTTATTTTCATTACATCTCATTCCCAATGTTTATTTAACAAAAACCCCTTTGTATTTTCTTTGATTGTTTGGTGAAAGTTTTGATTAAAACAAAGATTATAATGGGTTTCTTATTCAAGAACTTACCTTGATAAAAGGCTCCAATCATTGCTGCTCTCTCTTGAATCTTTGATCTTTTGGCTTTAAATCTCCAAGAACACTAACTTATCTAAGTTGTAGAGTCCATTTATGTGATTGCATGGACAAAACAAGAAGATGGTTGTGTTGTTGGGAAATGATGTATGGGTGGGTATTTATGGGGAAATGGTGAGTGTTTCACTATTAATATAATAATAATAATAATAATAATAATAATAATAATAATAATCACAATGGTATTATATGGGGATGGTTCGACCGGTTTAGAGAGTGGGGTTTGGTTATTATATTTTTTTTTATAAATCTTAAAACATAATACTCATTCTCCTATCCTATAAAATCCCCTTTCGTCATAATTAATTAAGGTTTCTACCTATTCGGTCCATAATAACATTCCCCTATACTAATATTTGTTCTTAGATAATTTTAATCACATTAGAGGTTTTATCATCGTTCCGGGTCTCGGGTTTGCGCTAAATATCTAAAACACGCAACCTTCCGGCCTTAACAGTTCAAAAGCCACCAATTAAAATCTATACTAGCCTTAACAATATTTTTACTCTAAAATATTATTTCATATCTTACGGATCAATTACAGGCTCTAAAATATTAACCGGGTCGTCATCAATCAATACCAATAACCCGTTATCAAACAATCTGGAAGTTCCTAAAATTCCATCAAATTTCCAATTATTACTTGAAAGTTACTATTGAGCTTCTAACAACTCTAATTTTTCCCCAATCAAGTATACTACATATAGCTCATCATTCTTACGGTCATTATTATCGTAAACGAATATTATCCGAATTTTGACAGTTGTCACAGGCACACATGAAGGTACTCCGCCAGGGCCCCGCGTATAGCGGGCTCCTCTAACCGCGGTCAAGTCTCTGGTCCTCGGACTTATCTTTTTTTTTTTAATTGGAGGCTTGACTTCAGACATGGAACACCGTACACCTCCCGTAGCTCTCGTGTTCCGTATCGAAGGATCTCTCCTTAGGGTCAATCCCGGCAACCTCGTATCCCCTAAAGAGGTTAACGATCATGAAGATCGAAGGATCTCTCTTACAGTTGACTCAGGCGACTCGTATCCCCATTGGTTAACTACTTTGTACTAATGAGAATTAGAAAAAGAATCCTTAGTTTATTTATCTTTAAGTGACACTTTAATATTTAGTGATCAATTAAATATAAAGTTGATTTAATGAATGATAACTTAATAAACTCAACCCATAACCTCCCGAGCCGAATGAAACCTTTGACAAAGGTGGAACATAATCCTAAAGGTGTGCAATTCGAAGATCACTGGTGCACCCGTAGGGAATCTGTAACATCGCAAAATTTTCCCCAAAATTTTAATACATAAAAAGCCCTTATATATATATATATATATATATATATATATATATATTTATTACACCTTTATCATTAATATTATACAAATGTGCCTAAGTCTTTATTTATCCTAACTCACAACTTATATACATACATAAATGTATATAATAATAATAATAATATGATTCTAAATTCTTTTTTTTTTCACATACAAGATTTTTTTTTTTTTCTTTTGAATAAAGCCTTGAGTCAAATAGTCAAAGTCCTAGTCAAAGTCTTAGTCAAATAGTCAATTCATCATAAAACCTTACTTTATGGTGTTGACCAATTTTAATGGCTAATTGACTCCAAAACTAGTATAAAAACCCACCTATGACCCATTATACTTTGCACCTCTAAATCGATTGTTTCAATCCGATTAAACTTTCCCTCATACCTTTCTTCTATAGTCTATTACTTCTACAATTGAAGCTTTGATTATAAGCTCTTGTAATTGGCGAATTGGAAGCTTGATATTCTTTCTTTTTCGTTTTCTTCAATTTGGACTAGCTACGTTGTTGAGTCTTTGGGATTCGCCTCGCATACATTCACAACACATTATTCTATTTTTTTTACGAGACATAACATTTTGCTAAGGTGAGTTTTTACATAGCCCCTTTTCTATTTATCACCATTTTTGGGGTGAAACATGTTACAACATCATTTATGCAATTCAATCATCAATGTGTCTATGTGTTTTTCTATGTTGCGTTATGTCTTGAACATGACTAGGGTAAGCACAATTCTAGCATAAACATTCATCAGCCAAACGGTATACATTGATAGATCTATTGGACTGACAATCCCACCCGGATACGTACCTCCTACAAAGGTAGCGTGGGTGTTTGTTACTGCAATATAAACGAGTGAACCATGAGCGTATGGGATGTACCACAATACAACAGTCACAAGGTTGATTATGCACTCGATTTACTTCTAGTATGTTTTCGCATATGGACTAGATTGCCATGACACATGAATTGCACAACAATTTTATTCGATTATCAAAACCTATGTAATTCTCACCAACTTTTGTTGACCCAAAACATTTTCAACTTAACATGTTTCAGGTTCTACTTGCTTGAATATTTGAATCAATACTTGAAGATGTGTGCATAGTTTTATTAAATTTGATGTACAAATTCTTAGAACAATTGTATGTAACTTATTTAAATCATTTAATGAAATTTATTATTCACCATGAGCTACTGAAAAATCATCAATACGTGACATCCCGATGTTTCCGCCATCGGTTGGGGTGTTACAGATTGGTATCAGATCCATGGTTATAGGGAATTAGGTTATTAGAAAAATAATCTAGTCTATAACCATAGGATTTAACCAGTACTTGCTTCTTTTACTTGCTATTCTCTATCTCCCTCCTACTTCTTATCCCTACTTTCATCCTTACAAGAAGGTTGCTCTCCATCACTGGATCTACTCTCAGACTAATAGGACAAAATCCTTAGGTTTAACCTGAACCACCTTGAGATCTTGTCGAAGTTCTAGATTTTAATAACGAACACGTGCAATCTGGAAGGGTGAACGCCTGTATTCTGAGTCTTCTGTCTAGGCTGGCATTGCGCATATATCCCAATCAGACGAGGGACCCGGATGCCTACCTGGGAATTCTCGGGATGAGTGTTTACTTATAGGCTAAAGCATGTCTTCACTATGTTATTGGAATCTGAAATCTTTGATACGTCAATGTTTTCGTTTATTCGTTTTAATTAATGAATAAATGATTACATTCCTTATATCACCTCATTCATTTCATGCCACATTGAACCTTCATTGTGTCCCTTACAGATCATGTCTCCACGTCACAGCACTCGCAATAACAGTAGTGAAAACCAAGAGGAAAGTAACAACAACCACAACACCAACCACAACAACAACAAAAACAACAAAGGTGTTGATGCCCAACTGGCTGCGATTATTTCCCAACAAATGGCGCAACAAATCACAACTCTGGTTTCTAACTTGTTGGCTCAAGTCATCCCATTGAATGGGAACGGCAATGGAAATGGAAATGGCGATGGAAATCACATAAAGAACGGGACCTTAGTTCGGAAAGGCGAGAAAACAAGTATTGTGGCCGCGGTAACTACCGCGAACCAGAAGCGCAAGACCAGGGATCCTAATGTAAACCTCACTACACAAGCTTCTAACAAGAAACCCTATACAAGAAACTTTCCATTGTGTAATACATGCAAACGACATCACCCCACTGTTTCAGTGTGTCGCCTGTGCACCAATTGTGGTAGGTATGGCCATCTGGTCAACACATGTCATGAGTCCCCAAACCCTAACACCAACCAACCAACCCTGCTCAGGTTGCTAATCTTAATCGTCCTGGTAAATACAACTATGGTCAATGCTATGAATGTGGAAACCCAAATCATTTCCGTAACCGATGCCCTAAACTAAATCGAGATCAAGACCCTCCAACTACTTAACAGCAAACCCCACCATTTGAATGATGTCTACTTTTTAATTCTATGTATTGACACGTTTTGATTCAAGTAATAAATTTAAGTATTATCATAACATCTGAGTGCATGCTTGTTTGAATGTGAACTAATTGCTATATCTATAATCATACTTGCTTACTTGTACAACAATTAGTTGACTACCAAACAACCTACTCAACGATTGGTAGAGGTCATCATGTCTTTCCAACAGTCGGGAGAGGCCCTACAACCTGCTCAACGACTGGTGGAGACTATCGAACCTGCTCAACAATCGGTAGAGTCATAAAAGGACGCAAAACCCTAATGTAAGGTAAATTGATAATTACGGTCCGGAACGTAATCATGAATTTACAGGTACGTTAAGGTAGTGAGAAATTTTATCAAGGTTTTCGGTAGTCGACCAATTGTATACCTGGTGTTTTTCTTTTAACTTCGGGACGAAGTTCCTAAAAGTAGGGGAGACTGTAACATCACAAAATTTTCCCCAAAATTTTAATACATAAAAAGCCCTTATATATATATTTTTTATTACACCTTTATCATTAATATTATATAAATGTGCCTAAGTCTTTATTTATCCTAACTCACAACTTATATACATACATAAATGTATATAAACAATAATAATAATAATAATAATAATAATAATAATAATAATAATATGATTCTAAATTCTTTTTTTTCACATACAAGATTTTTTTTTTTTTAAATAAAGCCTTGAGTCAAATAGTCAAAGTCCTAGTCAAAGTCTTAGTCAAATAGTCAATTCATCATAAAACCTTACTTTATGGTGTTGACCAATTTTAATGGCTAATTGACTCCAAAACTAGTATAAAAACCCACCTATGACCCATTATACTTTGCACCTCTAAATCGATTGTTTCAATCCGATTAAACTTTCCCTCATACCTTTCTTCTATAGTCTATTACTTCTACAATTGAAGCTTTGATTATAAGCTCTTGTAATTGGCGAATTGGAAGCTTGATATTCTTTCTTTTTCATTTTCTTCAATTTGGACTAGCTACGTTGTTGAGTCTTTGGGATTCGCCTCGCATACATTCACAACACATTATTCTATTTTTTTTACGAGACATAACATTTTGCTAAGGTGAGTTTTTACATAGCCCATTTTCTATTAATCACCATTTTTGGGGTGAAACATGTTACAACATCATTTATGCAATTCAATCATCAATGTGTCTATGTGTTTTTCTATGTTGCATTATGTCTTGAACATGACTAGGGTAAGCACAATTCTAGCATAAACATTCATCAGCCAAACGGTATACATTGATAGATCTATTGGACTGACAATCCCACCCGGATACGTACCTCCTACAAAGGTAGCGTGTGTGTTTGTTACTGCAATATAAACGAGTGAACCATGAGCGTATGGGATGTACCACAATACAACAGTCACAAGGTTGATTATGCACTCGATTTACTTCTAGTATGTTTTCGCATATGGACTAGATTGCCATGACACATGAATTGCACAACAATTTTATTCGATTATCAAAACCTATGTAATTCTCACCAACTTTTGTTGACCCAAAACATTTTCAACTTAACATGTTTCAGGTTCTACTTGCTTGAAGATTTGAATCAATACTTGAAGATGTGTGCATAGTTTTATTAAATTTGATGTACAAATTCTTAGAACAATTGTATGTAACTTATTTAAATCATTTAATGAAATTTATTATTCACCATGAGCTACTGAACAATCATCAATACGTGACATCCCGATGTTTCCGCCATCGGTTTGGGTGTTACAGAATCCGCCCTTCACCAAGAAGATCATTCAGTCATCTGGTAAGTGCCAGAAATGTGTCACTCAGATCTGGTCCACTTCAGGGTCCATTGCTTAGAACCCGGTTTGGATATCAGAAGCCCGAGGGATCTGTCTCACTACTGGTTTCCTCGCCTTGGATCAAGCTCGGGGCTACCAGAAGCTGATTAAACCTCTAGCTATTTAATTAAGTTAATGTAGTTTAAGTTATTAAGTTAATCATCATTTAAACGTGCCACAAGTTAAACAAACAAGGATTAGAAGAAGATAACACAACAAATAACTAAAAATAAACTAATAATAATAATAATAATAATAATAATAATAATAAAAGTCTACAAATCGAAGTGGGTTCGGGAATAATGAAACGATACAACCAAAACAAATGATCAACATGGCTGCTCATAGACAAGGTCTCCATCTCCAAGTAATATATATCTAGCATGTTCCTCATGACCCTCGATGTTTTATTGCATAAACTACTCTACGATCCCGTGCTAGGCCAAGTTGATCAAGGTAGGTCGAGGCCTAATCATTGAGGGATGATAGGAGGGCCCTAAGGCCTCCCAAAGGACCCCAAGATCTCTGGAAGACTCTTGGTAGTTGGCCAAATCAAGAACTAGAAGGGATGATCAAATGGTGGGGGTTAGCTTGCTACTTATAGAGTTCTAGGGGAAGCACGATCGTGCCAAGGGTAGGTAGGTGTAACACCCCAACCTAAGGCAGAAACATTGAGGTGTCAGGTAGTGACGATTGTTCAATAGCACATGGACTAAAATGTAAATATTAATAGCAAGCATCTTCCATAGTCTTAACAGAAATTTCAAACATAGTAAATAAATGTTCAACTTTTATTAAAGCACTAGGTCAAGCCTAAGCGTGAAAAGCAAGCAAGATCAAACTTCACCTGAAACATGTACAAAATAATTTGTCAACACATATAATGTATTTGTGAGTACATCTGTTTGATATATATAGTAAGGAAAAGTTAGCAATTCATGTATTATATAGTGTTTGCAAATATGTAATAAGTGGTATCCGGGTCAAATCAACCCTATGAAAATGAAATGAAATTTATGTATAGTATGCGCTAGTAACAGTAGTAATGGAATACATAGAGATGACCAAGGTCTCTCAACAGAGTCACAAGGGGTATATACCATAGTATTATTCATTGAAATGCTAGGCCGCAACGGTTAATGATTTTGACAAGTCATAGATACACAAAGTAACAGAAAACAAACACACATAAGAATTGAGAATCCGGTTAAAAACCGAATCCACGGATCGATTAAGCGAAAACAGCTCAGTTTCAGACGGAAGATATGAGACGAGACAGAAATCGACGAAAACAATGTCATCACAGATTCATATTACATCAGAAACGGTTACAGACACTGTCATTAGTAGGATAAACATCTATCTCGAGGCCGGGGGAGGTCGGGCATGACCTCCCCCTTGAGAGCATTCAAAGCACAAACTCAAAATCTTCAATGAAAACCACACATGAGATTGCTTTATATAGGCCAAGAACCTTCGCCCCTTGCAGGAGGTCGAAAGTGCAAGTTCGACCTTAACATATGGTCGAATCAATAAGTAATATGTTGGTTCGACCTCTTACTTTCATGTTCGACCTCACGCTGGTTCGAACCAAACAGGTCTACCTTAAACAACTACGTCAGATCCCTAAAATGCCCTTATGGATCACCACACTCTCATGTATTAAAAAACAAGACTCAACCCTAATCTATTCGACAGTAACATCCACATAAAGTGCATCAACAATCTCCCCCTTGGACGTTGCTGGCGAATCCAGAAATCTCTTGCATCTTCGGTCAGTATTGTTGAAGTATCAGTGTTTCATCAACAATCTCCCCCTTAACTGATGCAGCTTCATCAAAGTTTCTCTGAGATCCCGTAAGATAATGATAAATCAACATGTTCTTGTGTAACTTCATATGTTCGACAGAATACTAGCCGTAGACGAGTGGATCAAGCAATCAGAAGTTTTCAGCGGGAACTACCGGTACCATTGAGGACTTGAAATGCTTCAGAGACTGAAGTTTCCGACGGGGCCTAACAATAACCACCAATAGCTCTTGAAATTCTTCAGGACTGTAATCTTGAAACTTTCGTTGAATCTACGTGCCACATGACTCCTACTGAGATCCCTCATTACTTTTGGAACATTGAGATCTCAGTCTTGATTCGCTTGTAAATAATAACTTTGTTTGAACAAGTTTCTTCAATCACACTGGAACTGGGTTGACTGTTCTCAACTTGCGGAATAAAAATATATCTGATTTGGCCAATAATAGTCATTTGAATCTGATTATCATACTGTTGATTCTCATGACTACCCCACAATAAAACGTTTCATCATCATCATTTCTTCAACAATTTATGTAGACATCATCACCATTCGAAATTTTTTACCCCTTAAAATACCAATTTTTTCATTTTCTATGTCGAGGGTTCGAATGTGGAAGTAAAGCTACATTCGACCCTTTTTGTAAGGTCGAATGTACCATGATTGGGTCGAACCAAGTTCATTTAAACCTGACTAAAACTGAGATTCCACTTTCGACCACTGACATTCCACATTCGACCTATCGTGAGGTCGAATGTAGAACACAACCAGGTTCGACCTTTGTTATAAACATGAATGAAGCTGATTCGACCTATAAATCCTACGTTCGACCTTTTACAACCCACGTTCGACCTCTCGTAAGGTCGAATCTACTGCACATTCGACCTTTTGCGGAAAAACGTGTTCGTCTTCAATATTTTCTGCAAATTAGCCCATAAACACTCTGATTGTTCGAATTTGATGATGAAACTTGTACAGAAAGGTGCGGAAATGAAAACCTAAACCTCGAATTAACATAAACATGGAAAAATCAAATGAATTTGGGTTCAATTAAGAATCTAGGGTTTCTATGGTTTCAATCTTTCAATCAAAAACGGATTTTTAACGTCTAAAATCATGAAATCGAGCTATGATTGATTCAAACGACTGTTAGATCGTTCAAATCTGTACCACGGCTCTGATACCAGTTGAGAATCCGGTTAAAAACCGAATCCACAGATCGATTAAGTGAAAACAGCTCAGTTTCAGACGGAAGATATGAGACGAGACAGAAATCGACGAAAACAATGTCATCATAGATTCGTATTACATCAGAAACGGTTACAGACACTGTCATCAGTAGGATAAACATCTATCTCGAGCCCGGGGGAGGTCGGGCATGACCTCCCCCTTGAGAGCATTCAAAGCACAAACTTAAAATCTTAAATGAAAACCACACATGAGATTGCTTTATATAGGCCAAGTACCTTCGCCCCTTGCAGGAGGTCGAAAGTGAAAGTTCGACCTTAACATATGGTCGAATCAACAAGTAATATGTTGGTTCAACCTCTTACTTTCAGGTTTGACCTCACGCTGGTTTGAACCAATCAGGTCTACCTTAAACAACTACGTCAGATCCATAAAATGCCCTTATGGATCACCACAATCTCATGTATTAAAAAACAAGACTCAACCCTAGTCTATTCGACAGTAACGTCCACATAAAGTGCATCAACAGTTTTTTCAAGTTACTTCAATAGAGAAATGCAATATCTAAAGAGTCTTTGCATTACTAATTCGTTTCAATCTTTATTTTCAAGCTATTAATTTACACAATCTTTTTTTATAATACAATCAAATTGAACCACTAAATGTCATTATGTTTAAGGACCTTGATGTTAGAAAAAAAATGATTATACACTCAAGGTTAGAAATACTTTGGCTTTGAGGAAACTGGATGTCAAATTCCAAAATGAACAATACTCAATTGGGATGGTTTAACGGATGAGGATATACTTTTAAATTAATTTCATTTTTTTATATCTTAGCCTAAACAAATTTACCTTTATTACTTTTTTATTTTTGTTTTGTTTTGTTGTTCCTGCAGTCTACAACGTAATAGCTGTGTATGGAAGATATATTTTGGAATGTTTGAAAAAAGTTTTATTTGAATAAAAATGTTTTTTTTACAAGAAATCATTTAGGGGCTGATGAATATTTAATATTTTTTCGGTTGTACAGGAAACTTTTTTTTATTTTAAATAAAATATGTAATCTAATTTTATTTAATTATATTTTAAATTTATATATAATATATATATAATTTAAATTGTTCAACCCGTGTATCACACGGGTACATAACCTAGTGCTTATAATATATTAATTAACAAACCAATGTTTACTAGAATTTATCATTTACTTATAACATACAATATTAAAGTGTAGTAATTGTGAGTGGGTTTCAAAATGAATATAATTTCTAATGAATGGAAATGAAACTTAAGGTATTATTTAAGTAACTTCAATTTTTTTTTTTCGTTTTAGTCCCTTACTAATTACAAGAAATCTCGTAAGCTATATAAATCATTGAAGGTGACTGAATTATTATATAACTGATTTAGAAAACACTAGATTTAGGTGTCCATAAGTTTTAGAAATTCGTGACATGTGATTCAAGCCTTAGCAATTATATGGGCTTTCATTATTTCTCGTTGTTTTCTCACATGTATATCATCACTATCAATGTGAATATATCTTTTCCCTTTTTCATTTTACTTTTTGGGGCTACTCATGTACCTTATGTCAGATTACTATTTATTTTCACTAAGTGTAATTCTTGTTGATGCACTTTATGTGGACGTTACTGTCGAATAGACTAGGGTTGAGTCTTGTTTTTTAATACATGAGATTGTGGTGATCCATAAGGGCATTTTATGGATCTGATGTAGTTGTTTAAGGTAGACCTGATTGGTTCAAACCAGCGTGATGTCAAACCTGAAAGTAAGAGGTCGAACCAACATATTACTTGTTGATTCGACCATATGTTAAGGTCGAACTTGCACTTTTGACCTCCTGCAAGGGGCGAAGGTGCTTGGCTTATATAAAGCAATCTCATGTGTGGTTTTCATTTAAGATTTTGAGTTTGTGCTTTGAATGCTCTCAAGGGGGAGGTCATGCCCGACCTCCCCCGGCCCCGAGATAGATGTTTATCCTACTGATGACGGTGTCTGTAACCGTTTCTGATGTAATACGAATCTTTGATGACATTGTTTTCGTCAATTTTTGTCTCGTCTCATATCTTCCGTCAGAAACTGAGCTGTTTTCGCTTAATCGATCCGTGGATTTGGTTTTTAACCAGATTCTCAAAAACAAAGTCAATGAAGATTTCAATTAATAATTTTTCGTATATAAAATGTATTTTATATAAGCTATTATAATACGAAAATAGCCAAACATACTTAGTTTTGTATTGAATCAAATATTTAATTAATGTGGATTGATTTGTTTTATTTTATTTGTTTAGAATATTTTAAGAAGTATAGTTTTAAACTTAGAGTGAAAGACCACATATTAAAAACACGCTTTTTAAGGTACACGATTTAAATTTAATAACATATAAATACATTATCTTAAAAAAAATAAATAATTTTTAATAAAGATTACTTTTATTAGTTCATAAACATTTTCAAATTATGTCTATTAATTTATTTCTAATTTTGTATTAAAATATAATTATATTGATTGATTTACAAACACATAGAATATATATATATATATATATATATATATATATATATATATATATATATATTAAACTGAATTCCAGTAATTATATTAATAAGAGTAAAGATCAAATACATATAGTTTTTTTGTAAGAACTGTGAGAATCAAAGGGGGTAAAAAAAATTATTTTTTTTTTAGAATTTTTTTTTCCCATGTGCTTAAACATTTTTTCTAGATGAATAATACAAAAAAAAAATTTTTAAAAAATTTTTTTTTAGTGTAATTACGTCATTAAGGTAAATACATTAGTTTACACTAGAGTAATTATGTAATTACTCTACACGTAATTACTCTACACCAATTTTTTTTTTTTTTAGTTTTCAATACTATAATACTTGTTTAACAATATGGGGAAAAAAAATTTGAAAAAAAAAATAAAAAAAAATACTCTCCTTTGATTCTCACAGTTCTTACCAAAAAAGCTATTTGTACCGGATCTTTACTCATATTAATAATAATAGTTGTAACTGTCACACCCTCAAATTCCACGTGCGGGGTTTTACCGCGAGGCGCGTGACACACCAGGATCTCAGTCAACGATCACAATAAACATACAACAAACATGCATTCATAATTATATTTAAAGCCAAAATATCATGCTTTGAGCTGTAAACCAGCAGCGGAAGCATTCTTGTTTACAACCAAAAGACATATCATTGTTTACAAAGACATTGTTTAATATGTTTCAAAATAATAGACGACGTGCATGACTCCGTGCGCCTAGTCCGATAACCGCTACCTTAGCGACCTGAGAAAACATGCCAAAAATGTCAACATATAATGCTGGTGAGTTCACAGGTTTTCTTTCATAAAAGTGTTGTTATAAGTTCGGTAAGATCATTTCCCGTTACTACTATGTTATGAGAACGTTAGCTAGACGTTAAGTGTTGCTACTACTGCGGGTGGGAATCCATTACTAAACCGGTATAAGTGTTGAAGCCAGCCCAGACGGACGGGATTACCGATGCCTCGGTAACCCCCAAGGTATTAGAGACAATATGCACCCGCCCGGCTCCCAGCCGTCGGGTGGGGTTTGTAAGGCCCAATAGATCTATCCACATTTCCCCCGTTGTGCATCCCCGCACATTCATGGTTCCCCCTGGGACTTTCTGTAAAAGCCGCATAGTACGTAAAGTAACCATAGTATAACATGATCTATGATAAGTAGTCAAATAAGTAGCATGTTTCTCCCCCGAAAGTAAAACGGTAAAAGTGGGGCTGTGACACTCACCTTGGTTTGCGTTACGTGAAAACAGTTAAGTAGTTATGTTATGATAGTCCCAAATAGCGGCGACCTATCATAAGATGCGTATAAGTATTGGACTAATAACCCGCAGGCTAACTAGTCCCCGTATGTCCAGACCGTGACCATAAACGTTTGAAAGCACCTTTAACTGTTAGACCGACCGTGCCAGACAAGACCCGACATCCCATTGGTGACCCGACATCCCACGTGTTAGATAAATGCAAGACATCATGCAACATATGCAATTAAACACTTAGCACGTGCAACAATTCACCTAGTCTAGCATAATGTCCAATTAACGCATAAACAGGTCCGAACACGTCTTACTAAGTCATTGGGTGTATCCCGGGGTTCCTAACATGTTCCTAGGTGTCAAATCGTGTTCCGGGATGTCAAAACGCGTTCACGACAGCAGTACATGCGATTAGGAAGGTTACACGCGAGTAGGCATTAGCCTATAGGCGATTAGGGGCCTAATCGCCTGATGTATCAGGCGAGTAGGGTCCCAATCGCCCCTAATGCTGCATAATCGCCCCCAGCTCAGGCGATTAGGATGCCTAATCGCCTGCAGCTGCTGTACAACGAGTTTTCGCGCGTTAAACCCTCCAAATCAGATCCGAAACATGCAACAACACCCAATATCAAACCTAAATCATTTACCAACCCATTTCAAGCAAAAACCCCCAACATATCACTGATCTAGCATGTTCTATGCAATTATTTCCTAAAATGGCAAAGTACTAGGTTTCTTCTACCAACCTTATCTTTCCTTAAATGGAAACAATCAGATTTCAAACTTTACAAACATGTAAATCATCAAACCTCTGATCTAACATCTTCCTAGCATGAATCCTAACAACATTGCATCAACAATCATACCATAATCATCCTAAATCCTCAAGAACATACAAATGGGTCAAAATATGCATTTTCTTCAAAACACCACAATAATGGCTAAGATTCTAAGACAACCTTTCTAATGACCTCTACATAACAGAAGTACAATCATATCTTGAAAACATTCATGTTAAAATCACCAATAAGACCAACATATGCATGTAAACTTCACATATAACAAGCATTAAGGTGTAAACTTGGTTTAAGACTCTTTTGAAAGGTTTTTAAAGACACATTTGGTAAAACAAGGTCTGGAACTTTGGGGGAACTCAAAATAACAACTTTACAAAGGTTAGGGATGAAGAACACACCTTGGGTTTTGCTAAAGAAAGGTGTGTAAGCTTGGGGATGGTGATTTTTGTAGCAAAATGAGTTCCAGAGGTGTTCTAAGGTGTGTGGGCGACTTGGGAGCAGCTAGGGTTGTTCTAGAGGTGTTTGGGGAGTTAAGGGTTCTATTTATAGGTGTTTTGACCCGAGCCCTGCAGTTCACGCGAGTAGCAGTACCTTACATGCGATTGGGGGCCTAATCGCGTATAACATCAGGCGATTAGGTCCCAATCGCCTATAACCTTCCCTACTCGCATGTCTATATAGGCGATTAGGCCCTATTCCAGGCCCTAATCGCCTGATACCTGTCAGGTTGGGTTTTCGGCGCGTTAAACGCTATTTTAACATACATAAACACGTATTCACATACCGACAAGTCACATAATGATTCCAAACATATAATGCATGATAACTAACACGTTTACATCCGTTCACCAATTCCCGGGACTCGAGACTCGTGTGTGCATTAAACCCGGTGATTCCACGAATCACCGATCCTTGTACTCATAGTTATGGACCGACTCCCGATGACCCCGCGGATCATCATAACGACTCCCGATGATTCCCAGAATCATCATACCGACTCGACTGACCCCGTTAAGGACGTAATATGCATGACTCGCTAAGGTAGACTTACTAGTTTAGTCAACGTTACTAACCTGAGTTTGCCGGGTGTCACATCATCCCCCTGTTGAAAGAATTTTCGTCCCGAAAATTGCCCAAGGCCAAGAAGGAAGAGACGAAAGAGAAGAAAAATTTTCCGGTTGCCACATCATCCCCCTGTTGAAAGGAATCTCGACCCGAGATTCATTCAGCTTCAGCAGAGACATGTCTTGATTCGAACGCGCGCTTAGGAAATAAATGGGGATACTTAGCCTTCATTTGATCTTCCCGTTCCCACGTGAACTCCGGTCCCCGATTAGAGTTCCAACGGACTTTAACAATGCGGATTTTACTCCGGCGAAGGCTACGGATTTTATAGTCAAGAATTTCAACCGGTTCCTCCACGATACGCAGACGATCATCCACCTTGATCTCTTCGAGAGGGACAACCAAAGATTCATCCGCCAAGCACTTCTTCAGATTAGAAACATGGAAGACATTATGAACATTACTTAGCTCAGCCGGCAGATCAAGCCTGTATGCTACCGGTCCAATCCGTTCCAGGATTGCGAACGGTCCCACATACCGAGGATTCAATTTGCCCCGTTTCCCAAAACGTATAACGCCCTTCCACGGAGATACCTTCAACAAAACCCTGTCGCCAACCTCAAACTCCAAAGGCTTGCGACGACGATCGGCATAGCTCTTTTGACGATCCCGAGCTGCTGCCATGCGGTTACGGATTTGTACGATCTTTTCGGAAGTCTCGTACACAAGTTCCGGGCCGGTGAGTTGACTCTCACCCACCTCGGCCCAACAAAGAGGAGACCGGCATTTCCGCCCGTAAAGAGCCTCGAACGGAGCTGCCTTGATGCTAGAATGGTAACTGTTGTTGTAGGAGAATTCCACCAACGGTAAATGACTCTCCCACCCCTTGCCAAAATCGATCACACATGCCCGAAGCATGTCTTCTAGCGTTTGGATCGTCCGCTCACTTTGACCGTCAGTTTGCGGATGATACGCTGTGCTCATGTCCAACTGAGTACCCAGAGCCTTATGCAAAGACTTCCAGAAGTTAGAGGCGAACCGAGGATCACGATCAGAAATAATAGAGACAGGCACCCCGTGCCGAGAGACCACTTCCTTGAGATATAACCGTGCCAGGCGCTCGAGACCATCGGTCTCTTTGATAGCGAGGAAGTGCGCAGACTTTGTCAACCTATCGACAATTACCCAGATCATGTCGCAACCACTGGGCGATTTCGGGAGTTTGGTCACAAAGTCCATCGTAATCCGCTCCCACTTCCACTCGGGGATTTCAGGCTGTTGCAGAAGGCCGGATGGCTTTTGATATTCGACCTTGACCTTGGCACAGGTCAAGCACTTGCTCACATACGAAGCCACGTCCGCCTTCATGTTCGGCCACCAGTAAAGTATCTTCAGGTCTTGGTACATCTTATCGGAGCCAGGGTGAATAGAGTACCGGGACTTGTGAGCTTCATCAAGAACGAGCTCCCGCAAGCCCCCAAATAAAGGAACCCAAATACGTTCAGCGAAGTAGCGTAACCCATCGGACCTGAGTTCAAGGTGACTATCAGCACCATGCATGGTTTCAGCTTTAAGGTTTTCCTCCTTCAAAGCTTCTTGCTGCGCTGAACGGATTCGATCAGGTAAGCCGGAATGGATAGTGAGCTGAAGAGCCCGAACACGACGAGGTTTAGCCGTTTCCTTCCTGCTCAAGGCGTCTGCGACCACATTCGCCTTGCCAGGATGGTATTTGATAGCGCACTCGTAGTCATTAAGAAGCTCGACCCAACGACGCTGTCTTATATTCAACACCTTCTGATCAAAGATATGCTGGAGGCTCTTGTGATCGGTGTAAATAGTGCATTTGGTACCGTACAAGTAATGCCTCCAAATCTTTAAAGCAAAGACCACCGCGCCCAACTCCAGATCATGGGTGGGGTAGTTTTTCTCATGAACTTTGAGCTGACGAGAAGCATAGGCGATGACCTTCTCGCGCTGCATCAGTACACAACCAAGACCTCGGATAGAAGCGTCACAATAAACCACAAAATCGTCCGTGCCCTCAGGCAAGGACAAGATAGGAGCAGAACAGAGTTTAGCCTTTAACAACTGGAAGGCCGACTCCTGCGAATCACCCCAGTCGAACTTTCTGTCCTTCTGGGTAAGCGAGGTGAGGGGTTGAGCGATCTTCGAAAATCCCTCAATAAAACGACGGTAATAACCTGCAAGGCCTAGGAATTGCCGCACCTCAGATGGCGTCTTTGGTGCTTCCCAGTCTTTAATGGCTTCAATCTTTGCTGGGTCAACGTGAATTCCTTTCTCATTAACAACATGACCAAGGAATTGAACTTCACGCAACCAGAAGCTACACTTAGAAAACTTGGCGTACAGCTGTTCCCGCCTCAGAAGTTCCAAAACAAGACGTAGGTGTTCCTGGTGGTCCACCTCGTTCTTGGAATAGACTAGAATATCATCAATGAAGACAATCACGAACTTATCAAGATAAGGCTTGCAAACACGGTTCATCAGATCCATAAAAATGGCAGGTGCGTTGGTGAGACCAAAAGGCATGACCAGGAATTCAAAATGGCCATAGCGAGTTCGAAAGGCGGTCTTCGGAATGTCAGCTTCTTGAACCCTCAACTAATGGTACCCCGACCTCAAATCGATCTTCGAATAGAAACTGGAACCCTGAAGCTAGTCAAATAAGTCATCGATGCGGGGAAGAGGATAGCGATTCTTGATGGTAACCTTATTCAACTCCCGGTAGTCGATACACATCCGTAGGCTTCCGTCCTTCTTCTTGACAAACAAAATAGGGGCTCCCCACGGGGACGAACTAGGTCGAATGAAACCCTTCTCTAACAGCTCCTGCAACTGGTTCGATAACTCCTGCATCTCGGGAGGTGCGAGACGATAAGGGGCACGAGCAATAGGGGCCACACCCGGAGCAAGTTCAATACCAAATTCGACCTGGCGATAAGGCGGAAGACCAGGTAAGTCTTCGGGAAATACATCGGGAAAGTCGCGGACAACAGGAATATCTTCAATCTTCTTCTCTTCTTCAGACGAAACCGAAACAAGTGCCAGAATGGCAGAATACCCCTTCCGAAGATACTTATAGGCTTTCATACACGAAATGATACTCAATGGGACCCCACTCTTCTCACCGTGCACCAACAGAATTTCTCCATCAGGGAGAGGAAGTCGAATGACTTTATCAAAACAAACGATCTCAGCATGATACAGAGACAACCAATCCATACCCACGACAACATCGAAACTACCCAAGGACACCGGCATGAGATCAATAGGGAAGGAATAACCCGACAACTCAAGGTGACACTCCCTAAGGACGTGCGTCGCCTCGACTTTCTTACCATCAGCCAATTCTATCAAGTACTTAGCCTCTAAAGGTGTAGGTACCCTATCAAGCAATTGACTAAACCCAAGAGATATGAAACTCTTATCGGCACCAGAATCGAATAAAACCGTAGCATAGCGATTATTGAGGAGAAACGTACCAGTAACAGTGTCGGGATCCTGTCGAGCACCACTTGAACCGATCACGAAGGCGCGAGCATTCCTGCCTCCGCCCCCATTGTTTCCATTGCCCGACCCATTCTTCCCGGCTTCACCCTGTTTCAACTTGGGGCAGTTACGCTTGTAGTGACCAAGCTCACCACAGTTATAGCACCCTTGTTTCCCCTGATTTCCCTGAGGAGCAGCGACTTGAGGGGCTGGGGCTGGTGTGACCGATGGGTTTCGGTTCCCCAAAGGGTTGGACCTACAATCCTTGGCTTGGTGCCCAATCTTATGGCACCGACGGCAACGGTCCTTATCATCGCAAGAACCGGTGTGATGATAGTTGCACCGATCACACTTTGGCAACTTCCCAGCATAAACCCCCGGTTGTCGTTCAGACGACGATCCCCCAGTATCAGTCTTCCTTACCTGTTGAGGCTGAGCCGAGCTCGAGCCTTTCCCCACAGTTTCCCACTTCCGCTTGTTACTATCGGAAGTCTTCACAGCAGCGCCTCGAGGAGGCAAGACCCCTTCAGTCACCTTCATGTTGGTCAGCCTGTGGGCCGACCGAACCACCTCAGAATAAACAGTGAGGTTACCTGCAGCTACTAACCCGGCAATCTCCGGTACCAACCCAGCAACATAATGCTCAATCCTTCGGTATTCGGGTGCGTGCAGATCGGGGCACAACACCGCCAACTCATTGTGCCTAGCAGTATAAGCTTCAATCTCAGAACCCACCATCTTATGATTCCAGACTTCATGCTCAAGCTTCTGGATTTCATCCCTCGGGCAATACTCATTTTTCAGCAACTGAATGAATTCTGCCCAGGGCATAGCGTGGGCTTCCCCAATACCCATAGTCTGGGTGGTGGAGTTCCACCAAGTCAAAGCTTGACCCTCCAGGGTCGCAGAAGCATACTTCACCCGGTCGCCTTCCGGGCAGCTGCACATCGAGAAAACAGATTCGATTTTCTCCAACCAACGGAGCAGTCCCACTGCCCCTTCAGTGCCACTAAAGTTGTGGGGCTTACAATCCATAAACTTTTTGTAAGAACACTGGGATGGAGGAGGATTGACAGCACCACCTGGAACAGACACGTGGGTGAGAATCAAGAAAAGGTAAAGTACCCTAGAACAAGGTAGAATAAGTGAGGATCGACGTACCACCCATGGCATTATGAGCGGCTTGGAACGCAGCCAAAGCAATATTCACATGCTGCTGCATCAAGTTATCCAACTCCGCCTGGGTCATATTAATGTTCCCACGGCCACCACCGCGGCCACCACCACGGCCGCCAGCACGGCCGCCTCTGCGACCTCCACGAGCTCCTGACATCTTCTGTCACAACATGAAACAAAAGACTCAGACTTGCCCGTGATATAACCCAATTAAGAATTCCAAGAAACTGGACCGAGCCCAGCTCGGGTCCATCCGTTCAAGCCCAAAGCCCGCCAGGGATCCCATGCATCACAGTTTATGATCTCGTGTGCACCCGACATGATAAACTGTTCCACATGGCCCTCCAGGCGCGCTTTAAGTTTGAAGTTCAGGTCACCGGACACTAGCGCCCAATCATGGTATTATCATAAGCATAGTACAAGGTAATATGCATAAGAACGAGCGTGTCCATTAGGGCATAGAGGGGAGATGTCCAAATCCTTGGACAGATCTCCAGAGTACGCCGAAGCTACCCCAATGTACACCGCCGTCAGGAAAGTTCAATAGTATATCGTTCACCATCGGATCAAAGTAAGGACGAGTCAAGGAATAGGATGATAAGAAGTGAATAGATGATGTAGCGTAGCAGATGATGACACCGACACCCCGACAAGTCATATTGTTACCCACTTGCTAAGACTCGACTAATTGTGACCGTCTAGTGTGTGCGACTCAGTTATAGACTAGACTCTACATGCAGTCTCAGTTCACTATAACCGTTGGCTCTGATACCAATCTGTCACACCCTCAAATTCCACGTGCGGGGTTTTACCGCGAGGCGCGTGACACACCAGGATCTCAGTCAACGATCACAATAAACATACAACAAACATGCATTCATAATTATATTTAAAGCCAAAATATCATGCTTTGAGCTGTAAACCAGCAGCGGAAGCATTCTTGTTTACAACCAAAAGACATATCATTGTTTACAAAGACATTGTTTAATATGTTTCAAAATAATAGACGCCGTGCATGACTCCGTGCGCCTAGTCCGATAACCGCTACCTTAGCGACCTGAGAAAACATGCCAAAAATGTCAACATATAATGCTGGTGAGTTCACAGGTTTTCTTTCATAAAAGTGTTGTTATAAGTTCGGTAAGATCATTTCCCGTTACTACTATGTTATGAGAACGTTAGCTAGACGTTAAGTGTTGCTACTACTGCGGGTGGGAATCCATTACTAAACCGGTATAAGTGTTGAAGCCAGCCCAGACGGACGGGATTACCGATGCCTTGGTAACCCCCAAGGTATTAGAGACAATATGCACCCGCCCGGCTCCCAGCCGTCGGGTGGGGTTTGTAAGGCCCAATAGATCTATCCACATTTCCCCCGTTGTGCATCCCCGCACATTCATGGTTCCCCCTGGGACTTTCTGTAAAAGCCGCATAGTACGTAAAGTAACCATAGTATAACATGATCTATGATAAGTAGTCAAATAAGTAGCATGTTTCTCCCCCGAAAGTAAAACGGTAAAAGTGGGGCTGTGACACTCACCTTGGTTTGCGTTACGTGAAAACAGTTAAGTAGTTATGTTATGATAGTCCCAAATAGCGGCGACCTATCATAAGATGCGTATAAGTATTGGACTAATAACCCGCAGGCTAACTAGTCCCCGTATGTCCAGACCGTGACCATAAACGTTTGAAAGCACCTTTAACTGTTAGACCGACCGTGCCAGACAAGACCCGACATCCCATTGGTGACCCGACATCCCACGTGTTAGATAAATGCAAGACATCATGCAACATATGCAATTAAACACTTAGCACGTGCAACAATTCACCTAGTCTAGCATAATGTCCAATTAACGCATAAACAGGTCCGAACACGTCTTACTAAGTCATTGGGTGTATCCCGGGGTTCCTAACATGTTCCTAGGTGTCAAATCGTGTTCCGGGATGTCAAAACGCGTTCACGACAGCAGTACATGCGATTAGGAAGGTTACACGCGAGTAGGCATTAGCCTATAGGCGATTAGGGGCCTAATCGCCTGATGTATCAGGCGAGTAGGGTCCCAATCGCCCCTAATGCTGCATAATCGCCCCCAGCTCAGGCGATTAGGATGCCTAATCGCCTGCAGCTGCTGTACAACGAGTTTTCGCGCGTTAAACCCTCCAAATCAGATCCGAAACATGCAACAACACCCAATATCAAACCTAAATCATTTACCAACCCATTTCAAGCAAAAACCCCCAACATATCACTGATCTAGCATGTTCTATGCAATTATTTCCTAAAATGGCAAAGTACTAGGTTTCTTCTACCAACCTTATCTTTCCTTAAATGGAAACAATCAGATTTCAAACTTTACAAACATGTAAATCATCAAACCTCTGATCTAACATCTTCCTAGCATGAATCCTAACAACATTGCATCAACAATCATACCATAATCATCCTAAATCCTCAAGAACATACAAATGGGTCAACATATGCATTTTCTTCAAAACACCACAATAATGGCTAAGATTCTAAGACAACCTTCCTAATGACCTCTACATAACAGAAGTACAATCATATCTTGAAAACATTCATGTTAAAATCACCAATAAGACCAACATATGCATGTAAACTTCACATATAACAAGCATTAAGGTGTAAACTTGGTTTAAGACTCTTTTGAAAGGTTTTTAAAGACACATTTGGTAAAACAAGGTCTGGAACTTTGGGGGAACTCAAAATAACAACTTTACAAAGGTTAGGGATGAAGAACACACCTTGGGTTTTGCTAAAGAAAGGTGTGTAAGCTTGGGGATGGTGATTTTTGTAGCAAAATGAGTTCCAGAGGTGTTCTAAGGTGTGTGGGCGACTTGGGAGCAGCTAGGGTTGTTCTAGAGGTGTTTGGGGAGTTAAGGGTTCTATTTATAGGTGTTTTGACCCGAGCCCTGCAGTTCACGCGAGTAGCAGTACCTTACATGCGATTGGGGGCCTAATCGCGTATAACATCAGGCGATTAGGTCCCAATCGCCTATAACCTTCCCTACTCGCATGTCTATATAGGCGATTAGGCCCTATTCCAGGCCCTAATCGCCTGATACCTGTCAGGTTGGGTTTTCGGCGCGTTAAACGCTATTTTAACATACATAAACACGTATTCACATACCGACAAGTCACATAATGATTCCAAACATATAATGCATGATAACTAACACGTTTACATCCGTTCACCAATTCCCGGGACTCGAGACTCGTGTGTGCATTAAACCCGGTGATTCCACGAATCACCGATCCTTGTACTCATAGTTATGGACCGACTCCCGATGACCCCGCGGATCATCATAACGACTCCCGATGATTCCCAGAATCATCATACCGACTCGACTGACCCCGTTAAGGACGTAATATGCATGACTCGCTAAGGTAGACTTACTAGTTTAGTCAACGTTACTAACCTGAGTTTGCCGGGTGTCACAGTAACAAATAAAAACTGAATAAGTAATAATTATTAAATAAAGAAACAAATTAAAATAAATGTATTGTTTGAAATAATAAAATGGGAGGCTTTATAATGGAGTTCTTTGTACTCCATGTGATGTCTTTTATTACTATAGATAAAATCGATTAATGTTGATTGATTTATTTTATTTATTTGTTTTGAACAATATAAAAGTCTCACACATAAGCTTGACTAATTGCATTATTAATTTGTTTATTTGACTTTTGAACTATTTTAAGAATTTAAAATTAATATATATTTGCTTAACATAGTTTAACATCTAAAACAATGACCAAAATAATAAAACTTAATAATCATTTGTCAAATATTGTAACAAAAATAATTTTAAACATAGAATAACAGATTAAATTTTTTAAAAATGGGTTAATTTAAGGTACATGATTTAAATTCAAATTTAATAACACAAAAATATAAATATGCTATATAAAAAAGAATCATGTGTTTTCTTTTATTAATGATTTCAGTTACAACTATGATTATTAATATAATTACTAAAATTTAATTTAATAAACTTATATCATGGTTTTGCAAATCAATTATTATAATTAAATTTGAGTTTAATGTATTAAATAATAAAATGAGAGAATTCATGAGGGAGTGTCACGTGTCCCTCGTGTGTTTTCTTTTATTATATAGTGTAGAAGATGTAGATGTAGATATGCACATCATAACCGACAATTTAAATGTCAGTAGCCATACATTTTAGTGTTGTTAATATTATTCAAATTAATTGCATATTTAAAATGTTAGTCCAACCATAATAACTTGGAAAAAAACAGATGCCTTTATTTTCTTATGAACAAAAAAATAATTTGTTAATTAACACTATAATAAACACTTAAACTTTTATATCTTGCAAACTTTAAATATTTAATGTGTCCAAATCGTAACTCTTCTTGATGATAGTTGTTTAGAATTACTAAAAAAATCCATTAATTCCAGGTAAACGACAGTTTATAAATACTCAAATACGAGGGTTAAAAATGAAGATCTTGAAATAGTCGAGGGACCGGTTGATTCATTTATGAAAAGCAGAATGTGTAGGTTGTCACAGTCTCCCCTGCTTTAGAAAATTTCGTCCCGAAATTTCTTTCAAGTGGAGGCTTCTATGAAACATAAGGCATTTGAAAAAAAAACAAGTAAGTTTTCAGAAATGCATCAGTCATGATTTGACAAAGTTTAAAATATTTGTTTAAAGCGGAAGTTTTTAAATCTTTGACGCTTGACCCAAAATTAGGAAGCTGAGGGTTTACAATGAAAAATGTTTGGGAAAACGAATAAAAGCTTATGACTGCACTTTGTTAAGGACATGTAATGGGATTTCGACTAACATAAAGTGTAGGAGTATACAAAGTTTAAGGTTTTCTATAGAGGTGGTCAACAAGGAAGGCTCCAACAAAACTAATTGAAGCTTATGGAAAATGTTCTTATCGAAAATGATGGTTGTTAGTCAACGATCTAATGAAGAGGTAATTATAAAGTAATGGGTAGGTGTTTAGTCAAACTCCTAGTCCATTCCCGCAGTATCGTTTATGCTTATATATAGGGTGTACTGCAGCTAACCCACCACACTCCCAATACTTTGGACTCGTACTGATTGTCTACCAACGGCCTAAATAGAATTACACACCACCCTCATGTACATGTAAATCCATGATTGCGTTCCGGGTCGTAATCATCGATTTACCTTAGACTAGGGTGTTATACTTTTCCATAACCCTAACAAGAAATAAATGCGTGCAACCAAAATATGTTAAGTAATCGATACTGCAATGAAATAATGACATGGTTAGAGGTCCTTCCCTTTCGGGTTTACCCTTTAACCTTAATGAGAATAACATGTAAGTATAAGACATGGTTAGAGGTTCTTCACCTTTCGGGTTCACCCTTAACCGGTAAATTTATGTTCACATCATTGGGCTCTAAACACCCATATTGATAAACTCCGAGAATTTCACCGTTCCCCTCGGGTTGGAGTATTCTAACCCGAGTTATACGTGGGCACTGGCTTAGATCTCATACGAGTTATCAACTAGTATGTTCATTGGCCATGATGATGAACAAAATAATGTAAAGTATAACAGGGTCTTGCTCAAAACAAGAAAAAAAATATGCATACCAAATATGTGTTCATGTAAGTATATAAGTATAGCATAAAATTTCGATTGAAATTAGAGTATAATATAAATCGAGTAAATCACACAATTGCACAAAATGAAAGTAAACGAGTTGATTTAATGCTTAAAATCAGGGTTGTAAGAATAACTACTAATAACTAGTGCGAGAATAATTACAAATAACGCGTGAGAATAATCACCGATAATCTATATCTATCTATATATATTATAAATGAAAGCATTTTAATGACATGGCATTCAAGGAGGCATTCTCCTCTTTGAGTGTGCCATGTGTCATGCCATGTAGCAATTTAAAAAAAAAACTAATAATAATAATATAAAACCTAATGTACTAAATTTAAATTGAGTTATTTTAGGAAAAAAGAATTTAAAAACAAATTTAAATTTTTCTCTCTTATGTTTCCTCCCATAATTTTTAAATGTTAATATATTTTATATACGAGATTTTTTAAAGAAAAAAAATTACACCAAATTAACGAGTGTTTTATTATCTTTCCAACGAGTACCATAGTGCTATATAAAAAACGGAGAAAAAAAAGACTATTTTTGTGGGGTTTCGTTCATACAAGAAAAAAAACACAAAGTGTTTAGGTTATTCATTAATAATGTTTTTTCTTTTAAACCAGGTTATTATCTACAATGTTGAAATTCAGCCCAATCACCATGCTTTCATTGAAATTTTACTCTTTTAAAGATGCATAGGTATACTTTATCAAGAGAAGTTAGGAGAAAGAATCGCGCAACACTGCAACACATGATGTCACCTTATAGCAAGGTTATTTTTTTTATTTATTTAATTACAAGAGTAATAATTATTACTATTAGTATTAGTATTATTAGAATTGTTATATTTTTCAACCCCGGGATGCTCCCGGGATAAAAGCTAGTAATAGAATAATACGAGAATAATTATAAATAAGATAATGTGCGAACATAACTATAAATAAAATGGTGTAAGAATAAAATAATGAAATTTACTACAAATAAGAGTGCACGGAACAGATGTATAGCCTACTGGCATGAAGGTTTAAGTTTAGTAATTTTGCATATATACACCATACGATAAAAGGCATTTAGCAACATTCCGATGAGGATATGTCCATTGTTTTGTTAGACCACAAGTTTTTCGACTGAAAGAGTGCAAGTGTAAAAAGATAAATTTTTGTTTATCAAAAAAACGTATTTTACTCAAACTTTATGATATAGTTTGAAAGAATAGTAATAATGCATGAGGATAACTCTTTAGAAACCGAAGAATGTTTTAGGTTCAAAACAGATTCACTTGAAAAGATTTCGTAAGTACACATTTTCATGTGTTTACGAGAAGTCGAGTTTGAAAAGTGTTATAAGGCATATTATCAGTCGCAAATTTCTTTTCCTGAAACCTATATTGGATCCGTTAAATGAAAACAAGCAGATTTACATTTGACTTGTAAAATATACAATACAATTTATAAAATGCAAGATGAAATCATTTCATGAAGTATGTGTAAATCTAATGTGTTTCAAAAGACCAAGATTTAAAATGGCGTGAATGATAAAAATCAATGTGTGTAATACGAATAGATTCCCAATATTTAAGAAAGTCCATGGTTTCAAAATAACGTGGTTGTGAAAAGCTTATAAATATAATATTGCTTATAAATATTTTGGAAGATCGAGTCATGGCAAGAGAATTGATAGGGGCTGAGTTGAATCTCCTTGATAATATTTGAGTTTAGTCTGACTAAGAAGTGCTAACTAATGGTAGTTGGTTATGGCTTAGGAGACTAGGTGTAGCTATATTAGTATTAGGTATATGAGGATATATTGTGTTGAGTGTATTGTAGGCGCATAAGCGGCTACAAAAGTCATAATTTAGGGATATACTGTTACTTCAATCAAGTAAGTTTATAAACATGAAGATATAAAACAGGTTTAATAATAAGTTTGGGAAACCATGTTCATTTTTAACTGTATGATGATACAATATTCCTAAAATCAGGATGTGGTCGAAGTTAAACACAGAGTTTAAAACTTAAGTTGTGGGTAAAAATGTTTTAACACAAAAAGAGTAATACCTTATAGTGTAAAAGTCACAAAGCATAAGTGAAATAATGTAAGCTTTAATGCGATAATATAACGAACAAAAAGTTTTAATAATGATGATAAGGAATCCAAAAGCGAATGATCAATGAATAATGGAATGTGAAACAACAAGTGATTAAATCGAGTCTTCAAAAGATACACAAACATAAATATCAATGATATAAAACATTGGAATTATTTCCATAGGAAACTTTGACTAACTCAAGTATTTAAAATTTCCTAGTGACTTGTGGGGGTGTATGTTAGCCTATAAGTGAATGCTCATCCCAAGAGTTCCCAGGTAGGTATACGGGTCCCTCATATGATTGGGATTTATACGAAATACCAGGCATAGACAGAAAACTTAGGATACAGGTGCTCACCCTTCCAGATTGCACGTGCCCCATCACTAATGAATTCCGAAACTTTAGCGAGATTAAAAACAAGATGCAGAAATAGATCTTTGAGATGTGGATTTCACTCCTAACTCAAAGATGTATTTCAAAATTGAAAACTATTGTGGAATGAAACTAATCACTAAGTTAAGGATATCACTTCCAGCTTAGTGGTTAAGTTTCTTTTTGAAGGAAATACTCTTTGAGGTGTGGATGTCACTCCTATCCCAAAGATATATTCCTAAGATAAATAACATATAAAGGAGTGAAACTAATCACCAAGCTATGGATGTCACTCCTATCTTGGTGATATTGTTTTGTTTGTAGAATGAAATCTTCTTCGAATATCATGAGAAGTAAAATAAGGAAAACTATCAAAAGAAATATGAGAATAAAAGAGAGCATATAAAGGGTAGCTTAGTTATAGTCTAGGTCAAAAGTATTTACTATTAACCAAATTCCCTATAACCATGGCTCTGATACCAACCTGTAACACCCCAACCGATGACGGAAATGTAACACCCCAGGAACACACCTCATCAGGGACGATGAGACTCTAACAGGGGGTGAATGTGACACCCCAGGAAAATCCCACATCGGCCGTGGCCAGGAGAGATCCTTGGTTCATAAGTAATGTCTTGCCTCTTAAATCACCAACGCGTTTTGGGGCTTAATGTTAGTGGATGAGAGGAGAACTCCACAGTTAAGCGTGCTCAGGTGGGAGAAATTTCAGGATGGGTGACCTCCTGGGAAGTCTCCACTTGGGCAACCAAAAACAAATCCGTGAGCTCTGGATGGGCAAAGCGGACAATATTGGTGATGAGAGGGGCGGGGTGTTACAGATGGTATCAGAGCCACTCCTGTGCCGTTCGGGATGGTGGGTGCATACCTCATTAGGGACGATGAGACTCTAACAGGGGGTGAATGTAACACCCTAGGAACACACCTCATCAGGGACGATGAGACTCTAACAGGGGGTGAATGTGACACCCCAGGAAAATCCCACATCGGCCGTGGCCAGGAGAGATCCTTGGTTCATAAGTAATGTCTTGCCTCTTAAATCACCAACGCGTTTTGGGGCTTAATGTTAGTGGATGAGAGGAGAACTCCACAGTTAAGCATGCTCAGGTGGGAGAAATTTCAGGATGGGTGACCTCCTGGGATGTCTCCACTTGGGCAACCAAAAACAAATCCGTGAGCTCTGGATGGGCAAAGCGGACAATATTGGTGATGAGAGGGGCGGGGTGTTACAGGAAACATCGAGGTGTCACGTATTGACGATTGTTCAATAGCATTTGGACTAAAATGTAAATATTAACAGCAAGCAACTTCCATTATTCAAAATGAAATACAAAAGTCTTAACAAATATTTCAAACATAGTCAATAAATGTTCAACTTTTATTAAAGCACTAGGTCCAGCCTAAGCGTGAAAAGCAAGCAAGATCAAACTTCAACTGAAACATGTACAAAATAATTTGTCAACACATATAATGTATTGGTGAGTACATCCGTTTGATACATATACTAAGGAAAAGTTAGCAATTCATGTGTTATATAGTGTTTGCAAATATGTAATAAATGGTATCCGGGTCAAATCAACCCTATGAAAATGAAATGAAATTTATATATAGTATGCGCTGGTAACAGTAGTAAATGAAAAAAAAAACCATTGAAGTTACTTAAATAATACCTTAAGTTTCATTTCCATTCATTAGAATTTATGTCCATTTTGAAACCCACCCACAATTACTACACTTCAATATTGTATGTTATAACTAAATGTTAAATTTTAGTAAACATTGGTTTGTTAATTAATCTATATACCTAATAAACAAAAGTCCATGAGTACACTTGGCACTCCCACATTCATCCTCAATTGTGGAGCCAATCATATTGTGCCAAGTGTCTCATTGTGGGATTTAATAAACTTTTTGATTTAAAAAAAAAAAAAAAAAGAAAATATAAAAACCAAACAAAAAAACACGGACATAAGCAAACACCTATCATCGCCTCCTTCTCAAACAAACCTCTCCAAACCCTAATCCCAGCGATTACCGGCGATCGACCCAATCCTTCAACTCCAATCAAAGGTAACCTCTCTTTCATTCTTATTTTAATCAATCCATGTTTATCCCTCATTGTCACCGTGTTTTTTTTCGTTTTTTTCTAATCTCTTTGTCGATTGAGTCTTTTTTTTTTCCCTGTTTTGATTTGATTATTTATGTTTCCATTGTTGTGTTTATGTTACGACAAAGAAAACATTCGTTTGCCCTTAATTAGGGTTCTTGATTGTTTGATTAGGTTTGTTGATTTTTTGATAAGTTTATTGAATGGATTTTGTTGTGCTCAAACATTGTTTTCTATTTTAATTTTACACTGATGATGTTCTTAAAAACTATGGTTTTCAGAAGATTAGATTCTTATTTTTTTTTAATCAACTTTGTATGAACATTGTGAATATGACTGGATTATATAAAGTTTTCAATTGTTTGATTAGTTTTTTTGATTGTTTGATTAGGGTTCTTGAATGGATTTTGATGGACTAACACAGTGTTTTATTTTTGATGTAAATAGATGATGTTAGGTCAAACTTTGGTTTTCCGAAGATTAGATTGTTGTTTTTTTGGAATCAAGTTTGTATGAACATCAAAAAATATGACTCGATTATATAAAGTTTTCAATTTGGGATTTTTCCAAAATTAATCTGTTTTCAAAATTGAATAGGTTTTAATAAAATACAGATTTGCCACTTATGTATTCATCAAATTATTCAATTTCAGTTATATGATATCATGTTTTAACATGTTTTTACTAATAATACAGTTGCTCTAAAGGTCGTCGCAGAATGGTTTATGGATTTTGGGTTAAATCAGAGGGCAGAGAACGTGTGTGTATGGTAAGCGACCTTTCTTATGCCTTAAAACTCTGTTGGTTGTTAGAATATTTTCATTGATCACTGTACAGTATTCGGATGTATAATGTTTATTAACTGAAAATCCAAGAGATTACTTTATAATCAAAATTTTTTGTATTGATTTGTAGGCGTTGCCCGGAGATTATAAGGAATGGATTTCTAAGTATGGATACCCTACTGGCATGACCAGAATTCATACGTTGGATCAGAGATCATTCGAAGTTAAAGTGATGAATATCGCTGGGAAGTGGTTTTTTTACAATGGGTGGAAGCACATGATTACAACGCTAAACTACCCAAGTGGTTGTCACTTTGTGTTTGAGTACGAAGAAATGCTCAACTGTTTTAATATGTATACTTTCCATCAGGATGCCATAGCTGCACCGGGCAAGTATTTCTACTGCAAACTTGATGACCCGCTCAGTGATCTGAATCGGCTGGTATGTTTTTTAAATGATGTTTATAAACATGACATAACGCCTTAAATACATTAATATGTACTAATGTTTCAACATTGTTTTTCAACTTTCCAGCATATAAGTGCCTTCGTTCATCATGGTTTGTACAATCGAAACCCTCCTATGGAACCGATTATGGTTAGCTCATTTCCAGGTAATATCATGTATATAATATATTGTTAGATAATAAGACTTTTTAAAATTTTGATGTTCATAATCATAACAGTATGCTGGAAAATCATCTTCTTTGCAGGGCATGTTTTCCAGGTCCAACTTGAATACGATGGTCATGAGATTTTCATTACCCAGGGATGGCCGTACATGAAACAGAGGTTTAACATAACAGCTGATCATCTGATGGTGTTTCAAATTTACAACGAGGTTTGTTTCTCGATTTCAAATTTCAAAAAATATCATTAATTTTGTTTGAGATTTATATCATTAATTTGTACACCTTTCATGTGTTTCATTGTAAAATTAACAGAAAACATTGGAGTTGTCCATCTTTGAAAAGAACAAGCTGACCCTGCCTCCGGAGTTGTGGGAGGACGTTGAACAGCCCGAGGATGACCAAGTTAATCAGGAGGAAATAGCTGTGGTTTCTGATGATGATGATGGAGAAGACTATTCAGATGATGATGATATGGAAACTGATGATGATGACTCTGGATCGGATGAAGATGTTGACGATATAGAAGATTGGGCCGTTCCAGTTGTTTTTGTTGTTGACAGGCATTTTGTAAGTATTATATGTTTAAGCAATCTGTTATAATCATTTTGATGCTATATAAACTGTTTTATAACAAATTTCATGTATCATTATTTGTTTTAGCGGATGAAGACACAATGGGCTAAGGACAACGGCTTGAACAGGCCGCGCTCATTGACAATTAAGGATGCTGAGCAAAATAGCTGGGGTGTCTCTGTAGGTATTGAAGACAGGGGATCGAGTAAGCGTTTTTACATCAAAGGTATGTCTGTGTTTGTTGCTGACAATGATTTGCAGGCTGGTGATCAGGTGCATTTCCGTTGGTTTGAAAAACGAGGTCTGTTCAAGCTCTCTAAAGTAGTTAGGGTTGATGGTAATTAGGATGGGATTCAGTGGGTAGTTTTTTGGATATAAATCGCATACTTTTGGTCCTAAGTCGTGGTGGTTTCTGAAACAATACAGTGGTTGTGGGTAACTCTTAACAAACTTGATTATGGTCGTTTTTTGGATGATGATTAATTAGCGGTCACATACATTGATATGTTTTTTGTGTTGATATGTGTTGATATGTGTGTTGATATGTGTTTTTTGTGTTGATATGTGTTTTGAAAAAATATACATTGATATGCTTTGTAGGTTATAATAGTTAGCAAAAATTTGGTAAATATGTTTTTTTTAGCAATAGGTAAATATGGTTAATATGATTTATTTGCCATAATGAGAATTAAAAATTAGACAACTATATATTTTACAAATTGACTTTTTAAAAATTGTTTATAAAAATTTAAATTTGGTAAATTACATTACATTAAGTTTTGTCATTCTCATTATTAACATTCTAAATTTAAGTAACTTTGACTTTTTTTTTGAAAACGTACCAAGTTTTAATACTTTCCATTTTTTTACCAAATTATACATGTTTTTTAATATTTTAAAAACATAATTAATTAATAATTTTCAAAAATATATCAGTCTTATTTTTTTTTTGAAAATTTATATATATCAGTCTTATGGTTTTTGAAACATTACAGTGGTTGACTTTTTACAAATTGACTTTTTAAAAATTTTATATTAAAACTTAAAATTGGTAAATTACATTACATTAAGTTTTGTCATTCTCATTATTAACATTCTAATATTTCGTAAGTTTGACTTTTTTTTGAAAAAGTCCCAAGTTTTAATACTTTCCATTTGTATAGACTTATACATGTTTTTTAATATTTTAAAAAAATAATTAATTAATAATTTTCAAAGTCAAACCGTTTTATGTTGACAAAGAAGATTTATGGAAAGCCAATCAATTAACGATGTGTAATTGACTACTTTTTATGGTTTAAATCAACCTATATTCGATTTGTCTTTAAATATCCTAATTTATGGCGTTGACTTTTTTCTGGTCAAATAGTGTTGCTGTGTAACTTTTAGCACTAGAGTATGGTTGTTTTTGGGATTGTGATTAACTGTTATTGGTTACATAGATTGGTTTGTTATACCTGTTGATATGTCTAACGAGAAATAGATTTATGATATTCTTTTTTTTTAAACACATATGAATTCTTATTAACAAAATCAAACGTTTTCTTTGAAAATATTAAATTTTTGGAATAACATTTTTAAAAAAAATTATAACGTTTTTTAATATTTTTAACTCACAAGTAATTAATAATTTTCATAATCAAACCGTTTTATCTTGAGAAACAAGATTTTTGGAAAGACAATCAATTAACAATGTATAATTTGACTACTTTTTATGCTTTCAATCAACCTATAATTTATCTTTTTTTACATCCAAATTTATGCCGTTGACTTTTTCCTCTTAAAATTGTGTTGCTGTGTAACTGTTACCACCTTAGTTTGGTTGTTTTTTGTATTGTGATTAACTGTTAGTGGTTACATACATTGTTGTGTTTTTACCTGTTGAATGCTTATTAACAAAGTCAACCGTTTTATTTGAAAAATGTTAAATTTATCCAGTACAATTTTAAAACAAAACTAAACGTTTTCTCTTTATTTTAAAATCACAAGTAATTAATAATTTACAAATTAAAAAAGTTTTAATTTGACAAGCAAAATTTTTGTATAGACCAAAAATTAGTCTTTGAATTTTTTACATAATTTCGGAAAGTTTGACCCATTAATTTGATTGAAAATGTATTATGGAAACCTTTAAACTTAATCAATTAGATTGGCATTTCTATTTATATAATCAATACCAAAAATTAAACATTTCTTCCTTATTTATAATTGGTGTACCAAATTATATATACATGTACAAAATTTTCGAACTTAATTCATTTTTTTTCTTCTACATTTCGCAGGTAGTATATACTACTTTAGGCTCTTACATTTTTATTTATATATCACACGAGTACTAACATATTTTTGTTCGCAATTATTTGTGATAACTATTACACACGTGCAGCCAGATGGATCCAAATAATGTAACATTTTTGAATGACATAACATGGCGGCTGAGTAATTATACAATCAAAGTTAAGGTACTTAGGCTTTGGAAGAGAGCAAATCGAAAGACACCAGGTGAAACTCTTTGCATTGATATGGTTGTTATGGATGAACAGGTTAGATTTTATATCATCAATTCATTTGTCACATATATGTTACCAAAACTCCATTGAATATTTTCTGGTCAAATAATGTCTTCTAATTACATTTTTTTACGCAGGGTTCTAAAATGCAAGCGATTGTGTGGAATAGATACATGAAGAAGCATGAAAAATTTCTACGTGAAAATGAATCATATTATATCTATAGACCACAACTAGCGGATAACAAATCTGTTAAACACTTTTCTAAAAATGACATATTATCTTTTACTTTTGAAACAAATCTTACAAAGTGTAACAGATTTGATGGTAGCCAATATGGTTTTAATTTCTCTTCTTTTGAGTCTATTAAGTCTGGTAACCTTTCGCAAGAACAAAGGATTGGTAGTTTTCGAAGCCTTAATCTTTTATATATTTTTATTCTTTTAATTTGTCTTCTTATTTATTAGTTGAGATAACATTTTAAATATTTTAGATTTCATTGGCTTTGTTGAAGAATGGAGTCCACCCGAGCCTATCGAAACAAAAGCTGGATTGAAAATGAAAATGAACTTACTCTTGATTGATCTAGAGTATGTGTTTAATTTTTCCCATTCATAATTTATTATCTCATAATCTTTCATGATATATTCATTTCTCATTTGTACGATTAATACTTTGGAAGAAATGTTTGGAATTTATGCATGCTCTAATAAAAAATGTATTGTATGTAGTGGGGTAAAAATGTCATGTTCTTTGTGGGATGAATATAGTGAGCAGATGTTTGAGTACATCAAGCAGAACGAAGCTGAAGTCCATGTAGTTCTTATTGTTCAGTTTGGTAGCTTTACCAATTATAAAGGTTTGTCATTTCTTGCAATTTGTATTACGTTTGACATTTTTTTTACTTTTTTTAAAAAAATAACGCTTGCTTTTTTATTTTTTTTAGGTAATGTAAGTTTGCAAAATGGCTTCAATATAACTCGCCTGTTTATCAACGAAGATATTGACGATATTCGTGCTTTTAAGAAAAGGTTATATGTTTAAATTATCCTGTAATTATTTACATATATCTAAAAATTTGACTTATTATATAGATGTTATATTAATTTTTTTATTCTTATAGTTATATTGAAAAGTTTTTATCTACGGAATCATCGTCTGTGCAACGATCTCTTGGATCGTCTGGTAGTATGAATATTAATGATGAGTTCTTGAATAAAACCCCTTTCAGCACTATTCGTGATCTTCCGTTGATAACAGAGGTAAGATTCAATTGATTTATCATATCATTATATACAAGTTTTTTTTAAAATTCATAAGACTAACCAATTCCTGTTTCTTTTGTAGGTGAACAAACAGGTCATTGTTCTTGGAACCATTAAGGGTGTCGATGATAAAGATGAGTGGTATTATTTGGGATGTGAGCACTGTAATCACAAGGTGGAGCCGACCTTAAGTTTACCTGATGATAATGAAGAAACAGATGTTACTTCGTTTAAACAGGTGTTAGTTTGCCCCAATAGAGAATGTCCAAAGCACATCGTCTCTGCTGATCCAGTGTATGCTTTATCTTAAATATGTACATCTTAAAGTAAAACAGTATTAAATTTGTTTAATAATATTTTGTAATTTGTAAATGTAGGTTCAGAGTACCTTTAAGGGTTCAGGATTTTACTGGTATTACATCCCTTACTTTATTTGATCGTGAAGCAAAGAAATTGCTGGGAATGTCAGCAATGCAACTTTTAGAAAAATCTAAGCAAGTAAGTTGTTTACACTCTGTCCAAAACAAATTAGTTATTTTGCTTTATATTATTTATTTCATTTGTTATTAAGGTTTCTGGTGAAGAAAAAACAACTCCAACTGAATTTCGTGATCTTGAAGACAAAAAGTTTGCGTTCAAAATAAAAGTGGGTCAATTCAATATTGACAAGCACCTAGACGGATATAGTATACGCAAGTTTACAAATGAGTCATCGATACTTTCTTCACTAGAACAAAAGTTCTCCGATATTCAGGTTTTTTATTCCCATACTATATTCCTTTATAGGTTGCTTTTATAAAAATTTATTATTGTTTTACTATATAATGTGACACATAGAAATCCTTTAATGTTTTTAGGTGGATCAACCTGGATTTGAAAGCTTGGATGGAGTTGAATCGTCTACACAAAATGCAGTCTCTCTTAAGGTTCTTTTCACCTATTAAATCACTCCCGCAATTTAATTTAAATTGCTACTATTATCAAACATAAAACCTTTCATTTACTTTTGTAGGATTCTGTTGGAGATAACAACACTCCAGAATCATCTTGCAGAGTTAGTCTGGTCCATGACGAGCAGGAAGTGAAGCGTAGCCTCGACAAAGTTTACGGTCTAGAAGATGATGCAAGTGAGTCTACTACCAAAGTGCGTAAGGGTGATAAGAAAGTTTGCACCGACAAATCAGTTGAGATCCCCCTGTTGATCCCAAAGCTTGAAAAATAAGAACATTTATCCGTTTGTTTGCTATTTTTTTGGGGATTTTTTCTGAATGTTTGTTTATGGTTTGAAACAATTTGGTTTTTATTATGGTTTGTTTGATGTTTGCTACTATTTTTCATTTGAATTAGTTGTTGGTTTGAACATTTATGTTTTTTTCCTTACCTTTGGCAAATAATTGTTCGTTGTTGAATAAATTTTAATTATTTATACGTTACGTTGAATTATCTATAAGAATCATAACATTATTCATAGGTCCACCTATATATAATTAACATTTTTTTATCATATTTATATTTTTTCAAACAATTTATCAAACATAAAGTTCTAATACATTCCATAAAATTATTCAACAAAATATGAGTAATACTTAATTATATTACTTTTTTAAAAAACGTTTTTTTTACTTAGTTTTATTTAAAATTCTAAGTATTATAACTAAAGATTATGTTAAAATTACAAAGTTGCTATAGTACAGTTACTTTAAACAATTGTATTCTAATTACATACTTAATAAAAAAACATAATAAATACTAATAATAATTAAGTTGACTTTTTCGTTTTCTTTAAAATTCAAATACTATTTCTTTAATAATGGTAAGTATTTAACCTTATTAATAAACATTTTTAATTACAAAATCTTTGTAATTACACACTTGCTAAAAATAAAAACCTATACATGTCCATATATTAAAATTTTCGAAAAATTTGAACGTAATTACAGCAAAAAATTCAAATTTTGAAATTCATTTAAATATGGTAAGTAATTAACCATATTAAAACAGTTTTGACTAGAATTTTTCTGTTTTTAAAAATCTATAAAACCCTACTACTATAAATCAAACCAACACCTTTCATATAAACGAATCCATTCATTCTTACAGACAAATCAGAAGACTCAAATATTCAAGAGTTCATCTTTGCTTTTGTATATTTTCTCTACTTTCTACCAAACAAGTTGAAGGTAAGTAATTCTTTTATTTCAATATTACATGTTTTCGTAGAACATGTTTATCTACATGTTTTTTCGCTACTGTTCCATCAAAGAAGATGAAGGTATGTAATTCTTTAATTTCAATATTACATATTTTCGCATAACATGATGATTCGTACTTTATGTTGATTTATAATATATTGTTAGATAAGTATTATGTATCGTTGAATGTTTATATATATATAAACCTATCATCCATAATTTTAAGTTTGTTTATATTTTGTTAAACTCTTATAATGCATTGAATGTAGAATTGCATCCTTTTAGTTGAAATGGGACGTAAAAGACTCTCTAAAAGTTCGAATGGTAATTTTTTTGGCATAAATATACAATGTATTTATAATTTTATTATTTTTAATTTGTCATCTAATTTTTCGATTTTTTATAAGGTGATGACAAACGAACGCCATTATCTAATATCTCAAACGGTACACTTATTTCGTAGTTATATATGTCTTTATTTATATTATCGTTTACTTATCTAACTAATACGTAATTCTTCATAGTTATCTCCCATGAAGAAAAAGTTAGGCACGCGGCCGAGTGTCGTAGATATAGAAAATTACAACTGGATGCAAAGAGATGCAAGGTGAACAATCATAATAATGGAATTCAAAATGTGCCGCCAACTACAATATTTAATCGTTACTCCGTTGAAACTTCCAACCATTATATTCATCAAAGCTCATCTTTCCAAAGTACATTGAATGTTTCTACACCAGGTAAATCAACGAATAACACTTTCTATTTTTAAGTATTTCTATACAGTCTTAACTACCATTCCACATTTACAATTTAAGTAAATTTTATTTGTTCGTCTTTTTTTATAGTACAATTGCAACAAAATCATTTGTTTAATTTATCAAATGTAATTTTTATTTATTTAAACTACATGTTTCACTGTATACGAATATCCTATTTTCTTATTGATTTCATTATAAAAACTAATACTATTTCATACGTTGTTTCTACGATTGAAGTCAATAAATATATTGCAACGGAGTCTCCAAAATCCAGAAAACTACAAATGGATTCTATGAGACTCAATGCTAATCAATGTCAAAATTCAAACTCATCAACATCCAGAAGTACTTTAGTTTCAATCGATATGCCATCCTTTAGATCAACCTTCAACAACCCATTTAATGCATCCTTCTCTGGTAATAAATTTGTATGCCATTTAAATATTCGATACCTTTACTTTTTAAATTGATGACAAATTTTTAACTCTAACACTTTCTCTTTGTTATTTCATTATGTATTATTAGGTTCCACACAAAGAACTCCTTTGTCCAATATTACAAACGGTATCATAATACTATGTTATACACCTTTTATTTTTACATTAGTCCTTTATTTTAACATTAAACGTTTATTGAATATACAACCTGATATTATTTTTATCCATAGTTTCCGTGGCTGAAGTCCAAAGACAAAAATCTACAGAGTTACGAAACGTTAGAAAAGCACAACTAGATTCAAAAAGACGTAAAGTTGGTTCTGTTGGTAGACCTCGAAAACAACCCACTGTTGCACATGAGTGTTCAAATGATGACACGCTAAGAACTCCTACTTATCCAACCCCATCTGGTACAATTTGCTTTGTGTCGATTAATGTAATGAATTTCTGAATCTTATTAATACTAACTTTTAAATGTTATTATTAATTAAAGGTGGACTTACTGATGTTAATATGGTCTCACTTGCATCATCTTCTGCTCAAAGAGAACCGATTAATACATCAAGGAATAATCGACGTTGCATCTCACCTGTCCGAATGGTTAGTTTATCTGACGAAGAAAATGTGGAACCTCAAACAATTGAAGGCTTGCAATTTAAGGGTGTCTCTAAAGGTAAATATTAAATTTACAAAACATTTAAAAGCCTTTTTTTTGTTTTATAAGTTAGTTTTATTTTATTTATTCTGTTTGCAAGATTATCTGGATCATGGTGATCAAACCGTTGTATGTCAAATGTGTAATGCAAAGTTGTGGAGGTCAGAAGCTACTAGAAGCGTAAATGTTTGTGGAAAAACAACCTATTTGCTATGTTGTGGTTATGGAAAGGTACAACTTCCAGATTTCAAAGAGAGCAATTCAGATTATCAGAACCTTTTCAAGAACATAGAATTAAAGAGCAAATATTTCTTAAAACACATTCGCCGCTTCAATTCTATGTTTTGTTTTACTTCAATGGGAGGGAAGGTTGATTCAAATATCAATAGTGGAAAGGCTCCCTTCATATACAGAATAAGTGGTGAGAATTATCACACGATGGGTGGTCTTCTTCCTTATGATGGTTCGAAACCGAAGTTTTCGCAGTTATATATATATGACACTGAAAATGAAGTTTCAAACCGAAAAAACATTTATAGGTAATATTCTACAAATTTTATTCAACTTTTTTTTAGCCCTGTATATAAATTTTAATGTATTAATTTCATTTTTTTCAATTCTTTTCAGTAAGGAAAAGGAAAAGTGTAAGGATATTTCTGACCTCCTTGACATTGAAATCATTCAGTACCTGAAGTCGATGTTAGACTCAAATAATGCGCTTGTGAAAAGTTATAGGAGTGTACGGGATCGATTTCATGAAAATCCAGAAGTTACCCTTAAGTTGCGTCTTATTGGTAGGAGAACTAAAGATGGCCGAACATACAACCTACCAACTTCGTCAGAAATCGCTGCTCTTATTTTTTCAGACAATGATGAGCAGCTTGACAATAGAGATATTGTCGTCGAATCAAGATCAGAGGGACTTCAGCGTATATCTGAACTTCATCCGTCGTATCTAGCCTTGCAGTATCCATTGCTTATTCCCTTTGGAGAAGATTGTTATAGGGTTGATATACCACATAGGGAAGAGAGGAAATCTAAAAAGAAGGTTGATTCAAAGTGTTCAATGAGAGAGTATTTTGCATATCATATTCAGGACAGAGTTGGTAAGTTCTCATTGATTTTGAATGCTAGGCGGCTTCTTCAACAGTTTTTGGTTGACGTTTATACAATGATTGAGAGTGAGCGTTTATTTTATGTCCGTTTCCAGCAAAGTAAACTTAGGTGTGAAACTTATACTAATCTTCAAACGTTGAACCAAAATGGACCTACTGACTTGGCAAAAGTAGGGACACCTGTGATTTTACCCTCTTCTTTTACTGGTGGTGCACGCTACATGAGGGAAAATTATCTTGATGCAATGGCTATTTGTAAAAGGCATGGATACCCTGATTTTTTTATTACAATCACATGCAATCCAAAATGGCCTGAAATTAGACGGTTTCTTAAAGACAAGAAGACAAATCCAGAAGACAGGCCAGATATTTTAGCTAGACTATTCAAAGTTAAGCTAGACTCAATCATGAAAGATTTACGTGAAAAAGCACTATTGGGCAAAACTTCAGCAGGTAAAATTGATTACCAAAAAAAAAAACCTCCAATATATATTCATATATTAGCATCTTTATTCATTTATACTAATACAATTCTTATTTGTTGTTTCTAAATAGTAACGTGTTTTATTATATTGTTTTACTTTATGTTTCAGCTGTCTATACTATAGAGTTCCAAAAACGTGGACTGCCCCATGCTCATATCTGTTTGTTTCTTAAAGAAGCCAGTAAGCTACCCACAATTGAACACGTTGATCGTTTTGTTTCGGCTGAAATCCCTGATAAGAATCTTGATCCGGAGTTGTTTAGTCTTGTGAGTGACTTTATGATGCATGGACCATGTGGGCGTGAATATCCGAACTGTCCGTGCATGCTTGACGGTAAGTGCTCCAAGAAATTTCCAAAGAAGTTTTCTCCTGCTTCAACTTTAGATTCAAATGGATATCCGGTTTATAGAAGAAGAGAGTCAGGGATATTTGTTGAAAAAGGAACTGCTACGTTAGACAATAGACATGTGGTCCCTTATAATGCAAAACTTTTAAGGCGTTACCAAGCTCATATCAATGTTGAATGGTGTAACCAGGCCGCTTCAATTAAGTATTTATTTAAATACATTAATAAAGGACCTGATATGGCTAAAGTTGCTTTTGTCGAAGATAATGGAGAAGGTGAAGAAGTGATGCAAAGAGATGAAATCAAAAAACATTTTGATTGTAGGTTCCTTTCAGCATGTGAAGCTTCGTGGAGAATATTTAAAAATGAAGTGCATTATAGATACCCTCCAGTTATAAGGCTTCCATTTCATTTGCCCGGTGAGCAAAGTGTTGTATATGGTCCAAAAGAAAATATTCAAAATGTGCTCGACAAACCAACGGTGGCTGCCACAATGTTTCTAAAATGGATGGAACTTAACCGAAACGAAGCTGTGGCACGTGAACTAAGTTACATTGAAATCCCAAGTAAATTTGTCTGGAAAGAGGAACAAAAAAAATGGGACTTTCGAAAGATGGGTAAGGCAATTGGTCGTGTTCACATGGTTAATCCATCTATGGGCGAGGCGTATTTTTTGAGAGTGCTTCTAAATAAAGTAAAAGGCCCTAGATCATTTGAGGAGATAAGAACGGTAAATGGAGAAATCTTACCAACATTTCGTGATGCATGTTATGCTCTTGGCCTCTTAGACGATGACAAAGAATATGTAGAAGCTATTGAAGAGGCTCATTATACCGGTTCTGGATATTGTCTTCGTAATTTGTTTGCGATGATGTTGCTTTCTAATACCTTATCTAGACCTGAGCATGTTTGGGAAAAATCATGGAAGTATCTGTCAGATGGTATTATGCGTAGACACGAAGACGTATTCCAAATTGAAGGTAACAAATTTTAATTTCCAAATTTAATGAAATAATTTTTTTTAATGTCCCTTTTATTTTAAATTGAATGGTCCAAACTTTTTTGTTTTTAGGTTTGTCTCTTCCTGATGAACAAATAAAGAACCTTACGTTGCTTGAAATTGAGAAACAATTGCTTCGGAATAACTCAAGCCTGCGTAGGTTTCCTTCTATGCCTTATCCTGATAATGATTCCATATCATCTGCAAATAACCGTTTGATTCTTGATGAGCTGAATTATCAAGTTAGTACGTTGGCTGAGGAATTTCATACCTATTCACGTTCTTTAACTGATGAGCAACGTTCAATTTTTAATCAAATCATACATGCGGTTGATGGTAACAAAGGTGGGCTATTCTTTGTTTATGGTTTTGGAGGAACTGGTAAAACCTTTTTATGGAAAACGTTGTCTGCTGCCATAAGATCTAAAGGACAAATTGTTTTGAACGTTGCATCCAGTGGTATTGCTTCTCTGCTGTTATCTGGTGGAAGGACAGCGCATTCTAGGTTTCGTATACCTTTGAATGTTACTGAACAATCATTGTGCGGTATAAAGCCCAACAGTGATATTGCTGATTTATTGAAGCAAACTAAGTTAATTATTTGGGATGAAGCTCCAATGATTCACAAGCATGCTTTTGAGGCACTTGATCGTACAATGAAAGACGTCCTGCAGTCAAATTCTTCACCTAATTCTGATTTGCCTTTTGGTGGTAAGGTTATGGTTTTTGGTGGTGATTTTAGACAGATCCTTCCTGTTGTTCCAAACGGTAGTAGAAGAGATATTTTAAATGCATCAATAACTTCTTCTCCTATTTGGAATAGTTGCAAAGTCCTCACTTTAACAAAAAACATGAGGTTAACTTTAGGTAACAACACGTCTGAATCCGATGAAACAAAGGCATTTGCAAACTGGCTTCTTGAATTAGGTGAGGGTAAAGTTGGTGAGTCAATTCATGATGATGAGTTTGATGTGGAAATTCCAGATGATCTTCTTATTAAGGGTACATCAGATCCGATTTCTAGATTAATTGACTTCGTCTACCCTTCACTTATCCAACTTTACAAAGATAAGGATTACTTTGGGGAACGAGCAATACTTGCACCTACAAATGAAGTCGTACATGATATAAATGAAAGGCTTCTTGCATTGTTTCCTGGAGATGAAGTCGAGTATCTTAGCTCTGATAGTATATGTCAGATTGAGAATGGTAATAACCGTTCACAGGAAGACTTATACTCTCCTGATGTCCTTAATGGTTTAAAAATTTCTGGGTTACCTAACCATCGTTTAGCACTTAAAGTCGGTGTACCCGTCATGTTGTTGCGAAACATAGATCAACAAAATGGTTTGTGCAATGGAACGAGGTTACGAATCACCAGACTTGCAAAGCGTGTTATTGAAGCCGAGATCATATCAGGTGGAAACATTGGTACCAAAACTCTTATTCCAAGAATAAATTTGATACCATCTGATATCAAGATTCCAGTAAAGTTCCAAAGGCGTCAATTCCCAATAAGTGTATGTTTTGCAATGACCATCAATAAAAGCCAAGGACAGTCTTTATCAAAGGTTGGATTGTATTTAAGAAATCCTGTATTCTCACACGGCCAGCTTTATGTCGCATTATCAAGAGTTAAAAGCAGGGCAGGCGTGAAGTTACTTATACTGGATGCTGATGGGAAAGTGATGACTAAAACAAAAAATGTTGTTTATAAGGAAATTTTTAGCGATATTTGAATTACTGTGTATTCGTTGCTTTTAAATTTTAATAAAATGTTTCTACTTTACTTTTTCTTATACGTTATACTACTCCAAATAATCGTAGGTTGGTAAACTGCGTGTAACGCGGGCAATTATCTAGTATATAATAAGCATATGCACATCATAACCGACAATTTAAATGCCACCAGCCATACGTTTTAGTGTTGTTAATATTATTCAAATTAATTGCAAATTTAAAATGTTAGTCCAACCATAATAACTTGGAAAAAAACGGATGCCTTTATTTTCTTATGAACAAAAAAATAATTTGTTAATTAACACTATAATAAACACTTAAACTTTTATATCTTGCAAACTTTAAATATTTAATGTGTCCAAATCGTAACTCTTCTTGAAGAGAGTTGTTTAGAATTACTAAAAAAAATCCATTAATTCCAGGTAAACGACAGTTTATAAATGCTCAAATACGAGGGTTAAAATTGAAGATCTTGAAATAGTTGAGGGACCGGTTGAATCATTTATGAAAAGCGGATGGTGTAGGTTGTAACAGCAGGGGTGTGCCTGCTGTCACACGTACATTCTGTTGCCGCAGTTATGAGCTTGTCTATCCTTTTTGTCTTTGGCACGGTCCACGGGTGTGCACCTTCTGTTAAGTGTGTTTTCTTGCTCTCCAAGTTTGCTGCGTTGTCTTCTCGTGTGCAAGGCCTCTGTGCAAGTATGCATGAGCGTGCTTGGTCACTCCCGGACTGATTTTGTAACTGTTTACGTCCCAGGATGGTCTTCAAACATACAGTGTACATGCTGCAAGTCTCGTATCTTCAAGAATCTCCATTTTTAGCTTGTTTTTTCCCGGGAATCATCTGTTTTCATCTTGGAGCTCCAGTTTTCTGAGAAATACAAATACGAACGAATTAAGCCCTAAATATCAATAATATAAGCCTAATTGTACCATATTATGTGACTGTTTGTGCCTGTTTTATATTTTAATTTTGTGAGTTATCATTGCCCGTCTGCCTTATATCTTGATGCAATTTTCACATTAATAATGGAATTAATAGAATATTGAATTCAAAAAAAAAAAAAAAATAGTGTACTCCTTAAAAGACTATTCTGGTGATTATATTTGTAACTTCTGCATTTATAAAAGAGTCATATAATAGTGATAGGACAATCTATTTTTCTATAGTCTTATAAATCGTGAAAATAGGTTGTTTGGATGCAGCTAGCTAGGAAATTGCCAAAATTAAAATAAGAGAAAATCATTCGAAAAGTCCTTGTGGTTTATCTAAATTTCACCTTTAGTCCTCTACTTTTTAAAATTACATATGTAGTCCCTAACTTTTGATGTCACTTAACTCGAATAGTCCTAGGAGTGGATGAAGGTAAAATAATCTAGTTAAATCTGTGTGCAATGACTAAACTACCCTTACTTTAATAAACAAAAAAATCAATTAATTAATAATATACAAACATGCCCCACTCAACCCATTTGGTCAATTATGTGCTTTCACTCATTGATAGTGGGACCCACTCACTTTATCTTCCCCACAACCATCACCACCACCACCACTCATTTTCCGACACACCACCACCACACTTCTGCCCAATCTACAAAAAACCACTCTTCCTTATCACATCAAAATCATCAAATGAATCATAATCTACAAAAAACCACTCTTCCTTATCACATCAAAATCATCAAATGAATCATAAGTTGACAAAAGTTTGTAAAAAGATGGTGGACATAGCAATGTTAATGGAAGAAGAGTATAAGAAGAAGATGATGAAGAAGAAGATGCAAAGTGATAACAATGATCTAGAGTTGTTAGCTTCTTCATCTTCTTTAACTGGTATCTGGATCAAGAAGCCTCATTTTGAGAAACTGGTTTATTAACTGAAATCAAAGATCGGTTAAGCAACTATTAAGGGCGTCTTCTCTCCGTGATCTACGGTTGGGTAAATGTCAAGCAACTATCATCATTCCCAAATCCTCTTCTCCGGTACAAATTCATCATCTTCATCAGTCATTGTTCCCGATCTGTTTAGTTTCTTTTCAAACTCTGTTATTTAAGGTAATAGTAGTTTAGTAATTTCATTAAGAGTTAATAGCCAATTTCGTCCCTAAGGTTTGGGTCCCGTTTGCTACTTCAGTAAAAGAAAGTTTTTTTTTTTTTTTTTTTTTTTTTTTTTTTTTTTTTTGCAATTCAACACCTGAGGTTTGGATTTTTTTTGCTATTTTCGTCCTTTTCACTAACTCAGTTAAAAAATCTCGTTAAGTTCAAGGGTAGGGCTGTCATTTTACCTCTAATTTAAAATGTTAATAAAAAAATCTTTAATTTTTTCTAAAAAATCAACCCCACCCCCTATATATCTCTCTCACTCTCACTCTCTCTCTCTCTTTCACACACTCTCTTTCTCTCTCACACTCTGTCTATCTATCAGATTAATACAATAATAATAATAATAATAATAATAATAATAATAATAATAATAATCAAATCGTCAGTAGGTTTGACTGGAAATGAATCTTTTTGGTAAAAGACATCGGATGAGTCAGGGAGTGAGTGGTGTGGTGTGGGGGAGGAATAAACCATGCGATGTGTGGGTTTTAATAACTTATTCAGGAAGAAATAATGGGTATAAAAATTAGAGGAGGATTGAAAGAGGGACAAATCCGATCAATGCAGTGGGGATTTAGGATGGAGATGGTGCGACAGTGGTGGGTTTAAGGAGGAGGTGGTGCAGTGGTCGTAGGTTTAGGGAGGAGGTGGTGCAGTGATGGAGGATTTAGGGTGGAGGTAGTGTGGCGGAGACGGGTTTAAGGTGGGGTGGTGGTTGATACAGTAGTGATACGGTGGTGTTGGGTTAAATTTGGCTATTAGTTTTGAATCCATGAATCTCCGAACCAACAAGTAGTGATGGTTGTTGTTCCCTGTCGAAACAGGAACCCTAGTTTAGTTCAGTTTTTGAAATCCTGAACAACGATCAGTAAATCCGGTCAAAGGTCCGGTCAAACACCTAACATTGTACAATAGTTGATCGATAAGTAGTAGTAATATAGTACGATTGAGTTTCGAAATCTATGAAATTAGAAGATGAAAATGAAGAAAAATATGTAACGGGATGGAATTATTTTTTGCATAGGATCGGAACAAGATGGCGGTGAGTTTAAGGTGGTTGATACAGTGGTGATATGATGGTGTTGGGTTGATTGTGACATGGTGGTGGTTGTGTTTAAAAGGGGGAAGAAGATGAGTTATGATTTTTTTTAATTAAAATAATCATAGGATGAAATGTCTAAAGTGTCCCTCATTAAAGTGGTAAAATGACAAACCTACCTCTGACCTTAACGAGATTTTTTAACTGAGTTAGTGAAAAAGACGAAAATAACAAAAAAAAACCAAACCTCGGGTCTTGAATTGCAAAAAAGAAAAAAAAAACTTTTTTGTACTGAACTGACAAACTGGACCAAACCTCAGGGACGAAATTGACATTTAACTTTTTCATTAATTAACTGATTTTTTATATTTTTATTAAGTAAGGGTAGCTTAGTAATTTCACACATAATTAACTGGATTATTTAACTGCCATCTTTAACGACTATCCGAGTTAAGTGACACCAAAATTTAAGGACTACATATGTAATTTTAATAAGTTTGTGACTAAAGGTAAAATTCGAATAAACCATAAACAATTTTCTCTCAAAATAATTTACGATGAAAGAATGCAATTCTAATACAAAGGATGATGTAAAGTATGACGAGGGTGAAGCATGATTGCTGTTTTTGCGTAAAAACAAAGATATTATCCATAGAATATTGGGAAATTTTCTACTAGCTGGATCTTGTTCCTTTTCTCTCCTACTTCATACTTTTCTTGTCCTTAAATTTCCATAAATATTCATTTCTATACAAATCATGGACCCCATTTTTTCTATGTAAAATTACCAAGTGGTAATTTTAGAAAAAAATATACATAAAACACTTATGCATGTGTCCATACTTCTAGAGTGTTGTTGCGAGAATATAAAGAGATTAAATATAAATCCTTTTTCTTTTCTTACCAATGTGTAGATTATTTACATGAAAAAACATTAAAGATTAAATATAAATCCTTTTTCTTTTCTTACCAATGTGTAGATTATTTACATGAAAAAACATTAAACTATTTTTCTTATGTGCAACTTATATAGAAAACGAAAAACAAATTGATTTATTCACATTTTATAATTTCCGCGTCACCGCCATCATCGTACTCAATAAATCTCATAATAGCAATGCTATGGTCTGAATAGGGTAAGGTTTAGACTGCAATAACTCTACCACATAGCAAAGAGAGGCTGGTTCTAGTGTGACCCCAGGCTAACCGGCTCGATATTAGTTTTGCATCAATAAATGGACATAAGCCATATAATACTGATCAGTAGTTGGGACAAAGGCCGATCGGTGCTTGCACCCCTTGGTTTTTTTATATCAACGCCATTAAATGATGTATGACTAACAATCCTTGGTTTTTATGGTTATTTTAATGAAACTAGTTAAATAACGTTAAAATTAGTGTAATTTCACATTTGTCTCCGAGAACCCACACATATATATACATTATATATGCACAACAAGTTAGATATTTTTTTACAATTTTAGTGTGAAACAAAAAATAAAGTTACATATATCTCATTTTCATAATATTTATAAAAAATTTTAGGTTTAAGAAAGTTAGTGTTTTATTTTATTTTATTTTATGTGTTTTGGTAATAACTTGTACTGTACATAAAAACCCTCTACATAATTAGTGTGTTTATACATGTATGTATATATATACTAATTTTAAGTATATACGGATGTGAGTGTATATAAAAAGTGAAACGTGTCTGCGTTTGATAAGACCGACCTTGAGAAAACCTAGAGACATGGGGGAGGAGCATGATAAATTGCTGCCCGTTGCGAATGTGGGTCGGATAATGAAACGGGTCCTACCACCCACAGCAAAGATCTCTAAAGAAGCCAAAGAAACCATACAAGAATGCGCCTCAGAGTTCATTAGTTTTGTTACCGGTGAGGCATCCGACAAGTGCCAGAAGGAGAACCGCAAGACTGTTAACGGAGACGACATCTGTTGGGCTCTCGGGTCGCTCGGGTTCGATGACTATTCCCAGGCTATTACTCGCTACTTGCATAAGCATAGAGAGTTTGAGAGGGAGCGAGCTGCCACGTCATCAGCAAAATCCGCCCTTTCGAACCAGAATAATGTGGACGAAACTGATGATTGAGATCTAGAAGCAAAGAGCTGGAAAGGGTGACTAGTTTCTCCAACTAGTTAGAAACTAGAGTTTTCAGGAGAAAGGGTAATCTCCATTTTGGTACTCCTAAAAGCTTTGTTAATTTGCAAAAGAATCTATAACTTTGGTATATCATTCTTCATAGATAACCTAAAGTTGTTTCTACACTCTCTCTCTCTCTCTTATTTTTTTTTCTTTCTTATCTGGTCAGTGAAACAATCACTACTATTATATATAGAAATATAGGAAGTGATTTTGAATCAAGGTCCATTGAATGCTTTTATCTTACTCATTTCCTGGTGCTACTGTTCTAGAGGTCTATCAAAATGGATAGATATAACCACCAAAGTGACTTGTCATTAATTATGGGATTAGGGCTTCAAACGAACCGAACGAACACGAACAAAGCCTTGTTCGTATTCATTTGTTAAGGAAATCATGTGTTTAAGAACATTTCATGAACACTTGCCAAATGAGATTTTTTGTTTGTGTTCGTTCGTTAAGAAAACACCTGTGTTCGTGTTCGTTTGTTAATTTTGTTCATAAACGTACACGGACACAAACGAACATTAATAAACACAAACAAACACAAATAAATGTTCATAAACAGAAACAAACACAAACGAACATATAAAAAAATAAAAAATAAATAAGATATAATTACTAAGAAATAAGCTAAATCCTCTAAAAATATAACTAAATTATCTAATCATATTTACCTCACATATATTATTTATTTGGGTAAATAAAAGAAAATAAGAATTATAAACCCTATTAAACTATCGAACATAAACGAACACGTTACCGAACATAAACGAACGAACACAGTCTCTGTTCATGTTCGTTCGTTTAACTAAACGAACAAAATTTTTTGTTAGTGTTCGTTCATTTAATAAACGAACGAACACAAACGAACTTTCCGCCAAACGGTTCATGAACTATTCGCTGAAAGTTCAGTTTGTTTGCAGCCCCTATATGGGATGTCAAGTACGCATGAAATTGGCATGTGTTCCTTTGAATTGAATAAGTCCGTGTTTGTTTAATTCTGGTCCATGCTGAATAGTGTGTTAGTTTCACTCAGAAGATATTCTAATTGTTGTCTTTTGTGAATCATCATATGTATATATGAAACAATAGATAAACAGTTCAAATAATTAATTTTTTTTAAATAAATAGACTAACAGAAATAAAACTATGAAAATTACATCAAGATTGTTGGCAGGAGGGCAACATAAACTGCGCAATCACCCCTTTCTGTATGGTGAACCCTAATCTATTGAAAATGAAACATCGCCCCCTGAAGTCGAGACACTACTATGAATAACAGTTGGACCCTAGCCAATGAGCCAAAGATATAAAATGTCAGGGATACAAAAACGTGTTAGTTCTCATCAAGCTTTAAACATGCTTTTCAAGTTTCTTCTCCTCTAAGTATCTTCTTCTTACAGGTGACTATATGCCCAACTATAGTTTGATGACTAGCTCCTAAATACCTTCTCACTTACAATAAAACACTCTTTATGGTAAAGAAAATGATAATATCTTCATGTTTTAGTTTGTGTACTTTCTATTTTTAGATGTTTCATTATCTATATCTATACTACTAAATAATATGTTCTAAATAGGAAAGATCATAATTTTTATTTAATTTTAAAACACATAAAAACATTATTTTTACATTTGGTACAAGTGTTAATGCATAAATAATTTCACATTGAAAATATTGTCCCTCTACATTTTAGCATTTAATAATGCAGTGTTATTACATTTAGCATTTATATTTATAATGCAATAGTATTTTATAAAAGGTTGTAAAAAACTTATTAATTTATACTAAAAATAATATATAAAAATTTGACTAACATATTCAAACTCAAGTAAAAGATATAGGCATCGACCCATTAGTGACCAACTCGGTCATTAGCAAAACCAAAATAATTGTCAAACAAAAATATATGATGACTTTTATTTTAAAAGTTATTATATATGTAATAATAATTTACGGTTAAAAATTACAATCAGACAAATATTGTGTTAATTAAAAGCAACATCATGGCTATTATGTTAATCAAGAACAACCTCATGGTCACTAATACAGAAATGAATGAGTGGACCTATGGATTTTTTAATGGTGCGGTTCAATAGACCAACCGCATCTTCATAATAAAAGTGAATTTAATGATGCTGAATGATTTATTTGTTGGTTCTACATAGAATTAGTTATTAGTTGGTGCTATATGTTTTTTTTTTCAAGGTGCGCACTACTAGAAAAATGACCTATCTTGACACACATTTAATGACACGCACCTATTTATGACACTCAAAAGATGTGTCATTAAAAAAGTGTCGTAATTTAAAAAAAATGGTTAAACAATGACACGTTTTTTTGCGTGTCAACAATCTAATGTCAAGATTCAAAAAAACATGACACTATAACAAATGCATGTCATGTTTAGTGTCAAGATTTCACATATTTCATTTCCCTCCCACACATTTAATTGTCCCGCCCTCTCTCTTGCTTCCTTCATCCATCGATTATTATTTTCTTAAAAAAAACCCTAATAATCAAACCTCATTATCCCACATACTCCTCATAATCGATCCTTTTAAGATCCCTTTTTATCATAATCGATTATTATTTACTTCAGTTCCCACTTTAGCCCTAAGATCCTTTTAAGATCCTCTCTCTAGTCCACTGACACAACAGAAGAGTGTAGCCATCGTTCCTGATCTTTCTCGATTCTTCTCTTCTCCATTGCAGGTATTTGTTGCAGCTTTTTGTTTATTGTGACGCCGTTTTTTTTAAATAATAATAATTGTAGATAGAAGTTTAGTTAGGTTTGTTGCTGTGTGATTTTTGTCATTCCTTTTTAACATTTGTGTCCGTTATTTAGGGTATATTGGTGATTTGTTTTCTAATCTTTTATGTGCATTAAAATAGGGAATGATGGATGGATGGATGGATGAGTTGAATCTTATTATTTCGCATCCATTGTTGTTAATTTCGGTAAAAAAACCTAAGCGCAGGTACTGTCTCTATTCAGTTCATACATTGTTGTTAATTTCAGTAACTTGCTTTGATTTTGCATCCATGTTAAATCGATTATTTATTTCTTAGTTTTTAGGGGATATTTAAAATGTCTATTAGGTGTTTGATGAAATGCACCAGTGGGTTTCTTTGTTTGTCTTCTCTAATCATGTTTAGGGTTTTAATTAAATTGTTGAATTTGGTTGTAATTTTTGGTGTAGATTGATGATCGGAATGTTGGGATTCGGCTGTTTTTGTTGTTGCTTATTGTTGGCATCACCTTGATGATAGTGTGTTCATATAATACTTTGTAATAGCACCTTTATAATGGTTCCACATGTGTTAAAGACGTGGAATGGGCATGTCCTTTTAGTTGATGAATTCTGGAGTTTAACTATTTGTGTCTTTCATTAGTTGTCACCATTATGTTGCTTAAACTTTGAAAGAGTGATGATATGTTGAGAACTGTAATGAAAGACAACTTAAAAATGGATTTGTAATAATATTTTTGATTTGCTTACAATAATTGATCAGGTGTGTTCAGCTGAAACAACTGAAAACAATACTAAAACGCTGTAACAGCTTAAAACGATGACTGAAACGCTGAAACAAAAACTGAGAAGGCATTAGCTGCTGCGTTTATTTCAAACTGTGCAGCTCGCAACCTCCGTTTACAACCCCTTAAAATGCTTGAAAATTCAAATGTCAAGATTGATTCTTATGGTCGTTGTCATGGAAATCGTAATGGAAAAGGTAAGCATTTGAGCTTTTCTTATGAAAAATTCATAGTTTGGTCTTTACTTTGTTGCATTTGACTGTTATGTTCTCAGGCGCACTCGAGGCGCACCTGAGTCGCACTCGAGGCGCACCTGAGGCGCGCATTTTCTTAATGCCTCAGCCCTTAGAGGCGTATGAATAGACTAGACCCCATGAGGCGCGCCTCAGACTCAATATGAACCAATGGAACAGTTTTTTGGGGAACAAGCCGAGAACTATTGGCATTTTGTGAAGGAACCCGAAGGGTATACAGGAATAACAATGGTGGTACTTATGACTATAGCTTTTACTCTAGCAACTCCATGGTTAAGGCGAGGAAAGCTTAACCTACCGCCATTTTTAAAGAAGTTAACTGTGCTGCTGTCTCCCCATTTGAATGGTGAGTTATACCTTATCAGAAAAAAAATAATTTTATATTCGGGGGGGTCGGTCGCCCCCTCCCGCCCCTACAATGCTTCGCCACTGTGCATATCAGGACTCTTGGCGGAAATCCCCACCCGATAAACATTAAAATAGTATAGGGTCTGCACTAATAATGAATAGAACTTGAAAAATATTATGTATGTAGTAGGTCTAGGTTTACCTTGCAAAATTAAAATAGTATAGACTGCTGGAAATTTTTTTTTTAATTAGACTGCTGGAAATTTTTTGAAACAACTCAACGTACTGAAAGTTTGGGGCAACAAAGTTACTTGTTTTTTGTTAGAGTGGAATCTAGGAGTCTATTTTGGCACATCGACTGTAAGGATTATTATCGGCCAGGAGGTCATATATAGTTGAATTTATTAAAATCCAATTTGCCATAATCATATAGGTGCTTGTCTAAGTTTACTTTATTTACTTGTGCAGAGGGAAGACTTGCAAAAAGTAATGGACTTGCTATCTTTAACAGAGCATCATGCGCGAACTCTACTTATACATCATAGGTGGGACGTCGATAAAGTCTCTGAAGTGTTTGTGAACAAGGGAAAAGATCGACTTTATGAAGAAGCATGCGTAACGGTACATGATAATCGTTATAGTTCTTCATTACAAAGGTCTTCTGTATCAACTTGTGAAGTCTGCATGGAAAAAGTCCCTGTCAAGAAGATGACCACAATGGATTGTGGCCATTGTTTTTGCAACAATTGTAAGTAAAACTTTTTTTTTTTTTTTTTTTTTACAACAAATGTTCCAAGAAACAGTAACCTTTACGCTGCGTTTACATTTTTCGTTTTTTTAAGGTTGGACAGAACACTTTCTAGTTAAGATAAGAGAGGGACAAAGTAAGCGCATTACTTGCATGGCTCACAAATGCAATGTAGTTTGTGACCATTCGTTTACCAGGTATTATGATATTGTTTTTGTTCAATTATTATTATTATTATTAGGCGAAAATAAGCCCTTACCGAAAATTCTAGGGCTAGTCACTAGTGGAAAGATTACTTTATTTTTACCTGACCCAAAAATTCCAGTGTTGCAGAAGGCGGCGCGCCTAGGCGCTAGGCTGAAGAAGAACTCGGAATTTCACCCTGGGTGATGAATTAGGCGAAATGGGGATTAGGCGGAGTTTGGGCAGGCCTAGGCGGTGGTATTTTTTATTTATTTTTATTAAATTTCTAAGTATTTCTTAGTATTATCTTACCATATTTTCAAAAAACACCTAAATTTGTGTGTGTGTATATATATATATATATATAAATATGTATAAAATACCAAAACGCCTAATTCCGCCTAATTTTCGCCTAGTCCCGACTAGTCCCTAGGCTGGACCTTACCGCCTAGCGCCTTCTGCAACCTTGAAAAATTCTAACATTTGGTCATGAGAAATTTGACTACCAAAAAAAGGAACCAATAGAAAAAAATCCTAGATCCGCCACTGATCATCATCATCATTCAAGGTACTGTACCTAGCTTGTTACTTATTTGCTTACTTCGGTAGCATCATCATCAAGTTTTACAATTCTTTTTGATTTAATTTATCTGCGCAGCTGAATATAGGCTGACATGGCGAATAGCAAGTATGAGTATGTAAAATCGTTTGAAAGCGAAGATGAAGTCATGTATCCAAACTTAATTGTAGTTCGCATTGATGGCCGCAATTTTGCAAGGTAAACCTAGACCTACTACATACATAATATTTTTCAAGTTCTATTCATTATTAGTGCAGACCCTATACTATTTTAATGTTTATCATAATATGTGCCTAATATAACTGTGCCACTGTGCCTTTTCAGGTTAAATTTTTAGTAAACAGGTTAACCTGCTATTAGTCCATTTAAGATTATGGATCTTAATTTTTTTTTTTTATGATTTTTTTTCCATAACTGCTATAATAGATTATGATCAGAAGTGGCTGTTATTTGTTTGATTGCCTCATAAAGATTATTTCTAATAAGGTAAACTTTATTATAATTCAATTGGTTTTCTTGATTAACTTTTTACTTTTAAAGGTTTATTGTCCCTACTCAACCAAGTATGTTCAACAGATATGAGGCGGGTCAGCTTTCGTCAATAATAGAAGCAGAGGACCCATAGTGGTATAAATCCGAACCTGAAGTGTTGATGCGCATGTACCATTTAGGTATAGACTAACATAATGTATAGACTAACATAATGTATTGACACAATATTTTTGTAACCGTTAATACTTGTGGTAGGATTCGATAAATGCTTATATTGTGGTAGGATTTTTTGGTCGAATATATAATAAATGCAGTTTTATTATGTAATTTATTGATTTTGTAATTATAAATTTAAATATAAATCCAGGGATATTAGTCATTTTGCAGAATTTTTTTTTTTAGGTAAAAAAAACCATGACACGCAAAATGAGTGTCACAAAGGTGTGTCAAGAATGTATGTCATTAAAGAGTGTCATTAAAGAGTGTCATGAAAACGTGTCATAAATGCGTGTCATAAATGCGTGTCATGAACGCGCGTCATTAAAAGATGACACGCGCCTGCATGTCATAAACTTTTCTTGACATGTTCTTCCTTGACACTTTTTTGTGTGTCATAAACACCCTTTTATGACGCGCAATGCGCGTCAAGAAAGGGGTATTTTTCTAGTAGTGGCGGTCAACAATATAAAATTCAAGGTGTCAACCATAATATCTATTCTTGTTTTTTATTTATTGTTATGTATTAATTGAACTACATTATATCATAAGAGTTTTCCGGATAGACAAATTCGATATGCAGTGATAAAATGTGTGTTACGATGTATCATAGAAATTAATGTACTATAATATGAAAAAACAACAATTTTAATTATGATGTGAATAAAAATAAAAATATATATTAAAAGGGGAATGTATGATTGGATGAGCAAGAGAGCCAAAAACAACCATTGCAGAGCGCGATTGGGACAATGATTTTTAAGGTGGTGTTTTTTTAGAAACGGTTGATTTTAACCTAATCTGCCCTAGATTAAAACAAAACTCCTATTTACAATTTCACTTAGTATAATTCTTAAGAGTTGTGTATCACATGAGTTATAACGTTTTTTTTGTTGTTTCATTTATTATTAGGTTAGAAAAATTAATTTTTAAATGAGGTTGGATTAACAAAATATTAAATGGTTTTTATTAAGAGAAAATATAAAAAACATTAGTTAAGAAAATAAATATTAAATAAATAAGAGATACACGTGAAATTATAATTTAATAATAATATTTCATATGAGAAAGAATGGAGATAATCATAAGATTTTTAAAAATTATGTAGTCAAGAAATAAAAAAGATAGAGATAAAGATTAAAACTCATAAAAAAATTGTTTTTGTATAGCACTATGGTACTCGTTGAAAAGAAGATAAAACGTTCGTTAATTTGATGTATTTTTTTAAATACCATATATAAAAGTTATTAGCGTTTTAAAATTTTCAGGGAGAAACACGAAAGAGAAAAAGACTTTAAAAGAAATAAAGGGGAGGAATGCCTCACCTAGTGTCAAGTGTGACTCAAGGGGTGCGAGAACTTAATCTAATACTATGTGTCACACCCAATTTCGTTTATTATATAATATGTATTTTACTCTATGTAGTTATGTTTTTTCAATATTTCATTCAAATCATGAAGTACAGGGTATCATGATGAAAGCCGGTAAAACTAGAATACAGTATGCCTTACGTACTGCCGGTAAATCCGGTTTAATTGACCATGTTGGGACTTAATGTATTACAATTGACAATAATAGATCAAATATGCCTTAATGAATCATATTGTGCCTTAATGGATCAAAATCAACAATAGTAGATCATATATGTCTTAAAGTACCATATTGGGCCTTAATAGACCATAATGGACAATGATATATCATACATATTGAAGAAACAATAAGTATACCGTAGATTATCACTAATCAACGGGTGGTTTATACTTATGTTACTACAGATACAATCCTTTACCCAAACCGGTAGTTAAACCCAAGACCGAGAATAAGAGTGAGTGTGTGTGTGGTGAGAGTAAGAACACGAGACTATAAGTGGTTCGGTCAATAAGGAGCAGTAAATCTGCCATGTGTACAGTAATGTGCAAAGGAGCACTTAAAATACCGGCATGAACCAGCAAATAACCAGTCTAAACTAGCTAAAAATGGCCTTGAATTGATGTGCAGCTTGCCTGTCTTGTGCATGCACTTTAAGAGCCTTGAGCATGTAACTGCCTATGAATATGTGTTCTTTGCATCAAGCCATCAAACACCAAGCATGATGATTTGAAATGTCAATCAGTTATTGTTTTACTTTGGAGCTCCGTTTTGTCTTTTTAAAGTTTTTCTTCCATTATAAGCTCGTATTGAACAAGATGAAGCATCTTTCCTATAACTGTAGCAAGATTAGTGTTTTTTCAAAAAGTTTATCAAATTTCACTAATGAAGTTTAGATGATAAAAAGAAGCTGATCCTGATCATGAGATGGATAATTATTTTTATGCTTGTGTTTGCTTTCTAGTGTCATACCTCGGATGCAGTCCTGTTTTATATTTTGCAACTATGAGAATTGTTAGTATGCTAATATAAAAAGTTGACTCGTAGTTTAGCACATGATGATTCAATTGGAAGTTGTCATTATTTATGTAGGAGCTTTCAGACCTTAAGAAAACTCTCAATGTGGAAATAGATCAACTTCGATCCGTAAGAACTCTTGAACTTCCTTCCACTCTAGTCCTAATTTTAACAACCTTATTATGCTAATCCAAAGATATGGTAGCAGGATAGGCAAGTCACTTAACGGGTCGAAATTGTTTTGGGTTGTCTCAAGGCTGGCCAAATTCTACCATCTAATAGTTAATGCTGGAATTGATTCAGAAGGCGTTAATGACCCAGGAAGAAATAGTTAAAAGCTTCTCAAGGTTAGCCAAATTCTACCATCTAATAGTTATTTTATCTCTAACGGTCAAATAAAAACTCACTTGTATGTGTGTGTATGTTAACTAGTATAAAACTCGATTAAACGTAAACGGGTCAAATCGCAAAACATGTACATATTATGCCAAATGTATTAGCATTATTACTTTTATACTTTTTAGCTTCATTTTGTTAAATGTCATGTTATGTTTTGCTAGGAGCTTTCTACAGATCCGGTTGCAAGGTTTGAAGAAGTCAGTTCGGGTTGTAAAGTGTATGAGCTTCGGGTTGCAAACTTGTATATTATTTTTATTTTTATCCACTTATTTATTGAGCAGAAATTGTATAAATAAAAAATATATATTTTTTAAGTGGAGGTTTGATTAGTTGGTGAGGGCAGGTATATTACTTCTCATTTGTTCCAATTTGTTTTGAAGGTGCAGTTGAAATTTTTTAAAAGTGCGGGTATTCCAACAGCACCACAAATGTTGTGATTTAAAGATGCTCATATATTTAGTGCGGCCTCTACACCGCATCTTGAAAACAATTTAACTGCATCTTTAAACGACTTTTGTCCTAGTGGGTTTCTTTGATCAAATGTCATGGTTTCTTTGATCCACGCATACAACACAAACTTCTCCTTCACACCTATGGGTGTCTCATTAGACGAAACAATCGCCAACATTAGAAATGACATACATACGTTCGGAGCATATTCGGGAATATACCACAAAATCGACCAGTTAGTACTTCGGGATGGCAAACCCATCCCACACGTCATTCTTTATTTTTTTTTATGGCTCAATTTAGAGTATTTAACTTTTTTTTTTCAGAGACTGAAATCTTGCCTTCTGATTTAAGTTTTCAGTATTCTCCCGCATCAATTTTTATTTTTATTCGTGTTTTCAATATCAAAGGACTACCACCAAAATAATTGTCACACAAGAATACATGATGACTTTTAGTTTAAAATTATTATATATGTAATAATATGTTTACGGGTGCAGCCCTGCCGCAACGCGCGGGTTCCTGCTAGTACTCCAAAATGTATGTTGACAACATAAAGGAGATTGTGCGTGACCTTAAAACACTCTTTGGACAAAATACCCTAAGTGTTTAATCCTGCTAATGTATTTATTCCTGACAATATATATATATATATATATATATATATATATATATATATATATATATATATATATATATATGGTCAAATTCTATATTTCAGATGACATTCATTAGATAAGGGTTAGTTTGGATTCGGCTTCCTGAAACTTTTCATTTGTAACGTGAATCACAAAAGATCTTTTGCCACGTTTGTATGAACCTTATATGCTTAAGTTGTGATCTTTTTCAATGGCACCAAGTGTCTACAATAGCCTTATGCTTAAAAAGTTGTGATTCTGAGTTTTTTTAATCAGTTAATTTGCCAGTCACCCTAACCTTGAGACAGGGGTCGTAAAAAATTTGTAATGAAAAATTATGATTATTGGAGCTCCTGGTGACAATGCTTAGCTTGCAGGAGGTGTTTAGTGATCCTGCCTGTCAAGTATTTATGCAGTATGTAATATTCTTCAATGTTTCTATCTTGATTCTTTTTTCTTTCTTTAGCAATAAAAATTAGTTTTTAAGTTAATCTTCTTTAAATCCAGATGAAATTTAGTTGATAGAATGATCGTCTTGCTTGCTTTAAGTTTTGTTTTAAGGACTGCAAAAAAAGATAACAAAACTGTTGTTGACAAGTATATATACACACATAAACTATACTGATTTTAGAAAGTTACTCCAAGGGACTTTTCTCACTCGATGATGCATGGACTTGAGGTCAATCTCGGGCCCAACAGACTTCCCTTTGAAAAATTATATTTGAAAGTTACAGATGACAGATGTCTCTCCTTACCACCAACACGTCCATACCCCTTTCTATTTAAGAGTCCTGGTTGTTGTCATGTGTTGGAATTACATATGTTTCATGGAGGCATGATTTCGAGTGAGGTTTGATGTCAAGGGTTTGGTAGTGCGGTGATGCAGTGGTGGCAGCGTGGCATTGGAAGTGTGTGGCAGTGCGTTGCATGTGACTAAATCAGCCAGATCTTGGTGACTCGGTCAACAAGCTGACATAGGTTGGTGGCCTGGTGGAGAGGTCAAATTTTCATGGAGCTTTGGGTGGCCGGCATCTTGACACAGAGAGAGAAGACAAGTTTTAATAAAAATTAGCATTTTCATTGGTTAATGGTTGTATAGTACTACTATGTGGATGGGTAATATTGTAAGACGAAGTATGATTGTGAAACTTACAAATGATCGTGAAATTCAGGCTGATTAGTAAATTATATAAGAAATGAAATTGATTTGAATTGTAAGGGTTTTGAGATTTCAAAGCTTAGAATTTAATGAGAGTGAGGGGGTATAAATGAAAATAAAATACAAAGATTGTATTCATTTGTCCATGTATATACGAAAATGTTGACTTATCAAGACAGACCGGATCTAAGCCCAGTGAATTTGCCCCATTAAAGTAGGAGTACATTAGGATTGCAACAAGTGAAAGAGAGTGTAGGCAAGACCAAGCTAGGGTAGGAATAAGGAGGAGGATAGGGATAGAGAAAAGGATAAGGTAAAGCTACAAGCAACTAAAGCAAGTACTGATTAAAGTCCTAAGGCTATAGACTAGATTATTTTTCTAATAACCTAATTCCCTATAACCAAGGCTCTGATACCAATCTGTAACACCCCAACCGATGGCGGAAACATCGAGGTGTCACGTATGAATGATTGTTCAGTAGCTCATGGTAATACATATGTTTAAATAATCAATTATTTCATTACATTATTGAATTACATTAACGTCTTGAATGGAATCTAATACGTCAAACAAACAAACAACGAAACTTCAAATAACTCCTCATGCTAGCTCTAGACTTCAAGCATCATTATCTCCTGTTGAGTTGTAAAAATGGGGGGGGGGTCAACTAGAAGTTGGTGAGAATACATAAGCCATGTCACGCAATTAAGTTTAAGAATAAAAGTTTAGAAATTCATATGTCCATCATAAGTTTAAGTCTACATGAATAAACATGAAGTGTTGTATGCACATAATCAAACCTCCGACTAGTTTAGGTCCATCCCGTCATCCACGGTTCACCTTAAAAGATGAAGCCTGGTCCCAATACAACGAAGTCATTGATTTAGTCGTCCAATCTCAATATTACACTGCTTTCACCATTGATCCTCCAATTCACACTCAAACTCTGAATGAGTTCTGGGTAAACGCCGAGGCGGTGACAGTGAATAACAAGATCATTTCCCTCAAATCAACTATCCATGGGAAAGTCATGGCAATCACACTGGCTACTTTGGGAATAAGACTGGGTATGTATGATGCTGAAGCACCTGATCATTTTCCCAACTCTGCAATCCATTTAACCAAGACAGAGTGTGGTTACGAAGGTACTCTCTCACATGCAACAGTTTATAAGAATTTTTTTGAACCAAAATATAAACTTTTGTTACGCTACATAATCATGTGCTTGAGTCCCAAACCTGGATCTTATGATCAGATGACCTCTACTTTTCAACCTATTTTTCATTCCATTGTGAATGAGACAAAATTCAGGGCATCAACACTTTTCTTTAATGAGTTGGTGTTGCATCACCAAAATTCTAAAAAGAAATTTTTGTTGTATCCAAGGTTCATAATGCAATGCATACATAAAGAACTTGGAAATGAGGTGTTTGTGGGAAAAATAACTGTTTTTAAACCCTTTAACCTCACAAGCATACTCTAAGCATAACAAACCGGCAGCCTTGCCAGAAGATGACCAAGGGGAACAACAAACAGTCCCCATGGAACCAACTTCTTCCAAACCCTCATCTAAAAAGGCCAAGAAAACCAAACAACAAAATTCCAAACCCACCAACCCTAAAAGAAAGGCAGTTCAGGAAATTGAGATGCCTGAAAGTGCTAATGTGCAATCTGCACTTGTCAAAGATGTGACTGAAACATCCTCTCAGTCTCATCCATCTGAAACCCCCCAAAAGAGCACCCATTACCATTATATTTCAAAGGAAGAAATTTAAAAAGGCCATAACTACTGATCTATCCTTTGAAACTGCCGACCCTTTACCAAAAACTACTAAACCAGAAACATCTCACACTACAATAGAAATTGCAAAACTTCTCTCTTGGCTAAAAAAAACAATCCCATCTGAACATGTCATTCCCCCAAAAACACATCAAACAGGGGAAATACCATCAGAAGTTGACATGGATGTGGATGTTATTAGCCCTATCCCAAGAGATGAGGATGAACCAAGGTTTCTAAGCCCAAACTTAGAGACTTTAGGTGCATTTGAGGCTGATACTACTCATTTACCATCCAGTGGTGGATATGAGGACAGAAGTAACATTGCTAAGACCTCATATGTGGCAACTACTGATGAAGGCTTTATGCCTGAAGTAGGAAACCCTCAGTACCAAGACAAAGAGGTTCATGAGACAACTAGGTTGGGCCCAGCTCATGATACAACTGATGATGTCCTCATTGAGGATATCAGCAGGGATTCGGATGATTCCATTGATTTGGATGATGATTCAAACTCCACAGAACATGAATTGACGGCTACTAGTGAAGGTTCTGAATATGATGTCTCTAAGCTCAAAGAGCTAGTCACAAAAGATCAGGTTAAAGACCACTTGAACCCTAATTCCCCTAAAGTGGCATCTTCAATACACTCTGAAGATCACCTTAAAACACCCCCTCCACTAAAAATGCGTACCCAATTTCCTGGGTCATCAAGCATAGACCTGAACCACCTATGCAGCCCAGATTGTAACATCGCGAATTTCCCCTAATTTTTTTGATAAAAAGAATGTATTGTTTTAAACAATATATGTTTTAAATACCTTAAACTAATAATTATTTGTATCTCGACACTTTTGTACGTTTTAAAAATATTTCGAGTCACTTTCAGGCTTATATAATCATATTATGAATTTAGAATAATATAGTTTTGGGGAAATAATTGCCAAAAAAAGATTTGTGTGGACCGGGACTTGAACCCGCGTCCACAGCCAACCAACACACAGTGACAACCAACTGAGCCAACTATCATCTTGTGTAGTATTTCAGAAGAAAATAAACTTAACACATTCCTTAAATTGATTAGTCAAAGTCTTAGTCAAACAGTCAAAGTCTTAGTCAAATAGTCAATTCATCATAAAACCTTACTTTATGGTGTTGACCAATTTTAATGGCTAATTGACTCCAAAACTAGTATAAAAACCCACCTATGACCCATTATACTTTGCACCTCTAAATCGATTGTTTCAATCCGATTAAAGTTTCCCTCATACCTTTCTTCTATAGTCTATTACTTCTACAATTGAAGTTTTGATTATAAGCTCTTGTAATTGGCGAATTGGAAGCTTGATATTCTTTCTTTTTCGTTTTCTTCAATTTGGACTAGCTACGTTGTTGAGTCTTTGGATTCGCCTCGCATACATTCACAACACTTAGAGGATAATTCACCTTAGCCAATGTGAGTTTTACATAGCCCCTTTTCTATTTATCACCATTTTTGGGGTGAAACATGTTACAACATTCTATATGCAATTCAATCATCAAAGTGTCTATGTGTTTTTCTATGTTGCATTATGTCTTGAACATGACTAGGGTAAGCACAATTCTAGCATAATCATTAACATTGATCAGCCGACGGTATACAATGATAGATCTATTGGACAGACAATCCCACCCGGATACGTGCCTCCTACAAAGGTAGCCTGGGTGTTTGTTATCGCATAACATATTCGAGTGAACCATGAGCGTATGGGATGTACCACATTATAACAGTCACAAGGGTTGATTATGCACTCGATTTACTTCTAGTATGTTTTCACATATGGACTAGACTTGCCATGACACTTGAATTGTACAAGCTTTATTCAATTATCAAAACCTATGTAATTCTCACCAACTTTTTGTTGACCCAAAATATTTTCAAACTTAACATGTTTCAGGTTATAGCTTGCTTGAAGATTAGAGTTATTGCTTGAAGATGCGTAGCTAGTATTTTTTTTCATTTTGATGTACAAAATTCTTAGAACAATTGTATTTAATTTATTTAAATCATTTATTAAAATTTATTATTTACCATGAGTTACTGAACAATCATCAATACGTGACATCCCGATGTTTCCGCCATCGGTTGGGGTGTTACAGATTGGTATCAGAGCCTTGGTTATAGGGAATTAGGTTATTAGAAAAAAAAATAATCTAGTCTATAACCATAGGATTTTAACCAGTACTTGCTCCTTTTACTTGCAACCTTACTTGTTTCTATTCTCTATCCTACTTCTTATCCTTACTTTAGTCCCTACAAGAAGAGTGCTCTCCGTCTCAAGATCTACTCTTAGACTAGTAGGATAAATCCTCAGGTTTAGCCTGAACCACCTTGAAGATCTCGTCGAAGTTCTAGATTTTAATAACGAACACGTGCAATCTGGAAGGGTGAACGCATGTATTCTGAGTTTTCTGTCTAGGACTGGCATTGCGCATATATCCCAATCAGACGAGGGACCCGGATGCCTACCTGGGAATTCTCGGGATGAGTGTTCACTTATAGGCTAAAGCATGTCTTCACTATGTTATTAGAATCTAGAAGCTTTGATAAGTCAACGTTTTCATTTATTCGTTTTAATTAATGAATAGATGATTACACTCACTTCCCTTAAAACTAAGCTCTAAAATCTCAAAATTTTACAGCTTAAATCAATCTCATATCATAACCATTTATGGATTTCACAATCACACTTCACCTTACCATCTTAGCCACTTTTTAAATATTCAACACCCTACCCAAATCATATTATTTCATTTCTCCACATGTTACTTATTTTTTAAAAACTATAACCTCATACCTTAGCACAAACTAAAGATTTCTAAATCTTGTTGTATTTTCATTACCTAGTAACTTTACAAAGTACATATTTTTGTCAAAAGATGTCCTCGAACTTAAATTCAATTGTTTATTTATTGACGTAACAAACAATTTTCTATATAATGCTTTAAACTATTAAAAATCACTAATAGAACCTTGATCTTCAAAACCTAATGTCATGTTTGAAATCTCCAACTAACGGGAATATTTTAATCAAAGCCTACTTAGCTTGTACTATTTAACAACTTTTGCTTTATGTACAAAACCAATTTTGAAAATAAATTTTTTTTTTCCATAGGAATAATATCTAGTCTCTAAATTCTCCATCGACACTCACTCATTTTCAACTTGTTCAAATTTTTACAATATTTGGCATATACCACAATCATGTTTTCTTATACACTTGATTATAACCTTTGATTCAAACCCCAAAATCTACTCTGCTACATATTCTCCTTACTATTAAATAAACTCTTTATCAACTATCTTCACATTCACTATCTCTCACAACCTTGATTCTGCTTCAAGATTTTTCATCATCCTCTCAAGAACTAAATTCATATCCTTCACCTTCTCAAACATGAACTAGTTACCCATGATAACCAAACTATTGAAACTTGATTGTGTGTTGCATCAAACATAATCCTTAGTTATACATGAGGATTCGACTATCTACCATATTTAAACATTTGATACTAGAAATCATGGAATATAAACTATTTGCTATAGACACACCTAGAGTCATTAACCTTGTTTAGGACAACACTATTACAACTCGCATGCTATGCTTGATACTTGATTGTTTATATGTACATATTATCAATTTGCAATTTATGTGTGAAATAATTGGTACACTTAATCAAACAACTGGTAGAGGATGAAGTACTTGCTCAACAGTTAGTTGAGTACCAAATAACCTACTCAACGATTGGTAGAGGTCATCATGCCTGCTCAACAGTCGGTAGAGGCCCTACAACTTGCTCAACGACTGGTAGAGGCTATCGCACCTGCTCAACAATCGGTAGAGGTTCTTACTCACTGACTGGTAGAAGTCTTTTTCCTACTCAACAGTTGGACTCATTTTTGGATACATTGTAAATGATTCAATCACAAGGTTATTTTGCATTACTTACATGTGTGTTTAGAGTCATAGAAGGACACAAAACCCTAATGTAAGGTAAATTGGTGATTGCGGTCCGGAACGTAATCATGAATTTACAGGTACGTTAAGGTAGTGTGAAATTATAATAAGGTTTTAGTAGTTCATTTAGTTTTCATATAGCCAATCCATTCATGCATTTCTTATAAGATTCCTAAAACATAAGTTTAGTATTTTGCTAGATTCTTATGCTTCTTGCTACTTCAGATGAACCTAATCCAATCCTTAAAACTCACATCTCAAACCTCTTATCCAAATTATTCGAAACAAATTACTCTATTACCTAATCAACCTCAAACCTGTGTTTTTAATAACTTCGGGACGAAGTTTCCAAAAGTAGGGGAGAGTGTAACATCGCGAATTTCCCCTAATTTTTTTTATAAAAAGAATGTATTGTTTTAAACAATATATGTTTTAAATACCTTAAACTAATAATTATTTGTATCTCGACACTTTTGTACGTTTTAAAAATATTTCGAGTCGCTTTCGGGCTTATATAATCATATTATGAATTTAGAATAATATAGTTTTAGGGAAATAATTGCCAAAGAAAGATTTGTGTGGACCGGGACTCGAACCCGCGTCCACAGCCAACCAACACACAGTGACAACCAACTGAGCCAACTATCATCTTGTGTAGTATTTCAGAAGAAAATAAACTTAACACATTCCTTAAATTGATTAGTCAAAGTCTTAGGCAAACAGTCAAAGTCTTAGTCAAATAGTCAATTCATCATAAAACCTTACTTTATGGTGTTGACCAATTTTAATGGCTAATTGACTCCAAAACTAGTATAAAAACCCACCTATGACCCATTATACTTTGCATCTCTAAATCGATTGTTTCAATCCGATTAAAGTTTCCCTCATACCTTTCTTCTAAAGTCTATTACTTCTACAATTGAAGCTTTGATTATAAGCTCTTGTAATTGGCGAATTGGAAGCTTGATATTCTTTCTTTTTCGTTTTCTTCAATTTGGACTAGCTACGTTGTTGAGTCTTTGGATTTGTTGATGCGTTTTGCGACTAAGGATTGGATATACATAATTAACATGTGTTAGTGCTTGGCCGAAGGTAGACAAAAGGGGCGAATGTAGATAAAATGGACGAAGGTAGATGGATTATGGGCGAAGGTAGACTGGACTTGATCATGAAGACACATTCGACCACTGGAAGTGGGCGAAGGTGGAAAATGCTCACATTCGACCAGTGAAAAGGGGCGAATGTGCAGTGTCTATAAATAGATTTTGTGATTTTGATTATGTAATAGAGTTGTCATTTGTGTCTGTGTTAAGGTCAGGTTCAGAGGTTGATTTTGAGATATTGTGTGTGTGTTCTAGATTAACATAAACTGATTGTAAAAGCTTATTTGAAAGAAGTTAATCTATGAAATGATGTTGAAAATGATCTTGATTGCGTTTTGACTTGTGTTTTATCAATTTGTTCAGAACTAGGGTTTCCGCACCTAGTTTTGTGACTTTTATGATCGTATAATCCTGTTTTAGCTAAAATCTTTCGCTCACAAAGTGGTATCAGAGCATAGAGGATCATACAACAACAAATTTGATAAAATCAGAGCTGATTTGGACATGTTTTTGACCTAAATACATCTGTTTTTACATAAACATTGTTTTTAAGTGTTTTTGATCGATTTAAAGGTGATTTTGTGGTTGATTTCAAGTTTTTCAAGACTTAAAGTTGCTCCAAATCAATTCCGAAACATAACCTGATTGAGATCATTCAATTCCATGAACTTTTGAAAATCTGAGATCAGAATAACCGTTTTTCAAACAATAACCGTTTTTCAAAAATGAGATCTGTTCAAAGTGGGCGAACCTGGAACCTGACCTGTGTTTAGTGGTCGAAAGTGTTAGAAAGTGGGCGAACCTGAGGAGTTTTTGGGCGAATCTGAAAATTTGTGTAGAACTTTTCACTTTCGGGTACATAATTTCACATTCGACCGGATCATTATTGGACGAAAGTGGAAGGAGGTTATTCTGTGTTTACATTCTGGTCAAATCTACGTTCGGGTTTTACTGTTTGGGCGAACTAAGGATCAGAAGGGACGAAAGTGAGAAAGTTTGGACGAACATAGAATAGTTTGGACGAACCTAGGATTTTTCGGGCGAATCTAGGATTTTGTTGAAAAATTTTTCTAAGTGTTGAGATTTTCAGATTGAGATCATGTGGCGTTTTCAAACTACTCCGGGATCAGCAACAACACAACCACAACAGCAGACGATGGACCCATGGACAGTGGCAGTGCAAAAGACGAACACACAGTCTTCACAACCACTTAACTACATGACAACGACGAGCACGATGCCTCAAAGTGTAGCACATCCGGCACTACAATCTGATTACTGGGGAGTAGCTGCAGCGGTGGTAAATACTCAAACCACTAATGCTATTTCTACTTTGATTAAGGATTTGTCTACAGGTAGTGGAACTCGGCCACCGAAGCTCATGGATATGCAAGAATATAATCAGTGGCATACCATGTTCAAGATCCATTTGGAAGGCATGGGAGTTGAAGGAGCAGAGGCATGGAGCATGATTGTTAAAGGTTACACAGCACCGATTTTGGAGAATACCGGTGAGATGATTCCTTTGGAAAGCTTAACTGAGGACGAGAAGAAGAAATATGTGGTGGAGAAGAAGTCGTTTTCCCAACTGACACAGGCAATCACAAGTGACCTGTTGCATCAGTTTGGGACATGTACTACATCAAAGCAGCTTTGGGATAAGCTTAAGAGGAAGCATGATGGTAATGAAAAGACTAGGAGCCTGAGAATGGAAGAATTGGTCAAAGAGTTTGAGAATTTTTCTTTTATTAATAATGAAACTTTAAAAGAACTAACTCCTAGATATATGCATTTATTGTCTGAATTGTCTAGTTATGGTGTACAGATTCCAATGACTAAACAGGTGGATAAGTTTGCAGATGCTTTACCACCACAATGGGATCAGCATGTGGAAGTTCTAAGAGAGAAGGATGCTTATCAATTCTGGACCATTTCAGAGTTTATCGAAAAGCTGGAGAACAAAGAGTTGGAGGATAGGAGGAAAGCTAGAAGGTCACAGATTCCTCAGAATCCCAGTTTGTATTTTGGAGGTACTTCAGTTCCAGTTGGTAACTCGAGCTCAGGAAGTATTACACCACATGTTGCATGTATTTCCAATGTCATGGAATCATCAAAACCAACCACCAACTACTTGACACAAACATCATCTTACTCACAACCATCATACACACCACCACAATACAATTCCTACATTTCACCAATTTCCCCAATGCAACAAGCAGGTTTTTACACCGCTAACCAACCACAACAACCAATAAACCAAGTTACTCAACCTAAACAACAACCGATGGTTTTGGATACATCTAACTTGGGAAATGTGACTGTGGAGGTTGCTCAGCAACACATTGCATTAGTCTCAGCAATGGTTTCATCCTACAATGGGCTAGTTGCTAGTCAGATTGGGAACAACAACTTAACCAACGAAGACTACGCACAGATAGACAAGGAAGAGATGGAACTCATTGACATTCAATGGGCTTTTGCGAGTATCATGAGAAGAGCAACAGAGTTCATTGAGAAAACTGGAAGGACTGATTTGGCAACTTCTCCCAACACAACCTATGGATTTAACAAGGAGAAGGTTACGTGTTTTAATTGTGGAGAAAAAGGACATTTTAAAAGGGAATGCACCCAGCCACCTAAACAAGGTAATCGAAACCCTTTCAATGCACATTACCAGAACCGTCAACAACAAAACCAAGTTTCTTACCAAAATAACAACAACTACCAAAACCGAAACTTTAACAACCAAAACAGACAACCAAACACTCAAAACCAGATTCAAAACCAATCTCCTAACAACACAAACCGAACAGTTGTACCTATCACTACACCTAATGAGACTCAACAGAATGCGAGTCAGAACCAAGCTTTGGTGACACAACAGGATGAGAGGTTTGACTGGTCGGGTATGCAAATAGGAGTTGAGGAAGTAACTACTGGTGGGAATGTGGCTTGTGTTGCTTATCAGGTTGATATGGAAGAGTCGGTGGCAGTTGATGAGAAGAAAGAAACTGAGGAGTGTGAAAGTGATGATTCTGAGACTGAGATGGAAGTGGAGAATGAACCTGTTGAGGTTAAGGCTGAGGAAACGAGTTCTGGAATGGTGATTGATTCAGTTTCTGATGTTCCTGAAGAGTGTAGATCAGTTTATTCAGACTCTGAGAGCGAATCAGACACAGAGGCAAGTGTTGATTCTTTAGATGATGATATTAATCAGTTGCTGGCAGAAGCTGACTTTTTGATGACGAGGAAGTCGTGCATTGCTGATGATGCTTTCACCAAGATCGACTATTCCAAGTTTTTCACTGGAAAGGAAGCTCATTTTGCGTTGATGGCCATGACTGAACCGCCAAAACCTGTAAGTTCTGAATCTAGCACTGATGTTATGAGTGATAAATATTGTGGAACATGTGATAGATTGACTGAGGAGAATAAACAACTCCGAATTTCACGAGATAGTGCTATCTTGAACTGTCAATCTACTCGCAAAGAGTTGAATGCTTTCAACAAAGTATTAGATGGCTATAAAAAGGACATTTCCGACTTGAAAAATACTTTGTCATTGAAACAATTAGCAATAAACAACTATATCAATGAAATTGAAAACACCAAGTTGGAAATGGCAGCCATAAAATGCTTTGCTGAAAAGGTGAACAAGAAGTTGGAAAGTTATAAGAATGTTGCTTATGTGGTAGACCATATCATTGATGATAACACCACCAATTACAAGTCTGTACCATCTCCGGTTCTTTTTGAAAATCATAACTATCACCAAGTTATACCAGAGAGTTCGGTAAAATCAGACTCATCATCAGAAAAGGAATCTAATACCTCGAGTATTGGTGATCCTTATTCTGATGTGAGACCGATTTTGGGCTTGAACAATGAAGGTGTTTATGCTGAAAGTGTGAATTCAGACTCAGAAAATGATGATACTGGTAGTGATCAAACTGTTAATGAATGTGAGATTCCAAAAGAAAATCACATCATTACTACTGAACCAGTGTCACCATCTGATCATGTTCATCCGATGGCAAATGCTAATCGTGATAAAAAGTCTGAAAAGATTGATGCTAAGAAAGATAATGGTGTTAAGAATGTGGTTAAAATGAATGAGCTGAATGAACAAGGTGACAAACCTGTTAAAGTGTTTTATCGGATGGAAGGATCCGATAAGATCATTTCTGATGAGGAATTTCCAATTAAAAACGTTAACTATTCTAAACTTGATAAAATCTGGCAAGAAAGCACAATATGGTTTCCAAAACATGAGAGAACCAATGAAATTCCACCAGAAATCTTAAAGAAACTGTTTTCAGAAGTTCCTCATGAACCAAAGGTCCATGTCACCGAGTTCATTCGACCAAATGATAAAGCAAATGGTTTTCATGAGCCCTCTTACTCGAAAGGACCACTTCCTGAGAGTTTGAGGAATCAACAGTATAATGATCAATTTCCTGTTAGATCATTTGCTCCACCAAATGCTCATTATGTTTTTGAAGAATACAGAAAATGCTTTAAATGTGGAGAACGCGGGCATTTACTTGCTCAGTGTCCATATGTAAGGCATAAAAGACATGAGGTTGAAGTTAGAAATTCCATTAGAAAGCCGATAGATCATTATGTTCCACCACATAGACGGGTTGTTCCTCAACAACAACAATTTTATAATCAAAACAATTTTCAAATGAGAAACAACCGTCCATTTCAATATGATCAAAGAAATCGGATTGCAATGGAACAATCTTGGAGAAAACCTGTGGTGAACTCAACAGTTGATAGGCAAAAGGTTCCACAAAAACCAATTGTCAAATCAAATGTTGGACCTAAATCTGTTAACTCAGATAAGGTTGCCAAGAAAGTTACTTTTGGTAACAATGTTCAGAAACCAATTGAGAAACCAAAATCTCAAATTCGTATTCTTAAAAGGCCTGAACAATCTTGGACACCTAATGGTACTCCAGGAGCTTCTACTTCGAAGGTAAGTGAGAAAAATGAAAGTGTTTTGAACAATCAGAAAAAGATTGATCCAAAACAGAAAATTGTTGAAAAAGTTAATGAGGATGTTTCTTTGAAAGCCAATGTTCAAAGGCCCAAGACTCAGGCTTGGGTCCCCCGAAAGAACTAAATGTTTACTTTTTGTGTGCAGGGAGCTTCAGCTGGCCCTATTAGCAGTCTCTGGATTGTTGATAGTGGAGCTTCAGGCCACATGACGGGGGATCTCGCATTGCTGTTCGATGTGAAAAACATTAATGGAGGGTATGTCGCTTTCGCGGGTAATAAAGGAGGATATATCACGATGGAAGGAAGCGTGAGTAATGGGATTGTGACTTTCGAGCGGATTTCTTATGTCAAGCAGATAGACTATAATTTGTTGAGCGTCAGTCAAATATGCGATAAACAATTTTCTGTGCATTTTGATGACAAATCCTGCTATATTCTCAAACCGGGCTTCAAAATTCCAAAGGAGTGGGTAATGTTAATGGCACCTCGGGTCAACAATCTTTATATTCTTGACATGTCCAAGGCGATGACACCACAGGGGCAGATAACATGCTTTCTATCCAAGGCGACCGAAAAAGAATCGATAATGTGGCACCGCAGAATGGGGCACATTCATCTGAGGAAAATGAATCAATTGGTGAGAAATGGACTTGTCGATGGAGTAAACGTGAAACATTTCCATCTGAACGACAAGTGTGTAAGTTGTATGAAAGGAAAACAACACAAACAGTCCCATAAAGTGAAGAAAGTTAACTCTGTTGAGATGCCGCTTGAGCGATTGCACATGGACCTTTTTGGACCAGTCAAGCGCAAAAGTCATCTTGGAGAGCTTTATTGTTTAGTCGTCACTGATGACTATTCACGATTTTCATGGGTGATGTGTTTGAAGAACAAAAGCGACACCTTTACCAACCTACAAGTTCTGTTCACTCGACTGGAGAATATCTACAATTTGAAGATAAAAAGAATCAGGAGTGACAACGGGACGGAGTTCAAAAATGCCAAGATGGATGAACTTTGTGAAAGCAAAGGGATACATCATGAATATTCAGCTCCGTATACCCCGCAACAGAACGGTGTTGCTGAAAGAAAGAATAGGACTCTAATTGAGGCGGCTAGAACTCGTCAAGTGGAGGATTGGGCTAATGTGGAAGTTCAACGATACACACAAAATTTGCAAGGCACGGGCCCTGATTGGATGTTTGATTACAAAGATTTCTTTGAATCATTCAACCTAGATAGCTTGGTTGAAGAACCTGTTATCAGATTACTTTACGAGTGTGAAAACACGGCAACTTCACCGTTGATGCATCCAATCACCGTGAACCCCCCACCAGCTTCTAATGATACCAGTGCTCCTATACAAGAAGAAGAGATGTTTCAAGAAGCTTCAACTTCATTAGACACTTCAGAATCTGAAGATGAACAATTTGAAGAAGCTGTTCTTGAACATGCAGAAGAATTAGAAGAGCAATCTGTGAACCCAACTCCAACTACAGATGTTGCTTCATCGTCAAACATGGGTCATGATCAGGATGCTGTAGAAAATTTGACTGCTCAGACAGGAGTGATTGTACCTGTTAATCCGGAATCTCGGATTCATCGTATTCACCCGCTGGAGCAAGTTATCGGTGATCCTGGAAGTGGCGTTATGACCAGAGGGCAGCTAAAAAGTGTTAACTCGCCAGAGAGTTTTGGTGCTTTAGCATTGTATGCTAAAATTCAGAAATCTGGTAGTCAAAATGATTGGTCGTTTGCATGTTATGTGTCGCAGGTAGAGCCAAGGACATACAAAGACGCTTTGAATGAAGATGCCTGGGTTGAGGCAATGCAGGAGGAGTTATTGCAATTCCAGAAATTGGGAGTCTGGACGCTCACAGATTTGCCGCCGGGAAGGAAGAAAATAGGCACTAAGTGGGTGTTTAAGTGCAAAAAGGATGATCGTGGAGTTATTGTTCGCAACAAAGCCAGATTGGTCGTGCAAGGTTTCCATCAAATCGAAGGAATTGATTACAACGAAATCTATGCACCAGTAGCACGAATGGAAGCTATTCGGATGTTCCTCGCGTTTGCTTCATACAAGAAATTCAAAGTCTATCAAATGGACGTCAAGAGCGCATTTTTGTACGGGAAAGTCAAGGAGGAGGTTTATGTCGGGCAGCCACCAGGCTTTGAGGACCCAATCCACCGGGACAAGGTCTACGTGCTAAACAAAGCTTTATATGGTTTGCACCAGGCTCCAAGACAGTGGTACGAGGAGCTAAGTACATACCTCATCTCCAAAGGATTCAAGCGCGGCCTCGTCGATTGCACCCTCTTTACGAAGAAGACGGGAGATGACTTGCTTCTAGTACAGATTTACGTTGATGATATTATATTTGGATCAACTAACGAACTTTTGTGTAGGGAATTCGAAACTGTTATGCAGGAAAAGTTTGAAATGAGCGCTATGGGGGAGATGCAGTTTTTCCTCGGCTTACAGGTGGATCAAAGACCCAACGGGATCTTCATTCACCAGACGAAATATGTATCCGACATCTTGAGCCGATTCCAGATGGAGGATTCTAAGCCGATGGATACCCCGATTCAACCCAATCACGGGATTGGAGTGGACGCTAAGGGGGAGCTGACAGATCCATTTACATACAGAGCAATCATCGGATCTCTGATGTATTTGACAGCGTCTCGACCAGATATTATGTATGCAACGTGTCTCTGCGCTCGCTATCAATCGAAGCCGAAACAAAGTCATCTGACGGCGGTCAAGCGTATCCTTCGATATCTGAAGGGTTGTCCATCAAAAGGACTTTGGTACCCTAATGATGATGATTTTGATTTTATTGCTTTTAGTGATGCAGATTGGGGCGGCTGTGACAAAGACAGCAAATCAACAACAGCCGGTTGCCAGTTTTTAGGGAGCAGGTTAATTACCTGGCAATGCAAGAAACAGACTTCCGTCGCACTGTCTACATATGAAGCCGAGTACATTTCAGCCTCGAGTTGCTGTTCGCAAGTGCTCTGGATCCAACAACAGATGGTCGATTACGGTTTGCAGTTTCTTAAAACCCCTATACACTGTGACAACGAAGCCGCAATTGCATTAACTAAAAATACTGAAAATCATTCTAAAGCGAAACATATCCGGATTAAATATCATTTTATCCATGATTGTTATGCTAAGGAATTGATAGATATGGTCAAAATCCATACTGACTACCAACGTGCAGATTTGTTTACAAAAGCTTTTGACAGATCCCGCTTTGAATATCTTTTGAAAGCGGCTCCTCGGTTTATCGCTTTTTAGTTTTAGTTTTTTTTTAAATCTTTGCTAATTGGGAATTTTTCTTTACTATCATAATCCTCAAAGAAGTTGATGCTTTCGAGGGGGTTGTTTAATCCTCAAAGAAGTTGATGCTTTCAAGTGGATTGTTTCTTTCAAATTTTTGTTTTGTTTTTCAGAAAAATTAAAAACCCAAAAAATATGTTCTTTATTTTAGGGGGAGTCATTTTATCAGAAAAACCAAAAAAACATTGAAAAATTTTCAAAAATACCTAAAAATTTGAAAAACCAAAATCATTTCCTGGATAAAAAGAGGAAATGATAGTACATCAGTGGGGATCTGACACAGGCTAAAGAATTGTATAGTATAATGAGACGTATGTTGTTTACGTGTGATATGCTGATAGGCTTCGTAGACTAAATATTGCGTGCATTAGTGATACAAACATAACAAACTACGCGTTTGTGGCTGAACACCTCATGGACATATGGTCTTAGTACCGTAATTTCGTTTGATAGGGTATTTGTACAAAACTCGGAGGTTTAGGGTCGTTATGTTATTAGTTGTCTGGGGATAGCCTATCTGATCTTCTGCTGTAAGTCATTACGGACCTAGATCAGACAGGATATCTTTATAAAAGAGCTATATGCCAAATCCTAAAGTTACCGAATTGAGGAACTTTCCATGTTATATGATGATCAAAGATTATCTATAATATCGTATTGATCATTGATGCAAATCATGATTAATATCAGTCCTCAACCTGGTATAGTGCATATGTTGCTTTGCTGCATTAATTTGCTGACCTGTATACCTCTATGCATTATATCTTGTACAATTACAGACGACGAAAGCATAATCACGCTTTACAATGAGTCTTTGTGCATTTACTTCTTGATACGGGAGTATGTCGTGTGTGTGGGAACCACAATGTGTTAGTCTAATACATCTAATTCGTATCATTTTAAAGCATTGCGTAATTGTCTGCATGTGAGCTTACGTGGATCACAATATCAGCAATTGCCGTGTCACATATTGTTTCTAATGATAATATTAAAACAGATCAACGCTGTGTTCAGATTTCTCAGTAAACTGATATGATCCTCTTACCGGAAATCACAAAATGTTTAATGTTTTCATTTACTTTGATGCATTTTACTATGTCGCATTTTATTTTTATTGTCAAAAAGATACAAAATCCAAAAAGATTTTAGGTGTGTTTTGATAAAATTTCAGAAAATCCAAAAGATTTGCATTTCTGCTTTATTTTTGATAACCGGGGATGCTTGATGGTCAATTTCTGAGATTTGATAACACCATCTGGGCTTGGTATCATTCAAAATGTGAAAATTTGAGTTTTGGAAGTTTAACGGATTGAAAAATGTTGAACGGGATTCGAATTCGTGATTTGGCGAAATTTTCAGATTTTTCCATTTCACATTCGCCCCTTAAATGGGTCGAATGTGGAAAAATCATCACCTTCGACCATTTTCATTTGGACGAATGTGGAATACTTCACCTTCGGGTATCATTTCCTCATTCGGGTACATATTTCACCTTCGGGTCTTTAATTAGGGGCGAAGGTGGAATTGTTTCACATTCGTGCCATTCATTTGGGGCGAATGTGGACTTAACCCACATTCGTCCACACCAAACGGGCGAACGTGGCCTCTTATAAATACCCCTTTTCAGGTTCGAACCCCACATTCAAATATTTTTCAAACTTTCTTCATAACCAGACCTTGTTGCTCGTTTTTCTTTTGATACACTGATTTGTTCCTTGCTTATTCCTGATCATTTTGAGACAAATTTTACAGGTATTGGACCGTTGATCAGAACAGAATCGTCGTGTTTATCACCGGACCTAGGGTTTCAAAATTAACGGTCTTAGAGTCTGTTTTAATGATTGATTTTGATTGCATTTCAATCTACATCAGTTTTAGGGGGAGATATATGCATGAATTAGTGTTTAACATCGTTTAATTGATTAAATGTGTGATTGAACATAGTTAAACCTAATTCGTCTTTAAAAACTGATGTAAAATGAAATAAAAGGACAATTGATGATGAGCGAGTGATAATCGGCCATATTAGGACACATTTGAATCAGTTTTATGGATTAAAAACAACATTGGCAGAATTTCAAATTTTGGGGATAAACATTTTCACCTTCGGTTGAAATACCGGGCGAAGGTGGAATTGGTTTGGACGAAGGTGAATAAAATGGACGAAAGTGACTTTTTACTAAGAACATTTTCACATTCGACCATAATTTGCTCTTTCGACCAAATAAACTCACATTCGACCAGCCCAAAACGGGCGAATGTGCAGTATATTTTGACCAGAATTTTTATAATTTTGTCGTTTTTGTATTTTGACGTGTTTGTTTGATTTTTATGTGCAGATGGCTGATCAATCTGAGAACGTGGAAACACCAGCAGAAAATGTGGAAACTCAAGCAGAGATTACAGTTCCAGATCCAGTACCTGAGGCAGAAACGTCTGTTCCAAGCAGTTGGCCGTTTGAAAGGTCGCATAACTGTTGCGCATATCTCGGTGATGTAGAGAAGAATACGGAGTTCACCGGGATCATAGAGTTTCTGAAGAGGAGCAGGATAGTTCATGCATTAGCCACACCAACCATCATATACAAAGATATCATTGAAGATTTCTACCAAAATGCGAAGTATGACTACTGGGAGAATCAAACGATCATCAAGAGCAAGATTCAGGATTTGGAGATGTTCTTGACTGAAGCTGATATTCGGGAAGCGTTACAGATAAAGTCTGAAGATAGTGAAGATCCCAGGGAGTTGTCATGGACAGAGCAGAAGGCGTGTTTCTTACGAATGAAATACAAAGGTCCAATCACTGACGGATCTATGTATAAGGGGAAACTGGGAGTGCAGTATAAGTATTTTGCACACGTTCTTATCCACGTATTTGGGTGTGTGAGTGGTGGGTATGATGTCATGAGAAGGAGTTTAAGTTCATTAATGGTTGCGTTGACACTCAACAAACCATTTAATGTATCTGGGATGATTCTTGATCATATGCTGGAGATGCTGAAAGGAATGAAGAACAAGAAATTCATGTTATATCCGAGATTTCTGATGATGATCTTTGACTATAAGTATCCTATGTTGAAAAAGGATCCGACTATGATCCTAGGTCAAGATTATATGAACATTAGAACTTTGATGAGGATGAAGGGTTACAAAGGTGTGCCTGATAGTGAGAAGCCACCTAACAGGAGATTATTTGGTGCTTTGGCTCGTCCGGATTACACTGATCCTGGCAAGAACAAAGCAAGACATGATAATAGTGATTCTGACAACGATGATCCCTTAGTGTATGTTGATTCAAGCACTAAGAGGAAACGGCAAGTAGTCAATCCTGGAGCCAAAGGGAAGGGCAAGGGAAAGACGGTGGATCAGGGAAGCTCTAAGCAACAAGTGGCTAGAAAGAAATCGACAGCGAAGAAAGGATCAGGTTTGGTGGACGAAGAGTCGGTAGATTCAGAGGAGACTGAGGTTGATGAGCAGTGGGATTCTGATGATGAGAATGTGAGGACCACCAAACGTAAGGACACTATGGTTGGTGAGTCTGAATCCTTGAATAAGTCGATAGAAGAAGCTGAGAGAAGGAAGAAATCTGGTGAAGATGAGGGTCTAGGTGTTGACCTGGCAGAGTTAAGTGTTGGTGATACTGTAGTGGTCAATTTGCCTAAAAAGACAAAGAAGCAAAAGACCATGGCCAAGAAGTCAAGTGTAAAAGAGCTGAGGGAGAAAGAGTTAGCTCAGTTATTGAAGGGAAAAAGATTACCTGATGCTGGTACACCATCTAAGCTGTCTTCACCTGTTGCCATGAAGCAGAAGAAAACGAAAGAGGCAGAGACTTTACCAATCGATCAATTCAATGTCGATATGGATAAAGTGCTCGATATGTTCAGAAAGCCTCAGAAGGCGAAAGTAGTTGAAGTTGAGCCATCTAGATCAAAGTCAAAGAAAGTGACTGTGGATGACGATGTCATGAAGCAAGTGAATAAGAAGATGGAAGATATGATGAGGATGTTAGTTGCTCAACAGGCTGAAATTGCTAAGTTCAAGCAAAATGAGGAGAAAATGCTTCAGATCGTGGTTGCTTCGAAATCTAATCAGGATGAGATAAATGATAAGATTCAGATGTTGGAAGCTAAGAATGAGAAGCTTGAAAGAAAGTGTGAAAGAAACAAGGGCAAGATCAAATTGATTAAGGCAGATAACAAAGAACTAAGGAATGAAAACAAACGCCTTGGTAATTTGATTGAAGAGCTTTATAGTAGGGCACCCCAGTTGAAAGAGGGTGAAGAAGATGAAGAAGAAGAAGAACAGAAAGTCGATTATGAAGATTCTGAATCTGAGAAAGAAGAAGATGATGATGAGGATAATGATGAATCGGAGAAAAGCGATGATGATGATGATGATGACAATAATGATGATGATGATGGTGCTGAAGGTGCTGGGAAAAAGCAAGGTGATGAGTTTAGCAGTGGTAGTGATCATGATGGAGGAGATGATACTTCCAGATTTACTTATGAAAAGAGAACACCAAAGAAGAAAGATACTGGAGAATCAAGTTCCAAGAAGAAAGGTGAGAATGTTGATTCAAATGAAAGTATTTTCTGGAACGAGAAGGTGAGATCTCTGTCTGATGATGCTAAACAGTTGTATAAGGATATGTTGGAAAAGAGAGAGTGGACCATTGAGTTCACAGGATGCTTCGCTGAAATATTCCAAACTGATGACTTAAGATATGAGTTGGAATATGAAGATCCAGATCTTGAAGAAGGGGAATTACCTGCATCTGTGGCAAAAGAAATACTAGATGGTCTTGCACAGAGGGTAGGGAAAACGTTTGAGGAGTTTATGATGGATGAATCGATTCCAAATATTCCTGAAAAGGATATTGGAAGTCATTCAGATGATGTGCAGACTCCTGAGAACAATGAAGTGGAAATGGAAGATATAACTCATGAAGAGTTCCCCCAGTACTTCAGACAAGATGATGAAAATGAAGTATTTCCTGACTTCACTGAGATACCAAATAAGTCAGCAAAACAGAAAGCTAAGAAAAGGAGTGAAGAGTTTGTGGAGAAGGTATTTGGTACTGAAAAGAAAGATTCTTCTAACCAGTCTGATGAGTTGAAGAATTATTTGAAGAAGTTGAAGGAAATGGATGAGAACCGACCAAAGCCTGAAGCTCAAGGTAATTTTTACAGATTTCATAATGACAAGTTCAAAGGCAGAGCTCTCGGGTGGACTTACTTAGGCAGGCTGAAATGTATTGCTGCAAAATGGGAAACCGGAATTCTGTACTTCAACAGATTCTGTGACTTGCTTACTCTACCATACTGGGCGGTTAGAGACTTATGCAGATTCCCAATGTCAGGTGCCGAAGTAAATGGATCACATGTCGGTTGGTGCGCAGATAAATTGGTTTGGGAAAGTCGTACGAGATGGAACAGATTCAAGCCTCAATATCCCAGAAGAAAAGTGCATAGGGATATTGATCCACAAACCAATATGAAGCGTATTACTTTGATCTACAAAGCACCTAATGTGATGAGGAAGATACCGTTGATGCCGATGCCACAGCATTTCAGTGCTGATTTCATCTTTTGGTACTATGATTGGAGAAAGGCAGAAGCGGTGATCGTGTTGAGAGATGGAAAGGATAAATACAAGCATGTTCATGTATTTGATCCTATGTGGTTGATTAATTGCACCTTTGAAGACATCATCATGCTTTTCTTCAATCCAATCTACTTTGAACCAAACGACTTTGCTCAAGCAAGAAAGTATACGCAAGTGGTTGGAGTTTGTTTTGCGTATGACATCAATGCAGGAAGCAACTTGGAGGGTAAACTTGGTAAGACAGTGAAGATAGCTAACGTATCTAAACCGGTGAAGAAAACATTTGAGCCTCCAATGACTACTGAGCAAAAGAAACAGCTCAGAATCAAGTTGATGAACAAGTCTATGGACCAACAGAGAAAACTATCCAATCAATAGTCGAGGGGGAGTTTGTTGATGCGTTTTGCGACTAAGGATTGGATATACATAATTAACATGTGTTAGTGCTTGGCCGAAGGTAGACAAAAGGGGCGAATGTAGATAAAATGGACGAAGGTAGATGGATTATGGGCGAAGGTAGACTGGACTTGATCATGAAGACACATTCGACCACTGGAAGTGGGCGAAGGTGGAAAATGCTCACATTCGACCAGTGAAAAGGGGCGAATGTGCAGTGTCTATAAATAGATTTTGTGATTTTGATTATGTAATAGAGTTGTCATTTGTGTCTGTGTTAAGGTCAGGTTCAGAGGTTGATTTTGAGATATTGTGTGTGTGTTCTAGATTAACATAAACTGATTGTAAAAGCTTATTTGAAAGAAGTTAATCTATGAAATGATGTTGAAAATGATCTTGATTGCGTTTTGACTTGTGTTTTATCAATTTGTTCAGAACTAGGGTTTCCGCACCTAGTTTTGTGACTTGTATGATCGTATAATCCTGTTTTAGCTAAAATCTTTCGCTCACAGGATTCGCCTCGCATACATTCACAACACTTAGAGGATAATTCACCTTAGCCAATGTGAGTTTTACATAGCCCCTTTTCTATTTATCACCATTTTTGGGGTGAAACATGTTACAACATTCTATATGCAATTCAATCATCAAAGTGTCTATGTGTTTTTCTATGTTGCATTATGTCTTGAACATGACTAGGGTAAGCACAATTCTAGCATAATCATTAACATTGATCAGCCGACGGTATACAATGATAGATCTATTGGACTGACAATCCCACCCGGATACGTGCCTCCTACAAAGGTAGCGTGGGTGTTTGTTATCGCATAACATATTCGAGTGAACCATGAGCGTATGGGATGTACCACATTATAACAGTCACAAGGGTTGATTATGCACTCGATTTACTTCTAGTATGTTTTCACATATGGACTAGACTTGCCATGACACTTGAATTGTACAAGCTTTATTCAATTATCAAAACCTATGTAATTCTCACCAACTTTTTGTTGACCCAAAATATTTTCAAACTTAACATGTTTCAGGTTATAGCTTGCTTGAAGATTAGAGTTATTGCTTGAAGATGCGTAGCTAGTATTTTTTTTTCATTTTGATGTACAAAATTTTTAGAACAATTGTATGTAATTTATTTAAATCATTTATTAAAATTTATTATTTACCATGAGTTACTGAACAATCATCAATACGTGACATCCCGATGTTTCCGCCATCGGTTGGGGTGTTACACAGATGGTCTCCTATACCAGATGATGAACACCCTTATATCTCAACACCTCAAATCTTTCACAACTACTTGGGAGTTGAGGACCAAAACTCAATTTGAGGTGATCAACAACAAACTCAATGATTTGTCCAAGCAAATAGACAACAACACAAGACAGCTTGCCAAGTTATCTAGTAAAACTTCTTTACCTGTCAGGCTTCCAAAAGTGGATGAAGCCAAAAAGGGGGAGAAGATTAAGGAACCAAGAGAGTTACTTGAAGCTAGGATAAAGGCAAAAGTGGCACAACAACAAAAGGAGGAGGCCCAAAAACAAATAGAAGATCAAGATAGGCTCCTTAAAGAAGCTAAAGTTGCAGCTAAAACATCCCAAGGCCTTAATGAAGAAACTTCCAACATTCAATCTGAACAGTCTTCTATGGCAACTAAAGACATTCCAACTAACATTCCAAGGCCTGCAACCACTCAAAAGCCTGTATTAAACTCTGCTCCGATCTCAATGTCAAAAGAATTATTGGAGAAGAGTTTACTTGCAGCACAGAAGAAGGTCAAGGAAGAAGAGATCTGAAACAGTCTAGAAGCAAGGGATGACTTGAGCTACAATGAAAAGCTTGAGAAGTATGAAGAAGAGTTGAGTAAATTGGCAACACTTGAAATAATTGCTGAGGAAGAAAAAAGACAACAACTGATGTCTTACATAATCAAGAACAGCAAAACAAAGGCATACTCACTCAAAGGGCTCTCTATGGACGAGCTTACAAGAAGAGCTCAGATTGTAGCGGACAAACTTGCCACAGATAAGGATAGAAAGGAAAAGAGAGCTGAAGTAATAAAAGAATTGGTAGCCAATGGATTTGGTTCAAAAGCCTCTGTGTCAAAATGGAGAGAAGATACATTATTTGACACCTACAAAAGATTCAAGGCTGATAAGGCTGCAAATCCAGATAAGTACAAAACTTCCGAAGTGTCAACTTCAGTAGTTAAAACTTCTGGTGCTAAATAATCAACAACAAAGCTTGCTACGAAAAAGAGGCAAGAGGATATCATAAAGACTGATTTCAAGATGGTATTGCTTGAAGGCAATACAATAGTACAAGGAGATTTTGTGATTGAAGAAAAGCCTCCGCTGACACAATTCAGGGATCCTTCAACATTTGCTTACCAAATACAAAAAACAATAACAGATAAACTGCACACCAAGGTAATCACTGAACACTATCTACCTACTTTTGATATACCTAATGTGGTGCAAACTGAAGAAGGAAGAGAAACTCACCTGAGGGTCACTGAAGTAGAAAACCTCCCTCACTCAGGAACATCCTAGGAGACCAGCATGGTCCCCTACACTTTAGACTTTGACCAACCTAAAGTTCTTATAATGAAATGGTCATTTACTGATTCAAACTTAGTATTGGTCACAAGAAGAAATCGTTCAAGAAAGGCCTTCAAATCTATGGAAGAACTGAAAAATCTGTCTACACAAGACTTGCTCACAATACAACATCTTGAACCTGAACAAGGATCTCTCACTGATGAACAACTACAACAACTCAAGATTTCCTTGTTCAGAGAAATCTGGAAGATACTTGATGGCAGGAAAAGACAATAAAGGATTAGAAAAGATTTTGGCTTCATCAATCTAGGGGGAGATTGTAAGGACTGTAGATACACGAAAGTGCGACTAGTGCTATTGAATTGCGAATACTAATATGTTTAGTTTTGGTCGACTGGTCGAATGTGGATTTAAGAATGGTCGAATGAAGATCAGACGGTCGAAGGTAGAATCTGTATATATATATGTGTCCAAGCTCGCCCTATATGAACGGTCGAACCTGCACATTCGACAAAGCTATTTGGGCGAATGTGCAGGTCTATATAAGGCAAACTCAATTTTGAATGTTTAACTTTTGGTCATTGTGTTTCCCTCCCAGTGTGTGTTTCTCCCTAGGGTTTTTATTGAGTCTGTAATCAAGTTATCATTATAAACAAGCTTTTCAAGTGTAATTGATTATGTTATTGAATGAAATGAATGTGTTTATGATGATTTGTGTGTTTTGCTAGTTTTATTATCATTTTGTGATCAATTCAGGGATTCCGCACCTTGACGTGATTGTCGTGGTACACGTAAAATTTCCCAATTACCACTAAAGAATAGTGGCAAGAAGGTATCGAACATATGGAGTTTGTGGAAAATGTGTAGATTCTAGCTTTGTTAATTAACTAAAATTAAACTACTTAACAAAAAGTAAATGATTAAGATTTTTGATTGTTTTGAGCTGAACTAAAATAACAACTAATTATCGATTTAAACTAAAGAGCGTTTCTTCAAATTATGAGATAATGACCATTCAAGGATCCGGTTTCTCTAAACACTTGTGTAAAAGTTCCAACTAGAAAGAGTTACATAGACATAACTCATGTAAAAACAATTGTTGTGATAAAAGGGAACAAAGTACTCGGATTATATTAACGCGAGGTTGTTTCCCGATGACCAATTAATCAATAACCAACCCAAATCCTTCCCGTAATATCTCGATTGTTAACAACACCAAGAACGTATGCTTGAGACTAGAGATTGGTAAATTAATCAACACGCTACAAAAAATTATCCAAACATCATAATAATCAAGCAAGAATACTAAATTATCATTCTAGAAATTCAAGGAAACATACACAAGAGTTTGAGAAAAACCTTCACCAAGAATGATCACCAAAAGTTTTAGCCTAGCATAGTTTGGTGAATCATCATAACCTTCAAGGGATTGTTCAGAGGAATCAAAAACATAAACCAAAAGATTAGGATTGTTCTCCAATGATTCCAAGCAGCCAAAATCGCCCAAAACTTGTCTAGAAACGTTCACAAGTGAAAAGATACCCAAAAGACACCATAAAATCGTATTTAATAGTCGGAGTTACAACTTGGTGCATGAGCCATCGTACCTTACGGTGGCCACCGTAAGGTACGGTGGGAATGGAAATTCATACGGTGAGTAGGGACTGAGGAACGCTGGAATTTTCTGTCTTTAAGCCACTGTACCTTACGGTGGCTACTGTAAGGTACGGTGGAGCCTTCCAAAAACCTATTTTTTTCTTCTTTCAAATCCTCCTCATCCCGATCCATTCCGGTCCGTTCCAAAGCTCGGTTTTCTTCATTTTAAGCTCCTTAATGCACCTGCATCCAACATTCTCGTAGTTATCTAATTCCAAGCAATATCATGATCAAATGTGGTTAAGATAGGCGTTTTAACATTACAAAGGGTTGTTCCTTGAACCACCCGTCACACCTGAATTGAAGTTGTTTGATCAATATTCTTTGTTGATTAGCCGATCCTATACGCATTCCAAAATCAAGGGTTTAAACAACTCAGATCAGTCAATTGATTGTTTAAAAACCTCGAACCCTAGTTTTTAAGTGAAAACACATAAACATTGAATAATAATCAAAATTGTTGATTGGGAAATGTTTATCGGTCATATTAGATGATGTTCAAATCAAAATGGCATGTTAAAACTATCTAAATCAAAATCTGCAATTTGAGAAGATGAACAGTCTCATTCGCCCAATTTTAAATGGTCGAAGGTGGCTCTTTGGTCGAATGTAGATGATCAAACGGTCGAAAGTGGAACTAAATGGTCGAATGTACATTCTTAAACACTGATTTTCACATTCGAACCTTAAATTCCACATTCAAACTCCAATTTTCACATTCGTACCTTCGAATGCTCGAATGTAGAATTACAAAATCAAAAATTTCTTATGTTGGTTATTTTGTCCGTTTTTAACGTGTTTTCTTGATTTGTTTTGTAGTCTAATCATGTCTGAACAACAGAGTACTGATGTTCCTGCAGGATCTTTAGAAAAGGCAGTTGAAAAGAAACAAGTTGAAGAACTACCGTTTGAAGAAGCACACAATTGTTGTGCTTATTTAGGTGATTTGAAGAAACATACTGAGTTCACCGGTATTGTTGATTTCTTGAAGAGAAGCCGTGTGATCGTTGCTATTGCTACTCCTGCCATCATATACAGAGATCATCAACAAGAATTCTGGACGAATGCCAGAATGGATTTCTGGGATAACAAATCTGCTATTTTTAGTATGATTCAGGGGGAGTTAGTAATCATTTCTGAAGATGACATCAGACAGGCATTGAAGCTGAGAGATAAGAAGACTGATCCAAGAGTTCTTTCATGGATTGAGCAGAGAAAGTGTTTCCTATGAATGAAGTACAATGGACCGATTAGTGATGGTTCATTACTCAAAGGGAAGATATGCCCGCAGTTCAAGTATCTTGCACATGTTATGTTACATGTGTTTGGATCAGTGAGTGGAGGTTATGATGTAATGAGAAAGAGTATTAGCTCTTTGATGGTTGCCCTAATCTTGAACAAGCCTTTCAATGTATCTGGAATGATACTTGAACACATGCTGGAACCACTCAGAGGTTTGAAGAACAAGAAGTTTCTGTTATATCCGATATTCCTGCAGATGATTTTTGATGAAAAGTACAAGAACTTGAGAAGAGATCCTACTCAGATAGTTGTACAGGATCACATGAACCTGAACACGCTAGTAAGAATGAAGGGTTATAAAGGCGTGCCGATGAATGAGAGACCACTATTGAAGAATCTGTTTGGTCACTTGATTAATCCAGGATATGAAGATCCAGGTACTGATAAAGCTAGGCATGCTAACAGCGATTCTGATGAAGACAATCCTTTATGCCCTGTTGATCCTGATGCAAAGAGAAAACGGCAAGTAGTTAATGTGGGTGCTAAGAGTGGAAAAGGAAAAGAGAAGGAACTAGAGACTGAGGCAGAACCACCAAAGAAGAAGGTATCTAGAAGGAAGAAAAGTGTAGCCAAAAAGGGTTTACATTTGGTTGATGAAGTGTCTGTTGATTCTGAAGAGACACAGGAAGATGAAAGATGGGATTCAGAGAATGAGACTGTTAAGAGCACCACGCCCAAGGCCACTGTGGCTGGTGAGTCTGAAAGTATAAACAAGTCGTTAGAAGAGAAGAGGACAAAAAGTCCGATTGCATTGGATGAGATTGATGAAGGTTTAGGTTTGGGATCTGAAGATTTTGGAGGATCGCCAAAGACGGGAGAAAAACAGAAAAAGCCTTTATATAAGAAGAAAGAAAAAGTTGTTAAGCCAATGCAGAAAAGAGCTAAAGACATTGAGAACTTGATTGCAGGAAAGAAAGTGCCTGCAGCATCTAGCTCTAAATCACCCATTACATCCCTAACAACAAAGAAACAAAAGACATCATCTGTTGCTGAACATACTGAACTGCCAACTGATGCGTTCAATGATGCTTTGGATAGAGTCTTGAAAAAGGTGAAGAAAGGAAAGACCCCAGTTGCTGAAGCTTCAACACCAAAGGTTACTGTAGATAGTGATGTGATAACTGCAGTAAACCAGAAGCTTGCAGATATGATGAAGATCATTAATCAGCAACAAGCAGAGATTGAACAGTTAAGGAATAATGATAGAAAGATATTGGATGTTGTTGAATCTTCACATGAAAATCAAGAAGCTCTGGAAGCAAAGATTAAACGACTTCAGAAAGAGAATCAGAAGTTGTTATCACATGAGCAGAGAAATATGAGAGGGTATATTAATTTGAGGCTTGAGAACAAAAAGTTGATAGAAACGAACAAGAGCATGAATAATCTGATTAAAGATTTACACTCAAAAGCTCCACAATTGAAAGCTGGAGAAGAAGATAAAGATCCTGAAGAAGAGCAGGTTGATTTTGAACCATCAGATGAAGAAGAAGAAGATGATGATGAGTTGAATGAGGATGCCGGTGATGCTCCTAAAAAGAAGAAGAAAGATGATGGGGATGATGACGGTTCAAGTAATAATTCAGGTGATGGTAATAGCTCTGCTAGTTATGATAGTGATGATGATGATGACAACCCTGATAAGTATAAGTGTGAAAAGAGAGGATCGGGAAAAGACACAGGAGAATCTAGCTCGGAAGCTCCTGGTGGCACTACTGACGATGATAATATCTTCTGGAACGAGAAATTAAGAGCCTTATCTGAAGAAGATAAGAAATTATATCGCCAGATGTTGACTGATAGAGTCTGGACGATCGAGATGACTGGTAGGTTTCCAGAAATAGTTGAGTCAAACGATATGCGTTTTGAGTTGGAATATAATGATCCTGATCTAGAAGACGGAGAAGTTTCTGCAGCCGTATCGAAAAAAATATTAGAAGGACTGGCAAAACAAGTTGGTAAATCTCTGGAAGAGTTGATGAGTAAAAACCAGATACTGAATATACCTGAGAAAGAAGCAGGTAATCACTCTGATGATAGAGATGTCCCAGTGTTTGATGGGGTAGAGATAGAGGATATTACGAGTGAGGAATATCCAGAATATTTCAAGAATGATAAAAATTCTGGATTTCCTGAATTCTCTGATGAAATGTTGAGCCAGGCTGAGAAACTTGTTCGTGAGAAGAGTAAGAAGTTTGTTGAAGAAGTTTTTAAGAATACAGATTGTCAGAAGCCAAATGTTGAACAATCTGATGATTTGAAAGAATTACTAAGAAAGCTTAAAGAAAAAGAAGCTAACCGTCCAAAGACTGAAATTCAAGGTAGCTTTTACAAATTCCATAACGAGTTATTCAAAGGCAAAGCTCTCGGCTGGAAGTATTTGAGATAGCTTAAATGTGTCGCTGTTAAATGGGAGAAAGGAATTCTGTATTTCAACAGATTCCACGACATTAAGACACTAACGTGCTAGGCTATTCGCGATATCTGCAAACATGAAATGTCAGGTGCTTCAGTAAACAACCATCATGTTGGTTACTTTGCAGATCGCATGGCGAGGGAGAGCAGGACGAAATGGGACGTGTTTACCCCAAAATATCCTAAAAGAATTGTTCACAAGAAGGAGAAGGATGATATAACAGGGTTGCACAAGGTGACTTTGAAGTATAAACCACCAAAAGTGTTGAAGCATATTCCTTTGATGCAGATTCCACAACACTTTTCAAATGATTTTATGTGGTGGTACTATGACTGGAAGACTGCAGAGGCTATTATCGTTCCGAATGATGGTTTGAAGGACTTTAAGAAGATTCACATTTTTGACCCGATGTGGTTAATCAATTGCTCGCACGAAGATATCATCATGCTTTATTATAATCCAATTTATTATGAAGCAAAAGATAGTGAACAGGCAGCCAAATACCAACGTGTGGTATTCTTATGCTTTGCGTGGGATGTTAATGCGGGTTGTGATTTCGACAAGGAGCTGGGGAAGTTTGTTAAGATTCAGAATGTTGAAAAGAAGAAACCTAAACAGACTCATGAACCAGTGATGACGAAAGAACAAAAGACGTTATTGCGTATCAAACTGATGAACAAGACTATGGATGAAGAGCGAAGGCTGAAGCAATTCAAGCAATAGTCGAGGGGGAGTTTGTAGATACACGAAAGTGCGACTAGTGCTATTGAATTGCGAATACTATATGTTTTGTTTTGGTCGACTGGTCGAATGTGGATTTAAGAATGGTCGAATGAAGATCAGACGGTCGAAGGTAGAATCTGGGAGGTCGAAAGTAAATCTGTAAATATATTTGTCCAAGTTCGCCCTATATGAACGGTCGAACCTGCACATTCGACCAAGCTATTTGGGCGAATGTGCAGGTCTATATAAGGCAAACTCAATTTTGAATGTTTAACTTTTGGTCATTGTGTTTCCCTCCTAGTGTGTGTTTCTCCCTAGGGTTTTTATTGAGTCTGCAATCAAGTTATATCATTATAAACAAGCTTTCAAGTGTAATTGATTATGTTATTGAATGAAATGAATGTGTTTATGATGATTTGTGTGTTTTGCTAGTTTTATTATCATTTTGTGATTAATTCAGGGATTCCGCACTTGAATTGAACTTGTTTGATCAATATTCTTTGTTGATTAGCCGATCCTATACGCATACAAGGACAAAAGGGATTGAAGAAACCTCTTTTGCTAACCTTAGTCTAATTCCTATTTCTGCTAAAAATATGCTAAGTATAGAACTACTGAAGAAAGAAGAATGAAACTGCTAAAGAAGGATTCACCAAGTACTGAAGAGTAAAATATCAGAAGTTGTGAAGACAAACCAGACAGGTTAACTGAAGAACTACTGAAGACAAACTACTCATCAGTAGTTTGTCATTCACCAGCAGTTGTAATGGAATCTTTCCACCGCCTTATGTTTCAGTAGTTTAGTATAATAACATTACTTTATGTTTTTGTTAAACTCTTTGTACAAGCTCCAAAACTACAGCCTGTTGTGGGATTACTTTTCTATCAAGTTGCATGTATCTGTTTGTCTATAAATAGATGGGTTAATCCCACTATTTTAGACATTGATTTTATTAAACTGAAATCCTTCAAAGGCTTTTAATTGAAATACCATTTCACATCTGAGAATCTCTTTGCATACTTATTGTCATATACATTCATTGCTTAGATGCTCATTAACTGTCTTTAGTTCATTACATATAGGGGGAGTAATAACTCCTGTTGAAAGTGAAACTTTATACTTGAACACTTCACTTATTCCGCTGTGCAAACTGCTTTGATAAACTTACAACACCTAAGTGTTCATAAGTATTAACTGTTGAAGAGCAAACTGATCGATCAGTCCTTCAGTGCCTCTTGGTACATGACAGGTTGTTTAAGGGATAGAAAGCCTGCAAAAAAGACAGATATTTGAGGATTGGCTCCTTGTGAGTACTCCCTCTCTGATGTTTCCAATGATTTGGTCTGGTGGATGAGCTCTTAGGTAGATTAAATCTCCCTGATATGGTATGATGGCATTTTGAGGTGAGGGACATAGGTTTGTGGCCTCTGTTGTTGTAACATCTGTTTGCACTTCTGTAGTGCCAACAGAAGTTTGAAATGGATGTGGGGGAATGGGTCTAAGTGGTGTAAAATTGGACTGACTTTTGTCAACAGAGGTTGGACTTTTGTCAACAGATGATTGAACAGTGGTTGCACTGGATGAGGCAGTGGTTTAAGGGTAAGACTGGTCAATAGTGGTTGACACAGCTGTGGCAGAGTTTTGACAGGTGATTTGAACATCTGCTTCCACTGATGCAGAAGTGACTTTGTAGTGAGATGGAATCACAACATCAAATCTGTAATCCTGTTGTGGAGACTATGGTATACATGCATTGTTATTTTTAGCAGTAATATCTTCAAATTTGAATTTTTCAAAATCAAACAGTTTAGCGGGATTTGCTGGGATTTTTATGGATAAAAGTTCATTGAACTTTACTTTGGCTACAAATTTTGAAATGGTATCTTTAAGATTTAAAATGAAACATGGGCAGCTAAAGATTTTGAAAAATGATATCAATGGTTTGATTTTGAATAGAATTTCATAAGCAGTCTTTTGATGTCTAGGGATAATTAAAACTCTGTTTTGAACATAGCAAGCAGTGTTTACAGCTTCTAACCAAAAGGATAGTGGCAAACCAGAATCGGCTAGCATAGTCCTTGCAGCCTCAATAAGAGTTCTGTTTTTCCTTTCAACCATCCTACTTTGTTCTGTGTTCTTGGAATGCTGTACTATCTCACAATTCCTTTTGACACACATATATCATCCAACTCCTTATTTTTGAACTCTGTTCCATTGTCACTTCTAAAGACTTTTACTGGCATGTCATTGTTTTTTAACTTTGGTGACAAAGTCCTTCAAAATACCTGCAGTCTCATCCTTAGAGTGTAAAAAGTAAGTCCATGTAAACCTAGAAAAATCATCAACTATGACAAGACAAAATCTCTGTTTCCTTAGACTCATGATTATACCTGGGCCAAACAAATCTATGTGCAACAATTGAAGACATTGACTTGTTTTGGACTCATCAATGGTTTTGTAAGAGCTTTTATGTTGTTTTCCTTTTAAATAGGAAACACAATGCTCATCACATTTGAATTCCTTTGATGGCAGGTGTCTTACAAGGCTTTGTTTAGAGAGTGAGTTGATAGTTTGAAGGTTGGTGTGACCCAGTCTCCTATGCCACAATTCTGTCTCTTTAGTTGAGGCAGCAGAAAATACACAGGCATTTGCCATAGGATTATCCTTCAACATATCAACTACATACACATTGCCACTCATGTGAGCAACAAGTTGTGCTTTGCTCTTGGCTATGATGGTGTCAATCTTTTTAACCACTTCTGGCCCAATAATCTTACAAGTTTTCATAGTGAAGAATGACCCACAGCCTTTGTCACTCATTTATGAAACACTAAGAAGATTGAATTTAAGATTATCAATAAGATTGACATTTTCAAACTTGAGTCTCCCAGCCTGAACAGTGCCTGAACCCAACACCATACCATTATTGTCATTACCAAAGGATATATCACCCCCTCCATGAGCTAAGAAGTCTAGAAGAAGGGCTCTACATCCTGGCATGTGCCTGGAGCCTCCACTATCTACATACCATAGACTATCTAGCAGAAGCTCCATGCACATCAGTAATGAATTAGTTTTGGTGAGTTTCCAAAGCCAAGTTGGATTTGGATGGGTTCTTAGACTTTACAACCTCAAGTTTAGGAGAATGATCAGTGGTTTGAACCAGTTTTTGAACCAAGTTCAACAACTTTTGTTGACCATCTGCAAGTGTTTGTATGTCAACACTTGGTGCAACATATGTTTGACCATTTCCTATCAGATGATAGTAACCGTAAGGATTCCTGTTCATTCTTGGTTTTGAAGGCCTTTTGGGCTCTTCATAAACATGTGACAGACTATGACAAGGTGGTTGTCCATGTCCTCTTGGATACTTGTTTGCAGGTGGAGCATCTGTTACTTGGACTACCCTGGGAGTAGAGGTTTCAAGGTTCCTAGTAACAGATGTTTGAATTGGTGTGAAAGTCTGTTTGGGCTTTCCTTTTGGAGTACTAACCACTTGACTTGCTTGAGTTTTAGCTTTATACTCTTGTATTTTAACATCAAAATTTTTTAGATAAAGACACTCTTTGGTTTTATGATTCTTTTTACCAACATATTGAACATGTTGTTTTAGAATCACACACACTTGTTCCTTTGTTGGTATCATATGTTTTTAGAAGAAAATAGTTTTTGGTAACATGGTTCTTCTTTTCACGGAAATCACAGAACAAGTGTACACCTTTTTCTTTCTTCTTCCCTTTTTCAACCTTCTTTTCAACAGAGCATCTGCTGGAAGATCTTTCAAGGGAATGATTTTTGCCTATGGTGCCTTATTACCAGTAGGGGTTTCAAAATCAACTGGTTTGAAGTTTTCAAGAACATCACACTCATCTGACCAATTTGGTTTAAACTCATGTTTTTCAATTTCAGTAAATGATGAGGAACCTTAAAGTTTTTCAAGAACAATATTCTTACCATTAGGTTCAGTGATTTTAATTTCTTGACCCTCCAAATTAGTTGGAATAACCTCAACCTACTTTGGTTCCCTTTTTCAGTGTTTTGAGAAACTTGATCAGTGGTTTCACAACCAATGCCAAATTTCACATGACTTTTGGGCTGTTTGTTGAGGGGCATTTCAAAATCTTTACATGATTCCACCCATTTTTCACACTCAACTTGGGTGGACTCAAGCTCCTTTTTACAACTCTGATATTTTGTTATCATAGTTTAGAGCTGGTCTTTGGTTATACTTGCTTCATGTTTTAAACTGCTGATTTCATATTCTTTTTCAGTTAATTTTGATTTTAACTCTTTTGAAAGTTTTTCAAATTGAACTTCATCATCTAAAATTTTCTTTCTAAGGTTTTCATTTACCTCTTTAATGTTTGCAAATGCAATTACACATTTGTTTGAACACAAATCATTTAAGATTTGAGGAGATACCTTAGTAGCTGCCATCAATGCACAATCACACTTGCACTCACAATCATTATCACCCCATGGATCTGAGATATTCACAACCTCTTCTTCAGACTTTTCATATTTTCAGACTCAGACACCACATCCTCAGATTCAACTTCTTCTACGATTGTGTCTAAGGCCATGAAACACAAATTTTCTAGTTCATTTTCAGCTTTAGCAACAAGAGCAAAGTTCTCATCTGTTAGCTCATCTGGTAAACTGCTCCAATCAACAAAGCCTTGTGTGAAAAACTCTGTTGACTAGTCTCTGCAGGGGTAGAGGGTGGAGTAGCAGTTATTGACATTTGAGCCTGAGCAATAGGGGTTTGAACATAGTGAATGAGGAACAGTGGTTTGGACATAATGGACTGGAATAGTGGATGAGGACTGTGCAAAGTGAGTAGTGTTTTGCACATATGGTCCAGGGGTATTATGGAAAACTTGATAAGTGTTTGTCTAAGGCCTTTGATTTGGATAGGTAGTCATAGGTGTACCATGTTGACTCCTACATTCCCTAGAAAAATGACAAAGTCTATGACATTTATAACACTTAATCTTAGATTTATCCAACCCCACCTCTGACCTGCCATGTAAACCTGGATATCTTCTGCCCGTTTTCATATAGAAATTGTTAGTTCTAATACTGAGCAAAGCCAGTTGGTGCAATGTAAGGCCCCAAAACCGGGCACCCTACCGTCGGATCTCATTACAGTGTACCGTTTAAAAATCAACAATTTTATTAAAATGACGCAGCGGAAAAATAATTACAAGGATACAAATATTTTTTTTTGTTTAAATAGTTTGTTAATAAATCTGTAAACTACGAATGCCATCCATGCTATCACGAGTAATCCCATCCGCTAGCCAAGATGCATCACCAACTCGAACAAACTTGCAACACAATCTAACATACATGCAAAAGTCAGCTACGTTGGGTGAATTATAATAGTTTAAGTTTATAAAATTAAAACACCTCATAAACACTTTATTTTTAAAACTCAACTTCATCGCATTAAAGTTATCATTAATTACTTAAACACTTTATCATCAACACCCCACCCAATATGACTCATAATCATAACTTACTTATCATTTATCTCGACCTACAACTATGACTCTGCAACGCAATGTCGTTACCCACGACTAGTTCATCTATACTCATTTTAATTGTACCGGGCACCCCCACTACAATTCATCACAGGAAACTCTACATTATCATCTTTAACAAAAACACAACACATACCCACCGATTTATCTATAAGAATGAAAATAAAACACATAAGGTGGGAACCTACCACACAATTTGGTCAATTCACAAGAAATTAACCGATCACACCTCTTTGCCACTAAGGCACCCATCGCGTCACAAGGACAAGAACAATCATCTTCGCCACTAAGGCACTCATCGCGTCACGAGGACAACGACAATCATCTTCGCCACTAAGGCACTCATCGCGTCACGAGAACAACGACAATCATCTTCGCCGCTAAGGCACTCATCGCGTTACGAGGACAACGACAATCATCTTCGCCGCTAAGGCACTCATTGCGTCACGAGGACAACGACAATCATCTTCGCCACTAAGGCTTACTCTTTAAAACACCACGAGGGTGCTACATCATACACATAGCACATAGACACACACACACACATAGGTGGATTAACCACTAGCAATGTAATCTCGCCACTAAACTCGTCTCCAAACCTACAAGGACACACACGCATCCCCACGCACGTGCAACCCAACTACATATCTCGTATCTCAGTACTCTATAAGTGTCACACGATACATCTATGTTTCTAACCATTCACCATATAGGCTAAAACCAAGACTCGACTCTTATAAATAATTACTCTACCTAACTCTCATTATGGTATCATAAAATTGTACCTCTAAACCTCTTGACTCATTCAACCGTTGTAGAACCAACTTGTTAGAAACATTTATGAAAACATTAAGTCGTAAAGCTCTTTAATTTAAACGACACATTAAGATGTATGAAAAATAGGTATAGCATGTATGATAGCCCCAAGAATATTTAAAAACATAAAATATGGGGATTAGAACTCACTGGTCGTGAAGCTTCTAAATACACAAGCTAAATCGCCTCGAAGTGTGTCTTGCCTCACGGCTCCTTAATGAATTTTTTTTTTCATTCACGCATAACCAGCAACAATGTGATCATCACCCATAAATTTCCACTCTTGATTAATTAATAACCACCACCACATGATTATCTCAAACACACTTTGTCATTTTTATGATCTACACATTCATATTTAGTTCAACATATATACTACGTCATCTCCAAATAACTTCAACACCCATACATGCATAACCCATGCAATTTTCTTCTAAAAAAAATCATATACAAATCCTATCACACATGGCGTCAACATTTTTCTAACACCATTCAACAACCTACCATAAATCTCCATGGGAACATGATCATCTCTCACATCGATCATAACCCTACTCCATCATAACCGAACACCACCAACCTTACCGTACGTACACCGTGATTGTCACAACTAAACTCCATGACACCTCCCACAACCTCCACCAACATGGTCATCACCACAGTCACGACCATCCCCATCACCGAACACCATCATCGTCCCCTCACGCCACCACCAAAACCGTCACCACGACAGTCAAGATCATCACCGAGCACCGTCAATACCACCACCACCACCAAAGCATACGAATACCTTCAGCCTTGCACCGCAGGTACTCAGCTTTGCCGACTTCGAATCATCACAACGATCAGCCGGAATAACCATCGCTACAATCCTTGAATCGATACGGGATCGTCAGGGGCACCGCGAATCACCATCGGATCTGAACATAACCACCACCGTAACCAAGCACGGCCAACCCATACACACTCCGACACCCTACATACTCGCTAATAACAACACCTCCGATCACCACTACCACTCGTTTTCCAGAAAACCATAACCGCTGCCATCACCAATCGCCACCACCTTGATTCCGTCACCATCTCGGTCTCCAACGAGCCCCTACATCACCTTCATGACTCCATTTTCTCAACAAAACCCATGCACCAAAACACACGTACACGACAAGAACAAGAGTAGGGATTACCATGTTCGTGTACCGAAGATCGAGCGTACGGAAACCACCGTGAGTCGCCACCGTGGCTGACATTCCTTCCCTTGCTCCTGCTACTTTCGTTCTGATTGGTCTCACTCTTCGTTTTTTTGTTGTTTGTCGGCTGCCAATACCTAGAGCTAAATGGCTCTAGGGTTTTGTTTTAATAAATGTTTGAATCTCATAATTTATGGAATTTATACAATGGCCCTGGAAGTTCACCTATGCACTATTGTTTTCCCCAAGTAACAACAACCGACTTACAATAGTGTCAACCGGGTCCTTTTAAATCCATTAGATAAAGTTCCAAACGCCAAAACTCATCAACGACTCCACTGTATAAAAATTCGGGTTGTTGATTCATCTAAATGATTATTTAGCGACTTTTCAGGATGTTACATGCAATATGTCCATTTCTTCCAAGTCATCAGGGTCAAAGTATTGAAGGTCATTATACTCAAAGGATATGTTATCAGATGCCTGGATATCACCACCACTTACTGCATAAAGCATAGTTGTGTGAATAAGAATCAGAGTTATAACCAGAGTTAAAACGTGAAGATATGTCAATAAAATGATCATAACCCACATCCTTACTATTACCAGGCACCTCATCCTGACCCAAAAGTGTTGTATTGCCAAATATATAATCATCAGACACTTTTCCAGAGTCCTGAGGCTTCTTTTTCTAGTTAAGCTCTCTCTCATAGGTCAAGAGCTTACCATGAAGCTAGGTTAGAGATAAGTCCTTGAAACCAATTGAGTTTCTCATAACAATAGCAATAGTGTCTCATTTGTCTGGTAATGATCTTAAAAACCTATGGTGCAATATTGAATTAGGATAAGTTAGACCCATCAGTTTTACTTCACTAATTAAACAGTTAAACCTCTCAAATTGTAGAGTTAATGACTCTCCCTTCACATGACTGAATGTTTCATATTGTTGGTTAAGTAAATCACAGTTGTTTTCAATAACCTCCTCAATACCACCAAATTGTTCTTTCAAAGCATCCCACAACTCCTTTGCACTGTTACAGTGTAACAGCCCAGCATAGATATCATTTGGTAGAGCCATGGCCACAATACTGAAGGCTAAGGCATCTAACTCAATTTTTTGAAAATCTTGCTTGGAGTAGTTTTCTAGTTTCTTTGGCTCTTGAACCTTGGGATCTTCGGTACTCGGCACCATTAGAACATGTGGTCCGAAGATAATCGAGTTCCAACACCCAATGTTCTGTTGAGCTAGAACATGGCTCATCTGACGTTGCCAGATATTGTATTCAGATCTGACAAGCATCGGTGGCTTGTTGTTCGTGCCAGTGTTATGTGGATCGTGATTGATTGAAGCCATTCTCTAATTGTTTGTGAAACAAAGTGTGTTTAAAAAAACTTTGAACGTAAATAAACTTTTACTCTGTCTTCAATCCGACAAACAAAACGATATTAATAATTGTGAGCTGATCGATTTATATTAAATTGATTGGTTAGATCGAATTCAATTGACCAAACTCTGATACCAATTGTTAGGATCTGAGTTTGATTTATTATGAGCGTTTAATAAATGAAACAGTATGAAGATAGATAAAAATGGAAAGTGCAGCGGGATAATAAACTATCAATCATAACAAATGGGATAAATTTTTTTCAAAGCATACTTCCAATTAGCAACACAGATTATTATGATTCCACAATATCTCCCCCTCAGCCTGATCACTCGCAGATGTTTCTCTAAGAGAATGTTTGGAATGATAAATAGAACAATACAGGCACTGTTCTATTTATAGACAAACCTAACCTCTGATGACCTATGACTGACATCACCTAAGACAATGACAGCTAACGAATTATAACAAAATAAAACATCTGATAAATACAAGTACTGTTACATTGGTAAACACTGATGACTAAACGTCTGATGGGGTAAAACCTTGAAGGCTTGAATCCTGTGTTGGAGCCTAAGTACTGTTGGCTCCAACAGATCTTGTGTCTTCATCAGTGTTTTGCTAAGCAGTTGTTTCATTAATCAGACCTTTGTGATCAACACTTGTTCATCAGACGTTGGGAGAACAACAGTTGTTAGAAGTCAACAGTCTTTTGGAGTGATCAACATGTAATCTACTGTTTTATTCATGATCATATATATAATATGTTTTGGCTTTTTAGATCATCTGTTCTTCTCCAGGTCAGCAGACCCAACATCAAACACTACCACACCCTCTCCTCTATTAATCTATCACCTCTGCACAAAAAGCCCCAATTTTCATCTCATATTCACGACGAATTGGAAGCTTATTTCTTTGTTGTATTTCGGTTTTGTTTCACTACTAGAAAATATGCCTATTGCAACCTTTTCGAAGCAACCTTTTTCAAATAAGTTGCATTTGACTCAAATGCAACTTTGCTGAATATAAAGGTTGCATTAGAAGACCTCATGCAACCTTTTTAAATTACGGTTGCGAATATTTACTAAAAATTGCAACCTTTTTCGTGTAAGATTGCGAATTTCAACAAAATTTGCAACTTTTATCTTAAAAGGTTGCACTCCTAGAAGTTAAATGCTAAAAGCTTATAATATTATATAAGATAAAACTACAAATTTATTTGTCTTTTAACTTTTCACTGTTACATTCCTAATTTATTTTTTAGAAAACTATGTAAATGTTTTTTTTTCTATTTAAAGTAAAAATTTTAATAAAGATTTACATGTAAACCTAACAACTAATGGTTACTTGATTTCCTTTTTCATAGAATATATATAACACTTTACACATATAATCTGTTTTTTTTCTTTTCTTATACATAATATAGTTATTACATTTCGTATAGCTTTAATATTTTTTTGTTTTATACTTACAACAAATTTCTATATTATATTATAATTTATAAAAAATAAGAAACTATTTTTAATGTAATTTTCCTCTTCCGAATCAGTTACACTCATTTAAAATTTAAACCATTTCCCAACTCAAATTTATTCATTACCCATCTTCCCCCAAATATTGTTTCCCGCCTCAATTGTTTTCATCTTCCCGCTTCTTCATTAACCCTAAATCATTTTATCTCTTTCATCTATAAAACTAATGTTGTTTAGCGGTTAAATGACTAAAAGTATAACAATAGCGGCATCTGCCTTCCCTTTTATAGTTTTTTTAGTTGGGTTTAATCCTTGTTTCTATCTGTCTTATGTGTTATTCTATATCGATTGTAGGTAAAAAAAAGTCCTTGCTACATCCCAATTTACCATTCGCGATTCGTCGTTGAGGTTTCGAAAGAAGAGCGCGTTCGTGGTGAAATGCTTCAACAAATTAATGGTGTGCTACCTGGTATGCTTCAACCCATTTCTACACAAATCTAAAATCTTAATATGTTTATTCAAGATTTTGTTGCACACCAACTGTTTGTGAAATTGTCGAAGATGGCTTCTAAATTGTATACGACTTCACATGGATACTAAAGTAAATTATAATGTTAATGGCTAAGAAATGAAGTAGATTTTTTTTTTTGCTTTTAGCATTTATTTCCCATAACAATCTTGTTTGATGTTGTAAGCATTATGTCAAAAATGATAATTTATAATGATATATTGCTTGATGATGTATGATTTTTGTCACATTTCGCTTGGTTTTTGGGATTAATTGTGTTATATGTGTTCTAATTTTGAGTTCTCAATATATTGTGTAATAAACTTTATTAATGTGTAAAAAAGTAATGTGATGCATTTGGTTAACCTTTAGTGTGAAATGTGAAAATAAATAGACCTAAAATCTGGATGATTATACTTAGCCATGAATATTGTAAATTAAATAAGACCCGGATGGTTATACATTGTTATCTGATAAGCCATAAATAAGGGGGAAACAATTTTTCAACAAACAATGAAAATAGTGTACAAATTTATGGAGGTAGCTTTGAACAGCGTCAAAGCTTTAATCAATGATTAAAAAGATTTGAATATTTAGTTCACTGTGATTTAGAATCCCTCTTTAGTTAAGCAGGTAAATATATTTTGGTCTCATGATCTAGTTTTAAAAAGCGCGTTTAAGCGCGAGGCGACCTGAGGAGCGGATCCGTGCGCCTTATGTCACATGAGGTGTGCAGTGTACAAAAAGCGTGTTTTTAGGGAAAAAAGACCTAAGGTGCGCGCTTGGTGTTTTTATGCTTCAAAGTGTTATACATGTAGCTAAAAAGGTTGTACATTTAAGTTAAATCATATATAAACCTTGTTTCTATCTGTAGTTTGGTAAAGGATGCTAAAAACCTATAGGATATACAAAAAAATATATATAATCGTCTTGCGCCTCGCGTACGAAAAGCCCAACACTTTTTGCACTTTGCGCCTCGCTTTTGTGCGCTTCGAACTTTTTAAAACCAAGCTCATGATATATATTTCTAAAGAAACAAAAGTAAATATATAATCAACAGATTTAGAATGATATGTAGTTTAAATTATTAATGGACATCCTTTTAAAATAAACTGATTTTTGGATGATGAAAATGGTATGCATTTGTTTGATTTACGATACATTTCATTGCTATAAGAAAACTCTTATGTGTTTTGTCTGTGTATACTAGTTTAATGGGGAAACCCTACTTGGAGTGCAGCGTAGCATAATTAATCAAGCATTGACATTCTGACTTCTAACAATGGTGTTTGTGAATTCATTCCTAAAATGCTCTTTATTTGTGATGTGATTGTTTAGTTTACTCCGCGTGCCGAGTTTTTGTTCTAGGCCTGCTATTTAGTTTAAGAAACATACATCTTGAATTTGTTAATTTTTTTTTACTGTTTTAGGGCTTTATTCGTACATACCTTGTATTGGAAAACTGGTTGTTAATTGATTGATTAAGCTGTTAGCTGTATGCAAAACTTGGTAAGTCTTTATTCTTTAACCAATTTTGTGCACAAAGATGCTTTGGGAATTGGGAGTGGCAATCATGGGTTGCCTATTGTGTTATAGTGTTTAGAATTTAGTATGAAACCATATGCTCTTTTATAGAAAAATCTAAAAAATGATTGCCTGAATTTGTATTTTAAACCTGGTGATTTTGAGCTGCGAATTGATATGCATTTTTAGCAATGTACTAACATCATCATTATGTTTTTCTTGTTAGAATTAACATCCAGTTATGAAACATTTAAAAGAGGTGTTGTAATGTTACTCTATTCATGGTTAAACCTGAACATAGAGTAATGTGAGCTTAGGGTGCAGTTGCACTATATACTAGAATTAGCATTGGGACTAGTGTCAAAATGGGTCATGTTGGGTTGCCCTACAAAAGTTTTCTTTGTCTCGTTGTTAAACATTTTTGTAGACAGTTAATACATTCTATGTGATCTTATCACTTATGAGATATATTCAAGTTTTGTTATCGTGACCAGCTCTTGGATCCTAGATCTGTATGAAACCCATATTATTTGTTTGCACCAGATGACTTGGGGTTATTAAAGATGTATACACAATTCATCAATGATATCATTTGTAATGTACCTATCTTTAACTTCCTTTTTGCAATGGGTGTTTCTTTTGTAACCTGATAATTTTTTCTCACACAATCAAACATCAATAAGGAAAAGACATAACTTTTAAAAATATTGATGGAACTCTTTTTTATCTTTTCTATCTTTTAAAAAATATTTGTTATAGTGTTGTGAGGTTGTTTTGGTTAATTTTTAGATATTCTAATCTCAAATGATGTAATGTTGATTTAAATGCCAAATAGTGGTGATTTTGTTCTGGTTAAAAGATTATTCTTGTTGATACTTTAAATCGTTTTACTGGTTCCAGGGTGGATGCCAGGATAGACTGCAAATTTAATGCAGTTCACCAAGTACCGCATAGCAAATATCATTTTTGGTTAGTTGGACTACAAAATCACTACACAACTGGTCCTGATATGCCTGTTCTTCCAAGGATAAACTATGTCATGTAGTATGTTTTGGTAAGGTTTTTAGTAGTTTTAATTATTTTATTTTTAACTTACACGTTTATGTCTAAATTAGACGATAGATATTATCAAACATATTTCAATTTGCACTTAAATTAGACGTGTCCTGTTTCAATTCCGAATTAGCCGCAGCTTCTATATGTATTAGCCTATGACTTGGTTAATAATATTACCTAGTTTTGATTTAAACAACTTTGATTTAATAATGTTTCTTGATAAATAGATCTGATTTAAAATATTACCTAATTTGTTGAATGTTGGTTTCAATTACAGATACATATATACATATACTTTTATGCAAATTTGACTTTCTGAATTTTGTCTTCTGAACAAACTCATAGAGGATGGCAACCCTTGTAGATTCTTTTCAGGCTGCAATGAACAAACAGAACTATGGATATCGCTGACTTTACGGTAGAAGCGTGAAAAAATACATTGTTTAAAGAGTAGATTGTGCTTGCACATCATACATAATTTCAAAGGGGGCTGATAGAATCATTAAAAGCAATTGCAAATGCTGAAGTTGAGAAAAACCAATTACTGGAAATGCGCAAATAGACCTGAGAGGATCATGAAAGAAAAAAATAGGTGAGCTTGAAGTTATGCAAAAAGATATTAATAGCTAACAAGAAGACTTGGAAGCCATGATGGGGAAGGTTATGTAACAACTATTAGTTGGAGACTGAGATGAGTAGAATATTTTCAAAGGTTGCATTTTAGTGTAGCAAATGTTGCATTATCATATCAAAAGGTTGCATTATCATATCAAAATGTTGCATTATAAAAAGGTTGCATTTGTATAGTAAATGCAACCTTTTAAAAAAAGGTTGCATCTATACATATAATATTTAGGAGCAATTGTGGACACTTGTCAATCATTTACCACCCTAGCAATTAATGCTCATCCATCATGGCACAATGAGAGAATTAATAAAATTTTCTTTTTTTTTAATAAAAAATCTAAAAAATATAAATACCCTTCTAAAACTCACGGACATAACATAACCCTCATTCATCATCGCCTCCTCTAACCCAAAACCCTAATCAACGACGATCGGCGATCCGGCAAATCAGAGCATCTCTTGCCGTCTTCTTCATCTCATCTTCAAGGTATTCTCTCTTCTATTCTTATGTCAATCAATGGTCCTTCATATATCTGTTTTCTCTGATTTTTTTCGTTTTTCTTCCTGATTTGTTTGTCGATTAAGTTTTTTTTTGTGTGTGTTTTGTTTGATTTCAATTATTTACCTTATAATACTTGCGTTTACGTCTATTATTGGTCAGGTTTATTAATATTTAGTTTTAGGGTTCATGTTTTAGGGTTCGTGTTTTAGGGTTTATGATGGGTTACGGATCTGTGATTAGAGTAATAATAGGGGTTTTGATTACCGGGTATTTTATAGGGGTTTTAATTACTGGGTAAATCAAATTGGGTTTTTTTAATCTTTTTCGATTAGGTTTTTGATTGCTTCATATCCTATAAAGATTGTTATTCGTAGTAATATGTTTTAGGTTTGCATTTAGTAAAAATGGTTCAATTGATTTAGTCTTCAATTTATGTTATAAGGAACCTAGGAATGGATTGTTATCATACATGGTCTGGATTAGGTTTGCATTTAGTAAAAATGGTTCAATTGATTTAGTCTTCAATTTAGTCTTCAATTTATATTCTTTATGTTATACTCATATAAACATTACTTTGCTGATATGTATTTGCGATTATGTTTTGTGGTTGCTACAGGTGCATACACGTTCGGAATACAATGGTTTATGGATTTTGGATTGAGTCGGAGGGTAACAACCGTGTTTGTATTGTAAGATATCTGTTACAGGCTAAAATGTATATAGTACAGTATGTTTATACTTTTCCTAATAATATTTTAATGTTTGTAATTCTAATCAGGCGTTACCAAAACTCTATCATAAGTGGATCGAAGATTATGGTTATCCTACCGGTAACACCAAAATCCGTACCTTGGACTCTAAAGTCTATGATATTAAAGTGTTGAATATTGCTGGCAAGTGGTTCTTCTACAATGGTTGGAGAACAATGATTACTGAATTGAAGTACCCATCTGGGTGTAACTTTCTATTTCCTATATGAGGAAAACCTTCGCTCTTTCAGGATGATAACTTTCCATCAAGATGCAGTGTATGCAGCTGGTAACTTTTTTTACTGCAGATTGTCCGATCCTTATACCAGTGAGAAGCGTCTGGTATGTGTTTTTTTAATCAAATTACATCATTATATTTTATTATACAATTTTTTGATAAAAAAAACTTATTTTAACCCCTGTCAACATTTTTGGTGTTTTTTCCAGCATGTTAGTTGTTACGTTGTTCATGGTTTATTGAACAGACAACTCCCGTTGGACCCAATTGCAGTTAGAGCTGCTCCACGTAAAAAGTTTCAGATACAACTAGCAGTTGATGATGGTTTCTTTTATGTCACTAAAGGATGGCCTTTCATTAAGGAAACTTTTTCAATCACACCTGATCATCTCATTGTCTTCGAAATCATTGATGAGGTCTTCTCTGTTTTCTTAAATATAAATTCTAAATCTTTAGCTTTATTTTTTTTGCTCGCTGGATACGTCATAAGGCTGATAAAATGACTATGTTTCTTTTTGGTTTAACAGAGCACATACAATATGTCGCTTTTTGAGAAAAACAAGCTTACTCTTCCTCCTGAACTTAAATGGGAAGCTGAAGTTAAGGAGGAGGATGATGATGAAGATTACTCTGATGAAGACATCATTGTCCTTTCTACTGATGATAGTGAGGAGGTTGTCGTTTCTGATGATTTAAGCGAGGAGGATGAAGAGGACACTGATATGGAGGAAGAGGATGATGATTCTGAGGAAGAGGAGGATGTAGGTGTGCCAGTGGTGTTCGTTGTTGACAAGCACTATGTAAGTAATAATATTTATTTTTTAAATGTATTAACTTAGATGTATTTTAGTCCATCAGGTTTATTATAAGTCTTTATATGTTAGTGCAGCCATATTAGTGGTTTATAAGTTGACGACCTCCTAATATGTGTCAACTGTTGTTACTTAGTATTATGTAGATCTTAGATGTTAGGCTTATAACAAATATGGGTCAACTGTTGTTGGTTATTAAGATTTTAAAAATGGGTGAACTGGTCTAAATGTTAGATGTTACTTTATGGACAAATTAACCACACCTGTTGTTACTTATGTAGACTTCTCAAACAAATATCGGTCAACCGATTTATTTGTTAGATGTCAAGTGATTTAGATTCATTTTAGTTTCAGCTACACAAATTGGTCAAATCTGGTCAAATCATTAGATTACACAAATTGGTTACCAGTTGGTCAAAAATATATATTTGATTCAAATGGGTCATCTGTGGTCATCGTTCTCAACTGCACCAATTTAGTTGTTTATTTAGACTTTGTTGACCTTATGAGGTCAAACTGCACTCAAATGGTCTTTACTTGTCATATGGGTCAAATGCCATTCACTATGTAAGTGCAATCATTTATTTTTTAAATCTATTAACTTAAATGCATGTTAGTCGAACAGGTTTATTATAAGCCTTTAGATGTTATTGCCGCCATAGTAGTGGTTTATAAGTTGACGACCTCCTAATATGGGTCAAGTGTTGTTACTTAGTCTTATTTAGATGTTAGATGTTAGTCTGTTGTCAAATATGGAAAAACTGTTGTTGCTTATTTAGATGTCCACTTATGTCATATCCAAATGAGATGACAAGCTATATGTATATATTATTATTGTATAACTTTCTATTCTTTGTTATTTGCGTAGCGTATGAAGACCCCTTGGGCAAGGGAAAACGGGTTGTGCAAGAAGAGGGCTTTGACCATTCGTGATGGTGAGGGTTTTAGTTGGGGAGTGTCTATTGGGAGGGAAGGTGAACCTGGAAAGTACCGTTACAACATAAGAGGTATGTCAACTTTTGTAGCTGATAAGAACTTTCAGCTTGGTGATCAAATGCATTTCCTGTTTTTCCAAAAGCAAGGTGTGTTCGAGTTCTCTAATGTTGTTAGCGGTAATGGTAGTTAGTTTGGTTAGTGGTGGTTGTTATGTGGTTTGAAGACAATACTTTTTGGTGGGTAACTTTTTTAAGTTAGAACATGATCTATCGTTGGTAGTCACAAACATTTCCACGTTTACTGCTCATGTGGTAAGTCATGGTTTTTGGGTTTATATATATGTTGATAAACAATAAATTAGTAGGTTATGTTTTATATACATATGATTGTGCTTATGATGTCTGTTTTGTAGTCGTATATTGTAATGTTTTTGGGTTGTTTAGCCAGTAAGTTAGCAATGTTTGAATAAGTTAGTAATTCTATTACCTAAGAATCTAAAATATTTGAATTTTCATTTTAAAATTTTACATTTTGATACAAAAAACTATATTTTGTAACATTGGTTGTCCAACTCTTTTTAAGAAAAAGGTTTTTTTGAACATTAATGTTGTAAACTTTTGGTAGGTTTAGTTGTCATGTATGATTGTGCATATGATGTTTGGTTTGTCGTGATATATGTTTATGCTAATCCTATTTTGTTGTTTATTGAGTAATTATGAATTGTGTACTGTTTAGGTAGTCATATTACAATTACAATCATATGGATTTTTATACAAAAAACATTTCATCATACATTTTTATATCAGAAAAGTTTTTTAACAATCATTTGACATTTTATATTTTTTAAATGTGATATTGTTTTTTTTAAAGTAAAATTTTAGCAACGTTGACTTTTCCAAGTCAATCATATTAATGACAGTTTTCCAAAAATATTTTAATTTACTAATTGTAAATAAATATAAATTCCGTTTATATTAAAAAGTTTAACTTTTCTCAATCATTGTTAACAAAATCAAATTAAGATTATTACAATTAACTAACAATCAATATAATTGTATCATCAAAATATTTTTAGTATATTTGAATTATTTAAAACATAAGTTGAATGACTTTGTTTTAAAAAAATTTAAAACCAACCCTTTATAAACTAAAACCAGTTTTGTAACAAAAAAACATTTAAAATCAATGTTTGGCTATTTTAATTAAATTGTATTACACTTTTACAATTCTTTTAAATCGCTTAGTTTAAAAAATGAATAATAAACAATTTTTTTCAAAAAATAAATAAAATTATAGAAACTTCAAAATGTATCTGACGCAAAATCCTAGCTATTTAAATCAAACTCAACAACTTAAACTTTTAACTAAATAATGTAAAAGGTAACAATATGGTAATTATGATTTTCTTTTTATAATCAATAAACGAAATTTACCTATAAAAATTGGACAAACTTAAATGTAAATTAATTTTCATTTCTAAATCCGTTAGTTAAAAAAATTTATAACAAACAATTTTATTAAAAATATAAATTAAATTATACAAAGTTTAAAATGTACCATACCAAAAATCGTAGGTATGTAAACAAAAGTCAACAATTTAAAGTTTTAACTTAATAATGGAAACATATACAATGCTACTTATATTTTCATTATATAATTAACTTTAAACGAAATTTAACTTAATAATGGAAACAGTTAAATGTAAATTAATTTTCTGGTCAACTGTTATATTTATGTTGTCATAATTTAGTAATCTTTAGTCAAAAAGTCATCATACATTCTATGACTAACTTTGAAACATTTTTATATTACCAAACGTTTTTTAACAATCATTTTACATTTTATATTTCTTAAATGTGTTATTGTTTTTTTTAAAGTAAAATTTTAGTAACGTTGACTTTTCCAACTGAATCATATTAATCACAGTTTTCCAAAAATATTTTAATTTATGATCGTTAACTAAATAATGTAAATAGGTAACAATGGTAATTATGATTTTCTTTTTTTAATCAATAAATGAAATTTAACTTAATAATGGAAAAACTTAAATGTAAATTGATTTTCATTTCTAACTGTTACTTTTAAAAAAAAATTCATAAACAATTTTATTAAAAATATAATTTTAATTATACACAGTTGAAAATGTACCATACCAAAAATCGTAGGTATGTAAACAAAATTCAACAATATTAACTTTTAACTTAATAATGGAAACATATAACAATGCTAATTATATTTTCATTATATAATTAACTTTAAACGAAATTTAACTTAATAATGGAAACACTTAAATGTAAATCAATTTTCTGGTCAATTGTTATATTTATGTAGACATAATTTAGTAATCTTTACTAAAAATAAAAAACTTTACATTTTTATTACATTTTTATGTTAAACCTCTATAAATACATATTAGATTGATCGTACCTAATGCCTACATACCATAGACTTGTAGCATTATGGATCCAAACAACATTACTTTTTTGAATGACATCACTTGGCGCATGACTAAATATACCATCAAAGTTAGGGTGCTTAGGCTTTGGAGGCGAGAAAATCGAAAGAAACCTGGAGAAATTCTTTCTCTTGATATGGTTCTTATGGATGAACAGGTTATGTTTTTAACATATTATTTTTTTAATTTGTTTTTTTCTACACATTTGTTTGTTGCGAAAATTGGTTGTTAATAATTTTTTTTTCTTTTAAAACAGGGGTCGAAAATGCAAGCTATTGTATGGAGTAGATATATGAAGAAGCATGAAAAATTCTTACATGAAAATGAAACCTATTATATTTATAACTCACAACTTGCTGAAAACAAATCTACTAAACATTTTTCTAAAGAAGACATGCTCTCTTTTACTTTTGAAACCAATATTTCAAAGTGTAGTAAGTTTGATGGAAGCCAATACGGTTTTAATTTTTCATCTTTTGAGTCAATTAAAGGTGGAAATCTGTCTGCAGAACAAAGAACTGGTTTGTTTTTATTATACTAAAAATGTATTTTAATCCTTTTCTATATTGATTATGTATTCGTATAAAAGTGTTTAACTTTTTTTTAAGATTTCATTGGCTATGTTGAAGAATGGACTCCACCAGAACCAACAGAAACTAAAGCTGGTTTGAAAAGCAAGATGAACCTTGTCTTGATCGATCTAGAGTATGTATTTCATATCTACTACGAATATGTTGGTATAAAACCCTTTATAACTTTCCTTTTAACATACATTCTGTTTATATGTAGTGGCATGAAAATGACCTGTTCTTTGTGGGAAGATTATAGTCATCAGATGTTTGAATACATCAAGCAGAATGAAGATGAAGTTCATGTAGTCCTTATTGTTCAATTTGGTAGCTTTAGCAATTATAAAGGTATGTTATATATTACTTTTTTTAGAAATTCCGATTACATATTTTTGTATACCGGTATTTGTTTTACCTGTTTTAATATTTTTTTTACAAAGGCAATGTAAGTGTTCAAAATGCTTTCTTTATCACTCGCCTCTTTATTAATGAAGACATTGAAGACATTCGTTCTTTCAAGAAAAGGTAGCATAGTTATCTTTTTTTGTGTTTTATTTATATGTTTTCAGTTGTTTAAAGATATATAAATATTTTTTTTTTAATTACAGTTATATTGAAAAGTTTATCTCCAACGAATCATGTTCTGCTCAACGATCCCTGGGATCGTCTGGTAGCATGAATATGTCTGATGAATTTTTGAATAAAACGCCTTTTAGCAGTATTCGTGAGCTTCCATTGATAACAGAGGTTCGTATAAAAATAAGTTTTTTTTTTTCTAAATAATTTTCTTTCCAAATACATTTCAGGGTTATTCGTCACATTTTTAATGTTGGTTTTGTAGGTTAACAAACAAGTAATTGTTGTTGGAACAATCAAGGGGGTGGATCCTAACGAAGATTGGTATTACCTTGGTTGCGAGTTCTGCAACCACAAGGTTGAGCCAACTTTGAGTTTACCAGATGATGAGAGGTGAAGGACGTAACTTCATTTAAACAAGTTTTGGTTTGCACGAATAAAGGTTGTCCCAAACAGATTGTCTCTGGTGATCCAGTGTAAGAATTCTATTTTCTATACATAAGTTATAATTGTATGATATTATTTATTTATTTTTTATGTTTTAGGATTCATGTTTACGTTTAGTAAATTTTTTAGATATAGGTTTGATTTTTTAGTTTTGGTGTTTTAGGTATAGGATTCCAATAAGGGTGCAAGATTGTACTGGAATTACATCCCTTACATTGTTTGATCGAGAATCAAAAAAAAATGTTGGGCATGTCAGCGATGCAGCTTCTTGAGAAAAGCAAACAGGTAACTTATTTTTTTGAGCCTTAAACAATATATGTAATTCTACTTTGTATTACTTATATGATGTATGATCTAGGTTTCTATTGAAGAGAAAGTAAGTCCTGTTGAGTTTTATGAATTTGAAGAGAAGAAATTTGCATTCAAAATTAAAGTAGGGCAATTTAATATTGATAAGCATGTTGATGGTTATGGTATACGGAAGCTTACAAATGATTCGGAAATTGTAGCTTCTCTTGAAGAACGGTTCCTTGACATTCAGGTTATGATTATCATTTAAATATTTCGTTATAATTACTATTATGAATCGTTATTATTTTTGTTGTTATTTAGTTATTGTTTAAACCCTTTTTACGTTAATCGTTTCTTTATTACATTTTTTTTTAGATCGAACAACCTCTGCTTGAAAATATCGATGTAGGTGACTCTTCAACACAGAATACGGTGTCTTTGAAGGTTAGCAGTTGTCAATCATGTGTTCAGATTACATTTTAATGTAGTTTATTCTAACAATTTCGACATGGCTTTTAATATTGTAGGATTCTGTTGGAGATAACACTACTCCAGAATCATCTTCTAGAGTTAGTTTGATTCGTGATGAAGCTGAGGTAAAGCGTAGCCTGGACAAAGTTTACGAAATGGAAGATGATGCAAGTCAGTCAACAACTAAAGTCCTCAAGTCTGAAAAGTTGATTTCCCGTAACAAATCACCTGAGAACACGGTCTTGATTGTCACACCCTCAAATTCCACGTGCGGGGTTTTACCGCGAGGCGCGTGACACACCAGGATCTCAGTCAACGATCACAATAAACATACAACAAACATGCATTCATAATTATATTTAAAACCAAAATATCATGCTTTGAGCTGTAAACCAGCAGCGGAAGCATTCTTGTTTACAACCAAAAGACATATCATTGTTTACAAAACATTGTTTTAATATGCTTCAAAAATATTAGACGCTGTACATGACTTCGTGCGCCTAGCCCATTGACTGCTACCTTAGCGACCTGAGAAAACATGCCAAAAAGATGTCAACATATAATGCTGGTGAGTTCACAGGTTTTCTTTTATAAAGTGTTGTCACAAGTTCACAAAGATCATTTCCGTTAATACTATGTCATAAGAACGTTAGCTAGACATTAAGTGTCTTTACTACTACGGTTGGGAACCCATGTCACACCCTCAAATTCCACTTGCGGGGTTTTACCGCGAGGCGCATGACAAACCAGGATTCAAGTCAACGGTCACAATAAACAACACTATATGCATAACACAAAAACCCAAAAGATATAATTATAAAAGCATAAACTGTAGCGGAAGCTTTAAATGTTTACAACCCAAAAGACATAGTTCAAATGTTTAATGAAGACCATGCTCTAAACCCTAGACGCCCGTGCTGACTCGTGCGCCTAGATCCAGTTGTTGCTACCTTAGCGACCTGAGAAAAACATGCCAAAAGACGTCAACATATAATGCTGGTGAGTTCACAGGTTTGTTCAAAAATGTTATCCAAATGTTACCATGTCCATACTATATCAATGCTACCAAGTACGCTAGCTAGGCGTATGTTTTCTTACTACTACGATTGGAAACCATTACTGGACACGTTTAGCAATGTTTAGCATGTTTAGCAGCCCGTAATGTTCAGCACGATAATGTTCCTGTTCGAGACAATATGCACCCGCCCGGCCCTCCAAGCCGACGAGTGGGGCAGGTCACGCCCAATAGATCTATCCACATTTCCCCCGTTGTGCAAACCCGCACATTCATGGTTTCCCCCGGGACTTTCCAAAAGATCGTATAGCAATATAAAGTTAAAACCATAGTATGACATATGTTACCAAAACTGTTTAGCGCATGTTTTCTCCCCCAAAAGTTAAAGCAGTAAAAGTGGGGCCGTGAACTCACCTTAGATTGCGTTCCTCAAATGTATGTAAAAGATGTTTAGCCCTTGATGATCCCTCTACCGGAGATCTATCAAAATGTTCACATAAGTGTTCCGACTAATAACCATAAGGTTATCTAGTCCCCGATTGTCCAGATCATAACCAAGTATGTTTTTAAAACGTGTTTACGTGTTTAACCGACACACTAGACCGACCCGACATCCCGTTGGTGACCCATTACCCTAACTAATCAAGTACCCATAGATTACACGCAAGGTTCAAGCATAAAACACTTAGTTTGTATCAAAAATCTCATTTTTGTTAACGTAGGGTCGAATGTGACTGTAAGTGGTCGAAGGTGTCCCTATTTGGTCGAATGTGTCTTTGAAATTCCACCTTCGCCCCTTTTCCTCCCACCTTCGCCCACTTGTAGCACCTTCGCCCCTTCAGCTTCCAGGTTCGACCCCTGGAATCCACCTTCGACCGTTCGACTGGTCGAAGGTATTCCAGGTTCGCCCCTGATGTCAGATTTTTCCAAAAACGCGTCGAAAAACATCCGAAAACATCACGAAACATCATGAGTTACAGCAGTCAAGCATCATTAATATATTCCTACGAAACCCTACCAATTTTACCCCAAAATCTATCCGTTTGACAAGTTTCCTAAAATAGTAAATTATGGAGATGTCACATCATCATGCATGAAAATATTACCCAATTAGGAAACTTTCTGAAATCGATCAATAATCAGTTTATCATACTCGAACCATCATGAACAAGAAACCCCTATCATAACCTTATCATAATCATCCAACAACAAACCCTAAATCTAACTAAAAACCCCTTTAATCGCCAAAACACCATCAACAATCAAAGGTAACATGTTTCAATCATAACCCATCATTAATAACAGCCCTAGGTTGTTGTCATATCATCTATACAACAAGTAATCATCAAACAATGCATAATATCATACTAACACATGTTTATTTGCATAAAAAAACTCATTGTTTATGAATAGGTTTTGGTTAGGAAAGGTTTTTATTCATAAAATAGGTTGATATCAGATCTGGACCCTTGGGGTTTAGATTAAAACAAGTCAAAATTGTTTAAAAAGGATTTGTAATGAAGAACACACCTTAGATCTTCACTTGTAATGATTTAGAGAGTTAGGTTATGAAAAACAAGCTCAAAAACTCCTTCCCCAATGATAATAGCTGATAGAGAGTGTTTGGAGGCGTTTAGGGTTTGTGAAATGGTGAAAAATGGCTAAGGATGGTATTTATACCCAGTCCAGGTTCGCCCAGTTTATGTGGTCGAATGTGGAACTTTTCCACATTCGCCCCTTTTTAATGGTCGAATGTGGAATCTTTCCACATTCGCCCACTTTGTTTCCACATTCGCCCATTTCTCAAGTCCCATTTCCACATTCGCCCATTATTTCCACATTCAGGTCATCAGCACTTTTTAACACATGCTAACAGCACTTTTAACACATGTTAACCTTTTTCCAGTTTGTCGTGTTTAACGCATTCTAACACATCTTAACACATAAGCATGCATCCATAGTCTATACTTAGCATGTTTAGGCACGTATAATCATTTGTACATCATTCAAGCAAGTATAAGCATACAATTCACCACACGACCCATAATCTACACATATACTTAATTAGTTCATGTAATGTCACCAACGACGGAACCCGGTACTAATGTATTCTCAAAACGACTCCCAATGATCCTCCAGATCATTGAACCCTGGACAATCCTAATTTGACCCGACTCAACTAACCCAGTTAAGTTTGTTTATAAACGTTTCTCGCTAAGGTAGACTTAGATGTTACTATTATGTTTAAGCCGAACATGCCGGGTGTCACATCATCCCCACGTTGAAAGAATTTTCGTCCCGAAAATTGCACGAAGTCCAAAAATGAAAAAGACAAAAAGGAAGAAAACGAAAAGAAAGGTTACCGGTTGTCACATCATCCCCACGTTGAAAGGGAATCTCGCCCCGAGATTCACTCTGCTTCAGTAGTAACATGCCTGGACTCGAACGCGTGCTTTGGAAAGAGATGAGGGTGCTTAGCCTTCATCTGGTCCTCTCGTTCCCACGTGAACTCCGGTCCACGATCCGAGTTCCAACGAACTTTAACAATGCGGATTTTACTCCGCCGAAGGCTACGAATCTTGTAATCCAGAATCTCGACAGGTTCCTCCACAATGCGAAGACGATCATCCACCTTGATCTCTTCCAGTGGTACAATGAGAGATTCATCAGCCAAACACTTCTTCAAGTTAGACACATGGAAGACGTTGTGCACACTACCGAGCTCCGCCGGTAAGTCAAGTCTATATGCCACCGGCCCAATCCGATCCAGGATTGCGAACGGTCCGACGTAACGAGGGTTAAGTTTGCCACGCTTTCCAAAGCGTATGACGCCCTTCCATGGTGAAACTTTTAGAAGCACCTTGTCCCCAACCTGGAACTCTAGCGGTTTGCGACGGCGATCGGCATAGCTCTTCTGACGATCCCGTGCAGCAGCCAAACGTTGACGGATCTGTACGATTTTCTCCGAAGTTTCGTACACGAGTTCCGGACCAGTGAGCTGGCTCTCGCCCACCTCGGCCCAACAAAGTGGTGATCGGCATTTCCGTCCGTAAAGAGCCTCGAACGGAGCTGCCTTGATGCTAGAGTGATAGCTATTGTTGTAGGAGAACTCCACCAACGGCAGGTGAAACTCCCAACTTTTGCCAAAATCGATGACACATGCCCGCAGCATGTCCTCCAGTGTTTGTATCGTCCGCTCACTCTGGCCGTCAGTTTGCGGATGATAAGCCGTACTCATATCCAGCTGAGTACCCAAGGCCTTATGAAGAGCCTTCCAGAAACGCGAAGCAAAGCGGGAATCACGATCAGAAATGATAGAAACAGGCACCCCGTGCCGAGAGACCACCTCCTTAAGGTAGAGTCGAGCCAACCGCTCGAGTCCGTCCGTTTCCTTAATAGGTATGAAGTGTGCCGATTTCGTCAACCGGTCGACGATCACCCAAATCATGTCACAACCACTTGGTGATCTTGGTAACTTGGTGACGAAATCCATCGTGATCCGCTCCCACTTCCATTCTGGAATCTCAGGTTGCTGTAGGAAACCAGACGGCTTCTGATACTCCACCTTGACCTTAGCACAGGTCAAGCATTTGCTCACATAGGAGGCTATATCAGCCTTCATGTTCGGCCACCAATAAAGTATCTTCAGATCCTGATACATCTTATCGGAGCCTGGATGAATAGAATACCGGGATTTGTGAGCCTCGTCCAAGACAAGCCCCCGTAATCCCCCGAGTAAAGGAACCCAAACACGCCCAGCGAAGTAGTGTAGGCCATCAGACCTAAGCTCAAGGTGTTTGTCCGCACTGTGCATCGTTTCGGCCTTAAGGTTTTCCTCCTTCAAGGCATCCACCTGAGCCGAACGGATCCGGTCAGGTAAGGAGGAATGAATGGTAAGCTGCAAGGCTCGGACACGCCGAGGCTTCGCCGACTCTTTCCTGCTCAAGGCATCCGCCACAACGTTTGCCTTGCCAGGATGGTACTTAATCGCACAGTCGTAATCGTTCAAGAGTTCAACCCAACGACGCTGCCGCATGTTTAACACCTTCTGGTCGAAAATATGCTGGAGACTCTTGTGATCGGTGTAAACTTCACACTTGGTACCGTACAAGTAATGTCTCCAGATTTTCAACGCAAAGACCACTGCACCCAATTCTAAGTCATGAGTAGTGTAATTCTTCTCATGAACTTTGAGTTGACGAGAAGCATAAGCAATAACCTTCCCGCGCTGCATCAACGCGCAACCAAGACCCCGAATGGAAGCATCACAGTACACAACGAAATCATCCGTACCCTCAGGAAGGGATAAGATAGGTGCAGAACAAAGTTTAAGCTTCAGCATCTGAAATGCTGATTCCTGTGGTTCGTCCCAGTCGAACTTTCGGTCCTTCTGGGTGAGAGCAGTGAGGGGTTGAGCGATCTTCGAAAATCCCTCGATAAAACGCCGATAGTAACCTGCAAGACCCAGGAATTGCCGCACCTCAGATGGCGTCTTTGGTGCTTCCCAGTCTTTAATAGCTTCGATCTTAGCCGGATCGACATGAATTCCCAGTTCATTCACCACATGCCCTAGGAATTGAACTTCACGTAACCAAAAATCACACTTTGAGAACTTAGCATACAATTGCTCCCGTCTCAAAAGTTCCAAGACCAACCGCAGATGTTCCTCATGATCCGCCTTGTTCTTGGAATAAATCAGAATGTCATCAATGAACACGATGACGAACTTATCCAGGTACGGTTTACAAACGCGGTTCATCAAATCCATGAACACCGCCGGTGCGTTAGTGAGACCGAAAGGCATGACCAAGAACTCAAAATGGCCATAACGAGTGCGAAAAGCAGTCTTCTGAATGTCAGCTTCCCTGACGCGCAACTGGTGATAACCGGACCGTAAATCAATCTTCGAGTAGTAGCTGGAGCCCTGAAGCTGGTCAAAGAGATCATCAATGCGAGGAAGAGGATAACGATTCTTGATGGTCACTTTGTTCAGCTCACGGTAATCGATACACATACGAAGACTCCCATCCTTCTTCTTCACAAACAAAATAGGAGCTCCCCACGGGGACGAGCTCGGTCGAATGAAACCCTTTTCCAAGAGTTCCTGTAACTGGCTGGATAACTCTTGCATCTCGGGAGGTGCAAGACGATACGGAGCTCGGGCAATAGGAGCTGCGCCCGGAGCAAGATCAATACCAAACTCAACCTGACGATGGGGAGGAAGACCAGGCAAATCATCAGGAAACACATCAGAAAAGTCACGAACCACCGGAATATCCTCAATCTTCTTCTCATCGTCAGTAGAAACGTTAACAAGTGCCAGAATGGCCGAACAGCCCTTTCGAAGATACTTACGGGCTTTCATGCTGGAAATGATACTCAGCGGAGCACCGCTTTTCTCGCCGTGAACCGAAAGAATCTCTCCATCGGGGAGAGGGATCCGAATAACCTTGTCAAAGCAAACAATCTCTGCACGATACAACGATAACCAATCCATGCCCACAACGACATCGAAACTACCCAAAGGTACAGGCATAAGGTCAATGGGGAATGACAGACCCGACAGTTCCAAGTGACACTCCCTAAGGATATGAGTCGCCTCGAGGTTCTTACCGTTCGCCAATTCTATCAAGTACTTAGCCTCTAAAGGTGTGGGTACTATATCTAGCAACTGACTAACATCCACAGATACGAAACTCTTATCGGCACCAGAATCAAATAAAACAGAAACATAGCGATTGTTGAGAAGGAACGTACCGGTAACTGTGTCTGGATCCTGCCTAGCTTCCGCAGACCCAATGACGAAAGCACGCGCGGTCCTGCCTCCGCCGCCATTCCCGTTACCGTTACCGTTTCCGCCCCTCCCATTATCACCCTGCTTCAGCTTGGGACAATCACGCTTGAAGTGTCCCGTGTCACCACAGTTGTAACACCCCTGCCTCCCCTGAGTCCCCTGAGCAGCAGGAGCAGGAGTAGCCGCAGGAGCCTGAGTTGGGGTGAGCGCCACCTTGCAATCCTTAGCATGGTGCCCCAACTGATGGCACCGATGACAACGAGCGCGATCACAATTCCCCGAATGGTGAAAGCCACACTTGTTACACTTGGGATGCTTCCCAATGTATCCACCTGTCTTCTGCGAAGAAGACGACCCAGATCCCTCAGTCTTCTTGGCCGGTTGAGACGGCGCCGGCACTGCACTCTTACTCACATTCTCCCATTTCCTCTTGTTGCCTTCAGAACCCTTCACAGTCGAACCCTTGGGAGGTAAAGCGCCCTCCAAAATCTTCATGTTGGTCATCTTGTGTGCAGAACGGACGACCTCAGCCAGTGTAGGAAGGTTCCCAGCAGCTACTAACCCAGCAATCTCCGGCACCAACCCAGAGATGTAGTGCTCGATCCTACGGTACTCAGGTGTGTGCATGTCAGGACACAACACCGCCAGCTCATTGCGTCGAACAGTATACTCCTCGATCTCGGACCCCACCATCTTGCAGTTCCAGACTTCATGTTCCAACTTCTGTACTTCCTCCCTGGGACAGTACTCGCTCTTCAATAACCGAACAAAATCCGCCCACAGCATAGCATGAGCTTCCCCCAAGCCCATGTTCTGCGTCGTAGCATTCCACCATGTCAAAGCAGGACCCTCAAATGTCGCAGTGGCATACTTGACCCGGTCCTCAACAGGACAGTTACACATCAGGAAGACAGATTCAACCTTTTCCAACCATCGGAGCAGTCCCACTGCCCCTTCAGTTCCAGCGAAGTTATGGGGCTGACAGTCCCTAAACTTCTTGTAAGAACACTGAGGTGGAGGCGGGTTGACAGCAGCACCTGAAACATGACACAAGGATAAACCACAAAGGAAACATGACACCCAAGAACGAAACAAGGCAGGTAAGAACCAACTTACCACCCATAGCATTGTGCCCGGCCTGGAAAGCAGCCAAGGCTATGTTCACTTGCTGTTGAAGCAAGTTGTTCAGCTCTGCTTGGGTCATGTTGATGTTACCACGACCACCGCCACGACCACCGCCACCACGACCACCACCTCGACGTCCACCACCACGTGCGCCCGACATGATCTGACAAATCAGAAATCGAGAGATTCAGATTCACTGCTAGTGTCAACCACTAGTAGCTAGAAAAGTTACGTCTAGACCCAATCCAGGAATATGCATCCAAGTTCAGAGTCCACTTGGATTCTCATGCATTTCAGTTTATGATTTCGTGTGCACCCGAAATGATAAACTGCTCTACATGGCCCTCCAAGCCTTCCCTTAGCTTGAACTCAAGTCGCCGAATGTCGGCATCTAGCATCATGCTATCACAAACATAAGTGCACAGGATAATGTGTGAGCAAGTGCGTCTATTGGGGTACGAAAGGGAGATGTCCGAATCCTGGACAGACCTCGAGAGTACGCAAGACTACCCCAATACACGACACTGCCGTGCAAAACCAACGAGTCAACTCCTTCTCCTTCAAACCCCGAAGAAGAACATAAGAGTGTATAAAGCCAAGAGTGAGGACGGATGATGTAACAGAGAAGTGCGATGATGATGTAAAGACACCCCGACAAAGTTAGTACACGTTCCAAACCGACTCAAGTATGTGACCGTCTAGTGTGTGCGACTCGGCTATAGACTGGACTCTAAATGCAGTCCTAGTTCACTATAACCATTGGCTCTGATACCAATCTGTCACACCCTCAAATTCCACTTGCGGGGTTTTACCGCGAGGCGCATGACAAACCAGGATTCAAGTCAACGGTCACAATAAACAACACTATATGCATAACACAAAAACCCAAAAGATATAATTATAAAAGCATAAACTGTAGCGGAAGCTTTAAATGTTTACAACCCAAAAGACATAGTTCAAATGTTTAATGAAGACCATGCTCTAAACCCTAGACGCCCGTGCTGACTCGTGCGCCTAGATCCAGTTGTTGCTACCTTAGCGACCTGAGAAAAACATGCCAAAAGACGTCAACATATAATGCTGGTGAGTTCACAGGTTTGTTCAAAAATGTTATCCAAATGTTACCATGTCCATACTATATCAATGCTACCAAGTACGCTAGCTAGGCGTATGTTTTCTTACTACTACGATGGGAAACCATTACTGGACACGTTTAGCAATGTTTAGCATGTTTAGCAGCCCGTAATGTTCAGCACGATAATGTTCCCGTTCGAGACAATATGCACCCGCCCGGCCCTCCAAGCCGACGAGTGGGGCAGGTCACGCCCAATAGATCTATCCACATTTCCCCCGTTGTGCAAACCCGCACATTCATGGTTTCCCCCGGGACTTTCCAAAAGATCGTATAGCAATATAAAGTTAAAACCATAGTATGACATATGTTACCAAAACTGTTTAGCGCATGTTTTCTCCCCCAAAAGTTAAAGCAGTAAAAGTGGGGCCGTGAACTCACCTTAGATTGCGTTCCTCAAATGTAAGTAAAAGATGTTTAGCCCTTGATGATCCCTCTACCGGAGATCTATCAAAATGTTCACATAAGTGTTCCGACTAATAACCATAAGGTTATCTAGTCCCCGATTGTCCAGATCATAACCAAGTATGTTTTTAAAACGTGTTTACGTGTTTAACCGACACACTAGACCGACCCGACATCCCGTTGGTGACCCATTACCCTAACTAATCAAGTACCCATAGATTACACGCAAGGTTCAAGCATAAAACACTTAGTTTGTATCAAAAATCTCATTTTTGTTAACGTAGGGTCGAATGTGACTGTAAGTGGTCGAAGGTGTCCCTATTTGGTCGAATGTGTCTTTGAAATTCCACCTTCGCCCCTTTTCCTCCCACCTTCGCCCACTTGTAGCACCTTCGCCCCTTCAGCTTCCAGGTTCAACCCCTGGAATCCACCTTCGACCGTTCGACTGGTCGAAGGTATTCCAGGTTCGCCCCTGATGTCAGATTTTTCCAAAAACGCGTCAAAAAACATCCGAAAACATCACGAAACATCATGAGTTACAGCAGTCAAGCATCATTAATATATTCCTACGAAACCCTACCAATTTTACCCCAAAATCTATCCGTTTGACAAGTTTCCTAAAATAGTAAATTATGGAGATGTCACATCATCATGCATGAAAATATTACCCAATTAGGAAACTTTCTGAAATCGATCAATAATCAGTTTATCATACTCGAACCATCATGAACAAGAAACCCCTATCATAACCTTATCATAATCATCCAACAACAAACCCTAAATCTAACTAAAAACCCCTTTAATCGCCAAAACACCATCAACAATCAAAGGTAACATGTTTCAATCATAACCCATCATTAATAACAGCCCTAGGTTGTTGTCATATCATCTATACAACAAGTAATCATCAAACAATGCATAATATCATACTAACACATGTTTATTTGCATAAAAAAACTCATTGTTTATGAATAGGTTTTGGTTAGGAAAGGTTTTTATTCATAAAATAGGTTGATATCAGATCTGGACCCTTGGGGTTTAGATTAAAACAAGTCAAAATTGTTTAAAAAGGATTTGTAATGAAGAACACACCTTAGATCTTCACTTGTAATGATTTAGAGAGTTAGGTTATGAAAAACAAGCTCAAAAACTCCTTCCCCAATGATAATAGCTGATAGAGAGTGTTTGGAGGCGTTTAGGGTTTGTGAAATGGTGAAAAATGGCTAAGGATGGTATTTATACCCAGTCCAGGTTCGCCCAGTTTATGTGGTCGAATGTGGAACTTTTCCACATTCGCCCCTTTTTAATGGTCGAATGTGGAATCTTTCCACATTCGCCCACTTTGTTTCCACATTCGCCCATTTCTCAAGTCCCATTTCCACATTCGCCCATTATTTCCACATTCAGGTCATCAGCACTTTTTAACACATGTTAACAGCACTTTTAACACATGTTAACCTTTTTCCAGTTTGTCGTGTTTAACGCATTCTAACACATCTTAACACATAAGCATGCATCCATAGTCTATACTTAGCATGTTTAGGCACGTATAATCATTTGTACATCATTCAAGCAAGTATAAGCATACAATTCACCACACGACCCATAATCTACACATATACTTAATTAGTTCATGTAATGTCACCAACGACGGAACCCGGTACTAATGTATTCTCAAAACGACTCCCAATGATCCTCCAGATCATTGAACCCTGGACAATCCTACTTTGACCCGACTCAACTAACCCAGTTAAGTTTGTTTATAAACGTTTCTCGCTAAGGTAGACTTAGATGTTACTATTATGTTTAAGCCGAACATGCCGGGTGTCACATCATCCCCACGTTGAAAGAATTTTCGTCCCGAAAATTGCACGAAGTCCAAAAATGAAAAAGACAAAAAGGAAGAAAACGAAAAGAAAGGTTACCGGTTGTCACAACCCATTACTAAACATGAACCAAAAGATGATACCAGCCCAGATGACTGGGCCACCGATGCCTCGGTAACCCGATAGGTAGAGACAATATGCACCCGCCCGGCCCCGCCGTCGAGTGGGGCTTGTGAGGCCCAATAGATCTATCCACATTTCCCCCGTTGTGCGTTCCAGCACATTCATGGTTTCCCCCTGGGACTTTCCATAAAAGCCGTATAGTAACATAAAGTGCCCATAGTATAACATGACCTTTAAATAGTTTGTACAAAGCATGTTTCTCCCCCGAAAGCAAGACAGTAAAAGTGGGGCTGTGAAACTCACCTCGGATTGCGTTACTTGAAAACAGTTAAGTAATTATGTTATGATAGCCCTAAATAGCGGCGACCTATCATAAGATGTGTATAAGTATCCGGACTAACAACCCGCAGGTTAACCAGTCCCCGAATGTCCAGACCGTGACCATAACGTTTGAAAACATCTTTAACTGTTAAACCGACCGTGCCAGATAAGACCCGACGTCCCATTGGTGACCCGACGTCCCACGTGTTAGGTAAATACAAGACATCATGCAACATGTGCAATTAAACACTTAATACGCGCAATAGTTCACCTAGTCTAGCATAATGTCCGATTAACGCATAATCAGGTCCGAACGCGTCTTACTAAGTCATTGGGTGCATCCCGGGGTTCCTATCATGTTCCTAGGTGTCAAATCATGTTCCGGGATGTCAAAACGCGTTTACGACAGCAGTACACGCGATTAGGAAAGTCAATACGCGAGTAGCTTCAGTCTATTGGCAATTAGGGGCCCAATCGCCTGATATATCAGGCGATTAGGGTCCTAATCGCCTTCATGCATGCCTAATCGCCTTCAGCATCAGGCGATTAGGATTCCTAATCGCCTGCTGCTGCTGTGTAACGGATTTTCGCGCGTTTAACCTTCCAAATCAGATCCGAAACATGCAACAACACCCAATATCAAACCTAAATCATTTACCAACCCATTCCAAGCAAAAACCCCCAACATATCACTAATCTAACATGTTCTAAGCAATTATTTCCTAAAATGGCAAAGTACTAGATTTCACCAACCAACCTTATCTTTCCTTAAATGGAAACAATCAGATTTCAATCTCTACAAACTTGCAAATCATCAAACCACTGATCTAACATCTTCCTAGTATGAATTCTAACAACATTGCATCAACAATCATACCATAATCATCCTAAATCTTCAAGAACACTCAAATGGGTCAAAATACACATTTTCATCAAAACACAACAACAATGGCTCAAACTTTAAGATAACCTTCCTAATAATCTCTACATAACAGAAGTACAACCATATCATGGAAACAATCATGTTATAATCACCAAGAAGACCAACATATGCATGTAAACTTCACATATAACAAGCATTAAGGTGTAGACTTGGTTTAGAACTCTTTTGAAAGGTTTTTAAAGACACAAACTTAGTAAAACAAGATCTGGACCTTTGGGGAACCAAAATAACAACTTTACAAAGGTTAGGGATGAAGAACACACCTTGGATTTTGTTAAAGAAAGGTGTGTAGGCTTGGAGATGGTGATTTTTGTAGCAAAATGAGTTCCAGAGGTGTTTCAAGGTGTGTGGGTGGTTTGGGATCAGCTAGGGTTGTTCTAGAGGTGTTTGGGGAGTTAAGGGTTCTATTTATAGGTGTTTTGACCCGGACTCTGCAGTATAGGCGATTAGCAGCTCATGTCATGCGATTGGGGGCCTAATCGCATGATACATCAGGCGATTAGGTCCCAATCGCCTGCTATCACCCTCCTACTCGCCTATATATAGGCGATTAGGTCCTAATCGCTTGAAATCCTCCAAGCTGGGTTTTCGGCGCGTTAAACGCTATTTTAACACATATAAACACGCATTCACATACCGATAAGTCACATAATGATTCCAAACATATAATGCATGATAACTAACACGTTTACATCCGTTCACCAATTCCCGGGACTCGAGACTCGTGTGTGCATTAAACCCGGCGATTCCACGAATCACCAATCCTTGTACACATGGTTATGGACCGACTCCCGATGACCCCGCGGATCATCGTAACGACTCCCGATGATTCCCAGAATCATCATACCGACTCGACTGACTCCGTTAAGTACGTAATATGCATGACTCGCTAAGGTAGACTTACTAGTTTAGTCAGCGTTACTAACCTGAGTTTGCCGGGTGTCACATCATCCCCCTGTTGAAAGAATTTTCGTCCCGAAAATTGCCCAAGGCCAAAAAGGAAGAGACGAAAGAGGAGGAAAAATTTTCCGGTTGCCACATCATCCCCCTGTTGAAAGTAATCTCGACCCGAGATTCATTCAGCTTCAGCAGAGACATGCCTTGATTCAAACGCGCGTTTAGGAAATAAATGGGGATACTTTGCCTTCATTTGATCTTCCCTTTCCCACGTGAACTCCGGTCCACGATTTGAGTTCCAACGGACTTTAACAATGCGGATTTTACTCCGGCGAAGGCTACGGATTTTATAGTCGAGAATTTCAACCGGTTCCTCCACAATACGCAGACGATCATCCACCTTGATCTCTTCGAGAGGAACAACCAAAGATTCATCCGCCAAACACTTCTTCAGATTAGAGACATGGAAGACATTATGAACATTACTGAGTTCAGCTGGCAGATCAAGCCTGTATGCTACCGGTCCAATCCGTTCCAGAATCGCGAACGGTCCCACATACCGAGGATTCAATTTGCCCCGCTTCCCAAAACGTATAACGCCCTTCCACGGAGAAACCTTCAACAAAACCCTGTCGCCAACCTCAAACTCCAAAGGCTTGCGATGACGATCGGCATAGCTCTTTTGACGATCCCGAGCTGCTGCCATGCGGTTGCGGATTTGTACGATCTTCTCGGAAGTCTCGTACACAAGTTCCGGGCCGGTGAGTTGACTCTCACCCACCTCGGCCCAACAAAGGGGAGACCGGCATTTCCGCCTGTAAAGAGCCTCGAACGGAGCTGCCTTGATGCTAGAATGGTAGCTGTTGTTGTAGGAGAATTCCACCAATGGTAGATGACTCTCCCACCCTTTGCCAAAATCGATCACACATGCCCGAAGCATGTCTTCTAGCGTTTGGATTGTCCGCTCACTTTGACCGTCAGTTTGCGGATGATACGCTGTGCTCATGTCTAACTGAGTAATCAAAGCCTTGTGCAAGGACTTCCAGAAGTTAGAGGCGAACCGAAGATCACGATCAGAAATAATAGAGACAGGCACCCCGTGCCGAGAGACCATTTCCTTGAGGTATAACCGTGCCAAACGCTCGAGGCCATCGGTTTCTTTGATAGCGAGGAAGTGTGCAGACTTTGTCAACCTATCAACAATCACCCAGATCATGTCACAACCACTGGGCGATTTCGGGAGTTTGGTCACAAAGTCCATCGTAATCTGCTCCCACTTCCACTCGGGAATTTCAGGCTGTTGCAGAAGGCCGGATGGCTTTTGATACTCGACCTTGACCTTGGCACAGGTCAAGCACTTGCTTACGTACGTAGCCACGTCCACCTTCATGTTCGGCCACCAATAAAGTATCTTTAGGTCTTGATACATCTTATCGGAGCCAGGGTGAATAGAGTACCGGGACTTGTGAGCTTCATCAAGAACGAGCTCCCGCAAGCCCCCAAATAAAGGAACCCAAATACGTTCAGCGAAATAGTGTAACCCATCGGACCTGAGCTCAAGGTGGCTATCAGCACCATGCATGGTTTCAGCTTTAAGGTTTTCCTCCTTCAAAGCTTCTTGCTGCGCTGAACGGATTCGATCAGGTAAGCCGGAATGGATGGTGAGCTGAAGAGCTCGAACACGACGAGGTTTAGCCGTTTCCTTCCTGCTCAAGGCGTCTGCGACCACATTCGCCTTGCCAGGATGGTATTTAATAGCGCACTCGTAATCATTAAGAAGCTCGACCCAGCGACGCTGTCTTATATTCAACACCTTCTGATCAAAGATATGCTGGAGGCTCTTGTGATCGGTGTAAATAGTGCACTTGGTACCGTACAAGTAATGCCTCCAAATCTTTAAAGCAAAGACTACAGCACCCAATTCCAGATCATGGGTGGGGTAGTTTTTCTCATGAACTTTGAGCTGACGAGAAGCATAGGCGATGACCTTCTCGCGCTGCATCAGTACACAACCGAGACCCCGGATAGAAGCGTCACAATAAACCACAAAATCGTCCGTGCCCTCAGGCAAGGACAAGATAGGAGCAGAACAGAGTTTAGCCTTTAACATCTGGAAGGCCTACTCTTGCGAATCACCCCAGTCGAACTTCCTGTCCTTCTGGGTAAGCAAGGTGAGGGGTTGAGCGATCTTCGAAAATCCCTCGATAAAACGACGATAATAACCTGCAAGGCCCAGGAATTGCCGCACCTCAGATGGCGTCTTTGGTGCTTCCCAGTCTTTAATGGCTTCAATCTTAGCTGGGTCAACGTGAATTCCTTTCTCATTAACAACATGACCAAGGAACTGGACTTCACGCAACCAGAAGCTACACTTAGAAAACTTGGCGTACAACTGTTCCCGCCTCAGGAGTTCCAAAACAAGACGCAAGTGTTCCTGGTGGTCCACCTCGTTCTTGGAATAGACTAGAATATCATCAATGAAAACATTCACGAACTTATCAAGATAAGGCTTACAAACACGGTTCATCAGATCCATAAAAATGGCCGGTGCGTTGGTGAGACCGAAAGGCATGACCAGGAATTCAAAATGGCCATAGCGAGTTCGAAAGGCGGTCTTCGGAATGTCAGCTTCTTGAACCCTCAACCGATGGTACCCCAACCTCAAATCGATCTTCGAATAGAAACTAGAACCCTGAAGCTGGTCAAATAAGTCATCGATGCGGGGAAGAGGATAACGATTCTTGATGGTAACCTTGTTCAATTCCCGGTAGTCGATACACATTCGCAGGCTCCCGTCCTTCTTCTTGACAAACAAAATAGGGGCTCCCCACGGGGACGAACTGGGTCGAATGAAACCCTTCTCTAACAGCTCCTGCAACTGGTTTGACAACTCCTGCATCTCGGGAGGCGCAAGACGATATGGGGCTCGGGCAATAGGGGCCGCACCTGGAGCAAGTTCAATACCGAATTCGACCTGACGATAAGGCGGAAGACCAGGTAAGTCTTCAGGAAATACATCGGGAAAGTCACGGACAACAGGAATATCTTCAATCTTCTTCTCTTCCTCAGACGAAACCGAAACAAGCGCCAGAATGGCAGAATACCCCTTCCGAAGATACTTATAGGCTTTCATACACGAAATGATACTCAACGGGACCCCGCTCTTCTCACCGTGCACCAACAAAATTTCTCCATCAGGGAGAGGTAGTCGAATGACTTTATCAAAACAAACGATCTCAGCATGATACAGAGATAACCAGTCCATACCCACGACAACATCGAAACTACCCAAAGACACCGGCATAAGATCAATAGGGAAGGAATAACCCGACAACTCAAGGTGACACTCCCTAAGGACGTGCGTCGCCTCGACTTTCTTACCATCAGCCAATTCTATCAAGTACTTAGCCTCTAAAGGTGTAGGTACCCTATTAAGCAATTGACTAAACCCAAGAGATATAAAACTCTTATCGGCACCGGAATCGAATAAAACCGTAGCATAGCGATTATCGAGAAGAAACGTACCAGTAACAGTGTCAGGATCCTGTCGAGCCCCGCTCGAACCAATCACGAAGGCGCGAGCATTCCTGCCTCCGCCCCCATTGTTTCCATTACCCGACCCGTTCTTCCCAGCCTCGCCCTGCTTCAACTTGGGGCATTCACGCTTGTAGTGACCAAGTTCACCACAATTGTAGCACCCCTGTTTGCCTTGGTTTCCCTGGGGAGCAGCAACAGGAGGAGCCGGAGTAGGTGTAGCAGGTGGGTTCCGGTTACCCTGAAGATTAACCCTGCAATCCTTTGCCTGGTGCCCAAGCTTATGGCACCTGTGGCAGCGGTTCCGGTCCTCGCAACGACCGTTGTGGTGAAACCCACACCGGTCACATTTTGGCAGTTTCCCAGTATAACCCCCCGGTTTTTGTTCAGATGACGATCCCCCAGTATCAGACTTCCTCACCTGTTGAGGCTGAGCCGAGCTCGAGCCTTTCCCCACAACTTCCCACTTCCGCTTGTTACTATCAGGAGCCTTCACAGTAGCGCCTCGAGGAGGCAAGACCCCTTCAGCCACCTTCATGTTGGTCAGCCTGTGAGCCGACCGAACCACCTCAGAATAAACAGTAAGATTACCCGCAGCAACCAACCCTGCAATCTCTGGTACCAACCCAGCGACATAATGTTCAATCCTTCGGTATTCGGGTGCGTGCAGATCAGGGCACAACACCGCCAACTCATTGTGCCTAGCAGTGTAAGTTTCAATCTCGGACCCCACCATCTTATGATTCCAGACTTCGTGCTCAAGTTTCTGGATTTCATCCCTCGGGCAGTACTCGTTTTTCGGTAACTGAATGAACTCCGCCCAGGGCATAGCGTGGGCTTCCCCAATACCCATAGTCTGGGTGGTGGAGTTCCACCAAGTCAGAGCTTGACCCTCCAGGGTCGCAGAAGCATATTTCACCCGGTCGCCTTCCAGGCAGCTGCACATCGAGAAAACCGATTCAATTTTCTCCAACCAGCGGAGCAGTCCCACTGCCCCTTCAGTGCCACTAAAGTTGTGGGGCTTGCAATCCATAAACTTTTGTAAGAGCACTGGGGTGGAGGGGGATTGACAGCACCACCTGGGACAGACACACCGGTGAAAATCAAGAAAAGATACAGTACCCCAGAACAAGTTAGAATAGGTGAGAACCGACGTACCACCCATAGCGTTATGAGCGGCTTGGAATGCAGCCAAAGCAATATTCACATGCTGCTGCATCAGGTTATCCAACTCCGCTTGGGTCATATTAATGTTCCCACGGCCACCGCCGCCACCGCGGCTGCCAGCACGACCACCAGCACGGCCGCCTCTGCGACCTCCACGAGCTCCCGACATCTTCTGTCACAACATGAAACAAAAGATTGAGGCTTGCCCGTGGTATAACCCATTAGGAATTTCAAGAAACTAGACCGAGCCCAGTTCGGGTCCATCCGTTCAAGCCCAAAGTCCGCCAGGGATCCCATGCATCACAGTTTATGATCTCGTGTGCACCCGACATGATAAACTGATCTACATGGTCCTCCAGGCGCGCTTTAAGTTTGAAGTTCAAGTCACCGAACACTAGCGCCCAATCATGGTATTATCATAAGTATAAGTACAAGACAGTATGCATAAGAACGAGCGTGTTCATTAGGGCATAGAAGGGAGATGTCCAAATCCCTGGACAGATCTCAAGAGTATGCCAAAGCTACCCCAATGTACACCGCCGTTAAGAAAGTTCAATAGTGTATCGTTCGCCATCGAATCATAGTAAGGATGAGTCAAGAAATAGGATGATAAAGAGTAAATAGATGATGTAGCGTAGAAGATGACGACACCAACACCCCCGACAAGTCATATTGTTAGCCACTTGTTAAGACTCGACTAATTGTGACCGTCTAGTGTGTGCGACTCAGTTATAGACTAGACTCTACATGCAGTCCTAGTTCACTATAACCGTTGGCTCTGATACCAATCTGTCACACCCTCAAATTCCACGTGCGGGGTTTTACCGCGAGGCGCGTGACACACCAGGATCTCAGTCAACGATCACAATAAACATACAACAAACATGCATTCATAATTATATTTAAAACCAAAATATCATGCTTTGAGCTGTAAACCAGCAGCGGAAGCATTCTTGTTTACAACCAAAAGACATATCATTGTTTACAAAACATTGTTTTAATATGCTTCAAAAATATTAGACGATGTGCATGACTTCGTGCGCCTAGCCCATTGACTGCTACCTTAGCGACCTGAGAAAACATGCCAAAAAGATGTCAACATATAATGCTGGTGAGTTCACAGGTTTTCTTTTATAAAGTGTTGTCACAAGTTCACAAAGATCATTTCCGTTAATACTATGTCATAAGAACGTTAGCTAGACGTTAAGTGTCTTTACTACTACGGTTGGGAACCCATTACTAAACATGAACCAAAAGATGATACCAGCCCAGATGACTGGGCCACCGATGCCTCGGTAACCCGATAGGTAGAGACAATATGCACCCGCCCGGCCCCGCCGTCGAGTGGGGCTTGTGAGGCCCAATAGATCTATCCACATTTCCCCCGTTGTGCGTTCCAGCACATTCATGGTTTCCCCCTGGGACTTTCCATAAAAGCCGTATAGTAACATAAAGTGCCCATAGTATAACATGACCTTTAAATAGTTTGTACAAAGCATGTTTCTCCCCCGAAAGCAAGACAGTAAAAGTGGGGCTGTGAAACTCACCTCGGATTGCGTTACTTGAAAACAGTTAAGTAATTATGCTATGATAGCCCCAAATAGCGGCGACCTATCATAAGATGTGTATAAGTATCCGGACTAACAACCCGCAGGTTAACCAGTCCCCGAATGTCCAGACCGTGACCATAACGTTTGAAAACATCTTTAACTGTTAAACCGACCGTGCCAGACAAGACCCGACGTCCCATTGGTTACCCGACGTCCCACGTGTTAGGTAAATACAAGACATCATGCAACATGTGCAATTAAACACTTAATACGCGCAATAGTTCACCTAGTCTAGCATAATGTCTGATTAACGCATAATCAGGTCCGAACGCGTCTTACTAAGTCATTGGGTGCATCCCGGGGTTCCTATCATGTTCCTAGGTGTCAAATCATGTTCCGGGATGTCAAAACGCGTTTACGACAGCACTACACGCGATTAGGAAAGTCAATACGCGAGTAGCTTTAGTCTATTGGCGATTAGGGTCCCAATCGCCTGATATATCAGGCGATTAGGGTCCTAATCGTCTTCATGCATGCCTAATCGCCTTCAGCATCAGGCGATTAGGATTCCTAATCGCCTGCTGCTGCTGTGTAACGGATTTTCGCGCGTTTAATCCTCCAAATCAGATCCGAAACATGCAACAACACCCAATATCAAACCTAAATCATTTACCAACCCATTCCAAGCAAAAACCCCCAACATATCACTGATCTAACATGTTCTAAACAACTATTTCCTAAAATGGCAAAGTACTAGATTTCACCAACCAACCTTATCTTTCCTTAAATGGAAACAATCAGATTTCAATCTCTACAAACATGCAAATCATCAAACCTCTGATCTAACATCTTCCTAGTATGAATTCTAACAACATTGCATCAACATTCATACCATAATCATCCTAAATCTTCAAGAACACTCAAATGGGTCAAAATACACATTTTCATCAAAACACAACAACAATGGCTCAAACTTTAAGATAACCATCCTAATAATCTCTACATAACAGAAGTACAACCATATCATGGAAACAATCATGTTATAATCACCAATAAGACCAACATATGCATGTAAACTTCACATATAACAAGCATTAAGGTGTAGACTTGGTTTAGAACTCTTTTGAAAGGTTTTTAAAGACACAAACTTAGTAAAACAAGATCTGGACCTTTGGGGAACCAAAATAACAACTTTACAAAGGTTAGGGATGAAGAACACACCTTGGATTTTGTTAAAGAAAGGTGTGTAGGCTTGGAGATGGTGATTTTTGTAGCAAAATGAGTTTCAGAGGTGTTTCAAGGTGTGTGGGTGGTTTGGGATCAGCTAGGGTTGTTTTAGAGGTGTTTGGGGAGTTAAGGGTTCTATTTATAGGTGTTTTGACCCGGACTCTGCAGTATAGGCGATTAGCAGCTCATGTCATGCGATTGGGGGCCTAATCGCATGATACATCAGGCGATTAGGTCCCAATTGTCTGCTATCACCCTCCTACTCGCCTATATATAGGCGATTAGGCCCTTTTCCAGATCCTAATCGCCTGAAATCCTCCAAGCTGGGTTTTCGGCGCGTTAAACGCTATTTTAACACATATAAACACGAATTCACATACCGATAAGTCACATAATGATTCCAAACATATAATGCATGATAACTAACACGTTTACATCCGTTCACCAATTCCCGGGACTCGAGACTCGTGTGTGCATTAAACCCGGCGATTCCACGAATCACCAATCCTTGTACACATGGTTATGGACCGACTCCCGATGACCCCGCGGATCATCGTAACGACTCCCGATGATTCCCAGAATCATCATACTGACTCGACTGACTCCGTTAAGTACGTAATATGCATGACTCGCTAAGTTAGACTTACTAGTTTAGTCAACGTTACTAACCTGAGTTTGCCGAGTGTCACATTGATTCCTAAGGTTGAAAAATAGGATCAATTACCCGTTTTTTGAACAATGGTTTATTGTCAGGATTTTTATTTCCTGTGTGTTGACATTTTGTTTTCATTTGTGTTTGCTTTGATTTTGAGACAATTTTTAACTACATAAATTGCGTGTTTACATTTGATGTTTGTTTATTATATTGGTAAAAATTCTACATGGTTCAATTGTTTTTTAGGATTTAACATTATTGTTGATATTTTATAAGAGACCCTATACTCTTATATGGCCAGCTTTATGGTGCATTATCAAGAGTAAAAATCAGGACTGGCGTGAAGTTACTTATACTTGATGCGGATGACAAGGTGAAGAATAAAACAAAAATGTTTTGTATAAAGAAATATTTTAATGATATTTGAATAGAATATGTATCATTTTCTTTTACATTTTAATAAAATAATTCATCTTATAACAAGATTACAGTCAAGTTCCTAAGGTGCCAATTCCAAATAAGCGTATGTTTCTCAAAGACCATCAATAAAATCCAAGGACAGTCTTTATCGAAGGTTGTATTATATTTAAGAGACCCGGTATTGTCACATGGTCAACTTTATGTCGCATTGTCAACAGTTAAAATCAAGGCAGACGTCAAGTTACTTATACTTGATGCTGATGGGAAAGTCAAGACTAAAACAAAAAATCTGGTGTATAAAGAAATATTTTGTGATATTTGAATAGAATGTGTATTTATTTCTTTTAAATCTTAATAAAATATTTCTGCTACATTTTTTAAATGTTTTACCCCTCAAAATAATTGTACGTTGGTGAACCGCGTGTAACGCGGGCAAAGATCTAGTTATCTAATAAAAAGGTTGCATTAGATCTAATGCAACTTCGCCTAATGCAGCCCTTGATAAAAGGTTGCTTTAGGCGTAATGCAACCTTTTTGAGGCCTAATGCAACATTTTATCAGGCTTGGATTAGCTTCATTTTCTTCATTTTGAGTTATCAGATTCGTGAGTTTTTCTAATTCCTTTAGCATTTTGATTCATTATTATCAGTATAACAATAGCCCTCTACTTGTTATATTGATTATAGTCACTAAGGGCTTCGATTGGATTCTAAGGTGTTTGGATGTATTTGGGTATTTTTCAATTAAAAAAACTTGTAAACTTTAAAAGTTCATGACTCGTTGGTTATTGATCCAAGAATCATAAAATTTGGTATGATGGCTTATATGATCATTTAGAAATTATAAAATTAGTTTTGGGATTTTTAGCCACTGATTAATATTTTTTTATTTAATTTATGATGATTTAATTTTAGTTAATTAATAATAAATTATTGGTAGCACTTTTGGTTATGAAAATTTTTAGAAAAATGTTAATTCTCATGACATTTTCCACCAATTTTGACATGGATTCCTAAATAGATTTTATACAAATAATATTTATACTAAATCTATTTTAATCTTGAAAGTCCTATAAATGTATTTTAAGGGTTCCAAGTCAGTAGGATTTAGATTTCATAAAAGTTTTTATTTTCAAAAGTGATTTATATTTATTTATGAATTATGTCATTTTTAATCATGATTAATTCATATAAAATTGTAAATAAATAATTTTGTCATCAAAACTAGTAGAACTGTATATAAATATATTAGGATAATTATCATATCAAATTACTTTTGTTTTAAAACATTTTTTGTATTTTAACTAAATTTTATTTTTTGATTTAGTTTTATACAATTGAGATTCTTAATTTTTTTGTATATATTTTCTAAATAAAATATATTATTTCAACCTTGGAAAATATATGTGATCTAGAAACTAAACTCATTATATTATTTTCATAAGACATGGTAGCAACCTTAATAGTTTGTATTTTTTTCGCCATTGTTATTATTATTTAAAAATCCCAAATATAGTTGTAACATCCTATGTGCCTTAGAATAAAAACCATAGACTTTATTAAGCTTATATACTTATTTTGGGATACTCGAAACATTAGGTTGAGTCTTTGGATTGCTCGCATTTTCACGCTCGCTTAGTCATCTAGTTATTTGACGAATGTGAGTATATCTTTCCCCTTTTTCATGTTTTCCTCTTTTGGGTCTATTCATGTACACTATGACTAAATGTTATTCTTTCACTAAATGTTATTCTTTTACTAAATGCAATTCTCATGTGTGTTTGCGTTATGTTAATTTGTGTGTGTATGACTTGTCAAAATCATTAACCTTTGAGAGCCTGACATTTCAATGAATAGTACTATGGTATATACCCCCTTGTTGACTTACGTGTTCGATTTAAGTCCTTGGTCATTGTTATGTGATTCATTATACTCAAAAATGATTTTCAAAGTGGTTGTTTTATTCTTGATTCTTGATACTTGATTCTTAGGGTTGATTTTGAATGGATATTACTTATTACATAATTGCAGATGGTACCGCACATGAATTGCAAAACACTTTTATTACTATATATTTATTCAAATCACGGTATGCTCACCAATACATTATATGTGTTAACAAAATTATTTTATACATGTTTCAGGTTATTTTAAGACGTTTGTTTTAAACCTTTGGATTTATATTTAGGCTTGTCTTCATTGTATTTCAGTTTGACTTGACACTTTAGAATCATTGTATCTTTGTTTTTCATTTCAATGTAATAAACTATTTATTCAATATATCAATATTTACACTTTAGTACCACGAGCTATTGAACAATCGTCACTACGTGGCACCTCGATGGGTCCGCCATCGTTCGAGGTGTTACAGATTGGTACCAGAGCCGTTTTTATAGGGAATTAGGTTATTAGAATGCCTTTAGCCTAGTCTATAACTAAGCTGCCTCATATACGTATTTCTCTTTATTTGCTTTCGATTTCATTTTCACTTTCACTTCCTCTCCTTTTTCATCATCCTTTTTGGCATCATACTTGGAGAAAAAGACACTCGTATTTCACAAACGAAACGATATCACCAAGTTAGGAGTGGTATCCATACCTTGGTGATTAGTTTCACTCCTCTATAATATATATATATATATATATATATATATATATATATATATATTTGGAATACATCTTTGAGATAGGAGTGACATCCACACCTCAAGGAATATTTCCTCCAAAAAGAAACTTCACGACTAAGCTAGGAGTGATATCCTATAACTTAGTGACTAGTTTCACTCCTCCGTATTACTTGTTTAAAATACATGTTTGAGTTAGGAGTGATATCCTTACCTCAAAGGTTTATTTTGATACCTCGTTTTTAATCTCGCTAAAGTTTTGTAAATTCACTAGTGATGGGACACGTGCAATCTGAAAGGGTGAGGGCCTGTATCCTGAGTTTTCTGTCTAGGCCTGGTATTTCGTATATATCCCAATCAGACAAGGGACCCATATACCTACGTGGGAACTCTTGGGATAAGCATTCACTTATACGCTAAAGCACGCCCCCACAAGTCACTGGGAAATTTCAAATACTTGAGTTAGTCAAAGTTTCCTAAGGAAACAATCCCAATGTCTTATGTTATTGGTATTTATGTATTCTTTATCATTTGAAGTTTCTATTTCATCGCTTACTGTTTCATGTACTATAATATCGCATTAAAATTTACATTATTTCATTTATGCTTTGTGACTTATACATTTCTCCCTTGACATAAAACATTTTTTTTACCCATGAATCAAAAAAAAAAATTAAACTTTATGTTTAACTTCGACCACATCCTGATTTTGGGAGTGTTTCGTAATCATACAGTTAAAAACCAATACACTACTCTTAAGCCTTATCCAACTACCACTAGTTAACTCCTTTTGGTTAGACTAAATTCATACATAAGTGCCTAGCTACACGATATAAACCAATACACTACTCCCTAAAACAATTGACTCATCAAACTATTTCTTGTGTTGCCTTTCACAAGGACATCAAACCGAAATACCTAGTTCTAGAGAAGCCCATTCACCAGATTAGTACACACCTTGTGCCTTGAAACACGTAGCCCGCTATGAGCCCAAAGAGATGCCTTAACGATCCTTAGAAGCAAACGGTCTTTTAACGTATAAATTTCATAAAACATCCAATATTTTTAAATAACACTTGGATTTTCTCAAATATTTCATAAAAAAATTTGAAATTTTCAACTTGAATGAAATGTTAACTTACAAATTAAAAAAAATATTTAAAAATCCTATTTCTCAAGATTCGTCAAAGCATCCGGGATCATTCACAACCTCATACTTGTCCTACACATACCTTCTAAACATTATCATGGAGAATCAATCCAAACCAAACTAGATTCCCTATTGTCTTAAAAAACTCATAAACTTCTACCATATTATCAAAAATACTGATCTGATTCACTCAACCAACGCAACACGAGAAACTTCTGCGCTGTGGACTTTCGACGTTGAATTGGGTTATTTTTTGAAGCTAGGTTTCCAGCTGACACTTGAGACCCAGAACTTACACGTTATCCACAACCCTTACCATCTCTCTTATTATTACTCGATCTTCCTTAAAAACTTAAAGTTTACTTTAGACATGTTATTTTTATAAGCTTTTCACATCCACGTTATTTTGAAACCACGGACTTACTTAAATATTGGGAATCTATTTGTATTATATACGTTGATTTATGCCATTCACGCCATTTTAAATCTTGGTCTTTTGAAACACATTAGATTTACACATACTTCATGAAATGGTTTCATCTTGCATTTTATCACTTGTTTTGCATATTTAAAAGTCAAATGTAAACCTTTTTGTTTTCATATAACGGATCCAATATATGTTTTCGGGTAAATAAAATGAGGAAACTTGCGACTAATAATATGCCTTATAACAATTTTCAACTCGACTTCTTGTAAACACATGAAAGTGTGTACTTACGAAGTCTTTTCATGTGAACCTGTTTTGAATCTAAAACATTCTTCGATTTCTAAAAAGTTATTCTCATACATTACTACTATTCTTTCAACTATATCACAAAGTTCAAGTAAACTATGTTTTTATAAACGAAAATTTATCTTTTTACACTTGCACTCTCTCAGTCGCAAAACTTTTGGTCTAACAAAATATTGGACATATCCTCATCGGAATGTTGTTAAATGTCTTTTATCGTATACTGCATATATGCGAAACTACTAAATTTTAAACCTCATGCCAGTAGACTATGCGTCTGTTCTGCGCACTCTCATTTGCAGTAAATTTCATTATTTTATTATTACACCATTTTATTCATAGTTATGTTCACGCATTATCTTATTTATGATTATTTTCGCATTATTCTTTTATTGGCGGTTATTCTTACGTGTTATTTGCGGTTATTCTCGCACTATTTATTAACAGTTATTCTTACATCACTGATTTTGAGCATTAATTCAACTCGTTTACCCTTATTTTGTGCAATTGTGCGATTTACTCGATTTATGTTATATTGTTCTTTCGAATCGAAATTTTATACTATAGTTATATATTTTGAACGCATATTTTCCTGTTTTGAGCAAGACCCTATTATACTTTTCTCATGATTTTGTTCAGAACTATGGTCAATGAACATACCAATTGATAACTCGTATGAGATCTAAGCCAGTGCCCACGTATGACTCGGGTCAGAATACTTCTCCAACCCAAGGGGAACGGTGAAATCCTTAGAGTCTATCAATGTGGGTGTTTAGAACCTAACGATGTGAACAGAAATTGACCGGTGACTTAAGGGAGAAACCGAAAGGGGAGGGACCTCTAACTGTGCCTTATACTTGCACATTATTCTCATTTCGGTTAACAGGTGAACCCGAGAGGGGAAGAACCTCTAACCAGGTCATGCTTACACATTATTTCATCACAGTATCTATTATTTAACACATTTTGGTTGCACGCATTGTTTCTTATATCATTTATGTCAGTGTTGTGGAAGAGCATAACACCCTAGTGTAAGTGTCACACCCTCAAATTCCACGTGCGGGATTTTACCGCGAGGCGCGTGACACACCAGGATCTCAGTCAACGATCACAATAAACATACAACAAACATGCATTCATAATTATATTTTAAACCAAAATATCATGCTTTGAGCTGTAAACCAGCAGCGGAAGCATTCTTGTTTACAACCAAAAGACATATCATTGTTTACAAAGACATTGTTTAATATGCTCAAAATAATAAACGCCGTGCATGACTCTGTGCGCCTAGTCCGATAACCGCTACCTCAGCGACCTGAGAAAACATGCCAAAAATGTCAACATATAATGCTGGTGAGTCCACAGGTTTTCTTTTATAAAGTGTTGTCACAAGTTTTACAAAGATCATTTCCGTTAATACTATGTCATGAGAACGTTAGCTAGACGTTAAGTGTTTTTACTACTACGGTTGGGAACCCATTACTAAACGTGTCCAAAAGTTGATACCAGCCCAGATTGACTGGGCTACCGATGCCTCGGTAACCCGATAGGTAGAGACAATATGCACCCGCCCGGCCCCGCCGTCGAGTGGGGTTTGTGAGGCCCAATAGATCTATCCACATTTCCCTCGTTGTGCATGCCAGCACATTCATGGTTTCCCCCTGGGACTTTCCATAAAAGCCGTATAGTAACATAAAGTTCCCATAGTATAACATGACCTTTAAATAGTTCGTACAAAGCATGTTTCTCCCCCCAAAAGCAAAACAGTAAAAGTGGGGCTGTGAAACTCACCTTGGTTTGCGTTACTTGAAAATAGTTAAGTAATTACGTTATGATAGCCCCAGATAGCGGCGACCTATCATAAGATGCGTATAAGTATTGGACTAATAACCCGCAGGCTAACTAGTCCCCGAATGTCCAGACCGTGACCATAAACGTTTGAAAACACCTTTAACTGTTAAACCGACCGTGCCAGACAAGACCCGACATCCCATTGGTGACCCGACATCCCACGTGTTAGATAAATGCAAGACATCATGCAACATATGCAATTAAACACTTAGCACGCGCAACAATCCACCTAGTCTAGCATAATGTCCAATTAACGCATAAACAGGTCCGAACACGTCTTACTAAGTCATTGGGTGTATCCCGGGGTTCCTAACATGTTCCTAGGTGTCAAATCGTGTTCCGGGATGTCAAAACGCGTTCACGACAGCAGTACATGCGATTAGGAAGGTCACACGTGAGTAGGCATCAGCCTATAGGCGATTAGGGCCTAATCGCATGAAGTATGAGGCGATTAGGGTCCTAATCGCCCCAATTGTCTGCATAATCGCGTGGCATCAGGCGATTAGGATGCCTAATCGCCTGTTGCTGCTGTGTAACGAATTTTCGCGCGTTAAACCCTCCAAATCAGATCCGAAACATGCAACAACACCCAATATCAAACCTAAATCATTAACCAACCCATTTCAAGCAAAAACCCCCAACATATCACTGGTCTAGCATGTTCTATGCAATTATTTCCTAAAATGGCAAAGTACTAGGTTTCTTCTACCAACCTTATCTTTCCTTAAATGGAAACAATCAGATTTCAAACTTTACAAACATGTAAATCATCAAACCTCTGATCTAACATCTTCCTAGCATGAATCCTAACAACATTGCATCAACAATCATACCATAATCATCCTAAATCCTCAAGAACATACAAATGGGTCAAAATATGCATTTTCTTCAAAACACCACAATAATGGCTAAGATTCTAAGACAACCTTCCTAATAACCTCTACATAACAGAAGTACAATCATATCTTGAAAACATTCATGTTAAAATCACCAATAAGACCAACATATGCATGTAAACTTCACATATAACAAGCATTAAGGTGTAAACTTGGTTTAAGACTCTTTTGAAAGGTTTTTAAAGACACATTTGGTAAAACAAGGTCTGGAACTTTGGGGGAACTCAAAATAACAACTTTACAAAGGTTAGGGATGAAGAACACACCTTGGGTTTTGCTAAAGAAAGGTGTGTAAGCTTGGGGATGGTGATTTTTGTAGCAAAATGAGTTCCAGAGGTGTTTTAAGGTGTGTGGGCGACTTGGGAGCAGCTAGGGTTGTTCTAGAGGTGTTTGGGGAGTTAAGGGTTCTATTTATAGGTGTTTTGACCCGAGCCCTGCTGTATACGCGATTAGGAGCCCAGATCAGGCGAGTAGGGGCCTGATCGCTCCACTGTTCACGCGATCAGCCTCCTACTCGCGAGTAGGGGCTCTAATCGCCACTGTTCACGCGATCAGGCCTCCTACTCGCCCCATTCCCTTTGTAATCGCGTACTGTTCACGCGATTAGGAGTCCCCCAGGCTCCTAATCGCCTATAAGGTGCTGGAATGGGTTTTTGGCGCGTTAAACACTATTTTAACATATTTAAACACGTATTCACATACCGATAAGTCACATAATGATTCCAGACGTATAATGCATTATATCCAACACGTTTACATCCGTTCACCAATTCCCGGGACTCGAGACTCGTGTGTGCATTAAACCCGGCGATTCCACGAATCGCCGATCCTTGTACCCATAGTTATAGACCGACTCCCGATGACCCCGCGGATCATCATAACGACTCCCGATGATTCCCAGAATCATCATACTGACTCGACTGACCCCGTTAAGGACGTAATATGCATGACTCGCTAAGGTAGACTTACTAGTTTAGTCAACGTTACTAACCTGAGTTTGCCGGGTGTCACAGTAAGGTAAACCGGTGATTACGGTCTGAAATGTAATTGTAGGTTTACAAGTACACGGGGGTGGTGTGTGATTCTACTTAGGCTATTGATGGACAACCAATACGAATCCAAGATATCGATAGTGTGGTGGGTTAGCTGCGGTACACCCTATATATAAGTGTGATACCCCGCATTTTCAGGTTAACACTTTTTACTGAACTCTAGTAAACTTACATATTCATACGTGGTTAAATACTTAACTAGGGTTAGTTAAGAAGGCCTAACATATGTTAGATGATATTAACATATGTTATAAGTAGGAAAATCCTTGTTTTGTCACACACACGAGTCCTGTATCCCAAACGTTGGTGATTTATCTGGCAAATATAATAATAGGTACAATTGAATTATGATGTACGTGATGTTACATGTTTATGTGGAGTACATGCTTATGTGAATTACCGCTTGACTAAAAGTTAATATGTAAACCATGCAAATTACGCGCACCTTATGATCAATGTATTATGAGATGATAAAAACAATGGTTTTTATGCAAGATAGGATGATTAATATTATTGGGTCCAGTATTGGGCTAAAACATGATTAACGGGTCCAATTAGTGGACTAAAAGGGCCCTAAAACATAATTGCTTGGGCAACAAGCCAAGCCTTCTTATAATTAGGAGACAAAAAAAATATAAACCCTAACCCTACCCCTTTGTTGCGCCACAAACAAACCCCCACCCCCTCTCTCTCTCTCTCAATCTTCAATAAACATCAATCTTGCTCATCTCTTCAAGCTAGTTGGTTGTAATCTCTAGACTTTGAGGACTTTTGCATTGAAAGGTATAATTTTTACATGTTTTATGATGATTAATAATGCTTGAAAAGTTTAAAAATCATAGAGCATGCATACATATAAAATCGCCTAACATGTGTTAATAGGAGTTCTTGAATGTTCATTGTGATTTGATGATGATGATTGTTGTTAGTAATCATAATTAGGGTTTTTGTATGATAATATATGTGTTTGATCATGATAATATGGATTATGCATGTGTTAGAGATTTTTATGCATAATTAGGGTTTATGAATAACTTGGGGTGCAAGTTTCAGTTTTCTGACAGATTCGTTAGGGTGTTTTGTAGGGTCTGTATTGTGATGTTAAATTGATTGTTTTGATCGATTCTTTGCATGAATGGATTGAACATGGTCTTAGCTTTTTATAATGGGCAAAATCATCTGATTTGGATGTCGTTTGATATATTTTTGGAATTTTATTTGATTAAATGTCATATCAGATTTTCGGAGTAATAAATTAGGTCAACATTGGAAAAACTTGGCTTTTCCAAGTGGATTCACCTCATTTGGGTGAATACACAATTTTTGGGAATTTTTCTACTAAACTGACCTGCTGTAGAAATTTTCTACACATAGCTGTGTTGTACGAATTTTAATAATTTTTGTGTTTGGTTTTGAGATAAAACAAAAATATGGGTTATCAATTGAATCCCAATGAATATTCAGTAAACATTTGGGAGTTTAATGCGTTCGTTAAGTATTTTAAATAATTCATTTTTTCACAGTGCACAATCTGCCCTAAAAACGCAGATTGTGTAAGGAATGTTTACATGACTATTTGGAGTCTTATATGGTATGTATTTGACATGAACTTGTATGAATACTTATATGAGATGTATATAAGGTATAAAACTGATAATAATCATTATGATCACCAACGGGATATGTAGGACTTACTTGTGCATGTAGAGTCACTAGGTGTCACTACACGATTTGAACTTTAGAAGTTTTGGACAAACGAGTTGCATGATGTGTTGGTTATGCACGTATACTCACCTAGTGACACTTGTAATAGGGAGTCGGTAGCTCGTTACTGTTTAAGGGAATTGGATCATTCACGTGCAACCTAAGGTGAGTTTCACTACTTTTTCTCAAAAAGCATGCGTCTCAGGGTGAGACAACTTTGATAAACGTTTTCTACTCCGGTTTGGGACTACTTGAATATTGACTCTTTCGGAGAGTCCGTTACGAATCCTTGGGGAGGATTGTGCTTTGATCAGTTTAAAACTTATTGGTCCTTTGTGAACTAAACAATCTATCACTTGAAAAGTCCTTGCACATTATTGGCTTAATCGCTGGGAGCGAGCGGAGTATTAGTTGATAGCGCTATTAGGTTGTGCAACAACCTCATGTTTGCAATGCTGGGTGCATAGGCATGAACTTCTGACCAAATTTGAGAACTAGTGTTGATAGACACTAGTTATTGAGGCAAACTATTATATTACTGATGGTGTCCCAATAGTACTGTTTAGTTGCAATGAGTGGGTTAGCTACCCCTGACACGCTTAAACTGGTAACACTTGAACATTTTGGTCTGGAGGACCTACGATTTTACTTGGTTACGTGGTTTTGGAAACCAGCGCATTTACTTACTCATTTTCTTTACTTAGTGAACTCACCAACATTGTTTGTTGACCCACGATATACATGCTTTAGCATGTAGTTAGCTTCCGGTGCCACGATTAGAAAGCACTGCACACTTCACTGCATTTGGGGTCTTGGGCATACACCTAAATTATATATCATGCTTTTATGTTTTCTTTCATATGATTTTAATTTGGGCGCGTTGTTTTGCGCATGGTTTTAAAAGGTTTAAATTTGGTTTACGCTTCCGTAGCTTAACTAAACTTGATTTTTGAAAACGAACTAAATGGTTTGGGCATTTAGAGTTCGTTCATATGACTTATTGCTATGGGATCCTGGTATGTCATGCACCTCGCGGTATAAATCCCGTAGTGGAATTTTGAGGGTGTGACAGATTGGTATCAGAGCCATTGGTTATAGTGAACTAGGACTGCATGTTGAGTCTAGTCTATAATCATCATAGCATAAGTACACTCACAACTTAAGTGCACAACTAGCTTTTAGCTACATATATCTACAACATATGATTTCGGGAGATATGTTATCTTCTAGTTCTAGACCTAATTCTGAACACGTCAATGGTAGGAACCCAGGGTTACACCAGGTGGCACATTACTGGGAGTAGTATCCAAACAAACCTCGTGGATGAGGAAACAACAATTGTACACGGGAGAAAGCCCTTGCGATCGTTGTGGCGCCGGAAAGCTGCACGATGCGCATGACGTGATACCATTAGACCGAATCAAATTCGAAGAAAGTCAAATACTGAGACTTATCTTTTTTCACTGAGCATGGAGACAATTAGTTTATGTTCCTTGTTATTTGACCTTTCTTACTCTCATTTGGAACTCAGACAAGACTGGGTTACTCGTATAGAATTTTATCCTTACACATTTACGCCCCGTACGAGCAAGCGATACATGACATTCGTGTCACTGTTCCTCGTGAGTATGTGGTAGACTCATGGGAACACATTAGATCGGGGCTTCTTACACACACTCTTTGGGAGTTATGTAAAGCCGGCAACGTAGTGCAACATCTCAAAGGAAGACGAAACCTACTAATGGCTGACAGCCACAATTGGAAGAACGAGTGGTGCTGCTGACCACTGAACTGACATACACAGGACCAGAGTTGGGGACTATACGCGAAGGGATCCATATAACATTGACACCGTAAAAGAGGAAGAAGAAGCGATGTAAGGGGAACCTGAGCAGGACCAACACATAGAAAGTAAGGATGAAGGCTCTAGACAGAGCGTGGCGACTATAAGCTTCTACCTTTTTCTTACCTGTCTTTTCTTTTCTTTTGCTTTGTTAACTTAGATAAGACTGAGTTCTTATTATCTACGATAGGGTGGTTGATGCCCTCGCATCTTTCCAAGCTAGTAAAGACCTATTTTGTTAAATCATTCTTTTCCCCTAACTTCCACGTTTGAACTTTCTTATTCCTTGAACGCACATGCCACAACAACAACCTGCCATCGTATTTTGAAGGCTTCTATTGGTTGTAAACCTCGATAACTCCAACGGAACTGAAGGAGACCGTCTGATTGCTTCGATAGTATAAGTCTTTGCCATGTGCAATTGCCCCAGGCAGGATGGGGTAATGTATGCTACATGCACACTCGATGAGTTACAGATACTTGGATGGAGAATGTAACCCCCGTAACGAAATTCAGAAAATTGTTATCTAATGACGGTTGGGACTAAGATCGACACCTACACTACCAAGCTACAGGAGTTAGATACTTTATGCTCGAATCTAATTAACCAACTTTACCAGCGGATCGAATTTCATACCAAAAGGGTGGGTCCCTCAGATTCGTGGCTTGGCCACTGCAGCTCACCTACCCCGAATCTAACAAATCTTTCACCTGACTCGCAAACGCACTGACGAGGCTGTTGAGCATGGTACGTTTTCCGAAGCATGGTGCTTCATCTTCTACTTTTTGTGATAGCAAGAGAACGTGGGATAGTGTGAGGTATAAGTCCTACAACAATAATGGGGCTCGTGGGAGAGCATTCGTGATTGGCTCTGGGAGGCTAGGACTGATAACAATGTCATGACGGGTACGTGCTCCTTGAACGACACTCTTGCTTCTATTTTTATGATACTGGTGTGGTCTATAGTTTTGTGTCATCGAAACTTAGCAAACAACTAGGGATGGTTCCTACTCTTCTTGATACCCCGTACACTATAGAGTTAGTTGATGGGAAGCCTGTTGAGGTAACCCATATTCATCATGACTATAAGCTCGAGCTAGATGGGAATTGTTTGCCATCGACCTTCTACCTATCACCCTAGGTAGCTTTGACCTCGTGGTTGGCATGGACTGGTTGTCCAAGCAACACGTTGAAATTCTCTGTCAGGAGAAGATTGTTCGTATTCCCATCCCAAGTGGAGAACTTTTATCTATTCAGGGTGATCGTGGTGGTGCCATGGTGGGCATCATCTCCTTTTTGAAAGCCCAGAAGTGTATTCGTAAGGGCTGTCAAGCCATTTTGGCTAACATATCTGACACTTGAGCTGAAACTGAAACCAAGATTGAGGAGATCCCAGTAGTCCGAGATTTCCCAGATGTTTTCGCAGAGGAATTACCTGGACTTCCACCCTTTCGTAAAGTGGAGTTCCAAATCGATCTTGCACCTGGAGCAGCTCTAGTTGCACATGCACCATATCGCCTAGCACCAAGTGAACTTCAAGAACTATCTACCCAACTCCAAGAGCTATTGGATAGGGGCTTTATTAGACCTGGTTCTTCGCCATGGGGAGCTCCAGTTCTGTTTTTTAAGAAGAAAGACGGGAGTTTCCGCATGTGTATTGATTATCGGGAGTTGAACAAAGTGACGGTTAAGAACCGCTACCCTTTGCCTCGTATTGATGACTTGTTCGACCAGCTGCAAGGGTCGAGTTTCTATTCTAAGATTGACTTGAGGTCAGGATACCATCAGTTGAGAGTCCGAGAGGAGGATGTGGCGAAGACAGCCTTTCGAACTCGTTATGGACATTATGAGTTTGTGGTGATGCCATTTGGGCTAACTAATGCACCGGTTGTGTTCATGGATCTGATGAACCGTGTGTTTAAGCCCTATTTGGACAAATTCGTCATAGTGTTCATAGATGACATACTGATTTATTCTAAGTGCAGGGAAGAGCACAAGCAACACCTACATCTGAGAAATGAGCTGTTGTATGCGAAGTTCTCTAAATGTGACTTTTGGATTTGAGAAGTCTAATTTCTTGGACATGTGGTTAACGAGGCAGGAATACATGTCGATCCCGCCAAGATTGATGCTATTAAAAAGTGGGAGGCTCCTAAGACTCCTACAGAGGTGCGCTAGTTTCTTGGTCTTGCGGGATATTATCGCAGATTCATTGAGGGATTCTCTAAGATCGCTCAACCCCTCACTGCTTTAACACAGAAGGGTATTACTTACAAGTGGGGAGATGCCCAAGAATCTGCTTTTCAATTGTTGAAGGCAAAGCTTTGCAGTGCACCCATACTATCATTACTTGAGGGTATAGAGGACTTTGTGGTGTACTGTGATGCGTCTATCCAAGGGTTAGGGTGTGTGCTGATGCAGCGCGATAAGGTGATCGCGTATGCCTCACGTCAATAAAAGGTTCATGAGAAGAATTACACCACCCATGACTTCGAACTGGGAGCAGTGGTTTTTGCTCTAAGGATCTGGAGGCATTATCTCTATGGGACGAAGTGTACGATCTTCACTGACCACAAGAGCCTCCAACACATATTCGATCAAAAGGAGTTGAACACGCGACAGCGTCGATGGGTCGAGCTTCTGAATGATTATGACTGTGCCATCAAATATCATCCAGGGGAAGCTAATGTAGTAGCTGATGCCCTCAGTCGTAAGGAAACGAAACCCAAACGGGTGCGAGCCTTACAACTTACCATTCATTATAATCTTCCTGATAAGATACGTGAAGCCCAGGGCAGGGCCTTGAAAGAAGAAAACATCGGGCTTGAAACATTACATGGTGTTGATAAGCACTTGGAACTAAAGACAGATGGTCTTCAATACATTATGAATCGAGTCTGGATACCACGTTTTGGGGATCTCAGACAACTAGTGCTCGATGAAGCTCACACCTCTCGATATTCGGTACATCCTGGTTTGGACAAGATGTACCAAGACCTTAAAACTCTTTACTGGTGGCCAAACATGAAAGCTGAAATAGCCACTTATGTTAGTAAGTGCTTGACTGGTGCGAAGGTTAAGATTGAATATCAGAAACCTTCAGGCCTACTCCAGCAACCAGAAATCCCTATGTGGAAATGGGACGGGATTTCTATGGATTTCATCACAAAGCTTCCTAGAACGCCAACTGGCCATAACATGATTTGGGTTATCATGGATCGTTTAACCAAATCGGCACACTTTTTGGCAATAAAGGAAACGGACTCGCTAGAGAAACTAGCAAATCTCTACGTCAAGGAGGTAGTCTCTAGGCATGGGGTGCCTACTTCTATTATATCTGATCGTGATGTGCGATTCACTTCTCATTTTGGACTACTCTCCAAAACGCTTTGGGGACTCGCTTAGATATGAGCACGGCCTATCACCCATAGACGGATGGACAGAGTAAACGTACCATCCAAACATTGGAAGATCTGCTACGAGCGTGCGTAGTGGATTTTGGCAACAGTTGGGATACACACTTGCCTTTGATTGAATTCTCGTATAACAACAGCTACCACCCTTTGATATAGTGTGCGCCTTTTGAGACACTTTATGGACGCAAGTGTAGGTCTCCCATCTGTTGGACTGAGGTTGGGGATAGCCAGCTAACAGGTCCCGAACTCGTGCACGAAACTTCTGAGAAGATAGTGCAAATCAGAAACCGTATGGCTGCTCCTTAAGATCGACAGAAAAGTTACGCTGATAAGCGTAGGAAACCCTTGGAGTTCCAGGTTGGGGACAAGGTTCTATTGAAGGTGTCACCTTGGAAGGGGGTGATACGCTTTGGAAAACGGGGAAAATTGAACCCACGATACGTTGGACCATTCGAGACTGTCGAAAGGATTGGTCCGGTAGCTTACAAGTTAAACTTACCTGATTAACTCAGTGGAGTGCACAATGTATTCCACGTATCAAACCTAAAGAAATTCCTATCGGATACGACACTGGTAGTGCCACTGGAGGAGATCCAGGTGGACGACCAGCTACGATTCGTGGAAGAACCAGTGAAGATTCTTGAGTAGGGCGTCAAGAAACTCAGACAAAGCACTATACCTATTGTTAAGGTACGATGGAATTCCCGTCTAGGACCGGAATATACGTGGGAACGCAGGGATCAGATGCGGCTCAAATATCCACACCTCTTTACTGAACCTGAAACTGTACATAGATCAAACGCGGAACATAAAGCAGCTCTTTCAAAGTGAATTTCGGGGCAAAATTCCTTTCAACTTGGGGATGATGTGACATCCGGGAACCAAGCACACATGTTTCTAGCTTACTTTATTGTTTACTTGCTGAATTTCAGGACGAAATTCTTTTAAACTCGGGGATGATGTGATACCCGCATTTTCAGGTTAACACTTTTTACTGAACTCTAGTTAACTTACATATTCATACGTGGTTAAATACTTAACTAGGGTTAGTTAAGAAGGCCTAACATATGTTAGATGATAATAACATATGTTATAAGTAGGAAAATCTTTATTTTGTCACACACACGAGTCCTGTATCCCGAACGTTGGTGATTTATCTGGCAAATATAATAATAGGTACAATTGAATTATGATGAACGTGATGTTACATGTTTATGTGGAGTACATGCTTATGTGAATTACCGCTTGACTGAAAGTTAATATGTAAACCATGCAAATTACGTGCACCTTATGATCAATGTGTTATGAGTTGATAAAAACAATGGTTTTTATGCAAGATAGGATGATTAATATTATTGGGTCCAGTATTGGGCTAAAACATGATTAACGGGTCCAATTAGTGGACTAAAAGGGCCCTAAAACATAATTGCTTGGGCAACAAGCCAAGCCTTCTTATAATTAGGAGACAAAAAAAATATAAACCCTAACCCTACCCCTTTGTTGCGCCACAAACAAACCCCCACCCCCCCCCCCCCCTCTCTCTCTCTCTCTCTCTCTCTCTCTCTCAATCTTCAACAAACATCAATCTTGCTCATCTCTTCAGGCTAGTTGGTTGTAATCTCTAGACTTTGAGGACTTTTGCATTGAAAGGTATAATTTTTACATGTTTTATGATGATTAATAATGCTTGAAAAGTTTAAAAATCATAGAGCATGCATACATATAAAATCGCATAACATGTGTTAATAGGAGTAGCATTCCAAAAAAAAAAATTGTGTTAATAGGAGTTCTTGAATGTTCATTGTGATTTGATGATGATGGTTGTTGTTAGTAATTATAATTAGGGTTTTTTTGATAATATATGTGTTTGATCATGATAATATGGATTATGCATGTGTTAGAGATTTTTATGCATAATTAGGGTTTATGAATAACTTGGGGTGCAAGTTTCAGTTTTCTGACAGATTCGTTAGGGTGTTTTGTAGGGTCTGTATTGTGATGTTAAATCGATTGTTTTGATCTATTCTTTGCATGAATGGATTGAACATGGTCTTAGCTTTTTATAATGGGCAAAATCATCTGATTTGGATGTCGTTTGATATATTTTTGGAATTTTATTTGATTAAATGTCATATCAGATTTTCGGAGTTATAAATTGGGTCAACTTTAAACGATCATAACTCGCGTTTTACAAAGGGTTAAGTTACGAATTTTAATAATTTTTGTGTTTGGTTTTGAGATAAAACAAAAATATGGGTTATAAATTGAATCCCAATGAATATTTAGTAAACATTTGGGAGTCTAATTCGTTCGTTAAGTATTTTAAATAATTCATTTTTTCACAGCGCACAATCTGCCCTAAAAACGCAGATTGTGTAAGGAATGTTTACATGACTATTTGGAGTCTTATATGGTATATATTTGACATGAACTTGTATGACTATTTATATGAGATGTGTATAAGGTATAAAACTGATAATAATCATTATGATCACCAACGAGATACGTAGGACTTACTTGTGCATGTAGAGTCACTAGGTGTCACTACACGATTTGAACTTTAGATGTTTTGGAGAAACGAGTTGCATGATGTGTTGGTTATGCACGTATACTCACCTAGTGACACTTGTAATAGGGAGTCAGTAGCTCGTTACTGTTTGAGGGAATTGGATCATTCACGTGCAACCTAAGGTGAGTTTCACTACTTTTTCTCAAAAAGCATGCGTCTCAGGGTGAGACAACTTTGATAAACGTTTTCTAGTTCGGTTTGGGACTACTTGAACATTGACTCTTTCGGAGAGTCCGTTACGAATCTTCAGGGAGGATTGCGCTTTGATCAGTTTAAAACTTATTGGTCCTTTGTGAACTAAACACTCTATCACTTGAAAAGTCCTTGCACATTATTGGGTTAATCGCTGGGAGCGAGCGGGGTATTAGTTGATAGCGCTATTAGGTTGTGCAGCAACCTCATGTTTGTGATGCTGGGAGCATGGGAATGAACTTCTGACCACATTTGAGAACTAGTTTCTATAAAACTAGTTATTGAGGCAAACTATTATATTACTGAAGGTGTCCCAAAAATACTGTTTAGTTGCAATGAGTGGGTTAGCTACCCCTGACACGCTTAAACTGATAACAGTTGAACATTTTGGTATGGAGGACCTATGATTTTACTTGGTTACGTGGTTTTGGAAACCAGCGCATTTACTTACTCATTTTCTTTACTTAGTGAACTCACCAACATTGTTTGTTGACCCACGATATACATGCTTTTGAAGGTAGTTAGCTTCCGGTGCCACGATTAGAAAGCACTGCACACTTCACTGCATTTGGGGTCTTGGGCATACACCTAAATTATATATCATGCTTTTATGTTTTCTTTCATATGGTTTTAATTTGGGTGCCTTGTTTTGCGCATGGTTTTAAAAGGTTTAAATTTGGTTTACGCTTTCGCAGCTTAACTAAGCTTGATTTTTGAAAACGAACTAAATGGTTTGGGCATTTAGAGTTCGTTCATATGACTTATGGCTATGGGATCCTGGTATGTCACGCGCCTCGCGGTATAAATCCCGTAGTGGAAATTTGAGGGTGTGACAATAAGCACTAACGATACTGTGGGAGCGGACTAGGAGTCTGACTAAGAACCTATCCCATTATTTTCTATTGCATATTGGGCTATTTAATAGCGTTGGGTCCGACCTGTTTAATAGGTCGTTGACCAACGGCTATCATTTTTGACAAGAATGTTTTTACAGAAGCTTCAATTTGTCTTCCATGAATCTTTCTTTTGACCACCCACACAAAAAGATCATATTTTGTATACACTTACACTCTCTGTTACTAACAAACTCATTGCATGTCCTTAGCAAAGTTTGGTCGCAAACTTTTCTAAAGTAGGGGAGACTGTTATATCAGCGCCCTGTCCTCACCAGTTACATACTCTCTCAAACCTTGTAAACTCTTAACTTATTTGCTTTCGATTTCATGTTCACTTTCACTTTGTTAGTGCATTATTCATGTATGTCCCTAGCTAGTGATCCGGTACAGAATGTCGAAGTTTTTGATCAAAATACATCTGTTTTTGCATAAACATAGTTTTTGAGTGTTTTTGATTGATTTGAAGTTGATTTTGTGGTTAAAATTCAAAATTCCTAGTATTAAACTTGCTCCAAATCAATTCCGAATCATAACCTGATTAAGATCATTCAAATCCACAAACTTTTGATAATCAGAGATCAAAATAACCGTTTTTCAAAGTGTAACCGTTTTTCAAAATCTGAAAATTACTGAACTAGGCGAACCTGTACATTTTGGGGCGAACCTGGAATCTTCATCTGATAAAATGGGCGAACCTGGAATCTTCATCTGATAAAATGGGCGAACCTGGAATTGTTTGGGCGAACCTGGAACTATAGTGGGCGAACCTGAAAATTTTTGGGCGAACGTGGAATAGAAGTGGTCGAACGTAGACATTTTTGGGCGAACGTGGAATTTGAATTTGATATTCTACATTCTGGTGATTATTTTACATTCGGCTGATACTTTTGGACGAACGTGGAATCAAAAGGGGCGAACGTAGAATTACCAGGGGCGAACGTAGAATTTAGTGCCTAAAAATTTCGACCTGATTTTTGTAAATTTTCTAAGTGTTGAATTTTTTCGAAGTTCATGATCATGTGGAAATATAGAACGGAAGAGGAGATCCAAGCTCTAGTAGAAGCTGAAAGAAAGCAACAACGTTTACTGAGACAAAATTCTCAAGTTGACAACATTTGGGGAGTTCCAATGACACCGAAACCAACCGATGAAATGGTACATGTTAACAAGTGTGTTAACAGAGAAGGTGTTCTTTGGAATGGTGTATGTTTAGTTAAACAAATGAGACATGATGATTCCAGTGAAGTGTCAAAGAGTGATTTGAGTTCTGATACGAGTTCAGAACAAAGTACATCAGAACAGAGTAATAGTTCAAATGGTGATGCAAAATCTGATAATGGTAATAAATCAGATGATGAGGTAAGTGCTAGTTGTTTTAAATGTGTCAAGTTGAATTGTGAATTGATGACACTTATTGAGGACAAACAGAAACTAGCAAATGAACTAAAAAATTGTAAAAACCAAATTAAAGTTTTTGAAAAGAATGAAAAAGATTTGTTAAATAAAGTTGAATCTTTAAAGAAAGTAATGTTAGAAATGAATAAAAGTGTTTCAAAGAATACTTCCACAGCAGAGTTGGAAATCACAACACCTTGCGTTGTTAATTCTGATTCTGGAGTGAAACAAGTGTTTGAACAAAAAACTGAAAATGTTGAAACAACTTCAGAATCTGATTCTGAAGAAAAACCCATATTCAGTTTTCCTGAAGGAGTTGAAGGATCCTACATGTTGGAAGGACATGACAAATTGATTTTAAACAAAGATTTTCTAATCGAGAATATCGAACAATCTCTACTTAAATGTATTTTTGTTGATAATCTTGATTTGTTAAATCAATTTAGAAATCAATTTGATCATCTTCATTTTGAACTCAGTCCTAACCAACATGAGAATAAAGAGGATCAAAAGAAAAATGTTGAAAATAAGAATGGTCCTAAAGTAAAGGGATCAAAACCAAACAAATCGAAAGGAAATGATCAGATGAAAAATTCTCATCAAAAGAATTCAAGAAATTTTTCATCTAGATCATATGACTATTATGATTATTCATATAAATCTCGATTTGATGGTTATTGGGGAAACAACTCACCACAGTATTCTCATGGTTTTGTTGAATGGAGAAACTGTTTTGAATGTGGTGAAGTTGGACATATTGCTGCTCATTGTCCCTATTGGTATTGGGATGACGGGTATGCATGTGATTTTGAAGAGTATAGGTCTTGTTATAACTGCGGAGAGTGTGGGCATTTAGTTGCTTACTGTCCGTATGTTAAACAGAAAAAGACAGATGTGAAATTTGCTAAAAATTCAGGCAATGTCAGAAAGCCTGTGTCCCTAAAACCAATCAAGAAGCAAAAGGGGAAACAGGTTGTGTATGACAATCGTAACAAAATTGCTTTGAATAAAAATGGAGATTGTGGATGGGTTGCTAAGGTAAGGGGGAGTTCTAAGGCTAAGCCTAAGAATAACTCTAAACCTGGGTCTTCATCAGTTAAGTCTGAGAAGATTCCTAACAAAGTTCAGAAGCAGGTGTTAAACATGAAACCTGAAAAGTTAAAAATCAAAACGATTTCAACAAAATCTAAAATAAACTCTGAACGTGTTTGGAAACCCAAATCACTTTCTAAGTCAATAGCAATTTCTACTTCAAATCAATCCATTGAAAAACCAATTGATTTTTCAAAAGGAGAATGGATTGATGTTCCGAGAATTGATGACCTTGGACGACCCATCATTGTGAAGGGATGGGTGCCTCTCTTATGCTAATTGTTTAATAAGTGTGCAGATTGTTCCAGACAGACCTATTAGCTATTCTTTGATAAGTTGATAGTGGAGCATCTGTATACACACTATTTATTGGAGAGGTGAAGGTCAAGGAAGGGTTATTGAAGAAGGAAAACATGATTTCAATAGAGAGGAGAGTGTTTGTAGTTTGAATCCAACCTGTGAAGCCGGAAAAAGTGCAATCTCTTGCTATTGTTCTCAGGTGTTGGATTTCAATAATAGATACGACAAAATGGTTTGCTAATTGAAAAATCTTAATGAGTCTAGTAATCTGAGTGGAAAATGGTTTTTTTAAAAACTCAGTGGGTAAACCGCATCGGATATCATTTTATTTTGTTTTTCTTCAAAAAGTTTAAAAATCCAAAAATATGCTTATTTTTAGATTTTTAGGGGGAGTAAAATTTCAGAAAAATCAAAATAAAAATTAGAAAATCAAAAATGAGTTTTTCCTGGAGAAAAAGAGGAGATGATAGTACATCAGTGGACTGTCAGACTACTCTAAAAACAAAAATAATTTGATAAACATTGAGTAGCCACTACAATTATATATTGGTAGGCTTGAAATCAAAATTTAAAGTTCAGCATGGTGATATAAATTTAAAATCAATAACTGATAATCATGTGGATCAACGTATCGTTGGCATATGGTCTTAGTACCGAAATTTCGTTTGATAGATTGCCAAAATCGGAGGTTTCGGGTCGTTATATTGAAAGTTATCTGGGGATAGCCTAACTGATCTTTTGTCGTATTGATTTACGGACCTAGATCAGTCAGGGTATCTTATTAAAAGATCTTTAATGACAAAACCTTAAGTTACCGAATGAGGAACTTAATATGTGTGAAGATAATCAAAGATTATCTAATACATCGTATCCAATCATTGATGCAAATCATGATTGATATTAGTCCTCACCCTGGTTGAGTGCATAAGTCGCTTTGAAGCATTAATTTGCTGACCTGTCACCACTGTGCCTCATACCTTGTAACTAACAGATAACTACAGTATAATCACGCGTTACAATGAAACTTTGCGCAATTCTTGATACGGGAATGTGTCGCGAATGCGGGGACCATAGATTTTTCAGTATCTAATATTACTATAATGTATCTAAAGTGCTGAGCAATGAATGATGATTTTGAGTTTAAGTGGACAAACATACTGGTAATGGTTGTAGGATGCTCAATGTCAAAAACAGAAAATTGATCAAAAAGAGTTATGACTGACTGTTTCAATACTGATATGATCCTCTTAACCGGAAAATTCACAAAAATATGTTGAATTTACTTTTATGCAATTACATTGGAAAATTCAAAAAGATTTTTGGTGTGACTTTATTTTCGATAACCGATGTTGGGATACTGAATGAGAATGCTCAGATACTTAAAAAGTTGAAAAAGATTTCAAATTTTCAAGTTTCTGGTACATATTGAAAATGTTGTATAGTTCAGGGGGAGAACTATTGTGGGTCAAAAGGAATGTGAAGAGTACTTCCGAGATTTTTTGTCGTGTTTAACGCCGGTTGTAGTTTGTGCAGTTTTTAGTAAATTTTTCTGCAGAATCAAATACAACAGGTGCACTACTCAAGATTCATCGACAAATTGTGTAACCGAACAAGACCCAAACCTGAACATCAAGATTACCAGAACAACAGAAGTTAGTAAGAAGTTAAAGATATGATGAAGATTGAAGAAATCAAGACTATCGTCTATTTTCATCTCTGAATGAACAAATGACAAAGCCAAGATTTCTTGAGTCTGTCTGAGATTTCAAAGCTTACTGGAGAGATAGATAGGAACTTCGACACAAACGTGCATGAAAGATGGAAAGTTTTCAATCAAGACTTGAAGAATTGATAACTTTCTGCTTTGGTACATCACTAGCTAGGTCCAAGGGGGAGATTGTTAGTGCATTATTCATGTATGTCCCTAGCTAGTGATCCGGTACAGAATGTCGAAGGTTCAGATAATTAGAAAATGACCAAGACTTTAACATGTGTTAAAAAGTGCTGATGACCTGAAAGTGGAAAAATTGGGCGAAGGTGGAAATATATTGGACATAATGGGCGAATGTAGAATGAAAAGGGGCGAATGTGGAAAGTTTCCACATTCGACCATTCACACTGGGCGAATGTGGAATCTGTCCACATTCGCACCATGAAAAGGGGCGAAGCTGCAGAGCCTATAAATAGATTTTGAGTATTTGTGATGATAATAGAGTTGTCAGTTGTGTCTGTGTTCAGGTCAGGTTCAGAGGTTGTTTTGAGATATTGTGTGTGTGTTCTAGATTAACATAAACTGATTGTAAAAGCTTATTTGAAAGAAGTTAATCTATGAAATGATGTTGAAAATGATCTTGATTGCGTTTTGACTTGTGTTTTATCAATTTGTTCAGAACTAGGGTTTCCGCACCTGTTTTTGGGACTTGTATGATCGTATAATCCTGTTTTAGCTAAAATCTTTCGCTCACAAAGTGGTATCAGAGCCTAGAGGATCATACAATAACAAATTTGATAAAATCAGAGCTGATTTGGACATGTTTTTGATCAAAATACATCTGTTTTTGCATAAACATAGTTTTTGAGTGTTTTTGATTGATTTGAAGTTGATTTTGTGGTTAAAATTCAAAATTCCTAGTATTAAACTTGCTCCAAATCAATTCCGAATCATAACCTGATTAAGATCATTCAAATCCACAAACTTTTGATGATCAAAGATCAAAATAACCGTTTTTCAAAGTGTAACCGTTTTTTAAAATCTGAAAATTACTGAACTGGGCGAACCTGTACATTTTGGGGCGAACCTGGAATCTTCATCTGATAAAATGGGCGAACCTGGAATCTTCATCTGATAAAATGGACGAACCTGGAATTGTTTGGGCGAACCTGGAACTATAGTGGGCGAACCTGAAAATTTTTGGGCGAACGTGGAATAGAAGTGGTCGAACGTAGACATTTTTGGGCGAACGTGGAATTTGAATTTTGATATTCTACATTCTGGTGATTATTTTACATTCGGCTGATACTTTTGGACGAACGTGGAATCAAAAGGGGCGAACGTAGAATTACCAGGGGCGAACGTAGAATTTAGTGCCTAAAAATTTCGACCTGATTTTTGTAAATTTTCTAAGTGTTGAATTTTTTCGAAGTTCGTGATCATGTGGAAATATAGAACGGAAGAGGAGATCCAAGCTCTAGTAGAAGCTGAAAGAAAGCAACAACGTTTACTGAGACAAAATTCTCAAGTTGACAACATTTGGGGAGTTCCAATGACACCGAAACCAACCGATGAAATGGTACATGTTAACAAGTGTGTTAACAGAGAAGGTGTTCTTTGGAATGGTGTATGTTTAGTTAAACAAATGAGACATGATGATTCCAGTGAAGTGTCAAAGAGTGATTTGAGTTCTGATACGAGTTCAGAACAAAGTACATCAGAACAGAGTGATAGTTCAAATGGTGATGCAAAATCTGATAATGGTAATAAATCAGATGATGAGGTAAGTGCTAGTTGTTTTAAATGTGTCAAGTTGAATTGTGAATTGATGACACTTATTGAGGACAAACAGAAACTAGCAAATGAACTAGAAAATTGTAAAAACCAAATTAAAGTTTTTGAAAAGAATGAAAAAGATTTGTTAAATAAAGTTGAATCTTTAAAGAAAGTAATGTTAGAAATGAATAAAAGTGTTTCAAAGAATACTTCCACAGCAGAGTTGGAAATCACAACACCTTGCGTTGTTAATTCTGATTCTGAAGTGAAACAAGTGTTTGAACAGAAAACTGAAAATGTTGAAACAACTTCAGAATCTGATTCTGAAGAAAAACCCATATTCAGTTTTCCTGAAGGAGTTGAAGGATCCTACATGTTGGAAGGACATGACAAATTGATTTTAAACAAAGATTTTCTAATCGAGAATATCGAACAATCTCTACTTAAATGTATTTTTGTTGATAATCTTGATTTGTTAAATCAATTTAGAAATCAATTTGATCATCTTCATTTTGAACTCAGTCCTAACCAACATGAGAATAAAGAGGATCAAAAGAAAAATGTTGAAAATAAGAATGGTCCTAAAGTAAAGGGATCAAAACCAAACAAATCGAAAGGAAATGATCAGATGAAAAATTCTCATCAAAAGAATTCAAGAAATTTTTCATCTAGATCATATGACTATTATGATTATTCATATAAATCTCGATTTGATGGTTATTGGGGAAACAACTCACCACAGTATTCTCATGGTTATGTTGAATGGAGAAACTGTTTTGAATGTGGTGAAGTTGGACATATTGCTGCTCATTGTCCCTATTGGTATTGGGATGACGGGTATGCATGTGATTTTGAAGAGTATAGGTCTTGTTATAACTGCGGAGAGTGTGGGCATTTAGTTGCTTACTGTCCGTATGTTAAACAGAAAAAGACAGATGTGAAATTTGCTAAAAATTCAGACAGATGTGAATCTTCTCAGACTTAACTGATGAAGACCCAGGTTTTGGGACTTGTATGATCGTATAATCCTGTTTTAGCTAAAATCTTTCGCTCACACACTTCCTCTCCTTTTTCATCATCCTTTTTGGCATCATACTTGGAGAAAAAGACACTCGTATTTCACAAACGAAACGATATCACCAAGTTAGGAGTGGCATCCATACCTTGGTGATTAGTTTCACTCCTCTATATGTTATTTATCTTTGGAATATATCTTTGAGATAGGAGTGACATCCACACCTCAAGGAATATTTCCTCCAAAAAGAAACATCACGACTAAGCTAGGAGTGATATCCTATAACTTAGGGACTAGTTACACTCCTCCGTGTTACTTGTTTAAAAATACATCTTTGAGTTAGGAGTGATATCCTTACCTAAAAGGTTTATTTCGATACCTCGTTTTTAATTTCGCTAAAGTTTTGGAATTCACTGGTGATGGGACACGTGCAATCTGAAAGAGTGAGGGCCTGTATCCAGAGTTCTCTGTCTAGGCCTGGTATTTGTTATAAATCCCAAGCAGACAAGCCACCCGTATACTTACCTGGGAACTCTTGGGATAAGCATTCACTTATAGGCTAAAGCACGCCCCGACAAGTCACTGGGAAATTTCAAATACTTGAGTTAGTCAAAGTTTCCTAAGGAAACAATCCCAATGTCTTATGTTATTGGTATTTATGTATTCTTTATCATATGAAGTTTCTATTTCATCGCTTACTGTTTCATATACTATAATATCGCATTAAAATTTACATTATTTCATTTATGCTTTGTGACTTTTACATTTATCCCTTGACTTAAAACATTTTTTTACCCATGAATAAAAAATAAATAAACTTTATGTTTCGTCATCATACAGTTAAAAAAACGAACATGGTTTCCCAAACATATTAATCAACCTATTTTATATATCAACATGTTTATAAACTCATCTGATCGATATCACAGTATATCCCTAAACTATGACGTTTTGTAAGGGCTTGTGCATCCACAATACCCTCAACACAATATATCCTCATTTATCCTATACTGATTTACTACCATAACCACGCCCGGTCTCTTAAGCCTTAGCCAACTACCACTAGTTAACTCCTTTTTGTCAGACTAAATTCATACATAAGTGCCCAGCTACACGATATAAACCAATACACTACTCTCTAAAACAATTGACTCATCAAAATATTTCTTGTGTTGCCATTCACAAGGATATCAAACCGAAATACCCTATTTTGGAGAAGCCCTTTCACCAGATTAGTACACACCTTGTATACACCTTGTGGCTTGAAACACGTAGCCCGCTATGAGCCCAAAGAGATGCCTTAACAATCCTTAGAAGCAAATGGTGTCTTTCAACTTATAAATTTCATAAAACATCCAAGATTTTTAAATAACACTTGGATTTTCTCAAACATTTCATAAAAAAAAATTGAAATTTTCAACTTTAATGAAATGTTAACTTACAAGTTAAAAAAATATTTAAAAATCCTATTTCTCAAGATTCGTCAAGGCATCCGGGATCATTCACAACCTCATACTTGTCCTACCTATACCTTCTAAACATTATCAAGGAGAATCAACCCAAACCAAACTAGATTCCCCATTGTCTTAAAAAAACTCATAAACTTCTACCATATTATCAAAAATAGTGAGCTGATTCACTCAACCAACGCAACACGAGAAACTTGTGCGCTGTGGAAATTCGACGTTGAATTGGGTTGTTTTTTGAAGCTAGGTTTCCAGCTGACACTTGAGACCCGAAACTTACACATTGTCTACAACCCTTACCATCTCCCTTATTTATTATTACTCGATCTTCCATAAAAACTTAAAGTTTACTTTCAGACATGTTATTTTTATAAGCTTTTCACATCCACGTTATTTTGAAACCGCGAACTTTCTTAAATATTGGGAATGTATTTGTATTATATACATTGATTTATGCCATTCACGCCATTTTAAATCTTGGTCTTTTGAAACACATTAGATTTACACATACTTCATGAAATGGTTTCATCTTGCATTTTATCACTTGTTTTGCATATTTAAAAGTCAAATCTAAACCTTCTTGTTTTCATATAACGGATCCAATATATGTTTTTGGGAAAATAAAATGAGGAAACCTGCGACTGATAATATGCCTTATAACAATTTTAAACTCGACTTCTTGTAAACACATGAAAGTGTGTAATTACGAAGTCTTTTCATGTGAACCTGTTTTGAATCGAAAACATTCTTCGATTTCTAAAAAGTTATTCTCATGCATTACTACTATTCTTTCAACTATATCACAAAGTTCAAGTAAACTACGTTTTTATAAACGAAAATTTATCTTTTTACACTTGCACTCTCTCAGTCGCAAAACTTTTGGTATACCAAAATATTGGACATATCCTCATCAGAATGTTGTTAAATGTCTTTTATCGTATACGAAACTACTAAATTTAAAACCACATGCCAGTAGACTATGCGTCTGTTCTGCGCACAATCATTTGCAGTAAATTTCATTATTTTATTATTACACCATTTTATTTATAGTTATGTTCACGCATTATCTTATTTATGATTATTCTCGCATTATTCTTTTATTGGTGGTTATTCTTACGCGTTATTTGCGGTTATTCTCGCACTATTTATTAACAGTTATTCTTACATCACTGAATTTGAGCCTTAATTCAACTCGTTTACCCTCATTTTGTGCAATTGTGGGATTTACTCGATTTATGTTATATTGTCCTTTCGAATCGAAATTTTATACTATAGTTATATATTTTGAACGCATATTTTCATGTTTTGAGCAAGACCCTATTATACTTTCTCATGAATTTGTTCAGAACTATGGTCAATTAATATACCAATTGATAACTCGTATGAGATCTAAGCTAGTGCCCACATATGACTCGAGTCAGAATACTCCTCTAACCCAAGGGGAATGGTGAAATCCTTAGAGTGTATCAATGTGGGTGTTTAGAACCTAACGATGTGAACAGAAATTGACCGGTGACTTAAAGGAGAAACCGAAAGGGGAGGGACCTCTAACTGTGCCTTATACTTGCACATTATTCTCATTTCGGTTAACAGATGAACCCGAGAGGGGAAGAACCTCTAACCATGTCATGTTTACACATTATTTCATCACAGTATCTATTATTTAACACATTTTGGTTGCACACATTGTTTCTTATATCATTTATGTTAGTGTCGTGAAAGAGCATAACATCCTAGTGTAAGGTAAACCAGTGATTACGGTCTGAAATGTAATTGTCAGTTTACAAGTACACGGGGGTGGTGTGTGATTCTACTTAGGCTATTGGTGGACAATCAATACGAATCCAAGATATCGGTAGTGTGGTGGGTTAGCTGCGGTACAACCTATATATAAGCACTTACGATACTGCAGGAGCGGACTAGGAGTCTAACTAAGAACCTATCCCATTATTTTCTATTGCATATTGGGCTATTTAATAGCGTTGGGTCCGACCTCTTTAATAGGTCGTTGACCAACGACTATCATTTTTGAGAAGAACGTTTTTACACAAGCTTCAATTTGTCTTCCAGGAATCTTTCTTTTGAACACCCACACAAAAAGATCATATTTTGTATACACTTACACTCTCTGTTACTTACAAACTCATTGCATGTCCTTAGCAAAGTTCGATCGAAAACTTTTCGAAAGTAGGGGAGACTGTTATATCAGCACCTTGTCCTCACCAGTTACATACTCTCCCAAACCTTGTAAACTCTCAACTTATTTGCTTTTGATTTCATTTTCACTTTCACTTCCTCTCCTTTTTCATTATCCGTTTTGGCATCATACTTAGAGAAAAAGACACTCGTATTTCACAAACGAAACGATATCACCAAGTTAGGAGTGGTATCCATACTTTGGTGATTAGTTTCACTCCTCTATATGTTATATATCTTTGGAATATATCTTTGAGATAGGAGTGACATCCACACCTCAAGGAATATTTCCTCCAAAAAGAAACTTCACGACTAAGCTAGGAATGATATCCTATAACTTAGTGACTAGTTTCACTCCTCCGTATTACTTGTTTAAAATACATCTTTGAATTAGGAGTGATATCCTTACCTCAAAGGTTTATTTCGATACCTCGTTTTCAATGTCGCTAAAGTTTTGGAATTCACTGGTGATGGGACACGTGCAATCTGGAAGAGTGAGGGCATGTATCCCGAGTTTTCTGTCTAGGCCTGGTATTTCGTATAAATCCCAATCAGACAAGGGACCCGTATACTTACCTGGGAACTCTTGGGATAAGCATTCACTTATAGGCTAAAGCACGCCCCGACAAGTCACTGGGAAATTTCAAATACATGAGTTAGTCAAAGTTTCCTAAGGAAACAATCCCAATGTCTTATGTTATTGGTATTTATGGATTCTTTATCATTTGAAGTTTCTATTTCATCCCTTATTGTTTCATATACTATAATATCGCATTAAAATTTATATTATTTCATTTATGCTTTGTGACTTTTACATTTCTCCCTTGACTTAAAACATTTTTTTTTACCCTTGAATAAAAAAAATAAACTTTATGTTTAACTTCGACCACATCCTGATTTTGGGAGTGTTTCGTCATCATACAGTTAAAAAAATGAACATGGTTTCCTAAACATATTAATCAACCTATTTTATATATCAACATGTTTATAAACTCATCTGATGGATATCACAGTATAAACTCATCTGATTGATTTACTACCATAACCACTCCCGATCTCTTAAGCCTTAGCCAACTACCACTAGTTAACTCCTTTTGGTCAGACTAAATTCATACATAAGTGCCTAGCTACACGATATAAACCAATACACTACTCCCTAAAACAATTGACTCATCAAACTATTTCTTGTGTTGCCTTTCACAAGGACATCAAACCGAAATACCCTGTTCTAGAGAAGCCCATTCACTAGATTAGTACACACCTTGTGCCTTGAAACACGTAGGCCGCTATGAGCCCAAAGAGATGCCTTAACGATCCTTAGAAGCAAACGGTCTTTCAACGTATAAATTTCATAAATCATCCAAGATTTTTAAATAACACTTGGATTTTCTCAAACATTTCATAAAAAAAAAATTTGAAATTTTCAACTTGAATGAAATGTTAACTTACAAGTTAAAAAAATATTTAAAAATCCTATTTCTCAAGATTCGTCAAGGCATCCAGAATCATTCACAACCTCATACTTGTCCTACCCATACCTTCTAAACATTATCATGGAGAATCAACCCAAACCAAACTAGATTCCCCATTGTCTTAAAAAAAAAAAAATCATAAACTTCTACCATATTATCAAAAATACCGAGCTGATTCACTCAACCAACGCAACACGAGAAACTTGTGCGCTGTGGACTTTTGACGTTGAATTGGGTTGTTTTTTGAAGCTAGGTTTCCAGCTGACACTTGAGACCCATAACTTACACGTTATCCACAACCCTTACCATCTCTCTTATTATTACTCGATCTTCCTTAAAAACATAAAGTTTACTTTCAGACATGTTATTTTTATAAGCTTTTCACATCCACGTTATTTTGAAACCGCGAACTGTTTTTAATATTGGAATCTATTTGTATTATATACGTTGATTTATGACATTCACGTAGTTTTAAATCTTGGTCTTTTGAAACACATTAGATTTACGCATACTTCATGAAATGGTTTCATCTTTCATTTTATCACTTGTTTTGCATATTTAAAAGTCAAATATAAACCTTCTTGTTTTCATATAACGGATCCAATATATGTTTTCGGGAAAATAAAATGAGGAAACTTGCGACTGATAATATGCCTTATAAAAATTTTCAACTCGACTTCTTGTAAACACATAAAAGTGTGTACTTACGAAGTCTTTTCATGTGAACCTGTTTTGAATCTAAAACATTCTTCGATTTCTAAAAAGTTATTCTCATGCATTACTACTATTCTTTCAACTATATCACAAAGTTCAAGTAAACTACGTTTTTATAAACGGAAATTTATCTTTTTACACTTGCACTCTCTCAGTCGCAAAACTTTTGGTTTAACAAAATATTGGACATATCCTCATCGGAATGTTGTTCAACGTCTTTTATCGTATAGTGCATATATGCGAAACTAATAAATTTAAAACCTCATGCCAGTAGACTATGCATCTGTTCTGCTTACTCTCATTTGCAGTAAATTTCATTATTTTATTATTACACCATTTTATTTATAGTTATGTTCACGCATTATCTTATTTATGATTATTCTCGCATTATTATTTTATTGGCGGTTATTCTTACGCGTTATTTGCGGTTATTCTTGCACTATTTATTAACAGTTATTCTTACATAACTAATTTTGAGCATTAATTCAACTCGTTTACCCTCATTTTGTGCAATTGTGCGATTTACTCGATTTATGTTATTTTGTCCTTTCGAATCGAAATTTTATACTATAGTTATATACTAGGTTATGTACCCGTATGATACACGGGTTGAACAATTTAAATTATATATATATTATATACAAAATAAAAAATATAACTAAGAAAAATTAGATTACATGTTATATTTAAAATAAATAAAATTGCTTTTAAAACTGAATAATATTAAATATTTATCAGCCTCTAAATAATTTCATGTAAAAGACATTCATATTCACATAAAACTATTTCCAAACTTTTCAACATATATCTTCCATATTGTGGTTTTTACCTTGTAGACTGCAGGTACAAAAAAAAAATCAAAAGTAGTAAGATAAATTTGTTTAGGCTAAGATGTAAAAAATGAAATGAATTTAAAAATATCTCCTGATCTGTTAAACCATAATCGAGTATCGTTAATTTGGAATTTGACATCGAGTTTCTTGCAAAGCCAAAATATTTCTAACCTTGAGAGTATAATCATTTTTTTCTAACATCAAGGTCTTCAAACACAATGTCATTTATTGGTTCAATATAATTGTAATTGTAAAAAAAAAAAAAAAAAAGATTTCGTGAATTAATAGCGTGAAAATGAAGCTAAAATCTATACATCTAATATTTAAAAGCAATGTGGGACACTTGGCATTCCCACATTGCAAGTTGAATTATCTCTACTCCTCTCACTATGCCACATGGCACCTTGTGGGTTTTTATAGAATTTTCGTTTTTTTTAATCAAAGATCAAAGAAAATATATAAACGCACAAACATAACGCACGATATCTTCTAAACCACAATTCATCCATCACACCTATTCCCAAACTCAAACCCTAGAGCGGCGATCTTCAGGCGATTCGAGGATCAAGCATCCGTTTAATCTCTTCTCCAAGGTTTCGGTGATTTGTTCATTTTTTCCTATTTTTCGGTGATTTGTGTCTCGATTAATATCAGTTAGATATGTTTTTGTTGATTTAACTTATTTATCTTCATTGTTCTTTACTTTGCGTCTATTATTCTTGATTTTTATTTATTGTTTTGATTTGTTATAATGTTATAGGGTTTATGTTGTAGTTTCCGATTTATGTTTTTAGGGTTCAATAGATGTTTTTAGGTTTGATTTATTAAGACCGATTAGTGAGTTAATTGTTAGATTTTGAATTAGGGTTACTGTTTAAGGTTTCGATCTATGGTTAAATTGATGTTTTATGAAAGCTACGAATGGATTGTTATGCTTTAGGTTTCAATTTATGGGTTTATGTTTTAGGTATCGATTTAGGGATTTTTTGTGACACCCGAAAACTTTCGGTAACTAACTTTTGAAAACTTAGTAAGTCTACCTTAGCGAGTCGCGCATACGTTACACATAACAAGGTCGGTCGAGTCGAATCGGACATCATTAGGGTTTTAACATACGCAAGCCTCGGGTCCCGGGAATTGGTGATCGGGCGGGAACGTGTTATTTATCATGCATTATATGTTTACAATCGTTATGTGACTTGTCGGTATGTGAATATGTGCTAACATGTGTTAAAACGGGGTTTAACGCGCAAAACACACGAACACAGGGGCTATAGGCGATTAGGCTTGTGTGGGATAGCCTAATCGCATGAATAAGGGCGAGTGGTAGGATATTATTAGCGAGTAGGGGCTAATCGCATAACTGTTCATGCGATTAGGCCCCAATCGCATGAACAGTCATGCGATTAGGCTCCCTAATCGCGTGTAAGACTGCATACTCGCATGATACGTGCTGGACGACTAAAAACGCCTATAAATACCACCCTTGACCTCCAAAACATCATTTGTGCAACCCTAGCCGTCCCATAACATAACCCAACACACAAACACCCTCTGGAACTCGTTTTTGCATCAAAACCACCATTTTCAAGCTTATTCCATCATCACCTCTTGATTACAAGGTGTGTTCTTCAAACCCAAACCTTTAAATGATTATGTTTTACTCCCTAAACGTCCAGACCTGACTTATAAATGTTTTTATCTTTGAAAATCCATTTAAAACCGTTTTTAAACAAACCCACACCCTTACATGTGTTATATGTGTTATATATGTTTAAAGATAGGATTTTTAGGATTGAATCATGGTTGTTCTTGTGTTATTATGATGTTTATTGCTGATACAAGTTGGTATGATGATGTCCTAGGAGTTTGAATGGTTTTGGTTGTGTATTGTTGATATTTGATATTTTGACCCATTTGAAGGATTTTGAATGATTAAGGATGATATGAGGTATGTTGTTGATTGAATGATGTTAGGGTTTGCTCTAGGATGATGCTAGAACAGTAGGATGCCATCGGACAACGTGGTTATGTGATTTAATCTGAATATTTGCTATTTAGGGCAAGTTCTTGCATGTTGATGTGATGTTTACATGCTAAGTTGCTATTTTGGGAAAACGCTCGCATTTGGAACTGTTAGAATGATGAAAACTTAGGGGTTTTGCTTGAAATATGTTTGTTAATGTGTTAAGATGATTATTGGATGTTTTTACATGTTTCGGATCTGATTTGGAGCGTTAAACGCGCGAAATTGCATTGTACAGCTGCAGCAGGCGATTAGCACCCTAATCGCATGATGCTATAGGCGAATAGGGGCATAATCGCCTGAATAAGAAGCCTACTCGTGTGTATATAGGCGATTAGCCCTTGTAATCGCCTGTTGACCAACCCTAATCACATGTTGACTTTTCCTAAATGCTAGTTTGATTCCTAATCGCGTGTAATGCTGCTGTATGTATATTTTAACATCCCGGAACATGATTTGACGCCTAGGAACATGATAGGAACCCCGGGATTCACCCAACGACTTAGTAACACGTATTCGGACCTGTTTATGCGTTAATCAGACATTATGCTAGACTAGGTGAACTGTTGCGCGTATTAAGTGTTTAATTGCATATGTGGCATGTTGTCTTGTATTTATCTAACACGTGGAATGTCGGGTCACCAATGGGATGTCGAGTCTTGTCTTACGTTGTCTGGTTGTCGGTTAAACATGCTTTTCGGACACATATTGGTCATGGACTGGACTTAGGGACTAATGAACCCGATGGGTTATTAGTCTAACTTGACACATATCTTATGATAGGTTGCCAATAGTTGGGGCTATCATATCTCACAGACGGTTTACTCATATCACGCATACGGTTTACTCTTAAACGGAATACGCAACCTAAGGTGAGTTCACGGCCCCACATTTTACTGTTTATGTTTTCGGGGGAGAAACATGCTTAAAACTCTTTTATGACTTATGACTTGTTAAACGCTTATGGCTCATGACTCATTATCACGTTATACTATGGCTCACATATCGTACTATACGGTTCATCGAAAATCCCTTGAAACCACTAACATGGGTATATGGTGGGGAAATATGGATAGCGCTATTGGGAACTGACAAACCCCACTCGACGGTTGGACCGGGCGGGTGCATATTGTCTCTAACAAAACAAGGTCTACCGGCGATGACGGTAGCCCATAGGAACTAAGGGTAACACACGGCTCAGTCAGTAATGGTTTCACCCGTATGAGTATCTCATTCTGCGCCGGGTTGGCGTTCTCATAAGCATAGTAGTAATTGTGATGGTAACGGTTTTCGAAGGAACACTTTAAACGTTTAATTTAAAACCTGTGAACTCACCAGCATTATATGTTGACTCTTTTAGCATGTTTTCTCAGGTCGCTAAGGTAGCAGCTGTCGGATAGGCGCACGAGGTCGCACTGGAGTCGTCTCGCGTCTAGGGTCTCATTCGCACGTTTTGGAATTATGAACTTTTGAACTTATGTTTACTTATGCATGACTTTTGTAAACTTTAAATGCTTCCGCACTGTTAAATGTTGGTTTTTAAACTTAGGCATGGTTCTTGTTTACGTATGTTTTTACATTTAGACGTCGTTTATTGTGACCGTTGACTTGGATCCTGGTGTGTCACTCGCCTCGCGGTAGAACTCCGCAGGTGGAAATTTGAGGGTGTGACAGATTGGTATCAGAGCCAATGGTTATAGTGAACTAGGACTGCATGTAGAGTCTAGACTATAGCCGAGTCTCACACACTAGACGGTCACATACATTTGAGTCGTGTCTTTTGGGCAAACATACTAACCTTGTCGGGGCGTCGGTCTCCTTACCATACAGTGTCACATTACTTATCTCATTCTTGGCTATTTTTAGCTTCACTTTATTTTCTTCTCTGGATTACAGCCGAGGGGACTTATTTATCGATCCTTTGAGTTAGTTATATCATTCTGAGATGTGGTTATCGGGTGACTCGAAGTTCTAACTCGGAGCACGCCTAGGGGACCATGTAGAGCGATTTGTTATTTCGGGTGCACACGAAATCATAAATCGAAATGCATGAAAATCTTGGTGGACTATGTGTTCGGACTAACGGTCATGCTGGAACCACATTCTGAGTTCGTTTGGTCACTTGTAGCTTGGTTTGTTTGCGGTACTGAGTGTCTCGTCTCATGTTTTGGCAGAACATGTCTGGTCGCGCTGGTGGACGTGCAGGTGGACGCCGTGGTGGCGGAGGTGGACGCCGTGGTGGGGGTAGAGGTGGTGGTAACATCACTATGACGCACGAGGAACTCAATGAGATGATGCAGCAACAGTTGGGCGTTGCACTAGCTGCTTTTCAGGCTGCCCAGCAGACTTTCATGGGTGCTGCTGCTCCTCCGGTTCAGGCAGGTGTTGCCTATAAGCGGTTTAAGGATTGTCAGCCTCTCAGCTTCCAGGGTACGGAGGGAGCTGTGGAATTACTCAGGTGGTTGGAGAAGACGGAGTCGGTGTTTGCTTTATGTGAGACTCCAGCAGTGGATTGGGTAAAGTTTGCTTCGGGGACTTTTGTAGGAGCCGCCTTGACGTGGTGGAACTGCGTCACACAGACACTTGGTCTTGGGGAGGCCAACGCCATGCCTTGGGCGGATTTTGTGCGTAGGTTGAAGGATGAGTATTGCCCACGTGAGGAGATTAAGAGGCTGGAACAGGAATATGGGAATCTTAAGATGGTTGGTTCTGAGGTTGAGGAGTACACGATCAGGCACAACGAGCTAGCAGTGATGTGTCCAGGTTTGTCTACACCAGAGTATAGGAGGATAGAGCAGTATCTTGCGGGTTTGGTGCCAGAGATTGCGGGACTGGTGTCTGCTAGGGATCCTACTACTATGTCAGAGGCTGTGCGGTCAGCTACTAAGATGACCAACTTGAAGATTTCTGAGGGTGTCTTGCCTCCTAGGGGCTCTTCTGTGAAGGCGCCGGCTGAGAACAAGAGGAAGTGGGAAAGCGTGGATAAGGGTTCATCGGGGACTCAGCGACAACCGGCAGCGAAGAAGACTGAAGCTTCTGGGTCAGCATCGGACCAGAAACAGGGGGGCTATGCTGGGAAAAGCCCTAAGTGTGGACGTTGTGGGTTTCACCACTATGGTACTTGTGAGAGTTTTCGCTGTGAGCGTTGTCAGAAACCGGGGCATCATGCCAAGGATTGCAGGGTCAACCTTTCCAGGACGACTCAGACTGCTCCTATTACTACCTCTGCTCCACAGGGGAACCAGGGTTGCTTTCATTGTGGGGAAGCGGGGCACTTCAAGCGAAGCTGTCCCAAGTTGAATCAAGGGGGCACAGAGACTGCAGGGAAGGATGGGGACAAGGAAGGCGGTGGCCGGTGGACTCGTGCTCATGCTTATGTGATCGGTGCTAGGGAGAACCAGGTGGACCCAGACACTGTTACCCGTACGTATTCTCTCTTATCTCTTGTTACGCTTTGGTTATACTTTTATCCGCATTGTTGTGCGTTCGTGTTTCGGGTGTTTTCTTTGTGGTTTGGCCGCTGTTTCTCATTCTTTGGGTCGATGAGGGTCCTTTGGGGATGCTACTTGGACGGTACCGGTGGATTAGTTATACCGATCATAGTAGGCTCCAGTAGGCTTTCATCGGGGGTCTCTTGTCTCATACTCACATTTGGGGAAAGTGGTTTCCCGGTTGTTACTGGCACGTTTGATTCATGACCGTCACTTGTTGTATTTTGGGGAAACGTTACTTGGGCGCAGAGGTCGACACTCATTACTGTTGAAACCAAAAGAATCTCGGGACGAGATTCCTTTCAACAAGGGGATGATGTGACGACCCGGAAAATTTTTCTTCTTATTTGTTTTCTCTTCTCGATTTCGGGAAATTTTCGGGACGAAAATTCTTTCAACAGGGGGATGATGTGACACCCGACAACTTTCGGTAACTAACTTTTGAAAACTTAGTAAGTCTACCTTAGCGAGTCGGCATACGTTACACATAACAAGGTCGGTCGAGTCGAATCGCACATCATTAGGGTTTTAACATACGCAAGCCTCGGGTCCCGGGAATTGGTGATCGGGCGGGAACGTGTTATTTATCATGCATTATATGTTTACAATCGTTATGTGACTTGTCGGTATGTGAATATGTGCTAACATGTGTTAAAACGGGGTTTAACGCGCAAAACACACGAACACAGGGGCTATAGGCGATTAGGCTTGTGTGGGATAGCCTAATCGCATGAATAAGGGCGAGTGGTAGGATATTATTGGCGAGTAGGGGCTAATCGCATAACTGTTCATGCGATTAGGCCCCAATCGCATGAACAGTCATGCGATTAGGCTCCCTAATCGCGTGTAAGACTGCATACTCGCATGATACGTGCTGGACGACGAAAAACGCCTATAAATACCACCCTTGACCTCCAAAACATCATTTGTGCAACCCTAGCCGTCCCATAACATAACCCAAAACACAAACACCCTCTGGAACTCGTTTTTGCATCAAAACCACCATTTTCAAGCTTATTCCATCATCACCTCTTGATTACAAGGTGTGTTCTTCAAACCCAAACCTTTAAATGATTATGTTTTACTCCCTAAACGTCCAGACCTGACTTATAAATGTTTTTATCTTTGAAAATCCATTTAAAACCGTTTTTAAACAAACCCACACCTTTACATGTGTTATATGTGTTATATATGTTTAAAGATAGGATTTTTAGGATTGAATCATGGTTGTTCTTGTGTTATTATGATGTTTATTGCTGATACAAGTTGGTATGATGATGTCCTAGGAGTTTGAATGGTTTTGGTTGTGTATTGTTGATATTTGATATTTTGACCCATTTGAAGGATTTTGAATGATTAAGGATGATATGAGGTATGTTGTTGATTGAATGATGTTAGGGTTTGCTCTAGGATGATGCTAGAACAGTAGGATGCCATCGGACAACGTGGTTATGTGATTTAATCTGAATATTTGCTATTTAGGGCAAGTTCTTGCATGTTGATGTGATGTTTACATGCTAAGTTGCTATTTTGGGAAAACGCTCGCATTTGGAACTGTTAGAATGATGAAAACTTAGGGGTTTTGCTTGAAATATGTTTGTTAATGTGTTAAGATGATTATTGGATGTTTTTACATGTTTCGGATCTGATTTGGAGCGTTAAACGCGCGAAATTGCATTGTACAGCTGCAGCAGGCGATTAGCACCCTAATCGCATGATGCTATAGGCGAATAGGGGCATAATCGCCTGAATAAGAAGCCTACTCGTGTGTATATAGGCGATTAGCCCTTGTAATCGCCTGTTGACCAACCCTAATCACATGTTGACTTTTCCTAAATGCTAGTTTGATTCCTAATCGCGTGTAATGCTGCTGTATGTATATTTTAACATCCCGGAACATGATTTGACGCCTAGGAACATGATAGGAACCCCGGGATTCACCCAACGACTTAGTAACACGTATTCGGACCTGTTTATGCGTTAATCAGACATTATGCTAGACTAGGTGAACTGTTGCGCGTATTAAGTGTTTAATTGCATATGTGGCATGTTGTCTTGTATTTATCTAACACGTGGAATGTCGGGTCACCAATGGGATGTCGAGTCTTGTCTTACGTTGTCTGGTTGTCGGTTAAACATGCTTTTCGGACACATATTGGTCATGGACTGGACTTAGGGACTAATGAACCCGATGGGTTATTAGTCTAACTTGACACATATCTTATGATAGGTCGCCAATAGTTGGGGCTATCATATCTCACAGACGGTTTACTCATATCACGCATACGGTTTACTCTTAAACGGAATACGCAACCTAAGGTGAGTTCACGGCCCCACATTTTACTGTTTATGTTTTCGGGGGAGAAACATGCTTAAAACTCTTTTATGACTTATGACTTGTTAAACGCTTATGGCTCATGACTCATTATCACGTTATACTATGGCTCACATATCGTACTATACGGTTCATCGAAAATCCCTTGAAACCACTAACATGGGTATATGGCGGGGAAATATGGATAGCGCTATTGGGAACTGACAAACCCCACTCGACGGTTGGACCGGGCGGGTGCATATTGTCTCTAACAAAACAAGGTCTACCGGCGATGACGGTAGCCCATAGGAACTAAGGGTAACACACGGCTCAGTCAGTAATGGTTTCACCCGTATGAGTATCTCATTCTGCGCCGGGTTGGCGTTCTCATAAGCATAGTAGTAATTGTGATGGTAACGGTTTTCGAAGGAACACTTTAAACGTTTAATTTAAAACCTGTGAACTCACCAGCATTATATGTTGACTCTTTTAGCATGTTTTCTCAGGTCGCTAGGGTAGCAGCTGTCGGATAGGCGCACGAGGTCGCACTGGAGTCGTCTCGCGTCTAGGGTCTCATTCGCACGTTTTGGAATTATGAACTTTTGAACTTATGTTTACTTATGCATGACTTTTGTAAACTTTAAATGCTTCCGCACTGTTAAATGTTGGTTTTTAAACTTAGGCATGGTTCTTGTTTACGTATGTTTTTACATTTAGACGTCGTTTATTGTGACCGTTGACTTGGATCCTGGTGTGTCACACGCCTCGCGGTAGAACTCCGCAGGTGGAAATTTGAGGGTGTGACATTTTTTCTCCAATTTATGTTTTAAGAAAGCTACGAATGGATTGTTAAGCTTTTAGGTTTCACTGTAATGGGTTTATGATTTAGGTATCGATTTATGGCTTTTTTCCTTCAATTGATGTTTTAAGGTTTGATTTATTAAGACTGATTATGATTATTATTTTAAGTGTTAGATTTGGAATTAGGGGTAATGTTTAAGGTTACGATTTATGGGTAAATTAAACTTTTAAGAAAGTTGGCAATGGATTGTTATTGTTTTAAGTTTCAATTTAAGGCTTTATGATTTAGGTATCGATTTAGTTGTTTTTAGGGTCAAATGATGTTGTAAGGTTTGGTTTATTAAGACTGATTAGTGGGTTAAGTGTTAGATCTCAAATCAGGGGTAATGTTTAAGTTTTGTATTTGTGGTTAAATTGATGTTTTAAGAAAGCTACCAATTCTGTTGGGTCTGCTGACCTGGAGAAGAACAGATGATTGAAAAGCCAAAATATACTAACAGTTGATCCATATTAATAAACAGCATTTACAACATACTCCTCCCAAAAGACTGTTGACCCTAACAACTGTTCTACCCAAACAACTGCTGTGACAACTGCTGCTACAAAGGACTGCTAGATAACAACTGATAGAGAACAATTGCTGACTAAAGGTCTGATGAAGAAAAACTGCTGATCAAGTGCTGAAGACTAAAGGTCTGTTGGAGCCAACATCACTTAAGCTCCAACAGATGATACAAGACCTACAGAGTTTTCCTCAATAGTAGTTTACCTTACAGTGTTTTACAATATAACAGTAATTTGTATATAGCAGATGTTTTATGTGGTTATTCTGTTAGAGGTCACTGTCTTAGGTGATGTCAGCTTAGATCATCAGTGGTTTAGATTTGTCTATAAATAGAATAGTGCTTGTACTGTTCTATTCATCACTCACAACATTCTCTCAGACAAACAATCACAGATTGATCAGGCTCAGGGGGAGTACTTGTACAATTGATTGTAATCATTCAATATTATGAAAGCATTCGATTAGAAAACATTTACTCTCTTGTTTTGATTATAGTTTATTATTCCGCTGCACTTTCCATTTCTATTCACTTCATTCTTCTCATCTTTACTTAAACAAATCAAAACAATCAAACTTAGATCCTAACAATTGGTATCAGAGCTTGGTCAATTAAATTCGATCTAATCAATCAATTTAATATAAACAAATCAGCTCACAATTATTGATATCGTTTGTTTGTCAGATTGAAAACAGAGTAATAGTTTATTTTCGATTCAACTGTTTGTAAACAGACTTTGTTTTTGAAAAATCAGAGAATGGCTTCAATCAATCACGATCCACACAACACTGGCACGAACAACAAGCCACTGATGCTTGTCAGACATGAATACAATATCTGGCAACGTCGGATGAGCCATGTTCTAGCTCAACAGAACACTGGGTGTTGGAAGTCGGTTATCTTCGGACAACATGTTCCGATGGTGCCGAGTACTGAAGATCCCAAGGTTCAGGAGCCTAAGAAACTTGAAAACTACTCCGATCAGGATTTTCAGAAAATTGAGTTAGATGCTAAGGCCTTTAGTATTGTGGCCATGGCTCTACCCAATGAAATATATGCTGGGCTGTTATACTGTAACAGTGCAAAGGAGTTGTGGGATGCACTGAAAGAACAATTTGGTGGGACTGAAGAGGTTATTGAAAACAGCCGTGAAATACTTAACCAACAATATGAAACATTCATTCATGTTAAGGGAGAGTCATTAACTCAACAATTTGAGAGGTTTAACTGTCTCATTAGTGAACTAAAACTGGTTGGTCTAACTTACCTTCATTCAACCTTGAACCATAGGTTTTTTAAGATCACTACCAGATAAATGGGACACTATTGCTATAGTTATGAGAGACTCAATTGGATTCAAGGACCTATCACTGACCCAGCTTCATGGTAAGCTCTTGACCTATGAGAGAGAGCTTAACCAGAAAAGAAGCTCCAGGACTCTGGAAAAGTGTCTGATGACTATGTATTTGGTAATACGGCACTTCTAGGTCATGATGAGGTGCCTGGTAATAGTAAGGATCAGAGTTATGATCATTTCATTGACATAACTTTAGGTTTTAACTCTGATTCTTATTCACCAAACTATGCTTTTACAGCAAGTGGTGGTGATATCCAGGCATCTGATAACATATCCTTTGAGTATGATGATCTAAAATACTTTGACGCTGATGATTTGGAAGAAATGGACATTATGCACCAATTGGCCCTTCTCAGTGTAAGAACTAACAATTTTTACAAGAAAACTGGGAGAAGGTTTCCAGGGTTAACTGGCAGGTCAAAAGTGGGGTTCGATAAATCAAAGATTAAGTGTTATAAATGTCATAGACTTGGTCATTTTTCTAGGGAATGTAGGAGTCATGGTACACCTATGATTACCTATCCAAATCAAAGGCAACAGACCAACACTTATCAAAGTTCCTATAATACCCCTAGACCAAATGTGCAAAATACTGCTCATTTTGCACAATCCTCAAACACTGTTCCTGTCCAGTTTGTCCATACCAGTGTTCCCCAGATCCATTATGTGCAAACCCCTGTTGCTCAGGCACCTGTGCCAATGACTGCTGCTCCACCCTCTGCTCCTGCAGAGACCAGTCAACAGAGTTTCGTCACACAAGGCTTTGTTGATTGGAGCAGTCTACCAGATGAGTTGACAGATGAAAATTTTGCACTAGTTGCCAAAGCTGAAAATGAACCAGAAAATTTCTGTTTCATGGCTATGGTAGAAGAGGTTGATTCTGAGGAAGTGGTAACTGAATCTGTTGTTATGACTGATGATATTGTTGATAAGGTAGTTGCAGGTGCAAAATCTGAAGAAGAGGTTGTGAGTCTCTCAGATCCCTGGGGTGCATCTGATGATTGTGAGTGCAAGTGTGATTGTGCATTGATGGCTGCTGCTAAGGTATCTCCTCAAATCCTTAAAGATTTGTGTTCTGACAAATGTGTAATAGCATTTGCTAAACATCAAAGAGGTGAATGGAAACCTTAGGAAGAAAATTTTAGATGATGAAGTTATATTTGAGAAACTTTCAAAAGAGTTAAAAACAAATTTGACTGAAAAAGAATCTGAAATAAGCAGCTTAAAACATGAACCAACTATAACCAAAGACGAGCTCCAAACTATGATAACTAAATATCATAGTTACAAAAGTGAGATTGAGTCCACCCAAGTTGAATGTCATAAATGGGTGGAATCATGTAAAGGTTTTGAGATGCTACTCAACAAACAAACCAAAAGTCATGTGAAGTTTGGGTTTGGTTTTGAAACTACTGCTCCAGCTTTTGAAAACACTGACAAAAGGGATCAAAAGTTAGTTGAGGTAGTACCAACTAATTTGAAGGGTCAAGAGATTAAAATCACTGAACCTAATGGCAAGAAAATTGTTCTTGAAAAACCAGAAGGTTCCTCATCATTCACTGAACTTGAAAAATATGAATTTAAACCTACTTGGTCTGATGAGTGTGATACTCTTGAGAACTTCAAACCAGTTGAATTCAGAACCCCTGATGGTAAGAAAGCACCACAGGCAAAGGTCATCCCTTGAAAGATCTTCCAGCAGATGATCAAATATCTGTTGAAAAGAAGACTGAAAAAGGGAAAAAGAAAGAAAAGTCTGTTCACTTGTTCTGTGATTTATGTGAAAAGAAGAATCATGTTACTAAAAACTGTTTTCTTCCAAAAGCATATGATATCAACAAAGGAACAAGTGTATGTGATTCCAAGGCCACATGCTCAATATGTGGTAAAAAGAATCACAAAACCAAAGAGTGCCTGTATCTCAAAAATTTTGATGTCAAAATACAAGAGTACAAGGCTAAAACTCTTGCAAGTCAAGTGGTGAGTACTTCAAAAGAAAACCCAAACAGACTTTTGCACCAGTCCAAACATCTGTTACCAAAAGTCTTGAAACATCTACTCCCAGGGATGTCCAAGTAACAGATGCTCCACCCACAAGCAAGTACCAAAGAGGATATGGACAACCACTATGTCATAGTCTGTCACATGTTTATGAAGAACCAAAAAGGCCTTCTAAACCAAGAGTGAACAGAAATCCCTATGGATACTATCATTTGTCAGGAAGTGATCAAACATCTGTTGCACCAAGTGTTGACATCCAAGCACTGGCAAATGGTCAGCAACAATTGTTGAACTTGATTCAAAAACTAGTTCAAACCACTGATCACCTTCCCAAGCTTGAGGCTGAAAAGTCTGTGGACCCATCCAAAGCCAACTTGACTTTGGACACTCACCAAAACTAATTCATTACTGCTGTGCAGGGAACTTCTACTTGTTTAGATAGTCTTTGGTATGTAGATAGTGGAGGCTCCAGGCACATGAGAGGATGTAGGCCCTTCTTCTGGACGTCTTAGCTCATGGAGTGGGTGATATATCCTTTGGTAATTTTTCAAAAGGTAAGGTGTTGGGTTCAGGGACTGTTCAGACTGTGAAACTCAATTTTGAAAATGTCAATCCTCTTGATAATCTTAAATTTAATCTTCTTAGTGTTTCACAAATGAGTGACAAAGGTTATGGGTCATTCTTCACTAAGAAAACTTGTAAGATTATTGGGCCAGAAGTGGTGAAAAGGATTGACACCATCATTGCTGAGAGCAAAGCACAACTTGTTGCTTATAGGAGTGGCAATGTGTATGTAGTTGATAAGTTGAAGGACAATCCTATGGCAAATGTCTGTCTGTTTTCTGCTGCCTCCACAAAGGAGACAGAATTGTGGCATAGGAGACTGGGTCATACCAACCTTCAAACTATCAACTCACTCTCCAAACAAAGCCTTGTCAGAGGTTTACCATCAAAAGAATCAAATGTGATGAGCATTGTGTTTCCTGCTTAAAAGGAAAACAACATAAAAGCTCTTACAAATCCATTGATGAGTCCAAAACAAGTCAATGTCTACAATTGTTGCACATGGACTTGTTTGGCCCAGTTAAAATCACGAGTCTAAGAAGAAAGAGATTTTGTCTTGTCATAGTTGATGATTTTTCTAGGTTTACATGGACTTACTTTTTACACTCTAAGGATGAGACTGCGGGTATCTTAAAGGACTTTGTCACTAAAGTTGAAAAGCAATATGACTTGCCAGTAAAAGTCTTTAGAAGTGACAATGGAACAGAGTTTAAAAATAAGGAGTTGGATGACTTCTGTGTGTCAAAAGGGATTGTGAGGCTGTACAGCATCCCAAGAACACCAGAGCAAAATGGGGTGGTTGAGAGGAAATATAGAACTCTTATTGAAGCTGCAAGAACCATGCTAGCAGATTTTGGTTTGCCACTGTCCTTCTGGGCAGAAGCTGTAAACACTGCTTGCTATGTTCAAAACAGAGTTTTGATCAACCCACGACATCAAAAGACTGCTTATGAAATTCTGTTCAAAATCAAACCATTAATCTCATTTTTCAAAATCTTTGGCTGCCCATGTTTCATTCTAAATCTTAAAGATTCCATTTCAAAATTTGCAGCAAAAGTAGATTGTGGATATTTTCTGGGATATTCTTCTAATGCCAAGGCCTATAAAGTGTTTAACACAAGGACCAGGACAATAGAAGAAACTCTGAATGTAAAGTTCAATGAACTTTCATCCCTAAGAATCCCAGCAAATCCTGCTGAGTTGTTTGATTTAGATAAATTCAAATTTGAAGATATTACTGTCAAAACTAGCAGTGCAGGTATTTCACAATCTCTACAACAAGATTACAGAACAGATGTTGTGATTCCAAGTCACTATAAAGTGTATTCTGCATCAGAGGAAGCAGCTATTCAAAACAACTGTCAAAACTCTATCACAGCTGAGTCAGCCACTGTTGGCCAGTCTTATCCTCAAACCACTTCTTCACCCTTTACAACCACTGCTCAATCATCTGTTAACAAAAGTCAAACGTCTGTTGACAAAAGTCAGTCCAGTTTTACACTACTTGGACCCATTCCCTCACCTCCATTTCAAATATCTGTTGGCACTACAGAACTGCAAACAGATGTTACATCAACAGAGTCACCAAATCTCTGTCCTTCACCTCAAAATGCCATCATACCATATCAGGGAGATCTAATCTACCTAAGAGCTCATCCACCAGATCAAATCATTGGCAACATCAGAGAGGGTGTGCTCACAAGAAGCCAATCCTTAAATATCTGTCTTTTTGCAGGCTTTCTATATCTCACACAACTCGTCAAGTACCAAGAGGCACTAAAAGACAACAGTTGGGTAGAAGCTATGCAGGAAGAGCTCCTTCAGTTTAAAAGACAACAAGTATGGGAACTTTTACCACTGCCTAAGGATGTTTGTCCAATTGGCACAAAGTGGGTCTTCAAAAACAAAATTGATGAAAGGGGTATAGTTGTCAAGAATAAAGCCAGGCTTGTTGTTCAAGGTGTCAGCCAAGAAGAAGGGATAGACTATGATGAAACCTTTGCTCCTGTAGCAAGGTTTGAAGCTATCAGACTCTTTCTAGCCTTTGCTGTCAACCACAACATCAAGGTGTATCAGATGGACATCAAATGTGCATTCCTATATAGCAAAATTCGGGAGGAGGTATATGTATGTCAACCACCTGGTTTTGAAGACACATTCCATCCTGATCCTGTCTACAAGCTTAACAAAGCTTTGTATGGACTCAAGCAAGCACCTAGGGCCTGGTATGAAACTCTTTCCACCTTTCTCTTATCCATTGGTTTCACAAGAGGTAAAATTGATAAAACCTTATTTTTGAAATGGAAAGGAAAAGATTTAATGATTGTTCTAATATATGTGGATGACATCATTTTTGGATCCACATTAACAAAATGTGTGAAGAGTTTAGGGAACTCATGACAGCAGATTTTGAAATAAGTGCTATGGGTGAACTTCAGTGCTTCCTTGGTGTCCAAGTGAAGCAGCTGCAAAATGGCACATTCATTCATCAAAACAAATATGTGAAAAATTTGCTAACTAGATTTGAGATGAATGATTGTAAGCCATGTAGTACACCCATGAGTACAGTCAAGCTACTCACTATTGATGACAAGGATGAACTGGTTGACCAGACACATTACAGATGCATGATTGGGTCTCTATTGTACTTAACTGCATCTAGGCCAGACATTATATTTGCCACTTGTGTTTTTGCAAGATCCCAGGCTTCACCCAGAAAGTCAAACCTTATTGATGTGAAAAAGATATTCAGATACCTAAAAGGTGCTCCCACACTTGGTATCTGGTATCCTGCTAATGGAAACATTGAGCTTTCAGGTTATTCAGATAGTGATTTTGCTGGCTGCCACACCACAAGGAAGTCTACATCAGGAGGGTGCTAGTTTCTAGGGAATGCCTTAGTCTCTTGGCAAAGCAAAAAGCAAGCAGCTGTTTCAACTTCAACAGCCGAGGCTGTATACATTGCTGCTGCAAGCTGTACAACCCAACTCATGTGGCTTCAAAATCAACTGCTGGATTTTGGGATAACTGCACTAAAGACTCCACTCATGTTGGACAGTCAAGCTGTTGAAAATATCATCAAGAATCCAGTTTCTCACTCAACCACAAAGCACATAGACATCAAACATCATTTTGTCAAAGATAGCTATGAAAAAGGTTTGATTTCTCTGCACCATGTTCCAACAGAGGATCAGTTGGCAGATGTGTTGACAAAAGCTTTAGACACATCTACCTTCACAAATCTGATTTCTAGAATTAGTATGCTAAACATGGACTAAAAACAACAAAAATGTTTTAAATAAAAACATTAAAATGATTTCAGAAAATCAAAATCCATCCTTAAACATAGCTTTTTGGTTGAAAAATCTGTAAAGGATAAAACAACCACTGTTTCATCCACTCTATCCACTGTCAAGTTGAAAAATCTGTTTCAAACATCTAATCAGATAAAACAACCACTATTTGGTTGAAAAATCTGTTTCAAACCTCTGATCAGATAAAACAACTATTTCATTATATATATATATACATATATACATATATCTATCTATATAACAAAAAAAGTGCTGTTAGCATCAGCACTTTGGTAAAACAACAGCTGTTTGCATCAGATCTTTGGCAACAGCTGTATACCACCAGATGTTTGGCCATCAGATGTTTGCGACGTCTGCTCCTGAAAGCAGAGTTTTGGCCACATCAGCGGTTTCACCAGAGCCTATAAAAACCATTTTACCACAACAGTCGTTACACTGTCTTATTGTATTCAAAATACTGAAACCGCCTTCTTCATTCTCAAACCCTTACTCCAATTCCACTCACTCTCACACTCGAAATCCATTACAATGGATCTTCAGGCAAAAGCTACCCACAATTATCTTCCATATCTGGTAAAAACAGATGAAAACGTTCCATTCCATTCCACCGTCGACATCATTTTAAACTCCAAATATCTAACAATCCTAACCGCTGATGCTCCTATTTATCTCGATACCCTCCAAGAATTTTGGTTGAATGATGAATTTCTTCCCAAGACAAAAAGCCTACTTCCATTATCTCAAAAATTGGAGAGACAAGTATCGTCATTACCCCTGAACTGATATCCACAACTTTCTCACTCAATGACCTGTCAGGTAAAGACTCTTTCCCTAAGGCAGAGCTTTACACAGTGTTTCAGGAAAGAGGTTATGATGCACAAATGACTGGGTCAACACTTTTCAAAAAGTTTTTCCCACCAGTCATGAAATTTTTCTTTCATACCCTCTTTCTCTGTGTCTCTGCTAAGTCCACTTCCGTTAATGAAATCCCATTGAGGATTCAGTACTTGGGTTATGCTATGTTGTCAGACTCTGACTTCAATTTATCCCAGGGACTGTTTATGGACTTAGTATCAAATGTGAAAGCCATAAAGTCTGGGTCTAATAATGCTTTTCTGATTTACCTATGAATTTTGAGTGTAATCCTTCAAAAGGTTTTACCAGAAAAAGATTTTACAAAGGGGGAGTCTGTTAATATGAAAAGTCTAACTGATGAAACTTTCACAAGAATGTTGGGTTCAACTACCCAAGAAAAAGTATTAAAAGTGTCTAAAGTTTCAAAAACACAAACAAAGAGGACTAAGACAACAACTGTTGCCCAAACCTCTGTTGTTGAGCCCACTGCTCCTGGTGATCATGGCACTACATCCAGTGCTGTGAAACCTACACCAGCCACCTCCAAAAGAAAACCTCCATCCACAAAAACCACCACTAAACCCAAAAGGGGGCTTCTGGAAGATGAGATACCAGAGGAAATCCCTGTTGCAACACAAAAGCAACAAGAAACCACTGTTGTTACTTCCTCACAACAGATGGATATATCTCAACCTGAACAAACTCCTCATGAATCCTCACAAAAGGATCATGTTGTAAGCCAAAGGGAAACACATCATGATACATATGAGTCACTTGGCCATATGTTCACAAGCCCCACTCCCAGGGCTAATTCTCTTTTCACTCCTCAACCTTCACCAAAACATGTCCCTCAAACCATGCAACCTCTGTTTGAGGCTATTGATAAAACTCAGGAAAATCCCAGTTCCTCTCATTCACCCATCAATGAGAGTATACCTCCACAAGTGACTGGGACTGAGGAAAATCAATCAGCCATCCCACAAATAGAAGAGGAGGTTACACCCCTAGAGTTCAATGAAACTCTAGGTGAGTTTTCAAGTGAAGCAGCCACTACTGATGTAGAGACCATTGTCTCACAACAGGACAGTGGATACATAGCTAAGACTTCCTTGAAGGCAACAACTGATGAGGCCACTATAGTGTCCCCAAAATTAGTTGGAAGTCCCCAGAACCAAGAAAATAGGGCATCTGGTTCTCATCCTTTGGACTCACCTCCTAGGACTGAACCAGTTACAACTACCACTGGTAGGAATTCAGATGATCCTATCAACTTAGGTGATGGGTTAAAATTCCAGATATCAAGACAATATTGGAATCATTGGCCACCCTTACCAAGAGTCAACCATCCACTAAAGATATTGCTAGTGAGCTATGGAAGTCTGTTTCCCCCCATCATCATAGCTCACAGAAAACTAGCAGATCAGACTCATGAAACTTATATGACTGAAATCAGAAATATGGTGGATGCTAGGTACAAAGATACCCATGCTGACATTCAAGCCATTAAGGACCATCTGCTGAAGACCACTGGCTCTACCCCTACCACAATTCTCAGAGATGATGATGATGATGACTTCACTGCTGATGATGCCAAAAAGGGGGAGAGTGGCAAAGATAGAATGCCAAAGCTAGATCCCTTTGGTTGTCCACCCTCACAAAAGGGAAAATCAAAGTCTGCCAACAAATCAGGGTCTACCCACACAGCACCACCACAACAACAACCAAATGTTCAAACCTCTGCTGCTACTGAAACTACCAAAACCAGCAAAGCAAATGAAGTTGATACCTCTGCTAATGAAGAAGCTGAAAAGGCTGCTGAGGAAAAGCAAAAGAGGGCTGACACTTTGGAAGTTAAATCAGAGTTTCTGGTACAGTTGAAAAAGGAACAACAGCAAGAAGTTGAAGATGTGGGTTCCTCTAAAAGGAAGAAAATGCCTGCCAAACATATCAGAAAACCACCATCCAAACTTGCTGCAAAAACCACTACTACCAAAACCACTGCTGCCACCAAAACCACTGATACCACCACAACATCTGAACCTATCACCACAACCACCAAACCAACCACTGAACCTACTACCACAACCATCAATACACCACCTACAACCACTCCACCACCTAAATCCCAAACATCTGCTAATTCTACAAACGTGCCAATAGATGTTAACACAACCACTGCCTCAACACCACCATCACCAATATCTGCCATTCCACTTTCATCACCATCTACTACGGGATAAAAATATTCACACATCACCATCTACTACTTCAACCACACAATCTACACCCATATCTGTCATTCCACTTTCATCATTCTCACCAAACACCTCACAATTTACATCTCATAAACCACCACCAACCATTACACCATTGGTTGTTCAGTATCCCCTTGAACTTGATCTACTCAAGGGGGAAATGCAATCCTTCTACAATACTGAACAACCATCTGAAAGATCTTTCCCATCTCTTCCAAATTTTGCTGTTCCCCTAAACATAGACCAATATCTTAAATTCAAGGATAAACAGGCAGATGCTATCATCAAAGAGAAATGCAAAGGGAAAGATGACATGAGTGTTCAGGGCATCCATTCAGCAGAGCTTAGCAAACTGAGAAGGATTGAAGATTTTGCTAAGACCCTGAGCAACTCCATGTCTACCATGCCTCTCAGCATTGACATGGAAAGGGAGGTTAGGGAATCTCTTCTTGAACAGATCTTGGCAACCATGCCTTGTAAAGCAAATAAGAAACAATTTGCAGGCTGGACCACTCATGATCTCAAAGAAGAACTCATAAGAATTGAGGACATGGCCAAGAATCCCCCAACTAAGGTCTCTGCCCCTGATTTCAGTAAAGCCAGAGATCCAGCAAGAGCCTTAAAGTTTAGAAGAATGAGACAAGAGATTGTGGCTGCAGACTATGGGGAGATGAAGTCTGTTGCATGATGGTCAGAGCTGAGGCTGGTTGAAACTTACAAGAAATTAGAAGAAAACAGGAAGAAAGACCCTAACTTGCCCAGAAAACCTGTCTACCCTGATGAACCCTTGATGAAGAGACCTCAACAGGCTTTTACATTAGACAGCCTACTTGATACTTCTGATCTATCTGCTGCTGCAAGAAGAAAATTCAAAAAGAATAAAGAAATGTCTGAAGAAGATCAGAAGAAGTTTACTAATACTTTTATAAAGGAGGGCCTCTACAATCAAATACACTTTTTCTCTGATCCTACTACTGAAAACTCAGAGAACTCATTGGGAGACCTCCATCACCAAACTCATCCAAAATAAAAGTGCATCTCAGCAAATTCTTTGATTCAAAAATTCTAAAATGGAAGGTCAACAAAGACACCCATGAATTGACTCTGCTCAGATCAGATGGAGAAGCTCAAAGACTTAGCATGGATGATGCACATGGCCTGTGTGTAGAGGACCTTCAAACACTGCTGAACCTTGAGCTTGAAAGAGATCCTGAAGACCTCTACTCATTGAACTTTGAGTTACAATTCAAAGGTCAAATTAAAGAAAGTCTGATGAGGAATAAAGATCAAGAATAAAGTCTAGTTTTGGCATCATCTATTCTAGGGGGAGATTGTTGGGTCTGCTGACCTGGAGAAGAACAGATGATTGAAAAGCCAAAATATACTAACAGTTGATCCATATTAATAATCAGCATTTACAACATACTCCTCCCAAAAGACTGTTGACCCTAACAACTGTTCTACCAAAACAACTGCTGTGACAACTGCTGCTACAAAGGACTGCTGGATACCAACTGATAGAGAACAACTGCTGACTAAAGGTCTGATGAAGAACAACTGCTGATCAAGTGCTGAAGACTAAAGGTCTGTTGGAGCCAACAACACTTAGGCTCCAACAAATGATACAAGACCATCAGAGTTTTCCTCAACAGTAGTTTACCTTACAATGTTTTACAATATAACAGTAGTTTGTATATAGCAGATGTTTTGTGTTGTTATTCTGTTAGAGGTCACTGTCTTAGGTGACGTCAGCTTAGATCATCAGTGGTTTAGATTTGTCTATAAATAGAACAGTGCTTGTACTGTTCTATTCATCACTCACAACATTCTCTCAGACAAACAATCACAGATTGATCAGGCTGAGGGGGAGTACTTGTACAATTGATTGTAATCATTCAATATTATGGAAGCATTCGATTAGAAAACATTTACTCTCTTGTTTTGATTATAGTTTATTATTCCGCTGCACTTCCATTTCTATTCACTTCATTCTTCTCATCTTTACTTAAACAAATCAAAACCATCAAACTCAGATCCTAACAAATTCATTCATATGCTTTTAGGTTTCAACATAGGGTTTATGTTTTAGGTTTGAACATATATTTCGTAATGTTTTTTGAACCTTTTATTGAAACTGTTTTTGTGTTTTTGGCAATGAGTTTGATCAATGGTTAAACTTTTATTTTTTGTTATTTCAAACAGTGACACAATTTTGTATGGCTTTTGGTTATATATGGAGGATAACGATGTAGCTGCTTTGGTAAGATATCTAACATGGTGTACTATATGTATAATATATATTTTATACAATAATCTGTTTTCAATATCTTAAATTGTGTGTATTTTTTGATTCAGGCGTTACCTTCTGATTATGGTGAATGGATCAAGAAATATAATTATCCCACTGGTGTTACCAAGGTCCGCACATTAACCTCTGAGGTGTTCGAGGTTACAGTATCAAATATCAATGGAAACTGGTACTTTTACGACGGCTGGAGAAGCATGATCAATGCATTAAGGTACCCATCTGAATGTAACTTCATTTTTCAATATGAAGAAAATCTTCTTTCATTCCGGATCATCAGTTTCCATCAGGATGCAATATCTGCACCTGGAAACTTTTTTTACTGCAGTTTGAAGAACCGTAAATCAACGCACAAACGTCTGGTAAGCTTAATGAACCATGACTCAAATACATTATGTAAATATTTTGTTTACAGAAACATATATTAATGTTTGATAATTAATTTTTTTTACTTCTTAGCATATTAGTCCTTTCGTTGGACATGGATTATTAAATAAACAGCTTCCAGTAAACCCAGTAGATTGCAAATCTGTTCGGCGTCCATGCTTTGAGTTAGAGATAGAGTATGAAGATGGTCATTTTTATGTTACTAGAGGATGGCCTTGGGTGCAGGATGCTCTTGGAATAACAAAGGAACATTTGATTGTTTTTGAAATCTTTAAGCCGGTATTATTCTCTTCTATATTTGTTGAGTTTTTTCTATTTTTAATAATTATTTTACTTCAGTTATGCTAATGAGTTTTAATTTTTCTACTTGAATCAAAAAGAGGGTCTACAATTTGTCGTTGTTTTTGAAGAACAAACTTACTCTTCCATGTGAGGAGTTTTGGGCAACAAGGGTTAAGGTGGAATATGAAGATGAAAATGAACTCGATGAAGATGTCATTATTCTTTCTGTTGATGATGGACAGGATGATGCTGAAGGTGAACCAGTCGAGGATATTCAAGACAGTTCAATGGAGGTTGATGATGATGGAGCTGAAGCGGTGGAGGATGAAGGTGTGCCAGTGGTGTTCATTATTGACAATCACTTTGTAAGTGTTAGAAGTTAATTATTACAGTTTCCATTTATTATCACATAGGTCGATCAGGTTTCAAAAAGTGTGTTTATACTATACTGTTGACACATTTGACCTTAGTGTTTAAACTTTAGTTTTGCAAAAGTTAATTTTTAATCTGTCAAGGTTTGTTGCAGTCAGTTGATGTTCAGTATAAAGATATATAATATATAGTTAGTTAATAGGTCATTTGAATTAATTGTTTTCTGAAATGGTAATCAAGTCAAATAATGAGTGTATGTGATTGTTATTACTGTTTCAAGCTTTATGATTTATGTTTCTTCTTAATTCAACAAATATGCAGGATGATTTGAATTGATTGTTAGTGTTTAGACTTTGGTGTCGCAAAAGTTAATTGTTAATCTGTCAAGGTTAGTTGCAGTCAGTTGATGTTTAGTTTAAAGATAGATAATATATATTCAGTTAATAGGTCAGTTTGCATTTAATGGGTCACTACTATGTTTTGTGAAAGTTGGTTAATGGGTCAAGTAATGAGTGTATGTGATTGTTATTACAATTTCAAACCTAATCATTTATGTTTCTTCTTAATGGGTTAATTATGCAGGATTTTTATTTGATTGTTTCAAATCTGTTTTATAAACTGAATCTGTTTTGAATTGACTTGTGTAGCGTATGAAGCTTGAGTGGGCAAAGCAAAACGGTTTGACCCGTAAGAGGGCGTTAACCGTATCTGATGGTGAGGGTCAGTCATAGGGAATGTATGTGGGAATCGAGGGGTCAAGAGGAAAACCCCATTACAACATCAGAGGTATGCAGGCTTTTGTTGATGCTAAGGGACTTCATACGGGTGATAAAATGCACTTTCTCTTTTTCAAAAACCAAAGTTTGTTCAGGCTTTCTAATGTGGTTAGAGGTGACGGTAATTAGGTGATTTAGTTTATGACGCTATTTTGGTAGGATGACAACTTTTGGTGGGTAACATAAGACAAAAATGGTTTGTGGTTTGTAGTGACCAACTTTTGCACGTTTACTACTTATGTGGTAATTCGTGAATTTTGAGGTTTTTTGTGTTTAGCATCACTAATATTTTGACCCATTATGTGGATTAGTTAACAACACTATATTTTTCATAGTATGTTATGGATATTAGTCATCTATGTTAATGTTATTTGGTTGTTTAGGAACTAAGATAGTAATCATAGTTTATAAGGGTTTTTTTTTTAAAAAAATTGTTTTAAAAAAATAATTTTATTTGTTTTTAGTAAATGGTTTGACCTTTTTTAAAAGTTGATAGTAATCTCTTATTAATGCCATTTTCTTAATTATGGAAATCTGTTTTATAAACTTATTTTAGGTTAGTAAATGGTTTGACTTTTTTTAAAAATCATATTAATTTCTTATTAATGCCAAAATTTGTAATTATGGAAATAATTTATTATCACGTAACCACCTGTGATTTTTTTTAAAAAAATTACTTTCCAAAACAATAATATATTTTTCGGTTAGTATATGGTTTGACCAGTTTTGAGAATTCATATTAATTTCTTATTAATGCCAATTATTTTAAATTATGGAATAATATATTATGTTTTACAAGACATACTTGACAAACAATCAATTAGTCATTTTTGGTAAATTCAAATCGTCCAATTTTAGCAAATAAAGAATCAAGGATTGACTTTGCTATTTTAAATGCAAACACATTCTTTGAATGCAAAACAGATTCAGTTTTTTTTTTCTTTTATAATAATTTATGCATTTTTATTAACTGTAATGTTTACATTTTATTAAAATTTAAAAAAAATACAATTAATAAACCAAATAAAAAAAATGTAACAAACATTTAAAATAAATTTGGTATATTTACATCTTTAAGTTATGTTTGACTTATTTAACCACCTTAATTGTTGGACACGGTTTGACTTTTTTAGTCAATAGATACTAACAAACAATAAATTATACTTAAAAAATTTAAAAAAATATACCTATAAAACTTAAAAATCCTATGGATTATATATGTTTAAGTTTATTTTAGGTAGATTGAAATCTTTAAATTTTACACCTATACATTTTAAAAATCGTTTATAATTTAAATAAAAAAATAGAAATTGTTATTATAGCAACTTTTAATCTAAATTAATTTTGATTTCCATCGCATCTTTTTACCTTTTTTATATTACTAATTGCCTTAAAATAAATAATTGTGCAATTTAGATTATAAATACAGATTTTGTTTCGTAAATTTTAGTATCACTATTTCCTGGAAAACTCTATAAGGTATATGTCTATCATATTTTACATATTAATTCAATTATTTATTTTGCATGTAATGATTTAATAGTTATATTCTATTAACTTGCAGGTTTATGGATCCAAACAACGTTACGTTATAGAATGGCATCACTTGGCGGATGAGTCAATACAAATCAAAGTTAAGTTACTTAGAACTTTGGAAGCGACCAAATCGAAAGATGCAGGGAGAAACTGTTTGTCTAGATATGGCTCTGATGGATGAACATGTTAGTTTTTAACGTATTCATGGTTTCATTTATGTTGTTAACATATTTTTTGCTTTCAACATTACATTTGGACAATTCAACATTGATAAGCATCTTGATGGTTATGTTATACGCAAACTTACAATCAGTCTTCAATAGTTGCTTCTCATGAAGAAATGTTCCTTGACATTCAGGTTATTATTATCATTAAGTTATTCCTATATTATTAATCTTATGAATTTTTATTACATGTTTATTATTGTTTTTACTAATGTTATTTGTTTATAGTATAAAAGTTTCCTTTGACGTATTACATGCTTATTTTTTTCTAGCTCGATCAACCTGTTTTTGAAAACATCGATATAGGTTAATCTTCAACGCCGAATGCATTGTCTTTGAACGTTGTTGTTTGACTTATTTATTTATATATTCAAATTCAGTTTTTAATGCAGTTATTCTAACAATTTTGACATTTTCATTTAATATTGTACAATATCGTTGGAGATAACACTACTCCAGAGTCATCTTCTATACTTAGTGTTATACGTGATGATGAGGAAGTGAATCGTAGTCTGGACAAACTATATGAGCTTGACGATGATGCAAGTTAATCTATAATTAAAGTTCCAAAGAAATCACCTGAGATCTCCCTTTTGGTTCCTAAGCTTGAGAAATATGAATAGTTAACAATTTCTTTAAACATTTGTCTATTTTCATGATTTTTATTTAATGTTTATGATAATTTGATTTCGTTTATGATTGGTTTGGAGTTTTTGGACAAATTTCATCTAAATAAATTGTGTGTTTGCATTTTATGTTTCTTTTTTGTTAGTTTGTTAAAATTCTAAATGATGCAATATATTTATTTGATGTAACATTGTTATTAGAAATTTGTTATGACTTAATTTTTTTAAATTCAATTTATAACTTTATAAGTTACAAAAATTTAATAAAACCAAATTAAGTGATTACCATAAAATAAGCAAGTTCTTATAATTAGTATCAATTATACATATTTATACTAAATTTAATACAAATTTTGAAATTTTAAAATTTCGAATTACATAACATTTGAAAATTTTGAATTCGATTTCATATAAAATTATATGTATTCATTAAAATAATCAAGTTGCCATAATTAGGTTCAATTAAACATATTTATACTAATCTATACGTATTATAATAAAAAATTTGAAAATTAAAAATTTTGAATTACCAAAAATTCGAAAATTTTAAAATTCGAAAATTTTAAAATTCGAAAAATTTATTTTCACCAGATTTCAAATTCAAATTTTTAATATTCTTTAATAATGATAATTCATTAAACATATTAATTAGCAGTTTCAATTATACATTTAATAAAATCCTCTATAAAAACCACAGTATGTCAACAAAAATTACATACAAAGATTACCTCCTGCTTTAAGACTTTGATCAAACAAAGTTTCAGAACAATCAAAACCTTCAAAATAATTCTACTTTGCTGTTTTATGTTTGCTCGGCTGTTCGTTTGTACAACTTGAATATATGTCAATCTTTTCTTTCATTAGTGAATTTTTATAAGTTAATAATTGAACATCATGATTATTTGTGTTGATTTATATTGTGTTAAATTGTTATGAAACATTTTATGTAGACATTGGTTCCTTTTAGGTGAAATGGGACGTAAAAAGCTTTCTAACACTTCAAATGGTAATTTTTTGCTTATATCTACAATATATTCCTTTTTATATTACTTGTCTTTTGTCATTTAACTTATGGTTTTTTTTAACGTAATGACAAAGGAACACCGTTATCTAATATCTCTAACGGTAAACGAATTTCATATATTTTACATCTTTATTTATATGATAATGGTATTATGCAATTAATTTATTTTTCTTCACAGTTCTCTCGAATGAAGAAAAAGTTAAGAATGCGGTCGAGTGTCGCAAATTTAGAAAATCACAACTAGATGCCAAGAGATGCAAGGTCAATAATCCTACAAATGATGGAATACAAAATGTACCACCAAGTGGAGTATTTAACCGCGACTCCATTGAATCTTCACACCATTTCAATGTGTCTACACCCGGTAAAATTTTATTATAACACTTATTATTTTTATATCTTTGGATAGAGTTTCAAATTCCAATGCATATTAATAATTCTTTTAAATTTGAATTAATTTTTCTATTTTGTTAAGGTCAAGTGCAACAAACTCCAATGTCTAACATTTCAATCGGTATGTTTTTTTTTTGTGACATATTTTATGTTAAGAGACATTACTAATTTTCTTATTTATTTTCATATAAAAACTATTATTATTTAATCATTTGTTTCTATGGTTGAAGTCAAAAGTAACATTGCACGTGATTTTCGAAAATTTCGAAAATTACAACTTGATGCTAAGAGACAAAACATTGAGCAACCTGGAAATACAAATCCGTCAACATCCAGCAACAATGTATTTTAAATTGATATATCTGGCATTACCTCAACCTTCAACACCCCATATACCGCATCTTTTTTCGGTAATAAGTATTGTTTCAATTTAATAATTTATAACATTTTATTAATTTCATAATTTTTCAATCTGATGGTAACTTATTTATTTATTTATAAACAGGTTCAACAGAACGTACTCCTTTGTCTAATATTACAAACAGTATTATACTTCTATCTTGATTACGTTTGTATTTATATTATGAGAACATCCTATACCTAAAACTCATTTACGATCCAAACTTATTTTATTTTTATACATAGTGTCAGTGGCTGATATCAAAAGACAAAATTCTGCCGATTCTAGAAGTTTAAGAAAAGCACAATTTGATGCTAAAAGACGCAAAGTTTGAGAATTCGTTTTAGGATCGTAATCACGAACCGTGATCTCACGAATACCAACCGTAGGGTGCGGAATCCCCTCCGATCATGCAAAATGATTCAGAAATAAACGTAATCGATCGTGATGAAAACAGATAACGAATCATCGAGCAATTTCCATAACTTTACTCTTTGTATTAGATCAAATCAAGAATATTACAGATGAAATCCTAGACCTAATACAGAGAATATCACACACACACAAACTGGGAAAAGCTCAAATGATAACTCTCCCTAAAATAATAACCTTTTCCCTATTTATAGACTCCCACCTTCGCCCCTTTCATGAGGTCGAAGGTGTTCATTCGACCCTTTAAGGGTTCGAATGAAGCCTTCTTCAACAATCAATCTACATTCGATCAGTAATAAACTACATTCGACCATCCGACAGGTCGAATGTAACTTCAAGCTAAATTCTTGGTCGTTTTCTGATTATCTGAACCTTTGACATTATGTACCGGATCACTAGCTGGGGACATACATAAATAATGCACTTACAATCTCCTCCTTGGACCTAGCTAGTGATGTACCAAATCAGAAAGTTAACAATAACTTTCCATCTTCATGCACGTTTGTGTCGAGGTTCTTGTCTATCTCTGTAGTAAGCTTTGAAATCTTAGACAGACTCAAGAAATCTTGTGTAAGACCCGCAAAACCGGTGTCAAACAGTTGGGTTAAAATTCTTAAATATGCAAAAACATGAGTAAGATTTCTTTTAAAAGAGTATGTATACGCAGCGGAAAATCATTTAGAATAAAATTATACAAAACACATGACAAATACTTATCCAATTGTAAATCAAATTTAAAATTTATCATGTGTAAACAAAAGTTGTCTTCCACTAGAAATGCCTTCAATTGCCAGGTAGCTTCTCGCATCGCCAAGCAGTCCTCCATCCATCTCTCTATTAACCTGAAATCAATCTAACGTGTATGCAAAAGTCAGCTACGCTGAGTGAGTTCAAGTTTTATAAATTTATATAAACAAGTATTTTGTCAAAATAAGAATTAACAAAATACCTCAACCTCAGAGTTAACAATAAGCGCAGTCCGCTAATTTGTTTTTCCCCAAGCAAAACAAAAATATCAAAGTCTAGGATAGGCATACTCTGCCTAATTACCTCAAGACTTCACTTACCAAATATATAATAAGCGCATCTCGCTTTTCAACACAAAGAACAATCCAGTCCATTTAAGCAAACTAAAGCTAGAGATTAAAGCAGGCATATCCCACCTCTATTATAGCCCAGTTTATAAGAATACATATAATATGAACTATGTAAAATTCCTGACTCAAAACCAAGATCTGAGATCAGAGCAGGCATATCCCACTTCTGTTATAGCCAGTTCGACATATCAGGTAGCTCTCAACATAGTCTATTATATATAATAACAAGTATAACATAAACTAAGCAACAACCATGACACAAAACCAATACTTTAGATCTGAGCAGGCATATCCCACTTATGCCATAGCCCAGTTTATAAGGTCAGGTAGTCGCCAAACACAATTTATATATTTATAGAAACACATATAACTTAAACCTATATATACACCCATATATAGGTACATTCATTTTCATATACGTATAAACATATATAACTATCCGAATATATATTTTATTCTAGTTGCCTTCAAACATGTAGGTATAAAAACATAATAACCTACTTGCATTTTAAGCCTAGAAAAAAAAATATATTTGAATTAGTATGGATTTCGTTCGTACGTAAAAATATTTATAACTTCACATTAGGCGCATTCCGCCTACTTACGTTTCATGCCAAAATAATATATTTATTAACATGAATTTCATTTGTACACAAAATATTTATAACTCATAAAAATATTTTGTGACTTCATAAAAATAATCAACTGGTTTAGCATGCACGTCAGCCCAAAATATTTAGAAAAATAATAACTAAAAGAGTGGGCACAAGAACTCACTGGTTGCGAAACTTCTAAATCAGCAAGCTACACCACCTCGACCTGTGACTCGTCTCATACCAAACCTCAATAACTCGACCTGTGACTCGTCTCGTACCAAACCTCAATAACGCGCGTGAACCGCCAAGGCTAGAGAAACTAGTGAAGGAATGAATCACGTCGACGACCTACATGTTTCGAGTTGCATCACCAGCCCATTCAATCCACGGCTTGGTTACATTTAAACCATAAGACACTTTGTGATTTCAATGTGCAGCATAAATCCCAAGATCATACTAAATATATATCATGCCATGCCATTAGCCCCATGACATAAATTTGTATCACCCTCACAAAATAGTTCAAGAATCAATAAGCACCCTTTCACCTTCATGAAATCCTACGTACACACTTGATTCTTACAGAACCACACACGCACACACCTTGCTTGTGCAAAACTCTAGTCGAGCCCATCAACCACCATCCAACATCATCTCCATCACCTAGAACCACTTCGATCAGGAACCCTTCACCATATTAGTCATCGTCTCACACCACCATAACCATCACCTTATCCAAACCATCCAAGCTCAACTTGAAATCAAAGAACCCAAGCAGTAAACCAAGTCGCATAAAGTACTACAATCGGAACCCGTCATAGCTACCACCACAGCCGGCCATAACCAAAGACCATACACGATCAAATATCCAAACAAGTAAGAGGGTTACCTTGAATCGGTTCGGAACACCGGGCGCACCGTGAACCGCCGTGAGCCACCAAGCACCATCGTCGGGTCCAGACACAGCCACCACCACCTAGGACCCATCACAACCATAACAGGCTTCGCATGCTGACTCCGATTCACCATGGCAACGGCATGAAACAACCTTCGCCGTACTTTACGTACCCTTGAATCAATTTGGAATATCGGATGCAAATCGTCGTGAACCATCGAGAAGCACCGTGCACCATCTCATGATCCAAATGAAGCCACCGTCGACCCCGTCGCCTTCTAATCGTTGCACTCTCTTTCTTCGCTCGTTTGTTAAACGTCGGCAGTCTCAAGGCTTCTTCTTTCATAGGATTTCTCATCATGCATATATTTATAACTTTAAAAGTTACCATATGGCCCTTGATCTTTGTTAAGATGATAACATGCTCCCAAAGGTAACTTAAAACATTTTCAAACAAGGACAACTAGGACCTTCCAATCACCATTGATCAAGTTAAAAATGCCGAGCTCGCTAACGAACCCACCCTATGAAAGTCGGTTATTCGATTCCATCAAAATAACTTTTGAGCTTAAATATATGTTTGTCAAACCCACTTATTGACTTTATTAATAACAATGTATAAAACATTACAGAATCCACTTGATGAGAACCAGGTTTTCCTTAAATAAATAATGGCGAATTTTTAGGATGTTACAAGTCTACCCTTCTTATAATTGGATTCGTCCTCGAATCCTCTTGGATAAGGAACCACCAAATGTGATGTTCTAAGGATAACGTGCTAGGAATAGATTAACTACAATTACCGATGAATAGTCTTCTACTTCTATTGCAATCCACTTACTTCTACGCAAGACAGAACATTCATATAATCGTTTTAGGCTACAACTCAAAACAGAAAAGTAACAATAGACCACCAACAACGTTGATCAAGTGCGATTGGTTGTCTATGCCACTACGATGTTCTAAACGTTTCCCAACACGTCACACTAGGGTTCTACCTTCCATGTATTGAACATAGAAATTCAAAGAATAACATCCACACATACTTCAAAGAATAAAGACAATATGATGCATTGAGGCAACAACCCCACCTAACATATTGTGCATTTATTCTTTAAACTTTAAATACTACCTCCAAATGTAAAGGCATTAACCTCCTACATATCACCTCATGCCATTAAGCATTTAGAAGGAAAAATATAGACATATTTCAAAATTAAAGGATTACCTCTTGGCGTGCAGCTACCCGTAGTGGCATTTCTAGTTTCGGTCCCATTCTCAGTCTAAGTCGAAGCATTGAGGATGCCCGGATCTCTTAAACTGTTGCTCTGAGACCAACTTGTAAGACCCGCAAAACCGGTGTCAAACAGTTGGGTTAAAATTCTTAAATATGCAAAAACATGAGTAAGATTTCTTTTAAAAGAGTATGTATACGCAGCGGAAAATCATTTAGAATAAAATTATACAAAACACATGACAAATACTTATCCAATTGTAAATCAAATTTAAAATTTATCATGTGTAAACAAAAGTTGTCTTCCACTAGAAATGCCTTCAATTGCCAGGTAGCTTCTCGCATCGCCAAGCAGTCCTCCATCCATCTCTCTATTAACCTGAAATCAATCTAACGTGTATGCAAAAGTCAGCTACGCTGAGTGAGTTCAAGTTTTATAAATTTATATAAACAAGTATTTTGTCAAAATAAGAATTAACAAAATACCTCAACCTCAGAGTTAACAATAAGCGCAGTCCGCTAATTTGTTTTTCCCCAAGCAAAACAAAAATATCAAAGTCTAGGATAGGCATACTCTGCCTAATTACCTCAAGACTTCACTTACCAAATATATAATAAGCGCATCTCGCTTTTCAACACAAAGAACAATCCAGTCCATTTAAGCAAACTAAAGCTAGAGATTAAAGCAGGCATATCCCACCTCTATTATAGCCCAGTTTATAAGAATACATATAATATGAACTATGTAAAATTCCTGACTCAAAACCAAGATCTGAGATCAGAGCAGGCATATCCCACTTCTGTTATAGCCAGTTCGACATATCAGGTAGCTCTCAACATAGTCTATTATATATAATAACAAGTATAACATAAACTAAGCAACAACCATGACACAAAACCAATACTTTAGATCTGAGCAGGCATATCCCACTTATGCCATAGCCCAGTTTATAAGGTCAGGTAGTCGCCAAACACAATTTATATATTTATAGAAACACATATAACTTAAACCTATATATACACCCATATATAGGTACATTCATTTTCATATACGTATAAACATATATAACTATCCGAATATATATTTTATTCTAGTTGCCTTCAAACATGTAGGTATAAAAACATAATAACCTACTTGCATTTTAAGCCTAGAAAAAAAAATATATTTGAATTAGTATGGATTTCGTTCGTACGTAAAAATATTTATAACTTCACATTAGGCGCATTCCGCCTACTTACGTTTCATGCCAAAATAATATATTTATTAACATGAATTTCATTTGTACACAAAATATTTATAACTCATAAAAATATTTTGTGACTTCATAAAAATAATCAACTGGTTTAGCATGCACGTCAGCCCAAAATATTTAGAAAAATAATAACTAAAAGAGTGGGCACAAGAACTCACTGGTTGCGAAACTTCTAAATCAGCAAGCTACACCACCTCGACCTGTGACTCGTCTCATACCAAACCTCAATAACTCGACCTGTGACTCGTCTCGTACCAAACCTCAATAACGCGCGTGAACCGCCAAGGCTAGAGAAACTAGTGAAGGAATGAATCACGTCGACGACCTACATGTTTCGAGTTGCATCACCAGCCCATTCAATCCACGGCTTGGTTACATTTAAACCATAAGACACTTTGTGATTTCAATGTGCAGCATAAATCCCAAGATCATACTAAATATATATCATGCCATGCCATTAGCCCCATGACATAAATTTGTATCACCCTCACAAAATAGTTCAAGAATCAATAAGCACCCTTTCACCTTCATGAAATCCTACGTACACACTTGATTCTTACAGAACCACACACGCACACACCTTGCTTGTGCAAAACTCTAGTCGAGCCCATCAACCACCATCCAACATCATCTCCATCACCTAGAACCACTTCGATCAGGAACCCTTCACCATATTAGTCATCGTCTCACACCACCATAACCATCACCTTATCCAAACCATCCAAGCTCAACTTGAAATCAAAGAACCCAAGCAGTAAACCAAGTCGCATAAAGTACTACAATCGGAACCCGTCATAGCTACCACCACAGCCGGCCATAACCAAAGACCATACACGATCAAATATCCAAACAAGTAAGAGGGTTACCTTGAATCGGTTCGGAACACCGGGCGCACCGTGAACCGCCGTGAGCCACCAAGCACCATCGTCGGGTCCAGACACAGCCACCACCACCTAGGACCCATCACAACCATAACAGGCTTCGCATGCCGACTCCGATTCACCATGGCAACGGCATGAAACAACCTTCACCGTACTTTACGTACCCTTGAATCAATTTGGAATATCGGATGCAAATCGTCGTGAACCATCGAGAAGCACCGTGCACCATCTCATGATCCAAATGAAGCCACCGTCGACCCCGTCGCCTTCTAATCGTTGCACTCTCTTTCTTCGCTCGTTTGTTAAATGTCGGCAGTCTCAAGGCTTCTTCTTTCTTAGGATTTCTCATCATGCATATATTTATAACTTTAAAAGTTACCATATGGCCCTGGATCTTTGTTAAGATGATAACATGCTCCCAAAGGTAACTTAAAACATTTTCAAACAAGGACAACTAGGACTTTCCAATCACCATTGATCAAGTTAAAAATGCCGAGCTCGCTAACGAACCCACCCTATGAAAGTCGGTTATTCGATTCCATCAAAATAACTTTTGAGCTTAAATATATGTTTGTCAAACCCACTTATTGACTTTATTAATAACAATGTATAAAACATTACAGAATCCACTTAATGAGAACCAGGTTTTCCTTAAATAAATAATGGCGAATTTTTAGGATGTTACATCTTGGCTTTATCATTTGTTGGTCCAGAGATGAAGACATAAATCTATCTTGGAATTCTTCGATCTTCAGTCATTTCTTTAACAATCTCTGACTAGTTTCTGTTGTTCTAGTGATCTTGATGTTTAGGATTGGGTCTTGTTCAGTTACACACTTTGTCGATGAATCTTGAGTAGTGCATTTGTTGTGTTTGATTCTGCAGAAAAATTTACTAAAAACAGCACAAACTACAACCAGCGTTAGACACGACAAAAATCTTGGAAGTACTCTTCATATTCCTTTTGACCCTCAATAGTTCCTCCCCCCCCCCCCCCCCCTGAACTATTAAACATTTTTCATATGCACCAGAAACTTGAAAATCTGTAGTCTTTTTCAACTTTTAAGTATCTGAGCATTTACATTAAGTATCCCATCATCGGTTATCGAAAATACAGTAGAAACAAAAACATTTTGATTTTTCAAAGTTTATGCTAAAACACACCAAAAATCTTTTTGAATTTTCAAATGGAATTGCATAAAAGTAAACTAAACATATTTTTGTGAATTTTCCGGTAAGAGGATCATATCAGTATTTAAACAGTCAGTCAATCCTCTTTGAGATCAATTTTTGTTTTTGACATTGAGCATCCTACAACCATTACCAGTATGTTTGTCCACTTAAACTCAAAATCATTATTCATTGTTCAGCACTTCAGATTCATTATGGTAATATTAGATACTGAAAATCTATGGTCCCCGCACACGCGACACATTCCCGTATCAAGAATTGCGTAAAGCTTCATTGTAACACATGATTATATTGTAGTTATCCGTTAGTTACAAGGTATGAGGCACAGCGGTGACAGGTTAGCAAATTAATGCTTCAAAGCGACTTATGCACTCTACCAGGGTGAGGACTAATATCATACATGATTTTCATCATAGTATTGATACGATACATTAGATAATCTTTGACTATCATCACACATGTTAAGTTCTGTAACACCCCAACCGATGGCGGAATCATCGAGGTGTCACGTAGTGACGATTGTTCAAAAGCACATGGTACTAAAATGTAAATATTATTGAATAAACCAAAATTGTCTTACATGAAAATGGAAATTACATTGTCTAAATGAAATGTAAATATTGAAATAACTGAATTAAAATAAAGCACTAAATGTCTCTTGCTAAAACATTAGATCAAACTGCACCTGAAAGATGTACAAAAATAGGTTTGGTCAACATAAGAAATGTTGGTGAGCATTCCTAGTTTTGATATATATAGTAAGTTAAAAAGATATACAATTCAAGTGCAAGCTACAGTGCAAATATGTAAACTATGTATCATACAAATGAGCGAAATCAACCCTGTGACTGTATAATGTACTGTATGAACGGTGGTGTACTCATCCAATAAATGGGTGATAACATAACAATGGCCACGGATTCTCCGATGAAAAAGGGGGAGAATCAATCTAGGCGGGTTGTCAATCCAAATAGCGCTATCCAATGTTAAGGTCGGCTTGTACCATGTTAATGATTTCACTAAGTACAAATGTAATCCACATGTATTGTCTAAGCATAAAGCACGTTGTAAGCAATGCACATAGTACTAGAATTGTATTGTAAAAATGTAAACTTGTATTTGGAATTGTAATAGTATACATGTAACACCCCAAAAATGTATAAAAGCAAAAAGGGGTAGGAATACTCACTGTCTACGTAATAGCTTGAAATTGAACTGGACAACGAAATATGCGTTGGAATTATTCCAAAGAATCAACCTAAAGAATTTGATAATATGTAAGGAATAACTCTAGGATACATGAAATTCTAGGGTTTCGAATTGGGGATAAAGGTTTATTTGATTAATAAACAAATTGTTTATTAAAATATAAGAAATTTAATAAATAAATAAATAAAAGTCTTTTTGTAAAATTTTAATTTAAATATAGTCACAACATAAGAAAATAATTTTTAAAAAATTATTTTCTTGAAAATAGAATATTTAATTTAATTATTTCAAATTGTCAAAATATGACTTTAATATCTATAAATATTAAAATTAAAGAATTTCTGAATTAAAAATTGTATTTCAGTTCTAGATAGTTAGAAATAATTTATATAAAATTTTGGTGCAAAAATATTGAAAAATGAATTTATTATGATTTATTTATGATTAAAACTAACAAAAATTAATTAAAAATATAAAATAAACGGTTTTTCTGAAATAAAAATATTTTCTGGAATGTTTAAGAATATACAATAAACGGTTTAGGATAATTTTTGTGAGATTTAATAAAATCGTTTAGATATTTTTATAGAAATTAATAAATATAAATGAATAAACTTGTATTATTAATGATATATATTAAATAAATTATTTTTGAAAAACTAAAATTTGGGTGATGAACTTTATCATTTGAAGATCATATGATAATTTTTGTAGAATTTATAAAACACTTTTAGTATTTAAAAACAATTTTAAGAGATTAAATATGTTAAGTATATATATAAAATGGCAAAAAAATATATGTTGGTTATGGGAATCGAACCCGGGCCTCTGGCCGGTTTGGGTTTTATCACAAGCGTGGCCACCAACTGAGCCACACCCTGAGAACGAGTTAAACTAGGTTTAGATTAATTATATAGGTTTATTAGGTTAATGATTAAAATGGAAGAAAAAGATTGTTGTGCGTAGGATTCGAACCCTGGCCACTGGCCGGTTCGTTTCCCTACATCACGTGTGTAAACCAGCTGGTCTACACCAGCTGGTCGTTTGTTTATGGTTTGAAAATAATTATATACATAACTGATTTAAGTGTTCTTCCCCAAATCTTATCAAATCGAGCCCTAATTTGTCAATCACCACAATTGGTGATCATTAGCCCCTGAATCTTTAGGGCTAATGATCACAAGGTGCCGAACACTAGAACCCACAAAAAAAAAGAGCTTACCAATCCCGTAGCCGGGTCTGCGAGTTCGACAAAGAAGACGCAAAGAAAACGATTAAAAGGCTTCAATAACAAGTTGTTTACAGAAATTGGAGATGGATAAGAGATTTTCGGCGATTAGTGATGGTCTAGGGGTGTCCAATTTATAGTATTGAGACTCGGATCGTGGATTTGGTAAGGTTGACTCGAATTGAACGTGTTGACGCGTGATGTGTGTATTTTAGGTATGTTAATCAACGATTATTGCTGTAAATTGACGCGTATGGTCAATGGCAATCAATACCTTTCCATTCCAGATTCAATTAACGCGTTATGGAGATTGATGATGATGCTCGATGGCTTCAGTTGACTTTTTCAAGTCAACTGGCTGATTTCGTATGTATGATATAATTATTTTGTGTGGTTTCAAAACAAATAGAATGGTGTAGCCTAGTTGGTTTGCAGCATGTGTGTGTGTATTGACACGGCTTGGGACGCGGGTTCGAATCCCGTCCCAAGCGTTTATTTTTTTTTTTTACAATTATACGACAAGTTTGGAGTTGTTCTAAACTTATAGTATGATTATATAAGCCCGAAAATGTCACCGAATATTTTTAAATGTTCGAAAATAATGAAAATGTAATGTTTTTATTAATTACGGTTTAACGTACATCGAAATATAAAACAATACAAAGAAAAGTGACGGATGTCACAGCATCCCCTACTTTTAGAAATTTCGTCCCGAAATTCCTTCAAGTGGTAGTCTCTGGAAAAAGATGAGGATACTTTGACATCATTTGGTCCTCACGCTCCCAAGTAAACTCTGGGCCTCGTTTGGATTCCCAACGAACTTTGACAATTGGAATTCGGCTTCGCTTAAGCATCTTGACATCTCGATCCATAATCTCCACAGGTTTTTCTATGAAGCGCATCGATTCGTCAATCTGAAGATAACCTCCATGTTCCTTTAGAGGATATCCAGATTGACGAATCGATGCGCTTCATAGAAAAACCTGTGGAGATTATGGATCGAGATGTCAAGACGCTTAAGCGAAGCCGAATTCCAATTGTCAAAGTTTGTTGGGAATCCAAACGAGGCCCAGAGTTTACTTGGGAGCGTGAGGACCAAATGATGTCAAAGTATCCTCATCTTTTTCCAGAGACTACCACTTGAAGGAATTTCGGGACGAAATTTCTAAAAGTAGGGGATGCTGTGACATCCGTCACTTTTCTTTGTATTGTTTTATATTTCGATGTACGTTAAACCGTAATTAATAAAAACGTTTTGAAACCACACAAAATAATTATAATGGTGTAGCCTAGTTGGTTTGCAGCATGTGTGTGTGTATTGACCCGGCTTGGGACGCGCGTTCGAATCCCGTCCCAAGCGTTTATTTTTTTTTTACAATTATACGACAAGTTTGGAGTTGTTCTAAACTTATAGTATGATTATATAAGCCCGAAAATGTCACCGAATATTTTTAAATGTTCGAAAATAATGAAAATGTAACGTTTTTATTAATTACGGTTTAACGTACATCGAAATATAAAACAATACAAAGAAAAGTGACGGATGTCACAAGTTCCTCATTCGGTAACTTAAGGATTTGTCATTAAAGATCTTTTATTAAGATACCCTGACTGATCTAGGTCCGTAAATTAATACGACAAAAGATGAGTTAGGCTATCCCTAGATAACTTTCAATATAACGACCCGAAACCTCCGATTTTGGCAATCTATCAAACGAAATTTCGGTACTAAGACCATATGCCAACGAGACATAGATCCACATGATTATCAGTTAATGTTTTTTAGGTTTATATCACCATGTTGAACTTTAACCTTTAATTTCAACCCTACCAATATATAATTGTAGTGGCTACTCAATGTTTATCAATTCATACATTTTGTTTTCAGAGTAGTCTGACAGTCCACTGATGTACTATCATCTCCTCTTTTTGTCCAGGAAAACTCATTTTTGATTTTCTATTTTTTTTTTAATTTTGATTTTTCTGAAATTTTCTCCTCCTAAAAATCTAAAAATAAGCATATTTTTGGATTTTTCAACTTTTGAAGAAAAACAAAATAAAATGATATCCGATGCGGTTTACTCATTGAATTTCAAAAACCATTTTCCACTCAGACTACTTGACTTACTTTGTTCTTTCAATTAATAAATCCATTAACAAAGATGAGAAAGTTTAGAATAAACTGTTTTGTTGCATCTGTTGTAGAAATCCCAAAAACCTGACAACAATTGCATGAGATTGCAACGTTTTCTGGCTTCACAGGTAGGAAACAGACAACAAACACTCTCCTTTCTTTTGAAATCATGTTTTCCTTTTTCAAATCTCTTCCTTGACCTTCACCTCTTCAATAAATAGCTTGTATACAGATGCTCCACTATCAACTTTCAAAAGGTAACTAATAGGTCTGTTTGGAACAATCTGCACACTTGTTAAACAATTAGTACGAGAGAGGCACCCATCCCTTCACAATGATGGGTCATCCAAGGTCATCAATCCTCGGAACATCAATCCATTCTCCTTTTGAAAAATCAATTGGTTTTTCAATGGATTGATTTGAAGTAGAAATTGCTATTGATTTAAAAAGTGATTTAGGTTTCCAAACACGTTCAGAGTTTATTTTAGACTTTGTTGAAATCGTTTTGATTGTTGACTTTTCAGATTTCTTATTTGAAACCTGCTTCTGAACTTTGTTTGGAATCTTCTCAGATTTAACTGATGAAGATCTAGATTTAGAGTTATTCTTAGGCTTAGCCTTAGAACTCCCCCTTACCTTATCAACCCGTTCACTATCTACATTTTTGTTCAAGGCAATCTTGTTACGATTGTCATACACAACATGTTTCCCCTTTTGTTTCTTGAGTGATTTTGGGGATACAGGCTTTTTGACATTGCCTGAATTTTTAGCAAATTTCACTTCAGTCTTTTTCTGTTTAACATACGGACAGGCGGCAACTAAATGCCCACACTCTCCGCAGTTATAACAATACCTATATTCCACAAAATCACATGCATACCCTTCATCCCAATACCAGTAGGGACAATAAGAAGCAATATGACCAACTTCACCACATTCAAAACAGCTTCTCCATTCAACATAACCATGAAAATACCGTGGTGAGTTGTTTCTCCAATAACCATCAAATTGAGAGTGACTTTGAGAATCATAAAAGTCATGTGTTCTAGATGAAGAACTTTTTGAATTCTTATTATAAGAGTTTTTCATCTGATCATTGCCTTTCGATTTGTTTGGTTTTGGTCCTTTTGCCCTAGGATTTTTCTTTTTGTTCCCAGGCTGATCCTTTTTATTCTCATGTTGGTTAGGACTGAATTCAAAATGTAAATGATCAAATTGATTTCTAAATTGATTTATCAAATCATTATTATCGACAAAGATACATTTAAGTAACGATTGTTCGATATTATCAATTGAAAATCTTTATCGAAAATCAATTTGTCCTGTCCTACCAACATATAGGATCCTTCAACTCCTTCAGGAAACTTGAATATGGGTTTCTCTTCAGATTCAGGTTCTGAAGTTTCTGCCACATTTTCAGTTTTCTCTTCAAACACAGATTTCACCTCAGAATCAGGATCAACAACACAAGGTGTTGTGATTTCTAACTCTGATGTGGAATTATTCTTTGAAATAGTGTTATGAAGTTATGAGATCTCTTTCTTAAAAGATTCAATTTGATTCATAAAATACTTTTCATTATTTGTCAAAATTTTATTTTCAATTTGAAATCTTTCAAATTTGTTTGTTGTGTTATCTTTGTCCTCAAGAAGTTTCAGCACTTCATTTTTCAATTTGACACAATCAGAACAATTAGCACATTCAGCATTAAATTTTACCTCAGCATCTGAATTATTAACATTCTCAGAACCATTCTCAGAATTTTCATCAACATTTGATGCATCACTACCTCTTGATTCACTCTGTTCTGAACTCGTATCAGAACTCAAACCACTCTTTGACAATTCACTTGAATCATCATTTCCCATTTGTTTGACAAAACACACAACATTACTTTTAACACTTTCTCTGTTAACACACTCATTCTCATTAACCATTTTATCAGTTGGTTGCACAGCTGGTCGTGTAACAGATTGTTGAATCTTAGATGCAACAACTTGTTCCCAAGTTAGCTTTTGTTGCATTGCATCTTTTATCTGATCATCAGTTCTTGATATAGCTAATTAATTTATCATTTTTCAACAAAAATTATTTCAAAAATTTTCTAAAATATTGTCCAAAAATTTTCTCGAAATTTTTTTTTACACCTTAAAATTTGAAAAATATTGTCCAAAAATTCGTAGGTTCGAACCTGAAAAATATAGTCTTATTCGACCTTTTACAAGGGTCGAATGTACCTCTGTCTTGGTTCGACCTCAAGAATGAAAATCTTTGAAAATCAGATTCTACGTTCAACCTTTTCTAAATGATCGTGTGGGCGAATGTGGAATTTAGTTCATATTCGACCATTTCTAAAGACTCGAATATAGAAAGTAACAAACTCGTTTCACTTTCGACCAAGTTAATCCACTTTCGACCACCCGATTGGTCGAATGTAACACAAATGGTCGAATAAACAACAACACACTAAAAATTTCTAGGTTCGACCAAAATACACTCCACGTTCGACCAGAAAAGGCTAGGTTCGACCCTCAAATATCACATTCGACCGTTTCAGGTCTGTTCATCATCTTCAACCTCAAGAACACGAATCTGATCGATTTTTGACAAAATTTTCACCAAATGTAATGAAATTTGATAGGTTTTGTGCGGATTTGAATTTAGACAAACATTTGTGAAAGGATTTTTGAAAACAACATCAAATTCAACTCCAATTTAATCAAAAACCATGTTTTTATGAAAAGCTTCAAAATTTCTTGGGTTTTGATATTTAAACCAGAATTCTAATCAGTTTTCATCAATTCAGATCAATTTGCAATCGTGAAATCGAGCCTATGCTCTGATACCACTTGACAATTCATTTTAGGATCGTAATCACGAACTGTGATCTCACGAATACCAACCGTAGGGTGCGGAATCCCCTCCGATCGTGCAAAATGATTCAGAAATAAACGTAATCGATCGTGATGAAAACAGATAATGAATCACCGAGCAATTTCCATAACTTTACTCTTTCTATTAGATCAAATCAAGAATATTACGGATGAAATCCTAGACCTAATACAGAGAATATCACACACACAAACTGGGAAAAGCTCAAATGATAACTCTCCCTAAAATAATAAACATTTCCCTATTTATAGACTCCCACCTTCGCCCCTTTCATGAGGTCGAAGGTGTTCATTCGACCCTTTAAGGGTTCGAATGAAGCCTTCTTCAACAATCAATCTACATTCCACCAGTAATAAACTACATTCGACCATCCGACAGGTCGAATGTAACTTCAAGCTAAATTCTTGGTCGTTTTCTGATTATCTGAACCTTCGACATTATGTACCGGATCACTAGCTGGGGACATACATAAATAATGCACTAACAAAGTTAATTCCATTACAGGATTGCGGAGCCAATCCATTGTTACATCTGTTACCACTTTGTTTGAATAAATTAATTATATAAAGTTGTTACTCTTATTAATATTAAAATTTAACTTTTAATATTATATTTAGTTGAAGGTATTAATTTTGATAGAGGTTCATATGCAAGATCTTTTGTTCAGACAGCAATCATGAATACATCAACTCATATTTCTATGTTAACACAAAGTTCAAGTTTAAGTAACTTAGAAAAGTGCAACAATGGATTAAGAAGTAATCGACGTTGCGTCTCCCCTGTTCGCATGATTAATTTGTCAGACGAAGAAGATATGAATCCTCAAACCATTGCAGATTTTCGATATAAGGGTGTCTCTAAAGGTAATCGTTATTTTTAGGTTTCAATTACAATTTTATATTTTTTTTATTTATGTTAATATGATTTCAATTTATTCTATTCACAAGATTATTTGGATCACGGTGATCAAACGGTTGTATGTGAGATGTGTAACGCGAAACTATGGAAATCGGAAGCTGGCAGAGGACAACAAGTTAGTGGTAGAACATGTTCCATGATATGTTATGGTTATGGCAAGGTGCAACTTCCTAAAGATGGAACCACACCAAAATTATCATGCCCTAGGTGGTCTTATTCCTAAAGATGGAACCACACCAAAATTTTCTCAGTTGTATATCTATGACACTGAAAACGAAGTCTCCAACAGGAAAAAATTTTTCAGGTAATATTATTCAATTTATTAATATTAAGTTTTACTTAAACTTTATTTTTTAGCATTTTTGTCATATGTTCATTTTTAAAATTTTTATTTATTTATTACAGTAAGGAAAAAGTAGAGTCTAAAGATTTTGATGAAAAAGTTGATGTTGAAATCATTCAGTACCTCAAGTCGATGTTAGACTCTAAAAATTAGCTTGTGAAAAGCTATTGCAGTGTACGTGATCGATTTCATGAAAATCCTGAAGTTAGCCTTAAGTTACGTCTTATTGGGAGTAGAACTAAAGATGGCCGACTATACAACTTACCAACTTCATTTGAAATTGCTACCCTTATACTTACATACCATGGTGACGAGATTGACAATCGAGATATTATTGTGGAATCAAGAAAAGACGGTCATAAGCGGATAAGTGAACTTCATCCAAAATATATAGCTCTCCAGTATCCATTGCTTATTCCATTTGGAGAAGATTGTTATAGGGTTGATATACCGCATCGGGAAGAAAGGAAATCTAAAAAGAAAGTAGATTCAAAGTTTTCAATGAGAGAGTATTTTTCCTATCATATTCAGGACAGAGTTGGTAAGTTCTCATTGATTTTGAATGCAAGGCGCCTTCTTCAACAGTTTTTGGTTGACGTTTATACTATGATATAGAGTGAACGGTTGTTTTATGTACGTCATCAGCAACAAAAACTTAGGTGTGACTCTTATACCAGTCTTCAAAACTTGCATCAAAATGGACCTACAGATCTGGCAACGGTAGGTACACCTATAATATTACCCTCTTCTTTTACTGGTGGTGCACGTTACATGAGGGAAAATTATATTGATGCAATGGCTATTTGTAAAAAACATGGATATCCTGATTTTTTTCATCACAATCACGTGTAATCCGAAATGGCCTGATGTTAGAAGGTTTCTGAAGGATAAGAAGACAAATCCTGAAGACAGACCAGACATTTTAGCCAGATTATTCAAAGTTAACCTAGAATCAATGATGAAAGATTTACGTGAAAAAACACTATTGGGGAAGACTTCAGCAGGTAAAATACATTAATAACGAAAAATAATTCTTTATATATATCTATATACACATTATTACCGTAATAAAGTAATAAATTTATTCAATATAATTTTTTTATTTTAAATCATGTTTTTATTTATTTCATTTATATTTTAATTTTATTACCATTTATTTCTACAGCGGTTTATACTATAGAGTTCCAAAAACGTGGCCTTCCGCACGCTCATATCTGTCTGTTTCTTAAAGATGATAGCAAGCTTCCCACGATTGAGCATGTTGATCGTTTCGTTTCTGCTGAAATCCCAGATAAGAATTTAGATCCTGGGTTGTTTAGTCTTGTGAGTGACTTTATGATTCATGGACCCTGTGGATCTGAATATCCCAACTGCCCGTGCATGATTGATGGTAAGTGCTCGAAGAAATTTCCAAAGAAGTTTTCTCCTGCATCAATGATAGATTCAAATGGATATCCGGTTTATAAAAGAAGAGACTTAGGAGTATTTGTTGAAAAAGGAACTACTCAGTTAGACAACAAACATGTGGTTCCTTATAACCCAACACTATTGAAGCGTTATCAAGCTCATATTAATGTTGAATGGTGTAACCAGGCCGCTTCAATTAATTATTTATTCAAATACATTAACAAGGGACCGGACAGGGCTAAAATTTCTTTTGTAGATGATGATGGAGAAGGTGAACAAGTTTTGCAAAGAGATGAAATCAAAAAACATTATGATTGCAGGTTTCTTTCAGCATGTGAAGCTTCATGGAGGATATTTAAACACGAGGTGCATTATAGATACCCTCCAGTGATTAGGCTTCCTTTTCATCTACCTGGTGAGCAAACTGTTGTATACGATCCATAAGAGAACCTTCAAAACGTACTCAACAAACCATCAGTGTCTTCTATGATGTTTCTATAATGGATGCAACTAAACCAAACTGAAGCTGTGGCACATGAACTTAGTTACATCGAAATCCCAAGTAAATTAGTCACATGGTTACTCCATCAATGGGTGAGGCTTATCTCTTGAGAATTCTTCTTAATAAGGTAAAATGTCCTAAATCTTTTGCTGATATAAGAACGGTGAATGGAGAAGTTTTACCAACATATCGAGATGCATGTTACGCTCTTGGCCTGTTGGAAGATGACAAGGAATATATAGAAGCTATTGAGGAAGCTCATTTTACAGGTTCAGGATACTCTCTTCGTAATTTGTTTGCGATGATGTTGTTGTCTAACAGCTTATCTAGGCCTAACCATGTTTGGGAGAAGACGTGGAAGTACTTGTCAGATGGTATTATTCGTAGACACGAAGACGTATTCCAAATTGAAGGTAAAAAACTTATAATTAAATTTTTTTTTTATTTACGTCATTATTTGTTCTTTGAATAATAATTAGAATCTTTTTCATTATCAGGTTTGTCTCTTCCTGATGATCAAATCAAGAACCTTACATTGCTTGAAATTGAGAAACAGTTGCTTCGGAATAACTCCAGCCTACGTAGGTTTCCTTCTATGCCTTATCCTAATAATGATTCGATTGCATCTGCAAATAACTGTTTGATACTTGATGAACTGAATTATCAAGTAAGTACGCTTGCTGAAGAATTTCATAGAAACACACCTTCTTTAACAGATGAGCTACGTTTAATTTTTGATGAAATAATTGATGCGGTTGATTGTAACAAAGGTGGCCTATTTTTTTGTTTATGGGTTTGGAGGCACTGGTAAAACCTTTTTATGGAAAATGTTGTCTGTTGCCATTAGATCTAAAGGGAAAATTGTTTTGAACGTTGCATCCAGTGGTATTGCTTCTCTGTTGTTATCAGGTGGAAGGACGGCGCATTCTAGGTTCCGTATGCCTTTGAATGTTACTGAAGAATCAATGTGTTCTATGAAGGCGAATAGCGACGAGGCAGATTTATTGAAGCAAACTAAGTTAATTATTTTGGATGAAGCTCCAATGATTCACAAACATGCTTTTGAAGCTCTTGATCGCATAATGAAAGACATCTTGAAAATCAAAGGATTCTCTTAATTCTGAGCTGCCTTTTGGAGGTAAGGTTATGGTTTTTGGTGGTGATTTTAGACAAATCCTTCCTATTGTTCACAATGGTAGTAAAAGAGATATTATGAATGCCTCAATAACTTCGTCTAAGATTTGGAATAGTTGCAAAGTCCGTACATTAACCAAAAACATGAGGTTAACAATTGGTAACAACACATCTGAATCCGAAGAAATAAAGGCATTTGCAAACTGGCTTCTAGAGTTAGGTGAGGGTAAAGTTGGTGATTCAGTTGATGAAGATGAGGCAGATGTAGACATTCCAAATGATCTTCTTATTAAGCATTCATAAAATCCTATTTGTAGCTTAATTGACTTCGTCTACCCTTCACTTCTTCAGCTTTACAAAGATAAAGATTATTTTGGAGAACGAGCAATACTTGCACCAAAAAACGAAGTGGTACATGAAATTAATGATAGGTTGCTTGCATTGTTTCCTGGAGATGAAGTCGAGTATTTGAACTCTGATAGTATATGCCATATTGAGAATGCTAATAACCATTCACAAGAAGATTTATATTCTCCTGATGTCCTTAATGGTTTAAAAATTTCTGGATTGCCTAATCATCGATTAGCACTAAAGATTTGTGTTCCTGTTATGTTGTTGAGAAACATAGATCAACAAAATGGCTTGTGTAACGACACGAGGTTACGAATCACCAAACTTGCAAAGCGTGTTAATGAAGCCGAAATCATATCAGGTGGAATCATTGGTACCAAAACTCTTATTCCTAGAAAAAATATGATACCATCTGATAACAAGATTCCAGTCAAGTTCCAAAGGCGTCAATTCCCAATAAGCGTATGTTTCGCAATGACCATCAATAAAAGCCAATGACAGTCTCTATCGAAGGTTGGATTGTATTTAAGAGACCCTGTATTCTCACATGGCTAGCTTTATGTCGCCCTTTCAAGAGTTAAAAGTAGGGCAGGTGTGAAGTTACTTATACTTGATGCTGATGGGAAGGTGAAGACTAAAACAAAAAATGTGGTGTATAAAGAAATATTTAGTGATATTTGAATAAAATGTTTGTTGTTTTCTTTTAAATTTTAATAAAATATTTCTACTATATTTTTTTTACGTCTTACCGCTCAAAATAATTGTACGTTGGTGAACCGTGTGTAAACGCGGGCAAAAGTCTAGTAAATTACTAATTAAAACACTGTTACCACTTACTTAGATATTGTATTTCACTGTTGAAGTAACATGAAATAACAAAGTCAATGAAAATTTCAAACAATGATTTTTCATATATAAAATGTATTTTTATCAAGCTTTTATAATACGAAAATAGCCAAACATATTTAGTTTTAACTAATCAAATATTTAATTAATGTGGATTGATTTGTTTTATTTTATTTGTTTAGAACAGTATAAGAAATATAGTTTTAAACTTAGAGTGAAAGACCACATATTAAAAAATTGGTTAATTAAAGTTCACGATTTAAATTTAAATTTAAATTTAATAACATATAAATACGATATCTTAAAAATATGAATATTTTATAATAATTTCTACTTATATTAGCTAATAAACATTTTCAAAACATGTCTAGTATTTTATTTCTAATTTTGTATTAAAATATAATCATATTAACTAGATTTACAAAAAACCATAGTGTGTGTGTGTGTATATATATATAAAACTAAATTTTGATAATTAAATTAATATATATAGTTGTAACTAATAAAAAATAAAAAAATATTAATATTAAATAAAGAAAAGAATTAAAATAAATAAATTATTTTAAATAAGAAAATAAGAGGCTTTGTCAGGGAGTTCTTAGTATTTCATGTGTTGTCTTTTATTAGTATATATAGCAATAGAATAATGTTGATTGGTTTACTTTATTTATTTATTTAGAACAATACGAAAGTCTAGCAAAAAAGCTTAACCAATTACATTGTGTATTAATTTGCTTATTTGAATTTTGAACTCTTTTAAACATCTAGAATTAGTATGTACTTGCTGAGCATATTTAACATCTAAAACAATGACCAAAATAATAAAAAAAAACTTAATAATCATTTGTCAAACAACATAACAAACATAGTTTAAACTTAGAATAAAATTTCAAAATTTTATAAATGGGTTTATATAAAGGTAATAACATATAAATATGTTATATAAAAAAGAATCACTAATGTTTAAATAATTTATAATTCGGTTAGTTAACAGATCTTTTTAAAGTATGTCTAATAATTTATTTCTAATTTTGTATTAAAACATAATTATATTAAATGGGAAAACATAATATAAATATGTATAAAGAATTTTAGTATTTATATTAATAACAAAAATCATTAAATCCGTTTTTAATGATTTTTGTTACAACTATGATTATTAATGTATTTATATTATGATTTTGAAAATCAATTATTATATTTATATTTGAATTTATTATATTAAATAGTAAAATTAGAGAAATTATGAAGAAATGCCATGTGTCCCTTATTTGTTTTCTTTTATTAGTATGTGATCTACATTTATAACAAAAATCTTTAAATCCGTTTTTAATGATTTCTGTTACAACTATGATTATTAATGTATTTATATTATGAATTTGCAAATCAATTAATATAATTATATTTGAATTTAGTTTATTACATAGTAAAATTAGAGAATTTATGAGGGAATGTCATGTGTCCCTCATGTGTTTTCTTTTATTAGTATGTGATATATTAATAACAAAAATAATTAAATCTGTTTTTAATGATTTCTGTTACAACTATGATTAATTATATTATGATTTTGCAAATCAATTAATATAATTATATTTGAATTTATTATATTAAATAGTAAAATTAGAGAATTCATGAGGGAGTGCCATGTGTCCCTCATGTGTTTTCTTTTATTAGATGTGTAGATGTGTAGATTAGAGAACTTATGAAGGAATGCCATGTGTCCCTCGTGTGTTTTCTTTTATTAGTATGTGATCTATATTAATAGCAAAAATCATTAAATCCATTTTTAATGATTTCAGTTACAACTATGATTATTAATGTATTTATATTATGATTTTGCAAATCAGTTAATATAATTATATTTGAATTTAGTTTATTACATAGTAAAATTAGAGAATTTATGAGGGAATGTCATGTGTCCCTCATGTGTTTTCTTTTATTAATATGTGATATATATTAATAACAAAAATAATTAAATCTGTTTTTAATGATTTCTGTTACAACTATGATTATTAATGTATTTATATTATGATTTTGCAAATCAATTAATATAATTATATTTGAATTTATTATATTAAATAGTAAAATTAGAGAATTCATGAGGGAGTGTCATGTGTCCCTCATGTGTTTTCTTTTATTAGTATGTGTAGATGTAGATGTGTAGATGTTAGGATCTGAGTTTGATTGTTTTGATTGTTTAACTAAAGATGTGATAAACGAAGTGAATTATAAATGGAAGGTGTAGCGGAATAATAAACTATTAATCAAAACAAGAGAGTAAATGTTTTTCAATCGAAAGCTTTCATAAATCTAATGATTACAATCAATAGTACAAGTACTCCCCCTCAGCCTGATCACTCTGTGATTGTTTGTCTGAGAGAATGTTTCGAGTGATGAATAGAATAGTACAAGCATTGTTCTATTTATAGACAAATCTAAACCACTGATGATATAAGCTGATGTCACCTTAGAAAGCGACCTCTAACAGAATAACAAACATAAAACATCTGTTATATATAAACTACTGTTACATTGTAAAAACTTTGAAAGGTAAACTACTGTTGAGAAAACTCTGATGGTCTTGTATCATCTGTTGGAGCCTAAGTGTTGTTGGCTCCAACAGACCTTTAGTCTTCAACACTTTGATCAGCAGTTGTTCTTCATCAGACCTTTGGTCAGCAGTTGTTATCCAACAGTCTTTTGCAGCAGCAGTTGTCACAGTAGTTGTTTGGGTACATCAGATGTTAGGGTCAACAGTCTTTTGGTAGAAGTATCTTGTAAATGCTATTTATTGCTAAGAATCAATTGAGTAGTATGTTTTGGCTTTCCAATCATCTGTTCTTCTCCTGGTCAACAGACCCAACAATCCCCCCCTAGAACATATGATGCCAAAACTAAGCTTTATTCTTGATCTTTATTTCCTCATCAGACTTTCTCTGATTTGACCTTTGAATTGTAACTCAAAGTTCAATGAGTAGAGGTCTTCTAAATCTCTTTCAAGCTCAAGGTTCAGTAGTGTTTGGAGATCATCTGCACACAGGCCATATGCATCATCCATGCTTAACTTTTGAGCTTCTCCATATGATCTGAGTAGAGTCAAGTCATGGGTGTCTTTGTTGACCTTCCATTTTAGAATTTTTGAATCAGAGGATTTGCTGAGATGCATTTTTATTCTGGATGAGTTTGGTGATGGAGGTCTCCTAATGAGTCTTCTGAGTTCTTCAGTAGTGGGATCAGAGAAATAGTGTATTTGATTGTAGAGGCCTTCCTTTATAAAAGTATGTTGGATCAGTATTGCTCTTTGTATGATTTTGCTAGTGAACACTTAGGTGTTTAGCAAGTTCTTAATCAGTGATAGCACAGCGGAATGATATGAGTTTAAAGCTACACTTATCAACAGGAGTTATTACTCCCCCTGGATGTTTGAGAAACTAATAAATGATAAGTATTTATTGAGAATCTAAGTATTGAATGAGAATGAAACACTTAAATAGATTCTCAATAAATATGAAATGGAAATAACAATAATATGCTTTGAAGGATTTATTTATTAAAATCAATGTCTAAAACAGAGGGATGAACCCATCTATTTATAGACTTTACAAATACATGAGCCTTGCCAAAAAGCAAGTTCAGAAACAAGTTGCAACAAGTTGCAATCTTGGAACATGTACATAAAGTAAAAGTAATACTAAACTAATAAACTACTGATACAAAAGGCGGTGGAAAAGATCTTCTCATAAGTACTGATGAATGACAAACTACTGATGAGTAGTTTGTCTTCAGTAGTTCTTCAGTAGAAATGTCTGGTTTGGACTTCAGAACTTCTGATGACCTTTCTTCTTCATTACTTGTGTAATCTCTTCTTCAGCAGTTTGATCTTCCTTCTTCAGCAGTTCTATACTTAGAATATTTTGCCAGAAGTGAATTAGACTAAGGTTTGCAAAAGTGGTTTCACCAATCTTCTTTGTCCTAACCAAGTATCAACAAACTTCTTCTGGTCTTCTTCAAACATTTCTTTCTTCTTTTTGAACTGTCTTCTTGCAGCAGCAGATAGATCAGAAGTGTCAAGTAGGCTGTCTAATGTAAAAGTCTGTTGAGGTCTCTTCATCATTGGTTCATTAGAGTAGACAGGTTTTCTGGGTAATGTAGGGTCTTTCAAGAAGTGATTCCCTAACCACCCTTTCCATGTTTGCTTTGTAGGGCATGGTGGCCAAGATTTTTTCAAGAAGTGATTCCCTAACCACCCTTTCCATGTCACTGCTGAGAGGCATGGTAGACATGGAGTTGCTCAGGGTCTTAGCAAAATCTTAAATCCTTCTCAATTTGCTATGTTCTGCTGAATGGATGCCCTGAGCAGTCCTGTCATCTTTCCCTTTACATCTCTCTTTGATGATGGAATCTGCCTGTTCAGTTTTGTATTTTAGATATGTGTCTAAGTTCAAGGGAACAGGAAAATTTGGAAGAGATGGGAAAGATCTTTCATATGGATGTTCAGTATTATAGAAGGATTGCATTTCCCCCTTGAGTAGATCAAGCTCAAGAGGATACTGAACAACCAATGGTGTGATGGTTGGTGGTGGTCTATGAGATGTGAATTGTGAAGTGTGTGGTGAGGATGATGAGAGTGGAATAGCTGATATGGGTGTAGGTGTGGTGGTTGAAGTAGGAGGTGGTGATGTTTGTATGTTTTCATCCTGTACCACAAAGGTAGATTTTCTCTTCCTTTTGTACAAGATTTTTGGTGATGGTGGTGTTGCAGCAGTGGTTGTGTTAACATTTGTTGGCACTTTTGTAGAACCAGCAGATGTTTGGGATTTAGGTGGTAAAGTGGTTGTAGGTGGTGTATTGGTGGTTGTGGTAGTAGGTTTAGTGGTTGGTTTGGTGGTTGTAGTGGTAGGTTCAGATGTTGTGGTGGTATCAGTGGTTTTGGTGGTAGCAGTGGTTTTGGTGGCAGTTGTTTTAGTAGCAGTGGTTTTAGCAGCAAGTTTGAATGGTGGTTGTCTAACATGTTTGGCAGGCATTTTCTTCCTTTTAGAGGAACCCACATCCTCAACTTCTTGTTGTTGCTCTTTCTTTCTTCGCACCAAAGCCTCTGCCTTGACTTCCAAAGTATTAGCCCTCTTTTGCTTCTCTTCAGCAGCCTTTTCAGCATTGCATTAGCATAGGTATCAACTTCCTTTGCTTTGCTGGTTTTGACAGTTTCAGTATCAGCAGAGGTTTAAACATTTGGTTGTTGTTGTTGTTGTGGTGCTGTTTGGGTAGACCCTGGTTTGTTGGCAGCTTTTGATTTTCCCTTTTGTGAGGGTGGACAACCAAAGGGATCTAGCTTTGGCAATCTATCCCTGCCAGTCTCCCCCTTTTTGGCATCATCAGCAGTGAATTCATCATCATCTTCATCTCTGAGAATTGTGGTAGGGGCAAAGCCAGTGGTCTTCAGCAAGTGATCTTTAATAGCTTTAATGTCAGCTTGGGTATGTTTGTATCTAGCATCCACCATAATTCTGATTTGAGCCATGTATGTTTCATGTGTCTGATCTGCTAGTTTTCTGTGAGCTATGATGATGGGGGAAACAGATTTCCATAGCTCACTAGCAATATCTTCCGTGGATGGTTGACTCTTGATAAGAGTAGCCAAGGATCCCAATATTGTCTTGATATCTGATTTGATATTAGCAACAGAGGTTTCTATGGATTGTACTCTGACCGTCAATTCTTGGTATTTTAACCCATCACCTAAGTTAATAGGATCATCTGGGTTCCTACCCGTGGTAGTTGTATCTGGTGCAGTCCTAGGAGGTGAGTCCAAAGGATGAGAACCAGATGCCCTTTTGTCTTGGTTCTGGGGACTTCCAACTGATTTTGGGGACACTATAGTGGCCTCATCAGTTGTTGCCTTAAAGGAAGTCTTAGCTATGTAACCACTGTCCTGTTGTGAGACAATGGTCTCTACATCAGTAGTGGCTGCTTCACTTGAAAACTCACCTAGAGTTTCATTAAACTCTAGGGGTGTAACCTCCTATGCTTGTGGGATAGCTGATTAATTCTCCTCAGGCCCAGTCACTTGATGAAGTATCCTCTCATTAATGGGGGAAAGAGAGGAACTGGGATTGTCCTGAGTTTTGTCAATAGCCTCAAACAGTGGTTGCATATGTAACACCCCAACCGATGGCGGAAACATCGGGATGTCACGTATTGATGATTGTTCAATAGCTCATGGTGAATAATAAATTTCAATAAATGATTTAAATAAATTACATACAATTGTTCTACAAGAATTCGTACATCAAAATGAATAATACTATGCACACATCTTCAAGCATTAATTCAAATCTTCAAGCAAGTAGAACCTGAAACATGTTAAGTTTGAAAATATTTTGGGTCAACAAAAGTTGGTGAGAATACATAGGTTTTTGAATATAATTGATAACAATAGTTTGTACAACAATCACAGTTGTATGATGATAGAGTATGATTCCGACATGTAACAATGCGTCTTTGTACAGTCAAACCTTGTGTCGACTGAGACCTAACTCGCAAGTTAGTAAAAGTGTAACTGTTATCGATCATCCCTGAATTTATGCGGGGGGATGGGTTTGTTAGACCCATAGCGCTATTATCTAAACAGGCGGCTTGATCAATGTTAATGATTGTACTGTGTCTTTTTGTTACAGTCAAATGATAGAATGAGTAAATGACAGTGTAATTGAATCATAAGTTTCAACAATGTAAGAATGAGTAAATGATAGTGTATAAAATGTTTAAACATGTTTCACCCCAAAATGTAAAACAGAAAAAGGGGCTATGTAAACTCACCTTAGCAAAATGTTATGTCTCGTGAAAATAGAATATGTGTTGCCCCAAAGTTGACAATTACAAGAGCTTATAATCAAATCTTCAATTGTAGAAGTAATAGACTATAGAAGAAAAGTATGAGGGAAAGTTTAATCGGATTGAAACAATCGATTTAGAGGTGGCAAGTGTATTGGTTCATAGGTGGGTTTTTATACTAGTTTTGGATTCAATTAGCCATTAAAATTGGTCAACACCATAAAGTAAGGTTTTATGATGAATTGACTATTTGACTAGGACTTTGACTGTTTGACTAAGACTTTGACTAGGACTTTGACCAGGACTTTGACTATATGACTCAAGGCTTTATTTAAGAAATAAAAAAAAATCATTAGTTTGAATTCGAAAATAAAAAACACCGTCTTATATAATGACGATTTTATAAATAGAATTAGGATAGGACATATGTCATGATTGAAGATTTTTTTTTTAAGTACAATGATAAAAGGAACTTAGAAAAATAGAGTGCACGGATAAAGATAAGAATACTTAGAAATAAATTAGATTTTATATCATGGATCGGGAAATACTTTAATGCAAAATAAATGGGAAAATTCGTGAGGTTACAGTCTCCCCTACTTTTGGAAACTTCGTCCTGAAGTTATTTAAAAACACAGGTTTGAGGATGGTTGGGTAGAAATTAAGGCAGCCGTGGTTTTGAAAATTTTGGGTTAAGGCACGACATGAATTTATAGAATAATATGCTTTCGAATAATTTGGATAAGAGGTTTGTTATCTGTGAGTTTTAAGGGTAGGATTAGGTGTGTCTTCGAATCGCAAGGCGAATAAGAATCCTAAGTTTTAGAAATCCTAAAAGAAATGCATGAGTTGATGGACTATTGAAAGGCTAAATGAACTACCAGGTAACTAGAGTTTATAATTAGTTTCTCTACCGAAAACCTTGATAGAATTTCACACCACCTTAACGTACCTGTAAATTCATGATTACGTTCCGGACCGCAATCACCAATTTACCTTACATTAGGGTTTTGTGTCCTTCTATGACTCTAAACACGCATGTAAGTAATGCAAAATAACCTTTTGATTGAATTGTATACAATGTATCCAAAAATAAGTCCAACTGTTGAGCAGGAAAAAGACTTCTACCAGTCAGTGAGTAAGAACCTCTACCGATTGTTGAGCAGGTACGATAGCCTCTACCAGTCGTTGAGCAGGTTGTAGGGCCTCTACCGACTGTTGAGCAGGCATGATGACCTCTACCAATCGTTGAGTAGGTTATTTGGTACTCTACTAACTGTTGAGCAAGTACTTCATCCTCTATCAGTTATTTGTTTAAGTGTACCAATTTACACACACACATAAATTGCAAATTGATAATATGTATATGTAAGCAATCAAGTATCAAGTATAGCATGTGAGTTGTAATAGAGTTGCCCTAGACAAGGTTATTAACTCTAGGTGTGTCTATAGTAAATAGTTTATATTTCATGAGTTCTAGTATCAAATGTTCAAATATGGTAGATAATCGAATCCTCATGTATAACTAAGGATTAAGTTTGATGCAACCCACAATCAAGTTTCAATAGTTTGGTTATCATGGGTAACTAGCTCATGTGTGAGAAGGTGAAGGCGATGAATTTTAGTTCTTGAGAGGATGATGAAAAATCTTGAAGCAGAATCAAGGTTGTGAGAGATAGTGAATGTGAAGGTAGTTGATAAAGAGTTTATTTTATAGTAAGGAGATTATGTAGCAGTGTAAATTTTGGGGTTTGGATCAAAGGTTATAATCAAGTGTATAAGAAAACATGATTGTGGTATATGCCAAATATTGTAAAAATTTGAACAAGTTGAAAATGAGTGAGTGTCGATGGAGAATCTAGAGACCAGATATTATTCCTATGGATTAAAAAAAAATTATTTTCAAAATTGGTTTTGTACATAAAGCAAAAGTTGTTAAATAGTACAAGCTAAGTAGGCTTTGATTAAAATATTCCCATTAGTTGGAGATTTCAAACATGACATTAGGTTTTGAAGATCAAGTTTCTATTAGTGATTTTTAATAGTTTAAAGCATTATATAGAAAATCGTTTGTTACGTCAATAAATAAACAATTGAATTTAAGTTCGAGGACATCTTTTGACAAAAAAATATGTACTTTGTAAAGTTACTAGGTAATGAAAATACAACAAGATTTAGAAATCTTTAGTTTGTGCTAAGGTATGAGGTTATAGTTTTTAAAAATAAGTAACATGTGGAGAAATGAAATAATATGATTTGGGTAGGGTGTTGAATATTTAAAAAGTGGCTAAGATGGTAAGGTGAAGTGTGATTGTGAAATCCATAGATGGTTATGAAATGAGATTGATTTAAGCTGTAAAATTTTGAGATTTTAGAGCTTAGTTTAAGGAAAGTGAGTGTAATCATTTATTCATTAATTAAAACGAATAAACGAAAACGTTGACTTATCAAAACTTCTAGATTCTAAGAACATAGTGAAGACATGCTTTAGCCTATAAGTGAACACTCATCCCGAGAATTCCCAGGTAGGCATCCGGGTCCCTCGTCTGATTGGGATTTATGCACAATGCAAGTCCTAGACAGAAAACTCAGAATACAGGCGTTCACCCTTCCAGATTGCACGTGTTCGTTATTAAAATCTAGAACTTCGACGAGATCTTCAAGGTGGTTCAGGCTAAACCTGAGGATTTGTCCTAATAGTCTAAGAGCAGATCTTGTGATGGAGAACAATCTTCTTGTAGGGACTAAAGTAGGGATAAGAAGTAGGATAGAGGTAGAGAATAGAAATAAGTAGAGTTGCAAGTAAAAGGAGCAAGTACTGGTTATAATCCTATGGTTATAGACTAGATTATTTTTCTAATAACCTAATTCCCTATAGCCATGGCTCTGATACCAATCTGTAACACCCCAACCGATGGCGGAAACATCGGGATGTCACGTATTGATGATTGTTCAATAGCTCATGGTGAATAATAAATTTCAATAAATGATTTAAATAAATTACATACAATTGTTCTACAAGAATTCGTACATCAAAATGAATAATACTATGCACACATCTTCAAGCATTAATTCAAATCTTCAAGCAAGTAGAACCTGAAACATGTTAAGTTTGAAAATATTTTGGGTCAACAAAAGTTGGTGAGAATACATAGGTTTTTGAATATAATTGATAACAATAGTTTGTACAACAATCACAGTTGTATGATGATAGAGTATGATTCCGACATGTAACAATGCGTCTTTATACAATCAAACCTTGTGTCGACTGAGACCTAACTCGCAAGTTAGTAAAAGTGTAACTGTTATCGATCATCCCTGAATTTATGCGGGGGGATGGGTTTGTCAGACCCATAGCGCTATAATCTAAACAGGCGGCTTGATCAATGTTAATGATTGTACTGTGTCTTTTTGTTACAGTCAAATGATAGAATGAGTAAATGATAGTGTAATTGAATCATAAGTTTCAACAATGTAAGAATGAGTAAATGATAGTGTATAAAATGTTTAAACATGTTTCACCCCAAAATGTAAAATAGAAAAAGGGGCTATGTAAACTCACCTTAGCAAAATGTTATGTCTCGTGAAAATAGAATATGTGTTGCCCCAAATTTGCCAATTACAAGAGCTTATAATCAAATCTTCAATTGTAGAAGTAATAGACTATAGAAGAAAAGTATGAGGGAAAGTTTAATCGGATTAAAACAATCGATTTAGAGGTGGCAAGTGTATTGGTTCATAGGTGGGTTTTTATACTAGTTTTGGATTCAATTAGCCATTAAAATTGGTCAACACCATAAAGTAAGGTTTTATGATGAATTGACTATTTGACTAAGACTTTGACTGTTTGACTAAGACTTTGACTAGGACTTTGACCAGGACTTTGACCAGGACTTTGACTATATGACTCAAGGCTTTATTTAAGAAATAAAAAAAAATCATTAGTTTGAATTAGAAAATAAAAAAACACCGTCTTATATAATGACGATTTTATAAATAGAATTAGGATAGGACATATGTCATGATTGAAGATTTTTTTTTTTTAAAGTACAATGATAAAAGGAACTTAGAAAAATAGAGTGCACGGATAAAGATAAGAATACTTAGAAATAAATTAGATTTTATATCATGGATCGGGAAATACTTTAATGCAAAATAAATGGGAAAATTCGTGAGGTTACAGCATAGTTGGAAGGACATGTGATGTTGAGGGTTGAGGAGTGAAAAGAGAAGTAGCCCTGGGAGAAGGGCTGATGATCATATGGTCAAGTGACTCATATGTATCATGATGGGATTCCCTTTGGCTTACAACATGATCCTTTTGTGAGGATTCATGAGGAGTTTGCTTAGGTTGAGATATATCCATCTGTTGTGAGGAAGTAACAACAGTGGTTTCTTGTTGCTTTTGTGTTGCAACAGGGTTTTCCTCTGGTATCTCATCTTCCAGAGGTCCCTTTTTGGGTTTAGTGGAGGTTTTTGTGGATGGACGTTTTCTTTTGGAGGTGGCTGGTGTTGGTTTCACAGCACTAGATGTAGTGCCATGATCACTAGGAGCAGTGGGCTCAACAACAGAGGTTTGGACAACAGTTGTTGTCTTAGTCCTCTTTGTTTGTGTTTTAGAAACTTTTGACACTTTTGATACTTTATCTTGGGTGGTTGAACCTAGCATTCTCGTGAAAGTTTCATCAGTTAGACTTTTCATATTAAAAGACTCACCCTTTTTAAAATCTTTTTCTGGTAAAACCTTTTGAAGGATTACACTCAAAATTCTTGGATAAATCAGAAAAACATTATTAGACCCAGACTTTATGGCCTTCACATTTGATACTAAGTCCATAAACAGGCCCTAGGATAAATTGAAGTCAGAGTCTGACAACATAGCATATCCCAAGTACTGAATCCTCAATGGGATTTCATTAAAGGAAGTGGACTTAGAAGAGACACAGAGAAGGAGGGTATGAAAGAAAAATTTCATGACTGGTGGGAAAAACTTTTTGAACAGAGTTGACCCAGTCATTTGTGCATCATAGCCTCTTTCCTGAAACTCTGTGTGAAGTTCAGCCTTAGGGAAAGAGTCGTTACCTGACAGGTCATTCAGTGAGAAGGTTGTGGATATCAGTTCGGGGGTAATGGCGACATTTGTCTCTCCAATTTTTGAGATTATGGTTGTAGGCTTTTTGTCTTGAAGAAGAAACTTAGCGTTTAACCAAAATTCTTGGAGGGTATCGAGATAGATGGGAGCATCAGCGGTTAGGATTGTCAGGTATTTGGAATTGAGGATGATGTCAATGGTGGTATGAAATGGAACGTTTTCATCTGTTTTGACCAGATATGGGAGATAATTGTGAGTGGCTTTGGCTTGAAGATCCATTGTAATGGATTTCGAGTGTGAGGATGAGAGGAATTGGAGTAAGGGTTTGAGATTGAAGAAGGCGGTTTCAGTATTTTGAATACAATGAGACAGTGTAACTACTGTTGTGGTAAAACAGGGTTTTTATAGGCTCTGGTGAAACCGCTGATGTGGCCAAAACTCTGCTTTTGAGAGCAGACATGGCAAACATCTAGTGGCATACAGCTGTTGCGAAAGATCTGATGCAAACAGCTGTTGTCTTGCAAAAGTGCTGATGCTAACAACACTTGTTTTTTTTTTATTATTATTATTATTATAGGTAGATATATATATATATATATATATATATATATATATATATATATATATATATATATATATATATATATATATATATATATATATATATATATATATATATATAACGAAACAGTTGTTTTATCTGATCAGAGGTTTGAAACAGATTTTTCAACCAAACAGTGGTTGTTTTATCTGATCAGATGTTTGAAACAGATTTTTCAACTAACAGTGGATAGAATGGATGAAACAATGGTTGTTTTATCCTTAACAGATTTTTCAACCGAAATGCTATTTTTAAGGATGAATTTTGATTTTCTGAAACATTTTAATGTTTTTATTTAAAACATTTTTGTTGTTTAGTACATATTTAGCATACCAATTCTAGAAATCAGATTTGTGAAGGTAGATGTGTCTAAAGCTTTTGTCAACACACCTGCCAACTGATCCTCTGTTGGAACATGGTGCAGAGAAATCAAACCTTTTTCATAGCTATCTCTAACAAAGTGATGTCTGATGTCTATGTGCTTTGTGGTTGAATGTGATACTGGATTTTTTATGATATTTTCAGCAGCTTGACTGTCCAACATGAGTGGAGTCCTTAGTGTAGTTATCCCAAAATCCAGCAGTTGATTTTGAAGCCACATAAGTTGGGCTGTACAGCTTGCAGCATCAATGTATTCAGCCTCAGCTATTGAAGTTGAAACAGCTGCTTGCTTTTTGCTTTGCCATGAGACTAAGGCATTCCTTAGAAACTGGCACCCTCCTGATGTAGACTTCCTTGTTGTGTGGCATCTAGCAAAATCACTATCTGAATAACCTGAAAGCTCAATGTTTCCATTAGCAGGATACCAGATACCAAGTGTGGGAGCACCTTTTAGATATCTGAATATACTTTTTACAGCAATAAGGTTTGATTTTCTAGGTGAAGCCTGGGATCTTGCACAAACACAAGTGGCAAACATAATGTCTGGCCTAGATGCAGTTAAGTACAATAGAGACCCAATCATGCATCTGTAATGTGTCTGGTCAACCAGTTCATCCTTGTCATCAATAGTGAGTAGCTTGACTGTACTCATGGGTGTACTACATGGCTTACAATCATTCATCTCAAATCTAGTTAGCAAATTTTTCACATATTTGTTTTGATGAATGAATGTGCCATTTTGCAGCTGCTTCACTTGGAGACCAAGGAAGCACTGAAGTTCACCCATAGCACTCATTTCAAAATCTGCTGTCATGAGTTCCCTAAACTCTTCACACATTTTGTTAATGTGGATCCAAAAATGATGTCATCCACATATATTTGAACAATCATTAAGTCTTTCCCTCTCTATTTTAAAAATAAGGTTTTATCAATTTTACCTCTTGTGAAACCAATGGATAAGAGAAAGGTGGAAAGAGTTTCATACCAGGCCCTAGGTGCTTGTTTTAATACATACAAAGCTTTGTTGAGTTTGTATACATAATCAGGATGGAATGTGTCTTCAAAACCAGGTGGTTGACATACATACACTTCCTCCTGAATTTTGCCATATAGGAATGCACATTTGATGTCCATCTGATACCCCTTGATGTTATGGTTGACAGCAAAGGCTAGGAAGAGTCTGATAGCTTCTACCCTAGCTACAGGAGCAAAGGTTTCATCATAGTCTATCCCCTCTTCTTGTCTGAAGCCTTGAACCACAAGCCTGGCTTTATTCTTGACAATTATACCCCTTTCGTCAGTTTTGTTTTTGAAGACCCACTTTGTGCCAATTGGACAAACATCCTTTGGCAGTGGTACAAGTTCCCATACTTGTTGTCTTTTAAACTGAAGGAGCTCTTCCTGCATGGCCTCTACCCAACTGTTGTCTTTTAGTGCCTCTTGGTACTTGACAGGTTGTGTGAGAGATAGAAAGCCTGCGAAAAGACAGATGTTTGAGGATTGGCTTCTTGTGAGCACACCCTCTCTGATGTTGCCAATGATTTGATCTGGTGGATGAGCTCTTAGGTAGATTAGATCTCCCTGATTTGATTTGGTGACTCTGTTGATGTAACATCTGTTTGCACTTCTGTAGTGCCAACAGATGTTTGAAATGGAGGTGGGGGAATGGGTCCAAGTGGTGTGAAACTGGACTGACTTTTGTCAACAAAGGTTTGACTTTTGTCAACAGATGATTGAGCAGTGGATGTAATCGGTGAAGTAGTGGTTTGAGGGTAAGACTGGCCAACAGTGGCTGACTCAGCTATGACAGAGTTTTGACAGGTGTTTTGAACAGCTGTTTCTCCTGATATAGTGACTTGGAATCACAACATCTGTTCTGTAGTCTTGTTGTGGAGATTGTGAAATACCTGCAATGTTAGTTTAGACAGTAATATCTTCAAATTTGAATTTATCTAAATCAAACAACTCAGCAGGATTTGCTGGGATTTTTAGGGATGAAAGTTCATTGAACTTTACATTTAGAGTTTCTTCTATTGTCTTGGTCCTTGTGTTAAACACATTGTAGGCCTTGGCAGTAGAAGAGTATCCCAGAAAATATCCACAATCTACATTGGCTGCAAATTTTGAAATGGAATCTTTAAGATTTAAAATGAAACATGGGCAGCCAAAGATTTTGAAAAATGAGATTAGTGGTTTGATTTTGAACAAAATTTCATACGCAGTCTTTTGATGTCTTCGGTTGATTAAAACTCTATTTTGAACATAGCAAGCAGTGTTTCCAGCTTTCTCCCAGAAGGACAGTGGCAAACCAGAATCTGCTAGCATGGTTCTTGCAGCTTCAATGAGAGTTCTATTTTTCCTCTCAACCACCCCATTTTGCTCTGGTGTTCATGGGATGTTGTACTGCCTCACAATCCCTTTTGACACACAGAAATCATCCAACTCCTTATTTTTAAACTCTGTCCCATTGTCACTCCTAAAGACTTTTACTGGCAAGTCATATTTTTTTCAACTTTGGTGACAAAGTCCTTCAAGATACCTGTAGTCTCATCCTTAGAATGTAAAAATTAAGTCCATGTAAACCTAGAAAAATCATCAAATATGACAAGACAAAATCTCTTTCTTCTTAGACTCATGATTTTAACTAGGCCAAACAAGTACATGTGCAACAATTGTAGACATTGACTTGTTTTGGACTCATCAATGGATTTGTAACAGCTTTTATGTTGTTTTCCTTTTAAGCAGGAAACACAATGCTCATCATATTTGAATTCTTTTGATGGTAAGCCTCTGACAAGGCTTTGTTTGGAGAGTGAGTTGATAGTTTGAAGGTTGGTGTGACCCAGTCTCCTATGCCACAATTCTGTCTCCTTTGTGGAGGCAGCAGAAAACAGATAGACATTTGCCATAGGAATGTCCTTCAACATATCAACCACATAAACATTGCCACTCCTATGAGCAACAAGTTGTGCTTTCCTCTCAGCAATGATGGTATCATCTTACAAGTTTTCTTAGTGAAGCTCATTTGTGATACACTAAGATTATTAAATTTAAGATTATCAATAAGATTGACATTTTCAAACTTGAGTTTCCCAGCCTGAACAGTCCCTGAACCCAACACCTTACCTTTTGAATCATTACCAACGGATATATCACCCTCTCCATGAGCTAAGAAGTCCAGAAGAAGGGCTCTACATCGTGTCATGTGCCTGGATCCTCCATTATCTACATACCAAAGGCTATCTAAGCAACCAGAAGCTCCTTGCACATCAGTAATGGATCAGTTTTAGTGAGTGTCCAAAGCCAAGTTGGCTTTGGATGGGTCCACAAACTTTATAGCCTCAAGCTTAGGAAGGTGATTAGTGGTTTGAACTAGTTTTTGAATCAAGTTCAACAACTGTTGCTGACCATTTTCCAGTGCTTGGATGTCAACACTTGGTGCAACAGATGTTTGATCACTTCCTGACAGATGTGGGAATTCTGTTCACTCTTGGTTTAGAAGGGCTTTCGGGTTCTTCATAAACATGTGACAGATTATGACAAGGTGGTTTTCCATATCCCCTTGGGTACTTGTTGGTGGGTGGAGCAAAAGACTGTTTGGGTTTTCCTTTTGATGTACTCACCACTTGATTTGCAAGAGTTTTAGCCTTGTACTCTTATATTTTGACATCAAAATTTTTGAGATACAGGCACTCTTTGGTTTTGTGATTCTTCTTACCACGTATTGAGCATGTGGTCTTAGAATCACACACACTTGTTCCTTTGTTGATATCATATGCTTTTAGAGGAAAACAGTTTTTAGTAACATGATTCTTCTTTTCACAGAAATCACAGAACAAGTGAACAGACTTTTCTTTCTTTTTCCCTTTTTCAATCTTCTTTTCAACAGATGTTTGATCATCTGCTGGAAGATCTATCAAGGGAATGACCTTTGCCTGTGGTGCTTTCTAACCATCAGGGGTTTTGAAGTCAACTGGTTTGAAGTTTTCAAGAGTACCACACTCATCAGACCAAGTAGGTTTAAATTCATATTTTTCAAGTTCGGTGAATGATGAGGAACCTTCTGGTTTTTGAAGAACAGTTTTCTTGCCATTAGGTTCAGTGATATTAATCTCTTGACCCTTCAAATTAGTTGGTACTACCTCAACTAACTTTTGATCCCTTTTGTCAGTGTTTTCAAAAGCTGGAGTAGTGGTTTCAAAACCAAAACCAAACTTCACATGACTTTTGGTTTGTTTGTTGAGGAGCATCTCATAACCTTTGCAAGATTCTACCCATTTCTGACATTCAACTTGGGTGGTCTAAAGCTCACTCTTGCAACTATGATATTTAGTTATCATAGTTTGGAGCTGGTCTTTGGTTATAGTTGCTTCATGTTTTAAGCTGCTTATTTCAGATTCTTTATCAGTCAATTTTGATTTTAACTCTTTTGAAAGTTTTTCAAATTGAACTTCATCATCTAAAATTTTCTTCCTAAGGTTTACATTTACCTCTTTGATGTTAGCAAATGCTGTTACACATTTGTCAGAACACAAATCTTTAAGGATTTGAGGAGATACCTTAGCAGCAGCCATCAATGCACAATCATACTTGCACTCACAATCATCAGATGCACCCTAGGGATCTGAGAGATTCACAACCTCTTCTTCAGATTTTGCATCTTCAATTACTTCATCAACAGTATTGAAGAGGAAAAAAGTTACCTCTTTATGGTTTAGAGAACTAGATCTGAGAGTCGATGTTTAGTGGTAAGAGAAGTGAACTGGATCTTCAATAACCTGCAAAACTAGACACCGTTAGGCTCGCCACAGGGGAGAGGAGATGTCTCTCTGTGACCACCCTCCGGCGTGAGAATAAGTATGGTTTTAAGAAGTTTAAGAAGTTTGGAAGAAGATGAGTTGGTTGAGGAAAAGTTGAGTTACCAAATGAGGAAATTTGGTGAGTATTTATACTTTTTGTAATGGGCTTCGGTGGCTCAGGGCCCATGGGCCTTTTCACCGAAGCCTAGTCCCTTCGTTCCTGGGGTTCGGTCCGACCTTTATTGTGTTGGTTCGGCAACGCTACGTTTCAATCCATACTTCGAGCTGATTCCCCTGATTGATGTGGTTGTTGGGGACTGATATGTTCTAATGGGATAATCTCTATTAGCCCAGAGAGAAGTTTGGCAATTTCTATGGTTTCAGGTTTAGAAGTTTGTGGTAAAGGTTCAGCAGTTTCAAAAGAAGGGTCAGTTGGTATGGTTTTCTTGAATTTCTTTCTTTTGAAGAGAATTGTGATTGGTGCTCTTGTGGGAGTTTGAGATGGATGAGACTGAGAGGATGTTTTAGTCACATCTTTGTCAAGTGCAGATTGCACATTGGCAAGTTCAGGCATCTCAACTTCCTGAACTGCCTTTCTTTTAAGGCTGGTGGGTTTTGGTTTTGGTTGTTTAGTTTTCTTGGACTTTTTGGGTGATAGTTTGGAAGATGAGGGTTCCATGGGGACTGTTGTTTGTTCCCCTTGGTCGTCTTCTGGCCAGGCAACTGGTTTATTATGCCTAGAGTATGCTTGTGAGGTTAATGGGTTTAAAACAGTTGTTTTACCCACAAGCACCTCTTCTCCAAGTTCTTTAATTATGCATTGCATAATGAACCTTAGATACAACAAAAACTTCTTTTTAGAGTTTTGGTGATGCAACACCAACTCATTAAAGAAAAGTGCTAATGCCCTGAATTTTGTTTCAATCACAATGGAATGAAAAATAGATTGAAAAGTAGAGGGCATCTAATCATAAGATCCAGTTTTTGGACTCAAACACATGATGATGTAATGAAACAAAAGTTTGTATTTAGGTTCAAAAAATTTCTTAAAAATAGTAGCATGTGAGAGAGTACATTCGTAACCACACTCTGTCATGGTCAGATGAATTTCAGAGTTTGGAAATTGATCTGGGGCATCCACATCATCTAGACCCAGTTTAATCCCCAAAGTTGCTGGTGTGGTTGCCATTGTTCTCCCTTGGATGGTTGATTTGAGGGAGATCACTTGATCATTCAGTGTCACCGTCTCTGTGTTCGCCCAGAAATCATTTAGAGTTTCAGTGTGGATTGGAGGATCAATGGTAAGGGCAGTGAAGTATTGGGATTTAACGACTAAATCAATTATTTCGTCGTATTGGGACCAGGCTTCATGTTTCTCAAAGTATCCTCTTTGATTGTGTCCCCGTTTCAGTGTTAGAGCCTTGTGGTTTGTGTGTGTGCGGATCGAAGAGTGTTTTTGTTTGCAGGTTAAGGGTTTGAGAGTGTTTTGAGAGAGAAGGAGGGAATTTTGCTTTTTGAAAGGATAAGTGTTGGAAAAAGTGTTTATCAGAAGTTTATAACCGCCCTAGGTCAAACTTCTGAAGTGAGAAATGTCTGATTTACCCTTAATGACAAAACTGCTGATGAAGAACAACTATCATCAGTAGTTCCCATTTTCTCTTCAGTAGTTTGTTAACAACTGATGAGAAAGTTTTATAAACACTTTATTCATAACTTCTGAAGATTATTTTATCAGAAGTTAATCATTTTTCAGAAAATATTCCCATACTGATGTTTTGTTCATCAGTAGTTTCTCTCCTTTTGTTTTTCAGAAGTTTTGGACTAAAAACAGATGTAAGTGAAAAACAAAATATGTGCAGAAAAGTAAAAGAAACACTTACAAATTTAGCATCCCAAGCATGGATACTAACTTCTGAAATGTTGATGTGTCAAGGGGTTTAGTGAATATGTCAGCTATTTGATTTGCTGTTGTCACATGCTTCACTTCAATCTTGCTTTTTTCATAGCAATCCCTTATGAAATGATACCTGATTTCAATATGTTTAGTCTTTGAGAACTGAATAGGATTTTGAATGATGATAATGGCAGATTACTGTCTACAAGCAATGGTGTATTGGTCTCTTTGATTCCATAATCAAGAAGTTGAAATTGGAGCCATTGTATATGTGATGTACAACTTGCAGCTGCAATGTATTCAGCTTCAGCAGTTGAAGTTGCAACAGATGTTTGCTTCTTTGATTGCCAGGACACTAGACAGTTTCCCAAGAATTGACAACCACCCGATGTTGATTTTCTTGACATTTTGCACCCTGCATAGTCACTATCTGAAAAAGCTGATAACTTGGTATTACTAGAAGCAGGATACCAAATTCCAAGTGTAGGAGTTCCTTTCAGATATCTGAAGATTCTTTTGACTGCAATTAGATGTGATTCCCTAGGAGCTAATTGATATCTACCACAGACACATGTTGAAAACATAATATCTGGTCTAGAAGAAGTTAGATATAAAAGGGAACCTATCATACATCTATACATGGTTTCATCAACCCGTTTTCCTTGATTATCTGGTTCAACTTGTGTGGTAGGTGTCATGGGAGTGGAACATGATTTACAGTCTTCTAAAGAAAATTTGTTCAATAATTCTTTAACATATTTAGATTGATGTATAAAAGTTCCATTTGTTTATTGTTTAATCTGCAGTCCTAAAAAGTATTGCAGTTCTCCCATTGTACTCATCTCAAATTTTGATTGCATGAGTTTCTTAAATTCATCACATAGTTTTGTGTTTGTTGAACCATATATGATATCATCAACATAAATTTGAACAAGTAAGACATGATTTTCAACATTTTTAATGAAAAGAGTTTTATCAATGGAGCCTCTTGTAAAGTTATTTTTGAGCAAAAAGTTGGAGAGTGTTTCATACCAGGCTCTTGGAGCCTGTTTTAGCCCATAAAGAGCTTTGTCAAGTTTGTACACCCACTCAGGATGAGAAGGATCCTCAAACCCAGGTGACTGACAAACATACACTTCCTCTTTGATCTTTCCATACAAAAATGCACTTTTAACATCCATTTGAAAAACTTTTATTTTGTTGGAAATGGCATAGGCCAGAAATCACCTGATGGCTTCAAATCTTGCAACCGGAGCAAAGGTTTCATCATAATCAATTCCTTCTTCTTGAGAGTAACCTTGTACCACCAGTCTTGCCTTGTTCTTAATAATCATACCATCCTCATCTTGTTTGTTTCTAAAAACCCATCTTGTGCCAATTGGTAGCTTGTTTGGTGGTAAGGGACAGATTTCCCAAACCTGTTGCTTCTTGAATTGAAGCAACTCATCTTGCATAGCTTCCACCCAATTGTTGTCTTTGAGGGCTTCTTGGTACTTCTTAGGTTCCAACTGAGAAATGAATGTTGAGAAGAAGCAAAAGTTGGAAAGCTGGTTTCTTTTGAGAACACCTGATGCAATATCACCCATGATTTGTTCCAATGGATGATCTTTGTGTTCAATCAGTTGTTGTAAACCACTGACAGGTGTAGGTGGCTCTTGTACTTCATCAAACAAACCACAGAGGTTTATAATGTCTGGTTCAGGTGTTTGAACATCTTCAGTAGTTGTAGGAGCTGAATCAGATGTTTGAGTTTGTACATCAGCAGTTGTTGAATCAGATGTTTATGAAACTTCTGATGGTTTGAAAGTTGACTTAATGACTGTTTTAGGAGTCCATGGTGCTGGATCGTCATCAACAAACCTCTGATCACCATAATAAGTAGGTTTAGATGAAGTGACAGTCTTTTCAGGTCCGAAATGGAAGCTGTCAAGGTCAAAGAGTTCAGCAGGATGTGCTGGAATAAGAGTGTGCTTTGATTCATTGAACTTGACATTCAGTGTTTCTTCTACTATCTTGGTTCTTGAGTTAAAAACCTTGTAGGCTTTTCTAGTGGAAGAATAACCAAGAAAATAACCTGAATCAACTTTAGCAGCAAACTTTGAAATAGAGTCTTTAATGTTTAGAATGAAATATTGACATCCAAAAGCCTTGAAAAAGGAGATAAGGGGCTTCATGCCATGAAGAACTTCATAGGCAGTTTTGGAGTGTCTCTTTTTTACAAGGACTCTATTTTGAACATAACATGCAGTGTTAACTACTTAAGCCCAAAAATACAATGGTAGGCCTGAATCAGCTAACATAGTTCTTGCTGCTTCAATTAATGTTCTGTTCTTCCTTTCTACCACACCATTTTGTTCAGGAGTTCTGGGAACACTGAATTGTCTAATAATTCCTTTAGACAAACAGAATTCATCCAGAGTTTTGTTCCTGAACTCTGTCCCATTATCACTTCTAATGGCTTTGATAGATAGAGAATATTGTTTCTCTATTTGTAGAATGAAGAACTTGATGATTTCAACTGTCTCATCCTTGGAAAATAAGAAGAATACCCATGTGAATCTTGAATAGTCATCAATGATGACCAAGCAATACTTCTTCTTACCCAGGCTCATGATTTTTACTGGCCCAACTAAGTCCATATGGAGTAGTTGAAGATATGCAGTTGTTTTTGATTCTTCAATAGACTTATATGAGGACTTATGCTTCTTTCCCTTTAAACAAGATACACAGTGTTCTTGACACTGGTATACCTTTAAAGGTAGACCTCTGACCAAGCCCATTTTTGTGACTTTATTTATGGTTTTAAAGTTCACATGGCCAAGTCTCCTGTGCCAGAGATCAGTCTCTGAAGTTGATGCCTTTGAGAAGAAACAGGCAGTATTGTTCAGTACTTTGTCCTTTTCAATGTCCACTGCATAGACATTGCCACATCTTTTGGCTATTAACAAAGTATGATCTTCAATGATCTTCTCTATCAACTTCTGGCCTTCTGGTGATATGATCTTGCATGATGTCTTTGTGAAAAAGGAAGAATATCCTTTATGACACATTTGTGACACACTCAGCAAGTTGTACTCAATGTTTTCAACCAGATTGACCTTGTCAAACTGTATTTTGCCAGAAGAGACATTGCCATGTCCTAGCACATATCCCTTGGCATTGTTCCCAAAGGATATAGATCCTTCTCTTTGACTGATAAAGTTGTTTATCAGGTATCTGCATCCTGTCATGTGCATTGAGCCTCCACTGTCAACATACCAAATGCTATTTAAGCCTCTGGAGACCCTCTGCACAAAGTAGCAAATTAGTTAGATTTGGGAACCCAAGCCAGTTTGGCTTTGGGTTTGCTCTTGAGAACATTAACGGTTTGTTCTTGACCAGGTTGAGGAATCCATGTCTTTTTGGCAATGGATTTTTTTATTAAGAGCAATGGTGGTATCCTTTTGAGGACCAGCATCAACCTTGGTCATCAGTAGTTGTACCATATACATGAGATCTTTAATCTCAGCAGTTTGTGAAACTGCTGATGATGTAGGTCTAACTACTGAAAGAGAATTTTGAGAAAAAGACTTTTGTTGAGATTTCATCTTTTTCTGAGAAAAGGTGTTGACTGGTTGTTGTTTCTTGGGAGAAAAGGTTTCTTCAAAATCATTTTTGAGTTGTTTTCCCACAACCAGTTGTGAAATTTTCTTGATATACTGAATTCCTTTTTTGTATCTACAAAATTTTGTCTTGTGGTTAAACAAACCACAGATTTCACATTCTTTTGCCTTTTCTTTTTCATTTGAAGGCAAATTTCTGACTGTTTTGATTTGTTTTAGGTCATCAGTAGTTTTCAGGTTCTCAACTCTTGATGTAGATGAAACTACTGATGGCTTAAAGTCAGATTTTATCAATACTTCTGAAGAACTTTCTTTGTGAGTATTTAGAAAGTTTTCATGAAAAGATGTGCATTCTTTCTCTTCAGAAGTTTCATCTAAAACAATTTTTCTCCCATCTTCAGTAGTTTTGGGGAAAAATCAGTTGGCGTTTCAATGTGATTGTACCCTATGCCAAACCTAACATATGATGCACTTTGTTTGTTAAGCAGCAGTTGGTACCCTTTACAAGATTCTACCCATTTTTCACAAACAACCTTGGTGTTAGCAAGCTCTTTTCTGACATTTCCTAGGTCTTCTATCATGATTTTAAGTTGTGCTTGGGTTTCAATAGCATTGTTTGTCAATTTAGAATTTTCTTTTGCCTTTGCAACAAGTTTTCTTTCTAAATCACATTCCATCTGAGTAAATTTTCTCTCAGAGTCATTTGCTTTGCATTGTAAATGCACATTGGTCTCTCTTATGAGAGCAAAAGATTCTTTACATGAAGTTGAACAAAGTTTTGTTAAAGATTCTTTTGATACCTGAGACAGGGCAGATTTTTAGGTGCAGCCCTCTAATGCCATTAAGGCAAAATTCTTTCTGCCATTGTCAGGTTCTCCCCAGTTGATGTCAAACATTTTGTTGTCTGCATCAGGATTGCACTCAGTAGTGTCAAAAGGAAGACTGCTCCAGTGAACATACCCTGAGGTGAACAAACTTTGTTGTGAGGGTTGCTGAGTCTGTGGAGGTTGTTGAGCAGTTGGAATGGAAGGGATTGACTGTTGGCTCTACATCTGTTGAGCATGCATCTGTACATATTGTACTTGTGGCACATATTGGATTTGTGGAGCTTGTGCCTGTACAAAATGTGCACTTCCCTGTGTTCCATTATTCCTATTATAACTAGGGTTAAACTGATTTCCAGACTGAGATTGGTTGTAGCTAGAGCTTCTACACTCTCTAGCAAAGTGCCCCAACTTTTGACACTTATGACATCTAAGCTTAGATTTGTTAAAACCAATTTTTGTAGAACTGTTTAGTCCTGGAAATTTCCTTCCTGACCTTTATAAAATTTGTTTGTTTTTATACTTAACATGTCCAGTTGATGTAAGATGTCCATTTCTTCTAAGTCATCACTGCTGAAATTTTTTAAATCATCCATGATAAAACACATGTTATCAGCAGTTTGACTATATTCATCATTGTCATAACCTGGGAATGATCTTTCTGATGAGATCCCAGCAGTTATGTCAATCTAGTCAAAAGATCCAAAACTATTTGAACAAGTAGGTGAATCTTGTCCCAATAGTGCTGTACTACCCGGTAGATAGTCATCAGCAGTTTTGTATGCGCGTAGGATCGTCTAAACAACAAAGATAATGATCAAACAAGTTCAATTCAGGTTCGGAATCCCTGAATTGATCACAAAATGATAATAAAACTAGCAAAACACGGAAATCATCATTAACATAATCATTTCATTCATAATCATTTACACATCAAAATGTTGTTAAATATGATAAAACACTGTTACAGACTCAAAAGATAACCCTAGGGAGAAACACACACAGGGAGGGAAAACAAATGACCAAAAGTTACATTCAAAAAGTTGATTCGACCTTATATAGGCCTGCACATTCGCCCAAATGACTTGGTCGAATGTGCAGGTTCGACCGTTTAAGGTGGGCGAACCAACACACATACATAAGCAAAGTTACATTCGACCTCCTTGTTTCTCCTTCGACCGTTTAGTCTTCCTTAGACCATTCAAAAAGCTACCTTCGACCATACGACTAGAAACAAAACATTTGTAATTCGCAATCCAATAGCATTAGTCGCAATATGTGCATCAACAAACTCCCCCTCGACTATTGCTTGGATTGCTTGAGTCTTCGTTCTTCGTCCATCGTCTTGTTCATCAGTTTGATGCGCAATAACGTCTTTTGTTCCTTTGTCATCACTGGTTCATGAGTTTGTTTCAGCGTTTTCTTTTCGACATTCTGCACCTTCACAAACTTTTCCAGTTTCTTGTCGAAGTCACATCCAGCATTCACATCCCATTCAAAGCATAAGAATACCACACGTTGGTATTTGCTTGCCTGTTCACTGTCTTTTGCTTCGCAATAGATTGGATTATATTACAACATGATGATATCTTCATGCGAGCAGTTAATCAGCCACATAGGATCAAAAATATGAATCTTCTTAAAATCCTTTGCACCATCCTTCAAAACAATAATAGCCTCTGCAGTCTTCCAATCATAATACCACCACATGAAATCCTTTGAAAAGTGTTGTGGAATCCGCATCAAAGGAATATGCTTCAACACTTTCGGTGGTTTATACTTAAAAGTCACCATAGGCATTCCCGTAATATCATCTTTCTCCTTCTTATGGACAATCCTTTTAGGATTCTGTGGGGTAAACACATCCCATTTCGTCCTACTCTCTTTGGCTATTCTATCAGCAAAGTAACCAACCAGATGATTGTTCACTGAAGCACCTGACATCTCATATCTGCAGATATCTCTAACAGCCCAGTATGGTAGTGTCTTGATATCATGGAATCTTTCAAAGTACAGGATTACTTTCTCCCATTTCACCGCGACACATTTCAGCTGTCTTAAGTACTTCCAGCCGAGAGCTTTCCCTTTAAACAAATCATTGTGAAACTTGTAAAAGCTACCTTGAACATTAATCTTTGGACGGTTAGCTTCTTTCTCTTTAAGCTTCCTCAAAAGTTCTTTCAAAGCGTCAGATTGTTCTATGTTTGGCTTTTGACAATCTGAAAACACCTCTTCAACAAACTTCTTACTCTTTTCATGAGCAAGTTTCTCAGCCTGACTCAACAGCTCATCAGTGAATTCAGGAAATCCAGAATCTTTGTTATTCTTAAAGTATTCTGGATATTCCTCGCTAGTAATATCCTCAATCTCTACCTCTTCAAATACTGGAACGTCTCTGTCATCGGAGTGATTACCTGCTTCTTTCTCAGGTATGTTTGGTATCTGATTATCACTCATCAACTCCTCCAGAGATTTACCAACCTGTTTCGCCAGTCCTTCCAATATCTCCTTAGACATGGATGCAGAAACTTCTCCATCTTCTAAATCAGGATCATTGTACTCCAGCTCAAAATGCATGTCATTCGATTCAAATATCTCTGGAAACCTGCCTGTCATCTCGATCATCCAGACTCTGTCAGTCAACATTTGGCGATACAAATTCTTGTCATCTTCAGATAAAGATCTGATCTTTTCATTCCAAAAGATATTATCATCGTCAGTAGTACCACCAGGAGCTTCCGAACTTGATTCTCCTGTGTCTTTCCCCGATCCTCTCTTCTCATACTTATACTTTTCAGTATCATCATCATCATCATCATCATTGTCAGAACTAGCAGAGCTATTTACCTTCACCTGAATCATTTCCTGAACCATCATCATCACCATCATCTTTCTTTTTCTTCTTAGGAGCATCACCGGCATCCTCATTCAACTCATCATCTTCTTCTTCTTCATCAGATGGTTCATAATCAACTTCCTCTTCATCACGCTCTTTATCTTCTTCACCAGCTTGTAGTTGAGGAGCTTTAGAGTACAAATCTTTTATCAGATTATTCATACTCTTGTTGTCTGCTTTCAGCTTCTTGTTCTCCTCCTTCATTGTAATGTATCTTCTGGTGTTTCTCTGCTCATGCTTTAACAACTTCTTGTTTTCTTTCTGAAGTTGCTTAATCTTAGCTTCCAGAGCTTCATGATTCTCATGTGACGATTCAACACCATCTAACATCTTTATGTCATTGCTTCTCAACTGTTCAATCTCTGCTTGTTGCTGATTTATAATCTTCATCATGTCAGCAAGCTTCTGGTTAACTGCAGTCATCACATCACTATCTACAGTAACCTTAGGTGTTGAAGCTTCAGCAACAGGAATCTTTCCTTTCTTTAACTTCTTCAACACTCTATCCAATGCATCATTGAATTCATCAGTTGGCAATTCAGTATGTTTAGCAGCAGATGATGTCTTTTGTTTCTTTGCTACTGGGGATGTGATGGGTGATTTAGAACTAGATACTGCAGGCAATTTCTTTTCCATCAATCAAACTCTCTATATCTCTAGCTCTTTTCTCCATCGGCTTCACCACTTTCTCTTTCTTCTTATGCATAGGCTTCTTCTGTTTCTCACCTATCTTTGGCGATCCTCCAAAATCTTCGGATCCCAATCCCAAACCTTCATCTGTTTCATCTAATGCAATAGGACTTTTTGTCCTTTTCTCTTCAACAGACTTGTTAAGACTTTCAGACTCACCAGCCACAGTGGCCTTGGGCGTGGTGCTCTTAACAGTCTCATTCTCTGAATCCCATCTCTCATCTTCTAGTGTCTCTTCAGAATCAACAGACACTTCATCAACCAGATGTAAACCCTTCTTGGCTACACTCTTCTTCCTTCTAGAAACCTTCTTCTGAGCGGATTCTACATCATCTTGTTTTTCTTTACCTTTCCCAGTCTTTGCACAAACGTTCACAACTTGACGCTTTCTCTTTGCAACAGGATTAACTGGACATAAAGGATTGTCTTCATCTGAATCACTGTTATCATGTCTAACCTTATTCTTTCCTGGAACTACATATCCTGGGTTAATCAGATGACCAAAGAGGTTCTTGTGTGGTGGTCTTTCATTCAACGACACGCCCTTATAACCCTTCATTCTAACAAGAGTATGCAGATTCATGTGATCCTGTACAACAATCTGGGTAGGATCTCTTCTCAAATTCTTATGCTTCTCATCAAGTATCAACTGTATGAATCTCGGATATAACAAAAACTTCTTGTTCTTTAAACCTCTGAGTGGTTCCAGCATGTGTTCAAGTATCATACCAGATACATTGAACGGCTTGTTCAAAATAAGAGGAACCATCAAAGAACTAATGCTCTTTCTCATAACATCATACCCTCCACTCACTGATCCAAATACTTGCAACATGACGTGAGGGAGATACTTGAACTGAGGGCATAACTTCTGTCACACCACACCAATGGCAGAAACACGTGGCGTGACGCTCGAAAGCATATCAAAGTCAAGAATAACAAAAACTATATTTAATAGAAAAGATCATTATATTAAGATGTCGAGAAGGAGTACTTTGTTTCAATCGTTACATAAAATAACAATCATTAAGTTTCAAAGTGGGGTGTTTCCATTTATGTCCCAACCCGATGGTAACAATAGATGAAACCCCGACCAATATCCGACATCCCGAATTTCACCGCACTAGCCCCATATCTACTCAGCACTAGTTACCTGAAATATATGTTTAAAAAGACGTCAATATATAAAATATTGGTGAGTTCACAGGTTTTAGTTTCATAATAACAACATTTTTACACCCTGTGCAGATCCAGCACAATTTGTGGCCTTTGTAAGGAGTAGCTAGTTCCTACAAAACTACGATGATGAGCAATCCCCTGAATCCAATAACCAAACCAAGACTAATAAATATGCCCTGCGATCACCAGTTGTTTCTCGGCAAATAACAACTTAGTTCAGAATACATGCACCCCAGGCATACGCCGATGCATAATCGACGCTATCGATTAGGGGTGGGCCTTGTCAGGCACCAATAGTACAATCCAAATTTTCCTTCGGTTTCATTTCCCTGAATTAATGGTTACAGTAGCGAGGACTCAACCCCGAGTGGCGAACACATATCAAAACTCAAGTACTCATCATGCCACTTATCACATTTTAACCTTTGAAAAACATTTCAACATGTGACAACATTTGACAAACATATCTTTCCCCCAATTAAAACAGTAAAATGGGGCCGTGAAACTCACCTGATGTACATTGTACAATCAAATAGCAGAGAATAGCAAGTCCATGGTCAAGCACCTGCGAACGTCCTAGTGCGTGTAAGTCACTAAGTCTATAGCGTGTGTTTTTCCGGCAAGTTGTACACCCAACTCCCAACACCACCATTTACATCTAATTCCCCGTTTATAAAAAACCTTTGTTTTTATATATCTCCATATGTTAGAAAATCTATATTTTTATAAAACTCCATTTTATAAAAATACACTTTTATACAAGATACATATTTGTAATTTGCTACTATTTCCAAAACCAACCTTGCAAAGTCAACAACTTACATTTTTGACACCAACCTTTCCTAAGTTACATTTTTAGATGCAAGTTTCTAAAAATGACATTTTATGTCCCTTAACTTCTAAAGTTACCAAGATAGTCATTTAACTTCCAAAAGTTACATTTTCTTCTCAATCTTTCAAAAATGACAATTTTCTACTAAACTAGTAGACTTTATTTTGTCATCTTTGTCATGGTAGATTATTTTTGTGTTCCAACATTATAAATAGTCCATAATACCCTTATTAAGGATAATAATAGTTGTATTTGGTGTATTAAGTCCATTTTGTCCAACATGATGATTTTATGTCCACATCTTATAATATGTAACTTTTGTATTTTTGATTTCTAACAAAATCAAACCTATTTCTTGTTTTAGATGATCATATTATGAAGATCAAAACCACTTTTAGGTATGTTCAAGTCACATTTATAAACAATGCCTTAGATCATCATTTAGACATGTGTATGTGTATTATTTATAATTTACAAAAACACTACATCACCAACATCAAACCTACGACCCATATATTCTTTTTAGAACATCCATTTTGTTAAAAGAAAACCATTATATCTTTTGTTTAAAACCATGTTCCAAACCCTATGTACAACTTGCTTTAAAACATAAAATTATAAACTTCCAAGAATGTAGATGCAGTTGTGCGACTAGCGCTTCGGATTGTTCAATAAACTTGTTTTGATAAATGTCGAAGGTGCGAAGGAGAAATGAAAGGTGCGAAGGAACAGTTTTGTTTGGTCGAAGGAGAATCAAAGGGTGCGAAGGAATGGTTTTGGACGAACGTAGAATAGAGTTTTATGTATGGCTTGGTTCGACCGATTGATTTGGTCGAACCTGCACATTCGCATGAACTGTTTGGGCGAATGTGCAGTCTATAAATACTCAAGCTAATTTTTTTAATGTAACTTTGAGTCATTTTATTCCCTCCACTTTCTGATTCTCTCTCTAGGATATTATTTAGCTTAATTCACGTTCTTACCCTGTTTGTTTCAATCTGTAAACGTGTAATTGAGTTTATAATTAATGAAAAAGCTTTGAAATGATGATTTACGTGTTTTGATCTGTTTGATTATCATTTTGTGATTGTTTTAGGGATTCCGCACCTAAAACAAACTTGTTTCATCATTCTTTGTTGATTATACGATCCATACATCACATACAAAGTGGTATCAGAGCCATTCTGGATCAAACAACCACAAATTGATAGTTTCTCAGTTGATTTGGACCCAATTTTGGTCAAAAAGTTTCTGTATTCATTGAACAAACTGATATGATGAGTTTTTGATTGATTACAACTTGTTTTCATGGTTAAAATGGATAATTCTCTTTGATAAACTTGTTCCAAATCAATTCCGATTCAAAACCTGATTTAGATCATCAAAATCCATCAACTTTTGATAAACATGATCAAAATTAACTGATTTTCAAAGAATAACCGTTTTTGAATTACCAGGGGTCGAACCTAGAGAGTTTGGTCGAAAGTGTGATTTCTTTGGTCGAAAGAGAGAGCTTGTGGTCGAAGGTGTTGTAATTGTGGTCGAACGTAGACTTTCATTGCTTATTTGTGTTCATTCGCCCGTCTGTGTTACATTCGACTGATCGAACGGTCGAAGGAGAGGGAAAACGGTAGAACGAGAGAAGCAAACGGTCGAAAGAGTTTGTGTGATATCAGTCCACATTCGTACCATTCAAAACGGTCGAAGGAGAAGGATTTTTCTCATTCGCCCGTCCGTTAGTGCGAAAGAGTATTCTGTTTTTAAAACTTTTCTAATCTTTTCGTGTTTGAACATTTACAGGTTAAGATGTGGAACTTCCAACAATGCCAAGACCTAATCAAGCACCACAGCAGCAGACAACAAGAGATCCATGGTCAGTTGCAGCCCAGAAGACTAGTCCACCATCCCAGCCAATCAATTACATGGCTATGACTAGTTCTGCTTCTCAACAAGTTGTGCAACCGTTACAGCAACCAATTGACAACTATTGGGGAGTAGCAGCCGCTGCTGTTCATTCGCAGACGACCAATGCCATATCTACACTCATTCATGATCTATCATAAGGAAGTGGCAATCGTCCACCAAAGCTCATGGATATGATGGAATACAACACATGGAAGACAAAGTTCAAGATACATGTGGAGGGACAAGGTTTAGAGGGAGCTGAGGCATGGCAGATGATAGTGAAGGGTTATGTTGCTCCTATCCTGGAGAACACTGGAGAACCGATACCGTTGGAGAATTTGGCTGATGATGAGAAAAAGAAGTTTGTGATCGAGAAGAAGGCGTTTTCTCAGTTATCTTAGGCGATCAACACTGATTTGCTGCATCAGTTCGGATCGTGTACCACTTCAAAACAATTGTGGGATATGCTGAGAAACAGACATGATGGTAATGAGAAGACTAGGAAGCTGAGAATGGAAGAGCTTCGAAAAGAGTTCGAGAACTTTAGTTACATGGGCAATGAGACTCTAAAATAATTGGTTCCACGGTATTGCCATTTGCTCACAGAACTTTCGAGCTATGAGATCAGCATACCGATGTCAGAACTAGTGGATAAATTTGCTGATGCTTTACCACCATACTGGAACCAACACATTGAAGTGTTAAAGGAAAAGGATGCATACCAATATTGGACTATCAACGAGTTCATACAAAAACTAGAGAACAAAGAAATGGAGGAGAAGAGGAAAGCCAAGAGAGCGCAGATTCCACAGAACTCAGATGTATGTGAGTGGTACATCTACTTCTCTTTCTACTTCAAGCTCTACTTCAAATGTTGCACCTCATATTGCATGTGTATCCAATGTTGTTGAACCCACAAAAGTACCAATAAACTATCTTGCCCAAACTTCATCATACACACCACAATCTTATCAAACACCAAATTTCATTCCACCTTTTTCACCTTTACAACAAGCTGCCTGTTACACAGCAAGTCAACCTCAACAACAACAATATACTCCTCACATGAACCAAATGCAGATCACTCAAACACAATCAAATCAAAGCCCGATTGTGTTAGAAACTTCTAATCTTAACAATGTGACTGTTGAGATTGCTCAACAGCATGTTGCATTAGTATCTGCTATGGTTGCATCATACAACGGTTTAGTTGCTAGTCAGATTGGAAACAACAATCTCACCAATGAGGACTATGCACAAATCGATAAAGAGGAGATGGAGCTTATGGACATACAGTGGGCATTTGCGAGCATAATGAGAAGAGCCACTGATTTTATCTAGAAAACTGGAAGAACTGACCTGTCAACTTCTCCAAACACCACTTACGGCTTCAATAAAGCCAAGGTTACATGCTTCAATTGTGGTGAGAAGGGTCATTTCAAGAGAGAGTGTACACAGCCGGCTTAGCAAGGTAATCGAAACCCGTTCAATTCAACCTACCAAAACAAACAAAACCAAAACCAGAATCAGGTATCATACAATAGTCCCAACATCTCTATCTTTCAACCTCAAAACAACTACCAGAACAGTCAAAACACACAACAAAACACAAATACTAGACAACCAACATCTCAAAACCAACCACAACAGAATCCAAACCGAACCATTGTTCCCATCTCTACACCTAACACCCAAAACCAAACTGAAAATCAAAACCAAGCACTAGTGATTCAAAAAGATGAAGGTTTTGATTGGACGGGTATGCAATTGGGAGTGGAGGAGATTACTGCTGGAAATGTGGCTTGTGTGGCACAAAAGATGAGTTTGGATGAGCATGAGGAGATTGAAGAGGAGGTTGTGATAGAGAAAGTGTCGGAGTTGAAAATAGAGGAGTTGAATGAGGATGTGAATGTTGAGAGTGAAGACAAGAAGTCTGGAATGATTCTTGATTCTGTCACAGATGTTGGAGAGCAATATGATTCAGCTTATTCGGATATGGAGAGTGATTCTGACTCGGAAACTAGTGTGAATTCACTAGACGATGACATTGATCAGTTGCTAGCTGAAGCTGATTTCCTTATGACCCGAAAGTCGTGCATGGTGGATGATGCCTGCACCAAGATTGACTACTCAAAATTCTTCGCAGGGAAGGAAGCTCACTTCGCGCTGATGGCAATGACAGAACCACCTAAACCGGTAAGTTCTGAATCTCAATCTAAAGTGTGTGTTAAATGTGCTGATTTTGATAAATTGACAGAATAAAATAAGCTTCTCAAAGTACAACTTGAGTGTGCCAAAATAAACTGTCAAATTTATGTACTTGATGGTTACAAAAAGGATATTTCTGAACTCAAAAAGACTTTGTCTATAAAACAACTTGCCATTAATAACTATATTAATGAAATGGAAAACACCAAGTTAGAAATGGCAACCATCAAGTGCTTCGCTGAAAAAGTGAATAAAAAATTAGAGAGTTATAAGCACATTGCGTATGTAGTTGACCACATCATCGAAGAACCTTCACAGTCAAGTAGTGCAAACTACAAAGCTGTCCCATCTCCGGTGTTGTTCGAAAATCATAATCTACATGCAATAGCACCGGAGAGCATAGTCAAATCTGACTCCACATCAGATAACGAGTTCAACACTTCCAGTGTCGGAGACCCGTATTCTAATGTGAGACCTGTATTGGGAAACAATGAGGGTTTGGTCGCTGCAGATGATTCTAATGAAGAAGATGAACAGTCTGAGATGGTTGTTGAGAATGAAAGTGATATACCTGATGAAAATCATATAATCACTACTGAACCAGTCTCACCATCTCAAATTGTTCATCCCATGGCAAATGCTCATAGAAAGAATGTTGTTAAGAAAACTGAGCAGTCTATTGGTAAAAATGTTGAAAAGAAAGAGGTAAAGAAAATTGAGAAAAATGTGGTTAAAACTGTTGAAAAGAAAACTGAAACTAAAACTGAAAAACCAAATGAAATGAGCAACGAATCATGTGACAAACCTGTAAAAGTTTTCTATCGGATGCAAGGCTCCGATAAGATTTTGTCTGATGATGAATATCTGATTAAATTTGTGAATTATTCCAAAATTGAAAAGATCTGGCAGGAAAGTACAATTTGGTTCCCAAAACATGAACGAACCAATGACATTCCTTCAGCCATTTTAGAGAAAATTTATTCGGATAATTCTAAAGACGCAAAGGTCAATGTCACACAATTCGTTCTGCCAGTTGATAAGTCAAATAGTTTCATTGAACCGACTTACTCGAAGGAACCAACTCCTGAGAGTTTGAGAAAACAATGCATGGTTGATCAATATCCCATTGCAAGTTTTTCCAAGTCGCATATCAAAGAGAACAATGAAGAGTACCGTGCGTGTTTTAAGTGCGGGGAAAGGGGACATTTACTTGCCACCTGCCCGTATGTACGACATAAGAGGCACGAGGTGGAGATGAGGCAACGTCATGATTATCCGGTTGACAATTACAGTTATTCACAAAGACAGTTTTTCCCTCAGTCAGCACCTTATTATAACCAAAACAATTTTTACAACAAAAGGGAAAACCGTCCGATGACTTATGACAAACGCAACCGGATAGCCACTGAGAAACCGGTAAAGAAACCTGTGATGAACACAACTGCTGATAACAAAAAGGTCCCTCCTAAATCTAATGTAAAACCAGCAGTTGGACCTATCTCTGTTAAATCAGAGAGGGTAACCAAGAAGGTTGTTTTTAAAGACGAAGTAAAGAAACCGGCCGAGACCTCAAAATCTCAGATCCGGATCTTGAAAAGGTCTGAACAATCTTGGTCATCAAAGGAGTCTGAAGGTGCCTCAACTTCACAGAATGTGAAAACTGAGAAAAAGAAAGTTGAGTGTGAGAAGAAAGGGGTTGAGAAAACCCAAGATGTTTGTGAATCTAAAGAATCTTTGAAACAACCAGTTCAAAGACACAAGACCAAACAGGCTTGGGTCCCCCAAAAGATCTAATTGCTTTACTTGATATGTGCAGGGAGCTCCAGCTAGCCCTGTTAGCAGCCTATGGATTGTTGACAGTGGAGCTTCTGGCCACATGACAGGGGATCTCACGCTACTCTTTGATATCAAGAACATAAATGGAGGATATGTAGCGTTTGCAGGAAATAAAGGAGGCTACATTACGATGGAGGGTAGTGTTAGCAATGGGGTAGTGACATTTGAGCGGATATCGTATGTGAAACAGATAGATTACAATCTGCTCAGTGTTAGCCAAATCTGTGCCGCTTGAGCGTTTGCACATGGATTTATTCGGTCCAGTCAAGCGTAAAAGTCATGCCAGGGAATTGTACTGTCTTGTGGTGACTAACGATTATTCAAGATTCTCATGGGTTATGTGCTTACACCAGAAAAGCGACACGTTTGACAACCTGAAAGTTCTGTTTACACGTCTGGAGAATATCTATGGTCTAAAGATCAAACGAATCCGGAGTGATAATGGGACGGAGTTCAAAAACGCTCAGATGGAGGATCTTTGTGCAAACAAGGGAATTCATCATGAATACAGCGCTCCGTATACACCCCAGCAGAACGGTGTCGCAGAAAGAAAGAACAGGACTCTAATCGAAACAGCGAGAACTATGCTTGCGGACTCAAATCTTCCAGTCATGTTCTGGAACGAAGCAATTTACGCAGCATGTTACACTTTAAACCGTGTTTTAACAGTGAAGAAGTTTGGCAAAACTTCATATGAGCTGTTGAACCGACGAAAGCCGAATCTGGAGTATCTAGAACCATTTGGTGCCCCGTGTACAATGCTTAATCCTTCGGAGAAGTTCGCACCAAAGGCTGAAGAAGGTTATTTTGTTGGATATGCAACCCCACTAAAAAGGGTATTCAACAAAAGAACTAGAAAAGTCGAGGAGTGGGCTAACGTCGAAGTACAAAGATATACTCAAAATGTACAGGGTGGAGGTCCAGATTGGATGTTTGATTACAAAGACTTCTTTGAATCATTCAATCTAGATAGCATGGTTGAAGAAGCTGTACTCCGCTTATATTACGAGGTCGAAAACGCCGTGACTTCACCGTTAGTGCGTCCTATCACTGTAAATCCTCAAGCAGCTTCTAATGATACTACTGCTCCTGTGATGGAAGAAGAGGTGTTCCAAGAAGCTTCAACAACGCTTAATTCATCAGATTCAGAAGATGAAGACGATGATGCTACAAGTGAAGCTATTCTGGACAATGCTATAGTGACACCACCAGTGAACCCAACTACAACTGATGCTTCAACATCGAATGTGGGTAATGATCTGGTTTCTACAGAAAATTTGACGACTCAAACAGGAGTACAAGTACCTGATTATCCGGAATCACGGATACATCGGATACACTCGCTTGAACAGGTTATTGGTGATCCTGGTAGCAGCGTTATGACAAGAGGGCAATTGAGAAATGCTCAAGCACCAGAAAATATTGGCAACCTTGCTTTATATGCCAAAATACAAAAATCTGGTTTTCAAAATGACTGGTCTTTCGCTTGTTATGTTTCGCAGGTCGAGCCGCGGACGTACAAGGATGCTCTTTTGGATGATGTCTGGGTGGAAGCAATGCAAGAAGAGTTGTTACTATTTCAGAAACTCGGAGTATGGACGCTGACAGATTTGCCCCCGGGAAGAAAGAAGATCGGAACCAAATGGGTGTTTAAGTGTAAGAAGGATGATAGAGGAGTCATAGTGAGAAACAAAGCTCGTTTGGTTGTTCAAGGTTTTCATCAAGTTGAGGGAATCAACTACAATGAAATCTATGCACCTGTTGCACACTTGGAAGCTATCCGAATGTTCCTAGCGTTTGCATCCTGGAAGAAATTCAAGGTGTATCAGATGGATGTAAAGAGCGCATTTCTTTACGGTGTGGTCAAAGAGGAAGTTTACGTAGGTCAACCGCCAGGCTTTGAAGACCCTATTCACCGGGATAAGGTTTATGTTTTAAACAAAGCTCTCTACGGGTTGCACCAGGCTCCGAGACAATGGTATGAGGAGCTGAGCACGTATCTTCTCTCGAAAGGATTCAAACGCGGATTTGTAGACTGCACACTGTTCACAAAACGAGCAGGAGATGACTTGCTTCTTGTGCAAATTTATGTTGATGATATTATTTTCGGGTCAACTAACGAACTTCTGTGCAGGGAATTTGAAAAGGTTATGCAGGAAAAGTTCGAAATGAGCGCAATGGGAGAAATGCAGTTTTTCCTAGGCTTGCAGATGGAGCAAAGACCAACGGGGATCTTTATTCACCAGACGAAATACGTTTCTGAAGTCTTGAGCCGATTCCAGATGGATGATTCGAAGCCGATGGATACCCCGATACAACCTAATCACGGGATTGGAGTTGACGTTAAGGGGGAGCTAACTGATCCATTTACATACAGAGCAATCGTCGGATCTCTGATGTATCTTACCGCGTCTAGACCGGATATAATGTTTGCAACATGTCTTTGTGCACGATATCAGTCGAAGCCGAAACAGAGTCATCTTGTAGCTGTCAAGCGTATCCTTAGATATCTGAAGGGTTGTCCATCGAAAGGACTTTGGTACCCTCATGATGATAATTTTGACCTAATCGCTTTTAGTGATGCAGATTGGGGCGGCTGTGACAAAGACAGCAAATCCACAACGGCTGGATGTCAGTTTATGGGGAGCAGGGTCGTGACCTGGCAATGCAAGAAACAAACCGCAGTTGCTCTATCCACATGTGAAGAAGAATACGTTTCAGCATCGAGCTGCTACTCACAGGTTCTTTGGATCCAACAATAGATGGTGGATTACGGTTTGCAATTTCTTAAAACCCCTATTTACTGTGATAATGAAGCCGCAATCGCATTAACAAAAGACTTAGTAAATCACCCAAAGGCTAAACATATCCGGATTAAATATCATTTTATCCGTGATTGTTATGCTAAAGAGTTGATCGATATGGTCAAAATCCACACTGATTACCAACGCGCAGATCTTTTTACCAAAGCTTTTGACAAATCAAGATTTGATTATCTTTTAAAAGCTAATGGTATTAAAGAAAAACAAGACTGATCACCACCTCAGTCTATCATTTATTTTTTAGTTTAAATTTTTTACTACTTTTCAAAAAACTTTCGAAAATCCAAAGACATTGAAAAATTTCAAAATCCATAAAAATTAGAAAATTTCTTTGCTGACTGCTATATCTTCTTCCCTTAGATTAATGCCGTCAGATTTCTGTGAACAAACGATATCTGGGCAGTCACATATTTGAAATGCTCCAGCTTATCCTTGGGAACAGTAAATTCGGAAATTTATAAAAATCAGAAAAATCAAAAATGATTTCCTGGAGTATAAAGGGAAATGATAGTACATCAATGGGGATCTGACACATTCTAAGTAATGTACTGATATATAGGGCGTGTGTCTGAGTCTGTGCGATGTGCTGATAGGCTTCGTAGACCTTTTATTGCGTGCCTGATACATACATATCAAACGAATTGTTGTGTGGATGAACTCCTCATGGGCATATGGTCTTAGTACCGTAATTTCGTTTGATAGGGTATTTGTACAAAACTCGGAGGTTTAGGGTCGTTATGTTATTAGTTGTCTGGGGATAGCCTCTCTGATCTTTTGCTGTAAGTCATTACGGACCTAGATCAGACAGGGTGTCTTTATAAAAGAGCTTTATGCCAAATCCTAAAGTTACCGAATTGAGGAACTTTCCATGTTATATGATGATCAAAGATTATCTATTACATCGTATTAATCACTGATGCAAATCATGATTAATATCAGTCCTCAACCTGGTACAGTGCATATGTTACTTTGTTGCATTAATTTGCTGACCTATATACCTCTGTGCATTATACCTTGTAAATTACAGACGACGAAAGCATAATCACGCTTTACAACGAGTCTTTGTGCATTTACTTCTTGATACGGGAGTATGTCGTGTGCGTGGGAACCACAGACAATTATGTTTATACTATAAATATCCGTATCAGTTTAAAGCACTGCACAAAAGTCTGCATGTGAGTTTATGTGGATCACAATATCAGCAGTTGCTAGATCACACATTGTCTTTAATGATAATAATTCAAAAGATCAACGGTGTGATCAGATTTCTCAATAACTGATATGATCCCTTTACCGGAATTCACAAAAACATTTACTGTTTTTCATTTACATTTCTGCATTTTATTTTCTCGTCAAAAATTACAAAACTCAAAAAGATTTTAGGTGTGTTTTAGCATAAATTTTAGAAAATCCAAAAAGATTTTTCATTTCCATCTTATTTTTGATAACTGATGGTGGTTGATGTCGATTTTCTAAACCTTGCTGCACCATTTGAGATTTGTAACTTTTTAAATGTGAAAATATGAATGTTGGATGCTTAAAAGTTGAAAAATAATTGGAACGGGACTCGTTTTTGAGATTTGGAAAATTTATCAAAAATCCCTATTCTCATTCGCCCATTCGGTTGGTCGAATGTGGGATTTTTCATGTTCCTTCGTATGTTTAAAACGGGCGAAGGAGAGTGTTCTTGAACATTTGTTTCATTTGAACCCTTTTTGCCTCATTCGAACCTTTCACTAGGGTCGAAGGAGACAAAAGTTTCTCATTCGACCAGTCAGAACGGTCGAAGGAATGTGCCTATATATACATCTTCAGTCTCATTCGAACCTTTACAAAAAAAATTCAAAATTTTCTCTCTAACCTCACCTTGTTGCCCTGTTGATTTGTGCTATACCATTGTGTTCGTTACTCTTCACTGATCATTTTCAACTATATCTTACAGGTTAACATCACAGATTCATGGATTAATCACTGATTCTTTGTTTCGAGCCCTAATTCTTCAAATATGATATTAACAAGTTCATTGTTACAATTGATATTAAGGATTCATTATATCTATGTTTTAGGGGGAGAAAAACCATAAATCAAGGATTCAAAACAAACAGATTGATCAATTGATCATCAGTTTTAGTTTGAACCCTAGTTTTAGTTGAAAACACTGATATAATGATTAATTGATAAAACTGTTGTTTTAAAAAGATTAATCGGCATTGTTACTAGCAATACAAATCTAAAGAACATGATCAGAAACCATAAAATTCAAAATTGAAAATTAAAAAATATGAACAGACTCCTTCGACCCTTTCGAATGGGCGAAGGAGATGATAAACTGCTCGAATGAACAAAATGTGGGAGAATGAAACTTTATATCAAAATTCTTACATTCGTACCATTAAATTTTCACATTCGCACCATGTTTTTCACATTCGCACCCCCGTTTGGGCGAATGAGAATGATAATTACCAAATTTTCAAGGTTTGAAATTTTGTCGATTTTTAACATGTTTCTTTGTTTTTGTTTTGCAGATTAAACCATGTCCGAGCAGGAGAAGACTACTGAGCAAGCTGGATCATCCTCACAACCTGCTAAGAAAGCTTCTGAAGAGCTTTTAACCTTCGAGAATGCGCATAATTGCTGTGCGTATCTTGGAGAAGTTAAAAAGCACACTGAGTTTGTCGAGATCATTGAATTCTTGAAGAGGAGTAGGGTGATAGACGCGATTGCTACACCTACTATTATTTACAGAGATATGATGCAAGAATTCTGGTCAGGAGCAAAGCTAGATTTTTGGAATTGCGAGTCATGCTTGATTAGCAAGATCCAAGGACAGAGGGTTATTGTATGTGAGCAGGATTTAAGAGAAGCATTGAATCTACAAGATGAGAAGACGGATCCTAAGGAGCTGAGTTTCATGGAACAAAGAAAGTGCTTCCTGAGAATGAAGTACAATGGACCGATCACTGATGGTTCATTGCACAAGGGAAAACTGTGCCCTCAATTCAAATATTTGGCACATGTTTTGATACACGTCTTCGGATCAGCCGCTGGAGGATATGACTTGATGCGCAAGAGTATTAGCTCTATGATGGTAGCACTGGTATTGAACAAACCGTTCAATGTTTCAGGAATGCTGATGGAACATTTGTTAGAGCCAGTGAATGGCACGAGGAATCTAAAGTTTTTGCTATATCCTCGTTTCCTCCAGATGGTATTTGATAACAAGTATAAAGACTTGAAGAGGGATCCTAAGCATATTGTTGTTCAAGAACATATGTCGATCAATACGCTTGCTAGGATGAAAGCGTATAAAGGATTGTCTGTCAATGAACGTCCACCAGTAAGGCGTTTATTTGGACATCTAGCAAGGATTGACTATACAGATCCAGGTGAAGGGCTTGTAAGACATGCGAACAGTGATTCAGATTCAGATGACCCATTACATCCTGTTGATCCAGAGGCGAAACGCAAGAGACAGGTTGTTAATGTCGGTGCTAAGAGTGGAAAGGGTAAGGGAAAAGGGATAAGGTTAGAGGTTGTGCCTGAACCTGAAAAGAAGAAAAGTACACCAAGACGAAACAAGACGATGGCAAAGAAAGGTTTGCATATTGTGGATGAAGCGTCGATTGATTCTGAGGAGACGCAAGAAGATGAACATTGGGACTCGGAAACTGAAACGCTAAATACCACCACGCCCAAGGCCACTGTGGCTGGTGAGTCTGTTAGTCAGACTGTTGAAGATCAAGGAAATAAGAGTCCAATTCCTGTTGATGATGATGAAGTGATTCTGAATTTAGATGAAGATTTTCCTGGTTCACCTGTACAGGCTGCAAAGTCAAAGAAGAAGCCTTAGGAAAAGAAACAAGAGAAACCAAGTCAAAAGAGAAAGATAGAGATTGAATCGCTCATTGCTGGTAAGAAACTACCACCAGCTTCTAGTTCTAAGTCACCGGTTACTGCACCAGTATCAAAGAAACAAAAGACTGCAACTACTTCGAGCACACAACAGGGAGATGATATACATGTTGATCAGTTCAATGAAGCGTTAGATAATGTGCTCAAGAAGATGAGGAAAGGCAAACTGCCTGATGTTGCTGAAGCGCCTGTTAAGAAGAAGGTCACAGTTCATAGTGACGTGATGACTGCTGTGAATCAAAGGCTATCTGAGATGATGAGCATTATCAACAAACAACAAACAGAGATTGAGCAATTGAAGTCAAATGATCGAAAGATGTTGGAAGTTGTAGTCACATCCCATGATAATAGTGAAGAATCGAAGAAAACAATCAAGAAGTTAAAGAAAGAGAATAAGAAATTGCTGAAGCACGAGCAACGAAACACCAGAAGAATAATAGTCTTGAAAGAGGAGAACAAATAGCTGAAGAAGAGTAACAAGCACATGGATGATTTGATAAAAGACTTGTACTCACGAGCTCCTCTACTTCAAGCTGGTGAAGAAGATAAAGAACGAGAAGAAGAGCAGGTAGACTTTGAACCATCTGACGAAGAAGAGGATGAAGATCTTGATGAAGATGATGGTAACGATCCTCAGAAGAAAAAGAAGAAAGATGATGGAGATTATGTAGGTTTAGATGGTGGATCGAGTGATGGAAACAGCTCTGCTTTTGATAGTGATGACGATGATGATGATGACAACGCTGAGAAGTATACATATGAAAAGCGTGATTCGAGCAAGGGTGGAGAGTCAAGCTCTAAGACTCCAGGTGAAAATGTTGATGATGATATATTCTGGAATGAAAAACTGCAGTCGTTATCTGAAGAAGACAGGAACATGTATCGCCAGATGCTTACAGATCGAGTCTGGACGATTGACATGACAAGCAGGTTTCCAGAAATATTCGAGTCTAGCAATAAACTGTTTGAGTTGGAGTTTGATGGTCCAGATCTTGAAGATGGAGAGGTTTCTGCGGCAGTTTCTAAGGAAATACTTCAAGGTTTAGCCCGACAGGTTGGAAAGACTTTGGAAGAGTTACTTGCTGATAATTACATTCCAAAGATACCTGAAAAGAAAGCCGGTAATCATTCTGATGACCGTGACGTTCCTGCTTTTGAAGAAGTTGAGATGGAAGATATAACGAGTGAGGAATATCCACAATACTTCAAGAATAATCAAGATTGTGGATTTCCTGGATTTTCTGATGGCGTGCTAAACCAGGCCGAGAAACTGGCTAAGGAGAAGAGTAAAGTGTTTGAAGATGAGATATTCAAAGGGCATAATAAACCACGGTTCGAGCAATCAGATAGTTTGAAGGAGTTTTTAAGGAAATTGAAAGAGAAAGAGAATAACCGTCCGAAAGCTGAGGTACAAGGTAGCTTTTATAAACTTCACAGTGGGATTTTCAAAGGTCGTGCATTGGCCTGGAAGTTTATTAAGCAACTGAGATGCATAGCAGTGAAGTGGGAGAAGGGGATCTTATATTTTGATAAGTTTCATCATTTGAAGACTCTTCCTTATTGGGCAATTCGTGATATTTGTCGTCACCGTTTAACGGGAGTGTCAAATAGTCAGATTACATACTTTGCTGAGAAGATGACGAGAGAAAGCCGAACCAAGTGGGATTTATTTGAACCACAATATCCGAAACGAATTGTTCATAAAAAGGATATTGATATGATTACTGGAATGCCCAAAGTGACATTGAAGTACAAGCCACCGCGAGTGTTGAAGAAGATTCCTTTGTTGCCTATTCCACAACACTTCGCCAAAGATTTCATTTGGTGGTATTATGATTGGAAGATAGTAGAGGCTGTGATCGTGCTGAAAGACGGAGAAAAGAACTTCAAGAAGATACACATTTTTGATCCCATGTGGTTGATCAACTATTCACATGAGGATATAATAATGTTGTTTTATAATCCGATCTATTCTGAAGTGAAGGATGCTGAACAAGCAGGAAAATACCAACGTGTGGTATTTCTGTGCTTTGTGTATGATATAAACGCTGGTTGTGACTGTGACAAGAAGCTCGGAAAGTTTGTAGAGAAACAGAAGGTGCCTGAAGTGAAAAATACGAAGCCAAAGCAATTTCAGAAACCGGTATTGACTAGAGAACAGAAGATTCAGCGACATATCAAGTTGATGAACATCAGAATGGACGAAGAAAGTCGACGACAATCCAAGCAATAGTCGAGGGGGAGTTTGTAGATGCTGTTGTGCGACTAGTGCTTCGGATTGTTCAATAAACTTGTTTTGATAAATGTCGAAGGTGCGAAGGAGAAATGAAAGGTGTGAAGGAACAGTTTTGTTTGGTCGAAGGAGAATCAAAGGGTGCGAAGGAATGGTTTTGGACGAACGTAGAATAGAGTTTTATGTATGGCTTGGTTCGACCGGTTGATTTGGTCGAACCTGCACATTCGCATGAACTGTTTGGGCGAATGTGCAGTCTATAAATAGTCAAGCTGATTTTTTGAATGTAACTTTGAGTCATTTTATTCCCTCCACTTTCTGATTCTCTCTCCAGGATATTATTTAGCTTAATTCACGTTCTTACCCTGTTTGTTTCAATCTGTAAACGTGTAATTGAGTTTATAATTAATGAAAAAGCTTTGAAATGATGATTTACGTGTTTTGATCTGTTTGATTATCATTTTGTGATTGTTTTAGGGATTCCGCACCTAAAACAAACTTGTTTGATCATTCTTTGTTGATTATACGATCCATACATCACATACAAAGAACCAAAAGCAAGATCAAGAGACTTACTACTAGCACAAGGCTAGGGAAGAATAAAACACTTGATTTGGATGGGGATTTTGTGTGTTCTTCCAAAAGGGGTTAAGCTCCAAGCTTGAAACACACTAAAAATGGATGGATTTATGGATTTATTTTGTAATAATTTGAGATTTGAAGTTTGAAATTGGTGAGGATGTGTGTGTATCACAACCTACGGCCAAAGAGAAAAAAAAGATGGATTTTGATGATGAAAATGAGGATCCAAGCAAGTATCTTATAAAGGATTTAAAGGTACAAAAAATCTCCATAATATCTTGTAATATTCTAAACACTATGCTTGCAATCTTATAAAATCCACTCATATTGTAAAAAAAGGATTATGGTATGGTGTAGAAGATACGGGCCGATTGGGGTTGGATTTTGTGTGGGCCATTTGTTTTTTTTTATATTACTTATATATCTACAACTCGGTTTTGATCGGTATTATTTGCGAGCTACTACGAACACTTATTTATGCCTTAACTATCCTTAAACATTTCCTAGTTTAAGTGTTAGTTGGTTGGTTAGGCTTTTGTTGGATGAAATTATTAGTTATACGTGTACCGGGTGCGGTACGCGCACTTTATTCGTTACCGGGAGATTTGTATGTGAAGTTTTCATTTATGGTTTTGTAGTTCCAAAACACATTATATTTGATGAAAATACCCTTTATTTTATATCCTGGGTGTCCGGGATTCTTTTCGTTTATTTAATTTTTACCGGGTAATCACCAACGTCCGTTCCGGACAAGTTTATTCGCACGCGACTTCGTCGGGCTTCAACATTAAACATGTGCATTCCTATGCATCTTATGGGGAATTTTCTATTCTCTAAGTCCAAATTAATCCAATTAATTTAAATATGCACTTAAACCGTTAATTACATATACAATTTCGTACGGAATCACATCGATTTTTGCCGGATTTTACATTCTCTCCCCGTTAAGAGAATTCCGTCCCGGAATTCAGTTCAAGTTATCCATTACAATAGTATCCTTGAATATGGTGGGGTATTTGTGCTTCATGAGATCTCCTTTTTCCTAAGTGAACTCAGGTTCTCGCTGGGTTCACATTTAGTGCTCTAACAACACAATTTCATGATCCAGCTACGACTAAGCTCTTGGACATCCCAATTTGACACATCTATCGGTTTTCCCGAAATAGTAGAGCTTAACGTCAACCGGGCTTCCGTCGGTCGTGGAATTGACAATGCTTCCTCCGGCCAGACTTGCGGGATTCATCAAGAGTCCCACTGAGCTCTTGCGATAGTTCGAGCTTGATCATCACGAGACCAATTTTGATCGATATTTCCGTGCCACTGGAGTATCAAAAATTTGGCCTACTACAATCTCAATGCTTATCGACACCCTCTCGGAGTATGACTCTCAGTGAAAACCTACTATTAGACCGAAATTCTTAAGGCCTGCGCCTTGTCCGTATGACTTCTTAATAGGTTCGTATCAGATCCGAGCAGTTTGTAATCTGCAAGATTTACTGGCCATGTCTCGAATAACTCAATTCAGATTATGTGTCCATCTCCGTCTATCATTCAATGTACTAGGGATGTACACATATGCCCTCCAAAGGGCTTTGAGCAGTACACCCCGAACGCTGGGATGATAATTCCTAACACATAAGAATTCTGGCGATGAGGCACACGAATTCGATATGCCACGGACATCAATCGTGTCAACACGGAACAATTCCGTTAAGTACATTCAATTTGTCCGAGGATGACAAGCCATATTAGTTACGTAAACTTTATGAGATATGTGCACCTATGATAACCATGCTATGAAATGATAAAACGATAGTTTTATACGAGTTAGTATGATTATTATTGTCGGGATTAGTCTCGGGAGTTAGATATTACTAACGGGCTCAATTAACAGATAATAACTCTTAGAACCCGAAACCTTGGCCCATGATCTTAACCCTAGTGTATTATTTATAAAAAAAAATACACAAACCCTAATAGCCTCTATAGGCGCCGTGGACTAGGAACCACCCCACACCCACCTTTCAATCTCAATCTTCATCAATTTCTCACTAGTTCAAGTGGATTCGGGTGCTATCTCGAGGTTTTAAGGACTCTAGCTTTGCAAGGTACATGTTTTATGTGTTATACGATTAATTTTAATGCTGAAAAGTTGTAAAATTCTAAGAAACATGCATGTTAAAAATCGCAAATCATTGTATGAAGGATATCTTGGATGTTTGTTGTGGTTATTGATGAGTATTGTTGATAGAAATCGTATCTAGGATATATGGTACGTAAATACATAGATTTTAATGTGATAATATGGATTGAATACTGTTAACATGCGTTATTTTATGATTATGAGTTAATAAGAATGATTAGGGTTCATGAGAAGCATGTTATTAGAATTCTGATTTCTGACAGATTCGTTAGGGTGTTTTGTAGAGTCTGTATCGTGATGTTAAAGTGATTGTTTTGATGATTTCATTGCATGATTGTATTGTACATGGTCTTAGGTTTTCGTAATGGGAAAAACCATCAGATTTGGACATCTTTTGAGTGGTTTTTGGAATTTTGTTTGATTAAAGGTCATATCAGATTTTCAGAATTATAAATTGGGTCAACTTTAAACGGCCATAACTCGAGATTTACAAAGGGTTAAGTTATGAAATTTGAACAGTAGGTCAACATTGGAAAAACTTGGATTTTTAATTGGATTCACCTCATTTGGGTAAATACACAATTTTTGGGAATTTTTCTACTAAACTGACCTGTTGTGGAAATTTTCTGGACATAGTGTGTTGTACGAATTTTAATAATTTTTGTGTTTGGTTGTGAGACAAAACAAAAATAGGGGTTATCAAATGAATCCCAATGAATATTCAGTAAAAATTTGGGAGTTCAATTCGTTCGTTAAGTATTTTAAATAATTCGTTTTTCACAGCGTACAATCTGCCCTGAAAATGCAGATTGTGTAAGGGATGTTTACGTGACTATTTGGAGTCTTATATGGTATGTATTTGACATGAACTTGCATGAATACTTATAAGAGATGTGTATGAGGTATAAAACTGATAATAATCAATATGATCACCAACTGGATACGTAGGACTTACTTGTGCATGTAGAGTCATTAGGTGTCACTACACGGTTTGAACTTTAAAAGTCTTGGACAAACGAGTTGTATGGTGTGTTGGTTATGCACATATACTCACCTAGTGACATTTGTAATAGGGAGTCGGTAGCTCATTTCTGTTTGAGGAATTTGGATTATTCCCGTGCAACCTAAGGTGAGTTTCACTACTCTTTTCTCAAAAGCATGCGTCTCGGGTTGAGACAAGTTACTTAACTTTTCTAGTCCGGTTTGGGACTACTATTTTCTAGTCCGGTTTGGAACTACTTACAAATCCCGGTTTGGGATGCTATGGATCCTTGTGTGGGTCGGTTTCTGACTCCTTGTGTGAGTCGGGTTTTGCTAGTTCGCAAACTGTGTCCTTGATGAACTAAACCAACTCTATCATCTGTAAGTCCTTCACATACCGAATGAGTTGCCGGGTTATGGCAAGCGGGTTATTAGTTGATAGCACTATTAGGTCTTTCAAACCTCACACCGGCTCGGGGAGTGCGGGAGTGAACTATAACTTAATAGATTTTATCATTGTTGATACGCAATGATGTAAGGCATGCAGCTCACATTTGTGACTACACGTACATCAGCAGTTCGGTATATCGGTGTTAGTTATCATGAATGGGTTAGCTACCCTTGACATGCGATGAACTAGTGTTTACACGGTTCTTGGAACCAACTCAATTACTTGTTTACGTGGTTTTGGAAACCAGCACAGTTACATACTCATTTACTTTACTTAGTGAACTCACCAACATTGTTTGTTGACCCAAATTTACATGCTTTTGCAAGTAGTTAGCTTCCGGTGCCAGGATTAGAAAGAACTGCACACTTCACTGCATTTGGGGTCTTGGGCATACACCTAAATTACATATTATGATTTTATATTTTCTTACATATGGTTTTAATTTGGGCGCGTTGTTTTGCGCATGGTTTTTAAAAGGTTTAAATTTGGTTTACGCTTCCGCAGCTTAACTAAGCTTGGTTTTTGAAAACGAACTAAATGGTTTGGGCATTTAGAGTTCGTTCATATGACTTAGGACTGCATGTTGAGTCTAGTCTATAATCATAATAGCATAAGTACACTCACAACTTAAGTGCACAACTAGCTTTTAGCTTCATATATCTACAACATATGTTATCTTCTAGTTCTAGACCTAATTCTGAACACGTCAATGGTGGGAACCCAGGGTTACACCAGGTGGCGCATTACTGGGAGTAGTATCCTAACGAACCTCATGGATGAGGAAGCAACAATAGTACAAGAGAGGGAGCCCTTGCGAGCGTTGTGGCGCATGTACACAGGAAGCTGCACTATGCGCATGACGTGATACCATTAAACTGAATCAAATTCAAGTACTGAGACTCATCCTTTTTCACTGAGCAAGGAGACAATTAGTTTCTGTTCCTTGTTATTTGACCTTTCTTACTCTCATATGGAACTCAGGCGGGACTGGGTTACACATATAGAACTTATTTCTTACTTTAGTACCTTATGCCTTGTATGAGCGGGCAGATGTATGGCTGCATATCCCTGTTTCTCATAAGTATATAGTAGATTCAAGGGAACACATTAGATCGGGGCTTGCTATGCACACTCTTGGGGAGTTATATAGAGCCTGCGATGCAGTGCAGTATCTCAGAGGAAGACGAAACCTACCAGTGACTGACTGGCATGATTGGATGAACGAGTAGAGCTGACCACTAAGCTGGCTTACATAGGACTGGAGAAGGAGACTATACGTGATAAGATCCATATAACACTGACACCGAGAAAGGGGAAGAAGAAGGGATGGAAGGGGGGAACCTGAGCAGGACGAGTACATGGAAGGTGAGGATGAAGGATCTACTATCTAAGATAGAGCGTGGCGATGATTGGCTCTTACCTTTTCTTACCTATCTTTTCTTTCTTTTCCCTTTGCTAACTTAGATAAGACTGAGTTCTTATGATCAACGATAGGGTGGTTGAGGCCCTCGCCTCTTTCCAAGCTAGTAGAGATCCATCTTGCTAAATCATTCGTTTCCCCTGACTTCCACATTTGAACTTTCTTATTCCTTGAATGCACATGCCACAACAACAACCTGCCATCATATTTTCAAGCCTTTTATGGGTTGTAAGCCTCAATAACTCCAACGGGACTAAGGAGATTCTTTGATTACTTCGATAATATAGGTTCTTGCCATGTGCATTTGCCCCAGGCAGGATGGAGTAATGTATGCTACATGCACACTCGATGAGTTACAGATACTTGGGTGGAGAATGTAACCCCCCGTGACAAAACTTAGAAATTTGTTATCTAAAGACGGATGGGTCTGAGATCGACGCCTACACTACCAAGCTACAGGAGTTAGATACTTTGTGCTCGAATCTAATTAACCAACTTTACCAGCGGATCGTATTTCATACCAAAAGGGTGGGTCCCTCAGATTCGTGGCTTGGCCAGTGCAGCTCACCTACCCAGAATCTAACAAATAGTTCATCTGGCTCGCAAACACAATGACTAGGCTGTTGAGCTTGGTACTTTTCCGAAGCATGGAGCTTCATCTTCTACTTTTGGTGATAGCAAGAGAACGTGGGATAGTGTGAGGTACAAGTCCTTCAACAAACAATAACCACAACGGTAACGAAAACAATGGGGCTCGTGGAATAGCAATTGTGATTGGCTCTGGGGAAGCTAAGACTGATAACAATGTCGTGACAGATACGACACTCTTGCTTCAATCTTATATGATACTGGTGCGAACTATAGTTTTGTGTCATCGAAACTTAGCAAACAATTAGGGATGGTTCCTACTCTTCTTGATACCCCATACTCTATTGAATTGGCTGATGGGAAGCCTATCGAGGTAACCCATATACATCGTGATTGTAAGCTCGAGTTGGATGGGCAAATGTTTACCATCAACCTCTTACCTATCACCCTAGGTAGCTTTGACCTCATGGTTGACATGGACTGGTTGTCCAAGCAACATGCTGAAATTCTCTATCAGGAGAAGATTGTCCGTATTCCCCTCCCAAGTGGAGAAGTTTTATCTATTCAAGGTGATCGTGGTGGTGCCATGGTGGGCATCATCTCCTTCTTGAAAGCCTAGAAGTGTATCCGTAAGGGGTGTCCAACCATTTTGGCTAACATATCTGACACATGAGCTAAAATTGAAACTAAGATTGAGGACATCCCAGTAGTCCGAGATTTCCCTGATATTTTCCCAGAGGAACTACCTGGACTTCTACCTGTTCGTCAAGTGGTGTTTCAAATTGACCTTGTACCTGGAGCAGCTCCAGTTGCACGTGCACCATACCACCTAGCACTAGGCGAACTTCAAGAACTGTCTACCCAGCTCCAAGAGCTATTGGATAAGGGCTTTATTAGACCTAGTTCTTCGCCATGAGGAGCTCAAGTTCTGTTTGATAAGAAGAAGGATGGGAGTTTTCGCATGTGTATCAGAAGTTAAACAAAGTAACGGTTAAGAACCGCTACCCTTTGCCTCGTATTGATGACTTGTTCGACCAGCTTCAAGGGTCGAGTTTCTATTCTAAGATTGACTTGAGGTCAGGATACCATCAACTGAGAGTCCGAGAGAAGGATGTGGCGAAGACAGCCTTTCGAACTCGTTATGGACATTATGAGTTTTTGATGATGCCATTTGGACTAACCAATGCACCGGCTGTGTTCATGGATCTAATGAACCGCGTGTGCAAGCCTTATTTGGACAAATTCATCATAGTGTTCATAGATGACATACTGATTTATTCCAAGAGCAGGGAAGAGCACGAGCAACATCTGCAGCTGATCTTGGAACTCTTGAGAAATAAGCAGTTGTATGAAAAATTCTCTAAATGTGACTTTTGGATTCGAGAAGTCCAATTTCTTGGACATGTGGTTAACAAGGCAGGAATACATGTCGATCCCGCCAAGATTGATGCTATTAAAAAGTGGGAGGCTCCAAAAATCCCACAGAGGTGCGCCAGTTACTTTGTCTTGCAGGATATTATCGAAGATTCATTGAGGGATTCTCTAAGATCGCTCAACCCCTCACTACTTTGACGCAAAAGGGTTTTACTTACATGTGGGGAGATACCCAAGAATCTGCTTTTCAATTGTTTAAGGCAAAGCTCTGCAGTGCACCAACAATATCGCTACCTGAGGGAACAGAGGACTTTGTGGTGTACTGTGATGCGTCTATCCAAGGGTTAGGGTGTGTGCTAATGCAGCGTGATAAGGTGATCGCGTGTGCTTCATGTCAATTGAAGGTTCATGAGAAGAATTACACCACCCATGACTTGGAACTGGGAGCAATGGTTTTTGCTCTAAAGATCTGGAGGCATTATCTCTATGGGACGAAGTGTACAATATTCACTGACCACAAGAGCCTCCAACTCATAATCGATCAAAAGGAGCTGAACATGCGACAACGTCGATGGGTCAAGCTTCTGAATGATTATGACTGTGCCATCAAGTATCATCCAGGGAAAGCTAACGTAGTAGCTGATGCCCTCAGTCGTAAGGAAACGAAACTCAAACGATGGCGAGCTTTACAACTCACCATACATTTTAATCTTCCTGATAAGATACGTGAAGCCCAGGGCGAGGCTTTGAAAGAAGGAAACATCGGGCTTGAAACTTTACATGGTGCTGATAAGCACTTGGAACTAAAGACAGATGGTCTTCAATATTTCATGAATCGAGTATGGAAACCACGTTGTGGGGATCTCAAACAACTGGTGCTCGATGAAGCTCACACCTCTCGACATTCGGTACATCCTGGTTCGGACAAAATGTACCATGATCTCAAAACTCTTTACTGGTGGCCAAACATGATAGTTGAGATAGCCACTTATGTTACTAAGTGCTTGACTTGTGCGAAGGTTAAGATTGAATATCAGAAACCTTCAGGCCTACTCCAACAACCAGAAATCCCTATGTGGAAATAACATGATTTGGGTTATCATGGATCGTCTAACCAAATCGGCACATTTTTTTGGCAATAAAGGAAACCGACTCGCTGGAGAAACTAGCCAATCTATACATCAAGGAGGTAGTCTCTAGGCATGGGGTGCCTACTTCTATTATATCTGATCGCAATGCACGATTCACTTCTCATTTTTGGACTACTCTCCAAAATGCTTTGGGAACTCACTTAGATATGAGCACAGCCTATCACCCACAGGCGAATGGACAGAGTGAACAAACCATCCAAACATTGGAAGATCTGCTACGAGCGTGCGTGATGGATTTTGGCAACAGTTGGGATAAGCACTTGCCTTTGATTGAATTCTCGTATAACAACAGCTACCACACCTCCATCTGCTGGACTGAAGTTGGGGATAGCCAGCTAACAGGTCACGAACTCACGCACGAAACTTCTGAGAAGATAGTGCAAGTCAGAAACCGGATGGCTACTGCTCATGATCGACAGAAAAGCTACGTTGATAAGCGTAGGAAACCTTTGTAGTTCCAGGTTGGGGACAATATTCTATTAAAGGTGTCACCATGGAAGGGTGTGATACGCTTTGGAAAATGGGGAAAGGTGAACCCGAAATACGTTGGACCATTCGAGATTGTCGAAAGGATTGGTCTAGTAACTTACAGGTTGAACCTACCTAATGAACTTAATGGGGTACACGATGTACTCCACGTATCGAATATAAAGAAATGCTTATCGGATACAACACTGGTGGTGCCACTAGAGGAGATCCAGGTGGACGATCAGATACGGTTCGTGGAAGAACCGGTAGAGATTCTTGAGCGGGGCGTCAAGAAACTCACACAAAACACTATACCTATTGCTAAGGTACGATGGAATTCCCGTCAAGGACCGGAATATACGTGGAAGCGCAGGGATAAAATGTGGCTTAAATACCCACACCTCTTTTCTGAACCTGAACCTGAACATAGATCGAACACTAAACATAAAGCAGCTCGCTCAAAGTGAATTTCGGGGCGAAATTCCTTTCAACTTGGGGATGATGTGACATCCGGGAACCAAGCACACACTTTTCTAGCTGGCTTTATTGTTTACTTGCTGAATTTCGGGACGAAATTCTTTTCAACTTGGGGATGATGTGGCACCCCGCATTTTCAGGTTCCTACTTTAACTGAACTCTAGTTAACTTGCATGTTCGTATGTGGCTAAACACTTAACTAGGGTTAGTTAATAGGGCATTTGAATGTGTTATGGAACAATAACATATGTTAGATGGTATTAACGTACATTATAATTAGGAAAGTCTTTGTCTTGACACACACACGAGTCCTGTATCCCGAACGTTGGCGATTTGTCAAGCATGCATGATTATATGAGCAATTGAGTGATGATGAATGTGAATAACACGTGTATGTGAATTACATGCTTATGTGAACTACTGCGTATTAGTCACGTAAACTTTATGAGATATGTGCACCTATGATAACCATGCTATGAAATGATAAAACGATAGTTTTATACGAGTTAGTATGATTATTATTGTCGGGATTAGTCTCGGGAGTTAGATATTACTAACGGGCTCAATTAACAGATAATAACTCTTAGAACCCGAAACCTTGGCCCATGATCTTAACCCTAGTGTATTATTTATAAAAAAAAATACACAAACCCTAATAGCCTCTATAGGCGCCGTGGACTAGGAACCACCCCACACCCACCTTTCAATCTCAATCTTCATCAATTTCTCACTAGTTCAAGTTGATTCGGGTGCTATCTCGAGGTTTTAAGGACTCTAGCTTTGCAAGGTACATGTTTTATGTGTTATACGATTAATTTTAATGCTGAAAAGTTGTAAAATTCTAAGAAACATGGATGTTAAAAATCGCAAATCATTGTATGAAGGATATCTTGGATGTTTGTTGTGGTTATTGATGAGTATTGTTGATAGAAATCGTATCTAGGATATATGGTACGTAAATACATAGATTTGAACGTGATAATATGGATTGAATATTGTTAACATGAGTTATTTTATGATTATGAGTTAATAAGAATGATTAGGGTTCATGAGAAGCATGTTATTAGAATTCTGATTTTTGACAGATTCGTTAGGGTGTTTTGTAGAGTCTGTATCGTGATGTTAAAGTGATTGTTTTGATGATTTCTTTGCATGATTGTATTGTACATGGTCTTAGGTTTTCGTAATGGGCAAAACCATCAGATTTGGACATCTTTTGAGTGGTTTTTGGAATTTTGTTTGATTAAAGGTCATATCAGATTTTCAGAATTATAAATTGGGTCAACTTTAAACGGCCATAACTCGAGATTTACAAAGGGTTAAGTTATGAAATTTGAACAGTAGGTCAACATTGGAATAACTTGGCTTTTCCAATTGGATTCACCTCGTTTGGGTGAATACACAAGTTTTGGGAATTTTTCTACTAAAGTGACCTGCTATGGAAATTTTCTGGACATAGCTTTGTTGTACGAATTTTAATAATTTTTGTCTTTGGTTGTGAGACAAAACAAAAATAGGGGTTATCAAATGAATCCCAGTGAATATTCAGTAAAAATTTGGGAGTTTAATTCATTCGTTAAGTATTTTAAATAATTCGTTTTTCACAGCGTACAATCTGCCCTGAAAACGCAGCTTGTGTAAGGGATGTTTACGTGACTATTTGGAGTCTTATATGGTATGTATTTGACATGAACTTGCATGAATACTTATACGAGATGTGTATGAGGTATAAAACTGATAATAATTAATATGATCACCAACTGGATAAGTAGGACTTACTTGTGCATGTAGAGCCATTTGGTGTCACTACACGGTTTGAACTTTAAAAGTCTTGGACAAACGAGTTGTATGGTGTGTTGGTTATGCACATATACTCACCTAGTGACATTTGTGTTGGGTCTGCTGACCTGGAGAAGAACAGATGATTGGAAAGCCAAAATATGCTAACAGTTGATCCTTTCAATAAACAGTCTTTACAACTTACTTCTCCCAAAAGACTGCTGACTCTAACAACTATTCTATCCCAACAACGTCTATGACAACTGCTGATACAAAGGACTGATGAATAAACAAATGATGAAGAACAACTGCTGACCAAAGGTCTGATGAAGAACAACTGCTGATTCAAGTACTGAAGACTAAAGCACTGCTGGAGCCAACAGCACTTAGGCTCCAGTAGAGGATACAAGACCATCAGAGTTTTCCTACAACAGCTGTTTACTATCAGTGCTTTCAATGTAACAGTAGTTTGTAATAGGCAGATGTTTATGTTTGTTATTCTGTTAGAGGTCACTGTCTTAGGTGACGTCAGCTTAGGTCATCAGTGGTTTAGGTCTGTCTATAAATAGAACAGTGCTTGTACTGTTCTATTGCATCACACACACAAACATTCTCTCAGACAAACAATCACTGTGTGATCAGGCTGAGGGGGAGTATTTGTACGATTGTAATCTTTTAGATAAATGAAAGCATTCGATCTGAAAACATCTACTCTCTTGTTTTGATTAACAGTTTATTATTCCGCTGCACTTTCATTCTATATTCGTTTCACTTTTATCATATTTAGTTAAACATAATCAAAACAATCAAACTCAGATCCTAACAATTATGATGAGACTTTTGCTCCTGTAGCAAGACTAGAAGCCATCAGACTCTTTTTAGCCTTTGCTGTCAACCACAACATAAAGGTGTATCAGATGGACATCAAATGTGCTTTCCTTTATGGCAAAATTCAGGAGGAGGTCTATGTATGTCAGCCACCTGGTTTTGAAGACACATTCCATCCAGATTATGTCTACAAGCTCAACAAAGCTTTGTATGGACTCAAACAAGCACCAAGGGCCTGGTATGAAACTCTTTCCACATTTCTCTTATCCATTGGCTTCACAAGAGGTAAAATTGACAAAACTTTATTTCTTAAATGGAAAGGGAAACACTTAATGATTGTGCAAATATATGTGGATGACATCATTTTTGGATCCACATGTAACCAAATGTGTGAAGAGTTCAAAAAACTCATGACAGCAGAGTTTGAGATGAGTGCCATGGGTGAGCTTCAGTGTTTCCTTGGTCTTCAAGTGAAACAACTGCAAAATGGCACATTCATTCACCAAACCAAATATGTAAAGAATTTATTAACCAGATTTGAGATGAATGATTGTAAGCCATGTAGCACACCCATGAGTATAGTCAAGCTGCTCACTATTGATGACAAGGATGAACTGGTTGATCAAACACATTATAGATCCATGATTGGGTCTTTACTGTACTTAACTGCATCTAGGCCAGACATTATGTTTGCTACCTGTGTCTGTGCAAGATCCTAGGCTTCACCCAGAAAGTCAAACCTTATTGCTGTGAAAAGGATATTCAGATACCTCAAAGGTGCTCCCACCCTTGGTATCTGGTATCCTGCTAATGGAAACATTGAGCTTTCAGGTTATTCAGATAGTGACTTTGCTGGCTGTCACACCACAAGAAAATCCACATCAGGAGGGTGCCAATTTCTAGGGAATGCCTTAGTCTCCTGGCAAAGCAAAAAGCAGGCAGCTGTTTCAACCTCAACAGCTGAAGCTGAATACATTGCTGCTGCAAGCTGTACAGCCCAACTCATGTGTCTTCAAAATCAACTACTGGATTTTGGGATAACTGCACTACAGACTCCACTCATGTTGGACAGTCAAGCTGCTGAAAATATCATCAAGAATCCAGTCTCTCATTCCACTACCAAACACATTGACATAAGACATCATTTTGTCAGAGACAGCTATGAAAAAGGTTTGATTTCTCTACACCATGTTCCAACAGAGTATCAGTTGGCAGATGTGTTAACAAAAGCTTTAGACACATCTACCTTTACAAATCTGATTTCCAGAATTGGTATGTTAAACATGGATTAAACAAATAAATTTTTTTTAATAAATCAGAAAATCAAAATTTATTCAAATAGCTGTTTGGTTGAAAAATCTGTTTATAACATCTGATCAGATAAAACAACCGCTGTTTCATTCATATCCACTGTTGGTTGAAAAATCTGTTTCAAAACATCTGATCAGATAAAACAACTGTTAGTTGAAAAATCTGTTTCAGAACATCTGTTCAGATAAAACAACTGTTTCCTTATATATTTATACTATATCTATATATAAAAAAAAATTGGTTCCATCAGCTGTTTGTATCAGTTGTTTGCCAAAAACAGCTGTTCTCCACCAGATGTTTCATCCATCAGATGATTGCCACGTCTGCTCATATAAGCAGAGGTTTGGCCACATCAGCGGTTTCTTTGAGCCTATAAAAACCCTGTTTTACCACAACAGACGTTACACTGTCTCATTGTATTCAAAATACTGAAAACCGCCTTCTTCATTCTCAAACCCTCCATCAAATTTCAATCATCTTCACCTTCGAAATCCATTACAATGGATCTTCAAGCTAAAGCCACCCACAATTGTCTCCCCTATCTGGTTAAAACAGATGACAACGTTTCATTCCATTCCACCATCGACATTCTTCTAAACTCCAAATACCTACCCATCTTAACCGCTGACGCCCCCATTTATCTCGATACTCTCCAAGAGTTCTTGTTGAATGCTGAGTTTTTACTCAAAGACAAAAAGCCTACTTCCATTATTTCCAAAATTGGAGGAACTAGTATCATAATTACCCCTGAAACCATATCCACAACCTTCTCACTGAATGACCTGGCAGGTAAGGACTCCTTCACTAAAACAGAGCTTCACACTGAGTTCCAAGAAAGAGGGTATGATGGTCAGATGACTGGATCAACTCTTTTCAAAAAGTTTTTCCCTCCAGTCATGAAATTTTTCTTCCATACTCTTCTTCTATGTGTCTCTGCTAAGTCCACATCCTTTAATGAAATCCCATTAAGGATGCAATATCTGGGTTATGCCATGTTGTCAAACTCTGACTTCAATCTTTCCCAGGGATTGTTCATGGACTTAGTATCAAATGTGAAAGCAATCAAGTCTGGGTCTAACAATGCTTTTCTTATTTACCCAAGAATTCTTAGTGTAATCTTACAAAAAGTCTTACCAGAAAAAGTTTTCAAAAAGGGTGAGGCAATGCAAATGAAAAGCTTAACTTCACTAGAATGCTGGGTGGAAGCACCCAAGAAAAAGTGTCTAAAGTGTCAAAAGTTTCTAAAACACAAACAAAGAGGACAAAGACAACAACTGTTGTCAAAACCTCTGTTGTTGAGCCCACTGCTCCTGGTGATCATGGCACTACATCCAGTGCTGTGAAACCCACACCAGCCACTTCCAAAAAGAAACATCTATCCACAAAAACCACCACTCAACCACAAATGAGACTTCTGGATGATGAGGTACCAGAAGAAACCTCTGTTGCACCACAAAAGCAACCTGAAACCACTGTTGTTACTTCCTCACAACAGTTGGACATACCTCCACCTGACCAAACTCCTCATGATTCCTTCCAAAAGGATCATGTTGTAAGCCAAGGGGACACACATCATGATACATTTGAGTCACTTGGCCAAATGTTCACAAGCCCCTCTCCCAGGGCTAATTCTCTTGTTACTCCTCCACCCTCACCATCACATCATGTCCCACAAACCATGCAACCTCTGTTTGAGGAAATTGACAAATCTCAGGAAGATCCCAGTTCCTCTCTTCCACCTATTACTGAGAGCATACTCCCACAAGTGACTGGTCCTGAGAACATTCAATCTGCTATCAAACAAACAGAAGAGGAGGTTACACCACCTGAGTTCAATGCAACTCTAGGTGAGTTTTCAAGTGGAGCAGCCACTAATGATGTAGAGACCACTGTCTCACATCAGGATAGTGATTACATTGCTAAGACTCCCTTGAAGGCAACAACTGTTGAAGCCACTATAGTGTCTCCAAAAACAGTTGGAAGTCCCCAGTACCAAGAAAAAGGGGCATCTGATTCACCTATTAGGACTGAATCAGGTAGAACTACCACTGGTAGGGACTCAGATGATCCTATTAACTTAGGAGATGGGTCAAAATACCAAGAATTGACGGACAGAGTTTGTACAATTGAAACCTCTGTAGCAGACATCAAATCTGATGTCAAGCTTATACTGGCCTCCATTGCAGACGTTTCCAAGAGTCAACCATCAACAGCTGATATAGCTAGTGAGCTATGGAAATCCGTTTCCCCCATCATCATAGCTCACAGAAAACTGGCTGATCAGACACATGAGACATATATGGCTGAGATCAGAAACATGGTGGATGCAAGGTACAAAGATACCCATGCAGATATTAAAGCCATCAAGGACCACCTGCTGAAGACTACTGGCTCTGCTCCTACCACCATTCTCAGGGATGAAAATGATGATGCTTTCACGGCTGATGATGCTAAAAAGGGGAGAGTGGCAGAGATAGGCTACCAAAGCTAGATCCCTTTGGTTGTCCTCCTTCTCAAAAGGGCCAAGCCAAGTCTGCCAACAAACCAGAGTCTACTAAAACAGCTCCACAACAACAACAACAACAAGCAACACCAACAGCACCACAACAAACCACTGACAAGAACAAAGCAGTAGATGACTCTGCAAACATAGAAGCTGAAAAGGCTGCTCAAGACAAACAGAAAAGAGCTGACACCTTGGAAGTTAAAGCAGAGTCACTAATTGAACTCAAGAAGAAACAACAGCAGGAAACTGAAGATGTGGGATCCTCTAAAAGGATGAAAAGGCCTGCTAAGCATGTCAGAAAACCACCATCCAAGTTAAACACCTCTGTTGACAAAACCACTGCTACTGAAACCACTGCCACCCAAAACACTGAAACCACCCAAAACACTGCTTCCCAAACCACTGTACCCAAACCAACAAACACACCTGAACATACAACCACCAAACCTACATCACCAGCCAAATCCCAAACATCTGCTGGACCTACTAAAAGGCCAACAGATGTTAATCCAACCACTGCTACCAAATCACCATCCCCTAAAATCATGTACACAAGGAAGAGAAAATCAACCTTTGTTGTACATGATGAAAACATACACACATCACCAAACACCACCTCAACTGCACAATCCACTCCTCCTATAACAGCTATTCCAATCACATCATTCTCACCACACACATCCAAATTCAGATCCCATAGACCACCACCAACCATTACACCATTGGTTGTTCAGTATCCCCTTGAACTTGATCTACTCAAGGGGGAATTACAATCCTTCTACAATACTGAACAGCCATCAGACATATCCTTCCCATCTCTCCCAAACTTCCCTGTTCCCCTCAACATTGATACTTATCTGAAATACAAGGGTGAACAGGTGGATGCCATCATTAAGGAGAAATGCAAAGGGAAGGATGACAGGACTGCTCAGGGCATCCATTCAGCAGAGCTTAGCAAACTCGGAAGGATTGAGGATTTTGCTAAGACCCTGAGCAACTCCATGTCCTCCATGCCTCTCAGTGGTGACTTGGAAAAGGAGGTAAGGGATTCTCTTCTGGAACAGATCATGGCAACCAAGCCTTACAAAGCAACCAAGAAGCAGTTTAATGGTTGGACCACACATGCTTTAAGAGAAGAACTTCTCAGAATAGAAGAAATGGCCAAAGACCCCAAGGCTAAAGTCTCTACTCCTAATTTTGGCAAAGGCAGAGACCCAGTCAGAGCCTTGAAGTTTAAAAGGATGAGGCAAGAGATAGTAGCTGCCAACTATGGGGAAATGAGGTCAGTCTCTAGATGGTCTGAGCTAAGGCTGGTTGAAACATACAAGAGTCTGGAAGAAAACAGAAAGAAGGATCCCAGCCTACCAAGAAAACCTGTTTACACTGATGAGCCAATGATGAAAAGACCCCAACAGACCTTTACCTTGGAAAGCCTACTTGACACCTCTGATCTATCAACTGCTGCAAGAAGACAGTTCAAGAAACAGAAGGAAATGTCAGAAGAAGATCAGAGGAAGTTTGCTGATACATTCATCAAGGAAGGGCTATTCAATCAAGTACATTTTTTCTCTGATCCTACAACAGAGAAGCTCAGAGAACTCATTGGAAGACCTCCATCACCCAACTCATCCAGAATAAAAATTCATCTCAGCAAATCCACTAACTCAAAAATTCTAAAATGGAAAGTCAACAAAGACAACCATGAATTGACACTGCTCAGGTCAGATGGAAGGGTTCAGAAGATTAGCATGGATGATGCTTACAGTCTATGTGCAGAAGATCACCAAACATTGCTGAATCTGGAACTTGAAAGAGATGAAGAAGACTTGTTTGCTCTAAACTTTGAACTACAATTCAAAGGTCAAATCAGAGAAAGTCTGATGAGGAATAAAGATCAATAAATAAAGCTGAGTTTTGGCATCATCTGTTCTAGGGGGAGATTGTTGGGTCTGCAGACCTGGAGAAGAACAGATGATTGGAAAGCCAAAATATGCTAACAGTTGATCCTTTCAATAAACAGTCTTTACAACTTACTTCTCCCAAAAGACTGCTGACTCTAACAACTGTTCTATCCCAACAACTGCTATGACAACTGCTGATACAAAGGACTGATGAATAAACAACTGATGAAGAACAACTGCTGACCAAAGGTCTGATGAAGAACAACTGCTGATTCAAGTACTGAAGACTAAAGCACTGCTGGAGCCAACAGCACTTAGGCTCCAGCAGAGGATACAAGACCATCAGAGTTTTCCTACAACAGCTGTTTACTATCAGTGCTTTCAATGTAACAGTAGTTTGTAATAGGCAGATGTTTATGTTTGTTATTCTGTTAGAGGTCACTGTCTTAGGTGACGTCAGCTTAGGTCATCAGTGGTTTAGGTCTGTCTATAAATAGAACAGTGCTTGTACTGTTCTATTGCATCACACACACAAACATTCTCTCAGACAAACAATCACTGTGTGATCAGGCTGAGGGGGAGTATTTGTACGATTGTAATCTTTTAGATAAATGAAAGCATTCGATCTGAAAACATCTACTCTCTTGTTTTGATTAACAGTTTATTATTCCGCTGCACTTTCATTCTATATTCGTTTCACTTTTATCATATTTAGTTAAACATAATCAAAACAATCAAACTCAGATCCTAACAATTTGTAATAGGGATTCGGTAGCTCATTTCTGTTTGAGGAATTTGGATTATTCACGTGCAACCTAAGGTGAGTTTCACTACTCTTTTCTCAAAAGCATGTGTCTCGGGTTGAGACAACTTACTTAACTTTTCTAGTCCGGTTTGGGACTACTATTTTCTAGTCCGGTTTGGGACTACTAATTTCTAGTCCGGTTTGGGACTACTTACACATCCCGGGTCGGGATGCTATGGATCCTTGTGTGGGTCGGTTTTTGACTCCTTGTGTGAGTCGGGTTTTGCTTGTTCGCAAACTGTGTCCTTGATGAACTAAACCAACTCTATCATCTGTAAGTCCTTCACATACCGAATGAGTTGCCGCGTTATGGCAAGCGGGTTATTAGTTGATAGCGCTATTAGGTTTTACAAACCTCACACCGGCTCGGGGAGTGCGGGAGTGAACTATAACTTAACAGATTTTATCATTGTTGATAGGCAATGATGTAAGGCATGCAGCTCACATTTGTGACTACACGTACATCAGCAGTTCGGTATATCGGTGTTAGTTATCATGAATGGGTTAGCTACCCTTGACATGCGATGAACTAGTGTTTACACGATTCTTGGAACCAACTCAATTACTTGTTTACGTGGTTTTGGAAACCAGCGCAGTTACATAATCATTTACTTTACTTAGTGAACTCACCAACATTGTTTGTTGACCCACAATTTACATGCTTTTGCAGGTAGTTAGCTTCCGGTGCCAGGATTAGAAAGCACTGCACACTTCACTGCATTTGGGGTCTTGGGCATACACCTAAATTACATATTATGCTTTTATATTTTCTTTCATATGGTTTTAATTTGGGCGCGTTGTTTTACGCATGGTTTTTAAAAGGTTTAAATTTGGTTTACGCTTCCGCAGCTTAACTAACCTTGGTTTTTGAAAACGAACTAAATGATTTGGGCATTTAGAGTTCGTTCATATGACTTATGGCTATGGGATCTTGGTATGTCATGCGCCTCGCGGTATAAACCCCGCAGTGGAAATTTGAGGGTGTGACACCTCGAGTGTCATGGTGATGTCAAACAGGTGATCTTACTGTACCACATAATGGTCATAAAAGTCCCCATGGAAACCTCGTCGGGTATTCCATTTTATTTATCCTTCGGCTCGACTCACTTTACCGTATATTTACCTCCCCATTAAGATAAATATACAAGGTTCTTGTCGACCGAATAACTACATTCAAAATGGGACTTTATTTCCGTGGAATCCTCTAGGTACTGAATTGCTACTTTCCATCTGAGCAATTGTGGTTAATGGTACTAGGGCACCTAGTATGGACCGATGGAGGTCGAAAGTTTTTTTTTTTTTTGCGTCGCTTTCACCCCTCAGTTCCCTGACAGTAAGCGGTGTATATACGACACACCGGTCATGTAGTTCCACAATCCTCGAGAATTACAAGTCGACTCAAACACCAATGACCAGATGCTCCCAGCACATAGGTCAATACCGGATAGAGATATATGAGACATCATAAATTGTTGTCGCAACGAACAGAGTATAAGGTTTCTAAGACATATCAACACGTTGGCCCCCATTGCGACAAATATACAGAACACCAGTAGCTACCCAAAACATGGGTATCCGGTACTAGTTCTGTTATATGTGCTTCATGGGCACTAGTGTCCTATCGTCATTAGCAACCTAGTAAGTCAATTTTGAATAATACAGGCCACACACCCTTGAATTGACTATCAGATCTTACGCAGAGATTTGAGTGAAAGGAGTCCTGAAATCGGAACCCTCACTCATCGAAGGTTCCATCCTTTCGGAATCTCTCAAGGTAAATGGTGAAATCGAGTCATAGATGCATGCATGCATTGACAACTTCATGCACCAAAGTTGTTACTTAAAACAAACATACGAACGACTGAGATCGCACCACATGCAATAGTCTTGAGCCTTCCCATAAGGCATCCCATTCAACGACTCGGATAGTCACACATATGGGTGCAATATGTAAGCTTTCAAGCTCATCTTGATTAGTCAGGTACCATACACCCTGACCCGGCAGCTCACATTTCTATGGTGTCTCCAACAGTGTCTGTCAAAGACAAGGGATTTTGCTCTAACGCGAGCAATGCTACTAAAGGATAACTGGGAACACTAGTATCGACCCATGGTCGAAATGGTTCTATTGCAACGACACCAAGACAAGATAAACCAACCATCAGAGGAATAACAACATTAATCGGAGGGCTGAGTTGATCGACCATCTCATAACGATAGGGTAGCACCCTTATAGAGTGGATAATGCTACACGCCCCTCCTGGATTCAGGGTTTCATAAAACCTCCGAATCATGTACCAGGGACTTCACCAATGCACACGCCATGGGTGGGTCCGTAATGGTATTTCCATAATCATCAGTATGACACGTCGGCATGTATGATGTTAAACGAATCCACTGGGATGAGCAATAAAGGAATTGAGTTTTTCAACTCTTGCTAGCCCCAAAGGTATGGGTCATAATATTGCTCACAATCACTCGATACCTTCGGGGTTCGAGACGAATTCAAAATTCCTTATCATAAAGACGAGCCTCGCCTCGTCATGTGTGGATCCCAGGATTTCCTCTTGACATTGGTTTGCATAGCCGATCGTTAGTCGACAAAATTGCGCGTAAAAGGTTAAGGCTGGACGCGGCGTCACTGATGCCTTAGATTCTGAAGATGTAACACTCACGAAATGCTAGAGCATATCAAGGGGTCAACACACGATTCGGTCAATTACCCAAACAATCATGAGACTCAACGGAATACATGGGCTAACACACAGACTAGAGTGTCTTAGTATGACTTCCAGAAAGTCCGTTGAGCACCCAAAATCTTACATAATCAATGTTGGTGCTACACAAACAGAACAATGACAGCAACACATCCACGGAGCACATCAACTAGGGAACACCGCACAGGAGCAACACGACAACAGAGAAGCATGTCAACCGGGTAATACTGCAACAGGATCCGCACGACACAGAGAAACACGACAGCAAGGCTACACTACTGCAGGAGCAGCACAACAACAGGAATGCATCGTCGACAATGCAACGCAACCACATGGATATGCAATCGACAAAATGATGCAACTACAAGCATGCACAATCGCTGGGGGTAACACAACAGCATGAATGCACAACGGCAGGATGACGCTCAATTACAGAAAATCCACAGTCCATATCAACCAAAAGCTCTGTTATGGTGAGCACGCATCCCCGTGCGTCTCAAATCACTTGTGGAGGCGGGATTTGTATTCATGCCTTCGACCTCAAGCCTGTCCTCCATAGGCTCAATGGTAGGAACGATTGGGTCAACAAAGATATCCGTAATCATAACAGAAATGGGAACGATGGGTTCCGCATAATTTAGCAGACTTATCAGGCCAATATTGTCCTTAGGGAGAACGATCTTAGGTTCAATATAAGTCATTTGAATAATGGCAACTGCAGCATTTACAGTCTCAACCCAAGCCTGAGAACCATTGTCAATATTAGTTTTGGCAGAAGCCCAAGGAATAGTAACGAGTAGTTCAATGAAAGCCTCAAAGAAAATGGAATTAACAGCAACGAACCCCGTCGTGACGTAGACGTGCTCATAGTGGCTTGGAAAGGGTCATAGAGACGTCTATGTCAATGGCAGTGACCTTAGCAGGAGCTTCCATATCAACGGCAACATCAAACTCGACAAGAGCCAAAGAAAATAACAGCAACTACAACAATAGGCTCGGCGGAAGCCTTAGACTCGTCATAGTTATTAGATGTGCGACAATTAGTATCCATAAGACCTAGAAACCAACCATCGTCTATCCCAATATCAAAGATAGTGGTCACCAGGAAAATAGCAAGTAGAGGTAGAAGGATCACGATTTATCGAGACACCTCGATAAAATGAAAACGATACCGACTCTAGCAACCCAGCCGAGTCATCCTTCTCAATAGAGTCCTCTTGCAAATTATTTTGGCCTTAGCACCGATAGCCATCAACTGGAATGCCTCTCCGCTACCTAAGCGAGGCTAGTGAACTTTCTTCCTGATAGGTCACGTAGTGGGAGTATCGAAATACGACAAGAGATTAGGCAGGTCACATTGTCCATAACGAATGGATTTCGCAACCTTAGTCTATAAACCACCGTGACGAGGGAACGCAACATCTCAATGTCTATGGGGATTGATGGAAAACCCTTCGCATCAATTGCCACCCCACAAATATAACTAGTCTCGTCGTCGTGACGAGGGTGACGAACGTTATTGCAACGAGAGTAATGGAATTGTCGTCCCATGGGTAAGTTTAATTTAACAGACTAATGTGGCCGCTTCCAGCAGTTCGTCATTTGATTTTCTAGGGGGATTTCATCTTGCGACATTTGATAGTTTCTGAACACACCTTTATGATTACGATTCCCGAAGTGTGGTTCCACTCCCCAGGATTTATGACGGATTCAGGCACAGCACACGTATTGAACCTACTCTGGCGTTCATCGACTGAAGCGAGACTACCAATAATCCTTGAAAAACAAACAGGAGGTGGATAGAAGAGTCTTACGATGACTTTTGCACCTCAGGAAAGTAGTATGACATAAGTACCAATGTGCTAAGCTCGTCACAAATCATCTTTCAGAATACGATCCAGCGCTATTACAAAGGGTGTTAATTCGTACTTGAACACTCAAAACATCAAGCAGTGGCTTCCTATGAGTTAATTGTATGCACTTCCGAGTGAGTCCGTAGCCAAACGCCGACTGGGGCTCGCTGTTCCACTACACGCCGTCATTATAACACTGGCAATTGCTGTCGCGGTCGTGATTAGTGGCCGAAATTTTCGACATCATTGAAGTTTAGCAAAGCCCTAGGACTCGCGGATGTGTAATATGGCATGTTGATTCCGCAACCAATCCACGACTGTGTGGGAACAACCAATACTGTCGATTCAGACGAGGGCTATCGAGCCTTCCAGATAACATTGATCAAGCTTCCTAGCTCAGCAATTTCGATCTTGTCCTCCAAAAGGAGAAGAAAAACACTCGACCCTTGAAGACAACTTGGGCATGTGTTAGATCGAGAACGACTTATTCACAATAACAACACAGCAGCACACGGGCCACGAGTCTCATATCTGACCCACACAGGGTCTCGTTCTCAAAACGCAGTCTTCTTGCAGGGACGCACCCTAGGTCTTCACTGGGTTCCAGGTATAACCTTCCACGCATCGTACCCGACATTTCTCGCTTCGGTAGGCAGTGCATCCTCACACGCCCGCTCCTTTGGAAGAACTTTGTGGCGGAGGCATTCAACTCCTATACAAGGAAGTTTTCGTCTCCCGTCACTATCCGATACGAGGGTTTACGTCAGATTTCTCATATGAATAGACGTTCGAGCTCTTCCGTGTTTGTACCTTAAAGGTAATGTCGAAGAAAGCTCGTTAGGTTAGCTAGGATCAAAATCAAGGGACGTCGACGAGACCTCCCATTTAACCCATTGGCCAATCAAAACTAAGACTGAATCTAAAGAACAAGAACAACCAAGACAAGGAGTGATCACCAATCTCGGCCCTAGCGCCCACCAAGGCTACCGTGCACCCCCAAACTATTATTACGTGTGCACCCGTAATGATAATTTGCGTTGCCAGGTAATCTTGTTGCCCGCTAGTTCCGAGCTTCCTGATCCAAAAACAAAGATTTCATTCAATAAAAGACTTGGTCTAGTTTCGCCTCCAAATCATAAACAACACGGCGACATCCATTAGCGCGATAGAGATTAGTCCTTCCGATCATCCCGTCTACAGGTAAGCGAGTGAGCTCATCGTAGACCACAACATCCTTCCCACTTGCTGGTTCCGGTGATCGTTGTAAGGGTGTGGACTAATGTGAAGCGTGACATGACATCCTTTCTGGAAAATATCCGTACTACGTATATGTATTAACTAATCTTAGAAAATCGGACTCCTATGCAACATAAACATTCTTATCCGTAATTTCTAGTACTTCATATATTGACACACATGGCTAGTTGGTCGGAATTTCCCCTTGTACATCCCATGTACAAATTTCTTTCCTTTCTAAAAATATTTTGTTGTGTTTTAGTTTTGAAAACTCTGTTTTCGAGCCGAAACCGGTTATAGTCTAGATTTTACAAAAATGCTAGTTCGCTATAACCTTGGCTCTGATACCACTTCTGTCACACCACGCCAATGGCGGAAACACGTGGCGCGATGCTCGATAGTCAAAGTCAAGATTAACACAAACTATATTTAATAGAAAAGATCATTATATTAAGATTCGAGAAGGAGTACTTTGTTTCAATCGTTACATAAAATAACAATCATTAAGTTTCAAAGTGGGGTGTTTCCATTTATGTCCCAACCCGATGGTAATAATAGATGAAACCCCGACCAGTATCCGACATCCCGAATTCCACCGCACTAGCCCCATATCTACTCAGCACTAGTTACCTGAAAGATATGTTTAAAAAGACGTCAATATATAAAATATTGGTGAGTTCACAGGTTTTAGTTTCGTAATAACAACATTTTTACACCCTGTGCAGATCCAACACAATTTGTGGCCTTTGTAAGGAGTAGATAGTTCCTACAAAACTACGATGATGAGCAATCCCCTGAGTCCCATAACCAAACCAAGACTAATAAATATGCCCCGCGATCACCAGTTGTTTTTCGACAAATAACAACTTAGTTCAGAATACGTGCACTCCAGGCATACGCCGATGCATAATCGACGCTATCGATTAGGGGTGGGCCTTGTCATGCACCAATAGTACTATCCAAATATTCATTCGGTTTCATTTCCCTGAATTAATGGTTCAGTAGCGAGGACTCAACCCCGAGTGGCGAACACATAACAAAACTCAAGTACTCATCATGCCACTTATCACATTTTAACCTTTGAAAAACATTTCAACATGAAAACATTTGACAAACATATCTTTCCCCCAATTAAAACAGTAAAATGGGGCCGTGAAACTCACCTGATGTATAGCGTACAATCAAATAGCACCTACGAACGTCCTAGTGCGTGTAAGTCACTAAGTCTATAGCGTGTGTTTTTCCGGCAAGTTGTACACCCAACTCCCAACACCACCATTTACATCTAATTCCCCGTTTAATTAAACATATGTCCTAGGTCTGTTGGTGATGGATTACCCTTGTTACAAGTTACATTTATACTTTCATGAATATTAATTAACTTGTATAATATTATTCTCGACTCGACCCACTTGACGTATAATTATTTTCCCATTAAATAATTATACTAAGATCTTGTCGATCGATATAATATTTTTAACTCTCGACTCGACTCACTTTACCGCATATTTATTTTCCCATTTAAATAAATATACTAAGGTCTTGTCGATAGGTAATGTATTTTCTACGCTTGACTCGACTCACCATACCGTATATTTACTTTCCCATTAAGTAAATACACTAGGATCTCATCGATTCGATATATTTATATATATATATATATATTGTTTTCTTCACTCGACTCGACTCACCTTACCGTATATTTATTTTCCAATTAAATAAATATACTAGGATCTCGTCGATTCGATAATATATATATCTTTTTTTTATTGTTAAGTCCATACGTTTGCTTTAACGTGTAATCGTTAGATTATTTACGTTATTTTTCTCCCACGAATAAATTCTCAACACTTAGGAAAGTGTTATGTGTTTTTCACCCGAATTATATATTTTAAATCCTTTAAAATATATATACTCATCTTTTCATTAGACGTAATAATAATTTACGCGTTCGTCCGTTTTTACGTCTTAGTCCGTTAACACGTCCAGTTCCGTTTACTTAACATATATGTATATATTGTTAAATTTCCAAGTTTCAATAATATGTATCCATGAAATTAATCACCTTTTAATTTCTACATATATTACTTGGAAGTTTATAAACATATTTGTATTTTTTTTATTACCAAGACTTGGTTACTTATATATATAAAATGCTCCAACACTTTTATATTCCCATTTATATAAAAGTATTCATTTTTATATAAGTTTCCACCAAGCTTTTATTTGTCTAACATTTTTTTAAAAACCTTTGTTTTTATATATCTCCACATGTTAGAAAATCTATATTTTTATAAAACTCCATTTAATAAAAATACACTTTTATACAAAATACATATTTGTAAATTTGCTACTATTTCCAAAACCAACCTTGGAAAGTCAACAACTTACATTTTTGACACCAACCTTTCCTAAGTTACATTTTTAGATGCAAGTTTCTAAAAATGACATTTTATGTCCCTTAACTTCTAAAGTTACCAAGATAGTCCTTTAACTTCCAAAAGTTACATTTTCTTCTCAATCTTTCAAAAATGACAATTTTCTACTAAACTAGTAGACTTTATATTGTCATCTTTGTCATGGTAGATTATTTTTGTGTTCCCACATTATCAATAGTTCATAATACCCTTATTAAGGATAATAATAGGTGTATTTGGTGTATTAAGTCCATTTTGTCCAACATGATGATTTTATGTCCACATCTTATAATATGTAACTTTTGTATTTTTGATTTCTAACAAGATCAAACCTATTTCTTGTTTTAGATGATCATATTATGAAGATCAAAACCACTTTTAGGTGTGTTCAAGTCACATTTATAAACAATGCCTTAGATCATCATTTAGACATGTGTATGTGTATTATTTATAATTTACAAAAACACTACATCACCAACATCAAACCTACGGCCCATATATTCTTTTTAGAACATCCATTTTGTTAAAAGAAAACCATTATATCTTTTGTTTAAAACCATGTTCCAAACCCTATGTACAACTTGCTTTAAAACATAAAATTATAAACTTCCAAGAACCAAAAGCAAGATCAAGAGACTTACTACTAGCACAAGGCTAGGGAAGAATAAAACACTTGATTTGGATGGGGATTTTGTGTGTTCTTCCAAAAGGGGTTAAGCTCCAAGCTTGAAACACACTAAAAAGGGATGGATTTATGGATTTATTTTGTAATAATTTGAGATTTGAAGTTTGAAATTGGTGAGGATGTGTGTGTATCACAACCTACGGCCAAAGAGAAAAAAAAAAGATGGATTTTGATGATGAAAATGAGGATCCAAGCATGTATCTTATAAAGGATTTAAAGGTACAAAAAATCTCCATAATATCTTGTAATATTCTAAACACTATGCTTGCCATCTTATAAAATCCACTCATATTATAAAAAAAAAAAGGATTATGGTATGGTGGAGAAGATTGGGGCCGATTGGGGTTGGATTTTGTGGGGGCCATTTGTTTTTTTTATATATTACTTATATATCTACAACTCGGTTTTGATCGGTATTATTTGCGAGCTACTATGGACACTTAATTATGCCTTAACTATCCTTAAACATTTCCTAGTTTAAGTGTTAGTTGGTTGGTTAGGCTTTTGTTGGGTGAAATTATTAGTTATACGTGTATCGGGTGCGGTACGCACACTTTATTCGTTACCGGGAGATTTGTATGTGAGGTTTTCATTTATGATTTTGGAGTTCCAAAACACATTATATTTAATGAAAATACCCTTTATTTTATATCCTGGGTGTCCGGGATCCTTTTTGTTTATTTAATTTTTACCGGGTAATCACCAACGTCCGTTCCGGACAAGTTTATTCGCACGCGACTTCGTCGTGCTTCAACATTAAACATGTGCATTCCTATGAATCTTATGGGGAATTTGCTATTCTCTAAGTCCAAATTAATCCAATTAATTTAAATATGCACTTAAACCGTTAATTACATATACTAATTTCGTACGGAATCACATCGATTTTTGCCGGATGTTACATCTTCCCTTTGTGTAATGAACCATCAGTTATCGGTCCGTTGTACTTCATTCGTAGGAAGCACATTCTCTGTTCAATCCAAGATAGTTCTCTTGGATCTGTCTTCTTTTCATCATGCAACTTCAGTGCCTCTCGGATGTCATCTTCAGAAATGATCACGAGCTCCCCCTTAATCGTACTTACCACAGCAGATTCATTGTTCCAGTAGTCCATTCTGGCATTCTTCCAGAACTCTTGTTGATGGTCTTTATAAATGATGGCGGGGTAGCAAGGGCAACTATCACACGGCTTCTCTTCAAGAAATCTATAATGCCGGTGAACTCTTGATGATTCTTCAATTCTCCTATAAACGCACAGCAGTTGTGTGCCAGTTCAAATGGTAATTCTTCTATCTGTTCCTTTCCAGATGCCTGTTCTGAATATCCAGCGGGAACATCAGCACTTTCCTGTTCAGACATTATTAGACTGCAAAACAAATCAAGAAAACACGTTAAAAACGGACAAAATAAACAAAACTTGAAATTTATTATTTTTAAGATTCTACATTCGACCATTCGAGGGTACGAATGTGAAAACAGAGGTTCGAATGTGGGATTAAAGGTTCGAATGTGAAAAACAGTAAGTAAAAGTGTACATTCGACCGTTTATTTCCACTTTCGACCGTTTGAACATCTACATTCGCCCAAAAAGTCACATTCGACCGTTTGAATTTGGGTGAAGGAGACTGTTCATCTTCTTCAATGTCAAATTTTGATTTGGTTCGTTTTATCATGCCATTTTGATTTGAATACCCTCTAATATGACCGATTAATCATTCCCAATCAACAATTTCAATTATTATCCATTGTTTATGTGTTTTCAATCAAAAACTAGGGTTCGAATGTTTTAAAACATCAATTGGACAATCTGATTAGATTTAAACCTTAGTTTTTTTTTATTCTCCCCCTAAAACACTTAAACAATGAATCCTTAGCAAAAATTGTGGCAATTAACAGTTAATAATTGTGTTTTGATGTCAGTTATGGTTCAGTCACTAATTCAAGGATTATGATCTGTTTAGGAGATGATAACCTGCAAATGATGTATCAAAATGATCAGCAAATCAATACGAACACAATGATATAATTTTTAATGCACGGGCAACAAGATCACTTTATCTCAGAAATTTGAAAAATTTGAATATGGGGGTCGAATGTGCAGATCAGGTATATATAGGCTCCACATTCGACCAAACGACTAGGGCGAATGTGAAACTTTTTCCACCTTCGACCCTATTTAAAGGTTCGAATGTAGAAAAAGGGTTCGAATGTGAAAATATCACATGAACACTCACATTCGACCGTTTGAAAGGTTCGAATGAGCAGTTAAAATTCCACCTTCGACCCAATGAAGGGGCGAATGAAAATTGGAATTTTTGAAAATTTTTACCTAATCTCAAAAATGAGTCCCGTTCAAAATATTTTTCAACCTTTAAGCATCCGACATTCATTATTTCTCATTTAAAGATGACAAAACTCAAATGCTCCATCAAGTTTTAGAAAATCATCATCAACCACCATCAGCTATCAAAAATAAGATAGAAATGTAAAATCTTTTTGGATTTTCTAAACTTTTTGTTAAAACACACCTAAAATCTTTTTGAGTTTTGTATTTTTGATGAGAAATATAAAATGCTCAAAATAAAAAGATAAAGCAGTAAATGTTTTGTGATTTCTGGTAAGGGGATCATATCAGGTATTTGAGAAATCTGATCACACCGTTGATCTTTTGATTTATTATCATTAAAGACAATGTGTGATCTGGCAATTGCTGATATTGTGATCCACTTAAACTCACATGCAGACTGTTGTGCAGTGCTTTAGACTGATACTATTATTTATAGTATAAACACAATTATCTGTGGTTCCCACGCACACGACATACTCCCGTATCAAGAAGTAAATGCACAAAGACTCATTGTAACGCGTGATTGTGCTTTCATCATCTGTAATTTACAAGGTATGAGGCACAAAGGTATACAAGTCAGCAAATCAATGCAACAAAGTAACTTGTGCTCTCTACCAGGTTGAGGGCTAATATCAATCATGATTTGCATCAATGATTGGATACGATGTAATAGATAATCTTTGATTATTGTCATACATGGAAAGTTCCTCAATTCGGTAACTTTAGGATTTGCCTTTATAGCTCTTTTAGAAAGACACCCTATCTGATCTAGGTCCGTAATGACTTACAGCAGAAGATCAGAGAGGCTATCCCCAGACAACTAATAACATAACGACCCGAAACCTCCAAATTTTGTACAAATACCCTATCAAACGAAACTACGGTACTAAGACCATATGCCCATGAGGAGTTCATCCACACAACAATTCGTTTGATATGTATGCATCAGGCACGCAGTATTAGGTCTACGAAGCCTATCAACACATCATACATACTCAGACACACGCCTTATATTGCATTACATTTCTTTAGCATGTGTCAGATCCCCACTGATGTACTATCATTTCCCCTTTTTATCCTGGAAATCATTTTGATTTTGTCTAATTTTTTATGGGTTTTTTGAATTTTTCAATGTTTTTGGTTTTTCTGAAAATAAATCCTACCTAAAACTGTAAAACGTATTTTTGGATTTTTGTATTTTTCTGAAAAGTAATAAAAACTAAACTAAAAAGCGATAAACTGAGGTGGTGATCAGTCTTGTTTTTCTTTTATACCATTAGCTTTTAAAAGATATTCAAATCTTGATTTATCAAAAGCTTTGGTAAAAAGATCTGCACGTTGATAGTCAGTGTGGATTTTGACCATATCGATCAACTCTTTTGCATAACAATCACGGATAAAATGATATTTGATCCGGATATGTTTAGCTTTCGAGTGATTTACTAAGTCTTTTGTTAATGCAATTGCGGCTTCATTATCACAGTAAATAGGGGTTTTAAGAAATTGCAAACCGTAGTCCACCATTTGTTGTTGTATCCAGAGAACTTGTGAGCAACAACTTGATGTTGAGACGTATTCTGCTTCACATGTGGATAAGGCAACTGCGGTCTGTTTCTTGCATTGCCAGGTCACGAGCCTGCTCCCCATAAACTGGCATCCAGCCGTTGTGGATTTGCTGTCTTTGTCACAGCCACCCCAATCTGCATCACTAAAAGCAATTAGGTCAAAATTATCATCATTAGGGTACCATAGTCCTCTCAACGGACAACCCTTCAGATATCTAAGGATACGTTTGACAGCTGCAAGATGACTCTGTTTCGGCTTTGACTGATAACGTGCACAAAGACATGTGGCAAACATTATATCTGGTCTAGAGGCGGTAAGATACATCAGAGATCCGACGATTGCTCTGTATGTAAAAGGATCAGTTAGCCCCCCCTTAGCATCAACACCAATCCCGTGATTAGGTTTTATTGGGGTATCCATCGGCTTTGAATCATCCATCTGGAATCAGCTCAAGACTTCAGAAACATATTTCGTCTGGTGAATAAAGATCCCCGTTGGTCTTTGTTCCACCTGCAAGCCTAGGAAAAACTGCATCTTTCGCATCGCACTCATTTCAAACTTTTTCTGCATAACACGTTCAAATTCTCTACACAGAAGTTCGTTAGTAGAACCAAAAATAATGTCATCAACATAAATCTGCACTAGAAGCAAGTCATCCCCTATTTCTTTTGTGAACAGTGTGCAATCTACCAAACCTCGTTTGAATCCTTTTGTCAGAAGATACGTGCTCAGCTCCTCATACCATTGCCTTGGAGCCTGGTGCAACTCGTAAAGAGCTTTGTTAAGAATGTAGACCTTATCCCGGTGAATAGGTTCCTCAAAGCCTGGTGGTTGACCTACGTAAACTTCCTCCTTGACCACACCATAAAGAAACGCGCTTTTAATTTCCATTTGATACACCTTGAATTTCTTATAAGATGCAAATGCCAGAAACATTTGGATAGCTTCTAAGCGTGCAACCGGTGCATAAATCTCGTTGTAATCAATTCCCTCAACTTGATGAAAGCCTTGTACGACCAATCGAGCTTTGTTCCTAACAATCACTCCTCTGTCATCTTTCTTACACTTGAACACCCATTTCGTTCCTATCTTTTTCCGTTCTGGGGGTAAATCGGTCAGTGTCCACACTCCGAGTTTCTGAAACTGTAATAACTCCTCTTGCATAGCCTCTACCCAAGCGTCATCCAAAAGAGCATCCTTGTAAGTCCGCGGCTCGACCTGTGAAACATAACAAGCAAAAGACCAGTCATTTTGAAAACCTGATTTTTGAATTTTGGCATATAAAGCAAGAGCGCCAAGGTTTTCTAGTGAGTTTGCCTTCCTCAGTTGATCTCTCGTCATCACACTGCTACCAGGATCACCAATAACCTGCTTGATCGGGTGAATCCGATGTATCCGAGATTCCGGATAATCTAGTACTTGCACTCCCGTCTGAGTAGTTAAATTCTCTGTCGAAACCAGATTATTATCCAAATTTGATGATGAAGCAACATTAGGATTTGGGTTCACTGGTGGTGTCTCTGTAGCAAGATCTGTAACAGCTTCACTTGTAACATCATCGTCATCTTCAGATTCCGATGAATTAAGAGTTGTGGAAGCTTCCTGAAATACCTCTTCTTCAGCTGCAGGAGCGTTGGTATCATTAGAAGCTGTTTGGGGGGTTTACAGTGATCGGACGCACCAACGGTGATGTCACTGCGTTTTCGACCTCGTAATATAATCGTAATACAGCTTCTTCAACCAAGCTATCTAGATTGAATGATTCAAAGAAATCTTTGTAATCAAACATCCAGTCTGGACCACTACCCTGTAGATTCTGAGTATATCTCTGAACTTTGACATTAGCCTACTCCTCGACCTGACGAGTTCGTTTGTTGAAAACCCGTTTGAGCGGGGTTGCATATCCAACAAAGAATCCTTCTTCAGCTTTTGGTGCGAACTTCTCAGATGGATTAAGCATTGTACATGGAGCTCCAAACGGTTCTAGATACTCTAAGTTCGGCTTTCGTCGATTCAACAGCTCATAAGAAGTTTTGCCAAACTTCTTCACCGTTAAAACACGATTAAGAGTATAACAAGCTGCGTAAAGTGCTTCGTTCCAGAACATTACTGGAAGATTGGAGTCAGCAGGCATTGTTCTTGCCGTTTCTATTAGCGTCCTGTTTTTGCGTTCTGCGACACCGTTCTGTTGAGGGGTATACGGAGCACTGTATTCATGATGAATTCCTTTGTTTTCACAAAGAGCTTCCATCTGTGCATTCTTAAACTTTGTCCCATTATCACTCCTAATTCTCTTGATCTTGAGACCATAGACATTTTCCAATCGAGTGAACAGAACTTTCAAATTATCAAACGTGTCGCTCTTATGATGCAAGCACATAACCTGTAACACCCCAACCGATGGCGGAAACATCGAGGTGTCACGTATTGATGAGTATACAGTAGCACATGGTAATCCAAATTTTAATTGAAATAAATATTAAATTGCAAATATCCAAAAATTGAAATACATAAGAGTTTTGAATGTGGAATTCTATAACATCACACAAGAACCAAGCATGCATAGACTCCTTATTTTCTTCATAAGTACTCTAATCTTCAAGCATCATTATCACCTGTTGAGTTGTAAAAATGGGGGGGTCAACTAGAAGTTGGTGAGAATACATAATCCATGTTAAGCATATAGTTTAAGTATAAAAGTCTAGCAATTCGTACGTCTATCGTAAATTTAAGTCTACATGCATAGTATAATATGTTGACATAATCAAACCTCCGAGTAGTTTAGGTCCATCCCGTCATCTACGGTTCACCTTAGTAATATGTTGAACGATAACAATCACCCACGTGACCTATGTAGGAGGTACACGTATCCGGGTGGGGTTGTCAATCCAATAGATCTATTATTGAGTATCGCCGGCTTGGCCATAGCTAATGATTATGTAAATGTTGAAACTCGTTGAAACTCGTTGAAACTGTTGACTAATACATGATGCAATAAAGTTTACTTCTAGACATATATGTTGAATTGCTTAAAATTGTTGCAAGTATAAAGAATCGCATAAACAGGATTACGTAAACTCACCTTGGTATAGTTTTTGGTATTGAGATATAGTATAAGTGTAGCCCAATAGTTTGCCAAGTGTTACCCTATGTATAAGGCAACAAATAAGTCTAAGTCTAACTAGTTTATAAGTATATCCTAGGGTTTCGATTTGGGGATAACCAATTGTTGAATTTAAAATAAAATGTCAATTAAATAAAGGGGAATATGATAATTAAATAAAAGAAAGTCTTTTTATAACATTTGAATATAGAATGTTCACAATAATGCATTTGAAGTATAAAAATAATTTTTATAAAATTATTTCTTTTAAAATAGATTTTTAAATCTATTTATTACAAATTGCCAATATCTAACTTTAATATTCAAAAATACTAAAATTAAAGAATTATTATCTTAAAAATCATAATTCAGTTCTAAATATCTAAAAATAAATTGTATAAAATTTTGGTGCAAAAACAATGAAAATTGAATTTATTATGATTTAATTATGATTAAATCTAACAAAAATTGATTAAAAATATAAAATAAATGATTTTTCGGAATTAAAAATTATTTCAGTAAAGTTTAACATTGTATAATTATGGGATAATTTTTGTAGAATTTAATAAAGTTGTTTTGATATTTTAATGGATTTTTATAAATATAATAGTATAAGATTGATTTAATTATTATAAATATTAAATAAATGAATTTTTGAAAAATAAAAATTGTAAATAAAACCTTTAACTCAGATTTAATAAATGAAATTTTTTTAGAATTTATAAAATAGTTTTAATATTTAAAAATGAATTTATAAGTCTTAAATGAAATAAATATATAAATGCTTTGTTGTTTTAAAAACAGAAAAAGAAAAGAAAAGAGAGTCAGAGCCGGGACTCGAACCCGGGTGACTGATGTTGCAAGCCTTGGTCACAACCACTTGGCCTAGGCCAGTGGTTGTGATGAAAGCCGTTTATAATTTAATAAATACACAGTGGCAATTCAGTTTATCCCCAATCTAAAACCCCACGAACCATAATTCTGTAATTGGGAGATTCACACATCATTGGCCCAATTAATGTTAGGGCTTTTGATGTGTGAACGCCGGTGATCAAAACCCATATAAAACATCGAACTTACAGTGATGATTCGTAGATGAATGCCTGGTCAAAGACCAAAGTCAAACAGCGTTCAAAATTGAAATTAACAGAGGTGTTTCAGAACAATTGGAGGTTAAGAGAGAGATGTGAGCGAGTTGTTATGCTGTGCCAAGGTTCAATTTATATAGAGGGTCGATGGATTGGGTTAATTGGTAAGGTTGACTCACGAGTTAATGTTATGCGCGTATAACATCAATTAGTCGACGATAATTGGTAATAAACGTGTAATCATAGATGAACGAGGCCGGAAATCAAATAAGTTTGCCAAAATTATACCAATTACACGTTAATGTTGATGGATTAGGCAAGTCATTCATCACAGTTGACTTTGCGAGTCAACTGTGAAGGTTTGAAGTCCCTATAAAATTAATTGGTGCTGGGTTTCCAACAAAAGTGTTGGCCAGCCCAGCTGGCTTGTGCTCTGGTTTGGTTGACCCGGTCTTGGCGCGGGTTCGATTCCCGGCCAAGACATATAATTTTTTTTGATATAATTCCAAGGTTCTAACATATATAATATATATATATATATAGTATTAGGGTTCCAATTACGTGACAAAAATAATTATTGCACACGAGATAAACGAAACTTGACGTTTTATTAAATGTGATGGTGTAACGTACAAGAATAAATGTGAAATGTTACAGTCTCCCCTACTTTTAGGAACTTCGTCCCGAAGTTGGAGTTGGAGAGTGTGGTGGAAAAAGATGTGGATACTTCGACTTCATCTGGTCTTTACGTTCCCAAGTGAACTCTGGGCCTCGTTTAGATTCCCAACGAACCTTAACGATCGGAATGCGACTGCGCTTGAGTTTCTTGACTCCAGTGTCAACAATCTCGACGGGTTTCTCGATAATGTGCATGCTTTCATCAATTTGCACATCCTCAAGAGGAACATGAAGGTTCTCATCCGCTAAGCATTTCTTGAGATTCGAAACATGGAAGGTCGGATGAACATTGCTTAGCTCAGGTGGAAGTTCAAGTTTGTAAGCCACTTTTCCAACTCTGTCAAGAATTTTGAAGGGGCCTACGTATCGAGGAGCTAGCTTTCCCTTTCTACCAAAGCGAATTACTCCTTTCCAAGGGGATACCTTAAGTAGTACAAGGTCCCCAACTTGAAATTCCAAGGGTTTACGACGTCTATCAGCATAACTCTTCTGGCGACTTCTAGCCTTGAGAAGATTATCCTGAATAAGCTGAATTTTGTCTGTGGTTTCCTGGATTAGTTCGGGTCCAGTAATACGAGCTTCACCAACCTCAGTCCAACAGACAGGTGAACGACATTTCCGACCATAGAGTGCTTCGAAAGGAGCCATGTTAATGCTGGCGTGATAACTGTTGTTGTATGAAAACTCAACCAAAGGAAGATGAGAATCCCATGCGCCACCAAAATCGATGATACATGCCCTGAGCATATCCTCAAGTGTTTGGATGGTCCGTTCAGTCTGACCATCTGTTTGAGGGTGATAAGCAGTACTCAGGTTCAACTTGGTACCCAAAGCATCTTGTAGAGACTCCCAAAAGTGAGAGGTGAAACGACCATCGCGATCAGAAATAATGTCCAAAGGTATACCGTGACGACATACGATTTCACTTACGTACATCTTTGCTAACCTTTCCACAGAATACTTCTCACGAATAGGTAGGAAGTGAGCTGATTTGGTCAAACGATCGACGATTACCCAAATACTGTCAAAACCTTTGGGAGTACGAGGGAGTTTAGTGATGAAATCCATAGCTATGCTCTCCCATTTCCAGACAGGAATCTCTGGTTGTTCAAGCATACCAGATGGTCTTTGGTGTTCAGCCTTGACCTTGGAACAAGTGAGGCATTTGGCAACGAAAAGAGCAATATCTTTCTTCATACCAGGCCACCAATAAGAATAACGAAGATCTTGGTACATCTTGTCAGCTCCAGGGTGAATAGAATAACGAGACTTATGAGCCTCGTTCATGAGAAAAGTACGAAGATCATCACGGTCGGGAATCCACAGTCGATTAAGGAAATAAAGAAGACCATCGGGTTTGGTTTCAAGTTGAGTTTCAGCACCACAAGACATTTCATCGTACATGTTACCTTGGGTGACTAATGTGTGTTGAGCCTGGAGAATGCGATCCTGAAGATCAGTACGAACTCTCGCACATTGGAGTTTGACACGCTCTTTACGACTAAGTGCGTCAGCAACAACATTCGCCTTGCCAGGATGGTAGCGAATTTCGCAATCATAGTCGTTAAGTAACTCAACCCAACGTCGTTGCCTCATATTAAGATTCTTTTGATCGAAGACATGTTGGAGACTTTTGTGGTCTGTGAACACCACACATTTTGTCCCATAAAGATAATGTCTCTAAATCTTGAGTGCAAAGACAACAGCGCCCAATTCAAGATCATGGGTGGTATAATTCTTTTCGTGAGTCTTGAGTTGTCGAGACGCATAAGCAATAACCTTTCCTCGTTGCATGAGAACACAACCAAGACCTTGGTTCGATGCATCACAGTAGACCACGAAATCATCATTACCATCAGGTAGAGACAAGATAGGAGCTTCACAGAGTTTCAGCTTAAGAGTTTCGAATGCTTCCTCTTGCTTAGGTCCCCACTCATAGGGTTTACCCTTGTGAGTTAGGGTGGTGAGAGGAACAGCGATCTTGGAGAAATTGGCGATGAATCGACGATAATAACCAGCCAAACCAAGGAAAGAACGGACTTCGGTTGGAGTTTTAGGAACACTCCAATTTTTCACAGCTTCAATCTTTGCGGGATCAACATGAATTCCGTTCATATCAATGACGTGTCCCAAAAATTGAACTTCCTTAAGCCAAAATTCACATTTCGAGAACTTGGCGTACAGTTGTTCTTTCTTTAGGAGACTCAAGATGGAGTGAAGATGTTGCTCGTGATCGGATTTTGATTTAGAGTAAATCAAAATATCATCGATGAAGACGATCACGAATTTGTCGAGATAGGGTCTACAAACCCGATTCATCAAATCCATAAATACTGCGGGAGCATTGGTCAATCCAAAAGGCATAACCATGAATTCATAGTGACCATAGCGTGTGCGAAAAGCTGTCTTGGGAATATCTTCATCGTGGACTCTAAGTTGATGATAACCAGAACGGAGATCAATCTTTGAGAAGTGGGTTGCTCCTTGAAGTTGATCGAAGAGATCGTCAATCCTAGGAAGTGGATAACGATTCTTGATGGTGAGTTTGTTGAGTTCACGGTAGTCAATACACATCCTAAGAGAACCATCCTTCTTTTTAACGAATAAGACAGGGGCTCCCCATGGAGAAGAACTAGGGCGAATGAACCCTTTATCAGAAAGTTCCTGTAATTGACTAGCAAGTTCTTGCATCTCAGAGGGTGCAAGACGATAAGGAGCTTTAGCGACAGGATTAGCACCAGGAACAAGATCAATACGAAATTCAACTTGTCGAGCAGGAGGCAAACCAGGTAAATCCTCTGGGAAAACTTCAGGATAGTCTCGAATAATAGGAATGTCTTGGATACTCTTGCCTTTGTCCTTCTTCTCTATCACATTAGCTAAGAAGGCTGTATACCCCTTTCGTAAGTACTTTTGGGTAGTAGTACAAGACATAAGCTTAAGCTCGCCACAGGGTTTCTCACCATAGATCTTCAAAATCTCACCAGATTCGAGAGGAATGCGTATGAATTTCTCGAAGCACAGAATTTCGGCACGATGTGTTGACAACCAGTCCATGCCTACTATAACATCAAAACTACCAAGATGCATGGGAATGAGATCGATAGAGAAGGTATGATCGTCGAGGTTCAACAAGCAGTTACGAATAATAGAGTCGATCGAAATAGACTTCCCGTTAGCTACCTCTACCACTAAAGGTTCCTCTAGATTAGTGTGGGGTAAGTTAAGTAAAGGTTCAAACTTCAGTGACACAAATGACTTATCAGCTCCCGAATCAAATAATATGGATGCATAGTGGTTATTAATGAGGAACGTACCATTCACCACTTCGTTGTTGTCACGAGCCTGATTAGCGTTGAGATTGTAGGCGCGACCTCGAGCACCTTGGTTCTGGTTGCGGTTCTGGTTTTGGTTTTGGTTTCGGTTTTGGTTCTGGTTACGATTAGGGCAGTTGTTGATGTAGTGATCAGGTAACACCCCAACCGATGGCGGAAACATCGGGATGTCACGTATTGATGATTGTTCAGTAGCTCATGGTGAATAATAAATTCCATTGAATAATTTAAATGAATTACATACAATTGTTCTAGAATTTGTACATCAAATTGAATAAAACTATACACATATCTTCAAGCATCAATTCAAATATTCAAGCAATTAGAACCTGAAACATGTTAAGTTAAAAATATTTTGGGTCAACAAAAGTTGGTGGGAATTACATAGGTTTTTGATAATTGAATAAAAATGTTGTGCAATTCATGTGTCATGTCAATCTAGTCCATATGTGAGAACATACTAGAAATAAATCGAGTGCATAATCAACCCTGATGTAATAACCCGTTGTTAATTTATGATTAATTAATATAATTGTCTAATATTATAACTAAGCTAATCCGGCCCAATGGAATCGGCCCAATATATCGAGCCCATCCAATAATAAAAGACCAAAACATATTAGCCTATAATAATTGGACTCCAGATGTGAAAGCCCAACACCCGTTTGGCCCATTTAACCTACTCGGCCCACCAAATCCATCCGGCCCAAACCAACACTTGTTTACATCTCAACCCAATTAGATACACATGGTTAGCCCCTTTTTCTGCTGGAAACTCACGCAAGTTTGGCTGCTTAAGGAGCTATGCTCCTCATTAATTGCACATGCCTTTCCCTTATTGTTGGGTCTGCTGACCTGGAGAAGAACAGATGATTGGAAAGCCAAAATATGCTATCTATTTGATCCTTGAATAAACAGTCTTTACAACTTACTTCTCCCAAAAGACTGCTGACCCTAACTACTGTTCTATCCAAACAACTGCTCAACAACTGCTGATACAAAGAACTGCTAAGGAAACAACTGATGAAGAACAACTGCTGACCAAAGGTCTGAAGAAGAGCAACAGCAGATACAAGTACTGAAGACCAAAGCACTGCTGGAAGCAACAGCACTTAGGCTTCAGCAGTGGATACAAGATCGTCAGAGTTTATCTTTAACAGCTGTTTACTATCAGTGCTTTCAATGTAACAGTAGTTTGTATAGCAGATGTTTAAGTTTGTTATTCTGTTAGAGGTCACTGTCTTAGGTGACGTCAGCCTAGGTCATCAGTGGTTTGAGTCAGTCTATAAATAGAACAGTGCATGTACTGTTCTATTGCATCACACACAAAACATTCTCTCTGACAAACAACTGTGTGATCAGGCTGAGGGGGAGTAACTTGTACGATTGTAATCTTTGATATATTAATGAAAGCATTCGATCGAAAAACATTTACTCTCTTGTTTTGATTTACAGTTTATTATTCCGCTGCACTTTCATTCTACTTTCATTCCATTATTGTCATTATTTAGTTAAACAATCAAAACAAACAAACTCAGATCCTAACAATTGGTATCAGAGCTTGGTCAATTAAATTCGATCTAACAAATCAATTTAATAATCAGCTCACAATTATTGATATCGTTTGTCAGTTTGATTGAAAACAGAGTAATAGTTTAATTTCGATTCAACCGTTGTTAAACAGACTTTGTTTTTGAAAAATCAGAGAATGGCTTCTATCAATCACGATCCACATAACACTGGCACGAACAACAAGCCACCGATGCTTGTCAGATCTGAATACAATATCTGGCAACGTCGGATGAGCCATGTTCTAGCTCAACAAAACACTGGGTGTTGGAAGTCGGTTATCTTCGGACCACATGTTCCGACTGTGCCGAGTACTGAAGATCCCAAAGTGTTTGAGCCAAAGAAACTTGAAAACTACTCCGACCAGGATTTTCAGAAAATTGAGCTAGATGCTAAGGCCTTCAGTATTGTGGCCATGGCTCTACCCAATGATATATATGCTGGGTTGTTACACTGTAACAGTGCAAAGGAGTTGTGGGATGCACTGAAAGAGCAGTTTGGTGGGACTGAGGAGGTTATTGAAAACAACCGTGAAATACTTAACCAACAATATGAAACATTCAGTCATGTCAAAGGAGAGTCATTAACTCAACAGTTTGAGAGATTTAACTGCTTAATTAGTGAACTAAAATTGGTTGGTCTTACTTACCCTCATTCAACTTTGAACCATAGGTTTTTAAGATCATTACCAGACAAATGGGACACTATTGCAATTGTTATGAGAAACTCAATAGGATTTAAAGACCTATCACTGACCCAGCTTCATGGTAAGCTCTTGACCTATGAAAGAGAGCTTAACCAGAAAAAGAAGCTCCAGGACTCTGGAAAAGTGTCTGATGACTATGTGTTTGGGAATACAGCACTTTTGGGTCATGATGAGGTGCCTGGAAACACAAAGGATCAGAGTTATGATCATTTTATTGACATAACTTCAGGTTTTAACTCAGGTTTTAACTCTGATTCTTATTCACCTAACTATGCTTTCACAGCAAGTGGTGGTGATATACAGGCATCTGATAACATATCCTTTGAGTATGATGACCTGAAATACTTTGACCCTGATGATTTGGAAGAAATGGACATTATGCACCAATTGGCCCTTCTCAGTGTAAGAACTAATAATTTTTACAAGAAAACAGGGAGAAGGTTTCCAGGGTTGACTGGCAGATCTAAGGTGGGGTTGGATAAATCAAAGATTAAGTGTTATAAATGTCATAGGTTTGGTCATTTTGCTAGGGAATGTAGGGGTCAACATGGTACACCTATGATAACCTATCCAAATCAAAGACCACAGACCAACACTTATCAGAATTCCTATAATACCCCTGGACCAAATGTGCAAAACACTGCTCATTTTGCACAGTCCTCAAACACTGTTCCTGTCCAGTATGTCCAAACCACTGTTCCTCAGATCCATTATGTGCAAACACCTGTTGCTCCACCACCTGTTCAAACGACTGCTGCACCATCCTCTGCTCCTGCAGAGACCAGTCAACAGAGCTTCTTTACACAAGGCTTTGTTGATTGGAGCAGTCTACCTGATGAACTAACAGATGAAAATTTTGCACTGGTTGCCAAAGCTGAAAATGAACCAGAAAATTTTTGTTTCATGGCTATGGTTGATGAGATTGAATCTGAGGAAGTGGTAAATGAATCTGATGTTGTGACTGATGATATTGTTAGTGAAGTTGTTGCAGGTGAGAAACCTGAAGAAGAGGTTGTGAATCTCTCAGATCCCTGGGGTGCATCTGATGAATGTGAGTGCAAGTGTGATTGTGCATTGATGGCTGCTGCTAAGGTATCTCCTCAAATTCTCAAAGAGTTGTGTTCTGACAAATGTGTAATAGCATTTGCTAACATTAAAGAGGTGAATGAAAACCTTAGAAAGAAAATTTTGGATGATGAGGTTAAATTTGAAAAACTCACTAAAGATTTGAAAACAAGTTTAACTGCAAAAGATTCTGAAATTAGTAGTCTAAAACATGAAGCAACTATTGTCAAAGACCAGCTCCAAACTATGATAACAAAATATCAAAGTTGTAAAAGTGAGCTTGAGTCCACCCAAGTTGAATGTAAAAAATGGGTGGAATCATGTAGAGGTTTTGAGATGCTACTCAACAAACAGACCAAAAGTCATGTGAAGTTTGGCTTTGGTTTTGCAACCACTGCTCCAGCTTTTGAAAACACTGACACAAAGGATCAAAAGTCTGTTGAGATAGTTCCAACAAACCTGCAGGGTCAAGAGATTAAAATCACTGAACCAAATGGTAAGAAAATTGTTCTTGAAAAACCAGAAGGTTCCTCATCTTTTGCTGAACTTGAAAAGTATGAATTTAAACCTACTTGGTCTGATGAGTGTGATACTCTTGAGAATTATAAACCTGTTGATTTTAAAACCCCTGAGGGAAAAACAGCTCCTCAGGCAAGGGTCATTCCCTTGGCAAAGGTCATTCCCCTGAAGGATTCTCCAGCAGATGCTCAAACATCTGCTGAAAAGAAGCCTGAAAAAGGGAAAAAGAAGGAAAAGACTGTTAACTTGTTTTGTGATTTCTGTGAAAAGAAGAATCATATCACCAAAAATTGTTTTCTTCTAAAAGCATATGATATCAACAAAGGAACAAGTGAATGTGATTCAAAAGCCACATGCTCAATATGTGGGAAAAAGAATCACAAGACTAAAGAGTGCTTGTATCTCAAAAACTTTGATGTAAAAATACAAGAATACAAAGCAAAAACTCTTGCAAACCCTGTGGTTAGTACTCCAAAAGGAAAGCCCAAACAGACCTTTACACCTGTCCAAACATCTGTTACAAAAAGGCTTGAAACATCTGCTTCTAGAGATGTCCAAGTAACAGATGCTCCACCCACAAGCAAATACCCAAGAGGTTATGGTCAACCTCCATGTCACAGTCTGCCACATGTTTATGAGGAGCCAAAAAGACCCTCTAAACCAAGAGTGAACAGAAATCCATATGGGTATTATCATCTGTCAGGGGGTGATCAAACAACTGCTGCCCCAAGTGCTGACATACAAGCACTGGCAAATGGACAGCAGCAGTTGTTGACCCTAATTCAAAAATTGGTCCAAACCACTGATCACCTTCCAAAACTTGAGTCTGAAAGGTCTGAGGATCCATCCAAAGCCAATTTGGCTTTGGACACTCACCAAAACTAATCATTTACTGATGTGCAGGGAGCTTCTGCTTGTTTAGATAGTCTTTGGTATGTAGATAGTGGAGGTTCCAGGCACATGACAGGATGTAGAGCCCTACTTCTGGACTTCTTGGCTCATGGAGGGGGTGATATATCCTTTGGTAATGATTCTAAAGGTAAGGTGTTGGGTTCAGGGACTGTACAGGCAGGAAAACTCAAGTTTGAAAATGTCAATCTTATTGATAATCTCAAGTTCAATCTTCTGAGTGTTTCACAAATGAGTGACAAAGGTTATGGCTCATTTTTCACAAAGAAAACTTGTAAGATTATTGGGCCAGAAGTGGTGAAAAAGATTGATACCATTATTGCTGAGAGCAAAGCACAGCTTGTTGCTCATAGAAGTGGCAATGTGTATGTTGTTGATATGTTAAAGGATAATCCTATGGCAAATGTCTGTCTGTTTTCTGCTGCCTCCACTAAGGAGACAGAATTGTGGCATAGGAGACTGGGTCATACCAACCTTAATACTATCAACACACTCTCAAAACAAAGCCTTGTCAGAGGTCTTCCATCAAAAGAATTTAAATGTGATGAGCATTGTGTTTCTTGCTTAAAAGGGAAACAACATAAAAGCTCTTACAAATCCATTGATGAGTCCAAAACTAGTCAGTGCTTACAACTGTTGCACATGGACCTGTTTGGCCCTGTTAAAATCATGAGTCTAAGAAGAAAAAGATTTTGTCTTGTCATAGTTGATGATTTTTCTAGGTTTACATGGACTTACTTTTTACACTCTAAAGATGAGACTGCAGGTATATTGAAGGACTTTGTCACCAAGGTTGAAAAGCAGTATGACTTGCCAGTAAAAGTTTTCAGGAGTGACAATGGAACAGAGTTTAAAAATAAGGAGTTAGATGACTTCTGTGTGTCAAAAGGGATTGTGAGGCAGTTCAGCATCCCAAGAACACCAGAACAAAATGGGGTAGTTGAGAGGAAAAATAGAACTCTTATAGAAGCTGCAAGAACCATGCTAGCAGATTCTGGTTTGCCACTGTCCTTTTGGGCAGAAGCTGTAAACACTGCTTGCTATGTTCAAAACAGAGTTTTGATCAACCCCAGACATCAAAAAACTGCTTATGAAATTTTGTTCAAAATCAAACCATTAATTTCATTCTTCAAAATCTTTGGCTGCCCATGTTTCATTTTAAATCTTAAAGATTCCATTTCAAAATTTGCAGCCAAAGTAGACTGTGGTTATTTTCTGGGATATTCTTCTACTGCTAAGGCCTACAAAGTGTTTAACACAAGGACTAAAACAATAGAAGAAACCTTGAATGTTAAGTTCAATGAACTTTCATCTCTGAAAATCCCTGCAAACCCTGCTGAATTATTTGATTTAGATAAATTCAAATTTGAAGATATCACTGTTAAGACTAACAATGCAGGTATTCCACAGTCTCCACAGCAAGATTACAGAACAGATGTTGTGATTCCCAGTCACTACAAAGTCTATTCTGCATCAGAGGGAGCAGTTGTTCAAAACAGTTGTCAAAACTCTGCCACAGCTGTGTCAACCACTGTTGGCCAGTCCTATCCTCAAACCTCTGCTTCACCCCTCACTACCACTGACCTATCATCTGTTGACAAAAGTCAATCATCTGTTGACAAAAGTCAGTCAAGTTTCACACCACTTGGACCCATTCCTCCACTACCATTCCAAACATCTGTTGACTCTACAGAAGTACCAACAGATGTTACACCAACAGAGTCACCAAACCTCTGTCCATCACCCCAAAATGCCATTGTTCCATATCAAGGAGATCTTATTTACTTAAGAGCTCATCCACCAGACCAGATCATTGGCAACATCAGAGAGGGAGTGCTCACAAGAAGCCAATCCTCAAATATCTGTCTTTTTGCAGGTTTCTTATCCCTCACACAACCTGTCAAGTACCAAGAGGCACTGAAAGACAACAGTTGGGTAGAAGCCATGCAAGAAGAACTCCTTCAGTTCAAAAGACAACAAGTATGGGAGCTTGTACCACTTCCTAAGGATGTTTGTCCTATAGGAACAAAGTGGGTTTTCAAAAACAAGACTGATGAAAGGGGTATTGTTGTCAAGAATAAAGCCAGGCTTGTGGTTCAAGGCTTCAGACAAGAAGAAGGAATAGATTATGATGAGACCTTTGCTCCTGTAGCTAGACTAGAGGCCATCAGACTCTTTTTAGCCTTTGCTGTCAACCACAACATAAAGGTGTATCAGATGGACATCAAATGTGCCTTCCTTTATGGCAAAATTCAGGAGGAGGTCTATGTATGTCAGCCACCTGGTTTTGAAGACACATTCCATCCTGACCATGTCTACAAGCTCAACAAAGCTCTGTATGGACTCAAACAAGCACCAAGGGCCTGGTATGAAACTCTTTCCACATTTCTCTTATCCATTGGCTTCACAAGAGGTAAAATTGACAAAACTTTATTTCTTAAATGGAAAGGGAAACACTTAATGATTGTTCAAATATATGTGGATGATATCATCTTTGGATCCACATGTAACCAAATGTGTGAAGAGTTCAGAAAACTCATGACAGCAGAGTTTGAGATGAGTGCCATGGGTGAGCTTCAGTGTTTCCTTGGTCTTCAAGTGAAACAACTGCAAAATGGCACATTCATTCACCAAAACAAATATGTAAAGAATTTATTAACCAGATTTGAGATGAATGATTGTAAGCCATGTAGCACACCCATGAGTACAGTCAAGCTGCTCACTATTGATGACAAGGATGAACTGGTTGATCAAACACATTATAGATGTATGATTGGGTCTTTATTGTACCTAACTGCATCTAGGCCAGACATTATGTTTGCTACCTGTGTCTGTGCCAGATCCCAGGCTTCACCCAGAAAGTCAAACCTTATTGCTGTAAAAAGGATATTCAGATACCTCAAAGGTGCTCCCACACTTGGTATCTGGTATCCTGCTAATGGAAACATTGAGCTTTCAGGTTTTTCAGATAGTGACTTTGCTGGCTGTCACACCACAAGAAAATCCACTTCAGGAGGGTGCCAATTTCTAGGGAATGCCTTAGTTTCATGGCAAAGCAAAAAGCAGGCAGCTGTTTCAACTTCAACAGCTGAAGCTGAATACATTGCTGCTGCAAGCTGTACAGCCCAATTGATGTGGCTTCAGAATCAACTACTGGATTTTGGGATAACTGCACTTAGGACTCCACTCATGTTGGACAGCCAAGCTGCTGAAAATATCATCAAGAATCCAGTCTCTCATTCCACTACCAAGCACATTGACATAAGACATCATTTTGTCAGGGACAGCTATGAAAAAGGTTTGATTTCTTTACACCATGTTCCAACAGAGGATCAGTTGGCAGATGTGTTAACAAAAGCTTTAGACACATCTACCTTTACAAATCTGATTTCCAGAATTGGCATGTTAAACATGGATTAACCAAATAAATTTTTTAATAAATTGTTCAGAAATCAAATATTTTCCTAAAATTGCTGTTTGGTTGAAAAATCTGTTTATAACATCTGATCAGATAAAACAACCACTGTTTCATTCATTTCCACTGTTGGTTGAAAAGTCTGTTTCCAAACATCTGATCAGATAAAACAACTGTTAGTTGAAAAATCTGTTTCAGAACATCTGTTCAGATAAAACAACTGTCCACATCTATATATATATATACTATATTTAAAAAAAAAAAAAAAAAAAAAAAAACCCAACGGTTGGATCCATCAGATGATTGCCACGTCTGCTCATATAAGCAGATGTTTGGCCACATCAGCGGTTTCTTTGAGCCTATAAAAACCCTGTTTTACCACAACAGATGTTACACTGTCTCATTGTATTCAAAATACTGTAAACCGCCTTCTTCACTCTCAAACCCTTCATCAATCTTCAGTCATTTTCCCCGTCGAAATCCATTACAATGGATCTTCAAGCCAAAGCTACACACAATTGTCTCCCTATCTGATTAAAACAGATGACAACACTCCATTTCATTCCACCATCGACATTTTCCTCAATTCCAAATACTTACCCATCCTAACCGCCAACGCCCCCATTTATCTGGATACACTCCAAGAATTTTGGTTGAATGCTGAGTTTCTATTACAAGATAAAAAGCCTACATCCATTATTTCCAAAATTGGAGAAACCAGTATCGTCATTACCCCTGATATCATATCCACAACCTTCACACTGAATGACCTGGCAGGTAAGGATTCCTTCACTAAAACAGAGCTTCACACTGAGTTCCAAGAAAGAGGGTATGATGGTCAGATGACTGGATCAACTCTTTTCAAAAAGTTTTTCCCTCCAGTCATGAAATTTTTCTTCCATACTCTTCTTCTTTGTGTCTCTGCTAAGTCCACATCCTTTAATGAAATACCATTAAGGATGCAATATCTGGGATATGCTATGTTGTCAAACTCTGACTTCAATCTTTCCCAGGGTTTGTTCATGGACTTGGTATCAAATGTGAAAGCAGTCAAGTCTGGGTCAAACAATGATTTTCTTATTTACCCACGAATTCTTAGTGTAATTTTACAAAAATTATTACCTGAAAAAGTTTTCAAAAAGGGTGCTGCTATGCAAATGAAAAGCTTAACTGATGAAACTTTCACAAGAATGCTGGGTGGAAGCACCCAAGAAAAAGTGTCAAAAGTGTCTAAAGTTTCTAAAACACAAACAAAGAGGACAAAGGCAACAACTGTTGTCAAAACCTCTGTTGTTGAGCCCACTGCTCCTGGTGATCATGGCACTACATCCAGTGCTGTGAAACCCACACCAGCCACTTCCAAAAAGAAACATTCATCCACAAAAACCACCACTCAACCACAAATGAGGCTTCTGGATGTTGAGGTACCAGAAGAAACCTCTGTTGCACAACAAAAGCAACATGAAACCACTGTTGTTACTTCCTCACAACAGTTGGACATACCTCCACCTGACAAACCTCCTCATGAATCCTCTCAAAAGGATCATGTTGTAAGCCAAGGGGACACACATCATGATGCATTTGAGTCACTTGACCATATGTTCACAAGCCCCTCTCCCAGGGCTAACTCTCTTCTTACTCCACCACTCTCACCATCACATGTTCCACAAACAATGCAACCCCTGTTTGAAGCAATTGAATCTCAGGAAGATCCCAGTTCCTCTCTTCCATCTGTCACTGAGAGTATACTCCAACAAGTGACTGAGCCTGAGAATATTCAATCTGCTAACCCCCAAACAGAAGAGGAGGTTACACCACCAGGGTTCAATGAAACTCTAGGTGAGTTTTCAAGTGGAGCAGCCACTACTGGTGTAGAGACCATTGTCTCACATCAGGACAGTGATTTCATAACTAAGACTCCCTTGAAGGCAACAACTGTTGAAGCCACCATAGTGTCTCCAAAAACAGTTGGAAGTCCCCAGTACCAAGAAAAAGGGGCATCTGATTTCCTTATTAGGGCTGAATCAGATAAAACTACCACTGGTAGGGACTCAGATGATTCTATTAATTTAGGAGATGAGTCAAAATACCAAGAATTGACGGCCAGAGTTTCTGCTATTGAAACATCTGTTGCTGACATCAAATCTGATGTCACGCTTATCCTAAGCTCAATTGCAGATCTCTCCAAGAGTCAACCATCTACCACTGATATAGCCAATGAGTTATGGAAATCAGTTTCCCCCATCATCATAGCTCACAGGAAATTGGCTGATCAGACACATGAAACCTACATGGCTGAGATCAGAAATATGGTTGATGCAAGGTACAACGATACACATGCTGACATCAAAGCCATCAAGGACCATCTGCTGAAGACTACTGGCTCTGCCCCTACCACCATCCTCAGGGATGAAACTGATGATGATTTCACGGCTGATGATGCCAAAAAGGGGGAGAGTGGCAGAGATAGGCTACCAAAACTAGATCCTTTTGGTTGCCCACCTTCTCAAAAAGGTCAAGCCAAGTCTGCCAAGAAACCAGAGTCTACCAAATCAGTTCCACAACAACAACATCAAGCACGACCACCACAAACCACTGAAAAGAACAAGGCAGTAGATGACTCTGCAAACATAGAAGCTGAAAAGGCTGCTCAGTCCAAACAACAAAGGGCTGACACCTTGGAAGTAAAAGCAGAGTCATTGATTGAACTCAAGAAGAAACAACAAAGGGAAACTGAAGATGTGGGATCCTCTAAAAGGATGAAAAGACCTGCCAAGCATGTTAGAAAACCACCATCCAAGTTACAAACCTCTGTTGATAAAACCACTGCTGCTGAAACCACTGTCACTGAAACCACTGCCACCCAAACCACTGAAACCACTATACCCAAACCAACACACACTCCTGAACCAACAACCACCAAACCTACATCACCAACCAAAACTCCAACATCTGCTGGTTCTTCTAAAAGGCCAACTGATGTTAATCCAACCACTGCTGCCAAATCACCTTCACCAAAAATCATGTACACAAGGAAGAGAAAATCAACCTTTGTTGTGCATGATGAAAACATTCACACATCACCAACCACCATTTCAACTGCCCAATCCACTCCTCCCATCACAGCCATTCCACTCACCTCATTCTCACCACATACATCCAAATTCACAACCCATAGACCACCACCAACCATTACACCATTGGTTGTTCAGTATCCCCTTGAACTTGATCTACTCAAGGGGGAATTACAATCCTTCTACAATACTGAACAGCCATCTGAAAGATCCTTCCCATCTCTCCCAAATTTCCCTGTTCCCCTCAACATTGATACCTATCTAAAATACAAGGGTGAACAGGTGGATGCCATCATCAGGGAGAAATGCAAAGGGAAGGATGACAGGACTGCTCAGGGCATCCATTCAGCAGAGCTTAGCAAACTCAGAAGGATTGAAGACTTTGCTAAGACCCTGAGCAATTCCATGTCCACCATGCCTCTCAGTGTAGACCTGGAGAAGGAGGTAAGGGAATCCCTACTTGAACAGATAATGGCAACCAAGCCCTACAAAGCTAACAAAAAGCAGTTCAATGGCTGGACTACTCATGCTTTGAGGGAAGAACTGATCAGAATTGAAGAAATGGCCAAAAATCCCAAAGCTAAAGTCTCCATTCCCAATTTTGGCAAAGGCAGAGACCCAGTCAGAGCCTTGAAGTTCAAAAGAATGAGGCAGGAGATTGTAGCTGCCAATTATGGGGAGATGAGGTCTGTTTCCAGATGGTCAGAGCTTAGATTGGTTGAAACCTATAAAAGTCTGGAAGAGAATAGAAAGAAGGATCCCAGCCTTCCAAGAAAACCAGTCTACAATGATGAGCCTATGATGAAGAGACCCCAACAGACTTTCAACCTAGACAGCTTACTTGAAACCTCTGATCTCACTGCTGCTGCAAGTAGACAGTTCAAAAAGCAGAAGGAGATGTCAGAGGAAGACCAAAGAAAGTTTGCTGACACATTCATAAAGGAAGGGCTCTTCAATCAAATCCATTATTTCTCTGATCCCACAACAGAGAAACTAAGAGAACTCATAGGAAGACCACCATCACCCAACTCATCAAGAATAAAGGTTCATCTCAGCAAATCCACTGACTCAAAAATTCTAAAGTGGAAGGTCAACAAAGACAACCACGAATTGACACTGCTCAGGTCAGATGGAAAGGTTCAGAAGATCAGTATGGATGATGCTTACAGCCTTTGTGCAGAAGATCACCAAGCACTGCTAAATCTGGATCTGGAAAGAGATGAAGAAGACCTATTTGCTTTGAACTTTGAATTACAATTCAAAGGTCAAATCAGAGAAAGTCTGATGAGGAATAAAGATCAATGAATAAAGCTGAGTTTTGGCATCATCTGTTCTAGGGGGAGATTGTTGGGTCTGCTGACCTGGAGAAGAACAGATGATTGGAAAGCCAAAATATGCTATCTATTTGATCCTTGAATAAACAGTCTTTACAACTTACTTCTCCCAAAAGACTGCTGACCCTAACTACTGTTCTATCCAAACAACTGCTCAACAACTGCTGATACAAAGAACTGCTAAGGAAACAACTGATGAAGAACAACTGCTGACCAAAGGTCTGAAGAAGAGCAACAGCAGATACAAGTACTGAAGACCAAAGCACTGCTGGAAGCAACAGCACTTAGGCTTCAGCAGTGGATACAAGATCGTCAGAGTTTATCTTTAACAGCTGTTTACTATCAGTGCTTTCAATGTAACAGTAGTTTGTATAGCAGATGTTTAAGTTTGTTATTCTGTTAGAGGTCACTGTCTTAGGTGACGTCAGCCTAGGTCATCAGTGGTTTGAGTCAGTCTATAAATAGAACAGTGCATGTACTGTTCTATTGCATCACACACAAAACATTCTCTCTGACAAACAACTGTGTGATCAGGCTGAGGGGGAGTAACTTGTACGATTGTAATCTTTGATATATTAATGAAAGCATTCGATCGAAAAACATTTACTCTCTTGTTTTGATTTACAGTTTATTATTCCGCTGCACTTTCATTCTACTTTCATTCCATTATTGTCATTATTTAGTTAAACAATCAAAACAAACAAACTCAGATCCTAACACTTATCCATATGATACATGCATCCACACCTAATATATCCACCTCCTTCATTCATGCATCCAACAAAACCCATGCAGACACTCAATCCCAACCTATTGCTCACGCATGCCTTCACAGCAATCCACATGTGCAACCTTATCATCTCATCATCATTATATACATCCATAATCTTATCCATCTAATGCATACACACATTCATGCATTCATACAAGCTTCACTCAACCTTCTAATCCAACCATCTGTCCATCCTTATCACCCTTCAAATCATGACATTCATGCACCAAGGTTATTATAAATACATACAAAGAAGACTCAACAAATCGGTACAACCTTTAGATCGATATTATATATATACACTCACTGCATATAAATGGAATAGCACCAAATCATAAAGAGAGGGAGAGAGACAGAGTACGATGAGAAAGAGAGAGAGGAAAGCTTATGGAGGTGACCGCTTCCGGTCGTCTTCTCCGGCATATCACCACCTCCGGTCCCGAGCATCTTACCCGGTAACCTTCGCCTCCTCCAGTGACCTCACACCCGAACATCCTCGGTTCGGATAACCACTATACACAGTCGAGCACCTACTCCCTCAGTCCCTTTATAGTCCACTGATCGTCTTCTCCGATAAAACGAACAAACCGGATAACCATGAAAGCTTCTCAATCGGTCACCACCAGTCGACTCCTCCTGTTCCCACCACCACTGTTACCGGTCACCTTCTCCGGGTGGGTCCTTCTCCCCTACGACTGGTCACCACCAACAGTAACCCACAACCTGCAACCACCGGTGACCGGCTCTGTTCCGAGTATCTCCGATAACCAATAACCATCTACTCGATAAACTGACACCAACGAACTAACCATTAAACCGGTCATGTGTATATTATATGTATACGGGTATGTATTGGAGAAGATGTATAATATACGAGTTTGTTAACCAAGGTCCGATCGATCTAGTCACCTCCTCTTTTAAAGGTGACGAGGAGTTAAACCCGAACCTGGTTCCACGAGAGAGGTACTGAGTCGGTATTCTTGGGAGAACTAGTAACTGTGAGCAGAGGATCTCAATTAAGATATACAAAGTTATATGAAGGTTAGATTGTTTATAGTTAATACTATTATGTTATTATATTAACTATGTTATTATTATTATTATTATTATTATTATTATTATTATTATTATTATTATTATTATAAACGTGAAACGTGTGGGACGATAACGTAACCCGACAATATTAAACGTATATCAAGTTATCAAACATATATATATATATATATATATATATATATATATATATAAGAATATAAAACATTACAATATAATATTTAACGGATTGTCCCCGGCGTTATCACGTGCACAAGCCTTGCACGCGCTAATGTTAATAAATATAATAGGTACCATACATCTTGGAATATACTGATAGGGAATAGACTGCAGAATGAGAAGAATATTGTATAAGGTGAGTACATGACCCCTTCCCTTTAAAAGCTTTTGGGCTGATTACATGCTTGTCTAGTCGTTATCAAAGTATTTTGTATGGTTTATATTATAAAAGTGTTATCAAGTTGATAGAACTCGGTCGAATAGAAACTACGTAGAGTGGATCCATTCGGTATCATAGAGTATAGCCTGGACCAATTAGAGGTTACGGGACCATATATAATCGATCTATACTCACGGAAATATATTTATCTAAACCAAGTAGAGGTTTAGAACCACAATAAGCATTTGTATGGTGCTCCATCGATAATATATTCCACCTTAGAATGACCGAACCATATAGAAAGAATTGTATGTTCGTTAAACTCGAGTTATTATTATAGTATGTCTAGAATCTCGGCATGTCTCACTAGTATGAAAATACTAACGTACTTTAAGCATGTGGTCAGGTATTTCTACAAGATTATTAAAGAAAGCTGACGACTAGAAGATCTGGATAAGAAGAGGATGCTATGGCTACATTTTATGTATTTCATTAATATTGAAATTCAGTTTAATGTGATCATTACAATTAAACCTGTTTATGCTAATCCGCTGCGCCACTTGGGTCGTTACAGGTGGTATCAGAGCAGCAGGTTTAATTAATAGAAATCCTCTTCTGATCCAAGATCAACCAAAAATATTTTAGGAAGAAATCTATGTCCATAAAAATTATAAGAAAATATAGAAAAATTATCAAGGAAATTACTAGAATAATATTGTGAGGTAAATTGACAATTTTTGTGCGCAGAAAATTGTGAATTTACAGGCACGATTGATTTCTAGAAAATTCTTTGGTAATACCAAAATATAAGAAATACAAGAAATATGAATTATCTATAAACAAGAACTTTATGAAGTATAGATAAGTTATTATAGAAGTATTCTTTCTATCTCTCGTATTAAATAAAAGAATATAAGAGCAACGTGTTAAGAATAAGAATCCACATACAAATTCCATGTCATATCACATGAAAAATTGTAAATCCGTTATATCTACTAGAAAGATAGGAAAATCAAAGGTAATAGCCTTCCTTAAAAGAAATTTATGTTTAAAAGTGTTCAAAATCAGACATAATTAGAAGTCGATAAAAGAATATTAAAATCCAACTCATATTACTATGAAATAGAATCAGTGTCATCCCGATCTGAACAAATCAACAAAAGTAATATTAAAGCTTATATTAAATCAAGCCACAAGTCATTAGAAATTCTAGAATACTTTGGATATTCGAAGTCTCTGTTGGAAATATTTCCGATCACTTTCCTTTTCTAGATTAAAGTCTAACATTCTCTCGTTGGACATTCAAGTTCGAAGTCACATCTAAAAACATCTCCGATATAAAAACCTATCACCTTGACTTCATTCTCAGAAAAACTTTCGCCATCTAGTTTGGTTCATCAAAATTTGAAACCCGAATCTAAACAAATCTATAGACGATGTGTTCATATTATATATCAACGTTTCGGTTATCAACACTATTATTAATCATTACTCTAGAATCCTAGAAACTACTCTCACCCAATCAATTCACTACTCAACCTTAGTGTATTATGTTCTTAGCTTCGTATGAATAAAGCACATGTCAAAGTATCCCCTATTCAGGTAAGATTTTGTAGTCTATTGAGATCTTTTAGTTATTTATCCCAACTTATGATACCGTAAACCATTCTTTCAAAATAAGCATTTTAAAAACTATGACCCGAATATTAGGTCCCACAGATAATCTAATGACATGTTAAGTTTTAGAAATTTATAAGTCTTCCCGTGACAAATTAAGTTTTCAAATATGAAGTTAGTTATTCTAAGAATAGAAAGACAAATATGTATATTTTAGTATATATCCATTTACTTCGCATCATTCAAATGAAATCAAGTTCGAAGACTTGCTAATTTGAGAAAGATGTGAAACTATAATACACCAATAGTATTTCCACTACTATTCCATTGTCTAGAGCCTCGAAGAAAAGAATAGGATAATTGATATAAAAAGAGTTAGAGCACTAAACCCAATAGGTAAAAATTGTGACGACCATGGTTGCAATTAGAAGAATTCCAAAAACTTCTCTGTCAGTATAACTAGTAGAACCCCCGACGATTATGAAATCCTTAATAATAACATTTGAAAAAGTGGTATTTAACCCAAGAAGTACTTCTTTAGAAAAATGCAAACAATTATCATTCGCTATCCCGAATTTATTTGTTTAAGAAATTTGGAAAAATTTCCTGAATAATTATTATGCTCGTTAACCTCAACCTTTGAGTCACGAGACCTAACACTTGTGACAATATGATAAGAGAACTTTGATTATACTAAAGGTGTGATATATCGTAACGATAAACCATCATCTGTAAATCGAGATTCTGTGAATTAGGCACATCCATGGCAGCCTAGATCTTGAAATAAGAATCTTGTTCGTAACCATATTCATCCGTATACAGAACTGATTAAAATCTAGCGATCAAATCAGTATGTAGAATCAAAAATGGCTGCATGTCCTCTATGCAACCCCTGTGGCAAAAAGAGATCCGGACCCTTATAAGAGGTATATCCGGACATTTCCCACAGGATTTCGTGTAGGGACATAGGATACTGTAAAGGAACAGGTACCCTATTCAATGTCGGAGAGAATTCTTGTACTTCCTAACAGATGTTGCCAATACTTTAATAATAGTATCTAGAGATCCTTCAGTTTGATCAACATAATATATTTTATTCGATGCAGGATTGATCTATTCTGACGAATATATTACTAGATTATCAAGTATCTTACAAATAGATTGACTCATTTCGGTCATATTCTGGTCATTTTACATCAATAAAGAACTCTATTATAATCTTTCGCATACATAGAAAATATTCTATACGATGAGGATCATTTTTCAATATATATATGAGCGCCTCTTAGCAGATCTCCTAAAATAAATTATTATATCAACTTCATGAATGGTTATTCTTGATCTTCCGATTCGATCACCAGTTGACCATTTTCATTCCAATGGAAAATTTTGTTATGATCAATTCCATATATAAGGAATACGTATTAAATCCATATATGTATGAGATTGGCGAATTATTCACGGCATGAATAGTTCTCTTGACATCATATAAGTCTCGACGTATTATCTCGATCATCTTCGTTTTGTATGATGAAAGAATCCTGCTTCATAAAAACTCTTGAGAATTAATTACGCGTTAAATATATTCCACTCAAGTATAAATGATTCCTTGTAAAGATCCACTTTATACGGTTATTCATTTGAACTTTCTGCGAAGCCTCGCCTCAACCTGAATATTTATTACAGCACCAAAATAACTATAGCTCGCTGCTCCTGAAATTATTCGTTTATACTTATCAAACTCAAATAAGCCGATAGGTTATAGAAAACAAATCTCATGATCTAAGGTTATATATTTATACGATTTCATATGTCTACGACAACCTGATAAGTGACTATCCAGTGGTTTATTTCCAGAATACATATTAAAAGAAATTTATATAAATTTGAAAGAAAATCTAAGATATCTTATATTATTAACAAACCAAGGATAAATAAATTATCGATCGTTAGGATTATAATAGATACGTATCAAGAATATTAACTTGGGGTATACCGAGCCATCGTTATATAATAAAAGAATGGTTAAAATACCATCACTAGAAAATCCACAATGAGAATTAGTATAGAGGATTGGTCAAGAATGAATTATCCTAAGATTCATAATTCAAGAATATATTAATTTGGTGAATACATAATTATAAATATCATGGTTTAAGAGAAATAATAGGGTATGGGGATATCATACCACCACAAGAAAGTTTATAATGAGAATTGATGCGGCCAAGGGATTGGCCAAAGATAAATGATATTACGAGAAACCATTAAGAATAGAAAGCCATCTAAAGCTTTATAAGCTTGAATTATATAACGCTAAGAGGGGACTCTAGAATTAAGCATTTAAGATTTTAACCCTGTCCTTATAAGAGTTTAGAAAATATCAATTGAAAAATAAATAGGGGGACAAGTTCTATAGGTTGGGGAGAACCTAATAATAAGTATTATAAAGATTATCAAAAGTAAAGTAACCAAAAGATATTTATTAAACATTATAAGATAATTCGAATCAAATCTCGAGGACGAGATTCCAATAGGTTGGGGAGAATGTAATAACCCGTTGTTAATTTATGATTAATTAATATAATTGTCTAATATTATAACTAAGCTAATCCGGCCCAATGGAATCGGCCCAATATATCGAGCCCATCCAATAATAAAAGACCAAAACATATTAGCCTATAATAATTGGACTCCAGTTGTGAAAGCCCAACACCCGTTTGGCCCATTTAACCTACTCGGCCCACCAAATCCATCTGGCCCAAACCAACACTTGTTTACATCTCAACCCAATTAGATACACATGGTTAGCCCCTTTTTCTGCTGGAAACTCACGCAAGTTTGGCTGCTTAAGGAGCTATGCTCCTCATTAATTGCACATGCCTTTCCCTTATCCATATGATACATGCATCCACACCTAATATATCCACCTCCTTCATTCATGCATCCAACAAAACCCATGCAGACACTCAATCCCAACCTATTGCTCACGCATGCCTTCACAGCAATCCACATGTGCAACCTTATCATCTCATCATCATTATATCCATCCATAATCTTATCCATCTAATGCATACACACATTCATGCATTCATACAATCTTCACTCAACCTTCTAATCCAACCATCTGTCCATCCTTATCACCCTTCAAATCATGACATTCATGCACCAAGGTTATTATAAATACATACAAAGAAGACTCAACAAATCGGTAAAACCTTTAGATCGATATTATATATATACACTCACTGCATATAAATGGAATAGCACCAAATCATAAAGAGAGGGAGAGAGACAGAGTACGATGAGAAAGAGAGAGAGGAAAGCTTATGGAGGTGACCGCTTCCGGTCGTCTTCTCCGGCATATCACCACCTCCGGTCCCGAGCATCTTACCCGGTAACCTTCGCCTCCTCCAGTGACCTCACACCCGAACATCCTCGGTTCGGATAACCACTATACACAGTCGAGCACCTACTCCCTCAGTCCCTTTATAGTCCACTGATCGTCTTCTCCGATAAAACGAACAAACCGGATAACCATGAAAGCTTCTCAATCGGTCACCACCAGTCAACTCCTCCTGTTCCAACCACCACTGTTACCGGTCACCTTCTCCGGGTGGGTCCTTCTCCCCTACGACCGGTCACCACCAACAGTAACCCACAACCTGCAACCACCGGTGACCGGCTCTGTTCCGAGTATCTCCGATAACCAATAACCATCTACTCGATAAACTGACACCAACGAACTAACCATTAAACCGGTCATGTGTATATTATATGTATACGGGTATGTATTGGAGAAGATGTATAATATACGAGTTTGTTAACCAAGGTCCGATCGATCTAGTCACCTCCTCTTTTAAAGGTGACGAGGAGTTAAACCCGAACCTGGTTCCACGAGAGAGGTACTGAGTCGGTATTCTTGGGAGAACTAGTAACTGTGAGCAGAGGATCTCAATTAAGATATACAAAGTTATATGAAGGTTAGATTGTTTATAGTTAATACTATTATGTTATTATATTAACTATGTTATTATTATTATTATTATTATTATTATTATTATTATTATTATTATTATTATTATTATAAACGTGAAACGTGTGGGACGATAACGTAACCCGACAATATTAAACGTATATCAAGTTATCAAACATATATATATATATATAAGAATATAAAACATTACAATATAATATTTAACGGATTGTCCCCGGCGTTATCACGTGCACAAGCCTTGCACGCGCTAATGTTAATAAATATAATAGGTACCATACATCTTGGAATATACTGATAGGGAATAGACTGCAGAATGAGAAGAATATTGTATAAGGTGAGTACATGAGCCCTTCCCTTTAAAAGCTTTTGGGCTGATTACATGCTTGTCTAGTCGTTATCAAAGTATTTTGTATGGTTTATATTATAAAAGTGTTATCAAGTTGATAGAACTCGGTCGAATAGAAACTACGTAGAGTGGATCCATTCGGTATCATAGAGTATAGCCTGGACCAATTAGAGGTTACGGGACCATATATAATCGATCTATACTCACGGAAATATATTTATCTAAACCAAGTAGAGGTTTAGAACCACAATAAGCATTTGTATGGTGCTCCATCGATAATATATTCCACCTTAGAATGACCGAACCATATAGAAAGAATTGTATGTTCGTTAAACTCGAGTTATTATTATAGTATGTCTAGAATCTCGGCATGTCTCACTAGTATGAAAATACTAACGTACTTTAAGCATGTGGTCAGGTATTTCTACAAGATTATTAAAGAAAGCTGACGACTAGAAGATCTGGATAAGAAGAGGATGCTATGGCTACATTTTATGTATTTCATTAATATTGAAATTCAGTTTAATGTGATCATTACAATTAAACCTGTTTATGCTAATCCGCTGCGCCACTTGGGTCGTTACACCTGATGACTGTTATAATATGATACATACCATACGCTCATGGTCCAATTGAATATGTTATGCGATAACAAACACCCACGCAACCTTTGTAGGAGGCACGTATCCGGGTGGGATTGTCAGTCCAATAGATCTATCAATGTATACCGTCAGCTTGTACGGAGTTAATGATTATGCTAGAATGGTGCTTACTCTAATCATGCTCAAGACATAATGCAACATAGAAAACACATAGACACATTGATGATTGAATTGCAATGATAATGTTATAACATGTTTCACCCCAAAAATGGTGATAAATAAAAGGGGCTATGTAAAACTCACCTTAGCAAAATGTTATCTCTTGAAAAATAGTGTGTTGCCCAAATATGTCAAGTATCACCCTATAATAAGGTAATAAATATGTCTAAGTCTATCAAGTCTACAAATGTATAAGTTTCTTAGGGCTTCGAATTGGGGATAAATGCTTGTTTGATTAATGTGAAAATTGTTTAATAAATGAGAGAATATTAGTAAATAAATAACCAAAAATCTTTTTATGAAATTTAAAATTTAGGATGATCACAATAATGTGTTTAAAGTATAAAAATAATTTTTGCAAAATTATTTCCTTTAAAATAGATTTTTAAATCTATTTACTACAAATTGCCAAAACTTAACTTTAATATTCAAAAATACTAAAATTAAAGAATTATTATTTTAAAAATCATATTTCTGTTCTAAATATTTAAAAATAAATTGTATAAAATTTTGATGCAAAAATACCAAAAATTGGATTTATTATGATTTAATTATGATTAAATCTAACAAAAATTGCTTAAAAATATTAAATAAATGATTTTTCAGAAATAAAAATCATTTCTGAAAAGTTTAATGTTATAAAAACTTAGAATAAAATTTGTGGAAATTTATAAAATTGTTTTGATATTTTAATGGAATTTAATAAATATAATAGAATAAAATTGATTTAATTATTAAATATATTAAATAAATGAATTTTTGAAAACTAAAAATTGTAGGTGGAACATTTATATCAGATTGATTAAAAGTAATTTTTTTAGAATTTATAAAAGGGTTTTAATAATTAAAAATGAATTTATAAAAGTGTGTATATTATATATATAATTATTTGATTGTTAATGAAAAAGGGGCAAAAAGATTGCCACTGCCGGGACTCGAACCCGGGTGGCTTAGGGATAATGCAACGGTCACAACCACTTGGTCTAGACCAAGTGGTTGTGATTGTTTCTGTTTCAATAAGAATAAATACGCGATGCTGAACGAGTTTATCCCCAAATCAAACGTTCAAGCCCTAGATTCAGCAATAGATTGATTCACACATCAATAGCCCAATTAATCATAGGGCTATTGATGTGTGGATGCCGATGAACATAACCCACAGAAAATATTACACTTACGAAGTTGTTACGAGCTCGATTGATTGGTCAACCCAATAAGTCAAAAATACAAACGATATGAACGAACAGAGGATTTTCAAGAGAAATTGGAGATGGAGAGGGGTTGTTCGGCGAGTTGTGAGTGTTTTGGGATGCCCAATTTATAGGATTAACACTGAATTGATGAAATGGTAAGGATTGACCATCATTGAATGTCAAAACGCGTCCTTCATATTTTTGGTACTGATTAGTTGATAATTAACGCGTAATTGATGATAAATAGGCCGATAATTACGAATCCTAGTCAAACAATGGTTAATTACACGTTATTAGGATGAATTGATTGGTCAAAGGTGTGGTTTTTTTTTTGTTATACTCTGCTGCTGCTGTTCGATGTTTAGGAAAGGAAAAAGGAAGGAATTAAGTAGGTATTTATATAAATCAGGTTGGGATTTAAACCAAGAATGTGCATAGCTCAACTGGTTGAGACGGGTGTGGGTGTGGGGGTGGTCTCCGGTTCGAATCCGAGCAGGGACCTTGTTTTTTTTTTTTTTTTTTTAACAGCATTGGGGATGAGGGATGGAAGATGGGCCAGGTTTAATGGGTCTGGGCTGGGCTGCATTTCTGTCTTGGGCTCGAAATTTCAGGCCTTATAAGGTGAGTTTGGATTTTGTTTAAAGCATTGCAACATGACCCAACAAAAATCTGATTTTAGTGTCATATTATTATTATTATTATTATATATTATTATTATTATTATTATAACACATATATATATATATATATATAAGTTGTGAGTTTGGAAGAGAAAATAAAGGTTTAGGCACATTTGAAAAAAAATATATATATACACATATATATAAGATAAAAAAAAAATTCGTGATGTTACAGTCTCCCCTACTTTTGGAAACTTCGTCCCGAAGTTTATTGAAAACACGGGGTTGAAAGTGGTTGGGTAAAAAATTAGGACAAGTGTGGTCTGAAAAATTTCGTGTTATGACATGAATAGAATAATCTGTCTCGAATAATGTGTATAAGAGGCGTGTTACGTGTGAGTTGATTTACTAAATGAGCTGCTAGATATCTAGAGTTCATAATTGGTTGATTACCGAACTTCTTGATAGAACTTCACACTACCTTAACGTACCTGTAAATTCATGATTACGTTCCGGACCGCAATCACCAATTTACCTTACATTAAGGTTTTGTGTCCTTCTATGACTCTACCGATTGTTGAGCAGGTTCGATAGTTTCCACCAGTCGTTGAGCAGGTGGTAGGGCCTCTCCCGACTGTTGGAAGACATGATAACCTCTACCAATCGTTGAGTAGATTGTTTGGTAGTCAACTAATTGTTGTACAAGTAAGCAAGTATGATTATAGATATAGCAATTAGTTCACATTCAAACAAGCATGCACACAGATGTTATGATAATACTTGAATTTATTACTTGAATCCAAAAAGTGTCAATACATAGAATTAAAAGCAAACAACATTTAAATGGTGGGACTTGCTGTTAAGTAGCTGGAGGGTCTTGATCTCGGTTTAGTTTAGGGCATCGGTTACGGTAGTGATTTGGGTTCCCACATTCATAGCATTGACCATAGTTGTATGGATTAGGATTATCAGCCTGAGCAGGATTGGTGGGTTGATTGGCATTAGGGTTTGGGGTCTCGCGACATGTGTTGGCCAGATGGCCATACCTACCACAATTGGTGCACACGCGACATGCTGAAACAGTGGGATGATGTCGATTGCATGTGTTACACAATGGAAAGTTTCTTGTATAAGGCTTCTTGTTAGAGGCTTGTGTAGTGAGGTTTACATTAGGATTCCTGATCTTACGCTTCTGGTTCTTGGTAGTTACCGCGGCCACAATACTTGTTTTCTCGCTTTTCCGAACTAAGGTTCTGTTCTTCATGTGATTTCCATCGCCATTTACATTTCCATTGTTGTTCCCATTCATTGGGATGACTTGAGCCAACAAGTTAGAAACCAAAGTTGTGATTTGTTGTGCCAATTGATGAGAAATAATCGTAGCTAGTTGGGCATCACCTCCATTGTTAGTGTTGTGGTCGGGATTGTGGTTGCTGCTCTCTTCTTCATGATTGTTACCACTGTTAATGCGAGTGCTGTGGCGTGGAGACATGATCTGTAAGGGACACAATGAAGTCTCAACGAGGCATGAAAGGTAATATAAGGAATGTAATCATTTATTCATTAATTAAAACGAATAAACGAAAACGTTGACTTATCAAAGATTCCAAATTCTAATAACATATGAAGACATGCTTTAGCCTATAAGTGAACACTCATCCCAAGAATTCCCAGGTAGGCATCCGGGTCCCTCGTCTAATTGGGATATATGCGCAATGCCAGCCTAGACAGAAGACTCAGAATACAGGTGTTCACCCTTCCAGATTGCACGTGTTCGTTATTAAAATCTAGAACTTCGACGAGATCTCAAGGTGATTCAGGATAAACCTGAGGATTTTATCCTATTAGTCTAAGAGTAGATCCACTGTTGGAGAGCAGCCTTCTTGTAAGGATGAAAGTAGGGATAAGAAGTAGAAGGAAGATAGAGAATAGCAAGTAAGAGAAGCAAGTACTGGTTAAATCCTATGGTTATAGACTAGATTATTTTTCTAATAACCTAATTCCCTATAACCAATGCTCTGATACCAATCTGTAACACCCCAACCGATGGCGGAAACATCGGGATGTCACGTATTGATGATTGTTCAGTAGCTCATGGTGAATAATAAATTCCATTGAATAATTTAAATGAATTACATACAATTGTTCTAGAATTTGTACATCAAATTGAATAAAACTATACACATATCTTCAAGCATCAATTCAAATCTTCAAGCAATTAGAACCTGAAACATGTTAAGTTGAAAATATTTTGGGTCAACAAAAGTTGGTGAGAATTACATAGGTTTTTGATAATTGAATAAAAATGTTGTGCAATTCATGTGTCATGTCAATCTAGTCCATATGTGAGAACATACTAGAAATAAATCGAGTGCATAATCAACCCTGATGACTGTTATAATATGATACATACCATACGCTCATGGTCCAATTGAATATGTTATGCGATAACAAACACCCACGCAACCTTTGTAGGAGGCACGTATCCGGGTGGGATTGTCAGTCCAATAGATCTATCAATGTATACCGTCGGCTTGTACGGAGTTAATGATTATGCTAGAATGGTGCTTACTCTAATCATGCTCAAGACATAATGCAACAAAGAAAACACATAGACACATTGATGATTGAATTGCAATGATAATGTTATAACATGTTTCACCCCAAAAATGGTGATAAATAAAAGGGGCTATGTAAAACTCACCTTAGCAAAATGTTATCTCTTGAAAAATAGTGTGTTGCCCAAATATGTCAAGTATCACCCTATAATAAGGTAATAAATATGTCTAAGTCTATCAAGTCTACAAATGTATAAGTTTCTTAGGGCTTCGAATTGGGGATAAATGCTTGTTTGATTAATGTGAAAATTGTTTAATAAATGAGAGAATATTAGTAAATAAATAACCAAAAATCTTTTTATGAAATTTAAAATTTAGGATGATCACAATAATGTGTTTAAAGTATAAAAATAATTTTTGCAAAATTATTTCCTTTAAAATAGATTTTTAAATCTATTTACTACAAATTGCCAAAACTTAACTTTAATATTCAAAAATACTAAAATTAAAGAATTATTATTTTAAAAATCATATTTCTGTTCTAAATATTTAAAAATAAATTGTATAAAATTTTGATGCAAAAATACCAAAAATTGGATTTATTATGATTTAATTATGATTAAATCTAACAAAAATTGCTTAAAAATATTAAATAAATGATTTTTCAGAAATAAAAATCATTTCTGAAAAGTTTAATGTTATAAAAACTTAGAATAAAATTTGTGGAAATTTATAAAATTGTTTTGATATTTTAATGGAATTTAATAAATATAATAGAATAAAATTGATTTAATTATTAAATATATTAAATAAATGAATTTTTGAAAACTAAAAATTGTAGGTGGAACATTTATATCAGATTGATTAAAAGTAATTTTTTTAGAATTTATAAAAGGGTTTTAATAATTAAAAATGAATTTATAAAAGTGTGTATATTATATATATAATTATTTGATTGTTAATGAAAAAGGGGCAAAAAGATTGCCACTGCCGGGACTCGAACCCGGGTGGCTTAGGGATAATGCAACGGTCACAACCACTTGGTCTAGACCAAGTGGTTGTGATTGTTTCTGTTTCAATAAGAATAAATACGCGATGCTGAACGAGTTTATCCCCAAATCAAACGTTCAAGCCCTAGATTCAGCAATAGATTGATTCACACATCAATAGCCCAATTAATCATAGGGCTATTGATGTGTGGATGCCGATGAACATAACCCACAGAAAATATTACACTTACGAAGTTGTTACGAGCTCGATTGATTGGTCAACCCAATAAGTCAAAAATACAAACGATATGAACGAACAGAGGATTTTCAAGAGAAATTGGAGATGGAGAGGGGTTGTTCGGCGAGTTGTGAGTGTTTTGGGATGCCCAATTTATAGGATTAACACTGAATTGATGAAATGGTAAGGATTGACCATCATTGAATGTCAAAACGCGTCCTTCATATTTTTGGTACTGATTAGTTGATAATTAACGCGTAATTGATGATAAATAGGCCGATAATTACGAATCCTAGTCAAACAATGGTTAATTACACGTTATTAGGATGAATTGATTGGTCAAAGGTGTGGTTTTTTTTGTTATACTCTGCTGCTGCTGTTCGATGTTTAGGAAAGGAAAAAGGAAGGAATTAAGTAGGTATTTATATAAATCAGGTTGGGATTTAAACCAAGAATGTGCATTGCTCAACTGGTTGAGACGGGTGTGGGTGTGGGGGTGGTCTCCGGTTCGAATCCGAGCAGGGACCTTGTTTTTTTTTTTTTTTTTAACAGCATTGGGGATGAGGGATGGAAGATGGGCCAGGTTTAATGGGTCTGGGCTGGGCTGCATTTCTGTCTTGGGCTCGAAATTTCAGGCCTTATAAGGTGAGTTTGGATTTTGTTTAAAGCATTGCAACATGACCCAACAAAAATCTGATTTTAGTGTCATATTATTATTATTATTATTATATATTATTTTTATTATTATTATTATTATTATTATAACACACATATATATATATATATATATAAGTTGTGAGTTTGGAAGAGAAAATAAATGTTTAGGCACATTTGAAAAAAATATATATATATATATACATATATATAAGATAAAAAAAATTTCGTGATGTTACAGCTGCCACACTCGTAGCATTGACCACGAGTAGGCCTGTTGTTTTGTTGGTTGGGAACAGGGTTGTTTCTGGCAGGGTTGTTTTGGTTGTTTTGGGCAGCAGGGGCTTGACAGGCATTGGTGTAGTGTCCATACCGTTTACAGTTATTACACTGGCGGCATGGTCTACCAGGAAGATGATGGAACTGGCAGGTGTTGCAAAGAGGGTGTGTTCCACCATAGGGTTTCTTGCCTGGGTTTTGGGTAGTAGGTGGAGTAGCAGCAACCATATAGTTTCTAGCCTTGCGCTTTTTGTTGCTTGAGGTCTCAGGCTTGACTTGAATTGCAGGCTGTGGAGTGTCTTTAGCAACCGTCTTCTTAGTGCCTTTGCGGAAGAGTGTACCGTTCTTCACGTGATTATCAGTAAGAGTAGCCGCTAGACGTTTGGCCTCTTCCAAAGTTGCAGGATTCCTACCCCAAACGGTGTCCTGAATTTGCATGGGCAGACCACCGATGTACTTCTCGATGGCTACCGGCAGAGGAGTAACTTTGTGAGGCAACAATAAGCTAAGCTCATGAAAGCGGGTGTTGTAGGCAAGGTTTTCCCCACTATCTTGAGCTAAGGTATGGAACTCATCCTCAAGCTTCTTAACTTCATTGCGAGGACAAAACTCTTCCTTCATGACCTCCTTGACTTGGTCCCAAGTCATAGCAAGAGCAACTTCGGCCCCACGAGTACGTTTTTCTTCATTCCACCATGTGAGTGCTCGTTTATGGAGAACACTCATGGCGTAACGAACCTTGAAGTTGTCGGGGCACTCACTGTTGATGAAGGTATTCTCAATACCCTCAAACCATTGGAGGAGTCCTGTAGCTCCTTCTTCCCCACTAAACTTTGGAGGGTTACAAGAGTTGAAATGCTTAAGGGTGCAGGCTTGGGGTCCATTTCCATTGCCATTTCCGTTCCCATTCCCGTTCCCGTGACCATTCCCGTTGCCGTTCATTTGGATGACCTGAGCGAGTAAATTGGGAACCAGAGTTGCGATTTGCTGCGCCATTTGTTGAGAAATGATCGCAGCCAGTTGAGCATCGACCCCATTGTTGTTGTGGTTAGGAACTTGGTCATGGTTATGGTTATCACCACCTTCTTCGTGGTTCTCACCGTTGCTGTTGCGAGTGCTGCGACGAGGAGGCATGATCTGTAATAGACACAATGAAATGAATGAGAGTTTATATAAGGAATGTAATCATTTATTCATTAATTAAAACGAATAAACAAAAACGTTGACTTTTCAAAGATTCTAAATTCTAATAACATATGAAGACATGCTTTAGCCTATAAGTGAACACTCATCCCGAGAATTCCCAGGTAGGCATCCGGGTCCCTCGTCTGATTGGGATATATGCGCAATGCCAGCCTAGACAGAAGACTCAGAATACAGGCGTTCACCCTTCCAGATTGCACGTGTTCGTTATTAAAATCTAGAACTTCGACGAGATCTCAAGGGGGTTCAGGTTAAACCTGAGGATTTTGTCCTATTAATCTAATGGTGGATCAGGATTGCAGCAGACGAATAAGAGTAGTCACATGTAGGTTTAGGGTTATATAAGACATAGGATAGGATTAGGGAAGCAATTAGGGTTACAAGTAGGAGAAGCAAGTACTGTTTAAGTCCCTAAGGTTATAGTCTAGATTATTTCTAATAACCTAATTCCCTATAACCAAGGCTCTGATACCAATCTGTAACACCCCAACCGATGGCGGAAACATCGAGGTGTCACGTATTGATGAGTATACAGTAGCACATGGTAATCCAAATTTTAATTGAAATAAATATTAAATTGCAAATATCCAAAAATTGAAATACATAAGAGTTTTGAATGTGGAATTCTATAACATCACACAAGAACCAAGCATGCATAGACTCCTTATTTTCTTCATAAGTACTCTAATCTTCAAGCATCATTATCACCTGTTGAGTTGTAAAAATGGGGGGATCAACTAGAAGTTGGTGAGAATACATAATCCATGTTAAGCATATAGTTTAAGTATAAAAGTCTAGCAATTCGTACGTCTATCGTAAATTTAAGTCTACATGCATAGTATAATATGTTGACATAATCAAACCTCCGACTAGTTTAGGTCCATCCCGTCATCTACGGTTCACCTTAGTAATATGTTGAACGATAACAATCACCCACGTGACCTATGTAGGAGGTACACGTATCCGGGTGGGGTTGTCAATCCAATAGATCTATTATTGAGTATCGCCGCCTTGGCCATAGCTAATGATTATGTAAATGTTGAAACTCGTTGAAACTGTTGACTAATACATGAGGCAATAAAGTTTACTTCTAGACATATATGTTGAATTGCTTAAAATTGTTGCAAGTATAAAGAATCGCATAAACAGGATTACGTAAACTCACCTTGGTATAGTTTTTGGTATTGAGATATAGTATAAGTGTAGCCCAATAGTTTGCCAAGTGTTACCCTATGTATAAGGCAACAAATAAGTCTAAGTCTAACTAGTTTATAAGTATATCCTAGGGTTTCGATTTGGGGATAACCAATTGTTGAATTTAAAATAAAATGTCAATTAAATAAAGGGGAATATGATAATTAAATAAAAGAAAGTCTTTTTATAACATTTGAATATAGAATGTTCACAATAATGCATTTGAAGTATAAAAATAATTTTTATAAAATTATTTCTTTTAAAATAGATTTTTAAATCTATTTATTACAAATTGCCAATATCTAACTTTAATATTCAAAAATACTAAAATTAAAGAATTATTATCTTAAAAATCATATTTCAGTTCTAAATATCTAAAAATAAATTGTATAAAATTTTGGTGCAAAAACAATGAAAATTGAATTTATTATGATTTAATTATGATTAAATCTAACAAAAATTGATTAAAAATATAAAATAAATGATTTTTCTGAATTAAAAATTATTTCAGTAAAGTTTAACATTGTATAATCATGGGATAATTTTTGTAGAATTTAATAAAGTTGTTTTGATATTTTAATGGATTTTTATAAATATAATAGTATAAGATTGATTTAATTATTATAAATATTAAATAAATGAATTTTTGAAAAATAAAAATTGTAAATAAAACCTTTAACTCAGATTTAATAAATGAAATTTTTTTAGAATTTATAAAATAGTTTTAATATTTAAAAATGAATTTATAAGTCTTAAATGAAATAAATATATAAATGCTTTGTTGTTTTAAAAACAGAAAAAGAAAAGAAAAGAGAGTCAGAGCCGGGACTCGAACCCGGGTGACTGATGTTGCAAGCCTTGGTCACAACCACTTGGCCTAGGCCAGTGGTTGTGATGAAAGCCGTTTATAATTTAATAAATACACAGTGGCAATTCAGTTTATCCCCAATCTAAAACCCCACGAACCCTAATTCTGTAATTGGGCGATTCACACATCATTGGCCCAATTAATGTTAGGGCTTTTGATGTGTGAACGCCGGTGATCAAAACCCATATAAAACATCGAACTTACAGTGATGATTCGTAGATGAATGCCTGGTCAAAGACCAAAGTCAAACAGCGTTCAAAATTGAAATTAACAGAGGTGTTTCAGAACAATTGGAGGTTAAGAGAGAGATGTGAGCGAGTTGTTATGCTGTGCCAAGGTTCAATTTATATAGAGGGTCGATGGATTGGGTTAATTGGTAAGGTTGACTCACGAGTTAATGTTATGCGCGTATAACATCAATTAGTCAACGATAATTGGTAATAAACGTGTAATCATAGATGAACGAGGCCGGAAATCAAATAAGTTTGCCAAAATTATACCAATTACGCGTTAATGTTGATGGATTAGGCAAGTCATTCATCACAGTTGACTTTGCGAGTCAACTGTGAAGGTTTGAAGTCCCTATAAAATTAATTGGTGCTGGGTTTCCAACAAAAGTGTTGGCCAGCCCAGCTGGCTTGTGCTCTGGTTTGGTTGACCCGGTCTTGGCGCGGGTTCGATTCCCGGCCAAGACATATAATTTTTTTTGATATAATTCCAAGGTTCTAACATATAATATATATATATATATATATAGTATTAGGGTTCCAATTACGTGACAAAAATAATTATTGCACACGAGATAAACGAAACTTGACGTTTTATTAAATGTGATGGTGTAACGTACAAGAATAAATGTGAAATGTTACATAACCCATGAAAATCTGGAATAGTCATCGGTAACCACAAGACAGTACACTTCACCAGCATGACTTTTACGTTTGACTGGTCCGAACAGATCCATGTGCAAACGTTCAAGTGGTAGTTCAACGGAATTGACTTTCTTTGGTTTATGGGATTGCTTGTGCTGCTTTCCTTTCTTTCAACTCACACACTTGTCATTTAAATGAAAATGTTTAACATTCACGCCTGTGACAAGTTCATTCTTCACCAATTGATTCATCTTTCGAAGGTGAATGTGTGCCATCCTCCTATGCCACATGATTTATTCTTTTTCAGTAGCCTTGGAGAGAAAACACGTGACTTGGCTTTGTGTAGTCATAGCTTTTGACATGTCGAGAATGTACAAATTGTTCACTCTTGGTGCCTTTAACATCACCCACTCTTTTGGTAAAACGAATCCCGGCTTGAGTATATAGCAAGATTTGTCATCAAAGAATACCGAAAATTGTTTATCACAAATCCGACTGACACTGAGCAGATTATAATTGGTTTGCTTCACGTACGAAATCTTCTCAAAACTCACTATCCCATTACTTACACTACCCTCCATGGTAATGTATCCACCCTTGTTTCCGGCAAACGCTACATAACCTCCATTAATATTTCTGATATCGAACAGTAGCGATAGATCCCCTGTCATGTGACCAGAAGCTCCACTGTCAACAATCCAAAGGCTGCTCACAGGGCCAGCTGAAGCTCCCTGCACGTATCAAGTAAAAGATTAGATTTTTCGGGGGACCCAAGCCTGCTCGGTCTTGGGTCTTTGAACTTTGAGTTTCAAAGATTCTTTCTCACAGATAGATTGATTTGAATTGATCTTTTTTTTATCAATTAAATCTTTTTCAGATTCAGTTTTCACGTTCTCATTTACTTGTGAAGATGAAGCACCTTGAGAACCCTTTGGTGACCAATGCTGTTCCGAACGTTTCAAGATCCGGATTTGAGATTTTGAGGTCTCAACCGGTTTCTTTACTTCGTTCTTAAAGGAAACTTTCTTGGTTACCTTCTCTGATTTAACAGAGACAGGTCCAACTGTTGGTTTGACAGCAGGTTTTACAGAAACCTTTTTCTTGTCAACAATTGTGTTCACCATTGGTTTCTAAAGGGGTTTTTCAATAACTATCCGGTTACGACGATCATATGTGATCTGACGATTTTCCCTCTTTTGAAAATATCTGCTTTGATTATAAAAAGGTGCAGGTTGAGGGACAAGTCGTCTTTGTGGATAACAATGATTATCGTCTGGACTCTGGTATGTCTGCTTCATTTCCACCTTGTAACTTTTGTGGTTAACATACAGGCAGTGAGGAAGTAAATGCCCTCTCTCCCCGCATTTATAACACGCACGGTATTCCTCAAAGTTGTTCTTGGCATTCGACTTAGCATATGTAGTGATAGGATATTGATCATCCACACACTTCCTTCTAAGACTCTCAGGAGCTGGGTCCTTGGAGTAAGTCAGCTCAAGAAAACTATTAGCCTTATTCTTTGGCTTGATAAATTCTGTGACATGAACTTTTGGTTCTTTCGGAATATCCAAGTAAATTATTTCTAAAACCTCTGGAGGTACATCATTTTTTCGCTCATGTTTTGGAAACCAAATGGTACTCTCCTGCCAAATTTTCTCAATCTTGGAGTAATTGGCAAATTTGATTGGATATTCCTCGTCAGACATTATCTTATCGGATCCAATCATCCGATAGAAAATCTTGACGGGTTTGTCACATTGATTATTCTTTTCAACAGGTTTAACTGATTGATTCGCTCGATGAGCGTTAGCCATGGGATGCACAATCTGAGATGGTGACACAGGTTCATTTGTAATTATGTGATTTTCAACAGGAATATCACACACCTTCTCAGATTTGTCATCCTCAGAGTCGGAATCATCAGTTATAGCAACTACACCTTCATTGTTTAGTCCCAAGATTGGTCGAACATCAGAATTTGGATCTCCCACACTAGAGGTGTTCGACTCATCATCTGATGTCGAGTCAGACTTAACTGAGCTCTCCGGTGTTATTGAATGCCAAGTATGATTTTCAAATAACACTGGAGATGGGACGGCCTTGTAGTTTGCACTACTAGACTGTGAAGGCTCCTCTATGATATGATCAACAACATAAGCAATATGCTTATAAATTTCAAGTTTCTTATTCACTTTTTTGGCAAAGCACTTGATGGTAGCCATTTCAAGTTTTGTATTTTCTAAATCATTGATGTAGTTGTTAATGGCTAGTTGTTTCAAAAATAAAGTATTTTTGAGTTCTGAAATGTCTTTCTTGTAACCATCAAGCACTCTGTTAAATTCATGTGCTTCTTTCTGATACGATTGACAGTTGATCTTAGCACTCTCAAGCTGAACCCTGAGTTGCTTATTATCCTCTGTCAATCTATCGCATGCACCACAATACTTCTCACTATTCATATCAAGATTAGATTCAGAACTTACCTGCTTTGGAGGCTCTGTCATTGCCATCAGTGCAAAATGTGCTTCCTTACCAGCAAGGAATTTAGAATAGTCGATTCTGGTACAAGCATCATCCACCATGCATGATTTGCGGGTCATCAGAAAATCAGCTTCAGCAAGCAGTTGGTCGATATCATCATCTAGTGAGCTAACACTAGCTTCAGAATCAGAATCACTCTCCACATCAGAATAAGCTGAATCATACTATTCTGGCACATCAGTAACAGAGTCAAGAATCAAACCCGACTTCTTCTCTACACAATCATTGTAACACCCTAACCGATGGCGGAAACATCGGATGTCACGTATTGATGATTGTTCAGTTGCTCATGGTGAATAATAAATTTCATTGAATAATTTAAGTAAGTTACATACAATTGCTCTAAGAATTTGTACATCAAATTGAATAAAACTATGCAAACATCTTCAAGCATCAATTCAAACCTTCAAGCAAGTAGAACCTGAAACATGTTAAGTTGAAAATATTTTGGGTCAACAAAAGTTGGTGAGAATTACATAGGTTTTGATAATCGAATAAAATTGTTGTGCAATTCATGTGTCATGGCAATCTAGTCCATATGCGAAAACATACTAGAAGTAAATCGAGTGCATAATCAACCTTGTGACTGTTGTATTGTGGTACATCCCATACGCTCATGGTTCACTCGTTTATATTGCAGTAACAAACACCCACGTAACCTTTGTAGGAGGCACGTATCCGGGTGGGATTGTCAGTCCAATAGATCTATCAATGAATACCGTTTGGCTGATGAATGTTTATGCTAGAATTGTGCTTACCCTAGTCATGTTCAAGACATAATGCAACATAGAAATACACATAGACACATTGATGATTGAATTGCATAAATATTGTTGTAACATGTTTCACCCCAAAAATGGTGATAAATAGAAAAGGGGCTATGTAAAACTCACCTTAGCAAAATGTTATGTCTCGTAAAAAAAATAGAATAATGTGTTGTGAATGTATGCGAGGCGAATCCCAAAGACTCAACAACGTAGCTAGTCCAAATTGAAGAAAACGAAAAAGAAAGAATATCAAGCTTCCAATTCGCCAATTACAAGAGCTTATAATCAAAGCTTCAATTGTAGAAGTAATAGACTATAGAAGAAAGGTATGAGGGAAAGTTTAATCGGATTGAAACAATCGATTTAGAGGTGCAAAGTATAATGGGTCATAGGTGGGTTTTTATACTAGTTTTGGAGTCAATTAGCCATTAAAATTGGTCAACACCATAAAGTAAGGTTTTATGATGAATTGACTATTTGACTAAGACTTTGACTGTTTGACTAAGACTTTGACTAGGACTTTGACTATTTGACTCAAGGCTTTATTTAAAAAAAAATCTTGTATGTGAAAAAAAAAGAATTTAGAATCATATTATTATTATTATTATTTATATACATTTATGTATGTATATAAGTTGTGAGTTAGGATAAATAAAGACTTAGGCACATTTGTATAATATTAATGATAAAGGTGTAATAAAAAAAATATATATATATATAAGGGCTTTTTATGTATTAAAATTTTGGGGAAAATTTTGCGATGTTACAATCATCATGTTCTTCACTCAACTCCTTAATTTTCACTTCAGACATCTTCTCAGTCACTATTTCTTCTTCAACACATACCGGCTCATCCAAGTCCATTTTCTGTGCAACACATGCCACATTACCAGTGGTAATCTCCTCAACACCCAACTGCATACCCGTCCAATCAAATCCCTCATCTTTCTGTATCACCAAGGCCTGGTTTTGGTTATCTGATTGGGTTTGTGTGTTTGGTGTAGAAATAGGAATGATTATTCGGTTTGGATTTTGTGGTGTTTGGTTTTGGTTCTGGTTTTGTGTAGTGGTTTGTCTAACAGTGTTGTTTTGTGAAGTGTTTTGGCGGTTTTGGTAGGTATTTTGTGGTTGAAAGCTTGAAATATTTGGACTTTGGTAAGCTACCTGATTTTGGGTTTGACGGTTTTGGTAGTTGGTGTTGAAAGGATTTCTGTTCCCCTACTGTGCTGGCTGTGTACATTCCCTCTTGAAGTGACCTTTCCCACCACAATTGAAACATGTCACTTTGGCTTTGTTGAAGCCATATGTGGTGTTTGGAGAAGTAGAAAGATCAGTTATGCCAGTCTTCTCAATGAATTCAGTAGCTCTTCTCATAACACTAGTAAATGCCCACTGGATATCAATGAGCTCCATCTCTTCTTTGTCAATTTGTGTGTAGTCTTCACTGGTTAGGTTGTTGTTACCAATTTGACTAGCAACCAGCCCGTTATAAAAAGCTACCATAGCCGACACCAATGCTACATGTTGCTGTGCAATCTCAACAGTAACATTGTTCAAGTTCGAGGTCTGCAACACAATCGGGCTCTGATTAGATTGAGTTTGGTTTATCTGTGTTTGATTCATTTGAGGAATATAAGATCGTTGTTGAGGTTGGTTTAAGCTTGCAGAATAACAAGCTGCTTGCTGCATTGGTGAAAATGGTGGGATGAAAGTTGTAGTAGGATATGATGGTGGGGTATAAGATGAAGTTTGAGCAAGGTAATTGATTGGTGTTTTGGATGGTTCAACATGGCTAGAAACGCACGCAATGTGTGGAGCAACATTTGAACTAGAACTTGAACTAGCAAGAGATGAAGATGCACTACCATGGTATAACTCCGGATTCTGAGGAACTTGAGCTCTTTTCGCCTTCCTCTTTTCTTCCATCTCTTTATTCTCAAGCTTCTGGATAAACTCGTTGATGGTCCAGTATTGGTACGCATCCTTTTCCTTGAGTACCTCGATGTGTTGATTCCAGTATGGTGGCAACGCATCAGCAAACTTGTCCACCAGCTCAGACATCGGTATGTTAATCTCATAACTTGAAAGCTCAGTCAATAAGTGACAATACCTTGGAATCAACTCCTTCAGCGTCTCATTCCCCATATAGCTGAAGTTCTCAAACTCTTTTCTTAATTCCTCCATTCTCAACTTCCTCGTCTTCTCATTCCCATCATGACGATTTCTTAACATGTCCCACAACTGTTTAGAAGTGGTGTAAGACCCAAACTGATGTAAGAGATCAGTATTACTGGCCTGGGACATTGGGAAAACGCCTTCTTTTCCACCGCAAATTTCTTTTTCTCATCCTCAGCAAGACTTTCCAACGGAATCGGCTCACCCGTGTTCTCCAAGATCGGAGCAACATAGCCCTTAGCAATCATTTTCCAAGCTTCTGTTCCTTCTAATCCCATTCCCTCAAGATGAATCTTGAACTTGGTCTTCCATGTGTTGTAGTCTACCATTTCCATCAACTTTGGTGGACGGCTTCCACTACCCGAAGATAAGTCTTGAATAAGAGTCGAAATCGCGTTGGTAATCTGAGAGTGTTACACCACTGCTGCTACTCCCCAATAATCAGCCATCGGTTGTGGTTGTGGTTGTGCAACTTGTTGGGGCATAGAACTAGTCATCGCCATATAGTTAATCGGTTGGGATGGTTGACTAGACTTTTGAGCAGCTACTGACCAAGGATCCATTGTTGTTTGCTGTTGTGGTGTTGTATTAGGTCGTGGTGTTGTAAGAAAATTCCACATATCGCTCTGAAAATGATTAAACACGAAACGATTAGAAAAATTTCACAACTGTTTCTACGTTCGACCCTTTTTAATGATCGCGTGGTCGAATGTAAAAATTAGTCCACGTTCGACCGTTTGAAAAAGTTCGAATGTAGAAAATAACAGACTCAGTTCACTTTCGACCGTTTAAACCCACGTTCGACCACTCGATTGGTCGAATGTACCCAATAAGGTCGAATGAATAATAACACACTAAAACTTTCTAGGTTCGACCAAATAACACTCCACGTTCGACCAAATAATCCTTGGTTCGACCTAAAACTCTCACTTTCGACCAATTCTCCCTAGGTTCGACCCTTCATTTTGAAAAACGGTTATTCTTTGAAAATCATTTATTTTGATCAAAATTTTCAAATGTTGATGAAATTTGATGATCTTATGTAGGTTTTGCTTCGGATTGGATTTGGAACAAGTTTAACAAAGAGAATTTTGAGTTTTATCCATGAAAACAAGTTAAAATCAATCAATTTAACACCAAATTCAGTTTATCAATGAAAAACAGAAAGTTTTGATCAAAATTGGGTCCAAATCAGCTGTAATATTATCAACTTGTGGTTGTTTGATCCAAATGGCTCTGATACCACTTTGTATGCGCGTAGGATCATCTAAACAACAAAGATAATGATCAAACAAGTTCAATTCAGGTGCGGAATCCCTGAATTGATCACAAAATGATAATAAAACTAGCAAAACACAGAAATCATCATTAACATAATCATTTCATTCATAATCATAATCATTTACACATCAAAATGTTGTTAATAATGATAAAACACTGTTACAGACTCAAAAGATAACCCTAGGGAGAAACACACATAGGGAGGGAAAACAAATGACCAAAAGTTACATTCAAAAAGTTGATTCGACCTTATATAGGCCTGCACATTCGCCCAAATGACTTGGTCGAA